>OX352293.1:12737757-14017502 GCA_947086415.1 Pammene aurita | reverse complement strand
ATCAGGCTATATACCTAGTCAGCGACAGAGTTGCCAGGCCGCATGGATAAAATTTACGATACAATTTTTTTTTGCAAAGCAGCATTTTAAACTTCTTTGATACCTTATACCCAATACCCAAATCAATGCCACAACGGTTATTTTTTTACATCATAACGTGTAGTATATTAATTACAGAAAGAAGACACTGGAACTATGGGAGCGTTTAAAACTGAAGAGGTATTTACGGACGGTTCGCTAAGCGAAAGGTATGCCGTCGCCAAGAAGACTCTTTTAAAGGACCTCTACAGTGTAAACCCTTGCATTGCTCAAGTATTGCAGATTTGGTGGAAACAATTCAAGTAACCTACTTTGATGCATTACTGTTTTGAAAAAAAAAGTGCCTCCGAGTTTCTTGCCGGTCATAATACTTCTCGGGTCAGAGGTGTAGGGTTAGGTTAGGTTAGCACCGGTGGTCGTTTTTTTTTCTCGGACTTTCATAAGTGCATTGTATTGTGCCTAAATTGAAGAATAAATAACTCATAAATCTCTTTTTAGGGTTTCGTAGCCAAAATTGCAAAAACGGAACCCTTATAGTTTCGTTATGTCCGTCTGTCCGTCCGTCCGTCCGTCCGTCCGTATGTCACAGCCATTTTACTCAGAAACTATGATACGTAGATATCTTTATCAAATTTTAACATAAGGTGTATTTTGTGTGCCGCTACTTAGTTCTGTACAGAAATTTCTGGAAAAAAAAATTTTAGGGGGGGCACTGCATACATCTAACTAATTGTCAAAAAAATATTTTCTACTAAATATCAACATGATGCATATCAATCGACAGGTCTTTAAAAATAACTTTGAGGTTTTTTTGAACATTTTTTGATTAAGTAGATATTTTCAGAAATAATCACTCCGAAAGTCAAAAAAGTTGTGTGTCCCTGTAACTTTTGAACCGTAAGTCCAAAAATTATGAAAAAATTCAAGAATAACATCTTTGAATATTCTTTCCACGAAAATTATTTTGAACATTATCGGTTTAGACGTTTTTGAGATATCTCCAAAAAACTACGTACATAGGCAGATACGACCTTGCGATATATTTTTTTTCGATAGCCGGTACGGAACCCTCCATTATGCGTGGTCCGACACGCATTTGGCCGGTTTTGTTTGACAGACATTTTTAATTTCTTTTACAACGATGTATTCATGTATTGAACAGCGTATATAAATGTTCACAAGTATTTTTGTTTTAGCGAACTCCGTTTGATAAGTATGAAGGACATAGAAACAATAAACGAAGCTTACGACTTACAAGATTTTTGTTTCGTATGCAAGAGACATATTGAAGCAGCTTGTAATGTCCTTACACTTCAATGGATTCCTACGTTGCAGGCCGTTTTTCTTCAAGTATGAAATAAGTAATCTAATGATACCAATGTATGTACTTTAGTTTAACGTCCGTGCACAAGACTTTTTAATTTGTAATATTTTTACAGGGCATCAAGAAGAAACAGATTCCAGACACAAAATACGCGCGTAAAATGAAGCATTTCTACAATTGCTTGGCTTGTATAATGACGTATAATTTACAAACTCTATGTTTGAAATCAATGAAAGACTTTACAGACTACATAATGGATGTGACGGTAAGCAAAGCTTCGCATATGATCATTACAAATGTGGATACTTCGTTTCTTTCCTCATTTTATACCTATGCCTTCAAAATGACCTTGACACGACTTTATTGTTAATAAAATAAGAGCGTACAGTCGTAGATACAGTCCGCTGTATAATGCCAAAATATTACAGATAGAATTACCTGATTCTTGAAATTTGGACCTCTAAGAAATAACCTTGTACACTCGCCATCAAACATATCGGAAGGCCAAGGTGCTCAAAAATATTTGAACATGCACTTTATCCCCTTGACAATAGAGGCGATGTTCAGATATTTGTGACCACCTTGGCCGCTCCGATCTCATTTCTTCTCTAAATCGTAATGAAACAATTAAAAATATAAAACTATGTTAGTAATGATCACTATTTTCCATTTCTAGGGCGACAATCAAGGGTTTATAATAAACGCGGTGTATCAAAATGATGGCATCGAGTTTGAGCCCACGTTTGATGAGTTTATCGATCGATTGTCTGTTATATACGACTTCCTAATAGATGCTTGTCGACAGTACCCACGTTTGGAGACAATACTGTATCATGACTATGATCCTGACAGTAGGTCCACGCTTCAGGTACTAGTATTACGATCCAAAAATAATATGATTTCCCTAAAAGAAATATATGATGCATTTAATAAATTACTTATTTTAGCCAAAAATAGATCTTGAGCTTGTGGAGAAAAGCAGACAAAATATACATCATTTAATTAATGAACAGAGGCTTGGCCCTGAATTGCGAACAAAAGATTTTGACCCTTATATTTGCTTGTTAAATGGGGAGGTAAGTACTTTGCCATATTTTATAGTAACTTGAAAAGGTCTTAGATCTGTATAACAACCTTTACTTAGGATTGAGTATTGCGTGTAATGTTAATGTGTGTTCTATGTTTTATGCATTGATTTCAGTCCAAGATACAAGTAGAAGCTTTCTTAAAGTCAGTACCTGAAAAAACATTTGAGCAGTTTTGCAACGAGTCTGTCAAGTACGTGGAGTTAGCGAGAGACATGTCGCTGAAACTAGAAGGAACGATTGTAATCGGCATGTTTAGAATGCATAGAACGGATCTGATCGGCATGCTGCGCCAAGCCGCTTTTAATCTGGCCAACATGTTATTGAAAAGAATGACGGATGACTTTCGTCGAGAGATTAAGTCGTAAGTAAATTTTATAGTATCGTGATTGTTTCGTTTCGTGTTGCGGCTTAGTCCGTTTACGATTGACAGTGAGTTTATACTTGTGTATGTATGTATATTTTATTATCTATCAACTTTATGAACAAATATGACATGTCATGGCAGGATACACGAAGAGTATTCAAACATTTCGGCCACCCTGTTGCACCCACCGGCAGACACGGCCGCTTTGATGGAGCTCATGGACTACTGCACAAAAGCTGAGGACGTTCTGGCAGAACAGATGGAGGACAGGTTGCGCAATGTGATGCAATACATTCTGTTCCTGGGCGAGTATACAACTTTCACGCCGAATGAGATCAAAGCCAACAGTCAAGCATTTCACTGGTAAATAACATATACTCGTAATTATAGTACCCATTAAGTAATTCAACTTTCAGCTTCAGCTTTCAACAGTGCTTAAAATATTACTAAATAGTAAGTAAACTTTGATCATGGCATATAAATTTTACTTATTTATTTGGTAATGATTTTAGGTACTCACGCTTGCCCGGCATTATCGAAGAATGTAAGGCAATGTGTGACCAGAAAACGGTAGAATACCAGGAGCTTCTAAAGGTAGGACTCAGTGCATTCCACTTACATTTGCAGACAGACAGTGACAACGCTGCATACATTAATTTATATAAATAATATGCTTTAGGTTCGAATCGCAAAGTTTATAGATGATTTGGATATTTACGAACTGCAATGTGATGAAGTGCAGTATTGGGGAGAAATCAACGAGTTGCCAACTTATGTTGCTAAAGCGAAAATTCTCGATGACAAGTAAGATGTATTTTACTTATTATATTCGTAAATTATATTTTCATTGATAAATTCTTCACTTTAAACCTTTTTTGGATCTTTTGTAACAGGTTGTCGTTAGCTTTGACGAAAATCGATCAATTCAACGAAGAAGAAACTTCATTCGGGTATGAATTGTCGCAGTATCCAAAGAGAAAAATAGTATACGACAAACTTGCACCGTTCAAAAAGTTATTTGATGCTGGTCATGAATTTATTGAAAAACATCGCAAGTGGGTGAATTCGCAGGTATGTACCTACCATAAAAAGGTAACGTCAACAGAAGCGAAAACAATTGCGGAGAACAAAATTATATCAATTTCAATATTTACCCACACAACATTTTTTATTTATTTGAATGCTGCTGCAGTTTTTACTGTCAAATTTAAACGTTTTATTATAGCCTTTTGGAGATTTAATGGTAATGCTAATGAATGAGCGAGGAAATATCCTAGTACAACAATAGTTGGTCCTTAAAAAAACGCAATGAAATTGAATCACTAACAGTGAATAACAGTCACGATTATATTATTATAGAATAAGTAAGGCCCGATCCGTTTGAAATTTTCCGAATTCAGAATGCTTTTTCTTGAATATTTTCTAGCATAGTTTATTTATACAGTCTCAGATATTCGCAAAAAAGCACTAAAGCCAACGTCGAAAATGAATACCCGCCACTTGCTGCCACAAAAACTTGATACTTGGTGACGAAACCTAAGTAAAACTAATTTCCAACACAACATTTTCACAAATTTTATACCACTACTGAAACACAATTTCTTCACGTTTCCCATGAAATAATGGAAATGTAGAGGTATGGCCAAATATCTGGTGTAGCATAGAATTTGTCGATGTGTGTTCGTAACCCAGCATTGGTTAGCTTTCGATATAGAAATCTACATCAACAATCACTACAAGTAGCGGTTGAAAGGTTTTGTTAAATAAAACAATCTTCCAACATTATTTTGAGCGTTGTTGGAGATGATCCACGATGGTAAGGAGGCTATCAGCTTCCTTAATATAATGGCCTCTAAATCGAGGCTACAGACTTGATCCAACATACTCCCACAGTATTGAGCTATTGAACGGTATTGGGCTGTATGACCAAGGGTATCTTTCGTAAAAGCGACAAGAACGACATGCGATAAAAATATTTCTTATAAATATATTGTTTGATAGGTAGCACTCACACTAATAATGTGTCAGCAGACACTGTCGAATATAAAGGTTGAACACGCCAAAACTTGGGCACGTAAAATTTGTTTTTAAACCAGTTTGTAAATAAATAACTGCATTATGAATACCACATTTAATGACAAATTTAATGACTTCTAAAATCACATTTTTAATTTTAATTAATGTTTACACAGTAAGCCATAATCGAACTTTTCTACGCACACGGGTCATAAGACTTTGCACGCTTTCTTTAGAAATGATTTTTGTCGCCCATATCCATATTTTTTGTAGAGCAGGGACCGATTTTACTTCTCCGCCTTTCTTTTTTAGAATTCCTTTCATAATACTCCAGTACTCTTCAACAGGCCGCAGTTCTGGACTATTTGGCGGATTGCATATTTTGGGTACTACCGTGATCCTGTTAGCGTTGTACCATTCCATAACTGATTTTGCGTATGGCAACTGGCTACATCTGGCCAAAACAGCGGTAACGAGGCATGCTGTCTTATAAAAGGCAGCAAACGCTTCTGTAAACAATCTTTCCGATAAATATCGCCGTTTATTGTCCCGGTGGTGCTAAAAGAGCGACTTCTTTTACCACAGCTACATATTGCCTGCCAAAGAAGGTATTTTTTTGGAAATTGCCCTCGTTTTTTTAATTCAAAATCTTCAAAAATATCTGTCCGAGATTTGCTAGTATAAAACTCTTGACCAGGTATTTGTTTAAAATCCAATTTTGTATACGTATCGTCGTCCATCACCGCGCATTCAAATTTTGTAAGAAAATCTTCATAGAGTTATCGCGACCGTATCTATGCGGATAAGTTCTGTTTTGAGTCTCGATCTGGTGCGGCCTGGGCTTTATAACTCCTCAGTCCTGCCCTCTGTTTCAGTTTTTTTACATAGGACTGAGACATTTTCACTTTTTTAGCATCATCACGAGATGAGATCGTATGATTTGAGGCAAAAACCTTTAAAATACTATCCTTTTTCTTATTCTTGACTCCCTGCAACCCACCACTTCCTGGCTTTCTACCTATTGTCAAGCGTTCCCGGAAAGTTTTTAATACGTGACCAACCGTAGATTGTGGATATTTCAGCCTTTTCACGATATCTCTGTAGCTTAACATGGGATTTTTTACATGTTCGTGCAAAATGCGTTCACGTTTTTGATGTTGTACGCTCGACATTTTGCCAACGAATAAATAAAAAATAAAAAGCTATCATCATTTTATAGCTCAGTTCCTTGTGAGAAAATTGTTGTTTAAAAAGTTTGAATATCTCCATTTTTCGAATAACTATAGCTATTTTTACATGCCCAGGTTTTGGCGTGTTCAACCTTTAGTAGGGGAGCCCATGAAACTAAATTTGTAGTCACTCGAGCGTCGTCAAGACCTAGACCATTTTGAAGACTACATTGTAAAGAAAAAAAAATAGAAATATATACTTACTTTCATCGGTGGGGGTAGCTTCTATAGGCTTTCAAAGATTTTAAACAAACAAAAGATCACGTGTACTTGCTCCAACGCGTTTGACGTGTCACTGATGGTGATGATGCAGTAGGATAATGTAACATGGATGATGGGATTGAAATTTACAATGGTCTTCATACAATAACCTCAAAATTAAAATTAAATGCATGAGATTAAGAAAATTCCGAAAGATAAACGTCAGATTATGTATTAGCACAATCAAAGCATCAACTTGGAACAAAATTACGGAATCCACAATCCACCAATCAATTATTTGACTGCCCACCAACACTCCACCAACCAACCCAGCAGAGGCGCCGGCTAAAAGTGGTTGAGGGAGATTTCTACGGATTGCAAGATATCAACATATCTTAATCTCACGCGTTTGAGTAACTCTAAACATCCGCTCTTGGGCTCCCCTACCAATATGTAATAGAGGGTATACAACAAACCTTACGACAGGAGAGGGGAAACATAATGATGATTATAAATAATAGTTTTTAAACAAATATTAAAGAAATTATAGAAAAACAAATTTTAAATAAACTGGTTTCAGCACCATTAACAGGGTTTTAAATTTGGCGAATTTCAAACGGATCAGGCAAAAAAATTAATAAATAAGATTAATTTTTTTAGGTGATTCGTGTTATTTGGTATTCTTTGAGTGTATTTATTTAGGTTGGGAGTTATGATCCGGAAGATATCGAAACTGACGTTGGATATTATTATAAGAATGTGTACAAATTAGAAAAGCAATTTCAAGAGATCCCAGATACTTACCGGCTTGCTACAACCATTAGGTAATTATTAACAAAATTAATTCAATGTACAATATTTAGTTTTATAAGTCATAGTTTTGTGAATAGAAGAATACTCTCTCCTCCTCAAACTTTTCAATAATATTAATATTGCTTAAGTACTTTTATATTTGTTTACACTTGTTTTTAGAGAAAAAATTGACGAATTTAAGGGTCACATGCCAATTGTACAAACTCTTGGGAACCCTGGCATAAAACCAAGACACTGGGAGAAGATATCTTCAATTGTTGGGTTTCCTATTATTGTCGACGAGGAGTTAACACTGCAGAAAGTGATCGACTTCAATTTAGCAGACTTTATCGAAAAGTTTGAAAGTATTTCGGAAGCTGCCACTAAAGAAAACAACTTAGAGAAGACGTTGGACAAGATGATGAAGGAATGGGCAGACCTGAAGTTCGAAATCTTACCTTATAAGTTAGTGAAATCTTTAAAATATTTACGCTTTTTTGTGTAGGTTGTGATGAGAAATTTAGACCGATATTAATTATAATAACATTGAATACTACATTACGACTAAACAAGACTGTAATAAAATTAATACATTCATACTCTACAAATTATCTTATTCTATCTATCTTATTCATTTCTAAGCTAATGCTGAGAAATGCTTAGAAATAAATAAGATAATGCTTAGAAATGAATATGAAATGAAGAAATATTATACTTGCAGAGAATCCGGAACTTACATTTTGTCCGGTGTTGACGAAATACAGTTGCTATTGGACGATCATATTGTCAAAACGCAGACCATGAAGAACTCACCTTACATCAAACCTTTTGAGGAAATAATTCTGTAAGTAAAAACTATACATCGTAAACAACGTATAGGGTTCCGTAGTTGCCGGTACATCACAATTAATCCGCTTAAAAGGATTCTATAAGATATATTGCGGCACTTACGTCCTTTTACTATGAAATGTCAAATTTGTACGATAACACAAAAACGGCTGAACCGATTTTATTTAATATTATTTTCATTAAAAGTACTTATTAGTTATTAGGCTTCACGGCTTCATGAATTTTTCCAAATTTTTAAACTTTTCGAGCTATTATTTACGAAACTATTCGTTTTATCCAAAAATTGTTTTAAAAGACCTCTATTCTTTTTGAAACACTTATCCAACGACACCCCACACGATAGGGTGAAGCGAAAAAAAAACACCCCCCCAGTTAATGTGTACGGGAGGTACTCTAATAAAAATATTTTTCCAGTTTTTATTCTACCACTTTCTCGGCGTGATTAATTCACAACACTCATTCCAAATTTCAGCTTTCTAGTGATATCGGATATCGATCACTGAGCTAAGCCGCGGATGGATATACAGACAGACAGACGGACATGGCGTTAAAAGGGTTCCTAGTTAACTACGAAACCTAAATAAAATAGGTACACTAGGTACCGTAACCTTAAAATGAAACCTGATTAAGATACGTTCCATTTTAGCGATTGGGAAGGCAAGTTAGTGCTGTTACAAGAAATTTTAGATGAGTGGTTAAAAGTCCAGGCTACTTGGATGTACTTGGAACCAATATTCTCGTCTCCCGATATTCAACAACAGATTCCAGAGGAAGGTCGTCGCTTCAGTGCTGTTGATAAGGTAACTTTATAGCAGCTGTTATTGATGTACCTATTCTCTACTATTTATTATATTTTAAATACAAATACAGCTATTGCAAAATTATATGTAAAACTGTATGGGTTTTTAATGCCGAGACGTCACTAATTATAGACGGAGAGCTAGCCACGTCAGATATGACACAATAATGAGAGCGACATAATCCCTCTCGTTAGTTTGCTATACTATGCTTATTTCTAGATCCGGACATCTGGCAGCTGTAAAGTGGTGGAGGTCAAAGAATTCAAACCACTTTAAGAATACAAATCCTAGAGTTCTGGTTTTGATGCAGTATTATGCAAAATTATAGAAATAATTAGATCATATCATTGCCAAAAGTTTCTGATGGGGGAAAGTAGTCTAAAACGATGTATAATGTAATTCATAGTCTGGCGCCTACTGTTTCTGCATCCGAAATATTACGCAATGCTTTTTGTTCTAATGTTAAAATATAGGTCTCGTCCTCTATAAATAAGATAACTTCGGCCTTTTTTACCTATTTTGGTATTACTTTTTCCCAATTCAAAAACTTTGCTAGTCTGTCACTCTGACATCCACCCATTAAAAGCTGCCAGATGCCCGGATCTAGCAATAAGGATAGTATTGCAATCTTACTAGATGGGTTTCATTGCTTTCATTATTGTGTTATATCTGACGTGGCCAGCTCTTAGACCATTAGGTGTACCTACTTTTTGGGAAAATTAGGCTTCCGTTGTTTTATTATTACCCTGAAGGTAAGTCCAGTTCGCTAGCATGGAATTTTAAAGACTAATGTTTTAGTATGGTTGTCTGGAAGAAATCGCTCATTAGCGATAAGACCGCCTGTTGTACCTCTACCTAAATTTATCTAATTGTAAAATTTGTGCTTGTAACTGTATGAGGTGTGCAATAAAGAGTATTTATTATTATTATTATTATGGTTATCACTCTATTTACGTTAGTCTATATACTACTTAAGTGACTAACGCATGTTAGTCACTTAAGTAGTATTTATATGAAGTAGATATAATTCTCAAACTTTTTCCCTAACCACAATTGAACCTTATTATCGTGCAAAACAGTCGTTCATAGGTGACTAGAAAGCGTTCCGATAGAGAGCATAATTTGGGGGCCGGTGTCTCACTCGCACTCGTTACACATTGACATTTTAACTTGTTGTCATGTTAGCATTATTGTCTAATGACCAGACATAGAAGTTTTTGTGGCAAAAACTAGGGAGTTCCTTCCAATAATAAATTTATCGATAACTTTCGAAGTGACATTTCATAGCACATACTAAGTTTACCGAGTAAAGTATAAATTAACCTGTAATGCTGATAACTACCTATGTTATATTTTAACACTTATTAGAAATTTACAAAAAAAAGCAGGAAATAATTTATGGACTCAGGCGATACTTTGCGGAATATTATTAACTACAATAATATTGCTTTGATATTCCGGGCCATATTATTGTAGTTAATCCAAGAAATCATTTTAACAACTAAAACAAATCGAATGACAACCATTTTCATAAACGATTTATAATAAGTTTATGCTGTGTATTATATAATAATATATACAACTTCCAAATTCATATTATATGTACATCATAACTGTCATAACGATTTATCGATAAATTAATATCGTTGGGAAGTCCCTAAGACATTTTCATTCCTGCCACTAAAACTTCTATGTCTGCTAATGACGTGATAACTCCCTAAGTCAAAACGAGACGCAGCTCCCTATTTAACTTCCCTTTCTTTAACCTGTTTGATTTATAGATGTGGCGAGAAATAATGAAGGCTTGCTATACGGAGCCTCGTGTCCTGGATGTGATTACAATAGAAAAAATGGTAGACAGACTGAAGAGATCAAATAACTTGCTCGAAATGGTCCAAAAAGGTCTAAATGCGTATTTGGAAAAGAAACGGCTATACTTCCCGCGCTTCTTTTTCCTGTCCAATGATGAGTTGCTGGAAATTCTATCTGAGACTAAAGATCCTATGCGGTAAGTAATTTAAATAAAATAAAAAATAATGCTTTGTTTTTTTTTGAAGAAATAAGTATAACTTTTCGTTATTTACAGAGTTCAACCCCATTTGAAAAAATGTTTCGAGGGAATCGCAAAACTGTCGTTTACTAGCGAGATGGTTGTGACGCATATGCGTTCCTCGGAGGGAGAAATTGTGGAACTAGTTTTTACTATCAACACCGTTGCTGCTAGAGGACAGGTTTGTTCTAAATTAAAGGCTTGAATACTTTGAAATACATTCTATAGATTTTTAGAATTTTGGGAAAAGGGCATAAGTCAGTCAGTCAGGGTTTATTTTTCAGTTTCGATTTTATTGTAACTTTTCAGATAGAGATTATACAAATCATGTATAGTAAGTATTTCAATTTCCAAATCAATCAAAAGTTTAATATTCTTGTAGGTGGAAAAATGGTTACTGGAACTGGAGAAGTCGATGAAGGTGTCGGTACACAATGCTGTGGCGCTGTCGTACGATGACTACTTGACGCGTGCGCGGCAGGAGTGGGTGCTCATATGGCCGGGCCAAGCTGTAAGAAAATTTATTTACAACCAGCGATTATTCAGACAAGAAATACAATAAAGCCACTGCGTTGCGAACTAGAAATGTATATCATATTAAAAATATTGGTATTCGATTATATAATTTTTAATAATCATCATAAGTTTGATAATGCCTTTTAAAAATCTGAATCATTCAACTCAACAACAAAATTGGTAACGTTCGTTAAAATGGTCACAATATTTCCAGGTGCAATGCGTAGCTATGACATTTTGGACCTCAGAAGTAACAGACGCGATCCACATTAGTATACCTGCTATGAATGAGTACTGGCATAAATGTAACTTCCAAATCTCCAAAATAGTAGATTTGGTTCGCGGCGAGCTGAGTCTGCAAAACAGAATTACTCTGGGTACGGCTTATAATTTGTACATTTATTAGTAGCAAGGCGATAAGAATTTATTTGTAAAGATCAAATATTGATTGATGATAACAATTTTTTTGACATTGTAGGAGCTCTAGTGGTGTTGGATGTGCACGCTCGCGACGTGCTCATGCTACTAATCGAATGCAGAGTGCAAAGTGATAACGATTTCAACTGGCTTTCTCAAATACGGTACTATTGGGAGGTAACATTCAAACTTTAGAATGATTACTTCATACGACGAATATCTTGCTACAGACTACGGCGTAACACACCACAAATCATAGACGCGCATATGAATATATATTCATTTCAATATTTTTGTTAATAATAATAATAATAGTTCCATCAAGATGGAGTTTGGTGTTGATAAATGTGCGGTTATGCATGTACAGCGGGGGAAAGTAGTAAATTCAGCAAATTTACAGCTTTCTGAGACCATGACGTTCAGATCTATCTCTGAATCAGAAACCTACAAATACCTTGGTATGTCACAGTCCTTGGGTATTGAGGATGCGGGTATTAAACAGGCGTTGAAGGAACGCTTCTTCGGACGGCTGACAAAAGTACTCAATAGTCTTTTGTCAGGCGGCAACAAGGTGCGCGCCTTCAACGCCTGGGTGATGCCCCTACTCACATACTCCTTTGGCATACTAAGGTGGACACAGACCGAGCTGGATGCCCTGGATCGGAGGGTCCGTCTATTGCTCACCACACACCGTATGCTTCACCCACGCTCGTCTGTTATGAGATTGTACATCCCACGGAAGTGTGGAGGTCGCGGCTTTTTAAACGCCAAAAATCTCCACAACCGTGAGGTGTACAATCTTAGGAATTATTTTCTTAACAACGAGTGTGGGATGCATCGTGATGTGGTGGCAGTAGATAAAGGCCTCACGCCGCTCTCCTTGGCAAACGAGAACTGGCGCAAACATGTGGTGCTAAGCACCGAGGATCGCAAGGCGGTATGGAAGAGCAAGGAGCTACACGGGCGGTTCTACAGGGCCCTCACGGGACCCGACGTAGACCTGCTCGCGTCGGTGAACTGGTTACGATTCGGGGACCTCTTCGGAGAAACCGAAGGTTTTGCCTGTGCAATTACGGACGAAGTTATCATGACGAATAACTACCGGAAATATATCCTGAAGGACGGTACGGTCGACATTTGTCGGGCATGCCGCCGTCCCGGAGAGTCACTCAGGCATATCATCTCCGGTTGTTCTCATCTTGCTAACGGCGAGTACTTGCACAGACATAACCTCGTAGCTAGGATTATACACCAGCAGCTTGCTCTTCTATACGGTCTTGTGGACCACGAAGTGCCGTACTACAAGTACACACCTGCGCCAGTTCTCGAAAATGGTCGTGCCACGCTCTATTGGGATCGATCTATTATCACGGACAGGACTATTGTAGCCAATAAGCCTGATATCGTGGTAATAGATCGACCGCAACGCCGGGCCATGCTCGTCGACATCACCGTCCCATGTGACGAGAACCTCGTGAAGGCCGAGAAGGACAAGTCCAGCAAGTACCTAGACTTGGCTCACGAGGTAACCGCCATGTGGGAGGTTGATTCGGCGATCATTGTGCCGATAGTTGTTTCTGCGAACGGTCTCATAGCGAAGAGTCTCGACCAACACCTAGAGAGACTTTCGCTACGGGGTTGTGGTTGGATCAAGGGTCAGATTCAGAAGGCGGTTATCCTGGACACGGCGCGCATAGTCCGAAGGTTCCTCTCTCTGCGACCCTGACCACCGGCAGCCTGGGTCTTGCTCCGTTGCCGGCGGCACCCTAGGATAGGTTTTTTACAATGTTTTTATTGTTTTTCTATGTTTTAGATGTATTTTTATATTTTACTTTTATAAAAATACTGTAAAAACCTAATCCTAAGAAGGAAAATAAATAAAGAATAATAATAATAATAATAAATACTCTTTATTGCACACCTCATACAGTTACAAGCACAAATTTTACAATTAGATAAATTTAGGTAGAGGTAACAACAGGCGGTCTTATCGCTAATGAGCGATTTCTTCCAGACAACCTTTGGGTAGTGGAGACTAGAGAAAAACAATAAGCAGTAGGTGGTGCATAGAAACAAAAGAGACGAAATAGATAACACAGCACATTCATATGAATATACATACTTAAATAAATACAAAATAAACATACATATACGTACATATATACATATATAATACACACAATAAGAAACAACAGTGTCAACTTAAAAACCTAAGGAAGAGATAAATAGTATTCCTTAAGTTAATATTTTATATTTCTTAGCAAGATACTTCTACTCTTGCAAAATATTTCTACTATAGGGTGACTGCTATAGTTACCTAACTAGTTAACTAACCGTAAGCATTAATAGCAGTCATCTTACATATCTTAGCAACCTATAGGTTTTAAACTCTGTGCCTTTCAAATTACACCTACCACAAAACGCTTGTTACACTAAACCACGATAAAGTCTTAGGCATAGAGTACAGTGCGACACAAAAGAGTAGAAAATAAATGAGGGCGCCACCGTCAGTCACTTGGCAACCCTGCGTATATCATAATAACGATCCTGATACTTTGTTCTTTTTTTTTTTTAATTTAACATGAGAAGTTGCAAAATTTAGAGAGCTTATTTGTCGTGTTAGTACATTCCAGTTCGTCAATATACATATGAGCAGAATCTCAACAACAGAATCAGCTTATGTAATTTTGCTTAGATATTGAGGAATGATGGAAATCATATTACAATGCCAACCTAAATTTATGACTGTAGTAATACTATATTTTACGAGTATGATTATGATAGTATTAGTCATGAATGAAATTGAAGGTACGGTAATATTATAACAACGATTCAGTCAAACAATTTAATTTTAATTAGGCAATTACTGGACACTATTCAAGCAAATCAAAATCTAGGTACTCTACATCTTCGTGGGTTTGGTCTTCTGTTGCTTGCGACGACGATGTACCCGCACCTTCGTTTATTGTGTCTAACATTGGTTCATCGTCAGACTCATCTTCACTGCTGCTGTCCTCGCCCACCAGAACTACAAATCTGTCTATATCCTCGTATAATGTTCTTCCTCGCTCATAATATTCTTTCTCGATCTTTTTAACATGATCGCAGCAATTTTTCCAGTCCTGGGAAGTTATATAATTAAATGCGTTTATGGTCAGCTCTTTAATATCTTTCCCACCAACATTTTGTGAAGCGACTAAATGTTTTGCTTTTGCCCATATTAATTCAATGGGATTTAAATCACAGTGGTAAGGTGGAAGCCTAACCACTGTGTGCCCATGATCTCCAAGAATTTCATCTATTGTGTAAATTGGCTCAGGTTTATGTTTCCTAACCAATTTTACTAGACCTGGTTTTCGCAAATTCGGGTCAAATGATATTTTATTTTCGATTAACCATTGCCTGAGTTCTGCAACCTTTTTGTCAGATGTAGGAGCCTTATTTTTTACTACAGAATGATAGGGTGCGTTGTCCATCACAATTATAGAGGGCTCTGTCAGGTTAGGGATCAGTTTCTCAGTAACCCATTTAGTAAAGTTGTGTTGATTCATTTCAGAATGGTAATCTTCTTGTTTATTAACACCGCTGAATATAATTAGTGCATTAGGCACAAAACCTTTTTCGCTCCCGGCATGTACTATAATCCACCTTTTCCCTTTCGAGATATCAGTGAAAAGACCGTCAGTATCAATTGACTGCCAGCACTTCTTCAGTTTATAACTGGAATGTATATAACTCTCATCCAAGTAAATTATGTTTTTTTGCAGTTCTTCCGGTAAGTCTCGGTTTTTCATTATTTCATGTAAATATGTTTCTCTTTTGTCTGCTATCATAGGCTTCTCTATTAAAGCCATCCTGTTAGTCTTGCATTTTTTATACCTAAAACCAATTTTTTTTAAAAGTCTGCGCAGATGCTCTCGACTTCCAACAAAGTTCATGTCTTCCCGTAATTGTGCTAGCAATTTTCCTAATGTAGGCACTTCTTTTTTTACAGTGTAAAAAAATTGGATCTTCTGACGGATAGCACATACGTCAAAGTCATCGATTTCCTTTCTAGGACGACCTTTTCTATGTTTTGCAGGAGTTGAAAATTTTCCACCATTATTTGCGCCCTGCAATGCTATTCTCCGCACGGTACTTTCAGATACACCTAAAACAAGATTTCAAATAAAGTTACGTCAAAATACATAAAAACAACTTAAAAATATGGTAACAATGCTCAAGATAATTTAGTCGCGCTATGAAATAGACTTCTTTGTTTATCCCAATCTAACCTCAAAAATTTACGAAATATTATAAAATCCTGTTTGATTAACCGAATACTTTGTGTTTATAAACTATAAATAACATCTGGAAGTTACTTACCAGTAAAATCTGCAGTACGTTGGTAAATATCCTCCAGATTTGTTAATAAATGTCCAGCTTGAAATTCTGCCATACATCGCAAAAAAACCTTATAAATTATGTCACGAGCACCACCGCGGATGACCTGGTTCATTATGATACTGTTCAACAATTCTTAACACTAAATATCACATTAAATATCGTTCTCTAATCGTATTTTTAAAAGAATTTGTAATCCACTTGACATGAGTTGACAATTAACGTACTGACGTATTGACACCAGTGACAGCATATTTTGTGTTGCCATATAATGAGACAACTTAGTTCACGCATAATTAATTTCTACTCTTTTGTGTCGCACTGTATATTGAATGTCTTAGGGCCAAAAAGCTTAAGCCCTCATAAAATCTGTCGGCAAACCTAATCAAAGGTATAAATACAGGGTGTTTGGTAACCGGATGCAAAGCCGAAAGTAGGAGATAGCCTAGGTCATGTAGAACATTTTTAGCCATACTTGTCTTAGACAAATGTTATTAGTTTTTTTTTAATTTAAATTTAAAAATTTGTCGGAGAAAACTGCAAAACTTCAGACTAAATCGATAATTAGTACTTTTTTTACTGCAGGTAGATTCTTTTTTGTTTTATTTCGTATTGTGCAATGTCTATCAAACACTAGAAAAGTGATTTCAAACATCTGTGTCTAAAGAAAACAAGTTGACAGCGATTTAAAATTTTAGTTACATGAAAATGTAAACGATTTAAGTGATTTCAAAGTACGAAAAAAAAAAAACTAAAATAGCCACGAATTTTCAAACCATTTTAAAAACATGCTTGGCTTTTACCCTTTTATTTAAGCTATCAAACACGACTGTAGCTACTGTATCCTTGAAAATAAGCCACCTAAACCAACTGGGTAGCTAAAATGTTTCACTCTACTTGTGATACTTGTGGTAGTTGTGGTGACGAATCTCATTATGATTTTACAATAAAACATTGGTTCTGAATACTAAGTTGGCGTTGACTTGACATTTGACTTGTTTTAAAAGGGTTAAGTGTACTGGACAAAACTACCACATGCAATTTTAACAAACAAAGGCTTGCGGCGGTGAGAGACAAAAGGGACTGATAGCGGCAGGCGGCGGGCGATAAGACAATCATGTCTCAAGCCATTTTATCTTTGAAAATAGGCTACCTGTACTAATAAGAGGGAATGTTTAGGGTAAATTAAAACAAAAGCATAAAAGATAAGTTATTTATTTATACGATCAACACATTAAAATTACACATCATCGCTCGTTTTCAAAATGTGACCCGCCGTTTCGAATACAAGCACGAGCCCGTCTTCTTACTTCTGTGGTGGTTGTTCCGAATATCATTTCTTCCCTCATCCTTTCGAACGCCGCTTCTATCCTCTCCCTCAGCTCTTCTACGGTATTAATGACCTCTTGTGTGTAGACTAGCTCCTTAGCTCGGCCCCAAACGAAAAAATCCAATGGTGTCAAATCAGGTGACCGAGCGGGCCAAGGGATTCGTCCGCCTCTGCCGATCCAACCGTCCGGGAAACAGTTATCCAGATGCTCCCTTACAGCCAGAGAGTAATGGGCGGGACAACCGTCGTGTTGAAATGTCACTGCACCGGGCAGCTGGTCTTCGTCAATAAGCCTGGGCAAATCGTTTTGTAAAAATTCCAAATAATTTGCCCCATTTAAATTATTTGGCAAAAAATGTGGCCCAATAAGGACTCTGCCGATGATTCCAGCCCACACATTGACGGAAAACCTTCTTTGGAAGGACACTTGCTTTTTCCAATGTGGATTGTTGTTTTTGTCAGCCCATTGGTGTAGGTTATGGAAATTTGTGATCCCCTCCCGGGAAAATTTCGATTCATCGGTCCAAAGAATGCTTCGCAAAAAACGTCGGTCTTCGATATCCGCATTGAGTAAAAATCGGCAGAAGTCCACTCGGCGTGCAGGATCTCCTTCGTCCAAACCTTGAACTCCGATGCCGCGAAAAGGATATTTTCCCTCACGATTCATTGTGGCCCATACTTTCCATGTGGACAAGTTCAGATTACGAGCTACCACTCTGATGCTCGTATTCGGATCCTCTGCAAATGCCTGTAGAACGTCTTCCTCCACTTCAGGGCGATTACGTCCTGGATTCCCTCCATGTTGCACAGCAATACCATTCTCACGTAGCCTTCGGAATGAATTGTAAAACACTCTCACATTAGGCAATCTCCGGTTTGGAAAACGCTCTTGGTACATCCGTCGGGCCATCGCTCCATTACTGTCAGCTTTGCAGTACATGTAGATAAGGTCGGCGTATTCTTCGTTCGTAAACTCCATGTTTACAATGAAGAAGTCGTAATTACACGTGAAGGAGCGCCTACGGCAGCTACAACTTGACACGGTAAATTGAGATGAGAGCGGGAAATTAAACCACAATGAACGTCTAATCGCAACTGAAGTTGTAACTAGACTAAATTGCTAGTTTTTGCACAAATACTCATGTAGCTAATCAGTTTATCTTTGTCAATAAAGCACAAAACCGATCATCTTTGTTTAACGCCGCTCACCGCCTGCCGCTATCAGTCTCTTTTGTCTCTCACCGCCGCAAGCCTTTGTTTGTTAAAATTGCATGTGGTAGTTTTGTCCAGTACACTTAACCCTTTTAAAACAAGTCAAATGTCAAGTCAACGCCAACTTAGTATTCAGAACCAATGTTTTATTGTAAAATCATAATGAGATTCGTCACCACAACTACCACAAGTATCACAAGTAGAGTGAAACATTTTAGCTACCCAGTTGGTTTAGGTGGCTTATTTTCAAGGATACAGTAGCTACAGTCGTGTTTGATAGCTTAAATAAAAGGGTAAAAGCCAAGCATGTTTTTAAAATGGTTTGAAAATTCGTGGCTATTTTAGTTTTTTTTTTATCGTACTTTGAAATCACTTAAATCGTTTACATTTTCATGTAACTAAAATTTTAAATCGCTGTCAACTTGTTTTCTTTAGACACAGATGTTTGAAATCACTTTTCTAGTGTTTGATAGACATTGCACAATAAGAAATAAAACAAAAAAAAATCTACCTGCAGTAAAAAAAGTACTAATTATCGATTTAGTCTGAAGTTTTGCAGTTTTCTCCGACAAATCTTAAAATTTAAATTAAAAAAAAACTAATAACATTTGTCTAAGACAAGTATGGCTAAAAATGTTCTACATGACCTAGACTATCTCCTACTTTCGGCTTTGCATCCGGTTACCAAACACCCTGTATAATTAAAAAACTCTGTTTTTATTTCAAGGAACAAGAAGAAGATAAAAGTTGCCAAATCGCAACCCGCATGATCAACTCTCAGTTGATGTACGGTTACGAGTATCTCGGAAACGCGGGCCGCTTGGTCGTCACACCGCTTACCGACAGATGCTTCAGAACTCTGTTCGGCGCTCTACATTTGAACTTAGGTACCTATTTGAAGTTGTTAGTTTCAGTTATCATAGTTAAGTTAAACTTCGAGTTCCAATCATTGCACCATTAATTGTTATTTCAGGTGGTGCTCCAGAAGGTCCGGCTGGAACCGGCAAGACAGAAACTACGAAGGATTTGGCAAAAGCGGTCGCAAAACAATGCGTTGTGTTTAACTGTTCAGATGGTTTGGATTACCTTGCGCTGGGAAAATTCTTTAAGGTTACTTTCATTATATTATTAGACAGACGGCAAAATATTGTTATTTTCTCGCATCAATTAAGAAAGTTCTCGAAAGAGCAGAAAATTTTAAAGATTTTTTTTAAATAATTTGACACTCAGTTTCTTGACCAATAATAATTATTGACGTTGTTAATAGATACATTCATGTGAAAGAGGTGTGCAGTTATACTGCGTCGTACGATAATACAAAATTATAATTTAAGGGTTTGGCATCCTGCGGTGCCTGGTCATGTTTCGACGAGTTCAACCGAATCGATCTGGAGGTGCTGTCCGTGGTGGCGCAACAGATCATGTCTATCCAGCGAGGCATCAACTCGGGCGCCACGGAGTTGTTTTTCGAAGGCACTTTGGTGCAACTTGACAAGACTTGTGCTGTTTTTATTACCATGAATCCAGGTTATGCTGGAAGATCTGAACTCCCTGATAACTTAAAGGTTAAACGATTCGAGATTCATTACTATTATTTTTAGTGTTGATTTTATTTCGATCCTGAAAAACTGTTAACTTATATTAAATATTTACAGGCGTTGTTCCGTTCTGTGGCTATGATGGTACCCGATTATGTATTGATATCTGAAATTGAGTTATATGCATTTGGTTATCTGAATGCTAAGCCACTCGCTGTGAAGATTGTGGCAACTTATCGTTTGTGTTCGGAACAGTTGTCTTCTCAGAGTCATTACGATTACGGTAAGCAAGTTTCGGTTACAAAACCGAAACCGACACCTATCTATTTTCGGATGTTAGAGATTGTTCTCTTAAACCAAACTCACGTACTCATACGTTTCTTTACTTTTGCTCTTATCGTAACTTATAGGCATGCGCGCCGTGAAGTCTGTGCTTCGAGCGGCGGGCGCGCTGAAGCTGCGTTACCCTGACGAGGTAGAGGACGTCATTCTGCTGCGTTCTATCAAAGATGTCAACCTGCCCAAATTCTTAGAACACGATGTGCCATTGTTCATGGTACGTTACTTTTTAGGTTTCCGTCATGTCGCCATAATGGTAAAAAAAGTAACCCTTATGGCGCGACTGCGTGCTGCGTTGCGACCTATCTGTCTGTCTGTAGCAAAATCAATTTGCTCCGAAACAACTGAACCAATTGAGCTCAAATTTTGTACCCATAATTGTAATCAGCGATCCAAATTCTGACGTGTAACGTAATTATGTATAGAATTTTTAACTTTAGGGCCGATTATTGGTGGTAAATTTTAAATTTATAAAAGTTTTGCGATTTACAGGGCATCATTAGTGATTTATTCCCTGGATTACCTCTACCATTAGCTGATTTACCACACTTAGTTACATGTTTGAAGGAAGTTTGCATTCCTCTTAATCTGCAGGCCAATGATTTCTTTGTTGAAAAGGTACGTCTTAGATTAAGTTATTTTTGTTTTTGTTACACCTAACCGTCTGTCTCTGTTAAAACGTTTGCTGGATGTTATAGAACGAGTAGTTTCATAGTCATCTGTCGAGTTATGCCGATTATAGTTTTTTCAACTGATGAGATTAACGCTCGCACTGATTAACAGAAATGTGTAGAATTTTCTATTATATTAGTGTTTGCATGAATTATAAATGGCTAAATGGCATTAGACAATCTATTCATAATATTTTCAGGTGCTCCAGTTATATGAAATGATACTTGTAAGGCACGGTCTTATGTTGGTTGGATTCCCCTTTTCTGGAAAAACAAAAAGTTACCATGCCCTCGGGGCAGCTTTAGGATGTGTACATGAAAAAGTATGTATTTACGAGTAACTAATGTCTGAAAAATTATTTATCATTGCCTCTGATTGTTTAAAAATCTCATTTGTGTCTGCTAATTGGTGATTTTAGGGTTTAATGGGCGAGAATCCAGTGGAGTGGACAGTAATTAATCCTAAATCGATTACAATGGGGCAGTTATATGGTCAGTTTGATCCTGTCTCGCACGAATGGTCCGACGGTATCCTTGCGGTCAGTTACAGAGCATTCGCAGTTTCCACTAATGACAACAGGTAATAACAACGACTTTACTTACAGATGGACTTTACAACAGGTAATAAAAGCAAGTTTACTCTCAATTTGACAATAACCATGTGCACTTTTATATAATTATATATAATTGAATGGATATATAGAACATTAGTCCAGACAAAGAACTTTAAGCGGCAGGAATAAAAACATCCTAGAGAATTCCCAATGATATTAATTTATCGATAAAGCTTATGACAGTTATGATGTTCATATAATATGAATTAGTAAGTTGTGTATATTATATATATGTACAATATGCAGCATAAAGTTTTTATAAATCACATAAGAAAACGGTTTTCATCCGTTACGTTTTAGTAGTAAAATATTTTTTCGTTAAAATTCAAAATTTCTAATAAGCTAAAATATAAAGTATTACAATTACATAACGTCGATACAGCATACAGGTTAAGGCACTGGTCCCACCGCGAGCGAGTAAGCTATGAGCTATCGGCTATTTTCTAGCCCAAAAAACGAACAAAAGATAATCGCTTCCGTGTAAATAAAAGAGAGAGATATATATTTATAGTTCATAGCTGGCTGTTCACACTGCGATGAACTATAAATATACATCTCTCTCTTTTATTTACACGGGAGCGATTATCTTTTGTTCGTTTCTTGGGCTAGAAAATAGCCGATAGCTCATAGTTACTCGCCCGCGGTGGGACCAGTGCCTAAATTATATTTTACCCGGTAAACTTAATATTTGTTATGAAATATCACTTCGAAAGTTTTCGATAAATATGATATTGGAAGGAAGTCCCTAGTTAATTGACATTTTTGCCACAAAAACTTCTATATCTGAACATTACCTACAGTCAGCATAAAAAACAGAGTCAATATGACCCAATTCGCCGAAGAAGACCCGAGAAAATATCGACTTTAGCTGAAATAAGTGCTGAATTCTCCATTTATTTTTGTAGAAAGTGGTTAGTTTTCGATGGGCCGGTGGATGCCATCTGGATTGAGAACTTGAACACCGTTTTGGACGACAATAAGAAGCTATGTCTCATGAGTGGTGAGATTATTCAGCTCGCACCTACTACCAACCTCATCTTTGAACCTATGGATCTCGAAGCTGCGTCACCAGCTACAGTAAATATTTTTGTTTTTATTAAAATGCATGTGTCATTATTTTGCTGGCGACACAGCGACAATTTTGTAAGTACATCTAATTAGAAAATCGCAAACACGACAGCAGATTATAAAATAAAGCCTGACTAGAAATATATGATCATGCGCCAGAATTTTACACTGGCAATCATTCACACTATTAATAGTAAAGTGTTGAATATTAAATAATAAATGTCAAGAAATGCCCAAAACCATTCATAGTGAAGAGCAAAACACTGTAAATAATGTATGTAATAAACTGCTGGATATAAAACGCTCGGGAAATGAAACTATTTCGCTACGAAACATTTACAAATTAACATCGGAGCTGACAGATAAACAAATCAAGATGACATTATACCATAGAGAATAATTTACTTTTTAGGGTTCCGTACCTCGAAAGGAAAAAACGGAACCCTTATAGGATCACTTTGTTGTCCGTCTGTCTGTCTGTCTGTCTGTCTGTCTGTCTGTCTGTCTGTCAAGACCATTTTTCTCAGGAACGCGTGGAGGTATCAAGCTGAAATTTATATCAAATACTCAAGTCTATTGTCCCTTGGAGCTGTGAAAAAATCAAACTTAAAAGCCAACGCAATCAAAAGATACAGTCGTTTATGCTGCAAATTTTAGAGTTTTTCGGCACTCGCAAAACCTACGGGGTACTTCCCGTGAACTCAGAAACTTGAAATTTGGCACGAAGCAACGTCATATAGCATAGACAATGGGAAAATTACAAAAAGTAGAAATTTTTAGTAAAATCATACAAAAAAAAGTTTTTTAAATCTTTTAACTTACTACCTTTTTCCTCGTAAACACGTGGACGTATTAAATTGAAATTCATGTCAAATACTCAAGGCTATAGGACATTTTAGACGTAGCAAAACCAAACTTTTATGTCAACGCAATCAAAAGAAATAGCAATTTAAGTCGCATATTTTGAAACTGAGTACTCGCAAGAAACCCAAAACCTAAAGGGTACTTCCCGTACTCTTAGAAACTTGAAACTTGGCACGAAGAAACTTCATATAGCATAGACAAAGGAAAAATTACGAAAAGTAGACATTTTTAGTAAAATCTTACAAAAAATATTTTTTTAATTTTAAACTTACTACCTTTTTCCTCGTAAACGCGTGGAGGTATTAAATTGAAATTCATGTCAAATACTCAGGGCTATAGGGCCTTTCTGATGTAGCCAAACAAAACTTTTATGTCAACGCAATCAAAAGAAATAGCAATTTAAGTCGCATATTTTGAAACTGAGTACTCGCAAGAAACTCAAAACCTAAAGGGTACTTCCCGTAAACTCAGAAACTTGAAACTTGGCACGAAGAAATTTCATATAGCACAGACAAAGGAAAAATTACGAAATTTTAAACCTACTACCTTTTTCCTCGTAAACGCGTAGAGGTATTAAATTGAATTTAGTAATAAACATACTACAACTTTTGCTTGTTATAGGTTTGTACGGAACCCTCGGTGCGCGAGTCCGACTCGCACTTGGCCGGTTTTTTTTATTATACTGAACTGTTGCCATATAAATGAGAATAATAGCGCCCTCTTGATAATGATCATATATTTCTGGTCAGGCTTTGCATTCCAATCAATTGTGCGCGGGAGCGAAAAATATTTGAAAGTACTCTAACATTACCTATATTATGATTATGTTATTTTTTATTTTATTTAAACTTTATTGCACAACAAGTGATAATGTACAAATGGCGGACTTAATGCTAAATGGCATTCTCTACCAGTCAAGTCAACCATGTATGTTATGACAAATAAGAAATAACAGAAGTGTCACTTGTATTAACGTGTGTCCCCACCAGTTTAAAATTTAACTAAATTATTCATAAATTACTAGTCGGGCTTCATTCTTATTCTTCAGCAGATTTGTTTCTGCTCCCGCGATAACCACGTAGTGATATAACTATGGAATTAGATATAAATCGGTCAAGTAGCCTAATACTTACAAATTAATGACAAACTATTTGTTGTTATTAGGTTTCGCGTTGCGGTATGATTTACTTAGAGCCCAAAGGGTTGGGATGGCACTGCCTCATAGAGTCGTGGCTGAACACCCTGCCGCCCGCGCTGCATAGCGTCAATCGCAATCTCATCAGGACCCTATTCAAACGCTTCATGCCTCCTTTACTGTGGCTAGTTGAGTTATCAGGCCAAGCTAAGGTATTAACTCTTTTAATCAAGTCTTGGAGTATTTTATGGGATTGTCCTGTACAAACACAATTTTTTTGTTTATTTATTTTTCTCCAGAAAATATGCGAAACACTCCATTTGCTCTAATTTTGTATAGATGTGATCGAAAACACTATTTATCTCATTTTGAAATTTACAGCAAATGTACGTAACATCGCGTAGCAATTTGGTCAACTCGTGTATGAATATATTTGATACGTTTATGGATGACTTTTATAATGACAAATATATGGATTCCGTATCTGATCTTGATGTGAGAGCACAGCTTGAGGTAAATAAATCATTTGTGAAATATATTTTAAGAACAAACTTCCTAACGTCAAAATAGTACCTACAATGAAAGGACCGCAGTGCAGGGCGGCATTTCCGACGTACATGATTATGATTACTGACTGATAACTTTAAACTTCAGAAGATGAAGTTCTTCTTGTGACGGAATTACTTTAATAATATATCAGTGAGACACATAGTTAAAGCTTAATATTTCAGGGCGTCTTCTTCTTTTCCTGTATCTGGTCCATTGGAGCAACGTTAGAAGCTAATAGCCGACCGAAATTTGATATGATGTTTAGAGGATTGCTCGACAAGGATTTTCCAGAACATGTAAACGCACTATTAGACAACCTAATTTCAAATATTTTTGGAATGTCTTCACTTGACTTGAGAGTGTTTTGTCTTTTTCAGATCCTCGAAACGTTGAAATATGCTAAGGTTATTAATAAACCGGAAAAACAGTACATACTTACTATTCCACCGAGCGGGCTTGTGTATGATTACCGTTATATTAAGGAGGTAGCTACCAATAAATTATGTATTTTTTCTGTCAGGACGGAGCCTAAATAGATTATTAATTAAATAAGTTTATCACTACATCACTACATAGTGTAAAACAAAGTCGCTTTCCGATGTTCCTCCCTATATATGCTTAGATCTTCAAAACTAAGCAACAGATTTTGATGTGGCATTTTTAAATCGATAGAGTGATTCAAGAGGAAGGTTTATATGTATAATACATGCATAATATGGTAGAGAAACACTAATAATTTTAGAGGTTTCTAATGTGATGTCCTAAATAAACACATTTTTTTGCGCTTACATTGCAAACGCTGGGTGAACTCTACGAGTAAGATTAAAATTATGTATTACAGTATTGTACACCTTAAAAAGGACTATAATATATGGCTATCTCTTAGGGATAACCCACAATAAACATTTTTATCTCGTGCGAAGCCGGGGCGGGTCGCTAGTTTCTTATATAATACTTTCGCACCAGTTTACTGACAGCCTAATTAGGACAAAGGCAATAGGATCTTTATAATAAAACACATTTTCTAGGCCAGAGGCAAGTGGAAGCCTTGGCAAGACGACGTCATCTCGGCGCCGCCTATCAGTAAGGACACCCCGCCGAATCAGATACTGGTCACTACCTTGGACAGTGTCACTTATCTGGCTCTTTTCAAGCTTTTTGTCACGCATCATAAGGCCGTCATGATGGTTGGGCCAACAGGAACTGGGAAATCTTCATATATCATAGTAAGTCAGATTTTTTTGATTGAGTATACATTTTAAATTGAAAATTTAAACGGTGAATGCAATAATTACAATTTTATATTTTAGGATTACTTGATTAAAAGAGTTGATACGAAGGTATACAAAGCTCTTATAATGGCATTTTCTGCCCAAACGAACTGTAATCAGACGCAGGATATCATTATGGGAAAGCTTGACAAAAGAAGAAAAGGTAAATTTCCCATCTCTATACGAGTACGAGTACACCTACAGCTTACTATTCTTAAAGGCTTCAACTTTATGACTTAAAGTTTTTTCGTTGGTCAGAAAGTTTCAAAGTTGGTAAAATCTAACCATATCCTTAAAATACAATTCCTATACGAAGCTGGCACATTTATTTGGTATCTCACAAGGTATCGTTTAATAGCCGCGTCTATTTTACAGGATTCTTTGGGCCACCAGTGGGATGCTATTCCGTCGTATTTGTAGACGACGTGAGCATGCCGCAAGCGGAGACGTATGGCGCACAACCTCCTATAGAGGTTTTACGACAGGGAATAGATTTAGGACTGTGGTATGACCGCAAGACTAATGTTGCTATGCGGTTGATAGATGTTCAGGTCAGATACCAGTGATACATATTTTCACATTAGGTTTTCAACCTAAACCGTTTTCCTTAAATTGAACAATTTATATTTCAGTTCATGTGTGCAATGGGCAAACCAACTCCTGGGGCGAAACTGATCACACCAAGGTTTTCTCGTCATTTTAACTTTTTGTGCATCGATGAATTTGACGATGACACCCTTAGAGTTATCTTTAATAGGATAATGGCATGGCATTTAGATACAAGGTAATTTTATGTAGAGTCTGCTTCAAAAAACTTTTAGAGGTGTTTTTTGTGTCTTATTCATGTATCTTTTTAATTTCAGAGGATTCACAAAAGACTTTGAACCATGTATTGAAGAGGTAGTGAACGCTACTTTGGAAGTTTATAAAGAATGCCGATTGAATTTGCTGCCAACGCCATCCAAATCTCATTATACCTTTAACTTACGCGATTTCTCGAGGGTTATTTTGGTGAGAATTATTTAGTGTAAGACGCTTTTGTACTATTTACATCCAGGCACTCTTTTTTATGAGTATATTTTTACAGGGTGTACTTCTATCTGTCCCGGCGGTGACACCAGATACTCGAAGTATCAAGCGCCTATGGGTACATGAGTGTCTGCGAGTTTTCTCAGATCGTCTCGTTGAAGATGCGGACCGGCAATGGATGGTCAAGTGTTTACGCGCTGCAACAGAGAATCATCTCAATGAAAACTTCGATCAAATGCTCTCGAGGCTTCTAAACGGACCAAAAGATACGGTAACTAAAGTGTAGAAAACAATGTAGGCTTCCATTTGGTAAAAAATGTATTGTAAATAATTGGATGTTAACGTTTACAGATAACAGACCGACATCTTCGGAATCTAATTTACTGTAACTTTGCGAATCCCAAAATTGATACACGTTTTTATATGGAGACAACAGACATGGACCATTTGAATGCAACCGTGGACGCTTTTCTAGCGGAATTTAATGCCATGTCCAAGAAGCCAATGAATCTTGTATTATTCAGGTTCGTAATAAATATGACTCCGAGATTCAAAACCTTCAATTCATGTCGCGTAATAAACTAATCAATCACATTTATGTTAACTGAGTTGCACTTGTTTTTTATTGTATGTTAAATCATTGCATTCGTATTGCAGGTTCGCTATAGAACACGTGTCGCGTATATGCCGAGTGCTGGCGCAGCCATCGTCGCATGCGCTGCTGGTTGGACTCGGCGGCTCCGGCCGCCAGTCCCTCACGCGTCTCGCGGCAAATATTAACGAGTACGATCTTTTCCAGGTATGTTCTACCGTAATTTATGCAATTAATAGGTGCATTTCCAAGATACTTCTTTCATCTACATTTCATACTGAGATAAGTTAGACGTTCGAGCAGAGAATCGTTAGTGAGCAAGGCTTACAAATATATTGATGATGTAGCAGCTTCATTCTAGCCAGTTTCATTCAATAAAAATTACAGCGAAGTTGATATAAATCACATTGATAAAATCAGATTAGTGACAAAGTACATTTACGCAAAAATAATACATTTTAGGTCGAAATGAGCCGTACATACGGAAAGAACGAATGGCGAGAGGATTTGAAGACTTTGTTAAGAAAGTCAAGTACTCCAGATCTATGCATGGTGTTCTTGTTTATTGAATCACAGGTAAGAAATGATCGATTTCGTTTAAAAGATAACTAAACACTGTGACACTATCTTTTCTCTACTGCACAGTGTTTTATGGAAGCCAAAAAAGTGACATCCCCATTTTATTACAAATTACTATAGTTTAGAGCATTACGAATGCGAGACTAAAACTCCCATGTTTCTAATAAATATGTGTAGTTTTTGAGACATACATTTTTGAAAATCTTGTTTCTGACGCTCGGAAATTACGAAAAATAGAAATAATTTAAAAGATATTGCATGGACTGTTTGTTTCGCCAAAGTGTTCGACAAAACATTCAAAGACATACATTTAAGAGCAATCACTACCTTCCAAGATACATTTATTACAAAGATATTAATTGTTTTATTAATTTTGGTTTTTATTTTTTTCCTTCCATGTCCCGCCGTAGTAGGTCGCAATATTGGTATGAGAGCCTCATTATTATGTCTTCTATCTATTCAATTTTTTACACGACCTAATTCCGTGGAACATTGAAGTAATCACCTAAACACTTTATATCCGGGTTACCCGGCCTCTAGGGTTGACACTTCGGTATTTTTAATTTTATACGCCGTTGTTTCCGGGATATCTATAATTCTTGGTTTTGATAATAGTTATGAGTACATATGCAAAGAACTAGCCAAAAAATATGTTAAAAATTTCGAATGGTGTCTTACGGCAGTGACTTGTAATAGGCAGAGCGCCGGGTGAGGGGAGTTAGGGGGTGAACACAAACACAGGTTATAAGACTGTGCGAACTGAAGGCCAAGACAGTTCGGCACGTTCAAGGTAAAGTTAGTGGTGACCCATAAATGAAAATCTGACTCCAATTAATATTATTATATTAAAACGTGTTATTACATTGAAATACATAGAAGAAGTGTTGGGAGATGTGGGAGCAAACTTGAAGCTTGCAAACCCCCGCGCGTCCCTCGCCGCGGGCGGAATGTGCAGCGTTGTGGGATTCGTAATCAAGTGTGTTCCCACAAGACTATGGTTTATGTACCATCACTCAACCCTCGTCACAACTGATCTCCCTTCTTCTTATAATACTTGACTATATATACTATAACTCTACGTGCTTATGAGAGGCAAACCCTTATCGGATGGAGAGGTGTTATATCTGTAAATCGCTATCTACCTGATTTACGTGTGCTACGTTTCATACGTGAAGATACGCGTATCTGCCTATCACAGACTATACATAAACTTTTGGTCCATGGAGCTGCGATAATACGAAACTCGTCTGTTCCAATTGGAATGCTCTCCGAGCAATCATCAGAATCTCGTAATAAATATTGGCGTCACGATAGAGAACACCATACCCGCAAATCAGATCGAATGAAAATCATGTCTGATTTGTTTCATAGAGCGTTAGTCTCATCAGACCCATCTGCCGCAATAGCATTATTGAAAGCACCACAGGATGCTTTTATATCGCCATCGGTTGAAAACATAACACCATCATCAGAGTTATGTCCAGACGACAGCTATTCTGAGGTGCAAGATGAGGAGAGAGCATGGAAGTAGAATATTGTTGCCTGGAAGTTGATAATTTTGTAGTAATTCATGTTTTAGAAAAAATATTTGCTAAATTGGCGATGCATAATAGATATTTTAGCCGTTTCTTCCCAAAAAAAAAACACATAATTGTAGTATACGGCTTTAACCGGTTATTTTTCGACCATAACCGAACGAATACCCGGCTTTGAAAATTTACCTGTTATTGCATTCCCTATACAGGTTGTAACAAAAATACTGGTGATCCGTTTAAGGGCTTAATGGTATCTTTAACTTAATTTTAATCGACTGTAGATTACATCTTCCAAAGAATTAGACATTGAAAAAAATAGGGTAGATAGAAGACATAACAATGAAGCTGTCTTACAAATATCGCGATCTACTACGGTGGAATATGGAAGAAAAAAAATAAAAACCAAAATCATTAAAATAATTAATATCATTGTAACAAATGTACCTAGAAAGGTTGTAATTACATCATGTCTGATCATCATACACAAGTTGTAAATGTACCTAGAAAGGTTGTAATGTACTTTTTTGAAAGGTTTATCCAACACTTAAGTCAACAGAAAAGTTTGTTACTTAATTTGCAATACATAATTATTTCTCGTAATATCCGGGTGTCAGAATAAAGATTTTCAAAAATTTATTTCTCAAAAACTACATATATTAGAAACGCGGGAGTTTTAGTCTCGTATTCTTAATGCTCTAAACTACAGTAATTTGTAATAAAATGGGGATGTCACTTTTTTGGCTTCCATAAAACACTGTGTACTGTAAGTAGTCGTGCAATAACACGTTAATTAATTTATTCATAAAAACAGATAAAGGAAGAAGGATTTTTAGAAGACGTTAATAACATGCTGAACTCTGGAGAAGTTCCAAATATCTTTGGGGCAGATGAAAAGGCAGAACTGTGCGAGAAGATGAGAGTAGTAAGTGCAAGCTTGATACAAGTTTTCAGCTCATCATCAGCTTTTATTTGTTACACAATTTAACTTATCCTTTAAATTTTGATATCTAGATTGACAGACAAAGAGACAAGTCGCTGCAAACGGATGGCAGTCCGACAGCGCTTTACACATATTTTGTGTCGATCGTGCGTGACCAGCTGCACATCGTGCTGGCCATGTCGCCCGCCGGCACCTCGCTGCGCACACGCATCCGCAAGTTCCCCTCGCTCGTCAACTGTTGCACCATTGACTGGTTCATGGTAATACATAGGGCATACTAATCAGAGCTTGTGCATTTGAGGACGTTCTCATATTATTAGGTTTTTATTTATTTCACTAGTTTACATGACGTGTAATAGTAGCCTTGTGGCCTACCTACTGAATAAATATTTTATTTTGATCGTGTTTCTTAATGGTTTACTTTTTGTCAAAAACTAACTCAAGTGATGTTTTTAAAGGAATGGCCGCCGGACGCGTTGCTAGCGGTAGCGACCAGATTCTTAAAAGACGTAGAGCTAACAAATTTAGAACGCGACACCGCCATCAAGTTGTGTCAGGTGTTTCACACGGACACGCAGGAACTCTCACGAACCTTTCTTCTGCGACTCAAGCGGTATAACTACGTTACGCCTACCGCCTACCTCGAGCTAATCAATATGTTCAAATCATTGTTAAATAAGAAGCGAATGTAAGCTTTATAAACAAATAAAAATACGGTTTCTTCGGACTTACAGAAATAAAATTAACGATGTCTAAACTACAACCAACAGGGAACTACTCATGGGTGAGAAGAGATACTTGACCGGGTTGGACCAACTTGCTGTAGCTTCAAAGTCAGTCGCAGCGCTACAACAAGCTCTAGAGGTGCTCCAGCCGAAGTTGGCAGCTGGTGCTGCAGCTGTAGCGGAAACTACCGCAAAAGTGGAAATGGAGAAGGAGGGAGTAGCCGTAGTGGAGGCCGAAGTGCTAAAAGACCAGGCGGCTGCTGAGGAGCAGGTATGAGAAAGTGTAATTAAGTAGCAAATTGATTATAATAACGTAATACATATATCGTAAGCACTTTTACATTTTAATTTAAAGATATGTTATATAGTATATATTATATGTAGTAATGTGTAAAGTAAATATATAGATATATATGTATATATAGTATTTGTATTTATGTAGAATAAATTTATATTTAGTTATACGTAATGTAATTTCGGATTTTAATTTTCTGTTTGCTACCCGTTCCCCGCACTTTTGTTTTTATCTGTTTGGTCTGATGGTTGACTGGTAGAGAATGCCCTCTGGCATGAAGTCCGCTCTTTGTACTTTGTATTATTTTGCAATAAAGTTTAAATAAATAAATAAATATATGAAGGAATAGTAGTAGTAACAATAGCTGTTTACTTTTAGGCAGCGGAAGCTCAAGCCATTAAAGAAGAATGTGACGCTGACTTGGCGGAAGCTATGCCAATTCTCAACTCAGCTTTGGCAGCCCTGGATACTCTTACACCGCAGGATATTACTTTTATCAAAACCATGAAAAGCCCGCCGAAGGGCATCAAGCTCGTGATGGAAGCTATTTGTATTTTGAAGGTAATGAAAGTACAAGCCAAAGTGTGGAAAAATATATTATCGATATACTTTGAGTATGTACGATAACTTAATTAATTATCACAGTGTTAAATAGTTATTTTTTATTACAATGCCTACTAAAAGGATGAGCCGGTAAGTAGAATATTAGTCATCAGTAAGGAAACTTTAAAAAAAACCTCTTCAACACCACGCTACATTGAAAAATCTTTTAATCAACAATTAAATGCTTATAGATCATTCATAATGTAAGCATTTCATGGCGGTTCTAATTATTCAAACAAATTATCTAGGAAATGAAACCTGATAAGATTCCTAACCCATCGGGTGTCGGGACGGTGGAAGATTATTGGGGCCCGTCGAAGAAATTGTTAAACGATATTAAGTTCCTGGAAGGACTGCAGAACTACGATAAGGACAACATCCCACCAGCCGTGATGAACAAGCTCATGAAAACGGTTATGCTGGACGAGGGTTTCGTGCCAGAGAAGATCCGAGCCGTATCCGTCGCTGCCGAGGGCAAGCATCCATTTGTTCCTTAAAGTCATTTTAAAGATTACTTAAGCTGGAATAATAAACCATTGACAATAATACGTTGTAGGTATGTGCAAGTGGGTGATAGCCATGACGAAGTACGACAAGGTAGCCAAGGTGGTGGCGCCGAAAAAACAGAGGCTCGCCGCTGCACAGGCCGTCTACGACAAGGCCATGGCCGCGCTCGCCGTCAAACAAGCCCAGCTCAGAGAGGTATAGGAATTTTTTTTTATTAAATATTGTCGTTAAGTTCCTTATAACAGGCTCGGAAGTATACTGTTTCAAGCGCAGTAGCTCGACGGGACTGTAATGGGATTTCAAACATGACTTTACAGGTCTAGGTCTGCAAAGTAAACTTGGCTTCAATGATGGCGACACGTTTAAAGACAGCTGATTTTTTTTTTCGTGACTGTATGGTAAATCGTATCTGAGAATAGTAATTGAAGTTTATGAGTAGACTAATGCCTTATGAACGAAACTTTTTTATTAGTTTGTTTCTTTATTTCATTGCATACCTGTTTGATAAAAGTACTGTGTATACTTCGGTGTAAAAACGGGTTTCCGGCCTCGTATACCCATCCTATATACCGATTAGACTGGTAATTCAGGTTTTCCCGTCCTCTGCTCTAATGTTATTATGTCTAATGATATTGAAACTTCTTAAAATGGCATACATTCTGGTTCCCAGGTTCAACTCAAGTTAGCCAAACTAGAGGATGCATTAGCCGAGCAAAGTCGCCAGCAAAAGATTCTGGATGAAGAAGTGATGGACTGTAGTAACAAGCTGAAACGAGCCGAAATGCTAATCTCAGGATTAGGAGGAGAAAAGACTAGGTGGACACAGATAGCTAAAACTTTGCGGGAAACATACAATTCTTTAACTGGTATGATAACATGAAACAACGTTTATTTTAAAATCTGCGCTTATGATAGTCAATTTTATACCTAATTTTGTTTACAGGCGATATTTTAATTGCTGCTGGTATCATAGCCTATCTGGGACCATTTACCGCTGGTTTTCGAATTGACCAAGTATGTTATTATTAAAAGTATTTTTAAAGGAGTGTTTAGTATTTATTTCTAGTCAATATAATTACATAACAAGTATACTACACAGATAAAGAAATGGGCACACGCATGTCATGATTGCGGCATGGTGTGCACTCTCAACTACAGCCTGACGAAAACTCTGGGTGAACCAGTCACCATCCAACAATGGAATATAGACGGACTGCCAGCCGATGACTTCAGTGTTGAAAGTGCAATTATTTTAATGTAAGTTTGGTGTCATCATCATCGATTCATCATGGCTATAAGAAATTTACGAAAGTAAATGCATTTATTTAGCTTATTAATATATAAGTATAGTAAGTATATAATAAAATAATGCATTCTCAGGTCAGCACGTCGCTGGCCACTCACGATCGATCCGCAAGGTCAAGCAAACCGCTGGATCAAAAACATGGAGAAGCCTAACAACTTAAATATAGTGCGAATGACGCAGGCGGATCTTGGCAGAGTTCTGGAGAATGCTGTACAATTTGGACAGCCGGTATGTCAATGTTCAAGCATTTTTTTCATTTCATAAAATGCAAAAAGAAGAATCATGGATTTTTTTACAGGTGTTATTAGAAAATGTTTTAGAAGACCTAGATCCAATGCTGGAACCCTTACTGCAGCAACAAACATTTCGTCAGGGTGGAGCACTTTGCATAAAAATAGGTGACACTATTGTGGAGTACAGTAAGGACTTTAAGTGAGTGTATTCTCATTTTAATAATAAATTATAGTTATAAATTAGGATGCTTTATGACAGTTCATTGTTGTAGACTCTACATAAGCACGAAGCTAGCAAACCCTCACTATTTACCCGAAGTGGGCGTGCGTGTGACCTTAGTAAATTTTATGTTGGCTAAAGATGGACTAGAAGCCCAACTACTAGCTCGTGTAGTAGCGAGAGAAAGGCCAGACTTACAGCAGGCCAAATCAGATCTGACAACTCAGGGTGCCGAGCACAGGAGGCTTTTGCAAGAGATTGAAAGGAAAATCCTTAATGTATTGTCTACATCAGAGCATCTATTAGAAGATGAAGAAGCTGTACAAGTAAGCTTTGATCTATCTCTTTCATTTAAGATGTTATCTCTTGTCAGTCCGGTTCTTCCCAGTCCTTTTTCTTAATGGTTTTTGATAAGTAGCATTTTAGAAATATTTTAACACCCACATCTTTTATTTTTAGTAAAAACAAACTAGGTAATGACTACATTTATTTTCAGATATTGAACTCTGCTAAAGACACATCAAATGAAATTAAAGAAAAACAAGAAGTGGCTATGGTGACCGAGAAAGCTATTGATACTGCTCGCAATGATTACGTGCCCATTGCAGTACACTCTACCAATTTGTTTTTCCTTATTGGTATGTACAGTCAACCAATTTGATTCCTAGGCCACAACCTTGTCACAATAGCTACGGTTGAATTTCTAATTATAAAAAGTGACTTGACACATGACTGACAGTTAAAATATTGCCTGGAATAGCAAAAATAAAATAGTCATGGGTATATGTCGATAAAAAGTATCGAAAAGTGTAATGTTGTACTAAACACTACCAATACGATTCCATTTAAAGGATCCATAAACGTTAGGAAATTAAATTATCATGTCACAGCCTGAAATGCTACAATATTCAAATCAGACAAAAGTTTTGAAATACGTTGTCGCTGATAAATCGTATAGTTATGTTATTCTACATATCATATATTTTTCTATCTCGTCGAACGTCGAAGTGAAGTTATAGACAGCTTCGGATGAAACGGAACTGTCAGCTAGCTACCTGGACATCGCTGCATTTCGATGGCTTTTTGAATAGTTGTTCTGCGGTAACTGTAGTAACGTTTTTTCTAATCTTTATGAAATTTGTTAGGGTTATAGCAGAAATCAATATAATTTGAGAGTTCGTATATGAGCAGGATCGATCCATGGGTTATGGAGCTAGAAGGCGCAAAACAATCATCATAAGAGTCTTGGTATATTGGTCAATGTATTTACAAGGAAATCGCGAGTTCGAGGCGGATTACAAATAGTTTTTGTAAATTTGAGCTCTTTATTATGCAGGCGACATTTTGGATGAACATTGTTCTGGTTCTAATTCTTGCACGTCCAAAGGAATCGGTAATCCGAGGCAACATCACTTAATAATTGAATTCAACACTTCTACGAGTAATAACAACAAAACGTAACGATATTTACGAACAGTCAGAAGACGATATTTCTCAAAAATACGAGGGTTACCTTTTATATTTCGGGATTTGAATAAGCTAGGGTTGCCATCGGTCAAATGAGGTTTTAAAAGTTTAGTTCAAACATTTTGGCGGCAATATTAAGAAAAAAAAAGTTTTGACGCGATCGTATTTTGTTTTTAACTGTCATTTGAAAAAATATCGTATCGGCTACCATGGAATTGGATCGCGAATATTTTCGGGCGATTATTTTATACAATTTTCGACGCGGCCTCAGTCAACAACAGTGTATCGATGAACTTATTTCAACTTTTGGAGATGAAGCACCATCAAGGACGAGTGTTTATCGTTGGTTTGCAGAGTTTGTTCGTTTCCGTAGTTCGCTTGGGGACGAGTTCCGCGAAGGTCGTCCAAAATCAGTGGTTGTCCCGAAAGACATTGACTCTGTGTGTGAACTAATATTGCAAGACCGTCACGTGACTTATCGAGAGATTGAGGCGTCTTTGGGCATTAGTGGGACCAGCATACAAACAACATTGCATGACCATTTAGCTGTCAAAAAAATTTGTTCGCGGTGGATACCACATAATTTGACCGGTGATCAAAAACAGGCTCGCGTGGATTGGTGCAAAGACATGCTTAAAAAATATAACGGCGGGACTTCAAAACATGTCTACGATATTGTCACAGGTGACGAATCGTGGATCTACTCGTATGAACCGGAAAATAAGCAGCAGTCGACAGTGTGGGTTTTTTCAAGGCGAACAAAATCCAACAAAGGTTGTTCGTGCACGAAGTACTGCAAAACAAATGGTTGCCTGTTTATTTGGTAAAACTGGGCATATTGCAACCGTCCGTTCCTTTAGAAAAGCGTAGAACAGTAAATTCTGAATGGTATATAACCATTTGTTTGCCAGAGGTGATTGAAAAAGTCAGGGAAGCCAATCACCGAAGACGAATTATACTCCACCATGATAATGCGAGCCCACACCAGTCGGCACAAATATCAGCCTTTTTGAAAGCCCAAAATATCGATTTAATGGGTTACCCGCCGTATAGTCCTGATTTGGCCCCCAATGATTTCTTTTTGTTCCCACACATCAAGAAGGAACTGCATGGTCAACGATTTTGACACCCGAAGCAGCGGTCGAGATGTTCAAAACGCACGTTTTGGAGGTGTCCCAATCGGAGTGGTCGAACTGCTTTCAAATTGGTTCTACCGCATGAAAAAATGCGAAGAACTCAGAGGGGAATATTTGGAAAAACAATAAAGTAGAAAGTAATGTTAGTAGAAAGTTGTTGATAATTTCTATTCCCGAAATATAAAAGGCAACCCTCGTACCTACTTAACTACTTCTAAAATAGAAGAAAAGATACTTGGATAATTATTCGTCCGCATAGAATTCGGTTATCGTGTGGCCCTCTAAAAAGATTTTTTTTCGGGATAAAAAGTAGTTAAGTATCCTATGTCCTATTCCTCACTCTAAGCTATCTCTGGCGCCATTTTAGAGACGTGCATTCAGCAAGATATTCACTCACAAACTGAACGGCAGGCATGTGTGTAGAGAAATCCCAATATTGGCCCGACCGCCGTGCGCTTGGAGAATTTAACTAACCAGAGCGGCCATTGACAGGCTTTCCCCTCTGCCGGAAACAATGGTCAATAAATATAACCAGTGGTCATATTTATTGTATGGACTGACGTTTATCTGACGTGGCTATTTGTACGTTACGTACGAATAGCCATACATTTGACGTTCGCCTCCCCCGCAAAAATAAGCAGACTTTTTTTGTATAGAAAATGACAGACATGGCCGCTCCGGTTGGTTGAATTCTCTAAGCCATGCGCCCGGTATTATCCCTACGGCAGGTGTATGAGTAGCCGCCTTTAGAAATTATTATTGTCTCCAATAATAGGATGTACAGAAGTTATAAATTGACTTAGTTATAAATAGTCATTCCGTAAAAGTAACGTATTTTCCACATCAGGTTGCAGCATTCTTCAGCCTTTAATCCTTAATCAAGTTGCAGCGACAATATCGCAACCAATAAGTCGCGGCGTTTGTAGAACTCTTAATAAATAAAAATATCGATAAGGACAGCACTGGCCGAATTGCGGCAACATTTGTGTTTGTTGACTTGTCAAGTCACTCCGTACAATTATAAATTCTACCTTAGTTTGGTAGCGAATAGGTTACGTTTATACGTATCCCACCAAAAATATAAATGCCAAGTCAAATCTAACCTACTTTAAGATCTCACATTTTTAAATAACAGCAATTGTTATAGGTGGATACCTATAACAATTGCTTTATTGCTTTGTTGGATAATAAAGCAAAGAAATAGAGTTTAATACTTATTCATAATGTTATTTTGTTCCTATAAATACATATTTGGATTTTGCATAGAACTTGTCACTCATTTAGATCTCCATTCTTTTTGCGGCGAAGCCCACAGCCAAGCATAATTTTTGTATTGAACTTGGCTCTCCTTTTTTACATTTATGTTTTTGGTGGGATATCATTACTTTTTGTAAAGAAAACTAGGCAGGTATTGAAATTTAATGTTTTTTCTTGCGTTTCCGCTGCAAGGTTTTCTTTTTTATGCTATTGTCTACATTCTCTTGAATGTTAGAGATAATAGTGCGCATTGTCCATTCATTATCTGCTACCTTTTTAGGGTTCCGTAGCCAAATGGCAAAAAACGGAACCCTTATGGATTCGTCATGTCTGTCTGTCTGTCCGTCCGTATGTCACAGGCATTTTACTCGGAAACTATACGACGTATCTGAATAAAATTTACACATAAGGTGTATTTTGTATGCAGCTACTTAGTTATGTAGTTAAATTTGAAAAAAAAAAATTTTTAGGGGGGCGCTCCATACAGGTAACTAAATTTAAAAAAAAAATTAACCAAATATCAACAAGTGACACATCAATCGATAGGTCGTTCAAAATAACATTGAGGTTTCTTTGATTATTTTGTGATTAAGTAAACATTTTCTGAAATAATCGCTTCGAAAGTCAGAAAAGTTGTGTAGCCCCCCCCCCCGTAACTTTTGAACCGTAAGTTCAAAAAATATGAAAAAATTTGAAGAGATGCGCCTTATCATATACTTTCTACGAAAATTGTTTTGAACATTATCGGTTCAGCCATTTTTGAGTTATCTCCAAAAACTTCTTCCATAGGCATCAGATACGACCTTTTGGTATTAGTTGGGTCTTATTCCATTGAAGGTACGGAACCCTTCTATGCGTGGTCCGACACGCACTTGGCCGGTTTTAATATGCTTGTAACGGTTCCAACGATACAATTTAAAAAAAATTTGTATGGGGACCCCCCGATATTTTTACTTTTTTTATTTTTAGATTTTTTCCTACGCTTACACACAATTACCAAGCTGGATTCTAGAAGTAGGTTAGATTTAGGTACGGTCACGTCTGAAAATATGGATACATTTAATGTGACAAAAACATGTAGCCAAGACTTTACGCCTTGGTAATAGAGTCGTGGCTACATATTTTTGTCACATTAAATGTATCCATATTTTCAGACGTGACTGTACTATATGTCAGTCAGTCAGTCAGTGCTAAAATTTACGACTTTTTGACCTTCATATCTTTATAACCGTTTTAACTAGCTTCATGAAATTTGGGCTTCTAGATGTCCTTATGGATATAATTAAACACACGTAGTTTTATGTGTTTACGTTAAAGAGGTTTTGAGTTATAGAAGGGTCAAAAGTGGCACCAACTGGGTTCGTGTACTATTTATAATATACACTCGGCGCTGGCTAGCCAGTTCCTTTGCTTGAACTTGGCTTGACACGCTGTAGATCCACGGGCAACCGTCATTACGATACGGTTCTACAGTGGCCTAGTATCAAATTGGTTGACCGTACATACTAATCTTATCTGACTATTATATAACCTATGTGTTATCATGATTATGACTATGTAATATTTATACTGAAAATATGTTTTGACTTGTAGCTTCCTTAGCGAACATCGATCCGATGTATCAGTACTCTTTGGGGTGGTTTGAAGCTCTTTTCACCGCTGCCATCAACAATACAGAGAAGGTTGAGGATATCCCACAGCGACTGGGAATATTGCGCGCTTATTTCACGTACTCGCTCTACGCTAACATCTGCAGGAGCTTGTTTGAGAAGGTTCGTGATGTAGCCAATACTACTGAGAAACTTACTGAATCAAGAAGGCTGTTTAACAACCAAAACTACTTAGTATCTACTTAGTAGATATATTAGTAGATTCTTTTTATATATTTAAACGGTAAACATTAAAACAGTGTATAATATTTTCTATGAAGATGCTATGGAGCTCTCACCATGCACAAAATATACAACTTTTGTTCTCCTCCTAGGACAAACTGGTATTTTCCCTGCTATTGACAATCACAATAATGGTGGCAGAAGGCGACCTGGATCAGAGCCACGTATTGTTCCTACTATCCGGCGCCCAGCCGAGGCACGTGCCCCCATGCCCTGTACAGTTCCTCGGTCCGCAAGCCTGGGCTGAATTTAACGGGTAATATTATCCAGAAACGGGCTTCACCGTTTTAACAAATGACTTTATTCGAGCACTAGCTTATGTAAGAGCTAATATTAAATCATAACTTGCATTAAAGGTTAAATGAAATTGAGCAATTTCATGGCTTGTTGGACCACTTCATGGCTAATATAGATCAATGGACAAATTACTGCGACCTAGAGGACCCGCAAGATCAGCCTCTGCCCGCACCGTGGGATAAGAAATGTACCCCTTTCGAGGTTATTTTTATTTCATTTGTAAAATACATTATATACAATAAGGCTACTTTTTTGGACTTAATTGATAATTTCTTCTTTCAGAAAATGATGATCCTGCGTTGTGTTCGTTTGGACATGATGGTACCTGCTGTTCAAAACTTTGTGCAACGTAAAAATTGCCATTTTGCCTTTATATTTCTAATATTTAGAACGCATGAACGTCTCTCTTGTCAACTTAATATTCGTTTTCAGATAAGATGGGCCGCAAATTTGTCGAGCCTCCACTTTTCGATTTACAGTCTTCGTATTCGGATTCACATTGTTGCATACCACTTCTATTTGTTTTAACTCCTGGATCAGATCCCATGGGGACTCTGCTTAAATTTGCTGATGATCAGGTAAATTTAGTCACTAAATATGAATCTGATCTTAATGTTTAATTTTAATTTACAGAATTCATGATACATTTATTTGTCAGGGTTTTGGAGCCTCTCGTCTTTTCTCCCTGTCACTAGGTCAAGGCCAGGGCCCGATAGCTGTTAAGCTTATTGAAGAGGGCATTCGAAGTGGTACTTGGGTGGTGTTACAGAATTGTCATTTAGCGAAAAGTTGGATGCCAATGCTTGAAAAGGTATTTTTGTATAGTTTGGCGACGACAATGCATTTTGTGCGAATCTCTCCAAACTTAAATTGCATTTACAGATTTGTGAAGGACTGAAGCCGGACACTACACATCCAGATTTTAGGCTTTGGCTAACTTCGTACCCCGCTGACCACTTCCCTGTATATGTGCTACAAAATGGAGTCAAAATGACTAATGAACCACCACAAGGTTAGAAAATAATATCTAACACTACTTATAAGCTAAACAGCTGGCGTGAAAAACAGTGATCGGGAAACATGGTGCCACAGTGCAGAATTTGGGGTATATTTTTTATAAGGGCATGATTATTAAAATTTTAATCCGCAACCGATAGACTGTTTATGTCTATATTAAAATAAATAAAAAATCTCTTTGGAGTCCCCGGTATGCCACCGTTTTTGTCGATCACTGGTGATAAAACTTTAGATATGACTAGCAAATCCTGCATTCTTAAGATTTGTATCGGTATAAATTTCACAACATTGAGGCATCCATGACTGCTCGATGTGGTATTATTAACTGTCGTCGTTTCGATATACAGGGTTAAGAGCCAACATTGCGCGTTCATACCAGAGCGATCCAATCAACAATCCAGAGTGGTTCGAAGGCAACAAGCAGTCCGCGTACTTTAAGAAACTTCTGTTCGCGTTGTGCTTCTTCCACGCGGTAGTGCAGGAGCGGCGGCAGTTCGGCCCGCTGGGCTGGAACATTCGATACGAGTTCAACGAGACCGACTTACGAATCAGCATCACGCAGCTCAACATGTTTCTGAACGAATATAATGTGAGGAACTTCTTTGTTTTTAGCTCTCCTTAAACTCATTCCATACAGCTATCCGACAATGTAGGGTAGGTACTTGTCTATTTTTTGTGATAGACTACCTTTTGTTACACGCCCATATAACCATTCCGGTCGCAGAATCATCATTCCATACAGCTATCCGACAATGTAGGGTAGGTACTTGTCTATTTTTTGTGATAGACTACCTTTTGTTACACGCCCATATAACCATTCCGGTCGCAGAATCATCAAAGTGTGTACACTTTTCGGTAACAAGATGTCGACACATTGTGTACACTTTGCGTTCAGTTTGTGACCAAATCTGTACACAATGTGTTCTAACGGTTACCGAACTGTTTCGAAACATTGTGACCGCAAATGACAATATAAAATACCTCTTGAAAACCAAGGTTTGTCAAACTGTACCATTAGTGCCTCGTGTGCTCGTGATGCTAGTAAGTCATCATGAGCGCTCCAAATGATAATAATCGACCAAAACCATATAAACACTCGTCAACATTTTACAGAAAAGTGGGAATATTAAAAGATGTACAGAACGCAAATACAAGTAAAGCTTATCCCAGTAAAAAATGTCGTTAGTTTACGCAGCGTTGGTATATCAGGTTTCAATGAAAATGGTTGTAACTGGCTGGTTATATGTTAAATGCATCTCGGTTCTTTATTTAATATTAGAAAAAAATCTGTCACAGTCACATTTTCAAAGATCTCGTCTCCACAAGAAAAACTTCATGAGAAAATATTGTACAAATATGTCCAATATTAAGGCATTTTCACGAAAAAAGTGGCAATGGAGCTAAACACGTCTGTTAGAACTGTGCAAAGGGTCCTAAAACAATTCAGAGAGACTGGCGGTATTCGACGGCGTCCTGGAAGTGGTCGGAAGACCGGGTTTGTTAAGAAAAATATTGAGAAGAGTATCATAGCTGCTTTGCTGAAAAAACCTACATCATCTGTAAGAGATTTAGCTATAAAGTTTAAAACGTCTAAATCCACTGTGCAACGAGTAAAGAAAAATAATTCTATAAAGACTTTCAAACAAACTAAAGTGCCTATTAGAAATTTGAAACAAGAAAGTGACGCTAAAACGAGATCCAGAAAACTGTATTCAAAATTAACGACAAAAAAATACTGTATTGTGATGGAGGACGAAACATATTGCAAGCTTGATTTTAAATCACTGCCGGGACATCATTTTTATTCGGGGACCGATAGAAAAACTTTCAATGACGAGTACAATGTCATAAAAACGGATAAATTTGCGAAGAAGGTTCTTGTGTGGCAAGCGATCTGTTCTTGCGGCAAACGCAGCACTCCATACTTTGCTAAAGGAACTATGAAAGGCGATATATACCTTAAAGAGTGCATGGAAAAGCGATTATTGCCGTTTTTTAAGCGACACAAGAAGCCAGTTCTGTTTTCGCCTGATCTGGCCACGTGCCACTATTTTAAAAATGTGATATAATGATACAAAGCCAATAATGTCGAATTTGTGGAAAAATACCAAAATCCTCCTAACTGTCCTGAATTACGACCTATAGAAATATATTGGGCTCGTATGAAGCAGAAGCTCTTAAAACATAAAACTAACGCCACATCAGTTGAAAACTTCAAGCGAAAATGGAATGCAGCTTCAAAACTAATCACAGACACCGATGTACAAAACCTGATGGCAGGTATCAAAAGAAAATTACGAAGTTTCTGGATGAATAAACAATAGAACAAAAACATAACAAAAATACGTTTTGTTTACTACATTTCTAATAAATTGTTGTCAAAAATTTGGTAACTTTTTATTGCTTACATTATTTCATACTAACTAATAAACGACATTTTTTTCTGGGACAAGCTTTAAGTACCAATATGGTACCATATTTTGTACGGAAAAATGAAAAAATTATAAAGCTTTAAATGACCTAAAATTACTCCAAGAACAATATACTTACTACAAAATTTTCCAATTATGAGGCCTAAAAAATTTCAGGCTTTATTGGGTTAATACTAAACTTATTTAAAATTTAAACTACTAAAACGACTTGCTGAGATCATTATACAAATCCAGTACCTGAACCGGGAATTCCCGGTTCTCGCCATACAAAATCAGAACCGGGAGCATTCCCTAGTCCATACCGTGTCGTAACGGCGACCGAAAATGGTTGTATGAGACGTACATGACATAAAGTAGTGCACTACCTTTTGTAAACCAGTACTTTGGAAGTTATACATCTACGTGTACATCGAAGTTATATTTGAGTCGTCGAGATCCGGTTCGAAGGACCATATGTAGCCGCCGTAACCAGGATCTCGACGACTAAAATAAAACTTCGATGTACAAGTAGATGTATAACTTTCAAGTACTGGTTTACAAAAGGTAGTGCCAAAAATGGTTAAATTAAGAGTAAAAATTTTATTTTTATTTTTATAGGACGTACAATTCGTGGCACTCCGCTACCTAACTGGGGAATGTAACTATGGCGGCCGGGTCACTGACGATTGGGATCGCCGCTGTCTCAACACTATCCTCTTCAAGTTTTACAATCCAAAAGCTATCTATGATAAGAAGTATAACCTCGAGTCGACCGGTGAGAATAACACAATAACTTTTCGTTTCTGTCTAATTGCAGTATGTTTCAAAAGATATACGAGTAAATGCGTTAAATAAAAGGCACCTACACCTACCATGAACATTACTATATTATGTTCCTTGAATACAGGAATCTACTATATCCCCGACTTGAAGGAGCATGGCCAGTTTATCGAGTACGCGCGTTCGCTGCCTGTGGCCACACCGCCCGGAGTCTTCGGCTTCCATCCCAACGCGGACATTACCAAGCATTTTCAGGAGGCCAACGAGCTGCTTGGCACGGCTATATTGACACAGGTACAGGACTGTACTCATACAGTGTACTGTAGTCAGATTTTAATAAATAATTTCAATTAGTTTAACTTATTTTTGTACTTAAAGTTGTAGGAGCTGGCTATGTGATTGATCTTACGTGATCAGGAACATAGTTTGGTTTAGTTTATCGATAATTCATCTTTATATTCTTGATCATTTCTAGTACAATTTTGTAACATTTACATAGGTACTTATACTTTCATTTACTTGTCTATATGTAGTTATATTTATTTTCTTATGTTTCATTCATTCATTTGTCGGCGTTGTCAACACCAGGATCGTTTGGTGAGTAACATTTGCATTTGATATTCGTTGTGGAGTAATAAATTTGATAACTTGATGTTTAACTGTATTCTTCCACGCATCCAGGATTTGTTGAAGAAATATGTGGTAAGTTATTCAGATTTCATTAAAGTTCTCATAAACTTATATAGATGTCATATACAAAGGAAAAACTGACCTAGGTCTTGTTTTAATATTTATTAAAATAAATTGATTTGTTCTCCAGCTGTAATGTTGTCATAGTTTATACCCAATAAAACAAAAACCGCAAAAGCTGAATTTACATATCGTAAGGTGACAATCAAAGCTCACTAATTGCAAAAAATATATAAAACAAAAATCAACCTTGTTTCGTTAGTAGTACGGTTAATTATGGCTATGAACTTGTGGTAGTCAGTTTTGGTTTCCACCCGACGATGGTTTAACTTTAGCACTTTCTTTAAAAGTAAAAGTTTCATTATACTACTGGCTGTGTTCTATTCTACCCCCGAACTAAATCATCAATATATGCGTAGGACACAATGGCGGGTGGAGGTGGCGGCGCCACGCCGGAGGAGCAAGCAATGGCCATCGCGGAAGATGTGCTCGCGCGGCTGCCCGCTAAAATCCTATCAGGCCCATCGCACGAGGGCGACCTCAAGCCAGCCGAGATGTCGCCCATGTCTATCGTGGTTATCCAAGAGGCGGCGCGTTTTGAGCGCCTCGTCAGCGTCGTCCGAACAAGTTCTCGAGCCGTCATTGGCGCCGTGCAAGGTATAAGCTAATTCATATACTACCACTTTTTACATCCGTCGAGTCCTTATGTGCCAAATTAATACATAAGGAATGTTAAACAGGTGTCAGTGTCTTAACGGATATAACGGAGGAGGTGCTGACGAGCATGGTCCGTGGGAGGATACCGGCGTTGTGGGCCGGCAAGAGCTACCCTTCGCTCAAGCCGTTCGCGTCGTACTTCGACGATCTTCTGACCCGACTTGAATTCTTACAGGTGATCTTAGATCCATAGACCAAAATCAACTTTTATACGATTACGAGTATGCCATTCAGAGTGATATTATATATTTAATTGTACGCAGCATTGGCACGCGAACGGCCCGCCGGTGGTGTTCTGGTTATCGGGCTTCTACTTCCCGCAGGCGTTCCTCACCGCCGCTCAGCAGACCTACGCGCGCAAGTATAAAATACCCATCGATCAGCTCGCCTTCCACTATGAAGTACGTATACCAACAACTAAATTTTCTGTTAATCACATTTACTGTCGCATGTAAACTTTCCTTTTCCTGATGAAGAAGCCCGGGGCCGTATTCAAACTTTAAAAAATGTATAGACACGATCCAACTTCAATACAACTTCAATACATTAACAACGCAACGCAATACAGCTACGGCATAAACATCTGAATCAGAAATATCAGAATTTGCTTAAGAAATATCCCAGCCCAACTCCAATACAACTTCAATATTGGTTGATTGTTTGTGTGTATTGGAGTTATGTTTAGAGATAGGTTGTGTTCTTATAGTATTGTTAATGTATTTTAAAATTAGAATCCGGCACCAGGGCATGGATATCACTTTCTTTGTCACCCTTGATATGCGTTTATAATAATAACATTAATGACATTATTGATAACCTAATCCAGGTGCAGCGTTCATTTGAGATCGAAGAGCGACCCGAAGAAGGCGTGTACATCAAAGGGCTTTTTATGGAAGGCGCCCGCTGGAATATGGAGTCCTATAAAGTTGACGAGTCTTTTCCCAAAGTCCTCTACGACACTTTGCCGCCGGTAAGACTATTATCATTCACCATTAGTTGTTCTTAAGGCTGCTATAGGTACAGTCGACGTCAAAGATATGTTTACACTTTTGCATCTTATTACAATGGCGTAAGTGGCGGTTATCACCAAATTATTAATTTTAAAAACCGCCTTCAACCCATTTTTGTTGATATTTCATAAACTGCTTGACCGATTTTGATAAAATTTACATTCGGAAGTGTACCCTATCAAACACAAAAAGAATTTTGTAAATCGGTTCACGATTCACGGAGATATCGAGTAACATACATACAAAAAAAAAACAGTCGAATTGAGAACCTCCTCCTTTTTTGAAGTCGGTTAAAAAGCTAAGACATATTTCTTTTTTCTTTTGACCGTTTTGTCAGAACTCTGAAATTTATAAAGTGATGACAGACTTTAGAGTTGAGGGAATGTTTCAAATATTATAAGCGTGATGTGGTACTGTATATACCAATGGTTTGGTTTGGTGTCAGGTATGGCTGATCCCAATGAAACGCGATGACCTCCCCGAAGCGGAGTTCTATAATTGTCCGCTGTACAAGACGGGTGAACGTCGCGGAGTGCTGTCCACCACGGGCCACTCCACCAACTACATCCTATTCATGCGGCTGCCCTGCTCCAAGCCACCCGATCATTGGATCATGCGCGGTGTTGCGTTGCTTACACAGCTACACTTCTAGATGAAGTTCTTCTAGAGACTGCTCCACAAACTTTGCTTTTTATTTATGCTACATGAGCAATAGTCGTCCCACGGTCACGTAGCTACATTACAACATCACATCAGCTGAAATACGTCTTCGTATCGACCTATGTGATCCCCTTTAAATTATTTATAAATCCAATCAAACATAAAACATTAATAACATTATTCCTGTATAGTTTCAACGTGACATGTTTCGTAATCAGCCGATATAACAAAATAAGCCAATTCAATTAAGCTTCGTCTTCTTTTCAAACGTTATTTTATTACATAACGGCACCATTACCATGCATACCGTTACCATGGCATTTAGGAATATCTATAATAACTAAGATTGACGCCTTGCCAGTATATCCTGGGATTTCTACCTGGGGCCACGCGCCAGAGGGAGGCACAAAAATACCGCTGACGCATAGAGGAGGCACATTAAAAATGTACTGCCTGGAAGCATATGACATTTAGTTTTTTATACGCGCGATACGGAGACGCATAATGTGACGTATTTGGACCTCTTTTTGAAGTTATTTTAGCTCAATCATGATTAGATATATTGTATTCTACTTATTCGTACGGACACGTGTACGAGTAGGTAAGCTTACGCCTAAACCTAAACTACTAGGAAATACTAATTACGTTTCTACTTCTCTAGTAGTTGAAACTGGGTGTTTGTTTTATTGTTATTTTATGTAGATATATATAGGTATGACATATTCATTATTTATTATTTTTATTCTTATTAATATGATGTTAAGGTTTTTATTTATCCTCAATAAACACATTTAAACAATACATTGCCTTATATTTCTCCCTATCCCCAACCCTAGTAACAATACCTAATAATATTAACCATGAAAAAAAAACATGTCCTTGTTGTTGTTAACCCTTCAAATCTTAAAGTGGTTACCATAAGTATGCAAAGTGACATTAGATACTTAATTTTTTATTTTACATGGTTTGATCATTGCCGTTTCCAAAATAGGTTAGTATTATGGCGAGACGGAGCGTAGAATAGAAGCACGTCATGTTACGTAACAGGGTTGCCACTTACATGTCATTGCTGTGAATGCTTTAAAAATATTAAGCCCTTTTTCAAAGGGTTAAAGATTGAAACCATTATCATAACATAAGTATTCGAAAAACTCAATAACAATACAATCTTATCGGTCAAAGCGAGGTTGGAACTCCATGAGTGTGTGTATGTATACGCCAAACACATATCTTGGAATCTATCTTGGAATTTTAGGCAAGGATATTATTTTTCGTTTCTGGGCGACCCAGTCAGTGGGCGTACAAAAGGAAACGAGACATTTCAAATTTAAGTGAGAAGAAAAATGAGGCTATTAAAAACGAGAAGTAAAATGGCTATTTTCTTGGCCACATGTACTTCTTGTGCCTGAAAGCAAAGTCGAAAGTTCCTTGCAAACACAATACAATTTGATAAAGCAAAATACGCAACGTTTTGCTTCTCTTCGTCGGATATAATCTCTACTTCACAATTAAATACCAGTTGAATAGAGCTTAAAGCACCCAGTAGCCTATTTAATGCGTGTGGTAACCCTAGACGACAATGCGGCCAACAATGGCCCCGGAATTAATTCATCCCCACGTGAACTATTGCTACTGAGACAATGCGTTCATTTGCTACACGTTACTGATCACGGCCTATTCTTATTGCTGTCACCAGACTGGCAATGGCGATACGCGAGGAGCATATAAAACAACGCACGTTGCAGGTTACTATATGGGTATCTATTTGGTTTAATGAGAGACTGTTTGAAATTGATTATTCATGACAGTTTGAAAATAAATAAATGACTAGGTATTTACCCGATAGACGAAAACATTTTTGAGTAGAGGTGGATATATATATCTGTTTCTCTAGAAAGTCTTCCAATATGTCGTTAAATTCATATCAGTCGTGGCGTTGAGCGAATGATAACAATCATTTCGTGTAAATTGTAGTTATTTGCATATTAAACCGAAGCAGGTGGCACAGTAGAAAACCGTCGTGTTACCAACATAATAGTTTTAGTTTATAATGTAGCTAGTCTTTAAGGTATCTATGGACCACTAGTTGCCTGAGAATAAACGTATTTCATATCATTTCTTAACGTAATTGTAATTAAATTCTATTGTTTTTTGTTCCTGTACCAATATAGATATATAGATGGTTTATAACCAATTTCCAGAACTTTATAATTCAATTGGTAAATTACGGACCGAAACTTTGGACAAAAATCTATGTAGATCCTTAAATTATATGTCCACAGTCGAACAACCGGAAGCTTGACTGGTGCAGATTTTCTCACAATTTATTTGTCGAGTCGTAAATTTGGGCGCACTCATCGGAACAACTACACGGGGTGATTCCCTGCTGAGTTTTATTGCTATGCGATCTGTTCGCGCGAGTTCTTCCAAAACCTATTTATATTGTGATGTAGAATATTAGTTTTTCGTGGAATCTTTCGAAAAAAGGTATTTCTTGATAGACGGGGGCCAAAAAAATTTACCTTGCATTAAATCCTACACTTTTGGAAGCTTTTTCTAGTTATTAAGTAGGGTAGTCAGATTCCCACTACACATTTTTCCCCAGTGACGTGATTGTGCATTTCAGGAAATCGAAAACATTCTAGACAACGTCTGGAACACTACATTGACTAAATCCTACACTGGAGATCTAGCACTATTGTATGTGTTTAAATAAGAGATGACTAACTTAAAGATTTCCCGAATTGTTTCTCTGAGCTTTCGTCTATAAGCTTCATTAAGTGACATTTTTTCTTTATATTTATAAAAAAGTGACTTAGAAATTCGAACACAATTCGAAAATTTGGTAGTATGGTACTAATACAGATTTAAGTGTTACAGTAATTTTTCACCACGGTGACATGTTTACATCTATTTATTATGACATTTTTTTAGTTTTTTTGGCGAATATGATCACTTTATACGAACCTACACTTGTGAATATTTTTTCCTTAAATTGTCTATTTATTTAACATACATAATCAAAAAAATATCGTAAATATACTGTGCTTTACGAGCAATCGAAATAAACAACTTATAATTTATGGTTCATATTTTAAAACTCCCGCCTCCGCGGCAAGGTTACTACGTAGCACAGATTACTTACCTACTTGTATTAGATAGAGCAAATCAGAAGACTCGCAAGTACTACAGGTACTACTTTACCAAAGAGATATTTTATTTGAACTTTTTTTCTATATTTCTGATTTCCGATATTGAAATGTCATTATGTTTGCCCCAATCAGTCATTTCAGAACAGAGCATATTGTGGTTTTATGTTCGATGGTTAGATAGATGCAATCGAACTGTTATTTTCGTACCTGGGAAGCACACTCCTTGCATTGGACAAACGTCGGTCAATATAAAGGACGATACACCAAGAGAATTTATTTGCTATACTCAAATAAATATCAACAAAAATAGAGTTTATGAGTTAAATCATTCACATGGATTGTTGTAAATTTTGTATAGGATAGAAGCGAGTGACGCCATTCTCAGCTCTGAATTTAGTGGTCACGTCATGAGAAACTTCATAATGCGTATTGAACACACTTATTTATTTATTTATCATGTTATTTAATCAAATACAAACATTGAAACATTGAAAAAATAATCAACCCAGTTTGACTTGAACAAACATCGATACGCCTTACCGGGGCTCGATATCGCTTTACCAATTAAGCTATGGGTTCAGTTACTGAGCTGACGAAATTCTCAATGCCTTCAATCATCTTTTTGCATTTATTTTTACATCGACTTTATAGCAGCTGTAAGCGACATCTAGGTGCCAATTACTACAGTTAGCTACCCTTCCCGCCGACTCCTTTACAAGTGTCACAACGGAAATAACAGATGGCGCCTGCTATCAACTTATAATTATTTTACTTGTTTTTTTTTTTTTTTTTAAAGTGGGTATTCCACTCATACATTAGTATGTTATTTAATCAAATACAAACATTGAAACATTGAAAAAATAATCAACCCAGTTTGACTTGAACAAACATCGATACGCCTTACCGGGGCTCGATATCGCTTTACCAATTAAGCTATGGGTTCAGTTACTGAGCTGACGAAATTCTCAATGCCTTCAATCATCTTTTTGCATTTATTTTTACATCGACTTTATAGCAGCCGTAAGCGACATCTAGGTGCCAATTACTACAGTTAGCTACCCTTCCCGCCGACTCCTTTACAAGTGTCACAACGGAAATAACAGATGGCGCCTGCTATCAACTTATAATTATTTTACTTGTTTTTTTTTTTTAAAGTGGGTATTCCACTCATACATTAGTATGTTATTTAATCAAATACAAACATTGAAACATTGAAAAAATAATCAACCCAGTTTGACTTGAACAAACATCGATACGCCTTACCGGGGCTCGATATCGCTTTACCATTTAAGCTATGGGTTCAGTTACTGAGCTGACGAAATTCTCAATGCCTTCAATCATCTTTTTGCATTTATTTTTACATCGACTTTATAGCAGCCGTAAGCGACATCTAGGTGCCAATTACTACAGTTAGCTACCCTTCCCGCCGACTCCTTTACAAGTGTCACAACGGAAATAACAGATGGCGCCTGCTATCAACTTATAATTATTTTACTTGTTTTTTTAAAGTGGGTATTCCACTCATACATTAGTATGTTATTTAATCAAATACAAACATTGAAACATTGAAAAAATAATAATCAACCCAGTTTGACTTGAACAAACATCGATACGCCTTACCCGGGCTCGATATCGCTTTACCAATTAAGCTATGGGTTCAGTTACTGAGCTGACGAAATTCTCAATGCCTTCAATCATCTTTTTGCATTTATTTTTACATCGACTTTATAGCAGCCGTAAGCGACATCTAGGTGATTGGCACCTACCACTGTAGTAATTGTACTACAGTTAGCTACCCTTCCCGCCGACTCCTTTACAAGTGTCACAACGGAAATAACAGATGGCGCCTGCTATCAACTTATAATTATTTTACTTGTTTTTTTTTTAAAGTGGGTATTCCACTCATACATTAGTATGTTATTTAATCAAATACAAACATTGAAACATTGAAAAAATAATCAACCCAGTTTGACTTGAACAAACATCGATACGCCTTACCGGGGCTCGATATCGCTTTACCAATTAAGCTATGGGTTCAGTTACTGAGCTGACGAAATTCTCAATGCCTTCAATCATCTTTTTGCATTTATTTTTACATCGACTTTATAGCAGCCGTAAGCGACATCTAGGTGCCAATTACTACAGGTAGCTACCCTTCCCGCCGACTCCTTTACAAGTGTCACAACGGAAATAACAGATGGCGCCTGCTATCAACTTATAATTATTTTACTTGTTTTTTTTTTTAAAGTGGGTATTCCACTCATACATTAGTATGTTATTTAATCAAATACAAACATTGAAACATTGAAAAAATAATCAACCCAGTTTGACTTGAACAAACATCGATACGCCTTACCGGGGCTCGATATCGCTTTACCAATTAAGCTATGGGTTCAGTTACTGAGCTGACGAAATTCTCAATGCCTTCAATCATCTTTTTGCATTTATTTTTACATCGACTTTATAGCAGCCGTAAGCGACATCTAGGTGCCAATTACTACAGTTAAGTACCCTTCCCGCCGACTACTTTACAAGTGTCACAACGGAAATAACAGATGGCGCCTGCTATCAACTTATAATTATTTTACTTGTTTTTTTAAAGTGGGTATTCCACTCATACATTAGTATGTTATTTAATCAAATACAAACATTGAAACATTGAAAAAATAATAATCAACCCAGTTTGACTTGAACAAACATCGATACGCCTTACCGGGGCTCGATATCGCTTTACCAATTAAGCTATGGGTTCAGTTACTGAGCTGACGAAATTCTCAATGCCTTCAATCATCTTTTTGCATTTATTTTTACATCGACTTTATAGCAGCCGTAAGCGACATCTAGGTGCCAATTACTACAGTTAGCTACCCTTCCCGCCGACTCCTTTACAAGTGTCACAACGGAAATAACAGATGGCGCCTGCTATCAACTTATAATTATTTTACTTGTTTTTTTTTTAAAGTGGGTATTCCACTCATACATTAGTATGTTATTTAATCAAATACAAACATTGAAACATTGAAAAAATAATCAACCCAGTTTGACTTGAACAAACATCGATACGCCTTACCGGGGCTCGATATCGCTTTACCAATTAAGCTATGGATTCAGTTACTGAGCTGACGAAATTCTCAATGCCTTCAATCATCTTTTTGCATTTATTTTTACATCGACTTTATAGCAGCCGTAAGCGACATCTAGGTGCCAATTACTATAGTTAGCTACCCTTCCCGCCGACTCCTTTACAAGTGTCACAACGGAAATAACAGATGGCGCCTGCTATCAACTTATAATTATTTTACTTGTTTTTTTTTTAAAGTAAGTATTCCACTCATACATTAGTATGTTATTTAATCAAATACAAACATTGAAACATTGAAAAAATAATCAACCCAGTTTGACTTGAACAAACATCGATACGCCTTACCGGGGCTCGATATCGCTTTACCAATTAAGCTATGGGTTCAGTTACTGAGCTGACGAAATTCTCAATGCCTTCAATCATCTTTTTGCATTTATTTTTACATCGACTTTATAGCAGCCGTAAGCGACATCTAGGTGCCAATTACTACAGGTAGCTACCCTTCCCGCCGACTCCTTTACAAGTGTCACAACGGAAATAACAGATGGCGCCTGCTATCAACTTATAATTATTTTACTTGTTTTTTTTTAAAGTGGGTATTCCACTCATACATTAGTATGTTATTTAATCAAATACAAACATTGAAACATTGAAAAAATAATCAACCCAGTTTGACTTGAACAAACATCGATACGCCTTACCGGGGCTCGATATCGCTTTACCAATTAAGCTATGGGTTCAGTTACTGAGCTGACGAAATTCTCAATGCCTTCAATCATCTTTTTGCATTTATTTTTACATCGACTTTATAGCAGCCGTAAGCGACATCTAGGTGCCAATTACTACAGTTAGCTACCCTTCCCGCCGACTCCTTTACAAGTGTCACAACGGAAATAACAGATGGCGCCTGCTATCAACTTATAATTATTTTACTTGTTTTTTTTTTTAAAGTGGGTATTCCACTCATACATTAGTATGTTTATAAGTTGATAGCAGGCGCCATCTGTTATTTCCGTTGTGACACTTGTAAAGGAGTCGGCGGGAAGGGTAGCTAACTGTAGTAATTGGCACCTAGATGTCGCTTACGGCTGCTATAAAGTCGATGTAAAAATAAATGCAAAAAGATGATTGAAGGCATTGAGAATTTCGTCAGCTCAGTAACTGAACCCATAGCTTAATTGGTAAAGCGATATCGAGCCCCGGTAAGGCGTATCGATGTTTGTTCAAGTCAAACTGGGTTGATTATTTTTTCAATGTTTCAATGTTTGTATTTGATTAAATAACATACTAATGTATGAGTGGAATACCCACTTTTAAAAAAAACAAGTAAAATAATTATAAGTTGATAGCAGGCGCCATCTGTTATTTCCGTTGTGACACTTGTAAAGGAGTCGGCGGGAAGGGTAGCTAACTGTAGTAATTGGCACCTAGATGTCGCTTACGGCTGCTATAAAGTCGATGTAAAAATAAATGCAAAAAGATGATTGAAGGCATTGAGAATTTCGTCAGCTCAGTAACTGAACCCATAGCTTAATTGGTAAAGCGATATCGAGCCCCGGTAAGGCGTATCGATGTTTGTTCAAGTCAAACTGGGTTGATTATTTTTTCAATGTTTCAATGTTTGTATTTGATTAAATAACATACTAATGTATTAGTGGAACACCCACTTTAAAAAAAAACAAGTAAAATAATTATAAGTTGATAGCAGGCGCCATCTGTTATTTCCGTTGTGACACTTGTAAAGGAGTCGGCGGGAAGGGTAGCTAACTGTAGTAATTGGCACCTAGATGTCGCTTACGGCTGCTATAAAGTCGATGTAAAAATAAATGCAAAAAGATGATTGAAGGCATTGAGAATTTCGTCAGCTCAGTAACTGAACCCATAGCTTAATTGGTAAAGCGATATCGAGCCCCGGTAAGGCGTATCGATGTTTCTTCAAGTCAAACTGGGTTGATTATTTTTTCAATGTTTCAATGTTTGTATTTGATTAAATAACATACTAATGTATGAGTGGAATACCCACTTTAAAAAAAAACAAGTAAAATAATTATAAGTTGATAGCAGGCGCCATCTGTTATTTCCGTTGTGACACTTGTAAAGGAGTCGGCGGGAAGGGTAGCTAACTGTAGTAATTGGCACCTAGATGTCGCTTACGGCTGCTATAAAGTCGATGTAAAAATAAATGCAAAAAGATGATTGAAGGCATTGAGAATTTCAGCTCAGTAACTGAACCCATAGCTTAATTGGTAAAGCGATATCGAGCCCCGGTAAGGCGTATCGATGTTTGTTCAAGTCAAACTGGGTTGATTATTTTTTCAATGTTTCAATGTTTGTATTTGATTAAATAACATACTAATGTATGAGTGGAATACCCACTTTAAAAAAACAAGTAAAATAATTATAAGTTGATAGCAGGCGCCATCTGTTATTTCCGTTGTGACACTTGTAAAGGAGTCGGCGGGAAGGGTAGCTAACTGTAGTAATTGGCACCTAGATGTCGCTTACGGCTGCTATAAAGTCGATGTAAAAATAAATGCAAAAAGATGATTGAAGGCATTGAGAATTTCGTCAGCTCAGTAACTGAACCCATAGCTTAATTGGTAAAGCGATATCGAGCCCCGGTAAGGCGTATCGATGTTTGTTCAAGTCAAACTGGGTTGATTATTTTTTCAATGTTTCAATGTTTGTATTTGATTAAATAACATACTAATGTATGAGTGGAATACTCACTTTAAAAAAAAACAAGTAAAATAATTATAAGTTGATAGCAGGCGCCATCTGTTATTTCCGTTGTGACACTTGTAAAGGAGTCGGCGGGAAGGGTAGCTAACTGTAGTAATTGGCACCTAGATGTCGCTTACGGCTGCTATAAAGTCGATGTAAAAATAAATGCAAAAAGATGATTGAAGGCATTGAGAATTTCGTCAGCTCAGTAACTGAACCCATAGCTTAATTGGTAAAGCGATATCGAGCCCCGGTAAGGCGTATCGATGTTTGTTCAAGTCAAACTGGGTTGATTATTTTTTCAATGTTTCAATGTTTGTATTTGATTAAATAACATACTAATGTATGAGTGGAATACCCACTTTAAAAAAACAAGTAAAATAATTATAAGTTGATAGCAGGCGCCATCTGTTATTTCCGTTGTGACACTTGTAAAGGAGTCGGCGGGAAGGGTAGCTAACTGTAGTAATTGGCACCTAGATGTCGCTTACGGCTGCTATAAAGTCGATGTAAAAATAAATGCAAAAAGATGATTGAAGGCATTGAGAATTTCGTCAGCTCAGTAACTGAACCCATAGCTTAATTGGTAAAGCGATATCGAGCCCCGGTAAGGCGTATCGATGTTTGTTCAAGTCAAACTGGGTTGATTATTTTTTCAATGTTTCAATGTTTGTATTTGATTAAATAACATACTAATGTATGAGTGGAATACTCACTTTAAAAAAAAACAAGTAAAATAATTATAAGTTGATAGCAGGCGCCATCTGTTATTTCCGTTGTGACACTTGTAAAGGAGTCGGCGGGAAGGGTAGCTAACTGTAGTAATTGGCACCTAGATGTCGCTTACGGCTGCTATAAAGTCGACGTAAAAATAAATGCAAAAAGATGATTGAAGGCATTGAGAATTTCGTCAGCTCAGTAACTGAACCCATAGCTTAATTGGTAAAGCGATATCGAGCCCCGGTAAGGCGTATCGATGTTTGTTCAAGTCAAACTGGGTTGATTATTTTTTCAATGTTTCAATGTTTGTATTTGATTAAATAACATACTAATGTATGAGTGGAATACCCACTTTAAAAAAAACAAGTAAAATAATTATAAGTTGATAGCAGGCGCCATCTGTTATTTCCGTTGTGACACTTGTAAAGGAGTCGGCGGGAAGGGTAGCTAACTGTAGTAATTGGCACCTAGATGTCGCTTACGGCTGCTATAAAGTCGATGTAAAAATAAATGCAAAAAGATGATTGAAGGCATTGAGAATTTCGTCAGCTCAGTAACTGAATCCATAGCTTAATTGGTAAAGCGATATCGAGCCCCGGTAAGGCGTATCGATGTTTGTTCAAGTCAAACTGGGTTGATTATTTTTTCAATGTTTCAATGTTTGTATTTGATTAAATAACATACTAATGTATGAGTGGAATACCCACTTTAAAAAAAACAAGTAAAATAATTATAAGTTGATAGCAGGCGCCATCTGTTATTTCCGTTGTGACACTTGTAAAGGAGTCGGCGGGAAGGGTAGCTAACTGTAGTAATTGGCACCTAGATGTCGCTTACGGCTGCTATAAAGTCGATGTAAAAATAAATGCAAAAAGATGATTGAAGGCATTGAGAATTTCGTCAGCTCAGTAACTGAACCCATAGCTTAATTGGTAAAGCGATATCGAGCCCCGGTAAGGCGTATCGATGTTTGTTCAAGTCAAACTGGGTTGATTATTTTTTCAATGTTTCAATGTTTGTATTTGATTAAATAACATACTAATGTATGAGTGGAATACCCACTTTAAAAAAAACAAGTAAAATAATTATAAGTTGATAGCAGGCGCCATCTGTTATTTCCGTTGTGACACTTGTAAAGGAGTCGGCGGGAAGGGTAGCTAACTGTAGTAATTGGCACCTAGATGTCGCTTACGGCTGCTATAAAGTCGATGTAAAAATAAATGCAAAAGGAGATTGAAGGCATTGAGAATTTCGTCAGCTCAGTAACTGAACCCATAGCTTAATTGGTAAAGCGATATCGAGCCCCGGTAAGGCGTATCGATGTTTGTTCAAGTCAAACTGGGTTGATTATTTTTTCAATGTTTCAATGTTTGTATTTGATTAAATAACATACTAATGTATGAGTGGAATACCCACTTTAAAAAAACAAGTAAAATAATTATAAGTTGATAGCAGGCGCCATCTGTTATTTCCGTTGTGACACTTGTAAAGGAGTCGGCGGGAAGGGTAGCTAACTGTAGTAATTGGCACCTAGATGTCGCTTACGGCTCCTATAAAGTCGATGTAAAAATAAATGCAAAAAGATGATTGAAGGCATTGAGAATTTCGTCAGCTCAGTAACTGAACCCATAGCTTAATTGGTAAAGCGATATCGAGCCCCGGTAAGGCGTATCGATGTTTGTTCAAGTCAAACTGGGTTGATTATTTTTTCAATGTTTCAATGTTTGTATTTGATTAAATAACATACTAATGTATGAGTGGAATACTCACTTTAAAAAAAACAAGTAAAATAATTATAAGTTGATAGCAGGCGCCATCTGTTATTTCCGTTGTGACACTTGTAAAGGAGTCGGCGGGAAGGGTAGCTAACTGTAGTAATTGGCACCTAGATGTCGCTTACGGCTGCTATAAAGTCGATGTAAAAATAAATGCAAAAAGATGATTGAAGGCATTGAGAATTTCGTCAGCTCAGTAACTGAACCCATAGCTTAATTGGTAAAGCGATATCGAGCCCCGGTAAGGCGTATCGATGTTTGTTCAAGTCAAACTGGGTTGATTATTTTTTCAATGTTTCAATGTTTGTATTTGATTAAATAACATACTAATGTATGAGTGGAATACCCACTTTAAAAAAAACAAGTAAAATAATTATAAGTTGATAGCAGGCGCCATCTGTTATTTCCGTTGTGACACTTGTAAAGGAGTCGGCGGGAAGGGTAGCTAACTGTAGTAATTGGCACCTAGATGTCGCTTACGGCTGCTATAAAGTCGATGTAAAAATAAGGCTGGACCCGGGGTATGTCCTTAAACTACGTCCGGGCTCGGGTATGTCCTTAAACTACGTCCGGACTCGGGTATGTCCTTAAACTACACCAAAAAGAGAGGTATGGGCACTGCGAATGACATCTCACTAAGTGTGGTAGGGCACGTTCAGCGAATGTCATGTCGCTCAAATCTGGAGCAGAGCCCGACTGGGGAAGTACCTCCACCTTACAGAAAACCACAGCCAAATAGCACTAGACCCTACTCATAGTGTTGTGTTCCTGCCGGTGAGTAAGGTCGGCAGTGAGCTCAAAGAGGATACAGTGTGTCGACGACGGGGGGCCCACGGAACCAATAACACGGCCTTAGTCTTTGTGGGCGCAGAGTGCAGGTGCGGCGATCAGGGAGACCCGGTGAAACGGCTGTCCGCTGGCCGCCCGCAGGTCAGTAGGGTTCCCGAACCCAGGGATCACTTAATCTCCACCCTGGGAGGCTGAACCGCCAACCTGTGAAAAATCCCTGGTGTAGTAGTCGTGCCGGTGTAAGAGACCGGAGTGGACCCGGCTGCTGCAACAGGGGGGGACCGGGGGCCCTCCCGTACGCCGCGCCTGCAAATTGCACCTCCCACATCGTTCCTCGGTCGGTTTGTTTCGTCCTCTTGCCCTTTTAGCTCTCGACACAGTGAATCCTTTATTTACCACACACTCCTAAGAAACATGGTTGAAAAACACAAAAGGAATAGTTTCTCAGCGATGTCCCCTTCCACAAAAGTGGATTTCTGCAATGTCAGGGGACTGCATTCTAATCTGAACGCAGTACACCACCACCTCGAGTCTGCGCAGCCGACCCTTCTATTCCTAACGGAGACGCAGATATCCTGCCCGGCTGATACATCATATCTGTTATACCCCGGTTATATGCTCGAACACAGATTTGTGAGGCGCGCCGGGGTATGTATGTATGCTCGACAGGATGTCTGTTGCCGCCGCCTCCATGCTTATGAAGACAGGGACCTGTCAGTGCTATGGGTGCGTGTGGACTTCGGCGGCCACACCCGCGTCTACGCGTGCCTTTACAGGTCTCACAGCGGTGACACGGACACAAGACGGCTCTTCGAGCACCTACAAGTGACGACCGACAGAGTTCTCGAGCAGTACCCATCCGCTGAATTGGTGATTTTGGGAGACTTTAATGCCCACCACATTGAGTGGCTTGATTCTCGGTCCACCGACTATGCGGGGAGGTCTGCCTACGAATTTTCTCTGGCCTATGGTCTCTCTCAATTGGTACGTTCTCCCACGAGAATACCAGACATCGAGGACCATACTAGCTCTTTACTGGACCTCCTGCTGACCACACATCCGGACGGATATTCCGTCTCAGTGAAAGCACCTCTCGGCTCGTCCGATCACTGCCTCGTCCGGACGCTGGCACCTTGCGCGCGGCCTGATCCACCACGGCCAACTAGCTCGCGACGCGTGTGGCAGTATACGTCAGCAGATTGGGACGGATTGCGTGAATTCTACGCGTCGTACCCGTGGAGGCAGCTCTGTTTCACATCGGAAGATCCTGACTCCTGTACAGCCGCAGTCGCCGAGACTATACTGATGGGAATGGATTGCTTCATTCCTAACTCGGTAATAGCTGCAGGAGCAAAGAAACGACCTTGGTTTAATCGGCCCTGTAGAGAAGCTACGATTCGCAAGCAGGCTGCTTACAGGGCTTGGACCAAGGCCGTTACTGATAAGGATCCCAACATATCTGATGTGAAACGCAAATTAAACGCTGCCTCGAGGTCCAGTAAAACAGCCATTGCCAGAGCCAAATTCGACTTCGTCGGCAGAATTGGTGAGAAGCTAGCGGGCTACCCTACCGGGAGTCGTGCCTTCTGGTCACTTGCCAAAGCTGCCGAGGGAAACTTTTGTCGGTCGTCTTTACCACCACTGCGAAGTGCTGATGGTAATCTGGCCCATAGTGCAAAAGAGAAAGCCGATCTTCTTGGTACTCTCTTCGCCTCGAACTCGACCCTGAACGATGATGGCAGCACCGTACCGCCTACCATCCCGCGGCGCGCATCTTCGATGCCGGAAATTAGCATCAAACAAAGTGATGTCCGGCGGGAGCTGCTATCATTAAACGTTCACAAGTCGAGCGGGCCAGACGGCATACCAGCAGTTGTGCTCAAACGGTGTGCTCCTGAGTTGTGTCCCGTGCTAACGCGCCTTTTCACACTGTCCTACCACAAACGGCAAGTGCCGTCTTCATGGAAGACTGCCCTCGTGCACCCTGTGCCTAAAAAGGGCGATAGTTCAGACCCATCGAATTACAGGCCTATCGCTATAACCTCCCTTCTCTCCAAGGTTATGGAGCGCATAATCAATGCGAAGCTCCTGGGATACCTAGAAGAGCACGACCTGGTCAGTGATCGCCAGTATGGCTTTCGCCACGGTCGCTCGACTGGTGACCTTCTAGTGTATCTCACTCACCGCTGGGCTTCAGCCATTGAGAGTCAGGGAGAGGCATTGGCAGTCAGCCTTGATATAGCTAAGGCGTTCGATCGGGTTTGGCATCGAGGTCTTCTGTCGAAGTTGCCAGCTTACGGCCTGCCCGAGGGATTGTGCAGATGGGTTACCAGCTTTTTGTCCGGCAGAAGCATACGAGCCGTAGTCGACGGAAGTTGCTCCAAAAGCATGGACATAAACGCTGGTGTCCCGCAGGGCTCCGTGCTATCCCCAACGCTGTTTTTGCTGCATATCAATGATATGTTGTCTATCGGCGACATTCATTGTTATGCGGACGACAGTACTGGGGATGCCTGTTACACGGGCCGTGCCAATATCCCTCGATCCGTTGTGGTAGAGAGTCGTGAAAAACTTGTGTCTGATATCGAGAATACTCTTTCTGGAGTCTCGGTGTGGGGTCAGGACAACTTAGTCCAATTCAACCCCACAAAGACACAAGTTTGCGCGTTTACCGCTAAGAAAACCCCATTTACTGTGGCCCCTCAGTTCCAAGGCACAACCCTTACAATGTCAGGGAGTATTGGGATCCTCGGAGTCGACATTTCCAGTGACGTCCAATTCCGTAGTCACCTTGAAGGGAAGGCCAAGCTGGCATCCAAAAAGCTCGGTGTGCTCAACAGAGCGAGGAGATACTTCACTCCGGGGCAGAGACTGCTTCTTTACAAGTCGCAAGTCAGACCCCACATGGAGTACTGCTGTCACCTTTGGGCGGGAGCACCTGGATACCAGCTTGGGCCCTTTGACTCGGTACAAAGGCGCGCTGTGCGGATCGTCGACGATCCCAAACTCGCGAGTGATATTGAACCTTTGAGTCTAAGGAGAGACTTTGCCTCCTTATGTGTGTTCTATCGCTTGTACAATGGGTTGTGCTCCGAAGAACTGTTTGATATGATGCCCACGGCAGCTTTTTATCACCGCACCGCTCGCCGCCGGCAGTGTGTTCATCCTCACACCCTGGAGCCCAAAGGGTCGCGCACAGTACGGTTCAAGAGGAATTTCCTCCCACGAACGCTGCGGCTGTGGAATGAACTCCCTGCCGAGGTTTTCCCAGCGGGCTACAGTATGAGGTTCTTCAAAAAAGGAGTGAATAGGTACCTAAAGGGTAGGCAACGCGCATGTGAATCCTCTGGGGTTGCAGGCGTCCATAGGCTACGGTAACTGCTTACCATCAGGTGGGCCGTATGCTTGTTTGCCACCGTCGTAGTATAAAAAAAAAAAAAAAAAAAATGCAAAAAGATGATTGAAGGCATTGAGAATTTCGTCAGCTCAGTAACTGAATCCATAGCTTAATTGGTAAAGCGATATCGAGCCCCGGTAAGGCGTATCGATGTTTGTTCAAGTCAAACTGGGTTGATTATTTTTTCAATGTTTCAATGTTTGTATTTGATTAAATAACATACTAATGTATGAGTGGAATACCCACTTTAAAAAAAACAAGTAAAATAATTATAAGTTGATAGCAGGCGCCATCTGTTATTTCCGTTGTGACACTTGTAAAGGAGTCGGCGGGAAGGGTAGCTAACTGTAGTAATTGGCACCTAGATGTCGCTTACGGCTGCTATAAAGTCGATGTAAAAATAAATGCAAAAAGATGATTGAAGGCATTGAGAATTTCGTCAGCTCAGTAACTGAACCCATAGCTTAATTGGTAAAGCGATATCGAGCCCCGGTAAGGCGTATCGATGTTTGTTCAAGTCAAACTGGGTTGATTATTTTTTCAATGTTTCAATGTTTGTATTTGATTAAATAACATACTAATGTATGAATGGAATACCCACTTTAAAAAAAACAAGTAAAATAATTATAAGTTGATAGCAGGCGCCATCTGTTATTTCCGTTGTGACACTTGTAAAGGAGTCGGCGGGAAGGGTAGCTAACTGTAGTAATTGGCACCTAGATGTCGCTTACGGCTGCTATAAAGTCGATGTAAAAATAAATGCAAAAAGATGATTGAAGGCATTGAGAATTTCGTCAGCTCAGTAACTGAACCCATAGCTTAATTGGTAAAGCGATATCGAGCCCCGGTAAGGCGTATCGATGTTTGTTCAAGTCAAACTGGGTTGATTATTTTTTCAATGTTTCAATGTTTGTATTTGATTAAATAACATACTAATGTATGAGTGGAATACTCACTTTAAAAAAAAACAAGTAAAATAATTATAAGTTGATAGCAGGCGCCATCTGTTATTTCCGTTGTGACACTTGTAAAGGAGTCGGCGGGAAGGGTAGCTAACTGTAGTAATTGGCACCTAGATGTCGCTTACGGCTGCTATAAAGTCGATGTAAAAATAAATGCAAAAAGATGATTGAAGGCATTGAGAATTTCGTCAGCTCAGTAACTGAACCCATAGCTTAATTGGTAAAGCGATATCGAGCCCCGGTAAGGCGTATCGATGTTTGTTCAAGTCAAACTGGGTTGATTATTTTTTCAATGTTTCAATGTTTGTATTTGATTAAATAACATACTAATGTATGAGTGGAATACCCACTTTAAAAAAAAAACAAGTAAAATAATTATAAGTTGATAGCAGGCGCCATCTGTTATTTCCGTTGTGACACTTGTAAAGGAGTCGGCGGGAAGGGTAGCTAACTGTAGTAATTGGCACCTAGATGTCGCTTACGGCTGCTATAAAGTCGATGTAAAAATAAATGCAAAAAGATGATTGAAGGCATTGAGAATTTCGTCAGCTCAGTAACTGAACCCATAGCTTAATTGGTAAAGCGATATCGAGCCCCGGTAAGGCGTATCGATGTTTGTTCAAGTCAAACTGGGTTGATTATTTTTTCAATGTTTCAATGTTTGTATTTGATTAAATAACATACTAATGTATGAGTGGAATACCCACTTTAAAAAAACAAGTAAAATAATTATAAGTTGATAGCAGGCGCCATCTGTTATTTCCGTTGTGACACTTGTAAAGGAGCCGGCGGGAAGGGTAGCTAACTGTAGTAATTGGCACCTAGATGTCGCTTACGGCTGCTATAAAGTCGATGTAAAAATAAATGCAAAAAGATGATTGAAGGCATTGAGAATTTCGTCAGCTCAGTAACTGAACCCATAGCTTAATTGGTAAAGCGATATCGAGCCCCGGTAAGGCGTATCGATGTTTGTTCAAGTCAAACTGGGTTGATTATTTTTTCAATGTTTCAATGTTTGTATTTGATTAAATAACATACTAATGTATGAGTGGAATACCCACTTTAAAAAAAACAAGTAAAATAATTATAAGTTGATAGCAGGCGCCATCTGTTATTTCCGTTGTGACACTTGTAAAGGAGTCGGCGGGAAGGGTAGCTAACTGTAGTAATTGGCACCTAGATGTCGCTTACGGCTGCTATAAAGTCGATGTAAAAATAAATGCAAAAAGATGATTGAAGGCATTGAGAATTTCGTCAGCTCAGTAACTGAACCCATAGCTTAATTGGTAAAGCGATATCGAGCCCCGGTAAGGCGTATCGATGTTTGTTCAAGTCAAACTGGGTTGATTATTTTTTCAATGTTTCAATGTTTGTATTTGATTAAATAACATACTAATGTATGAGTGGAATACCCACTTTAAAAAAAACAAGTAAAATAATTATAAGTTGATAGCAGGCGCCATCTGTTATTTCCGTTGTGACACTTGTAAAGGAGTCGGCGGGAAGGGTAGCTAACTGTAGTAATTGGCACCTAGATGTCGCTTACGGCTGCTATAAAGTCGATGTAAAAATAAATGCAAAAAGATGATTGAAGGCATTGAGAATTTCGTCAGCTCAGTAACTGAACCCATAGCTTAATTGGTAAAGCGATATCGAGCCCCGGTAAGGCGTATCGATGTTTGTTCAAGTCAAACTGGGTTGATTATTTTTTCAATGTTTCAATGTTTGTATTTGATTAAATAACATACTAATGTATGAGTGGAATACCCACTTTAAAAAAAACAAGTAAAATAATTATAAGTTGATAGCAGGCGCCATCTGTTATTTCCGTTGTGACACTTGTAAAGGAGTCGGCGGGAAGGGTAGCTAACTGTAGTAATTGGCACCTAGATGTCGCTTACGGCTGCTATAAAGTCGATGTAAAAATAAATGCAAAAAGATGATTGAAGGCATTGAGAATTTCGTCAGCTCAGTAACTGAACCCATAGCTTAATTGGTAAAGCGATATCGAGCCCCGGTAAGGCGTATCGATATTTGTTCAAGTCAAACTGGGTTGATTATTTTTTCAATGTTTCAATGTTTGTATTTGATTAAATAACATACTAATGTATGAGTGGAATACCCACTTTAAAAAAAAACAAGTAAAATAATTATAAGTTGATAGCAGGCGCCATCTGTTATTTCCGTTGTGACACTTGTAAAGGAGTCGGCGGGAAGGGTAGCTAACTGTAGTAATTGGCACCTAGATGTCGCTTACGGCTGCTATAAAGTCGATGTAAAAATAAATGCAAAAAGATGATTGAAGGCATTGAGAATTTCGTCAGCTCAGTAACTGAACCCATAGCTTAATTGGTAAAGCGATATCGAGCCCCGGTAAGGCGTATCGATGTTTGTTCAAGTCAAACTGGGTTGATTATTTTTTCAATGTTTCAATGTTTGTATTTGATTAAATAACATACTAATGTATGAGTGGAATACCCACTTTAAAAAAAACAAGTAAAATAATTATAAGTTGATAGCAGGCGCCATCTGTTATTTCCGTTGTGACACTTGTAAAGGAGTCGGCGGGAAGGGTAGCTAACTGTAGTAATTGGCACCTAGATGTCGCTTACGGCTGCTATAAAGTCGATGTAAAAATAAATGCAAAAAGATGATTGAAGGCATTGAGAATTTCGTCAGCTCAGTAACTGAACCCATAGCTTAATTGGTAAAGCGATATCGAGCCCCGGTAAGGCGTATCGATGTTTGTTCAAGTCAAACTGGGTTGATTATTTTTTCAATGTTTCAATGTTTGTATTTGATTAAATAACATACTAATGTATGAGTGGAATACCCACTTTAAAAAAAACAAGTAAAATAATTATATTTATTTATCATTCAAAACAGTTACACAGCATTACAGTAAATCCAAGGCACTGCGAACTTCAAATTAAACATATAAAATAACTTAATGCTAGGTCGATTTAGGCTTCATAATGCGTAGTCTTGTGACCAGTAATCTGTTCGCAGACTTCATGTGACTCGCTTGTAAGCTATGAATGAATAGGAGAGCTATACATGCTATTTATAGCTTCTTTGCTAGGATACCCATCGGATAATACCGTTTGTTTTGATGTTTTCGGTTTATTGCGTTTTTTTTTTGGTGGTTACGGCGCTGAAAGACTAATAATAAAACCGGCCAAGTGCGTGTCGGACCACGCATAATGGAGGGTTCCGTAGCTTTAATGGAATAAGAACCAGACTAATGCCAAAAGGTCGTATCTGATGCCTATGGAAGAAGTTTTTTTGGAAATAACTCAAAAATGGCTAAACCGATAATGTTCAAAACAATTTTCTTAGAAAGTATATGCTAACGCGCATCTTCTTATTTTTTTCATATTTTTGAACTTACGGTTCAAAAGTTACAGGGGGGGACGCTATTTTTTCGAGTTTCGAAGCGATTATTTCTAAAACTTTTCACTTAATCATAAAATGTTCAAAGAAACCACAATGTTATTTTTAAAGACCTATCGATTGATGTGCAACATGTTCCTATTTGTTTTTTTTTGTTACATGTATGGGGGGGCGCCCCCCTAAAAAATTTTTTTTCAGCAATTTAACTACACAACTATACAGCGGCATACAAAATATACCTTGTCTGAATTTTATTATCTTAATAACGACGAAGACGTATCTACGTCTTAATAGTTTCCGAGTAAAACGGCTGTGACATACGGACGGACGGACAGACGGACATGACGAAACTATAAGGGTTCAAGTCCTGCTGGGTTGATTATTTTTTCAATGTTTCCAATGTTTGTAGTTGCTTTAATAACAATCTATAAGGGTTCCTTTTTTGCCATTTTGGCTACGGAACCCTAAAAATGGATTGTACAGTCGACTACAAAGAGCTAAGCTGTATCTACTTTTTCACCTTAATCCGTTGTAATAAGGTTCAAATTTGGATACATATCTTTGTAGTCGACTGTATAATATCACAGCTATCACTTAATAAAAATGGATGTGAATAGTATACATATCAATTATATAATCTATACAGTCATCTAACTTCATAGAACCTATTTGTTTCTCGTCTTTGCCGAAGGTTCAGGGTTGTAAAAAAATTGACAAGTTTTATTTATTCTTATTATTATTTGGTTTTGAAATTGACATACAATTAATTGAATAATTTTGTCCAGGGTTTGAATTCGAAAAAGTAGCGCCATCCTGAAATTATGTGATTATCATCAATACAAAAGGCCGTAATACAATACAATACAAATATTCTTTATTGCACACCTCAATAACATATAACAGTACAGTACACAGATTAAAAGTAGAGGCAGTCAACAGGCGGTCTTATCGCTAGAGAGCGATCTCTTCCAGACAACCTTAGGGTAGCGGAAATCTAGTCGAAAATAATGTTAATGTGTTAATGTGTTATGCCGTAATGTTATTTTATTCTGTTTATTTTTGATCACTTTGAATATCGATATCTGAGGATCCGCACGGCTAATACGAATCTAACATCAAAATTGTAAAACGGCGACCATTTTAAATTTTGTACAATTTAATCCGATCATGTCGAAAATCGATTTCTGAGAATCCAAGAGACCTTTTAATGCATGCTTTAAATAAGCAGCTTTTGCTGCATTAAATAAGCAGACAAACTACGAAGTGTCCAATCTGCAAATTACTACTTTCTAGCTTCAGTCGTTTCAGCCTCGCTTTAATAAAAAGTATTCAACGCCGTTTCAACACCTCTAGGGTTGAAAAGTTTTTAGTACTATTCACTTAAAAGTAAAAAAAAACTTAATGTTTTTTTTAATAACTAGCCATATTGTGAGAGGTGATTAAGTAAGTCTTACTAAACAACTTTTGCTATAGGACCGACCCTGAAATCCAAAAAAAAATTTGGCGTCCCCATAAAAAACGTCAACGTCGGATCAGCCGAAATGTATGGTATGAAACAGCCAAAAAAAATTTAGATTTCAGAGTTGACCCAAAAAGTTGATTAGTATGGCCTACCAAATCACCTCGCACAATATGGCTAGTTCTTAAAAAATACCCTTAAAAGTTTTTTTTTTCTTTTAAGTCCACAAACTTTGTTTTAAGTCTTTCACAAAATAACTATACATACGTGCAACCCCTTTTTAACCCCGTTAGAAGTTGAATTAACTCCGCCGTAGACGGTCCCAAGCCCGGTTTGAGAAAGGAGGAGGGTTGGCTGTGAACAGCGTACACCTATAACATCAGGGATAATGACAGCTGTAAAATACGCCAACGCCGAGCTGTGGGCGGCGGTAAAATAACCCACCATCACAGGTATCGGGAACCTAAAGGCCTAAATACCCTTTGAAAGACCCGACGTAGAAGGCAATGGGAACCCACTACGATAAACCCTCCCAAGAAAACTCCATGCAAGTAAGCCTAACGAAGTCTGATTTGTCTGGTGATCCGGCTGACCCCCGGCGTTCGTCAATACCCGGGTTGACGAATGAGAAATATGCAACCGAAGACTCCTCGATGGTGTGTCATCAAGCCGTCGAGATAGTAAAAGCTATTGAAGACAAAAAAGGACCGTCCTTACGCCCAAAACATAGGATCGGAACCTGGAACGTCAGAGGGCTTTTAAAACCTGAAAAACTATCAGTTATCGAGAAGGAAATGAGCGGACATAAACTTGCGATCCTAGGGCTATGCGAAACACACATGAAAGGTGCAGGTCATTTTACAACGAGGAACGGCTACAAGATATTTTTTTCGGGCCACGAAACAGAGAGCAAAAATGGAGTAGGTTTCTTAATATCTCCTCAGATAGCACCGTTTACTACGGGATATAACACCGTTAACGATAGAATAATGTGTATTCGGATAAGCTGTAAGCCTTTGCCACTCAATGTCATACAGGTTTATGCACCAACTGCTCAATCAACACAAGAGGACATTGACAACTTTTATGGCACGCTTGAAAATACTATAGCGACAATTTCAAAACGAGAAATTCTGATCGTCCAAGGTGACTGGAACGCAAAGGTGGGACATACTTTGAATGACGACCACATCCGTCACATACTCGGAAGATACGGCCTAGGAATCCGAAACGAAAGAGGAGAGAGATTCATTGACTTCTGTGTTGGTCACAACTTGGCAGTTACCAACACTTGCTTTAAACACCACAAGCGCAGACTGTATACATGGATATCACCTGGTGACCGCTATCGTAACCAGATTGACTATATCACAGTAGCCGGTCGATGGAAGTCATCTGTGACAAATGCGAGAACCTTTCCTGGGGCAGACTGCGGTAGCGACCACCAGTTGTTAGTTGCAGACTTGCGTATAAGACTGAAATCATTTCGATCCAAGTCAAAAAGAACAAGAAGACTTACATCACAGGAATATGATTACTTTCAGGAACATCTCGAACCAAAACTCTTAGACAACGTCGAAGCTTCGGACCCTGGGGAACTGTGGATACATTTAAAATCAAAAATCAACGAAGTACTGGACTCCATGGTAAAAAATACTGATACGAGGAAGGATTGGATGTCAAATGAAGTTTGGGAAACCATACAAGGAAGAAAAGAGCTAAAGAGTGGTCCAAAGAGCGAACAATTTGAGGAGGAATACCGTGCGCTGACCAAATTAATTCGAAACCTGTGCAGAAGAGACAAAAACAAGTATTTGGAGGATATCTGCATAGAAATCGAAGTTCACGCTGACAGATACCAATCCGCCGACCTGTTCAAGAAGATCCGTCAAATTACAAATAAGTCTAAACCGGCCTCTTGGGTTATAGATGACAGAGACGGGAAACCAATACACGACCTCTGTCAAGTGGTAGAGAGATGGAGGAAGTATTGCGAGCAACTCTATCAGGATCGGCAGAACACATCTACACCTTGCCTCAAAGAGATAAGCGACCCAGAACCCGACATACTACGTTCTGAAATTGAAGACTCGATCCGAAAGCTAAAAACAAATAAAGCCCCGGGACCAGATAACATCACAGCGGAAGTACTTAAAGCTTTGGGACCTAAAGGGGTCACCTGTCTGCATAACATCTGTAACGCAATTTGGAAAACCGGTGTGTGGCCATCTGACTGGATACACTCCTCTATACTTCCCCTACACAAAAAGGGATCAGTACGCGACTGCAACAACTATCGTACAATAGCATTAATTTCACATGCCAGTAAAATTCTCCTTCACGTCATTAATGCAAGGCTAAGATCATACCTCGACTGGCAAATTCCGCAAGAACAAGCGGGATTTGTTGAGGGGAAAGGGACTCGCGAGCAAATTTTAAACCTTCGGCTCATAATAGAAAAATGCTATGAATTCAACATCCCGATGTACATGTGCTTTGTCGACTATCAGAAGGCGTTCGACTGCGTAAGGTGGGAAAAACTGTGGGAGATATTAACTGAACTTGGGGTCCCACATCACCTGATATCATTACTCCAAGGCCTCTATTGTTCTGGTTATGGAACGGTGACAATTGGAGACGTCACGTCCGAGAGTTTCAATTTCCAGAAGGGTGTACGACAGGGATGCATCATATCTCCCATACTATTTAACATATATGGGGAGTACATAATGCGTCACACCCTTGAAAGCTGGGAGGGTGGTGTGAAAGTCGGAGGAGTACTTGTATCCAACCTTCGCTACGCAGACGACACTACCCTCCTTGCATCGTCCGAAATGGAGATGGCGGAGCTTTTGGAACGGCTTAAGATAACCAGCCGTAGAATGGGGCTCGAAATCAACGCAGGAAAGACAAAGCTGATGGTGGTGGACCGTTTTGGTGTTGAACAGCGTACAGATGCACTGAAAGATTTCGAGACCGTGGATCGTTTTCAGTACCTCGGCTCAGTCATCACCAATAAAGGGGCCTGTGAACCAGAGATACGCAGACGTATCGGCATGGCGAAAACGGCGATGATCCAACTTGAGAAAATATGGAGAGACAGGAACGTCTCGAACCGGACCAAAACACATCTCGTCCGCACACTTGTCTTCTCCATTTTTCTCTATGGAGCCGAAACTTGGACGCTAAAAGCCGCCGACAGGCAGAGGATCGATGCTTTCGAAATGTGGTGCTGGCGTCGCATGCTGAGAATTCCTTGGACAGCCCACCGAACAAACGTCTCGGTCCTCAAAGAGCTAAGAATGGAGAACACCCAACGTCTGTCCTCGATTTGTCTGCACCGCGTTGTTGCCTACTTTGGCCATATTGCACGAAGGGGGGCCAATAACCTCGAAAAGCTGGTAGTGACGGGAAAGGTTGAAGGCAAAAGACCGAGAGGACGAAGTCCAAAGAGATGGTCGGATCAGATCTCCGAACAGCTGGAGCTCCCTGTCAGCACCGCCCTTCACCAAGCTACAGACAGAGATAGTTGGAGGCGATTTATAAGCAAAAGGAGTCACGATCCTCAGCAATGGGGGACCGACTAAGAAGAGAAGAGAGAGAAGTTGAATTAAAAGAAACGCTAAAATCACTTTTATTATTTTAAATTAGCAGTAAACTTACGCAGTCTCGAACTTAAAATTATAAACACCACACAAACAAGTTTTCAACGCGCTTCTTATTACTTGTACAGATTATAAATGTAACCCGCTCTGCAAATTACAACTTCCTAGCTTCCGTTGTTCTAGCCTCTTTCTAATACAAACTTTTCAACCCCGTTTAAACTCGAGTGGTATTTTAAAAACGCTTAAATGACTTTTTTGGTTTTAAGTGAGTAGCTTACAAACGAACTTTCAAGTCTGTCTTTCAAAACTTGTTATCTCTATATAAACTTTCAACATCAATGCGATTGAAAGCTTCCACCCCTTTTTAACACCATTAGGGGTACAATTTTAAAAGTCGTTAGAATATTTTTTATTATTTTTTAATAATCAGCAAACGTACGAAGTTTTAAATCTCTAACTTAAAAAAAAATATTCTACCGATACAAATTTTAAACCCTCTTTAAGAGTTGAATTTTTCAAAATCGCGTCATATTACTTGTACAGATAATAAAGAGTAGCCTACAAACGAAGTTTCAAGTCTGTCTTTCAAAACTTGTAATCTCTATACAAACATTCAACTTCAATGGGGTTCAACCTCTTTTTAACCCCATTTAACCTCTTTTGAACTTCAAAAACTGCTAAATTATTTTTATTATTTTTTAATGATCAGCAAACATACGAAGTTTTAAGATTCTAACTTAAAATTTTAAATTCTACCCATACTAATTTAGAACCCCCTTTTTGAATTTTTCAAAATTGCTTCCTATTACTTGTACATATTATAAATATGAGGTACATTACAAATTACAACTTTGTAGCTTCCGATGTAACGGCCTCGCTTTAATACAAACTTTTCGATTATGCGATTAGCCTACAAACGAACATTAAGTCAGTCACGAAAAAAAGCTACAGATTTTCAACCCATTTTTAACACTGTAGGGGTTGAATCTCAAAAAACTGATATTTCTTTTATTATTTTTAATCATCAGCGACCGTACAAATTTTTAAGTCTCTATATAAAAAAAATCCTACCCATACAAACTTTCAACCCACTTTTTACCCCCTTAGCCATTGATTTATTCGAAATCACGTCTTAGTACATACAAATTATACATGTAACCTGGTCTAACATTTTCAACTCTTTAGCTGCAGTGGTTTCGGTGTTTACGTTGATGTGTCAGTCAGGACAAAAGCATTTAAAGATAGACTACCTTGCCGCCCGCGACTTCGTCCACTTATAATACGGCTACCTACTCATACACAGTTTCATCTTTATAAAATGTGTGGTTTGGTATTAGAATATTTTTTTGTTTATAATAATTATCATACAACTTACTTTTAAGCCATATACATACATTCTTCATACAAATCGTCAACGTTTTTTAACCCCCTTAAGGGATGAATATCAAAACACGCTGAAATTGCTGTTCTTATTTTTGAATAAGTAGATAAAATAGGTACAAAGTAGCCAATCTGCAAATTACAACTTTCTAGCTTCAGGAGTGTCGGCCTCGTTATAGTACAAACTTTTCAACCTTGTTTTCAACTTTAACTCATCTAGGGTGGAATTTTGAAAAACAGTAAAATTATTATTTTTTTGTTTTTAAGTGCTTACAAATTAACTTTCGAGTCTGTCACAAAAAAGTAGGTATCTATATCAACTTTCAATCCCTTTTTAACCCCGTTTGCGGGGTTGAATGAAAAAAGAACGCTAAAATTACTTTCATTATTTTTAATGTATTAAATGTACGAAGTTGCATGCCTCGAACTTAAAATTTTAATCCCTACCCATACAAATTTTTAACTCTTCGTTTTTACTCCCTTAGGGGTTTAATTTTTCAAATTTGGTTCGTATTACTTGAATACATTATAATTGAAAATTATAACTTTAGTAGTTTCAGCCTGGCTACAATCCAACTTTTCAACCCCGTTTCAACTCCTTTGGGGTGATGTTTTGAAAAACGCTGAAATTATTTTTTTGTTTGGAGCTGAGTAGCTTACAAACGAACTTTCAAGTCTGTCACAATTTTTTTTTAAATATTTCGTTACAAATTTTCAACCCTTTTTTAATGTTTATGTACCGCGAAGTAGATTGGCCATTTTCTTAGACGACAACTTGTGGCCTAATGGTATTTTATTTAGAAAGTTTGTAAACTTGAGGAGTAAAGGGTCGGACAGGAATACCTCTAATGGAAAGTACAAACAATAAGGGAATGTCATTCATTAGCTTTAATTGTAAATCAATAATGAGATCGATTGATTGCGTGCGCACACTATGTACAAAAGCGGATATTATCGCCTTACAAGAACATTGGCTGATGCCCCACGATATTGGGCTATTGGGAACAATAAGCGATGATTTTGGCAGGCAAGTCTGCGGTGGATACTTCAGTGGAGGTGCTGCGGGGAAGGCCTTACGGAGGGGTAGCAATACTTTGGCGCAAGCGTGATTTCCCTATAGTCTCAGTGATAACGTGTGTAAGTGTACGGTTAACAGCGATAAAAATTAGCTTGGGCGAACGTGGTTTATTGGTTTTTTCAGTTTATATGCCTACGAACTCAGTAGAAAATTTAACGGAGTTTACAGAATGTTTGAGTGAGATAGGTGCCATAATAAGTAGTCATGATATCGAATCCTCCATAGTCCTAGGAGATTTCAATGCTCACCCAGGTGGGCTATTCGCCGCTGAACTCCTAAGCTTTTGTTCTGAGCAAAGTCTCCGATGTGTAGATTTAGAATTTTTTGGAGTTAACTCTGACACATACACTTTTACAAGCGATGCACATAGTGATTGCCAGCGTTGGCTTGATCATTGCTTAGTAACAGAGTCTGCGTGGCAGGGTGTTATGGATGTAAAAGTGCATCATGATATTTTTTGGTCAGATCACTATCCATTAGAAATTATGTTTAATTTAAATTCTATGGTACCGAAAAATAATTATAATATTAATTTTAATGAAAATAAGGCTATCTGGGGAGAACGAACACCCGAGCAAATAAATAAATATTCTGAATTATGTAATAATAAATTGAAAAATATGGACTTTCCTGACATGTTTATTAATTGCTGTGATAATTTATGTTGTGATTCAGATCATAGAAAATATTTAGAAAGTATGTATAATAATATAATTTCTTTACTAAGTGAGGCAGCTATTCTGACGAGACAATTATGTAATAAACGGTGTTATAATCACGTTACGGGGTGGAACAAATATGTCAAGGATGCTCACAGACTGGCGAGGTTATACTTTCAACAGTGGATAGCATTTAACAGGCCTGCTAGTGGGCACATTTATGAAAAAATGTCTAAGACACGTAAAGATTTCAAAGCTAAGCTGAAATGGTGTCAAGATAATCAACAAAAGATTAAAATGGATATTATTTCGACCCATCACTCAGCAAAAAACTTTAGCAAGTTTTGGAAGGAAACAGGTAAACTTAATCCAAAACCAAGCCTGCCTGTGAGCATTGCGGGTAAATGTGATCCCACTGATATAGCCAATTTATTTAAACAACATTTCCAGGTGAAGTCGTCGCAAAGTCGGTCTGAGCCAGTGCTCGGCGCTAGTCCATCAAATGTGTCGGTGCGTTTCTCGGCAAGTGATGTTTCCTCTGTCATTAAAACCATGAAGTCGGGGAAATCGCCGGGACACGATGGATTGAGCATTGAGCACTTGCGACATGCTGGGACACATCTTCCGCGAGTGCTCGCGTTATTATTTAACTTGTGTGTAAGTCACTCATACCTGCCGAGTGCACTAATGCGAACTACTGTTGTGCCTATAATAAAAAACAAAACGGGGGATGTGTCTGACCTGGGCAATTATAGGCCGATTTCGCTGGCGACAATCATTGCTAAAGTGCTGGACAGGATTCTTGATGGGCAACTTCGTAAGCACTATAAGTCTAAAGATGCTCAGTTCCCCAGGTAGCATTTATACGTCATTATGTCGTCCGTTTACGGTACTGCTCGACGTAAGAGACGTCATGTCTCGACGTCGGGGGGTCCCAGCAGATGACGTCAATTTGTCACAGCCGCAAGACGTCTGTTTACAGACGTTACAGAGACGTCATATACTGAATGCATAGGGACGTTACTGGGCCGTACATATTAGGTTAGCCACTGACGTTAGAGAGACGTCATATACTGAATTCATAGGGACGTTACTGGGCCGTAAATATTAGGGCAGCCACTGACGTTGGAGTGACGTCATATACTGAATCCATAGGGACGTTACTGGGCCGTACATATTAGGGCAGCCACTGACGTTGGAGAGACGTCATATGCTGAATTCATACGGACGTTTCTGGGCCGTACATATTAGGGCAGCCAGTATGTTCGAATAACGTCACACACAGGATTGATTGTGGCGTTACTAGGACATAGGCACAGGTCAGGACCTACGGGGGCTGCATTATGCTGCTGTGTTCACGATATCAGCAGTAGAAGTTAGCGATTTTCAATTTTATTAAGGCGGGTATTATATAAATTTAAATAACATCTCTCAAAACACACTGCTGATATCGTAAGCACGGCAATATGCTCCTCGTAGCTAGGATGGGTGGGTAGTCTGTTCAAAAATAGAACCGACCTGGCTGTTGAGTGAACTAAAGACGTGCTAGATTTAAGTTCTAAGACGGTTCTAACTTATTGGCCAGGCGCCCTAGACAAGACGCCAAATTCTTACGCGTAAGAGTAGATAAGAGTTTAGCGCTTAGCATAGCAGGCATCTTGTCTACGTACCCTGAACAAACTCTAGGACTTATGGATGAAACTAAAAAACGCTATGTAAGTAGTATAATTTATATTTAAAGAGGCATTAAAGGACAGTAGGAACCAATAGCCCCATAACAATAATCCCACCAAAAACATAAATGTGAAATGAGAGCCAAGTTATATATGCCTTGGTTGTTGACTTCAACGACAAAAGAAGTGAGATCTAAATGGGTGCCAAGTTCAATTGTCAGTCCTGAAATTTGTTTATAACAACATAAAAAAATATAACAACTCAAAATATAATTTCTTCTTAAAACTTACTATAATATATTGAAGACTAAGGTTTGACTTGTCTAGTTAGTCTAGGTACAAGATTGTTTACCTTATTTCTATTACTAAAAAAACAAGTATAATTAGGTAATTTTTGTTTTAATATGTATGAGGCCATGACTTAAAATAACATTTATATCTCTAATGCCCACTATCGGACTACTAAACTAAAAAAAACACAACCGTAAGCATGTCAATTTTAAGTAGATACATTAAAACTTCGAAGAAGTAGGTAAAAGTGGTGGCAACACTTCCTTAATGAAGGCGGCTGACCGCGTGTTCGCTCGCTCACATTGGTCCTACTCCTCTCTATCTTAATAGCATTAGTAAGAGAGAAGGGGACCAAACTGAGCAAGAGAGCATGCGGTCAGCCGTATTCATGTAGGTCAAAGCCACGGACAGGCTAGGGGGCATACCAAAAAATGTAATCCATAAACCGATTTTGAATGATTTATAAAAATCTGTAGTATTTCCTGAGCCAAATCTATACCAAGTTCTCTGAAATCTATAGGGAACCGTAAAAGTGGTAACTCTCCAACATGACAGTCTTCATCAAGCTGCGAACGAAATGATTCATTGGTCCTTGTGGGCGCTGACGCATTTTAATAGATCACGCGGCCGCGATATTCATTCACCTGCCTCTATGCACTTGTCACAAGCTGAATACCTACGATACATACTCGCAGGCGCAGTTGGCAAAAAGGCTTTTTGTTGGATCTCTTTCCATAGAAGTTTTACTGTTACTACTGTGTAAAACAAAATTTCATCAACCGAGACACTTTGCTGGAAATATCCCTGCCTCCAAGTTTTCACGTATGAAACCTGTAACAAACAAGAGAATGTATAATTGTAAAATAGCAAATTATTTGTTGATCAGACCAAATGTGAAAAAAGTGAAGATTTGAAATAACTTTCTTCATACAATGTTTTAAGTGTGTAGATATTGTTATTTTATGTATTTTTATTACTACTAAACAACTATAACTTGCACCACCTGCTTCAAGCTGTTTCTTCCTTCTTTCTTATGTAAGTTGCCTGGAACCACACAAGGAAAAAAATTCCAACTCTCTCCATACAATCCATACCCAAACAGGGTTCTAAGAAAAAGATAAGTTTGGCTACAAGACAAACTTCTATATGTATAACAGAGTTAGCAGTTAGGTACAGTCGCTGGCAATAGTATCTCCCTACACGAAGGCCGCAAAAATATGTGACACACTCTTATGACCCTACAAAGTCACATATTTTTGTGGCCTTTGTATAGGAAGATACTATTGCCGTTGACTGTACAGCTAGCTATATTGATCAAATATGTTTTTCTAAAAAATTTAATTTTTAACACAAGATATTTAGCCGACTGTACTTGATGTTACCTATTCTTGTACTGTCAGAAAGTATTCTAAACAATAAAACAAATGAGCCGAAACTCAACCAAGCAAGCACTTTTCATCATTAGGTATGTTCTGGTATCTACATCCCAGCTCCATCATCAGATCAGCTTGATGGTACCATATTATTCCACTGTCACCAAGGTTACATTGAGTACCGGCCAACAATATAACACCTACATGTTTTACAATAGAACTTTTTTTTATATTTGTAAGTGATTTCCACCTCACTCCTTAGGTAGTCTAGTAGTAGCCTTTTGGGAGAGTGATGAGAATAATTAACATAATGGTTTTTTCATAGAAGTTTTTTTTTAAATATACAGTCAACTTAATTTTTTTATTGGAGCTTTTTAGTAATATGCTGAGTCTCCTATTGTAATTCAAAGTATTTCATTGCAGTATTCATCATATATTTGTATAAAATGACTAGTAAAATATGCATTCTACAAAATAACCTATATTGTTTAGGTTTAACCTATATAAGGTGAACTTTTAATATTCTTTGTATATAATATCATATTTCCAAGGGAACCATGGTATAAAAATAAGTACATTAAAATATTCAAACAGGGCTCTGGCTGAAAGTTCTTTGAATATGAGAATGCGGCAAATATGTTAATGAACTAAAAATAACTACAGATATCTTATAAATCTTAGGAATGAAATGCTATGCTTTATTATTCTGACATATGCAACAAGTAGTTGTGCAATGTGTCAGGATTTACTTCATAACAGCTGTTAACTATAAAACTCACCTCTATAATCTCCTAAGCCTACACTGCCAGCGGCTTGAAATTTTTGTATTTTCTCAAAGGTCTTTTTTTCAATGGTAGTGGGATTGTCATTATCTTCGTCGCTGCTAGAAACATATCTTTTGGCCCTTTTCCGTTTAAGACCTGGTTCTGATGTATCCTCATCAACCAGTTTTTTTTGCTTTCTCTATGCCATCTTTAGGTACATGCAAATGAAATAAAAAAATACACACAACATGCAAACATAATAAATGAACACAGCATAATGCATCCCTCACTCAATTAAAACAAGGTTATCACGTTATTAGTAAAAATATAGGATGGAGTTTCATTAGTTGGAACAACCTGAAGTTGTACAGTCAACCACTTTGATTAGTAGGTTATCACATTTGTCCAAGCAGTTTTAAAAATTACCCATATTAGGTAGTAGTCACACAGTAACAGAAAACTTTCACCAACATCAGTAAGCTCTCGGTAAATCAGGAAATCAAACTGGAGACGTGTATGCCCAACAGTGTGCGCATACTTACTCGCTGAAGAAGAAGAATAAATCAGGAAATATTGCATCCAGAAACCAGGAAACGAAACTGTTTCGTTAGTTTTCATAGCCAAAGTGGTTTGTAAAAAAACTATTAAAATATACGTACCAGTATCACAAAAAACTCTTTGAACACTCTATAATTTCCATTTTTCATCTGGTGTCTTGACATCAGCCAAAACCTTTTCAAACGCTTTAGTTCCCTTAACGGGTGGCCAAAAGACTTCACAACACTTTGGCGTAAACCACTGATTGTTTACGCCGTCTTCTACACTAAACTGTATCACTGAGTACATTTTTGTTCTTGTTGAAAATTTTTATTGGCAGTAGTACGGGCACGGGCAGCAAGGCAAAGAAAAAAGGTGGGAAAACAACGTCACTCAAAGCGTCACTTCAATCAAAATGACAGAATTTCGTTCCGTTCCAATTTCTTATGTTTTTAAAAATCACATTGCTCAGTTTGTTTTGATGTTTAATAACATTAAAAAATCTGTAATAAATGACTTTATATAAGTATTAACTTTGAAGTTAACTAAAAAGACGTAAATGTTTTTTTTACTTCATGAATGTTTTACATTACAAGATTGACAAATTTTATTGATATCAAGAAACGAAACGCGTTATATATATTTAAGCTTTATTTTTAAGTCGGTAGTAGGTCTGATACTTATAGAGTTTGTCCGGAAATAGATGTATCGTGGTTTATATGGGAGCTCATACATTCTATGACACTTCTCTTTCCGGACAGATTCTAACGACTAATATGAAACTGTTCAAATTTCAAATTCCTATGCATAAGTACTGGCTTACTGGCTACATAAAGTCTTGTTATAATGTATTAATTAGTATTTTCTCTTAGCATTCGCTATGATAATGGACAGATTTACGAAGAAAGAAGATTTACAAAGCCTGAGTAAAGTATAGGATAACTTACTAGCATATAAATTAACTGCCACATAAAACTTCCTGTTGAAATAGTTTACGTGTCACAAACATCTAACCGTTAATAGTGATCCCAAAAATTGACATTAGCAAAACTTCTCGTTGCCGACGGATACTGTACGTCTTACTGTACATCGTACATAGTACAGGTGATGACCTTAAACTGACGTTATTGAGACGTTCATTTTGCGGTAAATATGGTACGTCCAGATGCTGACCCTCAATTGACGTTATTAAGACGCCCACGTTGCGACGAATACGGTACGTCCAGGTGCTGACCTAAAATTGACGTTATTAAGACGTCCACTTTGTGATGAATACGGTACGTCCAGATGCTGACCTAAAATGGACGTTATTAAGACGTCCACTTTGCGACGAATACGGTACGTCCAGATGCTGACCTAAAATGGACGTTATTAAGACGTCCACTCTGCGACGAATACGGTACGTCCAGATGCTGACCCAAAATTGACGTTATTAAGACGTCAACTTTGCGACGAATACGGTACGTCCAGATGCTGACCTAAAATTGACGTTATTAAGACGTCAACTTTGCGACGAATACGGTACGTCCAGATGCTGACCTAAAATTGACGTTATTAAGACGTCCACTTTGCGGTAAATATGGTACGTCCAGATGATGACCCTTAATTGACGTTAGTACGACGTCCACTTTTTAACCTGACCTTAAATTGACGTCACTATAACGTACGTTTTCAGCGAATAAATGACAGACCTTAATATGACCTAAAAATGACGTCGCTTGTGCGTCGCTGACGTCAGTTTGCTACCTGGGTCGGCTTTCAGCCAGGGGTGTCGACGGAATCCGCCATCTTTTGCTTGAAAAGTACTGTCCAGTACTATGCAAAGCAGGATAGTCCGGTGTACGCCTGTTTTCTAGACCTATCTAAAGCATTCGATCTGGTCTCATACGACATCTTGTGGAGCAAGGTGTCGTCTGAGACCAGTCTCCCGGCAGAGTTGGTTGCGGTCTTTGATTACTGGTATAACAATCAAATCAACTCTGTGCGATGGGCAGGCGTACACTCGGAAGATTACATGCTGGATTGTGGAGTAAGGCAGGGGGGGGTAACCTCTCCGACCTTGTTTAACATATACTTGGACGGACTGATTGAGGAGCTCAGCGGCGCCAAGGTCGGCTGTCATATTGGTGGCACCTGTCTCAACAACATAAGTTATGCTGACGATATGGTGCTACTGGCTCCCTCAATCAGTGCGATCAGGAAGCTCCTAGGCATTTGTGAGCGGTATGCGGGGAGACATGGGCTCAGGTACAACACCACTAAGAGCGAGTTGCTCATTTTCATGGCAGGCCACAAAAAATTGGAAGTCCCTCCTGTTAGGTTAAATGGTGCAGTCCTGAAGAGAGTACAGCGGTTTAAATACCTGGGCCACTGGATCACCGAAAGCCTTAATGATGACCCCGATATTGAGAGGGAGCGCAGGGCAATGGCGGTTCGTTGCAATATGCTGGTACGCAGGTTTGCAAAATGCAGTAAGGATGTCAAGGTCACGCTTTTTAAAGCCTATTGTCAATCTTTTTATGCTTGCAGCCTGTGGACTAGTTTCACGCAACGATCGTACAATGCCCTGCGAATACAATATAATAATGCGTTTAGGATGCTAATGGGTTTGCCGCGGTACTGCAGCGCTTCGGGGATGTTTGCCGACGCCCGTACGGATGACTTTCACGCTATCATCCGTAAAAGAGCGGCATCCCTATTGTACAGGCTGCAGAGTGGTACCAACAGCATCCTAAACGCATTAGTCACTAGAATAGACTGCCCACTGATGAGGCGTTGGGATAAACTGCATGAACCCAATGCCTCGTCAAAACAATAATAATAATTTAATTTTGCAATTGGTTTTTTATGTTTTATTGTATTTTATAATTATAATTTATGAATATCCGTAATACTAACATAGGTTAAGTCGTATAATTGTAACTAACATTGTATGGGACTTGTGCCTGAAATAAATAATTTCATTTCATTTCATTTAACCCCGTTAGAGGTTATATACCAGAAAACGCTGAAATAACTTTTATTATTTTTTGATTAGCAACAAACGTACGAAGTATCAAGTTTCTAACTTTTAATTTTAAATACTTACCGTACAAACGCTTAACCTCATTTTTACCCCCTTAGGGCTTGAATTTTTCAAAATCGATCCTTATTACTTGTACAAATTAAAAATGTAACCTTATCTGCAAATTTCAACTTTCCAGCTTCAGTAGTTTCGGCTCTGCGTGGATCATTCAGTCAGTCAGTCAGGACATAGGCATTTATATAAATATAAATTAAAATAATATTAAGAATTATATTTTATCATGGGGATTTAAAAAATAGTGTAATACTAGTTAAATAAAATGAGCCCATTATTTATTCCACCCTGATTATTACTCCCAAGTAAGCAACTACGTACCATACGCTATGCCCTTCTGCGCTTCTTAGATACCTACACGGTCAATGACCTTAGGTGCACTAATCGTATCGGCCGCCGCACGTCTTATGTGTTGTAGTTTCCGCCCCGCGCCCCGCTCCAATTATGTTTAATTTTTGATTACTAATTTTACAATTCCTAAAAATGCTCACTATATCTACTGGGGAAATTTTGATATTATGTAACATATTATTAAAGCTAAAAGGAGCATCAAAATCATGAGTGTAGAATTAATGCGCGTGTTCAAAAATCATTTAAAATCATTTAAGAAATGGTAATAATACAGTCACCGCTGTAAAAAAAATTTTAAACGAAGCGTAATCATTGTCTCGACAATACAGTGAAAAATCACCATTTGTATAATTAGTGTTTGATTATTATTGAATTTTTTAAACATTTTTATTTTTTCAAATGTATTCTCAACTTGACAGGTGGTGAATATTTCAAATACTGTTTTAAATATTCAGGCAGTCCCTTGGATTAAAAATCTCTAGTGTAGGATTTAATGTTTGTGGTAAATAAACATTAAACATTTCGAAATTTTTTTTTAAAGAAAGCACAATGTATTTTTTGGGAAAAACTTAATACATCTTTTCAATAAATGTTGTTTTAACAGATCCCAAGGACAAAATAGTGTAGGATTAAATGTGATCTCCTCGAACAACTTAAAGTTTAGTGACGGGACTATGAGTAAATGTCACGTCTTCGTAGTTCCTTTGAAGTAATGTTCCTTTGAATATGAGTTCGTAATTGCTTAGATGCTAGCAAAAAGCAAGTAATAATAAGTGTACCTTTTCGTAAAATACAAAACAAATATGTAGGTAGGGTAAAAGCACCAGTAGTCAGCCTTTTAACGAAATGTCTATGTTCAAGATCGTATAATTTGCCCACTTATTGACCAATAAGAGTTATCAATGTTTCTATTGTTCAATAATTTAATCTAGTTTAATGTGTGTAAAGAATAAAACTTAATTAAATCTTGCTTTTGAAATTATTTTATTAAATATAATGAAAGGGCATTTTTGCCAGTAATCAGCCCTCTGTGTACCAATACACAGCCTTTAAGAATCCAGTGCCCAGCCATCCCATTTTAACGGCTGATTAGTAGGTTCGAGTTGAGCGATCTTATTGTCCAGTGGTCAGCCACAGGCTGACTACTGGGTATTTAATGTATTTCAATCAAATAAAGTCGTAATAAGGTAAATATTTAAAGGGGCTTGATTTAACGACTTACACTTCATTTGATGATAAAAAAAAGTCTTAAATCCTATAGTCAGCCTCCCCCGGCTGACCTCTGGGTTTACGACCTTTTTAAAATTACTGCTTCAAACCCAATAGTCAGCCAGGGGAGGCTGGCTATTGGATTTTTTACATAAAGTAGTTCCCAATAGTCAGCCGCCTTAAAAATGTTACTTTCATATGGCTTTATACATATTTTTTACGTTTTTCAGATAGTTTAAGTAATAATTAAGTGCAGCCATCCACATTCTTTCAACAAGAAATCACAATTCGGCTGCTATCGTCTTACCAAAATACCATGTAGTGTCACATGGTATTTTGGCATAAAAAATGGCGCATTTAACATAAGCCGTCATGTCAGAAGACACCACTTCTTTGAAATAGTATTATTGTAGTTCATGCTAGAGATTTTTTTAAAGAGTTAAGCTATTTTTCAATTAATAGTTCATTAATTTATAATATTGCATATTTTTGACATGAAAATTAGAAAAACTTTACTAATTACAGTCAAAAATATGTAAGAAAGGCTGACCACTGGTGCATGGCTGAGCACTGGTGCGTTTACCCTATGTATTAACAGAAAGATCTGAGGAAGAACATTATATGATGTGTAATGTAAATAGGGGGTTTATTCGCAGGAGTCGGATCAGTGGCGGCTCAGCGCGCCGGCCGTGGGTCCGCCCGACCCTGCGGACGCGCTGACAGGCCGACTACGGCATATTACGGTGCTCTGTCATTTAGCATGAAAAAGCTTGCATCCTAGATACGTCATATATTAAATAAGCGAGTAGTGGGGGTGGTGGCGGGGCTATGGAGCGGGGTCGTAGTACGGGAGGCACTCGGTCTGGCGCGGCGTTGTCCCGGTAACGCGAGATATTGATCTGCGCCGCGCGCAGCATCCCGCCCGCTCGGCCCGCGCCCCGCGCCCCGCCACATGCGCGCCCTTGATTCTGCCGCTCGACCGCTCGCGCCGACACCCCAGCCGCCCACTCGTCACCCTCCTCCCGCGATACAAAATACTTATTACACTCGCACAACATACTCGACGTAATCCAATACAGAAATTTTACTTATGCCTCGTGATGCGGTAGAAAGCGTAATCCGGCAACTTGATTAAATTAAGAGTCCTCTGTGATATTAACTACGGCTTAACAACGTTATCCACTAGGTACACGGGAAAAAGTGCGGCCTTTTTTTAAATTTTGTCATCATTTATAGTACGTTTTTGGCTGAACAAGGTAGACCTGATGGTAAATTTTATGGCAGTTGAACCAAAATGTAGAATTTCAAAATAAAAAGCAAAGATTTATTCAGTAAAGGCACTTTTACACGTTAAATAAACTAGTTAAAGAAAAAAAAACTACACCGGTTCTAACCCTTCACCACCTTCACCCGAGAAGAATTATGACCGGCAAGAAACTCGGCGCGACTTATTTTTCCAAAACAGTAATACATCAAATCTTAGAAGTGTATGATACGAGTAATGCGTAGTTCTACCAAACGCGCGTAGTTCTAGCAAACATATCAGGACAGTTTAAGAGGAATACCATGTGTTATTCTTAGGATTGTATAATATTTGCAATTTTGGATGCCGACTTAAACACTGTACCCAAAATGTATTTAAGATCCACCTGACTGTATTAGATCAAATAAATTATTTGATTGAGTGATTGATTGATTGTGTAACACGTCACTGACATACGCCCCTGGTATAGTCGGAACACTAATACAATCCGACTTCATTATGTAGAACTTCAGCGAGATGTTTCGCATAGGCCCGGCGCGACCTGCAACAGGGGCGCGATAATTAAATCAATCGTGATTGTGCACTTGAGTGTACAGTACCTACTCATATATTAAAATTAGAATAGGTACCTAACGTTTAGATTTAAGAGAGACTGACCTGGATCTAGCGATAGAAATTTAGATTTTTATTTATTTGACCCATGTATTTGATCATAACCACCGGTCGGTAAGCAAGAGAGGGGGATTACAAGTACACAATTCTATTCATCTACCATTATTAAAATATTAAGGCAAAAGCTGTAAATAATTAGTCAAATAAGATAATAGACCTACAGACTCCAAAAAACCGGCGAAGCATGTGTGGACCATTCGCATAATGAAGGGTTCCGTACATCTGCTATAGAAAAAATTCACAAATTTCGTGCCTCACACGACTATCGAGCACATTGGAAATGAATCTACGGAAGTCGAAAAAATATTGTCGCTGAGCGACGAGAAAGTCGGGATAAGGAAAATGTTATAAAATAAAACTACGACGTTGAATGATAATTATTTTATTCTTAGATTAACATAAGTATCCTCGACATAACGCCTGTGAACCAGAGTTGGGCAAAAATTAACGTCATTGAAACTAAAGTTAAAAATGAGAACGTTACTCATAATCATATGAACATGATTACGAATTCAATCATGAGCTTTCTAATCTGATTGACCACCGACATGAGTAAATCATATCGATTTTTAGTTTCACTCATGATTAGCTGAAGTGATTACATTAGTAAGACAGTATGCTTAGTTAAACTAACGATTTAGTTGATTATATGATTAGATTTTGCGTAGCTACTAGCTCCTTCACTTTTTTCCCTGACGAAACAGAGGCGGTACCTAGGTGAGTATAATATACATTTAGGATAAATGGCTATTTGTGACAATATTTCTAAAGGTATCATTTGGCGGTTGGCGCTTACGTCTTAAGTTGTATAGTGCAGATTCAATATTGAGCAATAAAAGCGTAAATGCCAGTGGCAAATGTTACCTTTACCAAAATATCGACAATTTTTTTGTTAGTTTTTGGTATGAGTGTACAAATGAATGCTCCCATTTAACTTTGAAACGGCCTGTTCGGTTTTATTGCGGTTTTCGGCTACAGTTAAGGCAGCTATCACACAGCTGCGGTCTCCACATGCGCTTTTCATTTTCATTCTCATTCTCATTCTCATTCTCATTCTCATTGTCCTTCTCATTCTCATTCTTATTCTCATTCTCATTCACATTCTCATCCTCATCCTCAATCTCATTCTCATTCTCATTCTCATTCTCATTCTCATTCTCATTCGCATTCTCATTCGCATTCTCATTCTCATTCTCATTCTCATTCTCATTTTCATTTTCATTTAGGATAATGAAAATTTCTACATATGTATCTGGTTCAATATGTGAAATTCAGAACAAACGCCTTATTCAAGTAATAATATAAATCAGCTTAAGAACACTCTAATCATACATTCGTCAATCACATTGAACAAGTTAGTTGATTAGCGTTAATTTAGTTTCAATCAGCGCCCGTCGTTAATATTGATTTACTCATGGCGAAATTACTTGATTGTTTTGTGTTATGATTTAATCAGCGATTATTCAATCAGCGATGATTAGTAATCGATCACCGATTTTAATCAAGTGTGCCCAACTCTGCTGTGAACAAACAAATTGAAAATTTTCCACACGCATATCGAAGTTTGAATAATTGTCGCCGTGGAGCCTGTATACATATTTCATTTTTAGATTAATAAGCAGGATATAATAATGTTCAAAGTACAAGACAATTATTACATTCTAGTTCTAGTTCTAGTTTTCGTTCTCAACTCAAATGGCTCCCTATCCGTCACCGCCGTAACTCTCACATACTTTCTTTACTCTTTTCTATACTTTTTAACCCTGCAACTCCCCGCTACCTCAAAGAGCGTTTCTCTTATCTTAATTCTATTAGATCCTCTCAAAAATTGCTCCTAAAAGTGCCATCTTCATCTTCCAAATTTTATAATTGCTCATTTACGTTCCAGGCCGTTCGTTTGTGGAATTCTCTCCCTCTCAACATTAAACGCGCGCAATCTATTGGTAGCTTTAAATCGCAACTTAAGGAATACTATTTATCTCTTCCTTAGGTTTTTAAGTTGACACTGTTGTTTCTTATTGTGTGTATTATATATGTATATATGTACGTATATGTATGTTTATTTTGTATTTATTTAAGTATGTCTATTCATATGAATGTGCTGTGTTATCTATTTCGTCTCTTTTGGTTCTATGCACCACCTACTGCTTATTGTTTTTCTCCAGTCTCCACTACCCAAAGGTTGTCTGGAAGAAATCGCTCATTAGCGATAAGACCGCCTGTTGTTACCTCTACCTAAATTTATCTAATTGTAAAATTTGTGCTTGTAACTGTATGAGGTGTGCAATAAAGAGTATTTATTATTATTATTATTATTACATTACAATAGCTAAATAATTTTTAAGCAAAAAAAAATCGCGTTCTTCAATGGGGGAAGCCGGTGAAGGATTATTGTAGATGGTGCACTCTATACAATGAAATAACTTGCTTAACAAACACAGCGAAGAGGACAAATCGTCAAACGTGAACTATGCGTCGTTGAAGAATTCCTTTCTCATTTTACATTTCACATGTTTATGGCATCAGCCGCAGATCCACTTCATCAATATGTCACTGTTTTCAATTAAAATGCTTGATTTGTTGATTTAAATACAAAAATCACTTGATTTGAGAAGTTTCCTCGATTCCTCCTGGATCCCATCATCAGAACTTAGCTTGACGAAAATTTGTCCTGAGAATCTAACTTCCTTAACAAACATAGCGAAGAGGACAAATCGCCAAACGTGAACTATGCGTCATTGAAAAGTTCCGCTCTGATCACAGTGATCACCATCAGCAGTTCCACTTCATCAAATGTCACTCTTTTGAATGAAAATGCTTGATTTGTTGATAAAAATACAAAAATCACTATGTGTATGCCTTTAAGATTTGAGTTCCCTCGATTCCGCATGTATCCCATCATCAGAACTTGAGCTTGACGAAAATTTGTCCTGACAATCTAACTTGCTTAACAAACACATCGTAGAGGAGAAATCGCCAAACGTGAATTATGCGCCGTTGAAGAGTTCCGTTCTGATCATCATCAGCAGTTCCACTTCATCAAATGTCACTCTTTTGAATGAAAATGCTTGATTTGTTGATAAAAATACAAAAATCACTATGTGTTTGCCTTTAAGATTTGAGGAGTTCCCTCGATTCCTCATGGATCCCATCATCAGAACTTGAGCTTGACGAAAATTTGTCCTGACAATCTTACTTGCTTAACAAACACCGATGTGTGTTCGATAAGAGGAGTAATCGCCAAACGTGAACTATGCGTCGTTGAAGAGTTCCCTTCTGATCATCATCAGCAGTTCCGCTTAATCAAATGTCACTATTTTGAATGAAAATGATTGATTTGTTGATAAAAATCACTACATGTATGCCATTAACATTTGAGGAGTTCCCTCGATTCCCCATGACGGAGTTATGGAGTAACAAACATAAAAAAAAAAGAAAAAACAAAATTAAAAAAACATACACGCCCAATTGAGAACCTTCTCTTTTGAAATCTTGAAGTCAGTTAAAAAAAAATTTATATGAAAAATGTCGTTCTGACTTTTTTCAAAAAGGTTAGGCTACAGGGCAGACCCTTAACCCGATCGTCTTTTTTTTAGGCTTAAATTGTAGCTGACTAAATTGTCCAGAGGAGTTCTTGTCAAATTTTTGATATCATTCTTCGTTTCCAAAATATCGAACGCCAAAATCAAGAATTTGGAAAAAAATGATTTTTTTTTTCACTATTCCGGCCATAACTTTTTTCTTTTTTGATTTTCTCGAAAAATTCTTTTTGCATCTTACAGCTCTCGTAAATATGAGTCTTTCGAGCCATTTTTGAATATCATATCTTTACAACTTTCCGAGTTATAAGGGGATCGCACTTTTTCGTGAAATCGGGGCCTATACTGGAACGAACGAAAAGACATTTCCAATGTCAAAAGTTTTTTGGAGATGACTCAAAAACGCGTTAACCGATAATATTCAGAATAATTTTCGTTGAAATAATATACAATCATGTACCTATCTTCTAAATTTTTTCATGTTTTGGATCTCCGGTTCAAAACTTACAGGGGGGGGACACTATTTTTTTGAATTTCTGGGTAAATATTTCTGAAAGTATTTACTTAAGCAAAAAATGTTTTAACAACCCTCCATATAATTTTTAAAGACCTATCGATTGATGTGCAACATGATGATATTTTGTAAAATATTTATGTTTTCTCAATTAGTTACATATGGAGTGCCCCCCTAAACATTTTTTTGAGCAATTTTCTACAGAACTACGTAGCGGCATATAAAATACACCTTATGTTACAATTTTATTAAGATAGTAGGTCATATTGTTCTGAGTAAAACGCCTGTGACATACGGAAGAACGGACGGACGGACAGACGGACATGATGCCAAAATGGCAAAAACTAAACCGAAAATATGGATGACAATTTCGGTAATATTCACGAAATCTGTGATTTCTACCACGAATATGTGACTAGTGTATCTTGACCTCAATATGTGTAGACTTTAAATTTATTCGGCAGTCCTGCTTACGCTCTTCTTTTGTCAACGAAGCGTTCGCCATCTTTTGTGACTAACAATTTCTTTAGAACGATCGGAAAAGGCGACTTATACGACGCCTTTTACTATGCCACTTTTTGCGTGCTGGTTGTGTTTCTCAGTATTATATGATTTCAATGTCAAGGTTACGTGTCAAATCATTTACTTAACACCATTCAAATGAGGCGGTATTCTATTAAGTAATCATTTTCTCACGAATTAAGGGGAAAACAATCCTTTTGGCAAAAGGTTCTAAACTTTATTGAATCCCCCAACCCCATACCCCCTTTTTTAGACATTCGTTGGGTAGTCATCGACAAAGTGGGTAGTCAAACAAATACGACCCTTATCTCTGTGTTGACAATTGCCGAGACTTTAGTAGTCCGCGAAAATGACCAATCTAACCTGTGTCGAAACTTCGGAACTCAAGGTAATAAATTTTATTTGACTTAGACCCTAATATGTTATCTAAACGAATACCTACATAACTAAAATCTACTAGATAAAACAAAAACAATGCACAATTTTCTAATTATTCTGAGACAGGTGTTGCCAGCCAACCCACAATTTTTCAAATTTGCCGCGCTTTTCTACTGACAGAAATGATTTGCCAGACTATATATACTACATAGGTACAAAAAAAACAACTGGAATATGTAAAATCAATTAACACATTCAACGCCACCCAGTGCTACGCGCTACGCTCGTAGCCACGTATTCGTCGTATGTAGCTCGTAGTAGCTACGAAGAGAGAACCCGACAGTCGGGTTCTCGGTGCTGAATGTGTTAAAATGGATCGATCAAAATAAGATTTTAGGCGTTTTATGGTAAAATCATTTAATAAAATTGTTTACACTAAATTTTTTTAATTGAATAACATTAAATATAAAATTATTTTTGTGTCCACAGCACCTGATTTGATCAGACGATTTAATCAGATGGGCGAAGATTGTCCTGTCTGGAGTAGCCTTTACATGTTATTATGTTTAAAAAAGTTACTAAAGTAACACGTTCGAACTTCAAATATTCTTTGCACTCTTGTGAATAACATGCAGTTTTGCTATCTGTTTTTAAAGAATGAAAAAGGGTTTTCCGAGCTAGTCAGGTGAAAAGAACTTTATTAATCCCTAATTCGCAAGTAAAGCCCAAACTTTCTACAAATCTGAGTAGAATTTCGGAATGTACGATGATTAATGAAAAGTTGAAACTCACCACTTTGACTCTGGCCACGTTTCTTTATCTATCACAGTATTCACAGTAAATAGAGAGTTATCTCAAACCACCTTCGAAGTGTCATCCTTAGGTTAGTAGATAAGATGGTAGTTGCTTTCTAACTGTCTAATATCTAATGTCTAATCTGTAAGCTGTCGAACTAGCACACTAAATGAAGATTCACGCTGTTATGTTCCACGTCCTGCGTGGATCACGTGATACTTTCTATACAAACTGAAGTGTCGGAAGTGTTGTGTAGGACGCGGAACGTAACAGCGTGAACCATCCTTAATAGTCCCCCGAAAAATGCCCGAAACGGATGATTTAGATTAAAACATATTGTCTAAGATCGCTAGCTAGAAAACCTGCTTTCAAATAAAAAAATCACAATTAAAATTGGTTTAACCGTTTTATTATTAAACTTTACCCAGTTCTACACTTTATTTAAAAATATTTAGTTTGTGTGTCTTTAACGTTGCGATGGCATGTTGCGCAAGTGAGTGGTACATGAAAAAACCAATGTGATTTGACTTTGCGATCTGTAAAATCTATGCGTAATCAAAGAGCGGTCTTATACTGGATCTTGTACAAATAATGGTTAACAGGACGAGACGCGCTGTCCGCCGTACGTGACGTGTATTGTTGGTTTTGTATGCCATCGCAGATATTGCTTGATTGCTCATTTTAATTAGTAGGCAAATGTTGCGGATGATATTTGGAATTCAGATATTAGTGAGGCGCTAGTAGTCTGGTTATCATTTGATCGTCATCACTGGATAGTAAAAAAAAACAATGCGACTAAACTTTAAGTGTTAAAGAATTAATAAATAATGAGATTAAACAAGGATGTCTTCCACTTTTACGAGGTCTTCTTCCTTTATATTAAATTTGAGTGGAAAATCTTCAAGTTCCCGTTAAATAAATACTCGGGTATTTAAAGCTTAGCTGGAACGTTCGTAAAGAATTTCATTATAAATCCCACTCAGCATCGAGGACTGTTCGAGCTTCGGTTCTTGAAGAGCACAAAGTTTGTTTTGTGAAAAATAACAACCGAGAAATGGGAGTTTGAGTCAGTACGGTCGGCAAAAAGCAGACTAAGTCGCGCTGCGTGCGGCATAAATATTATATCGAGTCTGAGTGGCTTTTTGCGTAATATTGCTTGTTTTTTTATATGCCGTGATAAGCATGCATTTTATAAACAATATCACAGTACATAACCTACAGAGGCGGGCAATGTAGTATGTGAAAAGTATTAATGACATCCTGTCACAGGAAAGTGAGAAACGTTGTTATGAGGTGGGTGCAGGGAGCATTGTTGTTGGCGGCGTGCGGTGGGCCTGTGCTCGGTGACGCGGCGTAATGACTCGTGTCAACAGCAGAGCTCGCACGGCGCCGCCTATTCATCTTGCACTGAATATTTAACCTCCGCCCGACACGCTCCGCCGTCAAAAAACAATATTGTGTGCAAAAATAATAATAATCCTCGCGAGATTACCGGCAGCCACCGCCAGGAGAATCTGTTTTATTAAAATTCAGCCGTTGCGCGCATTATCATTATCATGGGAAGCGTGTTGACTCGCTCTCTAGCTTTAAATGCTGCTTCAATTTTTCAGGCCGCGAGCAAACTGGTGAAAAAAACGGCACAATCCGCCCACAGCGCTATCTCTCAGTAAGGAGGATTTAATTAAAATGCAGCACTTATATCTGGCCGCGGCTCCCTAGCCCCGTCGCGCCGAGCCCGTGTCGCCGCCGGCCCACATACTTGTTAGCGAAACTGCCGGTGTTGCCAACCCTTCTAATTAAATGATAAACACTCAGCGGCGGCTTCGCCAGCGGTTTTCATTTGTTTTTACTTTGATTATCATTTCTTTGAAGTCTGCTCCACACGAGCGGAATATAAAAACAGTCGTATATATAATTGCTCGACCCCGTATAATTCGGGAAAAGCGTTATTGGGGTGGCTGGTCAAAGTTTAGACTGTCTGATCCGTTAAAAGCCCGTTCGATCGAGTCCCCGGGCCGTGTTTATATGGTGAACGTGGCTGTGTGGTAGCTATTAGCTGGGCCGCCACAGTGCAGAGCGTGGAGCCAATCGCTTATTGGGATTGGAGGCAAAGCCTTTCGCGCGGCTGCGTCCGACGGCGACCTTCAAATTTTAATGTAATGTAACTGAACCGAATTAATTCGCGCTGCGCCCGCCGCCCACTAGTTCAAACACTCGCCACCGAACCAATTTCGAATAAATATTGCTTTTTAGCGATGTAATAAGAGTTGCGGTAGATCTGTCGTAATTAAAAAGCCCATTCAGCTCGAAAATGGGTTGGAAATTGTGGTTTCCCTCCGGTACATTTCAAAAGAATTTCATGTTAAAATTAATTAAATTCAGAACTCATCTTAATGAAGACTCGTGTTAAGCCATGTATATCCGGGGCACAGAATCAAAGCGATTTAAACATAACTATCTCTTATTAGGACTATGTATAAATATACGGTTGGTCGGTAAATTTGTAGGCTTAAAGCAAACTTGCAGTTTAATAATTACTCGCTTTAGCATCGTTAAATATCACATTAATAATACATCCCACAACCATTATTATACAATGCAAAGTCGTTTACGTAAACACCTTTCTAACTAGTCTAACTCACATAATAGTTATCTGCATAAATATTACTTATATACATGGGTAATATATATTCATTTATGTGTATTAATAAATAATTAGTAATGTTGATTTGTGATTCTAGATATCTCTCTATTTCTATGATCCTGCATCAATTACAAGTTTCGGTTTGATCCAATTTTTGATTGGCAGAGAATGCCTTAAGGCCGCTACTTGTACACTTTTATATTTGTGCAATAAAGTTTAAATAAAATTAAATAAGTCGTACATGAATTAGTCAAACACTTTAGCAGCTTTTGTAACATTTATGACATTATTGGTAACCACTCAACGGAATGAGTTCCCTCGGCTTTGATCCTGTTCCATTGACGTATATCTCATTTGATGCCGACGTGTTTCTCGTTTGTGCGGAATTGCGTGACGAAGATATTTGAATTGAACGATCGGACACATTTCCTCTTTTCTATTTGGCAAATATACTTGAATGTACGTAGCAGGTAGTCTTATTGACACAAACGACAAACCTAATAAAGCAGGGAATACGCTTCAAAAGATCTGAATTATTTGACGTTTATAAATACGGAGGCTGTATTGTGAGAGGGAGCGCGAAGGTGACTCATTACGTGCGAACTTGTACAGACTTCTTTCACGTCGACCACAAACTCTTATTAACTAGTAGAACTCGTTAGCGGAGTACTGTTTTTTTATTATGAACAAAAAAAATGTCTTTTAGTACATCAGCGGTCTTGAGGACGCCGCTGATTATGCCTCAGGAGGCTCGCCAGGCCGAGACTCGTCCTGCGTGCCAGTCATCACTTTACGTGTGAATCATTGTTTAATTACGTGGCGGGGTGGCGCGGGCGCCGGGCGGGGCATCGATCGTCTCGCGTCGCCATGGCTACGCGCCCCCGCGCGCCCCCCGCGCCCGATTCATTTGTAATCATTTGTTTCGCAGCCGTCGAATAATGGTGCTCGTCAAACGGCACGAATTTGATGGATTGTACTTGGGTCTATCCATAGATAATTCAAGTACCTATATAAGCGTCTATGTACTCGTTGACGGGCTCACGTGCGCAGGTTCTCTTTGTTGGCAGCATCTCTAGCGAAAGACGTAATACGCGAGTACGTCGCCTAAATTAATTGTGAGTTGTAACAAAGCAGAACGCGCACGACGCGTAATTCTCGCTGAAGCCCGACGCCGACGCCCACACCAAATTCCCTTTATAGAAACAAAAGAGTTTCTCTCAGTTGTTCTACACAAATGCCTAAGCCTTTTTATGAACATTTACAGGGGAATCGTCGTTACAAAGCCCCAAATGGTTTTTTGATTATTTAATGTTTGTTCCACTTAAACTTTCCGAATTTATGCATCTCAAATAGTTTGTTTTTTCAGCTTGGCTGTGTCATGCCACTTGTTTGATTATTGTTATTGTAAAATGGGTATATTTATAGTTGCTTTATGACGAGCTAGATATGTAAAATGACGAACTTAGAACATTACCTAGTCCAAGTTTTTTTTATTGTAGTTATGTACCTACTACTTCTGCTGCTTATTTTTGCACTATACCTTAAAATTATAACGTTTTCATATCAAAACTATCATGATACAGTAAATCGTATCAGTATGGTAATACATCGCGTCGTCCCAGTAATGTATTACTGTCATTACTTAGTCGTGCTACGCGACCTACGGCCGGGTCTACGAACGCGAGCTACGCCGTAGCGCAGATGATGAGAATTTATACTTGTCTCGCAATATCCTCTCGTGTTACAGTATATTGCATGTGATAATAACTGCTGCGTGTATACAAGGATATTGTTAAGATTTTTCATTTGCGTACGTATGCGTAAGAGCGAGGACAATTTTACTAGATTACTTTATGATGTATCGTTTTAGTAGTGTGAATGGTTTATTTATGAATACTAATTATCATATTTTGGGGAATTTTTATACGATCAAACCTAGTTATAATAGGTTGTACCTTGGTTTGGGGTGGCTACCAATTGATTATTATGTTGCTTCGAAGGGACCATCTAGTGGTTATGGTTAAACTAAAGGCTAAGCAAAAGGCTGTAAACTTCTAATAGTTAAATATTTTAAAGCTTACTATTGGAAATACAAAACTGCTACTTTTTAAGCATAAAGATAATAAAAATTTATTAATTTAATCCCAAGATACAAAGTCCAACCTCTATAAAGTGTTAGGGTTTTCTCAAATAATTTTAATAGATGTCCGCTCGGGCGCGGGCGCGGGGCGCGGGGCGGGAGGGTCCGGAACGCGAAATGAGATTTCCTTTGAGCGCGAGCCAGTGACCGCGACACCGCCAGCTAATGCCTCTTGAATCATATCTCCCACATCTTCCATCGTCGACACTGTACACCATCGAATTGTGATCCTTATTTCAAGGAGATTAAGTCTACCAGTGGTCAGTCACTCGTACTGTGATTACTACACTCTCGTACCTACTACAATGCTATCTGCACGATCCAACTAAAAGGGGCTGACAAATGATGTAGTAGTTGGAGTACACTCGAGACGTTCACACTATGGTGAAAAGTTAGTTCATCGGAGAGGGTCTCGGCGGCTCTTATCTATTTTGGAGAAACCTGCGATATAAATATTATTTTTCTCGCAATACAATTTAAAGCCTCTACGCAGTGCCAACAGCCTTCTAAAGACGATCGCGGAGGCAATTGACCGCCCCATACTTACTTGGCCACTGGGGAAAAGTTGTATGCTTCGTTTGTAAATTAGACGTTAACTTTTTTGTTTTTATTTTCTAAATATGATTGTCTAATTTAATGACTGGTTTTTATTTTGAATTTCTAATATTTTTTCATGTAATTCCTGATTATTATATATTTTTTACCTTGTTCAGTTAATTTTATAATGTAATTAAGTGTGATATGAGTGACGCAGTTAACTAAAGTAATTAAACTTGATTTAGATAAATATATGGTTAGTTTCATCGGGTTACAAAAAATGTGCAATTAAAAATATAAATAAACTTTTAAACTTAAACTACTATCTCTTTAATCCGGTCTTGCTGGTCACTAATTCGATAATAGGTAAGTACATTACTAAAAAAAGTACTTATTCATTCAAAGACTATTCATTTAGTTTCAAGAGCAGCTGTATATACTCGTATACGAGTAGTTAGAGATACTATAGGCAATGATAAAGTGCCTATTAATCTGCGTTGTTTGTTACTGGCATCGAGCAGATGCGAGCTCTAATTCTCGTAGATACCTTTCAATAAATAAAAAAGTATTAAATGGAACGGTAAGGTAAGCTTAAAGCCTTTGAGTAATATTGAAAAGAAAAATTACCCGGCACGTAGAAATCCTACAAGCAGAGGCTTTCATGACAGCCAATTTTCTGTAAAAATTGGAGGAGAGCTCGGCGGGGCTTCGGGACGTCAGCCCCTTGATTTTAATTTCATCGCAAAACAAAACGAGCAAGTTGATATTGTAGACGCTCAAAGCGCCTCGCCTCGAAGCGAGAACAACCTTCGAGTTACGAAACTTCTGCACTTGTCTAGCTTACTCCTTTGCGCAGTAACTTAGGATTTTCAAGGATGTATTTCACTTTGCATTGACCTTCTGGATTTTCTGTTAACATCATTCAATAAAACGGAGTGTTTAGACAATACAGGGTGATTTTTGGTACGTGATCCAGAAACACTTATTCTGACTCTGTAACTAATCAACATTATCATATGATAGTATTTAATCAAAGAGATTTGTTAAAATTTTCTTATTATTAGAGTGAAATTAATTTTAAACTAAGTAAATCATGATCATTGGTCACCCGACTTTTGACATACCTACGCTACATGGGAAGTGACAAGACAACGCATTGAATGGGGAAAGCAACTGTCAATTTCTTTGTCTAAGGTATATGTCAAATCTCATACAAAAAAGGACTATCGTACGCAGCGCCATCTATGATAATTTTCACCGGGGAACGCCATTGTGTGAACAAATTGCATGCAAAAATGTCTATTTCTACTTATCATCTGAAAAATAGTTATCAACATTGGTGGTAAATATTAATGAATAGCTAAATTCGGTTCATCATTAAATTATGCATCATGCCTTAATTTCTTGCTCCACGACACCGAGATCAGCCTGCATAGTAGGTAAGTGTAGCATTTTTTTTGGTACTTAATTATTAAAATAAACTATTCAATGCGTTACAATTATTTATACCTTAAAAATGTACAAGTTTATTAATTGTCTCGGACACTCGCGCTTTCGTTGGAAAATTAAATACTCGTACAAGAGAAAGATCTTGTCTCGATGCTTGGGCTACGTGGTGTATAACTTCGGCGCCAGCGTCGCGCGCCTCCATTGGTCATTGAACATTGCTGCGGTTGGTACAGGGCATCATCAGTGTTGCGAGCGCAAACACCATTTATTTTAAGTAATTTTGCATTAAATAAGCAGTACAAACTAGTCATCAGCATCATCTGATCTGGTCACGTCACACGCCGTCCTAAACCTAGCCAACGGAGCTTTCTTCACCATCATGAGCACACGGTAGACTAATACCTTATACCTAAAGTGTAAACAAGCATTTTCGGGCATTTTGCAGGAAATTATACGGATTGTCATTAATGTCATTATTAATTGGTGTCTAAATTTCTCATGCGGTATTACTTATTAGACGGGACCGCGGTTACCTTTGAGAATTCAACCAACCGGAGCGGCCATTGACAGGCGGAAAACATATGACCAGTGGTTATATTTATTGTATGGACTGACGTTTATCTGACGTGGCTATCTGTACGTTACATACGAATAGCCATACATTTTACGTTGCCCTCCCCTGCAAAAATCGGACTTTTTTGTTTAGAAAATAACAGACATGGCCGCTCCGGTTAGTTGAATTCTCTAAGGCGGTGACTAATTTTAGTGACCGTCTAGTTACTTTTGCTACAGCATTTTTGTTATAAATAAAAAGTTTATTATATACACTTATTATTATTGTATTTATTAACTTAAAAGTATTCATGCCAAGCACGCCTCCTCCATCATGAATCCTAGTGTAGGGCGGTCGTTGCTAACAAGCGCTTCATGAAGCGGCCCAAACAAACGAACATCTTCGTATCACCCCGGAGCGCCTCCTATACATACTACATAATACGCAATCCACGATACATGCACAAAAGCTGTTAAAAACATCTTTAGCAAAACGAGGAAATATTAAATTTACATTGAAATAGGAAATTTTGCAGCGCACACGTTATTTAAAGTTGAGTGTTGTGAAATTCAAGTGCGCTTTAAAATCTGCATGATTATAAACTGGAAATGTTTCAACGAAATGCAATTTATTTCGCTGCATTCTTTATCAGTACTTGTACAGGTTTTAATTTTCACATTATATATAAGTACCTACCCAACTTTTAAAGTGTACATTTACTTTTATATGACTACTTTTACCCACCATCAAGTGAAAAACATAGAAAGTCAGAAAATCTCCAAAATAGTTTTTCTATAGGCATCAGATGCGACCTTTTGGTATTAGTTTGGTTCTTATTCCATTGAAGGTACGGAACCCTTCATTATGCGTGGTCCGACACGCACTTGGCCGGTTTTCTTTATTTCTCAATTTTTTTCATAGGTAGATTCGGGGCGGAGATAAATCCAAAAACTCAAACATCGTCAAAATTGGTGAATCGGTTTCGCCGTTCTTGAGTTATAAATGGTATAATAACCGACACGACTTTGTTTTACATACATAGGTATATATATATGGATAATAACAATAAGAATTAAGAGTGTTGAAAGGCGAAGTTACAGTAAAACGTTTAATTTTGAAGAAGAGGAATTCTTAATATAAAAAGAATAATATTAGTATTTAAATCACAATCTTGCACATCGTCTATCATTTTGTCGAGTAGGTATACTCGTAATACCGACAGCTTCAACGAACAACGACATGAAACGCCTATAAGTCCAGTGTTCGTATAATTACTCTCACAGTGTTAATGTCACAATCTCGGGTCCCCAGCTGCTGTTTATGGTCTCCGGGAGCCTTACGCAAACCTCATTGATCCTTCGCCCGCGGCCCGAGCACGCTCCCATTACAGTATGCTCAAGTTACTTATTACCAACGCGTAACGAGATCGTGCGAGCCATTATTAGTACTAGTGACTCCTGTAAGCTACGAGTATAGACCTCGTGATTGTGTTTTTTTTTACATCTTCAACTTCCATGGTTACGGCAGTTTGAAAAATTACGACAAATTAATCCATACAATTATCAATCCTGTAGAAATGTAACCTGTAGAGTTGCCGCCGGGAGTTCGGATGTACCTACAAAAGCATTTTTTCCCGAGCTTCGCGGTCACTGGGTAAATGGAGGACAGTGGTTGGCAGTTAATACGGGAGAGTTAAGAAGGAAAGGGGTGGAAGATATGCTTACTATTACACGACGCAGTCACGGGCAACAGCTTCTCTCATTTGATAAAAATGTACGAAAGGTCATAGGAAAATTAAATAGATGGGTATATTCGAAGATCGTTTCCGATCATTGGCTATCGAAGACCTCATTATATTGGATACCAGAGCATTCAAATTTTCTTCAGCGATTGAAACAGCGCCGTTGTATCGGGGAGGCACCCACTCAATCACGCCGGACGTCCGTCAAGTTTTGTACGCCGCTCTTTTCAATATTACTCATGTCACCCCAAGGCCCTTGACTAATTCGGAAAATTACTTTCCGAAAATATTATGACGAAGCGGTCGCTATAATCTGGTGAATAGTGTAAGGATTACAAGAAAGGGACCATTAGCAGTAATCACTTCCTTATGCTTCTGATGATGATATTAGAATGCCACACACATTACACTGGTGGCGCTGAATGCCATACACATTCAGCGCCACCTAGTGCTACGAGCTACGCTACGTATTCGTCGCATGTAGCTCGTAGTAGCTACGAACAGAGAACCCAACAGATGGGTTATCGGCACTGAACGTGTTAAAGTTACTAGCGTATTAACGGGCTTAACATTCGTTTTACAAATATATAATATAATAGAAGTAACGATTTCTACCTATAATAATTACAAGAATTATCTGCTGACAGTGTAGAGCAGCGATATTCATAACAAAATGCTCGTTAAAATTAAAGTCGTTAATAAACGTTAAAGGATACATTTGCAGCTGCTTGAAGATTGCCATTTTGATTGGGTGTATTTATTTATTTTATTTTCTGTGTGTGTATTGTATGTGGCATATGTTGGCAGCTTTTGTTATTAACACTTACACGACCAGGAACCCCACTGTCGGGTTCTCTCTTCGTAGCTATTACGCGCTACATACTACAAATACGTGGCTACGGGCTACGAGCGTAGCGCGTAGCACTAGGTGGTACGGAAAGTGTTGACTAGCTGACCCGCCGAACTTCGTACCGCCAACAATTTTTTTTTAATTTCCCAATATTTTAATAGTTATTCTGTTCGGGAAGAAAATAAATCCAAAAACTCAAACATCATAATCGGTTCAGCCGTCTTGAGTTATACATGATGTAAAGGTACACTCAAGTTGCATCGTCAATTTATGAATTAATTCATTCATAATGTGTCCTTGCAATTTTGAATCTCACTGTACATATTTGTGGCGAATGTAAAGGTTTGGGTAACTGAATGTCAAAATACACTGTTAAAATGCTTGCATTTGAAACTAGGATTTGAAACCTAGCTTGTTAAAACTTAATCACAAAAGCATTTACATGGGAAGCACGAGTAATATAGAGCCAACCGTATAGTTGGGAAGTACAGTCCGCCGAGTACCATTACGTGCTTTATCAACCGACTTCATGATACCGATTTTTTTTAAATGTATGTTCACCGATTATTCAAAGACGGCTAGACTGATTTGAAAAATTCTTGTTTGTTTCAAAGAGTATTATTCAAAACAATGACGCGTAGTTTCAGTGCCCGTGAGGCAACCGAATGGCTCGCGGTATTTAAGCTCCCTACGGGTTTTGGAACCACCCTGTGCAACTCGAACTGACCCACGTTGGACTTGGTTTTTCACCCCCCCCCCCCCCCCCCCCCCCCCTCAATTTCCAGTATCTATATGTGATGAAGAACGAGCATGCAAATTGCCATTCACACCGGCTGGTCTGTTATCGATCCCTCAGAGTGTTGAAAGCCGGAAAAAAATGAGAGGGGGGGGGGAGATGAAAAACAAAGTCCAATTAACTACATAGTTACTTTACAGTTGATCCCATTGTCATCAGGTCAGGATCTGATGATGGGATCCTGGAGAAATCGAGGGAACTCTTCAACTATTATAGCAATAGTAATTTGAGCATTTTTAACAGTAGCTCGGGCATTTGCTTATGGAAAGTTGGAGGCTAAGTGAAGTCGGTTCTTTTTTGTTTAAAATTATTGTCTAACAACGTTGCAGTGATTTAAAAAAAACATCAGATATAATCGGTAGAGTTTGTGCTTATGGATAAGTATAGTGGTTTACTTATGCTGGTTATCTTATATTATATCACTGAATAGAGGTTATAGTTAAATTGGAGCCATGACTGCGAGTTTAATTAAAGCATTAATAAAAAGCCGACTGTCCACACGCCAGTCAAACATGCAAGCGGCAAGTACGTACGTAACGTTGGGCGTTAGAGCCCTGAAACTAACTTTACATGGATTTATTGCCCGACCAACTATGCTTTGGACAGTGCACGGATGCTGCTTTGCTTTGATGAAAATTCGAAATGGGTTTCATAGAGCTTGTCATCTGTGTAACTTTGTAGCTATATAAAACATTTTTGGCAAATAACGTGTTCAAACTTTTATTATTCATATGTTCGTGATATTGGACAACAAATCTCTAGATATATCTATGCATACATATACATACTTAACAAACGTCCTGCATTTTCATCAGGTGTAAGTAGGTAAGGTACCTGCAGTACTACATGAGAAAAAAAAAATTCTTCTAATAAAATGGGACAAGTGATCCATTGAAATAGTATATTTTGCCTTACATCAAATCAGGCGTAGCCGATTCTTTAATATGTTGATATAGCAGTACAACCCACGACACTAAACCTAGTTCTATAAGACTCCCAGATGATATACAGGATGATTCATGAGACGTGAGCAGGAACAACCCTACACACTTAGTTAACGATAATTAATCGGCCGCCATCATGTTTAAGTGAAACAATAACGCCTTTCAATTTTTTAAACCTATTTTGTTTGGTAGAAATTTTATTTTCTGTAATCATGGTCATCCTACATAAATAAATCAATAAAGATAAAACCTCTTTAACAATCATGACAGCACTTTGATTATGAAAAAAATAATTGTCAAATTAAGTGAGATACGATGTTTCCAAAGTAAGCAGACATCAATTTGACACATATCACAGAAAAACAAGAGAATATCAGTACTCGACGGAGTATTCTAACTGTAGAGTGACCATGCGTGTCGTAAATAATTTTGAACTTTTTATTTTTACTTTAATTTTTTTTTTTTGGGCTTATCACACTAATACTGATATCAAACAATAGCTTGTTATTAACTGAATCCGTAGTGTTAAGCCTGCTCACGTCTCATGAATCACTATATTTACGTCTTTAATGGGGGAACACGAAATGGCGATGCTGCAATGCAAAGAACCTGGCGGCGTAGCAACGTGACAAAATTATGGGGCGAGAGTACCCCAGTTGCAAAAGGCACGTCAATCGCGGGCTTCGTCACGTTGCTATTATAAAATGATGGGCACTAGGTTTTGGCGTACATAATAATAAATAATAAATAAATAATAAATATTATGGGACAATTTAACACAAATCAACCTAGTCCCTAGCCCTACCTCTCCCCTGTTTCGTGGAACAAAGGAAACATGGGAGTCTTATTATACTAGAAACCGGATTTCTCAGCAGCGCCATTTCGTGTTTCCCCCAGTAAAGACGTAACTACTTAATTATATATATACTAGCTTTCCGCCCCGCGACTTCGTCCGCGTATAATAGCACCTTCGCGCCCCTATTTAACCCCCTCAGGGATAGAATTTTCCATAACGCTGTTTACGCATTTGAAGTCTGTCACAAAAAAAAACTTAATCTCTATACAAACTTTCAACCCCTTTTTTACCCTGTTTGAGGTTGAATTTCACAAAACGCTGAAATCACTTTTATTTTATTTTTTATTGTCAGTAACCGTACAGAGTTTCAAGTCTCTAACTTTAAATTTTAAACCCCATCCATACAAACTTTCAACCCCCTTAGGGGTAGAATTTTTCAAAGTCACTTCTTATTACTTGTACACATTACAAATGTAACCAGACCTGAAGTTTTCAACGTTCTAGCTTCAGTAGTTTCGGCTCTGCGTGGATCAGTCAGTCAGTCAGTCAGGACAAAGGCATTTATATATATAGATATGTATATCATCTGGGAGTCTTATCGAACTTGGTTTAGTTTCACGATCGCAAAAAACATATTGATTAGAATTTTTCAATTTTTAGCACCGCCAACAGTTTTTTTTACTACAGCCCGTATATATAACGTTTTAGTTTGACATTCGATTTTTCTTTAATTAACGAATAATAGGGCTCCTTAAGGCACCTTTTATTTTTCAAGATTCATAATTGTTTATAAGTTATGGATTCTTTCCTTATGAAATAGGGAATTTCAAAATAAGTTATTTTTTATTTTACATGTTTTTGCTTCGGAATGGTGTCAAAATTATACCATAAATGAATTCGGCATCCCCGATTTATACGAAAACGATACAACTGATGTACATATCAAGATATAGTTGAAAGCCTCCCCCCCCCCTAAAAATTTACATCAAAATCTTGGTGGCTCCACTTCTCAAATCCATCCTTGGGTCCTAAGGAATAATCATGCCGAGGGAAATCTCTTGTTCACGAAAAGCCGTATTTTTACTGCTACAACTGCCACTATCGTGGGCTTTTAGACTAACAGTGATGGAATATACAACACATAAAAAAATCTACCGTGCCTGATTTGAAGTAAGGCAACATCCCTTAACAACTACCTTTTCCATGAGCTTATAGACTTAGAGAATTCAACCAACCGTAGGGGCCATTGACAGGCGTTCCCCTCTGCCAAAAACATATGAGCAGTGGTCATATTTATTGTATGGACTGACGTTTATCTGACGTGGCTATTTGTACGTTACGTACAAATAGCCATACATTTAATGTTCCCCTCCCCCGCAAAAATCGTCTTTTTTTATATAGAAAATTACAGACATTGCGTTTCCGGTTGGTTGAATTCTCTAAGTACATAAATACTTACTATGTTTGTATAACGTTATGTTCGAATCAATTCTTAGCCCTTACCAGAATTCGAACCAACCTCTTCCATTATGTGAATTATGAAAAGCATCTGCGGACATGACTGGACAAAATTGCTATTAACTCGCAACTTGAAGCACGGCTCCAGCGTTTAGGACATTACATACGGGCATTGTTAAAAGCATACGTCAGGCACAGAATGTCATTAGGCGTGCGATACGTTTGAAACCGACATGATTCCCGTCGTGCAGGACGTATATTCCAAATACTAGCACGTGCACAGGCCTCTCGAGCTCTCATGTGATTCAGTGTAACATGAGCTTAATAGCCGTAAGAACTATGCGTATGAGAGAGCCCACTTATACATGTTCGCTGAGCCTTTAATCCGCTCGCGCTAGGTAAGTTTTTGGAATGAAATGGGCGACGTGCGACCGCCGACCGCGATTCAATCAATGGTAGATTTTATTTACTATGCTTGCCGGTTGCATCACGGCTGGTAAATCAGTAGGTACCTACAAATCTTTTCACGTATGAACAATGTCTGGAAAACGAATTGATTTGATTCGTATTAAATACTTTCTTTAATCGAATTGGACTCTGAGCTGGGTTCCCACCCTTATAGTTTCGCCATGTCCGTCTGTCCGTCCGCGACTTTGCTCAGTGATGGTTAGTACTAGAAAACTGGAATTTCGTATCAATATGTGTTTAAATCACGCCGACAAAGTTGTAAAACTAAATCTGAAAAAATATTATTTTTTAGTGTACCTCCCGTGCATATGAAATAGGGGGTGACATTTTTTGTTGGATTGGCCTTTAATAAAAATAAGGGTCTTTCTAAAACTAAAATTAGATAAAACTAATACTTTCGGAAATAATAGTACCGAAAGTTAAAAAAAGGGTCGTTTTTATTCCCTCGATATCTCATTAAACATTGATCCCAGTAAAAAAGTGTAAAGAATCTTGCAATGCAATTCCTCTTTTGTGGTTATTAAAAACTTGACAGTTCAGCCGTGATATCGCCATGTATACATATGGTAAAATCCAGATCACATCGTCTCCAATTTTCTCGCAACGAACGCCCCACGGCTAACACCATTCAAGACCCCAATTTAAATAAGACGCACTTCAAACGAAATTTCACCTGATTTGTACAAGAAACAGAATCCTCTATTTTGCTTTTACCGCTGGTACACCGAAATCCCATCTAGATAATTGCTTAATCCAGATTAAGCGAGTTTTAAATTATTGATTACTTTCAGTCAAGAGCTCGGAGGGGAAATTAACGTAGATTCAGTTTACACTGTTTAAATGCCATTATGGGTATTCGTATGGTGTATTCGTAGTCGCTTTCCTCTACTTATGAGGAAACTGTAGAATCGACCGTGTAGAAACTGTATAATTATTAAATTTAACGATATATACTTTAAAAAATCCGGCCAAGAGCATGTTGGGCCATGCTCAGTGTAGGGTTCCACAGTTGTGTGTTACATACAATACATCCGTTGAAAAGGTCGTTTAATAAGAGATGGGAGTGATAATTCAATAACGGCTCAACCAATTTGATTCATAGTTTTCATTGAAAGTACTTATCAGGCCCCCTTCCATGATTTTTTTGGACCCATGGTTCAAAAGTTAGATAGGGGGACGACCTTTTTAGAACTTTCAGAGCTATTATTTACAATATTTTCGACCAAAAAGTTAGTTTTATCCAAAAAAATGTCTTAGAAGACCTCTATTCTTTTTGAAAAATCTATCCAAAAATACCCAGCACGATAAGGTTAGAGCAAAAAAAAACATTCCCACTTCATTTGTACGGGAGGTACAGTCGCCATCAAATATATCGGAGCGGCCAAGGTACTCAAAAATATCTGAACATACACTTTATCGCCTTGATAATAGAGGCGTTGTTCAGATATTTGTGACCACCTTGGCCGCTCCGATATATTTAATGGTACCATAATAAAAAATATTTTTCTAGTTTTTGCGTGCTTATACCAAAATTCAGCTTTCTAGTGCGGACAGACGGACGGACGGACGGACGGACGGACGGACGGACGGACGGACGGACATAGCGAAACTATAAGGGTTCATAGTTGACTACGGAACCCTAAAAACAGAGCCTGTATACTGTATTTTGTATTTAAGTACCCTTTGAATACATCAAAACTATTTTTAAGTTGCTGGATTCGACAATCTAGCCGTCCAAAGTAAAAACGGCCGTTTTATTTTTGTTAAATTTACATAATCACAATTATTTAACAGTGGCGTTAGTGGATACATTAAAGGGCTGTTAAGAGCCCATTTACTCCATATTTCACAATAGGTACAGTCGACATCAACGTTACTCCTTTGTAAGGTGCAAAAGTGTAAACATATCTTTGACGTCGACTGTACTAGCTATCGGTCAGGCAGGACGGAACAAGAGAAATTGAAGTATGCATAAAAACATCCTAATAAATAGTAATAAATAGATAATGATATGGTAATATTGAATCAGATTTTCATACGAAGAGAAATGATTAGTCCCACACAGGAAGTTTACGAGATTAACTACTTAGCCACAGATCGGAAAATATTCTTAATAAATAATAGTAGTTTATGTAACTGTTACGTAATAAGGGTCCTTAAAACATGAGTGTGGTTTTATGAAATGAGCCGCAGGCGAATTTCATAATAAGATCACACGAGTGTTTTAAGGCCTAATTACGTAGTTGCATACACTGCTTTATCTACACTCATATTATTTATTATAAATGCCGTATTCGTAAACCATAGAATGGCCGCCACAGTACCGCCGTGGCCATCTCGATTGTGTCGGCGCGGCCTACTCGATTATGCCGGCGGTCGCGCGGGCGGGTGTCGCCGGCCGCGGGCGCGTGCAGGTGTACATTATGTTATCAAAACTCAGAGCACATCAATAATTGAGCATGAAACGTTATAATTGCGGTACTGCCACAGATAAGAAACTTATCATAGTGAAATCGTTTGTTGTAATGCTGGTCATTGCCTACGGTTTTTGAACGCATTTTAGAGGACTTACAATATGAGTGTAGATAAATAATTTAAAGCCAATGTCTTTCTATGTAACAATTCAAAGCCTAAACCATTGAATGTAGGACCTTGAAAGACGTTCATTCAACCAGTAATTGGGGTTCAAAAGAAGTTTACAACTTTTATGCGGCCAAGGTGACAAAACTATAAGACGACAATGCTTAATATTCGATATTGCGTATAGGATAATGTTAAAGGTCTCTAATGCAAATATGTATAATCCACCGGCTCGCTCGATAATAGATTTAGTTTACGTTCTAAAACCGTTAATGTAGAAAATTATTCAAAGCTGACCTCTGAAATATGGTCGGAGATTTTTCAGGGTAATAATTATTTTAAGCGGTTTGAAGGGACGGAGTGCGGGGGGGGGGGGGTAGGTGGCTTGTTGACGTCGATGGCCGACTGCGGTGAGCTTTTGGTGTTTGTTTGCCGGATGAGTACACGAATTTCACACTTCACCGCTCATTGAATAGCCGTCGACCCTCTGTCATGTAAATACCCTTGTATATTACGCACATATTTATAAAAGTTTCAAATTAAATCTAATCAAACAATCCTTTTCACTCACAAAATCTTAATTAAAATTGACTGGTGCGCGTTACATAAAACAATTGAATGAATAATGAAAGAAGATTATACCTACCCACCGCAATTCGGTAATTTCATTTGATATCGTGTCGGGTGGATGTGTTTAAATTTTGAATGGCGCATTTGAGAAATTAGACTCTTGTTCATAATTTATAAAAGCTTCTCATCCCTTCGTTACGACAAAACCCTCGCTGATGTTAACATAATCGGCTTATATCCTTCCTCTTTCGACTCATTTATTCAGACGCAAGGACTCCTTGTAATTTTGCTTCGAGATAAAGTGATTTCAAATGTATGACACACGCGTAACATGACTCTCGTAATAATGTACGATTGTACGTTTGAGGATAACGCAAATGATTTAACGGCGATTAGGTAAGTATACCTATTTCATTGATATCAACGCATTGTACTGATTAAAGGTGTAAATTTGAAATAAGTACATATACATGAGTACGCTAGCTAGTTCCGTAGCTAATACTGTTAAATCACTCATAATATGTTAGCCTATAGTATACATCCCACTGCTGGGTAATCTCCTCCTCTTATGTACGGAAGGGATCAGGCTGTAGTCCCCACGCTGTCTCAAGCTGGTTGGGGACTTCACATACACCTTCGAATTTCTCCGCCGATGTATGCAAGTTTCCTCGCGATGTTCTCCTGCACCGAATAGAGATTCGTAAATATCGAATGATTTTTGGTACAAAAGTTCCGAAAAACTCTCGGTACGCCGGTTTAAACCCAAGACTTCCGGATTGACAGTCGTACGTCTTACCGCCAGGCTACCAACCCTTAAAATTAAAATTCTGTTTTATTTTAATTTCACGTAATAAGTGAAGTAACTCAAAATTTCATTTTATATGATCCCATTTGAATTTGACTAAAACATTGGTCATTCCTGCTAATGATCCAAGCTGAAAGGTTTTCAACAAATTTCACACTGAATGAATTAATTCCCCGCTGTCAGATTAGTCCCAGCTCCGTCTAGATTATTACCCGCGGGCAGGATTACGTTAGTGCTCCATTGAGCCCCACTATCCCGCTGGAGGGATTTATTCTTCAACCTGCAACGCTATCAGCAAAGCTCTTGCAGGCGAAGCCTAGATTAAATCTAAAGCAAATTTTATGTTATCTAAGTAGACCATTAAATTTTTTCATTTACTGCCCGATACGATAACCGGAGCGGCCATGGTGCTCAAAAATGTCTAAACTTGTAATCTAACGAATTAACATAAAGACGTATTTAAATATTTATGAACACATTGGCTATTTCGATATATCTGTGTGGACTGTTTGAGAAACAAGGCAAGAGCTTTCCCATAATAAATACCCTTAGGGGACGATTCCTGGCAAAAAGTATCATAATTTTTTCCCATTTATAATATTATATAGTGAAAATGTTAAGTGATATTAATTATATTCACATCAGTAGGCAATTCAATCAATAATCCACCTATGTCGGATCTAGCTAAATACAGGTTTTTGTACGCTACGGCGTAGCACGAAGCACTACGCACGTCGCACATGTCTTAGCAATAAATAGCAGAAGTATGTGAGCGACCTAATGGTCAGTGGGTCTTTTTATATTTCTATAGTATGAAACGTTTGTTGGCGCATTTATTTAATGAAACTGTATTAATAAATGTACTATTAAGACTTTACACTGAGCGTGAACAAATGACACAAGATAATCAAAGCACTCAAACTCATGAGCATCGCCAGTGTTGAGATGTTTGCTTGAAAACTCAATACATAGAGTCTGCCATTACTCATATGTCCCAAGCTTCCCAGCGAGGTTTGCTTTTATTTGCGCAGCACTTATATTACATTCTTGTTGTCGCTAGGATTCGCTCTGAGCACAGTTATATGTAATACAGTATTTTATCTATACAATATAAAGGTTGTCTGGAAGAAATCGCTCATTAGCGATAAGACCGCCTGTTGTTACCTCTACCTAAATTTATCTAATTGTAAAATTTGTGCTTGTAACTGTATGAGGTGTGCAATAAAGAGTATTTATTATTATTATTATTATTATATTTGTTACATTAGAAAATATGGTTACTTGGAATTCTATATAAAATTAACACAGCGACTCAGTATCAGCTTTAGAAATAAGTAGTAGTATCGATTTAACTATAAATTATCGTCTGCGGTGAATTTTGCTTTAATTATTCACCTATTTAATACTTGATTAATTTGTATATTTGGGCAAATCTATTTTAGAACCTGGGCCGCGATTCGAAAAATAAACATACACACTGGACAGACACAGCTCCAACCCAACTCAACTCAACGCTATAACGACATTGACATTTGCTATTCGAACAGATTTTCATTCAACATTGGTATCACATTGGTCTCACATTGGTCTCACATTGGTACAACATTGCTACAATGTGCGACCAATGTGTGACCAATGTGAGACCAATGTGATACCAATGTTGAATGAATATCTGTTCGAATAGCAAATGTCAATGTCATTATAGCGTTGAGTTGAGTTGGGTTGAGTTGGGTTGGAGCTGTGTCTTTCCAGTGTGTGTGTTTATTATTCGAATCGCGGCCCTGCACTCTATGTACAACCTACCCCTGGATCACGAAACGCACGCTTAGAGCGTTAACATTAGCATCAGCAATATCAGTATCCAGCGTGCACGTTCGGAACCGAGCGTTGCGTTTCATGGTCATCTTAGTTAGAATGTCGGTGTATGTGTTCGGTTTCCGTAAGAACGCGTTAGATGTATTTAGATTTAAATACGTGATACCAACGTGACGTTCATAGGTATTCAGCCATACTAATTTTAATCCACTTGTAATGTAACAGTTGTAACACCGTGCGATGTTGCAGACTTGTTATTTTATTTCAAATATTAAACAGAATAAGAAACTGTAAACGATATGTAGACAGTGTGCCGAGTCCAGAGCCGCCAGCGAAGCAGCGCCGCCAGGGACAGGCATCTACGTGCTACTAATTCACCTGACTTCCATCCGCATGTTGCTCTACTATTTATTCTCGATTTGCTTGCTCTGAACTTGGCAGATGATGGCAGCCTTAGCTGATCCGTTTTTGACTAGTCAAACGCGGAAGCTGTACACTGTAATCTGATAAAAATGATCAACGATTTGTATTAACAAAACTTTACTTACATTTTAAGTAAGTGGTTTGATGGTACTAACTCATAATATTAGTTACATATAAGATAATGATAAAGACTAAAGAGTGGTCTTTTTCGCCAACAAATCGTTGTACTTACCTAAAGGAAACAAATGACATTCATTAACTTTGACGAAGTTATTTTCATCTTTTTTTTATTCAATTGCTATGAATTTATACCATATTTAATTACTAGTAACTATAAATTGGTATATTACGACAATTAATTAAACAACTATTAACCTAACGTTATAAATATTTTTTTTTTGTATTGGCAAAGAAACATAGTTCGTCTATTTTCTTAAATTGATTATTAACAAGAAAAATGTGACAAATGCCTAGTAGCAGTAGTAGCCCAGTCCACCTGTACGTCTGCACAAACGACCGTGCACTCGACGCAGCCTCGTATTTATCTCACACTGACGAATAACCAACTTTGTTAACCTTTAATACGGTTGGTTTTCTTTTAATTAAGTCTCATAAGAGGGCAGAGATTAAAATAAATTTCGCTGTAGATGGATATATATTAAGACACAGCAGCAATACGGGAGAGATACTTGTTTAGTATAAACATTTGCACTATTTTATTTAAGGAACATTAACGATACATATTTTATTATCTCCCAAATCACAGCCGTAGGTATTAATGCCCAATAATTAACACTCTGCTGCACCGATATCTCTGCTGTCAACTTGTAGTATTATATATAATACTTGTAATGTTAATAACCTTACAATTTTTAAACTTAAACCTCGAAATGCTCGTCATTGTTATAGTTCCTGCCATCAAACTTGAGTCATTCACAACCAAGTTGACAGCAAAGATATCGGTGCAGCAGAGTGTTAATTATTGGGCATTAGCTTTTCAAGCACTAGGACGTTTACGTACGTCTTTGTAAACCATACAGTATATAGGTACGAGTGAGCAAAATAAAAACTTATGTCAAAGGCAAAGCTTGCAGCTGGTTTGAAACTTAAAAGAAAAGTCAAGCATTTTATTCCGAAGCGCTTGTCTATTATAGAGGTCTATAAAACATCCTGACGTCCTCGATAGCACAAATGTATCTACTGGCTACAGATATAGCATACAGGATGCCTGGGTATCTGCAACAGCAGATTGGTGAAGCGGGCGATTCGCAGGAAAGTAGTAGTAAATAGCGGTTCAACCGTTGTTGTCCGCTCATGCACAATGCCTTGACGGAAGTTAGATAAATTATGTACAACTTTCGACAAATAATCTAAATATATCTAATACTTTCGAGTATAGAAGTAGGTATTTACTCCGGCAAATAGTGCCATAAATGTAAGAAAAGCCATTAAAAGAAAATACTAAAAGAATATTAATACCACATATTACTTGTAATGTTTGAGAGGTATTAGTTAAAGCAGTGACGCGTAGTTTCAGTGACCGCGAGAATGAAATTTCATAGGAGAGGGATAGCATTTAGGCATATCGTTTGCCACATCATACAAAATTCAAAAAACAAACGCCATCCGATTTGGATGCTTGTAAGTGCGTTTTTCCTAAGTTCTCCTCCACCGATAGAAAAATTCACCTTGCGTCCGGCTTTCTACTCTGATGGTTCGATAACTGCCCGGCCTGGGCGGATGGCAATCTGTTTCCGGTGTCTGTATGTGATGATGAACAAGCATGCTAATTTTCAAGCGGTTGCCTGACTATTTTTTTTTCTTTTTCTTCGCTCTCGTATAGGGAACCAGTCCAACCAGGAGGGATGGCATTAAAATTTTGTTATATAACCAGGGTACATTCTTATCGGTAGCCTCGCGATAAAAAAAAATTGCACCCCCTCTCTATTTCCGCTCCAGTCCAAGTTGGGTCAGTTCGGGTTGCACAGGGCGGTTCCTCATCACTTCAGGAGCTTAAATACCGCGAGCCATCCGGTTGCCTCGCGGTCACTGAAACTACGCGTTATTGCTCTGAATATATGTATGGACTGTTTATGTCTAACACCCATAACCCTGTTAATGATAAAAACCCGTATATAGTACATGGTGCCAACTCTCTTTTATTTTTGCCCCCCTAAATATGTTTAGAAACCTTTTACCATATAATGTGTGGATTAGACATATTCAAACCGTAAATTAACCACAAACAACACATCGTAATAACCAACAAGATGTTTCTTATACAAATGCAGTGTGCCATATTCTAATTTTAAAATACATAATAATTAAAGTTGTACTGGAGTTGCATCGGAATAATTTTCAAGCAATTTATGATTCAGACGTTTAGGTGTCAGCTGTATTGCGTGGTTAATGCATTGGAGTTGGATCGCGTTTAAACGTGTTTAAAAGTTAGAATACGGCCTAGTGGAGTTGACAGCGTTTGAAACGCCGAAAACGACCGTTTGAGAATGACCCGGTCACTATTCTAATTCAGAAATATATAAACAATACTTTAAAAACACAATCTATTTCAAACATAACTCTAACATACAACAAATAATCAACCTATATTGAAGTTATATTGGAGTTGCATTGGAATAATTTTCAAGCAAATTGTGATATATCTGAATCAGACGTTTAGACGCTGCCTGGTGCTTATTCTAATATTAAAATACATTAAAAACACAATTTATTTCAAACATAACTCCAACACACGACAAATAATCAACCAATCTTCAACCAATATTGAAGTTGTATTGGAATTGCATTGGAATAACTCTCAAGCAAATTCTGATATTTCTGATCCAGACGTTTAGGCGCTAGCTGTATTGCGTAGTTAATACATTGGAGTTGTATTGCAGTTGGATCGTGTCTATACGTGTTTAAAGTTAGAATACGGCCCTCAGGCATAGCGCTTTCCGTCAGGCAGCTACAAGTGCATTTCCATATAAGCCCGTAAGCAGGAAACCGTCCGCTAGGTATTTTTAGAGTCACTTTATCGATGCACAAGAAACAAATTTTACAACTTGCTTTCTAATTGATTTTATTTTGGCATCAGCTTATAATCCCGTATGTCTGAGAGAAATAAAGCCCTTTAAGCGCAGGTGTTTTGTAAACCTATCCTGTTCAATCTACAAAAGTATTTTATAATATTCTTAGGTTTTGAAAGTAGGGCCTGCCTTCTGACGTGTTCAGGTTTAAATGATAATCTGATAATAATTCAAGTCTAACTCGTTGATTTTATAAGTAGATATATTTATTTATTATAACTTTATTGCACATGAAAAAAGTACAAAAGGCGGCCTTAATGCCTTTAGGCATTCTCTACCAGTTAACCATAGGGCCAAATAGAAATGCGTCTAGGTGGGTGCAATGAGAAAATTACTGACTAAGATAATTATTTACAACTATAAGCTAATTAAAATTTACTTAATATATACATACATAAATAATAACATATATATTGATGTAAAAGTGATACGATGGGATGAAATATCTAATCAGTCAATAAAAGTTCAAATCCAATCAGTCAATAAAATACATTAACAATACAATAAGAACACAACCTATCTCAAACATAACTCCAACACACAACAAACAATCAACCAATATTGAAGTTGTATTGGAGTTGCGTTGGAATATTTCTCAAGCAAATTCTGATATTTCTGATTCAGATATTTATGCCGTAGCCGTATTGCGTTGTTAATGCGTTGGAGTTGTAAATATTAAAGTTGGATCGTGTTTATACGTGTTTTAAAGTTATAATACGGCCCCTGTAGTAACTTGTCCGGAGCCGGTGTGATTGCGTCGGAAGGAAGTGACGCTGGACACTCAACTCGCCTTTACCCGGCTCATATAAGAAAATCTGATTCAAATGTGTTCACGTGTCGTCGCTTTTAATCTTATCCAGTTCCCTCCCTAGCTTCTAAAACATTATATGCGCTCGACTTCGTATAAATGCAGTTATTGTAAAATGTTAAGGTGATCGTATCCCTTTCCTGGCAACCTTCCAACTCGCTCTCACGTTGGACCGTTATAGGTTAAAAAGCGATTGAACGTTTTAAAATCTTATGCGTAAAGAAATAGGATTGATATTTGATTAATGTGACGTAGGGGAAATATTATTCAGATCCTTACACGGGAATCGACTCACACTCATTACTACATTATTTATGATGCATTCGTTACATTGTCCAAATAATTCGTATGGAAATGGTAGGTGCTAAGGGCCTAAAAGCGCTGGTGGGTTGGCGGTAAGGCGTCAGACTTTCAATCCGAAGGTCGCGGGTTCAAACTGAGTTTTTCGTAACTTATGGACGAAATATCATTTGATACTTACCAGTCGCTTTTCGGTGAAGGAAAACGTCTTGAGGAAACCGGATCTAATCCCAACAAGGCCTAGTTTTCCCTCTGGATTGAAAGATCAGATAGCAGTTGCTTTCGTAAAAACTAGTGCCTAATTCCTGGGATTAGGTTGCCGAGCGGACTCCGGTCTGAATAGAGCAAAAAAAAGCTAGGCAAACGCTAGGAGGAAGAAGGAAACCGTAGGTGCTGGAAGACTCTCGTTAGTTTGCTATACTATGCTTATTTCTAGATCCGGACATCTGGCAGCTGTAAAGTGGTGGAGGTCAAAGAATGCAAATAACTTAAAGAAAACAAATCGTAGAGTTCTAGTTTTAATGCAGTATTATGAGAAATTATATAAACAATTAGATAATATCATTGCCAAAACTTTCTGATGGGGGAAAGTAGTCCAAAACGACGTTTAATGTAATTCATAGTTTATCGCCTACTGTTTCTGTTTCCAAAATAATACGCAATGTTTTTTTGTTCTAATGTTAAAATATAGGCCATATCCTTTGTATTTGAGACAACTTCGGCAGTTTCTACCAATTTTGGTATTACTATTTTCCAATTCAAAAAAATTGCTAGTCTGTTACTCTGATCTTCACCCATTAAAAACTGCCAGATGCCCGGATCTAGCAATAAGGATAGTATAGCAATCGAACCATATAGGTTTTGTTGCTCTCATTATTGTGTCATATATGACGTGGCCAGCTCTTAGTCCATTTACACTTGTTCTTATTGGATTCTGATTACAATGTGCGATTGAGTGCCATATTACATCATTTTCATTAGCTTATCTTTTTTTGCACAATCTTATCTTTAAAAAGTATATTTGGGTAAAAGTGGTATAAAGTAAAGTGGTATAATTGACAAAAGTTACATAATGCCAATGAAACTGCTGACTGCTGTTGAAATTCTGAGAGTACAAAACGAAAATCTTGGCAGTGATAACAATGCGTAGACAGTTTCAACTATTTAAAGCTTCCCATTAGATTCAAATTAGAAACTCGAAAGCCTCTGACAAGTTTAATCCAATCGGATCGAATGCAAAATGTCTAATTTGGTAGCGCTATCTCGCGGCCATATTCTTATTACCGCGGCCTGTGAGGGCTAAGCGAAGATAAAGGGTTATTATTTCTGCCCTATTCTCTGTCACAGGCGTGTGTTTACTATAGAGGGAGAACTTTTACATATTATTCATTCGTGGTCAGTAGAAAAGTAAAATAACAAACAAATGCATTGCTTCCAACCATGGTGTCCTTGTTAGCTTATACACAGAAACTTGTTATTTATATTAATTTTTAATAGAAAAATCTGGTAATTACTTATATTTCAGTTAAAACGAATTTCTTTAATGTATCTTTTCTTATGTGTCAAATGCTTGATTTGCCTGGAAATGTAGCCATATTTGTTTACCTTATTTAATTTTTTTATTGACGCTGACTATCGTAATCCTACGCGATTTCGGCTATCACAGCTTGCTTGCGCTCGGATTAGATAAATATATTCAAATAGCTTGCCTAACAGCATCCCATTCAATAAATATCGTAGTGAACATCGACAACTACTTCGAGCAAAATGATCGAAACGAAAACTATCATCGAATGTCTCATCTGTTGATCTTCAAAACGTGTAGGAAATATTTTTAGATAGGCATATATATTAATTTAAAATTAAATTTTCCAACGAAGTTTTATCTTTTTATTCCCAATCTAGTTTGATTTAGGAGACTAAAACCATATCAAGAAATTAGGAGTCACGCTCACACTGGTTCGCTCCAGACAAGCGCTTGTCTCCCCCCGATAAGCAATATGAACAAGAGCTGGCCCTAACGGGCCGTTTATGGCCCTCGTGGGCTGTTCCGCCATCACCTGCCGACTTCCTTAACTGAATTAGTGTCAGTTAGAAGGTAATTAGGGATCTGGGTAATAGCTGTTTATGAGCGATTAACTTTGTTCGAGCTGCTGCTTAATTTTACAATTTCAAATAAATTGTAACTGCTAAATTTGATTATAAAATGCATTATAAAAAGTAGAATCGATCTAGCAAATCAAAAATAAGCCAATACTTATTGGAGTCTAATAATTAAATAAATAAAATAAAATAAATATTATAGGACAATCTTACACAAACCGACCTAGTCCCACAGTAAGCTCAATAAGGCTTGTGTTGTCGACGATATATATAATAGATACATATTGATAAATACTTAAATACATAGAAAACATCCATAACTCAGGTACAAATATCTGTGATAAAGACACAAATAAATATGCCCTTACCAGGATTCGAACCCGAGACCTCCTGCTTCGTAGGCAGTGTCACTACCGACTGGGCTAGGAGGCCGTTCACCAATTGGACCAATTCTAAAGACTACCATGCTGTTATTCCAGGTGCCGGATTCTAATTTTAAAATACATTAACAATACAATAACAACACAACCTATCTCAAACATAACTCCAAGACACAACAAACAATCAACCAATATTGAAGTTGTATTGGAGTTGCGTTGGAATATTTCTCAAGCAAATTTTGATATTTTTGATTCAGATGTTTATGCCGTAGCTGTATTGCGTTGTTAATGCATTGGAGTTGTATTGAAGTTGGATCGTGTTTATACGTGTTTTAAAGTTAGAAAACGGCCCCGGATTGTACTTAAAGTTTATGTGAGTTATTCTCCGAATGCAATACCTAACAATTTCACCATGCTATATTTTAATTTATCAATCTTTAAGACAGAAAACAGTCAGTGTAAACATTGCAAGTCGTACAATTAAACCAATGCCCCTCTACGTTGTTTTATTTAACTATCCTGCAACGTAAGTGCCTATAAATTTAATTACAAACATTACTGCGCACAAAGCAACATTGTTTAGAGCTTAAACGTGTGTAACTATACGCAAGTGTTATAATTAGTAGATAACAATGGCCGTGCAAGTTCTCCCTAACGGCGTGTTTAAGGTCCTTAATGGATCATTCCTCCACCGCTGCTCTTGTTTCGATAATTTAAAAGTCGAACGTCGTAAGTGCTATTTTTTAGTTAAAACTAGTATGTTAAGATTAGAAACCGAGGTTGCATAACTCATATCACAAGGCATATATTTTGTAACGCGTAAATAAAAATGTGCGGACTTCAGGTTTTTCTATAACACTCATGCAAGTGGGGAGGCGAATGATGAGCAAGCGCAGTTTTTAGTTTCGTCGGACATTTAACAAAGCGTAGACACTCAAATTTAATACGACCATATCTGTAAAGTGGAATATTGCCTGGAGATTGCCAAGACTGCTTATGTCACTTGTGACGGTTCAGCCAAAAGAAGTTTAAAACTGTCGTGCACCTAAGTTTATAGGAGAGCTACGACTGCATTTAGTGCTGTATTTCATTATGCGAGTGCGCGCGGGAAGGGCTCTCAAGCCGGCAGCACAATGCGCCCGACATTGTTATTCAATTTAAAGATTTCCCTCATTACCAGCAGCCAGACTGCGAACTCTGCACAAGTGCCGTGCAATGTGCAGCTTTACATGCAAAGGAATACAAATCGACATTGCAAGAAGTAGTGTTTCTATTCAACGTTCATTAAGCGTAGTCTTCTTCTCCTATAAGTTCCGAATGTAATTAAGTTTTCTATACTTTCCAAAGCTACACTGGTGTGTGACATAATTTCGAACGTACAAAGAGATTTATCAGGGCACGTACGAAACGCCTATTTTGTAAAGAATTAATAAAAGTAGAGCAACCTCGAGCTCGTTCTAGAGCGAGCGAGGGAGATGTGGCTTTGATTTATTGCAATGCTCGTTCTTGGCATTTTGACAAATTTACTGGCTTGCAGCGTCGCGTAAACAGAGCCGCGACATTCGCATAGCAACTAAAACTGAACTACTAGTTTGCGGCGGCGGAAAATTCGGATTCTCACAATGATTTAAAGTTGAATGCGGAAGTAGCGAACAAGAGTAATGGGATCTGTGATAGAGAGGTCGCAATGAAGAACACACTTGGCGGCCAGGGCTCCGACGAGATGCACCGAACAATCCTTAATTGAATAGCCCGGCCGGGGCTAATCAGGGCTCAGCTGAGCGGTGCAGGCGGCCCGGCCGGGGCGGCGGGGCCGGAGCCACGCGGGCTGGCCGCGCCCCCTGCGCGCGCCGCTCCGCCCCGGCCCGCTCATTCAAGTAGCGAGCGCGCCCCGTGCCAGCCGCCACCCTCAGGTATGTCCATTTTGCTTTTGGTGTTTGCACGTACCGTACCGCGCGCTCCGCGAGTGTCAGTACCCTGTCGTGCTGTGAGTGTGCGCCAGTGCCCGCGACCGCCGCCGCCAGAGGTACGTACGCATGCACGCCATCGTGTCACTACACCTATTTAATGTATTGAAGCACCCCGACTTAATCGTTCCGTGTGTACTAACCCCAAGTGAAGATATGGCCTTGTGATATGAGTATTGCTCACGATTTCCGGACTGTTAAGATATTCAACATTGCGCCGTTTATTTAACAAAAAATTTAAAAAAAAATTATGCTTCGTAATATAAATTATAATTAGCAATTAATGTAAAACGATAACCGGAACATAATTATATTATTAACATCCATGATTAAAAAATATCCTTAGTCCTTATTTAGGTATATTTTTCTTGCAATCTAACTAACTATATCGCGTTATAAGATCTGTAATACCCCAAAAAAATTTAAATCGCACCGATTTATACGATTCGTTTGGTGTATTAGTATCGTTTTGAATCGTCAAAAGGTTTATTTTACTATCAACGTTGATAATCTATCGTATAAAAGTATAATTCTATAAACGATTAAACAAAAACTTATTTTCTATAAAAGATTAACAATAAAGTAACGTCTGTCCTTTTTTCACCGGCTTATTCTTCTAACAGAGTCTGCTTTCAAGCCGGTTTTCTCCCAGCAATAGATAAATTCCCTTTATTCTTTTAATCTAAATCTAAAACGGAAATATTCCCAGCATTTATAATTTAGACGGGGTTCTATCACCGTATTCATGTGCCACTATCCACATCCACCCTCGTTGCGTATCGCGTGGCTCGGGGCTCGGGAGGGCGACTTTCACTGGCGCCGCCACTTCACCTTGTCGGCTGGCGCGGTGCCAGCCTCCCCCGCCCGAGACACATCTCGATAGCTATGTCGCGGGCTGTGTTTTAACAAGAGAGGGTAATACTAAACACGTACATACAAGTAGATTAAACAGCATATTTCAGCTTAGATCTTGTGATAAAACTGTACTAAAAATAAACCCTTTTCGGTAGACAGGTAAATAGTGTATGAAACATATTTCAGCAATTAAAAAAACATTAATTGCTGTCTAATACTTAAATAAGTTATAGAAAGGTATTGTCAAAGCGATTCATGCTTTTTCGATTGGCTCTATACCAATATATACATTTGTTCTCCTCTCGATAATAATGATAACTTATCGTTCAATATCAAGCTCAGCTAGTCAAACATACCTATACAGACGCGTATACATAGTCGGTATAATCATACTCGTAGTTTGCGTAGGTATCCGTAGCGCGTAGCAGTCGCTACGCGCTGGCGGCGTAGGCGCCCGTCGCTAGCGAACGGACACAGTATTAGTTAAAGTCGAACTTAAAGCGTTTATCAATATATACCATGTCATTAAATCCAATAGATAATAAAGTGAGTTCCCAAATATACGGAACAATCTCAGAGCCGTGACCTTGTCAGGTAAGAATTGGAGGTTAATTAGTTCGTCTACGAGACTATTATAATCAAGTTTCAAATACATTTTTATTCATATTTACGTGATGCAAGAATGAACTAGGATTTAGAATCTTGGTAGTAGTAGGTTCAGTGAGTTGCAAAATTGCATGGACACATTAATATGGATTGTTGTAGATTAGTACCTATAGTGCGGCCAACACATGAAATGCGTAGTAAAACTTTGCGTGAGGTGCGTGGGATTTGCTTTTCCACCCGGACACGTTAACGTTCAGTTTAGTATCGATTGAGCGCAGCGATAGTGCGTTATCATTGGCCGGTAGGCGACATGCAATGTTTAGTTTACTGTAATTTACAACATTGATTAATAAATTTAATATACCGGAAGCAATTATTGAACCTTGCGGACATGTATTAAATAAATAAATAAATATTATGGGACAATCTTACACAAATCAACCTAGTCCCACAATAAGCTCAATAAGGCTTGTGTTGCGGGTACAGTCGAGGACAAAGAGATGTATACACTTTTGGACGTTATTGCGTTGTAATAAGGTCCAAAAGTGTATACATCTCTTTGTCCTCGACTGTACTAGACGACGATATATGTAATAGATATATACAATATGAATACTTAAATACATAGAAAACATCCATAACTCAGGAACAAATATCCGTGATAAACACAAATAAATGCCCTGACCAGGATTCGAACCCGGGACCTCCTGCTTCATAGGCAGGCTCACTACCGACTAGGCTAGGAGGCCGTTAAAACATTGATCTTAAATTAAAACATTGATTACAGTTTAAAAAAAAAAAAAAAAAAAAATATATAGGATAATCTTACACAAACCGACCTAGTCCCATAGTAAGCTCAATAAGGCTTGTGTTGTGGGTACTAGACGACGATATACATATATATAGATAGATATATATAAATACTTAAATACATAGGAAACATCCATAACTCAGGTACAAATATCTGTGATAAACACACAAATAAATGCCCTGACCAGGATTCGAACCCGGGACCTCCTGCTTCGTAGGCAGGGTCACTACCGACTAGGCTAGGAGGCCGTTAGGTTAGGAGGTAGTTACTCTAATTTCCATCTGATGACTCGTTTAAAGCTATTCAAGTAACTTTAAGATGTATTTAAAATATTTCCAAATTCAGATGCAATAATTACGATAGGAAAGGAATAGAAAATAGGCTCGTAGCAACACGACTCACACGACAAATAGAACCGATAAATCAACGAGCCTATTATGGTCGCTTTTTTATCGTTTATTGCTATGTATAATAATTGTCACGTAATATGTATCACGTAATGATGGCTGAAGGAAAAGATTACTTTTTTGCGATATGGCGGCGGATAAAATATTACTCATTTCTATTTACTGAGATGTGCAATATACCTATAATTATAAATTGTCGAGAAGGCCAAGTAGCACATTGATTGATGAGTATTATGTTTAAACACTTTGAACGGACGACTTTGGCGTTCAATTTAATTCATGTTATTCTTTTTCGTATTACTGGCTTCGTAGCAATGGTCCTTCGCACTGAGTCAAACAGTGCTCTTCTCGAAAATGGTGCATAAAAACCAAAAATCGGTAGACTTCGATTTCTTCCACCACAACAAACAGTAGGTATAGACATTGATGTTCACCACATAATAACTTTTAGAGGACACTAAGAATGAACAAAGAAAATCGATTTAAATTATCTCCATCTACATCGCTTGCTGTTTTGAGTGACAGAGAAAGATAAAGGGTAGGCGCTTAGCTTTTTATTTCTGTATTTCTTTTTAGGGTTCCGTAGCCAAATGACAAATAACGGAACCCTTATGGATTCGTAATGTCTGTCTGTCTGTCTGTCCGTCCGTATGTCACAGGCATTTTACTCGGAAACTATACGACGTATCTGAATAAAATTTACACATAAGGTGTATTTTGTATGCAGCTACTTAGTTATGTAGTTAAATTTGAAAAAAAAAAATATTTTTAGGGGGGAGCTCCATACAGGTAACTAAATTTAAAAAAATTAACCAAATATCAACATGTGACACATCAGTCGATAGGTCTTTCAAAATAACATTGAGGTTTCTTTGACTATTTTGTGATTAAGTGAATATTTTCTAAAATAATCGTTTCGAAAGTCAGAAAAGTTGTGTAGCCCCCCCCCCCCCGTAACTTTTGAACCGTAACATCAAAAAATATGAAAAAATTTGAAGAGATGCGCCTTATCATATAATTTCTACGAAAATTGTTTTGAATATTATCGGTTCAGCCATTTTTTAGTTATCTCCAAAGAACTTCTTCCATAGGCATCAGATACGACCTTTTGGTATTAGTTTGGTTCTTATTCCATTGAAGGTACGGAACCCTCCTATGCGTGGGCCGACACGCACTTGGCCGGTTTTTTATTAATAAATAGGAAGTGTATTTTTCTTCTAAAATGACCACAAGTAATTTGAGATAACCAAAAAAGTCGCGCCACCAACATGATACGAGTACATAATAGGTACCAATGTTGTTTTAAAAAGTTTATACTCGACAAATAATGAAATTTGCATGCAACATTATTGTCGCAAAATCGGGACTGCAATCATTTTAGCTTTTTAATTTTAGACTATCCATAAACTTCGAACTTCGCCTCCTAATGTTAAGTCAACCACCAAAGTTAACCTTGCTGATATTTTTGAGAAAAGAGTATTTGTTGTTTAAGTAATACCTAATAAATAAAAACATGATCAATTGATCATACGTCCACAGCAAAATAGTTTTTATTTTAAATTCTAACCTTAGTCTTTTCGGTAGTAACCTCGCCTAGGAAGCAGGGAGATTGACAATTCGAGATCTTGTGCGAAAAATCAAAGTCGAGATCTCGCCAGTCAGGACGTCGAGATCTAAATTTGGTAGATTTCGTTATTTTGACCAAAATTGACTCAAACTTTAGTACTTATTTAAGCACTAAACTTTTTTAGAGTACTTGCTGTTTTGACTAAACAAAGAAATTGAATCCTACAATAGAAAATTCAAATCTAAATAACCAAAGATACAACATAACTATTAAAGATTTTTAAGACCTATGGTGTCAGCCCAAATATCGCACATTTTTTTTTCGTCGTAAGGTACCGATACCGTACCGATACTCGGTATTCTGACAGGAATTTAACGGTCTCATTCGAGATCATGAAAATATTTATCGATGTCTTGACCGAGACTTCAAAACTCGAGATCTCGTGCGGACGAGATTGATTCTCAAAAAATTGCACGAAATCTCGCGGTTTCGATATTGAGAGATTGCATACCCTAGCAGGGAGGTCCTGGGTTCGAATTCTGTAAAAAGAGTATTTATTTCATTAGTGTGTTTGTCAAAGATATGGATGTATCTGTACCTGAGTTAAGGATGTTGTCTACGTATTTAAATATTTATCTACACAGGATGTAAGAAAAATACTAATGATCCTTTTAAGGGCATAATTGGTATCGTATTACGACTAAGAAAAAAATAGGAGAAAAATTTTTTGGGCGTGAAATAGTAGTTTTCGATACAAGTGCGAGAAGTATGTCATTTTGAACGAGTACCGAGATTACTTGGCCCGAGCCGAGAGGCGAGGGTCAAGACTCGGGACGAGTGAAAATGACACTTCTGCACGTGTGTCGAACAACGTTTTTTAATACAATTGCGAAAAAACTACAATGAAATAATAGTAAATTGTTTGACAAGGGTCTAAAGTAGGCCATATCACCACCAGGTGGTTATTTTCCCGACCGAAGTGAGGGAAAATTGTTCGAGTGGTAATATGGCTTTTAGACCAGAGTAATGCATACAATTTTTCACTTCGATTGCGAGAAAATAACATAAAAATACTTATTATTTACGCACAATAACTAAACTAATGTGAAATTATGGTATAACTTGACGGTCTTTTAATTTTTTTAACTTCTTTGACACAGATACAAAATATAAATACCGCGAATAAATGCCACAGACGACGGTATAATTAGCTCTTTAAACAGTTTAAACACACTTTAAAGCGTTTCCAAAAAAATTAAATCTTTTTTAATGATTGTGAAGTAGGAACTAAAAAACACCTCATGTTTTGAGAAATAAATTGCGTTTCCTGATTGGTCGAGTTTAACATTGCTGTATTCTGATTGGTTGATATTAAATACAATGTTTTTTTTAAGGACTTAAATTATTTACACAGTATACGCACCAAAAAAGTATCTAGCGTTCCGATTAACTCCGATATGTGTTGTGATTGGTGGATTTAATATAGTGAAGTGTTCTGATTGGTCAATTTAAAATAATAATAAATAAATAAATAAATATTATGGGACAATCTTACACAAATCAACCAAGCCCCACAGTAAGCTCAATAAGGCTTGTGTTATGGGTACTAGGCGACGATATACATAATAGGTATATACATATAAATACTTAAATACATAGAAAACATCCATAACTCAGGAACAAATATTCGTGATAAACACACAAATAAATGCCCTTACCAGGATTCGAACCCGGGACCTCCTGCTTCGTAGGCAGGGTCACTACCGACTGGGCTAGGAGGCCGTTATTGTTAAAATGTTTTGTAAATTATAGCTGTGGTCCGAATCACGCTTACGGGCGCGCTAACGGGCGGACCGAATCACGCTCACAGCACCAACATAGATGTCGTGACGTCATTGAATGATATTACTTGACAGCGTTTACAGTGCTCACGGTCCTAGGCGTAAGCACCTTGAGCATAAACGTCAAGTGGACATTTGGCATACGTTTGACACATGATTTTCATTAAATTGACGTTGACAGCGCTCACGCAGCCGTTTACGGTGGTCCGAATCAAAACACTACTTACGCGGCCTTGAGCGCGCTAATGATTCGGACCGACTATCAGCACTTTTAGCGTTGTGAGCGTTGTAAGTGTGATTCGGACCACGGCTTATATTACTTAAAATTCTGATCTGCAAATCGTGCGTAAAATCAAACTTTACGCACGATTTGCAGATCAGATTACTTTTTAGAACTAGTGCATAAAATCAAACTTTACGCACGATTTGCAGCTACATAAAGTAAACTTTTTGAGCGATTGTATTAAAAAAAAAAATTTTTTGGGATTCGGCGTCCCAGCCGGTCAACCCTCCATACAAAACTTTTTTTTTCGTGTGAATTTTTTTTTTAGTTTTTCGTAATTAGATTAAGATACACATTATGCACTTAAACGGATCACCAATATTTTTGTTACACCTTGTATCTATCTATTATATATCTTTCAATTGCTCTAAAGTTAACTAGAAGAAATCCCTTAAAAGTATAAGTTCGCCGTTGTACGTATAAGTTGTGTTTTGTGTACAATAAAGTATTTCGCTGCTACTACCCAGTCTAATACGAGTACCCACAACACAAGCCATATTGAACTTACTGTGGGCCTAGTCGGTTTGTGTAAAATTCTCCCATAATATTTATACTTTTATTTTTTTATCTTTATTATTGTCAGCACATGAGTGTGTTGTGGCGATGTTGTTATGCATGCTGTAACGATTATTGAAGCGTGCGCGTATTGCGTGTATATTAAACATTGATCATACACTTAATGTGATTCTCTCTAAGTGGATTAAATTGCCCGAGAGCACTTTCCGGTGTGTATCGATATATAATTGGATTTTTACAAACAAACGTTTACGTTCAACTTTTCGATACCATTTTGCAATAACTCACAAGATTTCTATTAGTTTGTATTCATATTTTGAAAGATCGTTTGTTTTTAAACTGCATAACACAACACTTTTTTGATTTTATGTTTCATTTATACAATTTATGCACATTAATCTAACAGCTGTTTGGCGATTTTTGGTTGGATAGGTGAAAAAAAGTAAGATTTTAATGATTAAAATTATGTTAATATGTAAAATACATAAATACGTTGAAGTCATTTAAGGAATGTTAGAAGTGGAACAGTTTTTTTTTTTCAGTTTCATATATATTTTTAAGCAAGAGTATGTTTAGCTAGAGCAAGTTAGGTGGTATTTTTGGAAGTATAATAATGTATTTCATAACATTTTAAATGTGAAAAATAACTTTACTTTATGGTCTAATCAGATAATATACAAAATAATAATGGGAATAAATAATAATAACGAAAAATAACGCGACAAGTTTGCACGAATCAACGTCATCAGGTCATCACTAAACAAGTTCTGTAAGAATTGAGTTTTCGGGTATTAAATAATAATATATACTCGTATGTATCAAAAGTATTTTTTTGCAATAACAAGACTTCAAACTATCTTATGACATAAAATTCATGTGCGTTATTTAATTATTAGCGGTTTTCGTTTTCAAATCATTACCGGACTCTTAACAGAGGACTGCTAGGTTTTTTAAATAAGGGGTTAGTTTTTTATATTACAAGGATTTTGACGAAGATAACCCTTCATAAAATTTCGTTAATATGGCAAACATATTCATATACACCGTGTTTTATTTTCATTTGCTTTAATTTAAGCATATGGTTAGGTACGAGTACGGAAACGAATTGGCATACTTAGTTTTCATAATTAGGTACGTAATTTTTATTTTTTCAAATTTTCATGCAAAATAATTAAATGTTAAATCAGTTACTAATATAACCAGGGTATTATAATTAACTCAACCAAATAATTAATAATTAGGTTATGTCAATGTTATTACAAACATTAATAGTCTCAGATACAAAGGCATTTATTTTACTTCGTTATTTCACGAACGATAGGCCGATGATAAAACTGAAAAAACTAGAAAATTAAAATATTAATGTAATTATTTATTTACAACCTAGGTCACCTCGATATTGGCCAAGAATATTTTTTCTATCAAAATAATCACGAAAAACGAAGGCATCATCTTTCTTAATGGACTAAGAGCTACTAGCCACGTCAGATATGACACAATAATGAGAGCAGTAAAACCCATCTGGTTAGATTGCTATACTATCCTTATTGCTATATCCGGGCTTCTGGCACCTTTTAATGGTTGGAGGTCATTCAGTCAACAACGTTGCCGGGTAGAATAAATCCTTTATTATTATCAGTACCTAATTAGGGGAAGAGGTATGGCAGTATTCAGGGTGTCTAAAGCCGAAATCACGGTCTTGATTTTTACCGTTAACTATACGATTCGTAACGCGCGGAGGTTGTGAAGACTCAAAAGTGCCTCGCTAATGTGATATTATAAATTAATATGACAGCATAAAAGCTGTTCGCGCGGTTTCACACGGGGCCCGCGCCCGCGCCATGTTGCGTGACGTCACGCGCACGCGCGACATGTGCACGTATCAATTTGATCCGCGCCCGCGCAGCTGCGACCGACGACCCCTGCGCCTAGACCATTCAACTCTACGCCCAAAAAGACACCCCATATTTTGGGTGATTAATCCAAACCGCTTTGTCTAGCCATACCCTTCGGTATTATTTGCACGCGCAAGCTATCTGCATAAATAATACTGCATATTAAAATGCATCTATTGTATTTATGACTGGCTCCAGCATATGCGGCTAGCACAAGCGCGATGCGTGTAATCCTTCTAACCGGTTGTAGTGTAATTTATATTATTATTTTCTAATGCACTCCTAAAAACGCCTCTTCATTAGTTTTTCCCGCAATTCAATTAATATCAGTCAGCTATTATGTGCTACTCATGAATATTAGACAGCATCAAACTAGTTTTATATCATCAGCAGTCACCCTCTGCAGGTCCTGCAGACATTACGCAATAATAATAGCAGACATTCGGCGTTCTGAATCGGACCCGACAAAAGTCTCGCGACGTACAATCAAACTGCAGAACAATAAAAGTTCGTGAATCAAACAATCGATCCATCGACGAGTCCATTTATAATCGCGACAGCTGCGCGGGGAGGGGCTACCACTGCCACCAGGGGAAATGTGACAGGGTCCCATCTCCCACGGTGTTGGCTAGCCCCTGGGCCATTGTCACGGTACCGGCGACGCATCTAATGTCCCACGACCATGTTTGAGGCTAGCCGTTAGAATTGCATTAGAATAGACGAAGACCTGTTCTTTTAGAGCTATTCAGTGTAACCCTAAATGCTTGTAGACATAAGAATGAAGACTATAAAGCATGCCCATACCGGGTTATATGTACTATTTGGTTGTCCTATTTTATTATGCAGTCGAGAATAATTTAGTATCTTTAATTCGTTCTATCTCTCGCACATTTGTACTTTAAGTAACTAGTGGAAATCCGACGTTTCAGTGTTTGGCACAGTACTTTTACAATACTTATCACAAAGCATGTGTCAGCGTGTCAGCACACAATCTGTTATTGATTAGATTGTACGCACCCTACAAAACTACGTGCTTGTTTATTCATAGTAGAAGTGGAACAGTTTTTTTTTTTCAGTTTCATATATATTTTTAAGCAAGAGTATGTTTAGCTAGAGCAAGTTAGGTGGTATTTTTGGAAGTATAATAATGTATTTCATAACATTTTAAATGTGAAAAATAACTTTACTTAACCTATTAACTTACCATTCAAAAAATTGCTAACGAGCGGTGCAAATTCGTGAACTTGTTTTTTTTTAATATTAAAAAAAAACACTAAAAATTCGACGAACTCAAAGCATGTTAGCGATTATTATTAACCATTTTACACCATTAGATAGGTAGCTACTAACATCCTCAGCTTTGGATTATATTATGTATAGTGTCTACAATTAGTATAAAAACATAAAGTGCAGTTCTGAACCTTTAAAGGAAAACAGAATACTAAACATGACAACTGAGCTCGTCTTCCACTTAGAGCCTTATTAGAATGCGTACGACATTAAATATTTAGCGATTAAAATGGAAAGTGCGGTTCAACGGCCCGGGAATGCCATTCCAATAGCTAGCTAAGCACGGACGGGTTGATCGCTAGGGCTTACCAGTATAATAGCACTCTTCGATTTTGAATAATTAGAACAGATCTCGAGGTTTCATTATACTGGCCTGCTAAACGCTCTTGAATCGCGCAAGCAATGTGAACACACGGTCAAAGCGCCACGCGCGGCGGGCCGTTACTACTACAATGCCAACGTTGAAAAATAATAAAAAGCAGTTTTAAAGTGTGCTAAGGTCGTCCTGTTTCCATTCCATAATGAAAGGGTTCTATTGAAATGGAAGTTTAAAAAAATAGGTCGTAGATGTATGATTTTATTGGGTGGCAATTGTATGATAGACGGAGAGCTGGCCACGTCAGATATGACACAATAATGAGAGCAACGAAACCCATGTAGTTAGTTTGCTATACTATGCTTATTTCTAGATCCGGACATCTGGCAGCTGTAAAGTGGTGGAGGTCAAAGAATGCAAATAACTTGAAGAAAACAAATACTAGAGTTCTGGGTTTAATGAAATATTATGGGAAATTATGTAATTAATTAGGTTATATCATATCCGGAAGGTTCTGTTGGGGGAAAGTAGTGCCAAATGATGTAAAATGCAATTTTTAGTTACTCGCCTACTTTTTTTTTTTTTTTTTTTTTTAATACTACGACGGTGGCAAACAAGCATACGGCCCGCCTGATGGTAAGCAGCTACCGTAACCTATGGACGCCTGCATCTCCAAAGGAGTCACATGCGCGTTGCCGACCCTTTACAAAAAGGAGGATTCACTGTGTTGACGGCTAAAGGAACAAGAAGGTCCCTCATCGTCAACATACTGGGTCCTCTTTGAGCTCTTTGGCAACCTTACTCACCAGCAGGAACACAACACTATGAGTAGGGTCTAGTGCTATTTGGCTGTGGTTTTCTGTAAGGTGGAGGTACTTCCCCAGTCGGGCTCTGCTCCAGATTTGAGCGATGACATTCGCTGAACGTGCCCTACCACACTTAGCGAGATGCCATTCGCAGTGCCCATACCTCTCTTTTTGGCGTAGTTTAAGGACATACCCAAGTCCGGACGTAGTTTAAGGACATACCCCGGGTCCAAAACTGCTACTGCGGGCTACTGTTTTTGTTTCCGCAATAATATACAATGGTTTTGAATCTTATGTTAAAATATAGGCCCTGTCCTCTATAAATTACACAACTTTGGCATTTTTTACCTATTTTGGTATTACTTTTTTCCAACTTAAAAACTTTGTTGGTGTGTCACTCCGACATCCACCCATTAAAAGCTGCCAGATGCCCGGATCTAGCAATAAGGATGGTAAAGCAGTCTAACTAGACAGGTTTCATTGCTCTCATTATTGTGTCACATCTGACGTGGCCAGGTCTTAGACCATGAGGGCTGCGCTCAAAACTGCGAGGGTGTATTGAGTGAGCAAACCTGTAAAGTTCATCCTGCAGCAGTAATAAAAAACCGGCCAAGTGCGTGTCAGACCACGCATAGGAGGGTTCCGTACCTTCAATGGAATAAGAACCAAACTAATACCAAAAGGTCGTATCTGATGCCTATGGAAGAAGTTTTTTGGAGATAACTCAAAAATGGCTGAACCGATAATGTTCAAAACAATTTTTGTAGAAAGTATATGATAAGGCGCATCTCTTCAATTTTTTTCATATTTGTTGAACTTACGGTTCAAAAGTTACGGGGGGGGCTACACAACTTTTCTGACTTTCGAAGCGATTATTTCAGAAAATATTCACTTAATCACAAAATAGTCAAAGAAACCTCAATGTTATTTTGAAAGACCTATCGATTGATGTATCACATGTTGATATTTGTTTTTTTTTTGTGAATTTAGTTACCTGTATGGAGCGCCCCCCTAAAAATATTTTTTTTGTCAAATTTAACTACATAACTAAGTAGCTGCATACAAAAAACACCTTATGTGTAAATTTTATTCAGATACGTCATATAGTTTCCGAGTAAAATGCCTGTGAAATACGGACGGACAGACAGACAGACATGACGAATCCATAAGGGTTCCGTTTTTTTCCATTTGGCTACGGAACCCTAAAAAGGTGTAAGTTGGCTATGGGTTCAAGTCTAGAAATATGTGACAATTAACTTAAAAGGTGCTTTATTACATATTGTACAACGTGTCCCAAAATTCAACGATAAGCTGGCACCAGAAGATGGACCTGCTCATGACTACTCGAGGAAAAAAAATCTTAGTTAGTTTAGTCAACTTTCTAAAACGTCAACTTTCCATAGTAGTGCCACTACTTTTTTTGCACGCCACGATGAGTTTACTCATGGACTCACTTTCAGTGGACTGAAAGTTACAAATTTTGGGGAAAAACTAACCTTGATAATTTTTTATGTAAAAACTACATGTATTCTGTTATTTTTAAGGGTTGTGGTGGATAGCAGTGCTACTTAGGTGGCCGATACAAAAAAAAGTCAGAAATATTTGAAAACTTGTAGACATGGTCGTTAAAAATACCATTAGGAGCATTGACTTATACAAAAAGGGAGATATGGTACCAGGAGCTCGATTCTGTGCCATCAAATATAGGTTCCGGCACCTATATTGAATTAGTCGTGTAGCAGAGTCTCTCAGTCACACTTTGTACAATGCGCAAAATATGGAGGTCTCCCTTGCATACCCGTGTTAACTATACTATATAGGTTATCTCTTTTGCCCATGATGCACATACATTATAGCGGTGTGTAGCATTTTACAAGTGTGTAGGTGCTGGACCACATTTCAGTTTTGTTTACTATGAACGTTACTCATCTTCCTTTTGTTTATGTCGATGATTAGGAGTGTCGATTTTTTTTTTTGTAATTCTATAATGAATTGAGATTATTTCTTTCCTCGAGTAGTCATGAGCAGGTCCATCTTCTGGTGCCAGCTTATCGTTGAATTTTGGGACACGTGGTATGATTGAGGTACAACTGCCACTACGTGTTTTTAGTTTACTTTCTGTAAAACCGATAGTGTGCGTGTTCTTGCGTAAGGTGATTGCCTAAATTGAGACATAAAATTCCTTTATCTAATAAACACCCCACTTGTAATTATTATAAAACTAACTGGCAGTGCAGTGTCCCCGGTGTCGGGCGCGGACGGAAACGGGGCTACCCTCTCGACGTCTACAACACCACCCGTAGCACGCTCGTCTTGCGGAAGTGGCCGTATAATCACTTATACTGGCGTATTGGCTGTACTATTACTGAGACTTCTACGATAATTACTTCAATTAGTTTACATGAAAATATGTAAGAGAAATATCAGAAATGATTTAAGCATCTTCTTTTTATACGAAAATTATATCAAAGTCAATTATATAGCTAAACTTTTTTTTCGTAATTTTTTTAGGTGCACCAATTAACAAACTCTATCAAGAATTTGATGGGCTCCCATTCTTAAATTAATCTGACCAACTGTGCAAAAGGAAATTCCATCATCATCATTTTCCGTATAATTAAGTGTACACCACGGACTATTAGCCTTTTGCATATCTACTACTACCTACCTATATAGAAACTTACGAGTATCTTCTGATCATAATTAAAACTGTAGAAGTCAGGCAGTGCGTGAAGTTTACTTATCATGGTGCATTTTGTATTTGTGCCATACATTTACTTAATTCCATACTTATGTACGTAACAGTCTTATACTTAGACATATCTACCTACGTTGTGATTTGCAGCAAGTATTTTTATAAAACTTGAACTTGTAAATCCAAAAAACCCAACCTCATAACGTGACATAAGCAGCGAGGTGGAAACGAGTAAATAAATACAGTGTGTCGGTCAGCTCCCCTCGAGGGTAGCTAATTGGCCAGTGTTTACGTTCTTTCACCATGGAGAGTGCACGGCGATCAATCACCAGGTAGCCACGCGCTATGATTGTCAAACATGCCACGATTGGCTTTAATGTAATCCGTGTAAACTCGGGAATCAGTGTTGTAAGATTAACTTTAAAGCTTCAAAACCATTCTTAAGTTTCAGTGTGTTTTATTTAGTCAACAGGGAAACCATAGAGGTTCGCCGTGACATAGAGTTAAGTGACCATGAGCCCGAGAATATAAAGCTGCACAAGATATCATCCGTGAATATAAATCCTTGTATTAATCACACAGTCAACGTGATTTCCGTATATTATATCTGCTTAATCTGTCTTAACAAGATATCCAAGTAGCAGTGGTAGATTTACCCGTTTATCTTGTTAGTTTTGCGTCATTCATTAGCTTTCGCGAAAATGGTTATGCGTCATAGGTATTGGGCACTAAAATATTAGAAATAGTGTTTCAATTTAGAATTAGAAATAATCATGCTTAAAATAAGGTAACTGTTCTTAAAACCACACAAGAAACTAGTAACATTGTTGTAACTACATATCCATCATCTTTTTTCTTGAAATCCTTACTTAAACTTTTTTTATTCATACTTTAAAATCAGACTCATATACAAATATTTGTGATGTTGTACATACCTTCGCAAATAATTAAATCATTAATTAATTTTCAAGAGTATATAGTCCTAATTGCTAGTACATTTTCCCCATATTTTTGGTACACTATGGTTATAAAAGAAAATCTAAGTTCCAAGGTGGCTCGCCATTCGGCCACAGCTGATCGCGATCGATGGTACCTCTCCATGCCTGTAGCCAACTGTTGTAGATTTTATGTCCTGCCTATATTTACCTGGTAAGGTTAGGTAAGTACAGGCCGGCGTCACCTCGCGGGGCAACGCAACGCACGCGAGGCATGAATGACACTACCAGTTGGTGCTATTCTTGTAACAAATAACCTTTGTCGTGCTAGGACCCATTTAACGTAATGATAATGATTCAGGTCTGATAGAAATCGTCTGTCACCTTTAAAACATCCGCAAAATTTTATGTACGAGAAGTTTCATGGTATTCCGCTGAATATAATCGTTAGTTGTCGCTAATGCAACTGAACTTAAGAATTGAACTTTCATCTTTCCTAAGCTTACCCTTAAGATAACAGATCCTGACACATATAAACATTAAAATATTAAAAAGAGTTTTATATCCAAAAAAATTCACGTGGCGTGAGAACATGTCAGAATAGTATAAGGAAGCGTATTATTTTTGACATCTAGAAGCATACGGTGTTGTAGCTGTAGTAAAATGCGTTGTACTGGATCGATTGCCGACCATTTGTGCCTGGATATCAGTTTCATCAGCATTTAATGTGAAGCCTGTTTGTGTTACAATCAGTTTCAATCTACTTTCGACGTCACAACATAAAGACATTTCTAAATCTATGATAGATCTATAGCCGCTCTATTATTTATTTATACCTATACATGTAGAAATTATTAACGAGGTACTATACCCTACAAAACCTATATTATATAATGTAATCAACTCATCAATATAATTAGTATCACTAATCTTTTTGGCTGGGTTTAAATTTGTGTGTTTAGTGTGACCCAACCATAGTGAAAAATCGTAAAAATGTATCAAAGTTGCACTAATTCACAGTCTGAGTTACAATTCAGTTACAAGTCAATGAAAGTGACTAAAGCCAGCATTGTACATACAATTAAGTTGGTTACGTTTGTTGTCGTTGGGCAGCCTATTCACAAAAGCTACACAAGTGAGTATTTGCGTTCGAGTGGGCAGTGGGCGTAGTCCGAAAATACCAGCTGTGTCGTTCTCCGTGGCGAACGTTGTAGGTGCACCTTTGTGTAACTTGCCTCCCCGTTGCACATTTTTTTTAGAATATAATATCTACAGTGAAAGTACTTAAGGTAAGGACCAAAATATGAACAGATACTGAGGACGAGCTTCGTAAACATGACATTTTGTTTGAACCTTTTCACCCTTCGTTTTCTCGGTTGGGCACACTTGTGGAGACTGCTTTAAGGCCAATAATATTGTGTACTATTGTCTAAGAGCTGGCCACGTCAGATGTGACACAATAATGAGAGCAATGAAACTGGCAGCTTTTAATGGGTGGATGTCAGAGTGACAGACCAACAAAGTTTTTAAGTTGGAAAAAAGTAATACCAAAATAGGTAAAAAATGCCAAAGTTGTGTAATTTATACAGGACATATATTTTAACATTAGATTAAAAACCATTGTCTATTATTGCGGAAACAAAAACAGTAGGCGACTAACTAAAAATTGCAATTTACCTCATTTGGCACTACTTTCCCCCAATAGAACCTTCTGGATATGATATATAACCTAATTAATTACATAATTTCCCATAAAATTTCATTAAACCCTCTAGGATTTGTTTTCTTCAAGTCATTTGCATTCTTTGACCTCCACCACTTTACAGCTGCCAGATGTCCGGATCTAGAAATAAGCATAGTATAGCAAACTAACTACATGGGTTTTGTTGCTCTCATTATTGTGTCATATCTGACGTGGCCAGCTCTCCGTCTATATCCAGTTTCACTAAACCCAAACTTATGGAAACTAGCTCAAGTTTCATATCATTTTTAACACTTTCCGGTAAAGAATAAACAAAAGAAACAAGTCAATTTGATAACACAATTTATCGAAAAAGTACCTAATGCCTAACAGATTGAGTGCGGTTGTAAAATATTTAGAATAAAATAATCAATGCGTAACACCAAATATTTCAATGTTTTTGTTCACCAATAGGTTGATAAATAGAAAATTCCAGAGAATGTATATATTGTAAAACCAGCTCAGTTTAGATTGGTAGATACGAGTAAGTGCATTCCCACATATTGTTAATTAAGGTCCTCTTTTCCGTTATCAAAACGATCCCATCCACTAGAGTAATAAGTAGTCATTCGTACAACAGTGTAGTCGACTATGTGCAAGCGATACGTAACGCGTTATCAAATTAGCGGTGGATCGATGGCCGATTGCCGCCGCGGCGGCGACGAAGTGCGGAGCGTAGTGTAGCGTAGGGGACGCTTCCGCGAAATAACACCGGTTAATATGGCAGTATATACTCGTAAAGGTGATTTTTTTTAATTAGAACTGTCATAAGCACATAAGACTCGTAAGACAAACATATCTTTGACATCGACTGTACACCTACCTGACCCTAATAAATTCAAGAAAGTCAAGGTCTAGAATAACAGCGTCAAACAACAGAACAAAACTCAAGCAATAATTACAATTCCGGGATGTTGTGTCTATAATGTGTGCCATACCATTCGTTATGTAAACCAATCATAACTGTGACAATATTTACGTAGGAACTTTGTTTTTGGTACTCTATCCACAACAATTAATTTCCAAAAAAACTCACGACACACGGAGCTATTGTCGTCTAGTTTTCTCACCTAACTACGTATACTGCAAATAATGCATGACTATTCTAAAATGTCGTAAGTGTGTTCCAATTCCAAGAGAGTTAGGATGTTTAGTTCAGTCGGGGTCTCTGCGCCGGCGACCCCTCACGCAGCAGCTGCGCTATTGTGCGCGCACAATGCGCCCCCGATCTATGCTAGCCCCGCATCTAGCCGCCGCTATCAAAATTTTATATTTGGTCTATTATTATTCCTAAAATCGCAGAGGTCAACGACTTATGGATAGTTTGAACGTGCTTTTAAGAGATTTTTTGGCCATGTACAGTCAAGTGTAAAAATATGGGTGTACTCATCTTACTCAAAAATATGTCCCAGTATCTTTATTCCGTTGTAATATGTGCGTAGTACCATATTTATGAGACGATTTTTCGGTACGTATTTTTGCACTTGACTGTACCTATTCACGATTTTTGTTGGACTGATTAAGTGATTACTACGAGTACCTACACTAGAATAAACGTTTGTGGGGATATAATGAATGTACCGCATAGTATAGACTTTAAATATAACACAAGCCTTATTGAGCTTACCGTGGGCGCGATTCGAAAAATAAACACACACACTGGACAGACATAGCTCCAACCCAACTCGCCCGTGGGACTAGGTCCTATAATATTTATTATTTATTAAACACTAAATAATTGACAGTTACTTTGATTGGGGTTCTACTTGTTCCCGAAAGGAAGAATACACACACACAAAAATACCTGAATGACATCTTAGTGATAGATTGCTTTGCTAAGATATTTATGATTGTATACTTACCTAGTGAAATTAGACACAATAGACGGAGAGCTAGCCACGCCAGATATGACACAATAATGAGAGCGACGAAACCCCTGTCGTTAGTTTTCTATACTATGCTTATTTCTGGATCCGGACATCTGGCAGCTGTAAAGTAGTGGAGGTCAAAAAATACAAACCACTTTAAGAATATAAATCCTAGAGTTCTGGTTTTGATGCAGTATTATGAAAAAATATATAAATAATTATATTATATCATTGCCAAGGAACAAGATGGTCCCTCATCGTCAACACACTGGGTCCTCTTTGAGCTCTTTGGCAACCTTACTTACCAGCAGGAACACAACACTATGAGTAGGGAGGGTCTAGTGCTATTTGGCTGTGGTTTTCTGTAAGGTGGAGGTACTTCCCCAGTCGGGCTCTGCTCCAGATTTGAGCGAGATGACATTCACTGAACGTGCCCTACCACACTTAGCGAGATGCCATTCGCAGTACCTCTCTTTTTGGCGTAGTTTAAGGACATACCCAAGTCCGGACGTAGTTTAAGGACATACCCCGGGTCTGACTATTTTCCAATTAAAAAATTTTGCTAATTTGTTAATCTGACCTCCACCCATTAAAAGCTGTCAGATGCCCTGATCTAGCAATAAGGATAGTATAGCAATCTAAGCAGACCGGTTTTATTGCTCTCATTATTGTGTCAAATCTGACGTGGCCAGCTCTTAGTCCACAAAGATAAGTGGATTATCTTCATCGTTAACAGCCTTTCATTCATAACTTACGTTAAGTATGCATGAACTTTGTTATTATCATTCACATACTAGTACCTAGTATTTAGTTTCACGTCCAGACTTTTAACCACTTGCTTGCTTTAAATTTTTCAGTGGAATCTACTGCCTAGGTAATAAGGGTGGTAGCTAGAGCACAGATTTCGTTGTCGAGACCGACATAGGTATACACTTACACCTAGCAAGTCAGATGTCTGTTCAGACTTAGTAAAAAACGTGGCTAATGGGGAAAGCCGGTGAGAATTTTTTGTAGAGGATGCTGTTCCAAATTCCATACAATAAGAGAAAGAGACACATACAATGAGAGAAAAGTCAAAAAGCTTTTCTTGGGCAAAAACCTTCCATATGGCGTTGATCTACAGCATTTTAATTTAGTGTATTTCAGAAACCGGTGGATTTCAATTTCGGAGCAATACGAGACAAAAGATTGAGTCATTTTCGCGAAAATAAATAAAAACTACTTCGCGCCATACAAATTTAACTTTTTTAAGGCCCAATGTTGGAGATGTCACTTTGACAGTTGCCTTCCCCATTGATATTTTTTACTACTTGCAACTGACTGATTGTTACGTAAACCCGTATTCTAACACAAAATATAAGTACTGTCCGTTTTCAAGATTAAGGAACTGGTTTTTACTATTAACAAGTTTCAAAAGATACACAGAAGTTATCCGTGAGAACGGAGAACAGGGTTAAAATGATCTGAAACTAAAATATAATAAAATTAAGCTCTTTAACCCTTTGAACGCAAAGAGCCACTAAATGGGTCGTGTGCTGTTGTGTCTGCCACGCCAGCAACCACTAAAGTGGTCATGGCGGATGCTGTCAAAGCAATTATCCCGCTGACAGATAAGGTTTATACTCGTTATTCACTAGTCGAGATATTGGCGTGTAGGCCACGTCTTGACGCCAGAGGATAGGCGTTCAAAAGGTTAAGTACCCAGCTCCCTAATCCTATACAAATGTACACAACCCAGCCTGTTCCTGGCAGCAACGTGATAAAAGCTGGTACTAATTTTGTGGTAATTTTTTTTTTTGCCTAACCTGAAATGTGGTGTGTAAGTTTAGTAATTTAGTGAAATAGGCGTTTCGTTGTAGTAGGTTACCAAGGCAAGAAGTCAAGGGCAAGGTCACTGGCCTCGGCCATGAACGAACATTCCAGCTGAGCTGCTAACTAATTCTGACTTTGATTTTTATTTAAGGTTAAATCTTTTTGACGGAATTTCTAAATATTTGGACACGCTCCCGATTAAATTAAGTACCTATGTAATAAGTTTATTTTCAGGTATCAACTTACTAGTGAAGTGCAATGATATTTACTATGGATGGGTTATACTCTAACAAAATGAGCACAAAAAAAAATTCTAGAGTTATTTCATAACCTAGCAGCAATTCTGTAATGTTTATCTATTTTGACAATAATTACATCTTTGTCACTCTCATTGTTAGAAAATTACAGTTTGTCTCTTTCTCACGCGGGTGATTGGAGCTCATTGGCACGTCCGCATCTATTGCTTGCCGGCGCGCGACTAGCTACAATTGTTTGAATTCACTAATTTTAAGTGCTTCACTTTTGGAGCGTGCATAACCCATCTGTAATTATCATAGGTGAAGTGCAAAAAATTTTATACTTCGGAGCCCAGGTTTTCACGTATTAGATGGATTAAATGTATTTTTTTCCACGTTCATAAACAGAATTAAAAATGTTTACTATAAACTAGGTTTTTAATGCTTAGGATGATCTAAGGTGTACACTATTTGTTGATTTATTGAGGCAGCAACGTGATAAAAGCTGGTACTAATTTTGTGGTAATTTTTTTTTTTGCCTAACCTGAAATGTGGTGTGTAAGTTTAGTAATTTAGTGAAATAGGCGTTTCGTTGTAGTAGGTTACCAAGGCAAGAAGTCAAGGGCAAGGTCACTGGCCTCGGCCATGAACGAACATTCCAGCTGAGCTGCTAACTAATTCTGACTTTGATTTTTATTTCAGGTTAAATCTTTTTGACGGAATTTCTAAATATTTGGACACGCTCCCGATTAAATTAAGTACCTATGTAATAAGTTTATTTTCAGGTATCAACTTACTAGTGAAGTGCAATGATATTTACTATGGATGGGTTATACTCTAACAAAATGAGCACAAAAAAAAATTCTAGAGTTATTTCATAACCTAGCAGCAATTCTGTAATGTTTATCTATTTTGACAATAATTACATCTTTGTCACTCTCATTGTTAGAAAATTACAGTTTGTCTCTTTCTCACGCGGGTGATTGGAGCTCATTGGCACGTCCGCATCTCTTGCTTGCCGGCGCGCGACTAGCTACAATTGTTTGAATTCACTAAATTTTAAGTGCTTCACTTTTGGAGCGTGCATAACCCATCTGTAATTATCATAGGTGAAGTGCAAATAATTTTATACTTCGGAGCCCAGGTTTTCACGTATTAGATGGATTAAATGTATTTTTTTCCACGTTCATAAACAGAATTAAAAATGTTTACTATAAACTAGGTTTTTAATGCTTAGGATGATCTAAGGTGTACACTATTTGTTGATTTATTGAGCATGTGGCATATTCACAATAACTTTAACGGGTTGTTATAATGTGTTAACATCAAGCGAAAAAACTTCCGGTATATATAAGATATCTGCTTGTGATTGATGGTCGATCTAGAGAATGAGAGTAGATAAAAAAATCGTGTCCCGTAATAATGTAGCCGCGATGAGACTTGACAGGTTTGCCATACACTTACGTCAATATTATTATGGATTGACAGCTATCTCAATCCTATTCTAATCGTGGTTTAGTATACGGAGATAGAACCGTACAATAATATTGCATTAGCGTTGCCTCAGGCGTCGTGTTTTCAATATTCGCCCTATACTTAAATAGTAGTTAGCTAGATTTATAAATGTAATTAAATTGAAAGCTATTAGGTTTACGAATGACAGATGTTTTAATGCATTCAACTTCCAACGTTCAATAGCAATATCAGGTCAAAGCAAAAGCTAGAAAAGAAAAAGCTATATACCTTCAAGTAAATTTATTCGGTGCATGCTTCTTCGTCTTCAGTAAAAATGCATTATACATACATACCTATATCTACTTTAGGTTTGTAAGTAGGTCAGGCTAAAATATATTTAGAAGTAATGTTCTGCAACGTACAACAACTATTAATGATATGTAATTAATACCATATCATTTCACTATCATCTTCTGTACTCTATACAGGATGTAATCGTTAAGTGTAGCCAGGCGATTACTCCGTAAATATAAGAGATATTAGAAAATATCTAACGGATATCGAAAGTGCGTCACCTAATGACTAAAATTACATTAATAACTTTTTTTTAATAAAATCAGAACTATCCCAAACATTAACTTCAAACCCTCCCATACATTTAGTACGACGTTCGTTGAAAGACTAGTTTGTACGGTCTAGTCATTTCACCGTTATCAAATGATTCATGAATTGTTTTATTATTTTATTACAGTTTATTCGTGCAAATAATGAATCTCAAGCAGTTTTATCTCTTACGGCACCGACGTTCTACTTTGAGAGTGAGTCGTCGTAGGTACTAACTGTATGGGAGCGTTTAAACTTAATATTTTTAATATTAATACTTTTTTTTTTCAAAAAAGTTATTAATGCAATTTTACTCATTGGGTAACGCACTTTCGATATCAGTTTGAAAATTTCTAATATCTCTTATATTTACGGAATAATCGCCTGGCTACACTTAACTATTACACCCTGTATACATATACGCGTAAGGAGAATTCTGTATGTTCGCGAACTATGCACTGCAAAACTATTCTATTTTGTATAGTAGCAGTTTATATTTTTACCTTGAAGCAACATTTAGGGTAGTTTTTCCTCGAAAATACACGCGGGCCGAGCGGGAACAGACCGAACAGATAGTTTAACATAAAATATATTTCATGCGCCTACTTGAAATAATGTAGCAAATAAACTACACCACATTTTGTCGTAAGTAAAACTAGCAGGTGTCCAAATAACTGCGAAAAAATGTTTTTGCAATTATTATAGTATTATTAATTAATCTTTATAGCCCAAAAGTTGGACCGCAACAGCTTTATAGTTTGTTGTATATAAATTATCAACGTTCGAGGTAAGTTCGTAGGATTCAGCGAAACGTACCTCGAAGGAAAGTTCTGTCGACAAATCGTTCGTCGTAAAAACGTTCTGTCGATTTCGAGCAAAAGAGATACAGTCACCGGCAATTGTATCTACCTACACGAAAGCCGCAAAAATATGTGACACGCTCTTATGACGCTACAAATAAGACCGTGTCACATCTTTTTGCGGCCTTCGTGTAGGAAGATACTATCGCCGGTGACTGTACAGCTTCAAACAAGATTTACAGAAAATATGGCTCCTGAATATTTGTAACCGGCCAGTCTTATACCTTAATAAGACTGTCAAAGAAAGTAGCGCCCGAGTAGTTCTTGCGATACTATTGTGGGGCCATTTTTTTGGGCTGATTGTGTATCCCTAGTATTATTTGATCGGAGCTGTCGATAAATCGTTCGTCGTAGAAAAGTTCGGTCGACGAAAAACACGAAGATGAAAAATTCTGTCAACGAACAGGCCCTGTAGCCAAGATGACAATCGTTTGCAGACAACGAAACGAAACGCTACATGCTCTCGCTCACTCTTCCATATTAGAGCGATAGAGAGATGGATAGCGTTTCGATTCGTTTTCTGCAAACGATTGTCATCTTGGCTAAGCCCCTTCATCGACGAATCGCTTGTCGGAGAACAGTTACAGGTGCCATTTTAACATTAGGGAAATATATTTCCGTAGATTTATTAGCCTAATGAACGATATCTTCAAAATTGTATAAAACATGTCGTTGGGGCTTCCAACCTCTACCTCTGAGCTGGTTAGACAACGACTGACTGACCGACTGGCTGACTGACATAAACTTCTGGACCAACGCACTTTAAATTAAAATTGGACACGACAAAAGAAATGACCAGCCAAGACATCCGACGACAGACAGCCATACCGAAAAAACGGCATCACAGAACCAGACAAGACGGTTCATTTTAGTCCACCGAACCAGAAGGTTTACATGTGTAAGTACTAACATTTCACGTCATAGAGTTTGTCCCTAAAGAAGTGTCGTGGTTTGTATGGGAGTTCATACATTTTACGACACTTCTCTTCCCGGACAGACTACCTAATATCTATACTTAGGTATGTGATTTTTTAAAGACGGATAAAATTTATGCGAAGATCGCCGACTCACGACAAAAATATCACGTCACAATGTGTTAGTTTTTTCTATGTACATTTTTAAACAATACCTGAAGCGCTGGCTAGCTAAATACCGGTTTAGCCATATTCAGATTTGTTACTAAGTAACAGTTAGTGCAATATTTATTCGTTGCGATGTAAAAGTCTTTGAAATAATTCATTCTAATTGTCAACAGCTTTAACAAAATAATACGTGTGTTAAAAAAACTAAGTGGTTTTGCACTTATCATTCCTCATAATTCCTAATGCTAATGATTCCAATAACGATTTAGACAAGAAGCTTATATCTCGTCTATAAATCTTCTTACCTACATATCAGTGACGTGACGTCGCGAAGACATCAAGCGAAAGTGAAGTAACGGAAAGTGAAAAAGGGTTAGTGGCAGGTGGGTACAAGTCATACTCAGCAGCTCTTCGTAATGTGATTGATTACTTTACTGTCAACCGATTTGCCTGTGAAGTTTATTTTCAACCGATTATACTCCTACTCGCCCAATACTAACCCGCATAAGTAAAGAACAAAAAACAAAAAGGGAGCGAAGAAATGAAGAAAGCAAAGCGAAGATATGTCCAACTCCTCGCGTTCACTGCCGGAGCCATTATGTGTACTAACCGATCATAAGGCACGCGGTGAATGCCAAGAGCGGACTAATACTACGGTTACGAACAGCCAGCTATGATGACGCCCTAATTGCTTGCTTTATCAACGTGTTCTGTTTGTGGTTACTTCATATTTGTGTAATTATGTGTTTATTTTCAGATGCCCCTGAGTTTGATACAGATAATATGCCAACTTGCCTACTATTAAATCATTTTAAACCGACGAAATGTGTTGGCTTTAAACAGGTGCCGCCGATCTCTAACATCTAAAATCAGTATCAGAATAGAAAGGATTGGAAAGAATTATAAAATCATATTTAATTCAACCTTAACATAATCTTATGTCTTAACTACCTACTTTTGGGCGGCATGGTTTCTGAATTTTATTTTTGTAATAAATTAGACATTGAAATAATTAAAGTCCAAATACCTCCAAAGTAAAAAAAAAAATTGAGGTGTAAAGGGAAATGTAAAATATGTAAGTAAACGTCTATTTTAATGCTATCTTAAATGTTAATCCAGCGCAGGTACTTTGAACTGAAATTTCACATAAAAAGCATATTTGTACTTGTACTAGTTATATTCGAATATAGACGATAGCTGAAAGCTCAAAAAGTACCCGATAACACTTGCTCGCGTGACAAAATAAATTCACAGGCCTTTACCATGAGGAGAACTTCACAAATTTCGACATTTTTCCGTAACTAACTAATGTTGTTAAAGAATAATATTACTTCATTGAGTTTGGTCTCGCTCGCATCATCGTAATGAGTAATAATCATTATTATTATTATTATTTATTTATACACTAGCAGCTCTGAGAGCTGATGCGTGTATATCACAGCACTTGTGTTTCTTTTGCAGCTTATAAAGTTCTAAGATAAGAGTCTAGTCTATTTTTGAAAGAGTTCACTGATGGTGCACTAACAACAAATTCTGGTAGAGAGTTCCACATATTCACCACACGATTCGGTAAGAAGTGTTTTCTAGGATTCATGTTACACAGAGGCTTGACAAGTTTTTTAGAGTGTCCTCTCAACCTTGTATTCTGGCTTAATTGGTACAGGTCTTTAATATTTGCAACATTGTAGTGATCATACAAAATTTTATAAGTCTGAATAAGGTCGCCTCGCTTCCTTCGGTCCTCCAATGTTGTAAGACCTAATTCCTGTAGCCGTTCCTCATACGACTTTTCTTTCAATTCAACTAAATATTTTAGTTGCTCTTCGCTGCACTTTCTCCAGCAATGTGATATCTTTTTTAAAGTAGGGTGACCATATCTGAAACGCATACTCAAGTAAAGGACGAAGGTATGCCTTGTATAATCTAATAAATAGATCTTTAGTAATCACATGGAATGATTTCCGGATCCTATATGGCATATAATTTGTTCTCTTAGTTATTATGGTGATTTGCGTGTCCCATTTCAAGTTATGCGAAACAGTGATGCCCAGGTCTTTTTGACTGGAAACTGCTTGTAGGGAAACAGAGCCAATGTGGTAATTTAGTTTAAGGTTTGTTTTCCCTATGTGTAGGACTGTGCACTTTTCTGCATTTAGTGATATGAGCCAGTCTTTACTCCACTGAACTATGCAATCTAAATCATTCTGGATAGTATTATTTATTATCAATGGATTACCCATAACTTTAGTGTCATCAGCAAATATTGACAGTTCTGACTGTACTACACTCTTCAGATCCGTTATAAATATGCCAAACAGGATCGGTCCAAGCACTGATCCCTGCGGGACACCGCTATAGACGTTGTGTGCATCCGATAGAGTTTCCCCTACTCTTACTTTAAATATCCTTTAATTGATGATTGTCTGAAAAAAGTTTCAGTATAAGTTATGTTTATATAATTTATTTGTATAAATTCGGAATAATTTAACCATTTTGACCTGCCATACAATAAGACAAATATAGATCATCTGATATTATTAATATTATTATTACTCTATATACATATACATTGATAGTTTACCTTATCCACATGTTATTTAACTGATAGGTAACTAAGATGCCGTATCTTTAAAAAAAAATTGTGAACGGCACTCAAGCATGCATTATCCAAGCGCTTCAACAGGCTTATTTTCGTAACTTTGGCTATTGGGGTTGAGTGTAGATTTTCAAGGTACTTTGTAGATATCCCGTAAGTTATTCTGTTATCAATATCTAATGGCAATCAGCCACTTATACAAAAATGCGTTCATAAAAGGAATGCAGAAGAAATGCTTAAATAATGACCGGGCGATGCTTCCCTAGGAATGGTAATGTTCAGAAGTTTCATAATTGCAGCCAAATTACTAAAACTGTTTTATCAAACATGTAAAGCAATACTAATTTTTGCTGTTTATATTACGTAATAATTGCTTACTTGTACCTACTTTGCACAGGTAACGCAAACAACTATAGGTACATATTTAACAGAATGTTAAATTTGGAAAAGAATTGTTTCAAAACAAAAGAAGCCATCCATATTTAGAAACGCAAAATGTAAATCCGATAACTTTGTCAGTATTTTTCTCTCGTCAATTCGTGATCCTAAAAACTACAGCGCGAACCTGATGTTAAAATCAAATTGAAATCATATTTTGTTTTAGAATTGGGGATACATAGAGGCTGGCCTACGCTACATCCACATGGCCTTTACTGATTTCATAAAAACGTAGCAGTTTACTTGTTTTTGTATTATAGTAAAACCTCGATTTTCCGAACTAATTGGAACCGACACTAGTTCGGATAATCCAAACTCGGATCGTGGAAATGTAAGAATTTCTTTTTACTCAATACACATTTTACGAAAAAACAGAACTACAGTTGTTTGTCTCCGCATATTACGACCGACCGCTTAGTAATGAAGTAATTGCGGTACAAAGTTTGGTTTTCATAGAAAATTGTTTATAATTCAATCGGATTTACTGACCTAACTGATTCCGCTAATATTGACATATCGGTTACTATGACCTATTTTTAAGAAATTATGAGAATTATATCCGGTTACAGTAACATTTTCCCTCATTTTTGTAAGTTTCGCGCCCCTTTTCACTCCTTTGCCTCTGACGAAGTTGGGTAGGTAGAGGTAGGTGTGTGACGGATGATTACATTTTGTTTTGATTATTAAAGATCAATTGAATGTATTGACATTTCGCATTGTCAGTGAGTTTTTGAAATCTCCATAGGACAATTTAAAAGTGTTTCGTTCTGAGAGTTCTGAGACTACGCTTTATATGGCGTCCGCTTAGTATGACCGTTTTACATTTCCCTTCGATGTCATTATAAGCGGATTATTCTGTACTAGCGACCCGTCCCGGCTGCGCACGGGATAAAAAATGGTTATTGTGGGTTATCCCTAAGAGATAGATATATACTATTGCGGACTTTTTTGTAGACTTTTTATAAGGTGTACAATACTGTAGTACATTATTTTGATCTATCTAGTAGGGTTCAGCCAGCGAGCAATGTAAGCGCAAAAAATGTGTTTATTTACGACATCACATTAGAAACCTCAAAAAATATCAGTATTTCTCTTAAATATTATGCATGGATTATGCATATAACCCTTCCTCTTGAGTCACTCTACCCAAGTAACACAGGAAGCATTATAACACATGAATAGATAACTTATTTCGAACTTAAGGACCGTATAAACTCTTATATACGTTCACCGAGCAACTTGTCGCATTATATGATGCTTTGAGCTGTATAACGGTTGTATAATAGCATATCTAAATGCGTTTGTAAAGCCTTTACCTTTAGTGCAGCAAACCACAACGCAACTGTACAGCTTTCAGCTGTTTAAAAGCACTTAAGTGCTTTAGGTTCTACAATAGCATTATATAATGCTTTAAGCTGTATAACGGTTGTATAATGGCATATGTAAATGCTTTTTTAAAGCCTTTAGTTTTAGTGCAGCGAGCCAAATGCAACTGTACAGCTGAATGCTGTACAGTTGCGTTTTGGTCTGCTACACTAATGCTTCGGTGTGGTAGTGCCTTAGGTTCTACAATAGCATAAATAAATGCTTAATGCTGTTTATGAGCATGAATATAAGCCATTATAATGCCACGTGAATCCGGTTTACAGCTTTCAGCTGTTTTTATTGCTTTAGGTTCTACAATAGCATGATATGATGCTTTACGCTGTATAACGGTTGTATAATGGCATATGCAAATGCTTTTGTTTGGCCATTAGTTATAGTGCAGCGAACCAAAATGCAACTGTACGGCATTCAGCTGTACAGTTGCGTTTTGGTTAACTTTGGCTACACTAATGCTTCGGTGTGGTTTAGTGCCTTAGGTTCTACAACAGCATAAATAAATGCTTAATGCTGTTTAAGAGCATGAATATTAGCTATTATAATGTCACGTAAATTCGCTATACAGCTTTAATGCCTTAGGGTGTACAATAGAATTTATAAGTAGGTAATACATTCCTAATGCTGTATAATAGTAATAATATAAACTATTATAAAGCCAAGTAATTCACTATAAGGGGCTATTCATAAATTACGTCATTTCAAATGGGGGGGGAGGGCGGTCATTCCGAAGATCACATCATCTCTCGCATCTTTAAAAAGTGCTTCAATGTGTAAAAAAAGGAATGAAATTCGTGTTTCTATAAACTTTTAATGCTATAAAATATTATCTACTAAATAGTTTTTTATTTTACAATTAAGCTTAAAACGTATTTTTTTAAATGACGTCACTTTATTTGGCAGGAGGAGAGTTGAATTATTTTAGGGGGGTAAAATCATCAAAAATAGATGACGTAATTTATGAACAGCCCCTATACAGATTTTAGCTGTTTTAGTGCCTTAGGGTCTACCATAGCAATTTTAAGTAGTATATAATGCTTAATGTTGTTTAATAGCATAATTATTCACGTGTGATGCTGTAGGCATGAATAAGCTTTTTGTAAGGGTCACTGAGCTGCTATTGGAGTAAGAGCTAGATCCTGGCATCTGGCAGCTTTTAATGGGTGGAGGTCACAGTGACAGACTAGCAAAATGTTTTAATTGGAAAATAGTAATACCAAACTAGGTAAAAACTGCCGAAGTTGTCTCAGTTATAAAGGACAGGGCCTATATTTTAAGGGGCTCCCTGGCGCCAACGACCTTAGATCTGATTCCCTTAGTTTTCTAATGATTTATATAGCTTATCATATTATCAGTAACGGCTTTAAACAAGTAAATATATTAATCTATATTTACTTCACTATTCATTGTCTTCGAGATATTTGACATCAAAGTCGAACTGGTTTAGGCTAAAATAGTGGTTTTATGGTAATACATTTTGTGTTCATTAGTTAAAAATTAAAATCTCTCTACAGTTTTTAGAGACATCAAAGAGGAACCCTAATATGTAGATTACGTATATGTAAGATTCTTTACACCATTCGAATATCGATAAAAGTGTTTTTTTACACCATATTTTAAAAATATCATAAAAAAATAACAGCTCATTTATTTCAAGATCCGGCTCAGAATGGAGATAAAAGATTCAAGAACCGATAGTCGTTTGCCTTATAATTCTATCTGTAGTGAATATGTTGGAATATCGACTCAAAACTGGTCAAAAATCGATAAAAACGTTAGACCAAAAAATATTGTGTATTATTACGGAAACAAAAACAGTAGGCGATCAACTATGAACTATATTATTCATTGTTTGGCACTACTTTCCCCCAACATAAACTTTTGTATAATTTCTCTTAATATTGTATAGTATTTGTATAGTTTCTCATAATATTGCATCAAACCCAGATCTCTAGGATTTGTTTTCTTGAAATGGTTTGCATTCTTTGACCTCCACCGCTTTAAAGCTGCCAGATGTCCAGATCTAGAAATAAGCATAGTATACCAAACTGGCTGGGTTTGATTGCTCTCATTATTGTGTCATATCTGACGTGGATAGCTCTCCGTCTATATACATAGACCAACGCCATTATGTAAATAATTTATAACCTAAAAATAAAATCATGCGGACCTATTTATACAAGGAAAATACCTATATAATAATGAAATAACTTAATTTAAGACTGCTCAACCAACACTATTATGTTAATAATGCAAAACTCGTTCTATACGAGGATTACACAATTGTTTTGTTTATTTGAAGCATATCTTTTTATAATATTTTACAGCAAAACCACAATAAATCAAAGGCGCGTGAAAACTTTCAATGAAACTTATATCTAGACACACGGCAGTGTGTCCGCCAAGTTCGAGCAAAAAAAAGCGACACACCGGCCGTGGGTTATATTACACGAACCATTTCGGGCCAATTTCGACCACCCTATAACTCAAAACATATTTTATCTACGCATATGAAATTTCGAGTGTCTGTTGACATCCCCTTAATTGTCTAGAATACAAAATTTCGTTATTCTACCTATAGCAGTTCTTGAGATATTGACGTCAGAAAATCGCTATTTTTACTATACACTCACTGACTCACTGACTCACTGACTCATCAAAAACCTAGACCACTTCCAATGGTCGTACTGACTTGAAATTTGGCATGGAGATAGGTCTTAAGGTCAAAGTAAAGGGAAAAATCTGAAAACGGCCAAGTGTGAGTCAGTTTTAAAAATAGCGAAGGTGTAACTTTGTTCTACTATGAAGTCATAATGAACTAAGTGGGTCTATCTTCCAATGGTCGTACCGACCTGAAATTTGGCTCGAAGGTTTGTCTTTAGGTCGAAATAAAGTAAAAATCTGAAAACGGCCAAGTGTGAGTCAGTTTCGAAAACAACGAATGTGTAATTTTGTTCTACTATAAGTAGGTATGGAGTGGAAATGAGATAAGACTTATTTAAATTTAGATACATACCAATTTAAGACAATACATGTTTGTCTTAAAGACAAGAACAATATAATTGTTCACCACTCTGTGTGTGTCTGTTGCGGGAACCGAACCCACGATTTACGAAGTACAAAGCAGGTCACTAGGTACACTAGGTGCGCTAAATCAGTCAAACAAAAATGAAAAGACTATTTTTTCTCGCATAGTCAAAATAATTTCTAATTTTACAACTAATAAAATCGCAGATTCAAGAACATGGAAATCATATATACTCTAAGATGGAATTATATATACTACTGCCCATCTCACCCTCCGATACGCCACGGGATGAGATGGGATGGTGCACTTCTAGGGCTACATAATAGGCCACCAATTATAATACCTACTGGTAGGTAGGTATTACCGAGTTATTAATTATCAATGTAGGTAGCGTACTTACAAACAGAATAAAGTACGTTATTGATGTATGTAATTATATGTAAGTAGGTACATTTTATAGGTGTAGGGAGCCAGATTATTTGTAAAAATCACCTATAAATAAATAGTAAAATAGAATTAGACGCTTAGTATAAAGGGTATAGTATAAAGTACATACCTAAGTGGAATGAGACATTTCCTAAAGCAAAAGTGATAAAAAAATAATAAAGAACCTACACCTAACAAAAATAAATGAAATCCCATCAAAAACATAAATGTGAAAGGCTGCCAAGTTCGATACTATGGGAATGCTTCGCCTATAAAAGAAGTGAGATCTGAATAAGTACCAAGTTCCATAAAAATACCTCAAATCATAAATAGTTATAGGAATGCACACTTGATTTCCAGCAGTTTTTAAGGTACATTTTTAATAAGTATCACGTTACATAGAAATACCTAAAATTATAATAGTCAGAGAAACGCACACCGGTTTTTTTAGCAGTTTCCTGATAACATTTATTATTTTCAGTACTTTTTAATGATGTAACTTGGCAAGTTTTAATAGAAAATTATATACTTGACACATTGCAGTCCAAAGGTGTCGATTCATTGCATTGAAAAGGTGTGTGGTGTGTGAAAACTTGCCAAGTAACATCATTAAAAAGTACTGAAAATAATAAATGTTATCAGGAAACTGCTGAAAAAACCGGTGTGCGTTTCTCTATTATAATTTTAGGTATTTCTATGTAACGTGATACTTATTCAAAATGTACCTTAAAAACTGCTGGAAATCAAGTGTGCATTCCTATAACTATTTATGATTTGAGGTATTTTTATGGAACTTGGTACTTATTCAGATCTCACTTCTTTTATAGGCGAAGCATTCCCATAGTATCGAACTTGGCAGCCTTTCACATTTATGTTTTTGATGGGATACACATTTACACTAAACTACATTGCGCAGTAATATTTGAAGGATATAATAACGTAAAAGAGTCAAAAACTTTTGTAAATTTTGTTACGATGCAAACAAATATGACGTGTCACTCATTCAGTTTTTTGTACCGTCTTCGTCCATTTTATATTGCGAGACAAAGTAGTTAAATCACAACGTTCATTGTATTATAACATTTGTTCCGTCGGTATTAGAGACGTTTTTGCATTGACGTAAGGTTTATTTTACTACACTCTTATGCTAGTATAATGCTTTTGTATTGCGATTGGCAATTTAATCGAGAGTACTAATGCTTCTTTACTGCGATTAGCAAGTTTTTTGGCCGTATTAATGCTTCTTTAATGTGGTTGGCAACTTAATAGAGCGTACTAATGCTTCTTTAATGCGATTGGCACTTTCCATGACAACGATAATGCTAATAGCGCAGACATAATGCGCCTGTAATGCTATTAAATAACCTATTTAGGATCTTAAGCTGGGTAATTTGTCCCCATTTAAGAGCTATATCAGCACTATAAACGTTTATAATGCTACTATAAAACGAACTCAAAATGCTAAAAGCATACAGATATGCTGTAAGACGGCCGTTATACTGCTTTGATGTGTTACTTGGGTATCTATCAAAAAAACAGCATCAAAATCCGTTGCGTACTTTTAAAGATCTAAGCATACTTACATAGGGACAGACAGCGGAAAGCGACTGTGTTTTATACTTTGTAGTGATGTACAATAAAGAGTTTATACATGAGCAAATAAATGAAATGAATGTTGTAATACCATGGGGTATTACAATCCAAAATGCCTCCTTTGGCGCCGCGTACGTGGGTTACGTTAGGTACGTGATTAAGATAAGTCCTATCAGCCTCGCTAGGACATGTGTAGGGACCGTTAGGGCCGCCTCGTCTTATCAATATACATTTTGGTTCATTGTTGGGGTGGTAGTTAATGTAGGTATTTTGTTCTGTTATTATTTGTATATTATATACTTAAGTATATGTCATATACAAAGGAAAAAGTGACGAAGGCCTCTGGTGCCCAGGGCTGGAATCGAACCAGAGTCTTTTGCATTCGCGGCATCGGAGGCCTTGGTGATTTTTTCCTTCGTGACATCATAAAAATATATTCCTAACACAAACTCCTTCCTTCCTCTGATACTCGAAGGAAAGTAAATCACAAGATGTGATTTACTTTCCTTCGAGTATCAGAGGGAAAGAGTAAGGCGTATGGAAAAGCGATGTTTCTTAAATTATACTGAAATTATAGAAAATAATATAAGCAAAAATCCTAAATTATTTTGGTCTTTTATAAAATCTCGTTCAAAGTCCTTTGGGATACCAAGTACTGTGCGCTATAGTGGTGTTATTTTGAATTCAGGGAATGAGATTTGTAATGCGTTTTCTGATTATTTCAAAACAAGTTTTTTGGCCCCTGAAATTCCTGCCGCAAGTGATCCACATGGTTGTAGCAACGCTCTCAAACATACCGACTCGGCTAGTGATATATCCAGTATCTCTGTTGATAGTGACTTGGTTACCAAACTCTTGCTAAGCCTCGATCCTAATAAATCAGCCGGCCCCGATCAGGTTCCAGCCTTGTTTTGCATAAACTGTGCCAAAGCACTAAACCCATTTCTCTACTGTTCCGTCGGTCATTTGTAGAATGTACCGTTCCCGTGATTTGGAAATCGGCTTTTATAACCCCAATTTTACAAAAAGGTTCAAAAACGGATGTGTCTAATTACAGGCCGATTTCTAAATTATGTATTTTGGCCAAGGTATTAGAAAGAATAATCCACATGCAGATTTCGTCATCATTAAAAAATTCTATAGATAACACTCAACATGGTTTCATTCAACGTAGGTCCACAGTGTCTAACCTGGCCATATTCAATGATTTTACCTCTGAGACGATGGACAATGGTCATCAGGTGGATGTTATCCACTTGAGTGCCCGCGAATCAAAAAAAGGTGCTGTGAAGTGCCCAAGATTTACCGCGCGCCAGCGGCACCGTGTCATGTTTTGTTAATAAATCGATTGCTTGGCTTTCACTGAACTTTTTGTAATGATTCTTTTTACGTTTTAAAGCTAAAGAAACGGATAATTTGTTTATATAAATAATTAGATAGGTCATAGTAGTAAAAATTATTTAAAAAAAATCACAAAGTTGACATACAGTTTCGAATGGGGACTTTTGGCAGAAATATATTTATTAAAAAAAATCTAAATCGATAACGTATGTATTTGTTATGTTTATTTGAAACTTCAATAGTTTACGCTTCGATTGATACCAAATAAAGTATATGATCGCGGGGAAATATTTTGCATAAAACTTGTTTCATTTGCAATTTCTAAAATGTCAGTTTAGCAATTGACCGCCAAACCGCGTGGTTTGTTTATGATTTTTTTACGAATAATTTACGCAAATTAGGACAAAAATATTGTCATACGCAGATAAAGATACTATTAGTCTTTAAATAACACGTGCCAGTTTTGTCAAACTCGCAGCAATTTCTGTCACAAATTATCAATAACAAAAAATAGGCCTATATACCTACCGTAACGAGTGCCTTTTTTGACGTCCGATTACCGACAATTCCCACCACTTCAAACCACATATACACTTAACATAAATACACTCACATGTCACACTTTACAAATAAATACATATCAGGACGATTACCAACTCAATATGTACTGTTTTTTTTCATTACAAAAGTAAACAAACCCACGTGCTGAGTGTCAAAAGTCATACTAGATGTCACCGGGCGGGCCTCGCGCGGCCATCATTCAAGATGGCGGCGGTATAAGGACGGCATACACAAGCAACGATATCACATCTTCAACATTGAAATTATACATTATTTACATTTTATTGTATCAATCTTTATATGTAAAACAAAGTCGTGTCGGTTACACCATTTATAACTCAAGAACGGCTGGACCGATTTTAATGATGATTAATTTGTTGGATTTATCTTCGCCTCGAAAGCAGAATAGCTATTAAAATATTGGAGAAATTAAAAAAAAATTGTTGATGGCACGAAGTTCGCCGAGTCAGCTAGTTATGAATAATTATAACTTAAGTATCAAATGCTAATACGAAATTAAATATTATGCGCAGCGGCTCACTCACGCAGAACCGCAGACTTGATATTCCTGAATTAATAAATTATATTTTAATAACAGTGGTTGTCGTGATCTACGAGGGCGGAGTGATAAGTCCGGTAAAATCATTAGTTAAGGTAATATGTTCACAATTTCAATGATGCCCACTTGTAGTCGAACCTTTTTGAGGCTGAATTGTATATTTTCAGCCAGTTCGCATCATTACTTTTTTTTTGACAGCGAAGAAAAAAAACAATTGCTTTGATGTTTGCAAACATGGAGAAAAGTGAGTTTCGCGTTCTGATCAAACATTATTTTCTTCGAAAAAAATCTATTACGGAAACAAAAAAAAGCCTAGAAAAATATTACGGGGACTCTGCTCCGTCGATTAAAATGATTCACAAGTGGTTTACTGAGTTTCGTTGTGGTCGTACAAGCACTAATGATGCCGACCGACCCGGACGGCCAGTTGAGGTCACTACACCAGAGATGATAAGGAAAATCCATGATATCGTATTGGATGACCGAAGAGTAAAAGTCAGAGAGATAGCTGATATTGTAAGCATTTCAGACGAAAGGGTTCGTAATATCCTACACACTCATTTGGACATGAAGAAGCTATCCGCCCGTTGGGTGCCGCGATTGCTTACAGAGGATCAAAAGCGTACTAGAGTGGCCATTTCAGAAGAAGGTTTGGCGAAGTTTAGGCGTAATAAAAAGGATTTCATCCGTCGTTTCATAACTGTAGACGAAACTTGGATCCATCATCTTACACCAGAAACCAAGGAGCAGTCAAAACAATGGATTGCTTCTGGTGAACCTGCACCGAAGAAGGCCAAAGCAGTTTTATCGGCAAATAAAGTTATGGCTACCGTCTTCTGGGATGCTCGTGGTGTAATATACATTGATTACCTTCAAAAAGGCAAAACAATCAACGGCGAATATTATGCCAATTTACTGCAACGATTTCATCAAGTTTTAATGGAAAAAAGGCCCCACTTGGCGAAGAAGAAAATTCTTTTTCACCAAGACAACGCACGGGTACACACTTGTGCAGTTGCCATGGCTAAAATCCACGAATTGCATTACGAATTGGTCGCCCATCCGCCTTATTCGCCAGATTTAGCCCCCTGCGATTATTTCATTTTTCCTAACTTGAAGAAATGGCTTGGAGGAAAAAGGTTTAGGTCGAATGAGGAAGTGATAGAAGAAACCAATGCTTATTTTGAAGGGTTGGAGCAATCGTATTATGCGGAGGGAATACGAGGGCTGCTATTTATATATCCGGAAACCGGGATTACAATCTTCTTAAATAGCATATTTGACCTCCATGGTAAAATTTGAATATTTGACCTCCATGGTAAAATTTGAAAACGCTCGTGTTTTGTTTTTGACGGGTTTTAAATGTCATCTCGCAGCAAGAATGGAACTCACTCGTGAAAATATTCGTGCTATGATTTATTATGATTTTCGGCGTGGTTTAACGCAACAACAGTGCATAGATCAACTAACTTCAACATTTGGTGATGAAGCCCCATCTAAAACTACTGTGTATCACTGGTTTAGTGAGTTCAATCGTGGACGTAGTATGCTTACGGACGAAGTTAAGGCAGGTCGCCCGAAATCGGTCGTTGTACAACAAAATATCGAGGCTGTGCGAAAACTTATAATGGACGACCGACATGTTACGTACCGCGAGATAGAGGCGACTCTAGGTATTTCTATGACCAGCATTAATAGCATATTACATAATTATTTGGCTGTAAAAAAAATTTGTTCGCGTTGGATACCCCACAACTTAACAAAAGAGCAAAAATATGCTCGCGTCGAATGGTGCAATAAAATGTTAAAAAAATATAACCGTGGTGACTCAAAAGCCGTTTATAACATCTATACAGGTGACGAATCCTGGATCTATGCATACGATCCCGAAACGAAGCAACAATCAACGGTATGGGTGTTTCAAAATGAGCCGAACCCTACGAAAGTTACTCGTGCAAAAAGTACATTGAAACAAATGGTGGCCTGCTTCTTCGGTATTAATGGCCATGTAGCTACAGTGCCACTAGAAAACCGTAGAACGGTTAATTCAGAGTGGTACACGACCATTTGCTTACCGGAAGTATTTGAACAAATTCGTAAAACTAACCAGCGACGAAGAATCATTCTTCATCATGACAATGCCAGCTGTCATACGTCACGCGAAACAACTCTATTTTTGGAGGGTCAAAATGTGGAATTAACGGGTCATCCGCCGTACAGCCCTGACTTGGCACCCAACGATTTTTATTTATTTCCAAATATAAAGAATAAATTACGCGGTCAACGATTTTCGACCGCTGAAGATGCTGTCGACGCATTCAAACAACACGTTATGGAGGTACCTCAGGCGGAGTGGTAGAAGTGCTTTAAAAATTAGTTCACGCGAATGCAAAAGTGCATAGATCATCAAGGGGAATACTTTGAAAAACAATAAAACCATTTTCAGCCGTGTACGTTTGTTTGTTTTTTTGTTTCCGGATATATAAGTAGCAACCCTCGTAGAGAAGCTAGAAAAACGTTGGAATAAGTGCTGTGACTTAGAAGGAGACTATGTCGAAAAATAAATATTAACTTTGCCTATAACATAACAAATAGTTTAATTTTTACCAGACTTATCACTCCGCCCTCGTATATCACTAACATAGTATGTTAACAAAAACTACACACAAAAGACTAACATAGTATGTTATAGTAGGTACGGGCAGATTTTAGCATATCTACTCGTAAATTACTGAAACCAGAATTAACTGACCGATTTGAATAATTTTGAACGGAGTTACAATTCACAAGTAAGCTAATGGTTTTTTTACGTACCTACAAAATTATGTTGTTCAAAAAAATATTACGTAACATGAAAATTTCTGTTAAAAATAAGCTATGCATATAAAATTTAATTCTTATACATATTATATATTGTATTATCAGCATCAACGTGAATTTGAACCATTTATATTAATAACGAGCTTTTTCCCGCGGCTTCGCCCGCGTACTAAAATTACTATAAAAGGAGGTTCTCAGTTAGACTTGTATGTTTGTATGTACCTTGCTGAACCGATTTATATGCGGTTTTCGGAAAAGTATTTGTTACACTCTGTAGGTTTCGGTATATCATGTTTTGGTGAAGGTGGTTCATTTTTTTTTTTCTTAAATAAATGATTGCAATAATTGTTGAATTGTTATACCAGCAACGACTTACTATGTACTACGAAGAGATTATGATTAATGCAGATTTCTACTCTTAAATAGAAGCTTTTCCCCGCAACTTCGTCTGCGTGGAATTAGAAAACAGCCTCCTTTTTACCCGCTTAAGGAATGACTTCAGGGATAACAACTGTTATATATCGTTCCCCAGAACTCAAACTATCTCCATACCAAATCTTCTAAATAGGCTCAGCGGTTATTAATTCCGCATACAAATTTTCAACCCACAGTTCCACCCCCTAAAGCGGTATTTTCGGTATAAAACCTATCCTATATTGTTTCCCGGGACTCAAACTATCTATGTAGCAAGTTTTATCTCCATCGTCTGTTCAGCGGTTAATAATTCGCCATACAAACAAGCAATCCCTTTTCTACCCCTGTAGGGTTAATTTTCGGAATAAAAACTACCCTATATTGTTTCTCGGGACTTAAACTATATCCACAACTTTTATCTAAATCGATTTGCGGTTAAAAATTTCCCATACAAACTTCCAACCACCTTATGGGTTGATATTCGGGATGAAAACTACACTATGTAATTTCCCGGGATTCAAACTATCTCTTTACCAAGTTTCATCTAAATCGGCCCAGCAGCTTAAGCGCGAAAAGGTAACAGACAGTTAGACAGGCATACTTTCGTATTTATAATATTCAATTCTAATATTAAATCTATGTACCAAGTTTCATCTCAATCGTCTTCTCAGCGGTTAATAATTCGCCATATAAACTATCAACCCCTTTTATACCCCTCTAGGATTGATTTTCGGTATAAAAACGTCTATATTGTTTCTCGGGACTCAAGCTATATCCATACCAAATTTTATCTAAATCGGTTCGCGGTTAAAAATTCTCCATACAAACCTCCAACCCCCATTTCACTCCTTAAGGGTTGAATTTCGCGATATTAACAATTTTATGTCCCTTCCCGGGACTCAAAACTATCTGTATACCAAGTTTCATCTAAATAGGTTCACCTGTTAAAAAATTGCCATAAAAACTTCCAACCCACTTTTCACCCCCTTAAGGGTTGATTTTCTGGATGAAAGCTACCTAATGTTATTAGATTGCAATTTCGTACAAATACTTTCAAGAATTTTCATGTCCACAATATTAAATTTCAAAATCGATGCAATTTTCGTAATTAACATCCCACAATACCATAAAATCGACACCCATATTGATATTTAGACATTTCAACCCCATCGCACCTCAACATGGCGGATGGTATTTCACGTTCGCTACGTTGGATTTTAAAATCGTTATTGTTTTCGTAATCAACGACCCGATAAACCATAGAAACAATACCCATGTTGATTTTCAGACTTTGTGACCACCTTTCCCTCTTTTTGGGGTTTAATTTTCAAAAAACCTGAAACACATATTTACTCATTTATCGTTAGGAATACTCCTGTGAAGTATCAAATAAAATAGTCTAACTAATCTTGTTTCGCCATACAAACTTTGTACCGCCATTTCATCCCCTTAGCGGGTTAATTTTGAAAAATTCTTTCTTAGTGCACCCCTAGACCTTATAAGGAACCTACGTGCAAAATTTGGAATCTCTAGAACCAGCGGTTTGGGCTGTGCGTTGATATGTCAGTCAGTCAGTCAGTCAGTTTCTTCTTTTATATACTTAAAGATAGAAGATAAAACATCCCTCGCCGATTAATAAAAAAAACTAAAAATTATCAAAAAATGAGTAATAGCCTCCACAAATGAAAATAAAAACACTCTAAATTCACTAAGCTAAATTAAATCAATCTGCAACCAAAACCCAGTGTGCACCATGCCTTATGACATAAAACGCGGACCCTGTGAGGATCTGTTAAAATGCTTCGAGCAACTACTGTTGCGTACAGTTGTACTTACGGACATCACAAGTTTATTTCACCTAATCCTGTTCAAAACATACATAATTACTCATTTAAAGAGGATTAACGCTTAGGTTAATAGACAAACTAACTTATTCTAATAGCCTAGACAGAAATATGGCTTAATCGTATAATAAATGTACGATTCAAAATCAAATACGCAAAATTTTCATCACTAGACTTAATTTGTTGCAAGAATTTATCACATTATATTTAAATTAGTATTGAAATATATGCTTTATCGTATGGAGCAGTAAACAAGGAATAATTTGATATACAATGCTAATTAAAATATGCGAAATTGAGTACTGACGGCATTTTTTTAATGACTAGCTCCCTCGCTGACATACCGAACTTTGACAGTCACCAAAACAATAATCTGAAGTTTGTAAAAATGTTCCACAGACTGCGGTTTTTATTTTTTTTAATGTTGCCACATTAATCCTCTGCCTAACTAAGTCAACAGAAAAGCGCTCTTCACACGTTGCACATAGATATCATTTAAAAACCGTTGGTACTCCAACTCGCAACTAGTGTTGCGAGAGCACTTTGCGTTTTGACAAAATGCAACCGTAGTTGCGCAGGGCACGTGAGTGGTTATCTATACAGATTACAGTAAAGCCTTCGATCGTATTGACCACGATATATTAATATTGGCATTAGAGGGGATCTCTTAAGATGGTTTAAGTCGTACATAAAAAATCGGTGTCAGTCGGTGGTGATTAATAATTATATGTCGAGTTGGGTATCGATACCAAGTGGAGTCCCCCAAGGTTCTATACTGGGCCCACTTCTATTTAACATCTTTGTGAATGACATAAGTACCTGCTTCCAGTTTTCTAAGTTGCTCAGCTTTGCTGACGACATGAAAATTTTCGCTAAAATTACCTCACCGACTGATGCATGTGCACTACAATCTGATCTAAGAAGACTCGATACCTATTGTAACACAAACAAATTAGATTTAAACCCCACTAAATGTTTTACAGTAACCTTCTCTCGTAAATTAAATAACATTTGTACCCCATATTCACTAAAAAGTAACATTCTTCAGCGAGTAGCGAGCATGAGAGATTTAGGTATTATTCACGACTCCAAACTTATTTTTGCCGAGCACATTGATAGTATAGTAGGCAAAACTTCCAGGTCACTTGGATTTATAATGCGTATTAGTTCAGTTTGTTTTACCCGTCTCAAAACTCTCAAAATCTTGTACTGCGCTTATGTGAGAAGCAAACTAGAATACGCATCGCAGATATGGAATCCTCAGTACCAAATTTATGTTGATAGGGTTGAGAGATTGCAGTCAAAATTCATCAAATTTCTCTGTTATAAAATGCGAGTCAACTATAGTTCTACCAACTACCTCAAGCTGTGCAAGAAACATCATTTGATCCCACTTGTTAAGCGCCGTGAAATTGCAGATATAGTGTACTTAGTAAATATTATTAAAGGTAATGTAGATTGTCCGAATTTGCTTAATAAAATCTCTTTTAATATTCCGTCAAGGAGGCTTAGGCATTTTCGTCCCATTAGTAGTAATTATCAAGCTACTACTAGATATAGAAAAAACAGTTTTATATGCAGGGCAGGCATGACTTTAAATAAAGTTCTTATAAATTGTGATATCGACATATACAGTGATAGCATACCAGCAATAAAAAATAATTTAATTAGGTACTTCATGGGTGACAACAATTGTGGCGCGGGTTAGGGCTCGGTGAATTATGGAATGTGTACTAACAAGTTTTTCTTCATCTTTCTTTTTTCATTTATCTTTGTAAGCATTGATCATGTATATAAATAGATCATCTGTTCTTATGCTTTAGGAACTTGCATGTGTATTAAGTTGGGCAAAAACTATTGTTATATATTTTATTTCTATAAGTGAGAACCTATAATTGGCTTTGTGATTCTATTGTAATTTATGTATACTGTATAGCGCTGTTGGTTTTCCATGTATCAAAATAAAATAAAATAAAAATAAAATAAAACAAAGTTAGGAATACATTTTTTATTTGTTTCGAGAATCTTTATTTTTCGAAAAAGATATGAAATAAACTTTATCACTTATGCTTTTTAGGGTTCCGTAGTCAACTAGGAACCCTTATAGTTTCGCCATGTCTGCCCGTCCGTCCGTCCGTCCGTCCGTCCGCGGATAATCCCAGTGACCGTTAGCACTAGAAAGCTGAAATTTGGTACTAATATGTATATCAATCACGCCGACAAAGTGGTAAAATAAAAAGTGGAAAAAAATGTTTTATTAGGGTACCTCCCCTATACGTAAAGTGGGGAGTGATTTTTTTTTTTCATTTCAACCCTAATGTGTGATATATTTTTGGATAGGTATTTAAAAATGAATAGGGGTTTACTACAATCATTTTTTGATAATGTAAATAGTTTCGGAAATAATCGCTCTAGAAGTAAAAAAAAATGTGTGTCCCCCCCCCCCCTCTAACTTTTGAACCATAAGTTTTAAAAATATGAAAAAAATCTCAAAAGTAGAACTTTATAAAAACTTTCTAGGAAAATTATTTTGAACTTGATAGGTTGAAGTTTTTGAAAAAAAATTACAAAATAATTTCTGACCTAAGTTTGTAATTTAACCGTATAAGCAGGTATTTACAAAATCACAATGAAATGACGTGCTTTCAAATAAAGTAAAAACGGTGAAAATCGGTTCACGCAATAAAGAATTATCCCATAAAAATCATCTTCCATACTTTAAGCTCGCGCGCAATAGTTTACTTAATTTGCCGATAGATGTCGCTGTACGTGGAACGCTCATATCATATCCTACATGGCGGTGTTATTTTAACTCTTTAAGTGGGGACACTTACTGTGACGGACGGAAAACTACGGAACCCTACACTGAGCGTGGCCCGACACGCTCTTGGCCGGTTTTTGTAAAATTTTGGTTAGTTACGTTGTTCTTGTGTAAAAAGAAAAATATTTGTTTCTGAAAAAAAAAAATATAGAAAGTTCTCGTTACATCTATTAAATTTCTCTATTTTAATGTTAATTTATAATTTATTTTATTATAGGTAGTTCTTAAATCTGTGGTTTTTATTGTCACTTTTTAAGGATTTAGTACTATGCAGGAAATTTTGAAGGCAATTTTTCGACAAACGGAATAGTTTTTTCGCAAAGATTTTTCGTAGCCCCTTTGGAGACGAACGTGTTGACATCAAAAACACAAATCCGCCAAAAATGGTTAGTTATGTTGTTTTTGTAAACATCCTATCAAATATTTATAACGTAGCCGGCCGCTCTGAGAATGATCATCGTAAATTGATCGAAACATGTCGAGCAAAAATCGATTTAAATTACGTGAGTAAAGTCAGGGCCAGACGACAGATAGCCGCAGATTCTGCCACGTGACGTTGGTTGAAATGAGTCGTTGAAGCGAGCGACTACATGGTTGACAACAACCGCCCAACTTCAGTGTGTTCGAAGCGTGGCCAGCCAATGGTTGGCAGAGCACGCCCAGCCACCAAGGGCGTTTAAAGGTCATGTAGAATTTGGCATCAACCATGGGCTACATGGTTTAAAATTTCTGTTTTCTGCCAAGGTTTCGTGGCAGAGGGCTGTGGTTGTATGCCGTCTGGCCCTAACTTTACCCGTTATAAATATTTTTAATATGTTAGAGTCTCACGAAAGTTTTATAGTTAAAATAGTACGTTTGTTAGAATTCTTAGTTTGGCCGTAAAAACCGTTGTACGGAAGTATCCCGCAGACAGAATTGTTTTTTTTTAGTTTGTTCATTTTGGTAATATCCAAAGGATTTACAAAAATAAATTTTTTTAACGTAACATACACTCAATTACTAAAAAAAACCGGCCAAGTCCGTGTCGAACCATGCATAATGGAGGGGTCCGTACCTTCAATGGAATATTAAGAACCAAACTAATACCAAAAGGTCGTATCTGATGCCTATGGAAGAAGTTTTTTGGAGATAACTGAAAAATGGCTGAACCGATAATGTTCAAAATATTTTGTAGAAAGTATGTGATAAGGCGCATCTCCTCAAGCGATTATTTCAGAAAATATTTACTTAATCACAAAATGTTCAAAGAAACCTCAATGTTATTTTTAAAGCCTATCGATTGATGTGTCACATGTTGATATTAGGCAAAAAAAAGTTTTGGAAATGTAGTTACTTGTATGAAGCGCCCCCCTAAAAATATTTTTTTCTGCAATTTAACTACATAACTAAGTAGCGGCATACAAAATACACCTTGTGTGTAAATTTTATTCAGATACGTCTTATAGTTTCCGAGTAAAATGGCTGTGGCATACGGACGGACGGACGGACGGACGGACGGACAGACGGATATGACGAAACTATAAGGGTTCCGTTTTTGCCATTTTGGCTACGGAACCCTAAAACAGGTCCTATGGTATAGAAATTTCTATTTTCTTTGGTAGGTATATTTTTATCATTGGATTTCAAATTTCAGAAAACGCATTCGGTCGCCATCACGCCGCGTAACTCAGGCCTGAGGATTCGTAACAACTATGCATTACCCGAGGTCAAGGTTGTACTGGTTAGGTTAGGAGGAATAACCCTAAATCGTTTCATGAATTGTCTTGAAGATAACGTCACTTCACGTCGTAAAGACACACATGCTACATTATTTACTTGATACCTAACCCACAATAGTGTTGCAAAGCAGAACACCTGTCGATGTGTAAACATGTAAGGATAATAACTGATAAAGTGATAAACAACAGGTACAATTTACAACTTATCATTGCATATGTAAGGTGCATACTTTTTGATTTTCTTTATGAACGTTTTAAAATAAAACTTTAAATAAGTCATGACAATGACTTAGGGTCTAGTTAGTTAGTTGGTTAGTTTTACTGGGCATTTTCCGCAAGTCGACATCCAGCGTGCCTATTTTGCGTGAAATGGGGATGGCGCTACTCTAACCACCCTAGCTCCTCCACGAACCCCAGCAAAGCCTTTATGTTGCTTACCGCGTCGTGTAAGGTGCTTGGAGACCCTAGGTGCTTATTTCTGTGTACCTGTTTGCAGTCTAGCAGAATGTGTTTAGTTGTTTCCTCTGCCTCCATGCATGCACGGCACAGGGGGCTGTCTGTCCTACCTATATTGTAGAGGTGTTGGTTGAGTGTATTATGTCCTGTTATCAACTCTATTATTTTGCGTAGTAGGTGTCTGTGGCCTCAGGAGTGTTTTGGTGAGTTTATGGTTTCGTCTCGACACAATTTCTTTGGTCTGTTTACAGGTGTCCTTTTGTTCCCAGTATTCTTGATGTTTTTGTTTGTAGTCGTGATCCAGTTGGTTTTGTATGTATGAAAAGGGCAGGGGCATTATTGGCTCGGGTCCGAAAGCCGGTGTACTCGAGCCCTTCCGGGCCAGTTCATCCGCTGCATCGTTTCCTCTGGAGCTGCTGTGCCCTTTTATCCATTGGAGTGTCACCTTGTTACCTGCTTCGCATATTTCTGAGAGTCTGTGGTGACATTCGTGTATGAGAGCAGAGGTGTTTTTTTCCCTGTTCAGTGCTTGTAGTACTGATTTGCTGTCTGACAGTATTAGTATATTTTCATGTTTAACCTTTCGTCTTTTTATGGCATCGCAGGCTTCTATTATTCCTACACATTCCGATTCCGACTTAGGGTCTAACGACAGTCAGTAAATGGTAAACTCATTCAATTATCATATTTTTTAGGGTTCCGTACCTCGAAAGGAAAAAACGGAACCCTTATAGGATCCCTTTGTTGTCCGTCCGTCTGTCTGTCTGTCAAGACCATTTTTCTCACGAACGCGTGGAGGTAATAAGCTGAAATTTATATCAAATACTCAGGTCAATTGTCCCTTGGAGCTGTCAAAAAATCAGACTTAAAAGCCAACGCAATCAAAAGATATACTCGTTTATGCTGCAAATTTAAGTTTTTCGGCACTCGCAAAACCTACGGGGTACTTCCCGTGAACTCAGAAACTTGAAATTTGGCACGAAGCAACGTCATATAGCATAGACAATGGAAAAATTACAAAAAGTAAACATTTTTAGTAAAATCATACAAAAAAATATTTTTTTAAATTTTAAACTTACTACCTTTTTCCTCGTAAACGCGTGGAGGTATTGAATTGAAATTCATGTCAAATACTCAGGGCTATAGGACCTTTCAGATGTAGTAAAACCAAACTTTTATGTCAACGCGATCAAAAGAAATTGCAATTTTAGTTGCATATTTTGAAACTGAGTACTCGCAAGAAACTCAAAACCTAAAGGGTACTCCCGTAAACTCAGAAACTTGAAACTTGGCACGAAAAAAACTTCATATAGCACAGATAAAGTAAAAATTACGAAAACCGTAAATTTTTAGTTACATTATATAATAAAAATATCTTTAATAATTTTAAAATTACTACCCCTATATACCTACAGGTTTGTACGGAACCCTCGGTGCGCGAGTCCGACTCGCACTTGGCCGGTTTTTTTTTATACCACGACGATCGTAAACAAGCATACTGCCCATCTGACGGTAAGCAGCTACCGTATGCTATAGACGCTCCAGAGCCTGGAGCTCCAGAGAGGCTTTGCCGACCCTTTAATACAAAGGAGGATTCACTGTGTTGTGTGTGAGGAGTCACGTGTTGACGGCTAAAGGAACAGAAAAAGTCCCCCTGCGTCAACACACTGCCTCTTTGAGCTAGCAAAGCAACCAACCAACTGCATACTGCTGTCATACTTCAAAACTCGTTTGAGCGCCTTTGTGTGCACGGTACATCTGTACACGCTTCAATGTGTGCGTGCGTCTTAGTCTTAGGGCGCCGTTTCCGCAAGGTTTCCGCTGTCGTAAAGGACGTTTGACAATACACCAACATTTTGCTTTTTATCGATGCGCTGCCAACCTGACGGATTAGCCTACTAGTTCCCTACCAATCAACCGCCGCGGGGTGAGGTAATTCCGTTCGGGGCGGGGCGTAGCGTGGCCATTCTGTATGAAATACTATTACCTATTCTGTGGTCTATTGCTACTTAGCTGACTATGGTTATCAGTAAGGTACTTCCCCGCCCCAGACAGGCTCCGCTCTAGATTTGAGCGAGATGACACGAAACGAATTCCTAATTGTTACTGATTGTTCTACATATCAGCAATGCACATATGTGAGCGCTAGGACAGAGACAGCTAAAACCTCATTGGTCCATGGTATGTTCAATGACTAATACTGTTGTTATAGGTATAGGTAGGTGGCCGTGTTGGGGCAGATGCAGATATTATCTTAGATAGTCAATACAAATTAAAAGGACAAGTGTACAACATATACACCGTGGGCACGTTTAACCCGACAGATTTTAACCACGAATATCTGAGACCAATAGAAGGAAAAAATATTATGTGACTTTAGGTCAATTTCGCCAAAAAAAATTTGTTTTTTTTTCTATTTTTTTAATGTTGCACATGAAAAGTAAATTCTATTAATAAAATTATCGCCTAAAAGAAATTGGTACATTTTTTTTTAAAGATTTCTGTATTGTTTTTCTTATCACTTTGATATCTGTCAATAAGGACGTGTAAACTATGCCCAATAGTGGCAACACCGCCACCAGAAAAAGTGTTTTTTATTTTTATTATTATTAACCCTGAAACTAGGCGTATTCCAGAAAAGTTTATAGGACGTTTTAGTATCTAAATATGATCAGGAATACACTGTTTAAAACTTTCTAGTTATAAGGGCTCACGGTGTATAATAATACAAAAAATATAGACAACAATTAATATTGAACAAAAACAATTGTAAGTATAAACGTAATTTTAGATAGGTTAAAACTGCGATAGAAATAGACTAAATAGGTACTACAAGAAAAGTACGAGACGGTTTGGCAAAATAAATTACAAAACTAATAAAGATTTCTGTTAAATCATGGTTAAATCATATGAAACAACGTACGAATTGAAATTAATCAAATTATACAAAAGCAGACTATACTAAAAGTCACGTATATCAAAAATTACATAAAATTGTATTGTTTACATTTAATTGTAAGTCATTATAATGAAGTGAAGTGTAATTTGATTAAACATTAGGTACCACATTTTACAAAATATAGTGGCTAGTCACGCGATTTGGGATGCCACTAAACATAAAAGCAACGTAAGATTGCTCCCTACTGAATAAAACGCGAACACTTTGCATATAATAAATACCTGTAGGTAGATTTCACAGTTTCTGGCTAATGTTTGGCATAGGTAACAACGCTAGGAGGATAATGAGGGTTGAAGGAGAGGCATTTAAATTATAAACATCTAATAGCGATTAAATATTGATTTCTTGCACTAATGTATATATTTGCGCGAGCAAGATGCACTACAGGAATGTCAAACCAATAAATAACATCTGACATTTTAACTCTGACTAAAATGATGAAGTTATGTTTTAAAAATAACAGTAATAGGAATTTAAAATCACGAATATTTAAACTATTAATTTCCTGCAAAAATAATTGGGAGAAACTCTTCTGTGCGAATATTTTCATGCTTATTTTTTTTTATTCGTCTGTGATTCGAGCGCTCGAAACTAAAAAAGCAGCCCCCTGTTCGTTTTGTGGTCCAGGATTATTAAGATCCTTTTAAGACGTCTTATGTAAATCTAATATTACTAAAGAACTCTTTATAATTAAAAAGTACTAAAACTCCATATCGACAAAGTAGGCGTTTTTCCCCTGCACTGACCGTTTTACTTGTGTAGGTACTTGTAACGTGTTTTGTGAATCGTATTATTTAATAGACTACTCTATATCAATCTAATTAATGGCCATGGTGGTGCCACGATCAGTCGATCAGGCAAATTATGTATAAGGATACTAGCATCGATTAGCGATTAGATTACGACGAGCAAAGTCAAAGTGCAGTCAGCTCACCCATTGTGAAAATTAGTCTGCCCCGGCACGCAAAATGTTGTACAAGACATTGGAAAAGTCATTTAAAAGTTTATTGTGTTTTAATACAATATTTTAAACATGTCTTTTAATTTACATATGGTTCATATGCTTAGCTGGGCTGTATCGGTGAACACAACGAGAAAATATCAAATCAATATCATATTTTTCACATTCTCCGCTTCCAACTAAATCAACGAATATTTAGAGAAAAGAAGGATTTTCCAAAGTTTTTAATATCTAATTAGATTATATGCATAGTTAACTCTAAACAAATCTCGATAATATATAATAGGTTGGTAGGTACTGAGGAAATATCGAACATGAAAAGTTGGTTAGGATGGAAGGAGGAATATGACGTTCCCAATTATTTGTACGGATATAGTTATTCCTAGCCAGTGACTAAGTATTCCACCGTGTAAACTGGAAAAATCCCCAGTGAATGCCAGTTTGTCGTCATCGGCCTACTTACTTAGTACAGGGTCTGCTTTATGGTAAGACACTAACGCTGAGGCGCTTTATGGTGAAAACTTCTATTCTGCTTTGCACCTCCATGGTTCTCACATGCGCGATTCCAATCCTCTAAGATCATGAACACTCTGTTTTGATTTGATACCGGAGTCCCTTGAGAAAATCTTGCGAATACATGCAATAGGTACTCACTTGAAAATGAAAAGCGTGCATCCATGCAGCTCAATTTCGTGACTTCACCGATAATTTGCGGATTGAACGTTATCAGTTTTGCATAATGACCTTCCAGTAGCTACTGGGTGCGTGTAGATATCGTATTCATAATTAACTTTATCAATGTCCCAACAGGGTCCGGTGTCACAAGGGCCGCGATTCGAAAAATAAACACACACACTGGAAAGACACAGCTCCAACCCAACTCAACCCAACTCAACTCAACGCTATAACGACATTGATATTTGCTATTCGAACAGATATTCATTCAACATTGGTATCACATTGGTCTCACATTGGTCACACATTGGTCGCACATTGTAGCAATGTTGTACCAATGTGAAACCAATGTGAGACCAATGTGATACCAATGTTGAATGAAAATCTGTTCGAATAGCAAATGTCAATGTCGTTATAGCGTTGAGTTGAGTTGGGTTGGAGCTGTGTCTGTCCAGTGTGTATGTTTATTTTTCGAATCGCGGCCCAGGTGTACTGTGCGTACTTCTTGAACGGTCTAAGAAAATGTACAAGCATGACCTCGAGAGCCTTTATAATATACCTTCGCGTAATTTGAAGTTTGGATATCATTATTTTTTCACGAATACTTCTTTTAAATCAACTAACTCGCATGCTAAAACTTTATGGAGTTATATAAGAATAAATACTGATTCTCTTCGCTAGGAACGTTTATAAGTACATATAGCATACCCACACTGTCAAGGTAACCTTCATAATATGAGTATCTAGCTTGGTTGTGGCATCGATGTAGATGTCTGTATGACATTTTAATACTCGTAACATTAAGAGTCTGTAAACGTTTATTTCTTCGATTTCGCTCAACTTTTCGATACCATTTTTCATTAACTAACTAGACTTCTATTAGTTTGTGTACATATTTTTAATTAATTTTAAGCGATTTTCGTTTTCTATCGTTAGCGGACTCTTAAGGTTTCGGGTCGGGAACGCGCATAAAGAACCATGTGGTAACCTTACCACCGGGCAGAAAGAACTATTATGCATGTGGCATGGGATAAACTCTGTGCTGCGGTCATTTAGATAAGGGGATACCTATAATCCGTAACGGGAATTCACGATTACACATGGTCTGACTCGCTTGCGCGGCCCATTTCCACGCGGGTAACAAACCCATGAGTCACCCGGTCCCGGTCCGTCGCTGCAATTTTGGCCACAGTTTACTCCGACGGGCTCCGTTGTCACTCAGCGATTAACGCGTTGGCTGCGGTCCAAAGCCTGCACCTAGGTACTTGTATGTAGATTCCCTTTGTTTATAGATATTGTGATTTGTTTATAGATTTGTAGCGCCGTGCATTCTTACTGGGCGATTCCATCTGAATTCAAAAAATGTACTGCGCTACATGATTTCTAATATAAAACATTGAGGATAATATTGGAGATCCAAGAATCACTAAATCACGACCATATTTTTTTTATTGTCTTGTATCTGTGTAGGGCCCGTGGGAACTGTAAAATTCGGTCAAAATAGTGCTCGCATAAAATGTTTTCTAGATTTTTACATATACTGGGACCACACTTCGCCTATGCGGACGAATATTCGTGTTGCGTCTCTTTCTTATTGTATAGAATAAGAAAGAGACGCAACACGAATATTTGTCCGCATAGGCGAAGTGTGGTTGCGCCATTAGAATAGTCATGATTGATTTTGATACTTTATTCGAAAGATTATGTATTAGGAATTTAATATTATAAAATGAAACTGATCTAGGACAACAAAGTAAAAAGTGGTGACATGTAAAACTTGCTCAAATTTGTCTCATTTTATTAATTTTCAATTGGACTTTGTGTCGATCCAGTTGCAAGTTAAGAGTTAATTTTTTTGTATCAAGTATTAACCCTGGTAATACCGTGAAATAGCTATTTTTGTATAATTGTATGTCTTATATGAAAAAAGCTATGATGAAAATTTAAAACTGCCCATCTTTGTGCTGAAAAAAGTCCATGTGGAGGAAATAATAAAAATCTGAAATTACAGGTACAGATATAATGTTGAGTGCATCGACTCTAGTAAAAATAAATAGTAGGAAGGTAGTAGGTATATGACTGTACTCCTATGAATGTACTAACTTGTCTAACATAAATATGATTCCCAATTGTCACTGTTGAATGATGAGCTGCTAAACTAGAATCAAAATGATAAGCTGATAAGTTCTATACCACGCAACATAGATAGGTATCCACCTGTGCCAAAGATTAGCAGCTAGGTAAGTAGGTAGGCATCAAAATCACAAGATCTAGCAACTAGTAAAATTGCGTGTCAGTTATTATTATTATTGTTTTGAATCATTGCGTCGTTGCAAATTGTGCTGCAACTCGTTTGTTGTTGAATTTACAAACTGTGCATTATAATGATGTCACGTTAAATATGCGTGATGGTCGGGCTAAAAATTGCATTAGTGCAATTCGTTTCATAAGTATATTTTATTAAGTCAAGATATTGATACATTGACTGACAACGAAATTAGGTATAAACTAAATGAAATTGCTATTGTAACATAGACTCAATACAGTTAGGTTTACAAAATAATATACTTATAAAATTCCTTTTCAGTAAGGTAAGTACTCAACTGAACAAAGGAAGGATCTAGATAATTAGGTGCGGACAAAAATAGTCTGTGCGTAGTCGGGCCCTGGCCAGATGACGTCACGGCCAGGGCCGGCGGCGGGGCAAGACGGGCCCCGCGCCAGTGCCGCGCGCGCCGCCCGTCTGGTCGCACGTACCGCTGCAGCCACTCAGCGCCAGTCTCGCCCACCACTCCACCCCCCCCTGCCGGCTGCCTACGCGCTCCCGAACACACAGACGGTGAGTTTTGAGTACCTACATATACCCCGCCTCGCATGCTACCCTAGTCTCCACGTCTCATATGCGCTAGGAAAGTTTATTGTCCAACTGCAGCGACCGATGCACCGAGGTGACAAGCCGTTGCAGATTTCTCCTCCCGGCTCTGGTGGGTGCACCGATTCCACATAACGTCGCTACATTTCTACGGCTATAACTAGTATGTAATTATATTGTTAATTAGATCGTAGTTTTTTGTATGGAAGAGCGAGTCAACCTTGGCGCATCTTGCATTGCAGCGGGGACCTTGCAAGTCACGCGTCACACTAACCTCGCCTCACGCCGTGCTCGTACATTTACCGCGTTTTCCCTCGATAACGTTACCAAGACGATTCCTATATTGAGTAAGCTTTCCATTGCTCCGCCCGCTCCCAGAGTTCTGCGTATCAGCAAGGCTCGTTCGTAGGATAAGCCCGCAATGGATTTAAGACAATATTATAAAGTCGCGTAGTAAAAGTGATTTGGTAAGGGATTGTGTTGATAGACGCGTTTGACGGAGCGGACGCAAACAGCTGACCGATGACGACGTACTTACTTCTTTTCGACAGATAAACTAAATGACGCGGTCGATCAAGGACGTTGGATCATTATCGAATGGTATTTCCCGTTTAGTGCTAAACTAACTTACTAATGATTCGCCTAAACGACAGTCATTACTAAAGTTATTGTGTCAATTGAGTCGGTCGTTTGAACAAATAAGTCATTTTTTTATCAATACAGGCACCTACCTTATACAGGTAAGTATAAGATATCGAGGCGTGCGTGCACACGCATACCTAGCTACATACAAACAAGGGGCCTCGGCGTTTCCCGAGTTATCGCGCTGGAAAAACACGCTATTCTTTATCGCAGCCGTGCTCACTATAGTGCAGTGCAATTCTGCGAGTAAAACTTCAACACAGCCGCAACGTTTCACTATCACTAACTAGAATGTGCATTCGTTTTGTTTATGTAGGTATTCCGCTTTAGTTGTAATAAAGTTTTATTGCATTTTATTTTTGCATGGTTAGTAACACGTACGTTAACAGATAGGCGTTGCAGTATCATCCGCTTGCATTCGCCGGCGTCGGCGCTTTTATTGCGTTTGCTTAATTTAGGGCACGGGACCAAAACGATAAAATTGAAAGGAGATCGTCGACTTTTCCTCTCACCGTCTTACCAAATGCACCGCACCCGCTCCAGTTTACATTACTTTCTTGCCTTGAATGGAATTGAATTATCATTTAAATCTGACTGACATATGAGGTTGTAAAACTAGAGGTAGGTAGAAAAGTTGATATCGAGTGCAATTAGAAACCAGACTAAAGAGCATGATGACTAATTACTACTAAATAGGTATCTTCTGTATCAACGTGTGTTAGGAACGTTTTGCAGGTATTGATTATTAAGAGGCATTTTTTTATAATATTGTAGTTGAGAAATAATTAGCAAGGTTTCAGATGCAATTTTCACGCTAATTAATTTCTACTGTTCATAGTTAGGTAAATATGTACATAGGGCCTCACTTATAAGTTTAGTTTATATTTGTAATTCACGCTGAGGCCCGGGTTGTGTATTTTTTCACCTCGAGTTGGCATTGAACGTGGTCCACAAAACCGGTAGGTTGCGGTTACCCTTCGCCGAACATTGAGAGACGTCGCGATTGCTGTTGCGACTCGTAATCAATACACCTCGATAATGCACTCACAATTTAGGTAAATTAATGAACGTATTCGAAACATATCAAAAGACTAACAGCAATGCCTAAAATATCTTGGCTTCACGAGTAAATACATTAAACTCCCTTTAAGCGATGACTGACATATATAAATCTAGCTTTGGCCAGAAGCACAACCCCATTACACTTTAACAGTGATCATGACAGCATACAGAATAAAGTATCCATGACATCACTACATTCACGCCTTATCTACAGGCTTTCCACTAAAAGCCCTTTTTTTATTCAGCCCCTTCAGAAGAAGTAGTCGTAAGTGGGTCATACTACGTCTTCAACTTATTACAGTCATAGGCCAAGCTAGGCATTTCGCAATATGACGCTACGAGTCCCGAGCGTGACGCACTATCATCAAGCTGTTAAACGGTGCAAGCCTGTAGGTTAGCAATCCTCGCCCACTTGTATCGCCCATTCGTGGTCACCCGTGTAGCCCCGCGCGCGACATTGACATACATACTGTGGCCAAAGATTCACGTTACAACTTAGCACTGGGCTAGCAACATTATGAAATCACTTGTTCTTGTAGGTATTGCTCCGCATCTGTGATAGTTTTTTCCTTGTCGTTTTTTTCCGCAATACAATTCAGTGTGGCTATGGTTGTCACGTCATTTGTATTAAATTACTTATGTGTGGAACATGTTATAATTGGTTCATTATTTCATTTCAGAGTGAAATGGTGAGGAAGTACGAAAGAATGAGCGGCCGCCAGTCTTGGAACGAAGCCGATATGGCGAGGGCTGTAGCAGCCGTAGTTTCGGGGAAGATGGGATACAAATTGGCCGCCAGGACGTTCCACATACCGCGCTCCACCCTGCAGAGGCGCGCCAGCAAGATACGCTACCAGCAGCCCGATGACCCCAAACCCATTATGGGACACTACAGACGCGTCTTTACCGAAAGCCAAGAGAAAGACTTAGTCGGCTACATCAAAAGTATGGAGCAGTACTTCATGGGCGTATCTCGTCGAGACATAAGGGAGTTGGCGTACCAATATGCTGAAGACAACCACTTGAATCATCCCTTCGATACTAATTCGAGAATGGCCGGCGAGGACTGGGTCAGGAACTTCCTGAAAAGGAATCCTGAGCTGACTCACAAATCGGAAAAGGATTTTGAGCTGGAACCGGTAAATTTCGACCAATTTTATCACTTCATGGTTCAGTTCTCATGATTGGTGGCTCACAGTAGCATTATTCCTATACAAAAAAAAGACCTTGTCTGAAAAAATATACTAAATGAAAACTCAAGGTAACATACAGACGTTACTTTGCTATACCGCTCAAAACAATTTATATTGCCATGGCCTCTTTTCACACAAAATTCAAGCATTGCAAATCAAACCATGGTCAAAAATTAACGATTGAAGAAGAATAGAAAGCAAAGGAGGATTTATAAATACTTACCTATTTTTAATTAAATGTAGGGAACAAATTAACAAAGCTCAAAAATAGTGGAAAGTTTTAAATGATATACCTACTTACTAGTATTTAACTAAACCGTGTTTTAATAACTAGGGACTACTTACTTATTATTTAATTCCATTCTTGTACTTAACGTTTCAATGGAACCATCCGTTAATTCTTAATTTATAGTTTAAAATTCTGTTATTTAATGGTAAATTTTATCTTGCTAAATTAAGGGCTGTGATAATAAAAAGAAGTGTATATTTGTGGAACATATCAAGATATAGAGGTGTTACGTAGGTTTAGAAGGGATAATGGGACAGGAAGGAATTGTTAAAAATCTCGCATGGCAAGCATGAGCTAATGATATGGATAAGGGTCCATGGAACCATTAAGAAAAGCTAGTTAAGGTATCATATCTCGTTAATGTTGGACTGGTAAATTGAATTGTTTTAAATATTTTCTTGTGTTATCGGATTGTATTAATATTGTTATCCCAAGTTTAACTACGCGCCTGCGCACAATATGGAAAGTAAGATAGATCAAGCCTGTGTTAAGAAAATAAATATCTGAAACTATAAATATGTTATAGAACCTATGGGAATCTACTACTGATGTTCCTCATAAATATCTTGATGTACATCATAGCTCGTTGGGTGAATCCAAAGTGCGCCTGCGCTGCCGCAGGCTCCGGCGCGAGGTATCGACATGTGATAATTGGTGATTGGTGATATTAGTGGAAAAAAGGTAATTACAGATCAGACTAACTTTTTGAATGTTGTTCTTTAAAAAAGCAAAATATTTATTCTATAATTATAAGACAATTAAGTACCTTATATTTTTTGTCGTTACCTGATTTAAGTTTTGATCTCTTAAGTTAGTTTAGGCTCTAGATTATTTATTTAGCCTCAAAAATATTAAATTTGTTGAAGAGGTTTACTATGGGACCGCAGTCACCTACCTACATAAATGCCAAACCTGTTGACGATTTGAGATTTATTTTAATTTTATTCTTAAGTAGGTACTTAATATAAGTGTAACTAAGTTCAATAAATATTTTAAATTTTAACTGGATTTACTTATTTCATGACTTCGAAAACGCCGTAACCTATAGTTAAACGCTGTAGGTAATTTAAGTAGTAATAACCAAGCGAGTGTGTGCACCTAAGGCTATCTAATATGAGAATTAATGCACACACTGCTAAGCTACGCCTGTCGCACTACGGCAGTAATGGAATTGAACGGGTAAGTTTGAACAAGTTGAAGGAAAATATGAAGACCATAAAGAAAACATAAATTTTTGGTTAGTTCTCCTTTGTCGTCCGATGAAGAATAACTTTCGAGTATCTTATTGTAGATATACTAGATCTATGTTTAGAAAAAAAATGTTACTCTGATCGGGATCTGTAGAGTACTGAAGTTCAGAGAAAAGTAATTATTTACAACATGATATAGTGTAATAACGCACTACATAAATTGTCAATATTTATTTAAAACATCATTGTACAAGATTCCATACGTCACGCACGGGCCGTATTCTAACTTTAAAGCACGTTTAGACACAATCAAACCACTAGCATCTAAATGAGAAATACCAGAATTTGCTTGAAAAGTATTTTGAATTCGCTTGTAACTTCAGTACTACAAGTACAATATTGGTTGATTATTTGTTGTGTGTTGGAGTTATGTTTGAGATAGATTGTGTTTTTAATGTATTGTTTATGTATTTTAAAATAAGAACACGGCAACACGTAAATCTCAGGAATCTGTTTAAGCATATCTAGGTAATTATCAAACTCAATTAATGAAAAGAAAGAAATTATTGGCAGGATGGGAAAATTCATAAACATAAAACTGACATAAAAGGTAGGTATGCAGTTAAAATAATATAATAACATGCTTAAATAAATCAAACTAGTCTAAAAAAACAATACGGCCCTACTGCATCCCGTAAGGCAATTTAATGCTTACAAACCTAAACTGTGACTACTGGTATAGGGATTAGAAAAGAACAATGATATGTGAGACCACTGTACATTTAAAATGAGCGTTTCTCATTAATGAAGACATCCCGACGCATGCAAATGGGAGCTACATGAACATGCAAGCAAGTGCAGCAGTTTGCAGGAAGCGGCGGGTCTCGCCCTCGGACGTCCGAGTGCCTGCTTCACGCAGATTGTGCCACTTAAACATGCGACTATACATACGTAGAGCACGTAGTATGTACATATATTCTACTGGAGAAACAGTTGACTCACCGTTCGTAAACCATTTTGCGACGCTATTAAGGTCAACAATCGGGATAAAACCCACAGTTAGTAAATTCCAACTGTCTTTTGTTTTTTCGGGAGCTAAATACGTTTAAAGACTTTTTGCCACAGACTGTATGGGTTTGTGATTTGTAATATCCAAAGCTCAATCATCAAGACTTTTTTTTACGACTGCAGCGCCATGTACGCATTGCTTTGCGCATTTATCCTCATTGTCAGTTAAGTGTGTTGCTGCTAAATAGTAGCCAATAGGTATTTATAGAAGTTGGCCCGTTGGCAACTTGCGTGAAGCGGTCCAGACAGTGTCAGTAATAATATCATTATTTCTGTACCCGTTCTTTTCTATATATATTCTATGAGAAGGATGAGTAGATAATAATGTCATTATTACTGACAGTGTCTGATCAGCTTCAGATTTATGTCAATAAGTAGATCTTGTCGTGAAAGACCAACGAGGCAAATTAAGTGGAATAATTTGTTTTATAGCTTCAATAGTTAGCACAATCATATCGACGGGTCGGGTTTTATTTTATACCATACAGTGGACGGCGTACGAGCCCAATTCCAAAGAAAAACCGCAAATCGATGTAGATCTAGCAATTGGGCACACGCATACTAGAGGTCAAAATATATTTTTTTGGCCCGCAATTCTTTAAAAAAATCCCATAGGAGTGCTGAGTAATTTTTTTGTACAAGGTTTTTTTCTAAAAGGCGATTCTAAAAATATACTACATACATGCAACACAGATGATGAACATACATTTATTACCCTCGAGGACAATGGCAACAGGTCACCTTGTTTGGAAATGTCTAAACGAAGTGACGAAAGTGATCCCTTCTTTTGCCCTTAGGTATATTGGTCACTGCCCTCACTGTCATTGTTAAAACTACCAGTAATTCTTGAGTAATTTGTTTCCATACTTTACTTACTCCTTAGTCGTAAAATTACGATACGATTTTTTTTGTATGTATGTTACTCGATATCTCCGAGAATCGTGAACCGATTTTCAAAAAATTTTTTTTAATCGAACGGGTATAACCCCCAGATGGTCCTGTTGGCACCAAGTCGGGGTCTAATGATGGTATCTTGGAGAAATCGAGGGAACTCTTCAAATGTTATAGGTACTATCGGGTTCAGAATTGCATGGCCAATTTATGAATGAATTCATTCATAAATTGACCATGCAATTTTGAACCTGATGGTACATGTATGGCGCTTTTTGTGATTTATTCATTTAGTCAAGAATTTGCATTCAGAAAGGAGGATTTGGTGATAGGAAACTGATGATGAAAACCACAGATGGCCACTAGAACTCCTCAACGGCGAGTGTTTAGAAGGTAGCGATTAGATGTGCCGATTCGGATAGTAAAATTATAGGAGGAAGCAAATGTACATGGTGCTATTGAATGCGGTACCATTAAACTGGTCTGATGATGGAACCGGAAAGTACCCTACAGAACTCCGTAACAAAACAACGTAACCAAGTCGTGTTTGGTGTTATTGGAATTGTCCTGACAAGCACTCTGAGTAAAGATTATTTATTTTTATATTATCTAAAAAAGTCTAGTAAAAAAGTATAGTAGTAGTATATTCCTCTGGTACTCATAATCTAATGTTGCTGAGCTGATGACTGAAGATATAACTCCTTAATAATTAGGAGTTAAAAGTGACGAGATGAGAACAATTGTTACCAAGTGCCACATCGGTCCATGAACACCTTCAGTGCGAAGCAGTAACTAAATATTTACTGTCTAGCACTGACCTGTGCCCCCCACACGAGACGACAGTTGTTTGGTCTCATTCAGTAATTATACTAGCTACGGTGTCCTTTCCCCATAAACACATATGTATTATTATTTAAAATTAACCGTGGCAGAAAACGGATAAAAAAAAGAAACTACGGCAGATTGCGCAACCTCAACATTTCTCTAAGAGCCTTCTCGTCATGGGGTCTATTCAATAACTTGTTTGCATCTAAGTCCGATAAAACGATGCCTTCTAGTGTTTTGACACGACTTAGAGCTACATAGGTCTGTCCTTTAGCGATTTTTTTTTGCCTAAATCAATAACTGTCTTATCGAGTGTTGTGCCCTGCAGTTTGTGAACTGTTACGGCCCAACTTAAAATTATTGGTAGCATTCCTCGCTCGGTGTATCAAGTTAAGCCGATGAGCACGTTGTTCATCGGTTTCGTTAGATAAGCGTTCGTGTATCAAGCCAATCCGATGAGTACGCTGCTCTTCCGTTTCGTTTGACAAACGTTTGCGCATCAAGCCAAGCCGATGTGTACGTTGCTCTTCGGTTTCGTTTGACAAACGTTCGCGTATCACACCAAGCCGATGAGTACGTTGCTCTTCGGTTCCGTTTGATAGGCGTTCGTGATATAAGCCAATACGATGAGTACGCTGCTCTTCGGTTTCGTTTGACAAACGTTTGCGCATTAAACCAATCCGATGAATATGTTGTTCTTCGGTTTCGTTTGACAAACGTTCGCGTATCACACCAAGCCGATGAGTACGTTGCTCTTCGGTTCCGTTTGATAGGCGTTCGTGATATAAGTCAATACGATGAGTACGCTGCTCTTCGGTTTCGTTTGACAAACGTTCGCGCATTAAACCAATCCGATGAATATGTTGTTCTTCGGTTTCGTTTGATAAACGGTCGTGTATCAAACCAAGCCGATGAGTACGCTGCTCTTCGGTTTCGTTTGACAAGCGTTCGCGTATCTTAAATATAGTCCTCCTCATCGATTTCAATGACGGCGACCCTATGCAAACCCTATGAAGGTTGACTATTGTGAGCCCTAATATGGCTAGCTAGGCCGAACTTGGTCTTAAATACCCATGTGGCAGTAGAGCTGGCCAGTTGCGTTGTAGGTGTACACGTAAGAGGGCTTAGCTTACCAAGCCGATGAGTACGTTGCTCTTCCGATTCAGTCATTAGGCGTTCACGTATCAAATGGAGTCTTTGGGCATGACGGTCAGGACTTTCATGGCTGCGATAAAATAGTTTTCGATCGCATTTGAGAAAGCCTAAATTCACGCTTGCTCGAACTCTCCTTTGAAATGCCGATTATATTTCTTCGCCTATTTTTCCTAAGTCTATCTTATCTTTCATCTTTTGTCTCATTAGAACGGCGCTGGCTCATCGAGGCAGCTCTTTTAGACGGTCTACCCATTATTAATTTTCACTAAACATAAATAATGATGGCACCGACTCCAAACATAAATAATGATTGTAAAAATGTAAATACGTGTTAAATTGTAATACTTTCGTCTAAGCAGTCGGAACTGTTATGTAAATATTGTAAATATCTCTTATAGGTAAATAATAATTCAGCGTAGGTACATAATATTTGACGTGTAAAATATTATTGATGAAAAATCAGTCTGCAGTTAAGCCCTAATATGTTAATGTTGTAAATATATAACATAGGTACAGATTCAAATGAGCGTAGCTTAAATATTTTGTGTGAAAAAAATTATTTTGTTCTTTTTAGTGTTTAGGGAAGGTTTTTTTTCTAAACCCTTTTTTTGTATGTTTTTTTGTAAATCTTTTTGTGCGGTTTTTTTTTTAAGTCGGTTTTATTTTTTGTTAATTTAGCTCTACTTCCGAAAGCTAAAAGTTTCTAAAATAGTTTTTCTATTAAAATATTTACATAATTTAAAGTACTGCACTAAACTGATGGATACTTAACAACCAAAACATACCGAACATATATATGTGGGCCCCGCGATATCTCAAAGTTAGCCCCTCACGCTCCGGTCGCTTAAGCCCCCTCAGGGACCAACTCCCTACCCCCTCCGTTGGGGTTAGTTTTTCAACAGTGGGTATTCAGCAAAACTGCCAAACTTGTAGTTTGGTGAATGGGGATATGGTGAAGAGTTCGCGCCTGTACGTACATTTGAAGCCAAGTTTTGGTAAATTGATGCGCTTCAATACTTCGGAAGTAGATAACACACGTCTCAAACTTTGCGGAGGGAGACGCCGTGTAAAATGTTAGGGCATAATATATCAGTATAGTTTCGTTACAAAATTAAGATATGTCCACTGAGCTTTGGTGAAGATAGTACAGGTTAATTAAATGTATATTGAATTGAAGCATTAAATTTGTTGGAATGTGTGTATTACGCCTTAAGCAATATATATAGCAACCCCTAATCTCTGTAATCTATAGACAAAGTATATCTTGTCTATTTCTCTTTCCTTTCGACGACCGAACAGAGCAGACGCTATGATGTGAGTTCGACAATTATAATTTAATTAATATATAATGTGAGTGATGCACCCCCAATAAATATGTGACTCTGATGTGATCTTTTAATACCTAGCCCAACTGAATTCTGATTGCATATAGATAAAACTCAGTGACAATCCGTCACAGGTTAAGGGCTCAGGGTTTTAAGTAAACACGTCAACTTTCGTTTCGCGCTAGTTTTAAAGTTCACAATTTTGATCGTCTTAACTAATATACTCGTAAGCGTCAGTAACTCTAATAAATAACAATACAACTTCTGTTCGCATAAACTTGTGATTCAGTTTTTAACATTTGTTTAATTGAATAATTCGTGAATAATTTTCTACTTCTAATAAATCTTTAGTACACGTTGTTCATTACTAACGAACGGTTCTTTTGCAAATCTCTTCGAAATGTTTCCACCGAGCCGTCCGAGCCCCAATTTGATGTGGTCGCGTTTTTTGGTTTCGGAGTTCGGGCATTGTTTTTGTAAAAGCGCCTGTCATATCCGAATAGCAATAAATAACACAAAGGACACGCGCACAGCGTAACATTTCCTCTGTGCCTTCAAATCTATGAGAAATGGCAGTGACAAATACTAGAATATTTCATAGCCCCCTGTCACTACAGCATGGATAAAACATACATTACCTACATTAATCCTTAAACAAAGTAAGTGCGTTGCATTGTTGACATTTAGGTAAAGGTAGGTAGAAGTGAATTAAGAAATGTGTTAACCATAGAAAGTGTTAACACATAGGTAAAAAATATATGCATATATTAATTCCAATTTAAAATGACGAAGACAGTTTCATGTCTATGTGTAGACTGCTGTTGTGTGATACCTCTCTACGAGATTTGATGATGGGCGATGCAGTGTTGTTCCGGATACGGTAAATGCCGTTATAAACGGCAATTCAGGGGTTTCAGGTGAAAATACGTTACACGGCAGCGGTCCTATGCCGTATTCCCATGGGTACATATTTTCGACACTTTTCTGTTTTTTGGATACGGCTCTGCTGAAGCTCTTGCTGCGTGAAGCTCATTCACAGCCCCAAAGTTCGACATTAAATAATAATTAATAACACTGATCAATAGGAACATATGTGCCAAGTAGTATTTTTCGCACTTGTAGGTAAGTGTACTAGTACCTAATTTTATTCTAGTTAAGTACGGGAATTCACCGAAGCTTCCTTTATATCCTGACAGATATTATGAGTCTCGTAAAGCACATCTGCTCGGGTTTAAAATTAGATCTCCTCTCGCTGGCAGCCGCAAAAGGACTATAAGATTATGGAAATGATTTTCTACATTACCGATCACTTGAAGACCTAGACGATCAAATACTTTACAACCAATTTAAAAAGTCGCTTTGCTCTTCGATAATCGGATTTGCTGACAGACTGATTGGTCCCAGGTTTGAATGTTTTTAACATTGAAAATGTTTTTTCGATCGCTCTGGTAGGGCCCCATTTTCGCTGAAAGTGTGTTTGCCCCGTGGTATATAGTGGTTTAGGGCCATGAGGACGTATGATGGCTCAAAAGACGCAGAATTTGAATCGCTTTCAGATGGTGAAAAAAATTTTTGTAAAAGTCGAAAACTTTTTTCGACAATTGAAAAAAACAAAAAAAAAACCTTGATTTTTTAACACCTTCCCTCGGAATATCTTCGATATCTCGTGAACGAGGTCAAAAATCGAAAAACTGAGAGAGACGCCTAGAGATATTGAGACGGGGAATATTTTATGTCTAATACTTTTTTTTGTGGGAGTGATAGGGGGGGCGGTATGCTCCCCCTTAGCGGCGCGTGGAGCGTCGCCGTGCGGTATTACTCGGGCGTCATAGCCCTGTGGAACTCCGCAGCTTTGAAATACGAAAATCTATTAGGGCTTAATAGACGCGAAAAATTAAGGGCTTTAGGGTAGTATAAACAAATTTTGGAAAAGTCGATTATTTCTTTAAAAAAAACAAAAAAAAATCTATGTTTTATTACGCAGATCTATTAGGACTTAATAGACGCGGAAAATTAAGGGCTTTAGGATAGGATAAACAAATTTTGGAAAATTAAATAAATCAAAAAAATCTATGTTTTATAACATATTTTTTAACAACGGAAACAATTATTCTAATAAGTACATAGCAAGCACACATAAAGATGTGCCGTTCTCGAGAACATTTCCGAACGAGAGAATGTTGCGATAAAGTTCTCGAGAACGTTCTCTGTGACGAGAATTTCCGAGAAAGTACATCAAATCTGCACAAATTCAGATTTTTTTATTTTATGTTAATCTTCCTAAAGGTGTTTGAAAGATATTCACGATCATTGTAAACCGAAAAAATTATTCTAAGTGCAAAAATTTCTGCTATCTCGGGAAATTTCCGAGAACGTTCTCGGGAACGTTCTCACGAGAACATTCTCGAGAACTTTCTCGCATATTTCTTTGTACTTTTAGTGGAAGAGGACTCATTTATTTCTTCATATATATATTGTCTTTTCTTTTCTTCATAATTTTACCATATATGTTAATTGATACTGGTACAGCAATTTTGTCTCCAATTGAGATTATTAACATTAAAAAAGCTTAATTCTTTTTGCTCCGGAGAATGTTCTCGGAAATGTTCTCGACTAAGTTTTATGTGACTACTAGCTTTTGCCCGCGGCTTCGCTCGCGTTAAATTCGGGGTAACACGGTCCCCCTTTCCTGATTTAAAACACAGAAGAGAACTCGGAACAGAATAAACCGCAGAACCGCACACAAATAGTCCGCATACCAATTTTTAGCTTTTTACCTTGAAAATTGCGGAATGCTTCATACAAACTTCCACCCCCCATTTTAGGGAAGTGGGGGGTGGGGTGTAAAATGAAAATAAAATGAAAATAAAATGAAAATAAAATGAAAATAAAATGAAAATAAAATGAAAATAAAATGAAAATAAAATGAAAATAAAATGAAAATAAAATGAAAATAAAATGAAAATAAAATGAAAATAAAATGAAAATAAAATGAAAATAAAATGAAAATAAAATGAAAATAAAATGAAAATAAAATGAAAATAAAATGAAAATAAAATGAAAATAAAATGAACATAAAATGAAAATAAAATTAAAATAAAATTAAAATAAAATGAAAATAAAATTAAAATAAAATGAAAATAAAATGAAAATAAAATGAAAATAAAATGAAAATAAAATGAAAATAAAATGAAAATAAAATGAAAATAAAATGAAAATAAAATGAAAATAAAATGAAAATAAAATGAAAATAAAATGAAAATAAAATGAAAATAAAATGAAAATAAAATGAAAATAAAATGAAAATAAAATGAACATAAAATGAAAATAAAATGAAAATAAAATGAAAATAAAATGAAAATAAAATGAAAATAAAATTAAAATAAAATGAAAATAAAATTAAAATAAAATTAAAATAAAATTAAAATGAAAATAAAATGAAAATAAAATGAAAATAAAATGAAAATAAAATGAAAATAAAATGAAAATAAAATGAAAATAAAATGAAAATAAAATGAAAATAAAATGAAAATAAAATGAAAATAAAATGAAAATAAAATGAAAATAAAATGAAAATAAAATGAACATAAAATGAAAATAAAATGAAAATAAAATATAAATAAAATATAAGTAAAATGAAAATAAGTACTTGCTTAAAATGAAAAATTCACACTGAAAATGTAGAATGTGAATTAAAATAAGTTAACTCTTTACCGGGCAAGACTGAAAAAAATCCTCATCGCCAATCCTAAAAATTCCTATAGTCCTAAAAATTCTGTACAAAAAAAAATTCAAAAAGCTGATGTTACAGGCAATCTTTTTTGAGACCGCTGCCGTATAAAGGGTTAAAGTGCGCTCAACAAGTTTTGATAAACCTTGCTTAAAATTGATTACTAATAGGTTGTTTGAAATGGCATTCCATGCTTTCTTATTATTCTATGGCCCACGCCATCTCGTTTACCTTGCTGTATCGCTTCATATATGTCGTATAGGTCGTATATTGCTGGCCTAATATTACAGGGTTCTATGTTAGATTTTGAGGATAGTTAAATTTAGACTTTCAATAGAGGTTCAAATTTCAATTCGATTAAAGTAAAACATGCAACCCTGTAATATTGGGCAAACGACATTAAAGCGCGCTTGACATACGGAGTTATACACTATACATACAGCAAGTAGGTCTAAAGTGTTCTAAACATAATAATTCACTTATCATGATGTTTATTTTCACTCCACTTTGACATCTATTAATAAATAATGATAACATTGGCACGTGTCTAAGACTTAAAAAAAAGCGCCGTGACGATGCGCTCGAGTCGCTCGACCCGCGCAAAGTAAGAAACAGCCATCACAGCATTTTGCCATTGAAAATTGAACCGTATTTCATCTACAGCGGCTTCGATCATTTCGAAGCGCGCGAACATCGAGCGCGTGGATTCGGAGGAATGTGTGCTTTATGAACAAGGTAGACGATTTAAATTAGCACGCAGTATGCTAAAAGGGAAGCCCTTATATAAGGCTAACACTTATAAGCGATATGTAAGGTTTGGTGAGCGGATAATAAGGGTTTCGTAAGGGTATTGGGATAGCGGTGCTAGCCTTTATAGTTATAAGGGCTTTAAAAGCAATATGAAAGGGTATCGTCGGGGAAAGGGTATGGTTAGTTAAGCCTTATGCAGAACCCATACAAAACCCTTTATAAGGGATAGCGGGCCGGTCCCTGAAATGAAATGTACGTTAAATACTGTATTTGAGTTTTGTGACAAATGTACGGTGACGGCAAATAAAAATATATTACAAATATGATTTTCTTTATTTTTTTTTCATTGATAATCTATAATAGCTAGGTTCATTTTCAATGCCCTTTCAAGTCGTGTAGAGCACGAGATCTGTGATTTTTTTCTTTACAGAGTGCGACTTTGCTATCTCGCACCGACAAAGTTAAGCCAACATAAACGACAAATTTATATGAATATTTTACGTTCATAGTAGTAGTTCCACACTGGCGCAGTCCTTGTAGAGTTAGTGATCGGAATAATAATAATAATAATAAATACTCTTTATTGCACACCTCATACAGTTACAAGCACAAATTTTACAATTAGATAAATTTAGGTAGAGGTAACAACAGGCGGTCTTATCGCTAATATTTGTAGTTATAAGTTTATAACATAAATGTTGCATGGATAGAGGTCATTAGATATAGAATGCTTTTAATAGACATTTCACAGATAGCTTAGAATAAGATAATACTACTTGTAACGCTTCTGTTATGAATACAGGAATAATTAATATTAGGGCTCATAGTGTAATAACATCTGCTCTCACCGCTATCAGAACCATACCTACACGCTAACTTTATTTATGCTTAGGTTCCGGCTTCATTTTCAAATAATTGCATTGAATATAAGTCTATATTCTATGCAATTTACATATACTTATATATGAAATTGCAGTTCAATCGAACATTGGGAACTGGGCCAGTACGTACGGTTTGATTACACACGGCTCTCAAAGGAATATATATATATGCGACCTGATTGAGTTCTATTAATACCTCTGTAGGTATCTATCTGTATAGAAGTTCAATTTACTTTAATTACGTGTCCTCTTGAACGACCGTGTAGCTGTAAGTAGTAACTACAGTCGCAATCGGAGATATGATAGCAGCCGAAGGTGCTCAATCCTAATTATATGGACGCGGATGCTGTGCATGTTCATAATTCATAATTCATTTATTGCGTCATAATCATGTGTTACATAAGGTCTTACAAAAAAGCTTACTGCTAACGTTCACATGAACCCTGTTAGGGTATAGCAATGTTCATTCTTACTAAACTAGTACTTAGGTAACTAATGTATCTAACGATATTTCATTTATCATGCAATATAGGTACATAATAACATTAATAACACAGTTACAGAATATTAAATATTTTAGACATTTTTCAAATATATTGCTTATTAATTATGTCAAAGATAATAAAATACATAATATATAAACGTTTGTACAGGTAACTTATTTTTTATTTATTTCGTTATGTGTGGGCTTTGTGCAGATTTCATTATTGCAGTGATGTATCGTTGAAGAATTCATTTATAGTCTAGTAGCATTTTTTTATTAATAGTTCTTTAAGTTTTCGCTTAAACACTTCATCTTTGGGTTCCTTTTTTATTTTTTCTGGTAACTTGTTTGTTATTAGTATGCATTGGAAATACGGACCGTCTCGGAACATTGCTAAATTAAAATCTGGTGTTTCTAACTGTTTAAAGTGTTTCCGCCTTTCTGAGTTTATTACTCTATATTTAAATAGATTGAAGTTATTCCTAACAAAAAGTGCTGCTTCTAAAATATATATACAAGGTAGGGTAAGGACTTTGAGTTTAACAAAAAGTGGGCGAGAGCTGTTCGGTAATTGGGTGTTTGTTATAGTGCGAATGCAATATTTTTGGACAAGGAACAATTTTTGTGGGTCAGTGCTGTCTCCCCACAAAATTACACCATATTGCAACCATGCATGTGCGAAAGCGTAATAAGCCGATGGTGCAGTTTCGTGGTTAGTATTAACCTTAAGGGTGCCTAAAGCGTAAATAAAACTACTTAACTTATTTATGAGATTTTGGATATGGGATTTCCAATTTATACTAGAATCTATATTTATTCCTAACAATTTAAATTCTTTTACTTCTTCAATAGGTATGTCATTTATCTGTAATGCGATTGACATATATATTTTTTGTATGGGTTTGAATTGTATTATTTTAGTTTTACTTTGGTTAATTTCTAAATTATGGTCGTGTAGCCAATCACAAACCGTTTTTGCTACTTTTGCTAAACGATCGTTGCAGTCCGCAGTACTTGAGCTGCTCAGGAGTATGGAAACGTCGTCAGCAAACATTAAACATTTCGCGGGTAGTATTTTAGGCAAATCGTTAATGTAAGCGAGAAATAAGTTCAGACGAGAAGCTTGATTCTTAACATTAGTTTGTCAGCCTATTCCTAAACTAACGCATTTCGGAATTTAACCCGGGGCAACTAAACTAAGTGTATTAGGTACTGTGTAAGCTAGGAAATTCTCGAAAATCGAAGTATGCAACTAAGTATGCCAAGGAAGTAGGGATTAAATATATCTTGAAAGACGAGCATCGGTTAGCGGTTCTGCCGTAACTCACAGCGGTTTTGGCAACTATGCACAGCTTCGCCAGAACGTTACTATTCAAACAATGCTTAGAGTAACAAGTAAAGTTAGCTCGATCGTTAGACGCAGATCTTGTTTCGCCGAGTGGCCGTCTGAGGACCTGCTACAATTTTACAAAGTCTTAGAACTTAAGTTGTCTAGAAGGATTTTGGATTAGTTTTCGAGTTTTATTGGTTGAATCAATGGGCAATGGGTCAAGTTGGGAAATGGGCCAAGTCAAATTGGTGGATCAGCTCCGAAGCACTACACGCTACGTTTTTTTGCGCAATGGGATACGACAGGCTCCAAATAATTAAGGTAACAAAACACGAAGCAATAATTAAAGAAACAGAGCAAGAATGCTATGCCTTTACATAGGTGTCTCAAAAGACACACATCACTGCATCTTGATTGCAAATTAGCCTGGTGGCTTTGGCAACTATGCACCTTACCAGAAAGTCACTGTTAGAAAAATGGAGTTCACAGGTAGTTACGAGTAGCTCGTTACACACAGATCTTGTTATTGCTGCCCCTAGTGGCCGTCTGAGAACCAGCTATAAGTAGTCACAAAACTTAGTTGTTTGTCTCGTAAAATTACGTCTACACACTTACCCCTATTTGCCCTAATAGTTGTGTTGCATTGTATTCGCACAAACACATTGACACAGTGAAATAAAATGGGTGTAAAGTTTTTGGTGGTTTTACTACAAAAATTTGATCCTAAGTAAAACGTAATATTTAACTAGTTTTTTAGATAAAAAAAAGAGCCTCCAGATTAATGTTATTACAGTTTCGTTTTTCATTGTAGTGCTTATTAAATAATTAAAATTGTAAGTGAATAATATCACGACTGTAGTGTTAGCCAGGCGCTGGGAATATTATTAAATAAGACAGAAAACGTCGCAAATAATTTAAATATACAAATTTTAAAATAAGACAAAGTTGTCTCAGTCTCAGCTCTCGCCGTTTGTCTCAACAATAACGGAACAAAGAACAAATAGCTACAATTTCTCCGCATCGTTGTCCTTTGTCGCCTGAAACTTTAGGCGCTCTCCAAACATTCGAAACATTTGCGGCAGTTTGAAAACACTCCGTCTTAAGTAATACCTACGAGGCAACTAAATAAAACGAGTTACACACCTACATAACAATATTATAGGTCTACACGCGACCTCTTTCAACAGCGTACTTCTGTAGAATTTCTTTTGAAACTCTCACCTTTTGATGTCTACAAGATGATCGCAACGACTTTGTACATTCAAAGAAACTGCTGGGAATTTTTTTCTTTGATTTAAAAAACATTTCTATTATGAAAACAGAACTATTAAATAAAAATAAACGGCAACTAGAATTAAGAATAGCTCTAATACTCGCTCTATAGTTAAATAATATAAGGAGCGACATTATTAAATTGCGATAATTAATTCTGCAATAAAACTTGATATAAAGAGATATGGCGGCCGAACCTAATTGACATATAAAAGATGAAAATTTACATAATCTGTGAGCTTGTCGATCATGTTAAAATGCAAAGCATAAAGCCTAGAGAAGCAAAATATGCCCGATCCGTCTAGGCTAATGGCGTACCTACGTAGGACTGAGAACCGAGAAGATCAAGCTACGGGCTACGAAGTAGCACTACGAGATTTACTAATAAATGTCCTTTTGACATTAACTTTTAACTTACGTACGAATCTGCCTCAATATTTGGTCGGATATTAACTGGAAGTCTCCCTTGTGCACGCCCTGCGCAAGGGGCAAAACAGTGAATCGCATTTATTTAACAAACCATATAAAACCACATTTCGCTTCAGTAAGTAGGTACTACAACACTAATCGTATGAAGAGTTACTTAATACAAACTACGAGACTCGCAACTCACCTTCATCAGAAATTCAAATAAACTTTTCTTACTCTTTAGTAAACGCGCAATCGCAATCATAAAGAGCGGCGAAACCCATTTCTGCTCGTTCTTATTTGTTTTTAAAGGGAGCTGAAGCCAATTTACGAGGCGAGGACGGCGCGAGCAAAATAACGTTTGACAGCTTCCGTGGCCGCCTTTGAAGAAGCCATTAGAAAGAGCGCTAAGCGTGAAAAATATTGTGCTGATGTTGAGCGCACTTTCATCCAGGCTTACTCTATTATAACTAGTATAGTAATGCATTATGGACGCCGAGTTAATAGATGTGCTTTAGAAGATTCGCGATTGAACTGTTCTGCAACAACGTATTTTACGACAAGTGAAATGAAATAAACTTATATGTATAAACTTTTGATAGTTATATTAGAGAAAAATTATACTTACTAAGCATATTTATAAGTTTTATAAAATAAAAAAATACGACTTTAGCAGAAATGCGGAGCTTGGCGGACTTTAACGTAAGCGTAAAAGGTGTTGCTCAATTTGGCATCGAAGAATTGGCTAATGCTTTATGCTATACCTACTTAATTACATAAATAATCATTCCATTTAATTTAACATTTTTTTCGGGTATTATACCGGGTGGTGCAATTCTAAGAACTATGCTGAAGGGATTGTTATTTATAAATGTTTTACAATCGATTTATACTAATAACAGCCCTCGCAATTAAAACAGAGAAATAAATTAGAATGATTTTTTTATATTGCATTGCCAACCAAACACTCGTGTGATCTTATTATGAAATTCGCCTGCGGCTCATTTCATAAAACCACACTCATGTTTTAAGGACCCTTATTACGTAACAGTTACATAAACTACTAATTATTAATATTATTGTATGTGTTAAAACCTTTGTGTTAAATCGACCTTATGTTTCTTAATGTTAAGTCCTGTGGTTGTCAATGTCGCCTAGCAAGCAAAAGTCGACCTTTTTGATGACATTTCTTGTCAGTCATGTAAAGTTTGTTTACTATAAAGGTCATTAAACCCGTTTACTAATTAGGGTTGTAACAGGCAGTGTTTTGCACTTTATTTTAACAAGCTCTAACTTGAAAACGGTTAGGAATATTAACATGGTTCATTGGCTTAAAAGTTATAACTAGAGCTAAACAAACCCCCATTTTCGTAAAAGTCCATCGTATTGTTCCACCCGGTATACTCGTCGATTTTGCCGAAATTGTGACTATTACAAAGCTCAATATTTCACAGTTCAGCTCCGGCATCAGATCCACATTTTAATACTTATAACTGCACAATATGTCTTGCAGTTAAGTATTAGAATGGAAAAACGTATAAGTAGGTATACCTATATGCAAAAATAGCTTAATGGTACGGGAAAATAGGAGTAACCAAATGAATATTTTTAGTCAGGAAATACCTAGTTCCCAATATTGGAAGAACTCACATCCTAGAAATCTCGCAAGGAATGTTTGCATCAAAGAAAATTCTTCTGCGCACTATTACCTTTAGGGGCGCTCTGTCTGCTTCTCAAATACTTTGCATATGAGCGCTATGAGGTTCTGCGTAGTTGTAAAGACAAGTACTTACCCTAGTAATAAGTAGTACATTACAGTAGAGGCTGGAAAATCAGTTTTCACGTCGAGGCGTGTATAGTGCAAAAAAATGTGTGGAAATAAGACCTAAAACCCAATACTTAAAGCCTAAAAGGTTAATCGCACTAGAGATCTCTCGGTATAATGGACCGGGCTACCACCGTTTGATCACTTACCTCATCGAGGAGCAGTTTGGATCCTTATTAATCGAAAAGTAAAAGTTTAATAGGTCACAAATCACTTGGTCGGCTTGGACACAACCTAGTCCGTTCCGTTTTCGGATACTTTTATTGGTGCAATCTTTGGGGTGTTTGTACCTCATCGAGTAGCAGCATGAAACCAACCTTATTTGATAGCTAAAGTGGTGCTCTTTCAATATTTTTGGCCGGACAGCCCTCTGCCTGGTCCGTTCCGTTTTCGGACACTTTTAGGGGTGCGATTTTTGGGGTGCTTTTTCCGTCTATAGGCGAAATGTATGACACTATATTAATACAATTTGTAGTGTTAGTGGCTTTTATAACTCGCCATATATTGGAGCATAAGAATTATTTTTACCATGTTTGTACATATGTATTAATTAAAAATTCAATTGATCTGAATGTGTATATAGTTCTATAAGTGGATGACGTACGAATAATCGGTGAACATACATAAAAAAAGCAAAAACAAAAACAAAGTTCCCGACGAATTGAGAACCTCCTTCGAAATCTTGAAGTCCATTGTGAAAATAACTATGCCTATACTAATATACGAAGAAGACAATAGTTGCATTAGCATTGCTAATAATCTCACAAATCACAAAAAGTCTAAAAGGGTGTCGTGTTCCGGCGATTTCGGGGCACTCTACCGAACCCTACGCCAGATCAGACGACACAACGGAGCCACGCAGTTACGTCGCCTAAATCCGACTAGTTTTAAGTATTTTTCTGTATATTTTTTGTAGTTCACAGTGCCTTGGTTTTATTTCTGTAAAGCTGTGTAACTTATTTGAATAATAAAATAAATAATAAATAAATAACGGTTCCGTTTTTGCAATTTTGGCCCTTAAGCCAATACGTACAAGTAAATCGCGCGTAGCCGTAGCAAGTAAGTAAGTACTTATAGCTAACGACTACACTGTTTGACATAAGAATCCCAAGGCAATCCAATTATATCGACGTTTGCTCTCAAAGGCGCTCTGAAGGCATCGCTTCCGCGCCGCTGCGTGTCGAGCTAACGAACTCTACGGGCCACAAGGAAGCCCGGAATACGTATTACAAGTTTTAATTTTTTTATAGTGTTTTCAAAAAAGTATGTGCCTGCATACGCCTGATGGTAAGCAGCTATCGTAACCTATGGACGCATGCAACTCCAAAGGAGTCACAGTATATTAAATATATATAATAAAATAAGAAAATATAAACTAGAACCAAACACACTATATGCCACAGGCTGTTAAAAACGGTTATTGGAGTTGCAGGATATACGTATCATGGGCGAGACAAATAATGTTCTTTAATCATGTACGTATGTAATGTACAAAGCTGCCTCTCATGGGAAACACCGGAAACACGTTCAAATTGCGCGCGGCTGCTGCGAACATACGTGCTTGAACGCGCATAATCTGGACACGGCATATAAGTAGTTTACAAGTAGATGAAGATCGAGTGTAAATCAAGGTGGACGTACAAATCGTTGATCACTGACTATTGACACTTGTTCAAGTCAAGATCTGTTCTACCTAGTAGCATCTTTTTATAGCCATCGAAGTACCTAAACGACTACGATGCTATAAATGTAGTTTAGATAAAATAGAGGGGCGACGTAGCGGACATAAAAGTGCATCCGGCCCTCCTTTTAGCGTAGCGACGGCGGTCTACAATGCTATTCCAATAGATAGATTAATGGTCCGGGACTCGAATGCTCAGCAGAGATATTCGAGAGGCCAAAGTGCAACGTGTTAAGTGTCAATTTAATTAATAATACGGCAGCTACGTAAGTCACATGTAACCTAGCGTATTACTTAGCTGTCCCACCGACAGCGATCAGCAAGTAGCAAAAAGGCATTTTTTTCTTTGCGGCATAATGTGTGCTCTTAATAAACCTGTCTTCCTTTCAAGTTAAAATGGACACGGCGGTTTAAAAGCTTTTACGCTGGACTTTTATGCAGTTTCTACTCTTATCCTATCTCTTTGATTTTACATACCTAGTTGTTAGTAGATCATGTCACCGCTAGACTGGTTCTTTCACTATCTTTACCTCGCCTGCGCTCGGTAAACCATCAGAATCGGTCTCCTACTGACAGTTCTGATTGTTTTAAAGGTTAGTTAGTACCAACAGTACCGATAGATTTTTTTTATTCTGTAGATGCAACAAAATTGACTGTAACAAGGACGACGTAAGAGTAGAATGGCAACCATGTAATGTTGCTACGCGCTACAGTATAGTACAGAACTACTTGTATAATTAAGGCACCATATACTATTGGTTACGTGGTAAACTGAAGTATGCATATATAGGTAACAAATTTCATTAAAATATGAAAAACTAACTTACGGAAACACTCCCAGTCATCAACTGCCATATAGTACGCGAACAGTTTTGAGCTTCGATAACTCACAAGTGCGATTTTCTTTTTTAGTAGGAGAATATGATATGATTACTTATAGTAAAAAATATTTTCTAACAGTTTTTGACGTCGCGCTAGGTATTATATAGATATTTGTTAATAACAACAAGAAAAGATAATACAAGATATATTTTCCTTTAGCGTACTATTGCATTCAACTATTTCAACATCATTTGTCATTTTATAACAGTATGATCAATAGATTATGTGAGCATAATCGAAAACAATTTGTCAAAATATATGTGACCTTGAATTCTAAACGAATTACAAATGGCTAAGACGACATATGCTCTTGAGAAAACCGTTATAAAATGTGAAGTTATGTTGAAATAGTAAAAAGCGATTGCCTGGTGGAGAAAAATAAAACTTACATAATTTTTTTTATGTGTAGCAAACAAATACAAGTATTATACCTAGTGCAATGCTAACAATTGTTAGAAAATATTTTTTATTATTAGTACTTAACGTATTCTAACAGGTCACAACTTGTGATTTATGTCATTTTTATAGGTTAAAATGGTGTTCCCGTACTCCACTAATACTACAACTTCTTAAAATATGTTTCGCATATGTCCAACGCAATATGATGTCCAAAATAATAGTAGACCCGGTTTTTGGACCCGGGGTATGTCCTTAAACTACGTCCGGACCTGGGTATGTCCTTAAACTACGCCAAAAAGAGAGGTATGGGCACTGCGAATGGCATCTCGCTAAGTGTAAAGCATAAAGAGCTCAAAGAGGACCCAGTGTGTTGACGATGAGGGACCCTCTTGTTCCTTTAGCCGTCAACACAGTGAATCCTCCTTTTTGTAAAGGGTCGGCAACGCGCATGTGACTCCTGTGGAGTTACAGGCGTCCATAGGTTACGGTAGCTGCTTACCATCAGGCAGGCCGTATGCTTGTTTGCCACCGTCGTAGTATAAAAAAAAAAAAAAAAAAAAGTGTGGTAGGGCACGTTCAGCGAATGTCATCGCTCAAATCTGGAGCAGAGCCCGACTGGGGAAGTACCTCCACCTTACAGAAAACCACAGCCAAATAGCACTAGACCCTACTCATAGTGTTGTGTTCCTGCTGGTGAGTAAGGTTGCCAAAGAGCTCAAAGAGGACCCAGTGTGTTGACGATGAGGGACCTTCTTGTTCCTTTAGTCGTCAACACAGTGAATCCTCCTTTTTGTAAAGGGTCGGCAACGCGCATGTGACTCCTTTGGAATTACAGGCGTCCATAGGTTACGGTAGCTGCTTACCATCAGGCGGGCCGTATGCTTGTTTGCCACCGTCGTGGTATAAAAAAAAAAAAAAAAAGTTACGCAGAATAATAGTAGTTAGTTACTTAACTAAAAATATCGCTACGCATGACTAATCAGGTCATTTAGATGTAATGGACATGAATTAAGGATCATATTTGCATGTTTAAACAGAAAAGGATCCAGAAAGGTTTGGTAAGTACAGTCAGCATCAAATAGATAGTGACAGGGAATAATTCCAAATTTACCGCAACATCTACAATAACCATCAATAACCATTAATACCGGTTCGTCCAGAGTGATCAAATTCTTCGGGCCATCCGACGAGTACAAATATACCGGAGCACGCACAACGCCTAATACTTGGTTACTTCCAATCCGCTGTTAGCACTGGAACACCCACAACACCATCGGTATCGTAGCATTCAAAGTATCCAAAATTACGGGACACGCTAGAAAAATTAACTTTATTTTTAATGACATAGCTCAAAAGCATATTGATGTCAGTACAACGTATCAAATGTAAGTGACAAAATGAACGATCAAAATTTAAAGTTCTAAGAAGTTTAAGCTACGTAACCGTTATAAGCCTTATTGCATTCGGAATAAAGTTTGATTTCATGTTGTATACATATTTATGAATACCTTGGCTGCTACGCAACCAGTGGCGGTGTGGTTGTACCGGTATTATTACCGGCTTGACTGTTGTCAAGTATTAGGATTTGTGAGTGCTCCTGTATATTTGTAAACGGTAAATGGTCTGAAGAATTAGATTACTTTGTTTGAGTTATTATTAATTACTACTCTGGATGTGACAATATATTTGGGTATCTTAACAGCCACGGTATATATGATGCTGACTGTACATTAGTTGCTAGACGACCGTATTTATCCTGATTATCTTAGATAATTCGGTAATCTATCAGGATCTTTGCCATTATTAGAAGTTGTGTGGATTATTGAATAATTACATTACCCCAGCCCAGTCGGTAGTGACTACGAAGCAGGAGGTCCCTGGTTCGAATCATCGTCAAGGCATTTATTTGTGTATATCACAGTTATTTGTTCCTGAGTTATGGATGTTTTCTATGTGTTTAAGTATTTATTCATATTTATCTATGATATATATCGTCGTCTAGTACCCATAACACAAGCTTTATTGAGCTTACTGTGGGCCTTGGTCGATTTGTGTAAGATTGTCCTATAATATTTATTTTATTTATTTTTATTAAAATTTTTAGACACATTGTTGAGGATTGTCATTATAAGATTCATATAATAATAATATTGTAAGCCTTTATGTCCATCCCACTCCTGGGCACAGGTATTCTCTTTTGCAAGAGCGAGATCGGTGTACAATCCCCACGCATGCCAAAAACGTATTGAATGTAAAATGAGATAACTTTTATTTATTTGTTATGAAAAAGTAAATGCCACCCCAAGTAACACATCAAAGCAGTATAACGGCCGTCTTACAGCATATCTGTATGCTTTTAGCATTTTCAGTTCGTTTTATAGTAGCATTATAAACGTTTATAGTGCTGATATAGGTCTTAAATGGGCACGAATTACCCAGCTTGAGATCCTATACAGGTCATTTAATAGCATTACAGGCGCAATATGTCTGCGCTATTAGCATTATCGTTGTCATGGAAAGTGCCAATCGCATTAAAGAATCATTAGTACGCTCTATTAAGTTGCCAACTGCATTAAAGAAGCATTAATACGGCCAAAAAACTTGCTAATCGCAGTAAAGAAGCATAAGTACTCTCGAATAACTTGCCAATCGCAATACAAAAGCATTATACTAGCATAAGAGTGTAGTAAAATAAACCTTACGTCAATGCAAAAACGTCTCTAACACCGACGCAACAAATGTTATAATACAATGAACGTTGTGATTTAACTACTTTGTACGCAATATAAAATGGACGAAGACGGTACAAAAAACTGAATGAGTGACACGTCATATTTGTTTCCTAACAAAATTTATAAAAGTTTTTGACTCTTTTACGTTATTATATCCTTCAAATATTACTGCGCAATGTAGTTTACTGTAAATGTGTATATAAGTTTCATTGAAAATTTTCACCCGCCTTTGATTTATTGTGGTTTTGCTATAAAATATTATAAAAAGATATGCGTCAAATAAACAAAACAATTGTGTAATCCTCGTATAGAATGAGTTTTGCATTATTAACATAATAGTGTTGGTTGAGCAGTCTTAAATTAAGTAATTTCATTATTATATAGGTATTTTCCTTGTATAAATAGGTCCGCATGATTTTATTTTTAGGTTATAAATTATTTACAAAATGGCGTTGGTCTATATAGACGAAGAGCTAGCCACGTCGGATATGACACAATAATGAGAGCAACCAAACCCCTCTAGTCAGTTTGGTATACTATGCTTATTTCTAGATCTGGACATCTGGCAGCTTTAAAGTGGTGGAGGTCAAAGAATGCAAACCATTTCAAGAAAATCAATCCTAGAGATCTGGGTTTGATGCAATATTATGAGAAACTATACAAATACTATACAATATTAAGAGAAATTATACAAAAGTTTATGTTGGGAGAAAGTAGTGCCAAACGATGTATAATAAAATATAGTTCATAGTTTGTCGCCTACTGTTTTTGTTTCCGTAATAATCATACATCGGGGTTTTCGGTGCGGGAACGATTTGAGAAAGAGTAGAGATAAACAGATAGGTTGAGAGTTAGTCTGAGAAAATATCATATTATGCCTAATGAATAACTAGCTCTCTGTGAATAGCTTACACACTATGATACGAGCTTTTTTTCTTAGAGGCATGTTTGTATGGACTATTATATACTTAGTATTTTAAAAATGCAATTGCATATCCGAAATTTATTAACTAGATCTACCTAAGACAAAGATACGGTATAATAAGTGTCAAATATTAATCTTGACGACGATATTTATGAACTATTTGATTAACTGAAGAGGTTGACAACGATCAGTCATTACATGAATTAATAAAAAAATACTTGAAAAAATCATAGGTATAAGTACCTACAATATATATACATAATAGTCAGCTATTACATATAAATTGTATATACCTATGATTTTTTCGATCAAATATTCATTAGGTAGAAACGTGTTAGAGTACATTCTGTTTTTTAAGTTAATGCCTACTCTTTGGCTAATGTCAAACATTCCCGCACCGAAAACCCCGATGTATGGTAATAATACACAATATTTTTGGTCTAAGATTTTTTTTTATCGATTTTTGACCAGTTTTGAGTCGATATACCAACATATTCACTATAGATAGAATTATAAGGCAAACGACTATCGGTTTTTGAATCTTTTATCTCCATTCTGTAGAGCCGGATCTTGAAATAAATGAGCAACGGCTCATAACAATAACGATCAAAAAATAACGATTTTTTATGATATTTTTAAAATATGGTCTAAAAAAACACTTTTATCGATATTCGAATGGTGTAAAGAATCTTACATATACGTAATCTACATATTAGGGTTCCTCTTTGATGTCTCTAAAAACTGTAGAGAGATTTTAATTTTTAACTAATAAAACAAAATTTATGACCATAAAACCACTTTTTTTGCCTAAACCGGTTCGACCTTGATGTCAAATATCTCGAAGACAATGAATATTGAAGTAAATATAGGATACTATATTTTTTAAAGCCGTTACTGATAATATGATAAGCAATGATCGGCTATCGGAAGCATTTTATGTCAATTTGATGACGAAATTATTACATGGATATGACTAATTAATTTCTTGCACATTTTTGTTCCTACTAAAAATGTATGTTAGTTTTATTGAGTTACTATCGAGGTTTTAACATTTCTATTACCTATGATATGATTATGAAGCACAGGCCACTTATAATTATCTATCAAAAGAATGAGTTTATGTCAACTCATGTCTTGTACTTGTCTCCTTGATTACATCACCTCATCACATCTTTATACATCAAATCAATTGAACACTGGTAAAATATGCCTCGCGAATTTACCATTCGTAAATGGTTAAAGGATCAACCAGATCTGATATACGACGAATCAAAAGGCTTAGTCCTATGTACAAAATGTGGGATACATTTGGTCGCTATAAGTAAAAGCAATATTCAAAAGCATCTTAAGTCAGCGACACATCGTGGTAGTAGTAAGCGAAATCAAGAACAATTTAATTTTGATTTATTACATTTTTTGATACTATGTAATATTCCGTGGGATCGACTGAAAAGTGAAGCATTCCAACAGTTTTTTGCCAAATATATGTGCTGCCAGTGTGCAACTTTTTGCTTGCCCAGTGAGAGTGTTATACGCAAAATGTATTTGGAAAAATCTTTCAAAACAACAATAAAAGATATCGAAGAAAAAATTACCGATAGTCGTTTGTGGGTGACATTGAACGAAAGTACTGACTTTTTAGGAAGATTCGTCATAAATGTATTAGTGAAACCTCTACACCAAAGTATTAACTTTCCAATTTACCTTTTACGATGCAAGGTAATTGAAGTAACAAACGCCAAAACTGTGTCAAAATTTGTTATTAACACTTTTAAAGAAGTGGGGGTGATTCATTCGATGCAAAAGTGGATAATATATTGATGCTGTGCACTGATAGTGCATCATATATGTTAAAAGCTGGAAAAACCTTAAAAAAGATATTTCCTCAGCTGAAACACTTTACATGTCTCGCTCATGCGTTACACCGTGTTGCAGAGCATATACGCTCAGAATATTCTGACGTTGACAACTTAATATCTAACGTTAAGAAAGTATTTTTAAAGTGGCCTAGAAGAGTGAAAATACTAAGAGAATTGTACCCTGATATACCCTTACCGCCAAAACCCGTGATTACAAGATACATGGCAAGGGGTACATGGCTAGAAGCATCCTTTTACTATGCATCTTTTTTTGAACAAATTAAGTCTGTGATAAATATTTTCAACAGTAAAGAGGCATTATCAATACGCAAAGCCAAACAACTGATGCAAGATGATAACTTAAAAAAAATCTTATATACATCAAGGAAAATTTTGAAATAATAACCAGAAATATAACATTGTTAGAAAAGCGTGGTTTATCTATCAGAGAATCATTAGATTTACTAGATGAGGTAAGGCTGTACGTAATGATGACGTCTTCAAATTCATTGAGTAACAAAATGGAATCAGTAATCGACAGAATCCCTGATTACGAATTTGTAAGAAACTTGAATGATAACAACGAAATATCAGTTTACAACTATGCACCTCTCACATCTGTTGATGTCGAACGGTCGTTCTCTTTATATAAATGGATCCTGAATGTTAAAAGGTATCGATTGACAATATCAAACATAGAAAAAATAATGATTATTTACTATATAACAAATTAAATTCAGTTAGTTTTTAAGAATGTGTGGTTTTATTTTGAACAACACCGACTTATCCATATTAGTCATTACCATTCATTAGGTGGGACGTCAAAGTGACATAAAATTCTTCCGATAGCCGATCATTGATGATAAGCTATATAAATCATTAGAAAACTAAGGGAATCAGATCTAAGGTTGTTGGCGCCAGGGAGCCCCTTAAAATATAGGCCCTGTCCTCTATAACTGAGGCAACTTCGGCAATTTTTACCTAGTTTGGTATTACTATTTTCCAATTAAAACATTTTGCTAGTCTGTCACTGTGACCTCCACCCATTAAAAGCTGCCAGATGCCAGGATCTAGCAATAAGAATAGTATAGCAATCTAACCAGACGGGATTTGTTGCTCTCATTATTGTGTCATAATCTGACGTGGCTAGCTCTTAGTCCAATAGCAGCTCAGTGACCCTTAAAAAATGCCTTATTTATGCCTACAGCACTACACGTGAATAATTATGCTATTAAACAACATTAAGCATTTATTTATGCTATTGTAGAACCTAAGGCACTAAAACCGCTAAAAGCTGTATAGGGGCTGTTCATAAATTACGTCATCAATTTTTGATGATTTTTACCCCCCCACCCCTAAAATCATCCAACCCTCCCCCTGCCAAATAGAGTTTTTTTGTTTTGTTTTTTTTTTAAATAGGAGGCAAACGAGCAGACGAATCGCCTGATGGTAAGCAATTAACGCCGCCCATGGACGCCTGCAACACCAGAGGGGTCACAAGCGCGTTGCCGGCCTTTAAGATGGGAATACGCTCTTTTCTTGAAGGTTTGAAGGTCGTATCGGTCCGGAAATACCGCAGACGACAGTTCATTCCACAGTTTTGTTGTGCGAGGCAGGAAGTTTCTCGAGAAACGCACAGTTGAGGACTGCCAACCATCTAAGTGGTGATGATGGTAATGCTGTCGCGTAGGACGATGGCGGAAAGAGGCGGCAGGGATTAATCCGAACAATTCCTCGGAGCACTCTCCGTGATAGAGGCGATAGAAGATGCAGAGCGAGGCTACATCTCTACGCAGCGCCAAGGAGTCAAGCCTATCCGTAAGATCCCGGCAGCCGACAATTCGAGTCGCTCTCCGTTGGATGCGGTCAAGAGGGAGAAGTTGGTACTGGGGCGCTCCCGCCCACAGATGAGAACAGTATTCCATATGTGGGCGTACTTGTGCCTTGTAAAGCTGGAGGCGGTGGGCCGGAGTGAAATACTGCCTCGATCTGTTGAGCACACCGAGCTTTTTTGAGGCCAACTTGGCCTTACCCTCTAAATGGCCGCGGAACTGGACTTCACTCGAAATGTTGACGCCAAGGATTCGGACACTGGCAGTGGCAGTTAAGGAAGTGCTCTCAAAACGAGGTGAAGCGACAAACGCAAGCTTTTTTGCGGTAAACGTGCAAACCTGTGTCTTGGTAGGGTTAAAATGGACTAAATTTAGTCGACCCCATTCTGAAACTTCTTTAAGGGAAGTCTCAACTTCAGACACAAGTTTGTCCCGGCTCTCAACGACATTCTCCCGAGAAATGTTGGTTCGGCCGGTGTAGTAGGCATCACCCGTACTATCGTCTGCATAACAATGAATGCCGCTAATCTGCAGCATGTCATTTATATGCAGAAGGAACAGCGTGGGTGATAGCACGCAGCCTTGCGGGACACCAGCATTCACAGACATGGAGTCAGAGCATTCACCGTCAACTACGACCTTGATGCGTCTGTCTGCAAGAAAGCTACTGACCCATTCACACAATTTCTCGGGAAGTCCATAAGATGGAAGTTTCGTTAGAAGTGCTTTGTGCCAAATCCGATCAAAGGCCTTCGCAATATCCAAACTAACTGCCAATGCTTCATCCTTTGTCTCGATCGCCTGCGCCCAACGATGTGTCAGGTGACGTCATTAAAAAAAATGCGTTTTAAGCTTAATTGTAAAATAAAAAACTATTTAGTAGATAATATTTTATAGCATTAAAAGTTTATAGAAGCACCACTTTCATTCCTTTTTTTACACATTGATGATGTGATCTTCGGAATGACCGCCCCCCCTCCTACGTCATGCTACCATCATCCGATGTCCAGACCCCCCCCCCCCGCCTTTGAAATAACGTAATTTATGAACAGCCCCTTATAGTGAATTACTTGGCTTTATAATGGTTTATATTATTGCTATTGTACTGCATTAGGAACGTATTACCTACTTATAAATGCTATTGTACACCCTAAGGCATTAAAAATAGCTGAAAGCTGTATACCTGATTTACGTGGCATTATAATGGCTAATATTCATGCTCATAAACAGCATTAAGCATTTCTTTATGCTATTGTAGAACCTAAGGCACTAAACCAAACCGAAGCATTAGTGTAGCAAACCAAAACGCAACTGTACAGCATTCAGCTGTACAGTTGCATGTTGTTCGCTGCACTAAAACTAATGGCTAAACAAAAGCATTTACATATGCCATTATACAACCGTTATACAGCGTAAAGCATCATAAAATGCTATTGTAGAACCTAAAGCACTAAAAACAGCTGAAAGCTGTATACCTGATTTACGTGGCATTATAATGGCTAATATTCATGCTCATAAACAGCATTAAGCATTTATTTATGCTATTGTAGAACCTAAGGCACTAAACCACACCGAAGCATTAGTGTAGCAAACCAAAACGCAACTGAACAGCATTCAGCTGTACAGTTGCATTTTGGTTCGCTGCACTAAAACTAAAGGCTTTAAAAAAGCCTTTATACATGCCATTATACAACCGTTATACATCTTAAAGCATTATATAATGCTATTGTAGAACCTAAAGCACTTAAGTGCTTTTAAACAGTCGAAAGTCGGTTTGCTGCACTAAAGCTAAAGGCTTTACAAAAGCATTTAGATATGCCATTATACAACCGTTATACAGCTCAAAGCATCATATAATGCGACAAGTTGCTCGGTGAACGTATATAAGAGTTTATACGGTCCTTAAGTTCGAAATAAGTTAACTATTCATATGTTATAATGCTTCCTGTACCAAACAATCCTGTACAAAAAATAAGTTAACTATTCATATGTTATAATGCTTCCTGTTCCGATACCAAACAGCCAAACAGACGAAACTAAACAAACGAAACGGTATGCCAGACATGTTGTTAAAAAATGTTATTATGTTAATTTTATTTTATCTTAACTTTAGCTAGGGTAGGTAGTACTCCTATAAAGATCGACAGAGATCGTCATTTTGCAAATATTCCAAAAAATACCGAAGTAAGCCTAGGCATGAAGATCAGAAGGCACGCTTCACCTGTCTGTACCGCGTTTGACGCCCGTAACCTCCGCCGCGCCGCGTTTCGCATGACATTGCTTTAACTGAATTTACCAAGAGAGGCTTTTTTTTATCCAATTGCTAAGGAAAACCTGAAATGCTTATTAGTGTTTAAACAATCTAAGAAATTAAATGGCAAAATAATATTGTAGGTGTCAAGTAACCAATAGGAGCAAAATATTTTTTAAAAACATTAAGTCGCCATATATTTATGTATCTCCCATACAGTATGTCCCTAGCTATTGGACAAAGCCTTAGATCACACATAGGATAACTTCTCAGGAATGCTCTGACAAATTTTTTTTTTTCATTAGAACTAGTGGTAAAAAAATTAATTATTCAACAAAACTTATTTCCAATTAGTCTTTAGCAGCGTTTTTGACAATAGCATATTAGTGACACGTCACGCAACGCAATATCTTTGTATGTGTGTGTCGGTGTTGGCACCTGCCATGACACACATTTGTCATATAAGACATTTCCCTCTGGAGCAAAATGTACAATACGCAAAATGTGCACTACACGCAAAATGTAATAACCGGTAGAATGTACAATTCGCAAAATGTACACAACGCATATCGCGCACAAGCAAAACGTACAAAAAGCAAAATATACATACGCAAAACGTACAAATCGGAAAACGTGCACTACTAGCAAAACGTACAATACGCAAAATGTGCAACATGCAAATCGGCAACGGGTACAAACAGTTAATAGTGTGATACTCCCTGGCACGACCACGGAGCCTTTTGATATTTCTATTGCGGTACAAATTCATGAAAAAAAAAGTACTATTTTGTACTTTAGGTAAAAAAATTGTACCCTTACGGTTTCGGCACAGCGACATAGGGGTCACGCGATACTTTTGCTTAATTTATAAGTCAAAGTAACGAAAATTAAATGTACTGTAGAGTAATTAAATGTACTGTGATGGGTAGCGCTAAACAAATCTCCAAAATTGACTTTCTCAGGCTCCCTCCGATAGTCTTCGATGGTATCCAAATTCCTTTTTCCAACCAAGTGAAAAATCTTGGCGTAATCATGGATCGTTGTCTATCATGGGTGCCTCAGGTGAGTGAAGTGAGCAGGAAGATGTTTGCTGCCATAGGGTCTCTCAGACGGCTCCGGAATTTCCTGCCAATTGCTACTACAATTGCGCTTGCTCAGTCGTTACTTCTCCCCATTCTTGATTATGCAGATATCTCCTATTTAGACCTAACCGAGGAGCAACTTAATAAGCTTGAGCGTATTCAAAATGCCTGCATTCGGTTCATTTTCGGGTTACGCAAATTCGACCATGTTTCTAGTTTTCGTTCTCAACTCAAATGGCTCCCTATCCGTCACCGCCGTAACTCTCACATACTTTCTTTACTCTTTTCTGTACTTTTTAACCCTGCAACTCCCCGCTACCTCAAAGAGCGTTTCTCTTATCTTAATTCTATTAGATCCTCTCAAAAATTGCTCCTAAAAGTGCCATCTTCATCTTCCAAATTTTATAATTGCTCATTTACGTTCCAGGCCGTTCGTTTGTGGAATTTTCTCCCTCTCAACATAAAACGCGCGCAATCTATTGGTAGCTTTAAATCGCAACTTAAGGAATACTATTTATCTCTTCCTTAGGTTTTTAAGTTGACACTGTTGTTTCTTATTGTGTGTATTATATATGTATATATGTACGTATATGTATGTTTATTTTGCATTTATTTAAGTATGTATATTCATAGAAATGTGCTGTGTTATCTATTTCGTCTCTTTTGTTTCTATGCACCACCTACTGCTTATTGTTTTTCTCTAGTCTCCACTACCCAAAGGTTGTCTGGAAGAAATCGCTCATTAGCGATAAGACCGCCTGTTGTTACCTCTACCTAAATTTATCTAATTGTAAAATTTGTGCTTGTAACTGTATGAGGTGTGCAATAAAGAGTATTTATTATTATTATTATTATTTGTATCTCCTTTGAGAATCACGGGCCTTTATATCCCGGTCTTTTGATAGGCTTGCGTGGGGATACAGATCCAACACGCAGAGGCCCCTTGGAGAAATTTGCTATGTTATACACCTGCTAGAACCCATTCACGGGTACATTAATAGATACCCGTGAACCGGTTCCAGCAGGCGTTGTAGATATTGTAAATAAAATGGACAGAGTAAAGGGCTATGGTATTGAAGTTTGGCTGGTCAAAGATTAGGCTATTGTAAAGAGGTCCGGGCACCTGCCATAACAATTTTATAACATGTTATCGAGGCAGGCGGTGACTCGCCGCCAACTAGATGGGCCCCTGAAACTGCCGTCGCAAAAACGACCAGGAGCAACATCGGTGTGAGCGGCTCAGGGTGTGGAGAGGTGTACACCGCTTTCTGCCAGTGACTGTAGGAAGCCCAGCCACTGTACCAACTCGCGACTTATGCATATTTCACTTCCACCCTGCGAGCATATAGCTCTGACGGCTCCTCTCTGGACGGCCAATAAAGGCAAGCCAGAGCCGAGAGTCCTGCGGGTCCCCTTGGAGTCCACTCCGACCGACGAAGACACGCCGGAGACGGAGACCCTGACCGACTCTCTGGAGCATTCGGGTCCGCGAGGTCGTCACTCCCCGACAGCTCGCCACAAGCTGCCCTGCCCTTTTATTATTATTATTATTACCTCTACAGTACATTAGTACTTACTCGAAAAGTTCATTTCTGGCACTCCACCACCAATGCCAAAAAAAGCATTTGAAGTCCTAGGCATACAGAAGAAGGTGACAAGTCGAGATGACAAATTTAAGAAATTTGAACTTAAAATAGAATAACAATAAGATTCAAATTTCTCGAATTTTATAATTTGAGTTATCAAATTTTTCCCGCCGCGTACCGAGTATACCTAAATAGTCGGTGGTGTACATGACAATAAAGTTCATTTTTCGGACCTTGGTGATAATGGGATCCTCTATTGCATAGTGAAACCTTAGGACTCATACATTATTTTAGGATGGGGAACCACCTAAATTTATGGTGTGGTGGGGGTAAAAAGGAGGGAGGTAGAATTGTAAGCTTATGAAATGAAGTACTAAGGTTTCTGCATCACTACATAGTATAAAACAAAGTCGCTTTCCGCTGTCTGTTGTCCCTATGTATGCTTAGATCTTTCAAACTACGCAACGGATATTGATGCGGCTTTTTGTAATAGATAGTGATTCAAGATGAAGTTTTATATGTATGATACACGGATAATATAGTAGAGAAATACTGATTATTTTAGAGGTTTCTGCATTGTCTACCATAAGCCGAATTCTGCTACTTGATGAGGTAGGGTTGCTTAAGGCCTATATTCTTGATCTATGTATAATGTAGAAACATTAGTTCTTCATTTCATAAGCTTACAATTCTATCTCCCCCCTTTTTACCGCCACCACACCATAAATTTAGCTGGCTCCCCGTCCTAAAATAATGTATGAGTCCTAAGGTTTCATTATGCAATAGGGGATCCCATTATCACCAAGGTCCGAAGAATATTTTTTTTTTGTCATGTACTCCACCGACTATTTAGGTATACTCGGTACATGGCTGGAAAAAATTGATAACTCAAGTTATAAAATTGATGAAATTTGAATCTTATTGTTATTCTATTTTAAGTTCAAATTTCTTAAATTTGTCATCTCGACTTGTCACCTTCTTCTGTATGCCTAAGACTTCAAATGCTTTTTTTCCACCACAAGTGCCAGAAATGAACTTTTGGAGTAAGTACTAATTGAGTACATTTAATTTTCGTTACTTTGACTTATAAATTAAGCAAAAATATCGCGTGGTCGTGCCTGGGAGTACCTTCCTGGCACGACAATGACCCCTATGTCGCTGTGCCGAAACCGTAAGAGTACAATTTTTTTTACCTAAAGTACAAAATAGTACATTTTTTTTCATGAATTTGTACCGCAATAGAAATATCAAAAGGCTCCGTGGTCGTGCCAGGGAGTATCACACTATTAACTGTTTGTACCCGTTTTCGATTTGCATGTTGCACATTTTGCGTATTGTACGTTTTGCTAGTAGTGCACGTTTTCCGATTCGTACGTTTTGCGTATGTACATTTTGCTTTTTGTACGTTTTGCTTGTGCACGATATCCGTTGTGTACATTTTGCGAATTGTACATTCTAACGGTTGTTACATTTTGCGTGTAGTGTACATTTTGCGTTTTGTACATTTTGCTCCAGAGGGAGACATTTGTCAAGTCAGTAATAAGTGTCATCAATAAAAAAGATAATTAAATAGGATCAAAAAAATTTCATACTGTTGTATAATGAAGATTTTCTCATGACCTTTTAATAGAACAAGAGCCCACGGCACTGAACCTAGCTCGATAAGTCTCCTAGATGAGATATGTATAATTAGTCACGTCTTTAATGGGGGAACACGAAATGCCGATGCTGCAATGCAAAAAAAGTAGCGGCGTATTTTAATTTTCGACATTAAAGACGTGATTATATATATATCTCATCTAAGAGACTTATCGAACTGGGTTCAGTGTCGTGGGCTCTTATACTATAATTACATACAGGCTGTTCCAAACTAAAAAATCTTAATTTGTCAATTTCTTTGTAACCACTGCACCGATTGTTAAGATACTTAACATACTGGTTCTAAATACCCTAATATGTACGTTTCTTTGTCCAATGGCTAAGGACAGCCTGTATACTTATACCAGAGAGTATATATTTAATAGAGCGGGATAGTCTAAGAACTTTTTGAAGCTCCAACCATGAATCATCATCTGAATGGGAGCAACCGTTACTACGGTACTCAACTTGTTATTAGAAGGTGCTGCAGCGCAGATGTCCTTTCCTCGTACATTTTGGGTATCTTTGGGTTGCTCTCGTTCAGATGGCGCTTCAGACTTGGAGCCTGAAGAAGTTCTTAGACTGTGGCTATCTGTATATGTACAGTCTCTGCTTATACCAACCTATGGTTATGTCACGGACGAACTATATTTTTGTGGTGGTGACATGTCATGTCAAACTATTGGTTTTGACAGTGAAAGTGATTTTACCATTTTGTTCTTATATGTATATATACCATACTGGTAACCTTCTAAATTTTCATCACTTTCTCGATTGGGCGGGGCTCAATATCTCGCAAGATTAAACATTCACTAATTTCAAAGTTACGATCGGCACCGACACAAGCATTTATTCGATTGCTTACGCAATTGATTCCCGTCATAAAAATGTTCTCGTCCAACTTTTTACAATAGTAACTTTATTCATTACGGTATTGGAAAACGGCCGGCCTTCGGGTGCAGAATGGCGATCGTTACAGGGTTTTATGTGTGGTGCTTCTCTCCGCAGGGCCCCCGAATAGTATATGATGTATATGATGTGCAATAAAATAAACCTGGTCGTTCGGAATTTTCGATTCATAATGAATGAGCATCATAATCATAGCTTTTGCTGAGGATGTACATATTTCTTACATCATGGTCATGGTACAGTTTTTACACCATGGCGGGTGCTGTCTCTGCGTGCGTCCCATGACATGGGTAGGGGCAGCATCCGCTTAGTGTACCCCTCACTTTTCATTAAATTGTCAAAAGGGCCTCTGCACGTTGGCTTCGGCTCCGCGTATGCCTCCCAAAGGTCCGGAACACAATTGTTCCGTAGTCGGAAAACACATACAAATAATAACAATATATTATTTATTGAAAGAAAAAAGAAAATTGTTTATTTGATGGTACAGAAGCGGTGGAAGGTGGTACGTTTCAAGCTATATTCTTTTGTTTCATACTTACTCTATGAAACGTCCAATCTAAAGTGAACACTAAATGGCTCAACAATTAAAGTCCGTGACCGTACAATAAAAACAATTAGCCCTTATACTATCATGATGCAAAATGTGTCCAAACATTAAAGTCCAAAAATATTATTTAATTTTTCAATTTCAATTCCTAACACAAAGATTAAGTAACAGTCCACCTACTCAAACCTATGTATAAGAACCTAAGCCTATTAATGTTTCTATCCAAAGATGACGCCTACAGCATCCTAGCTACCTAAGTAACTAAATCGAACTACCTAGTACAATATAGGATAAAGCTTATTTTACCCTTAGACGCCTAAATAATTTGGTCTGAATTCGGTATACGGCGTAAGATAGAATAGCTATAAAATATGCAACGATTGACTCGTAGCTCTGCGTTGGGCGACCTCTAATGGTAATAAGATAAAATGAATGAGCATCTGATGCTAGTGTCATCTATAAGATGGCATTTATTTCTGTTACGTTTTTTTACTGTCTACGAATATACACATTACATATGCCTTCATCACCAAATTGTCTTTTATCGTCGAATTTTATTCCCAGCAAAGTTGTAAACCTTTCAGCAGATTCAGCTTTAGAATACAAAGGTCTGGTTGGTAGATGTAGCAAACATTTAAAAAAATCGAATAATAACTTTTAAAAGCGATAATTGAATAAAGCATATAAACGTCTGCGAAATTAGATAAGTTAAGCACTAAATATCAAATACAATAACAATAAATATAAGTTTCGCACTTAAACAAATAATGCAATAAACCGAGTTAAAACCTCGGGTTTTAATTATAATGAGTCAGTGGCTTATACAATCTGAACCCGGCCGATTCATTGGCGTCACAGGCTGATTCAGTCTCAAAGGGCAAAAGGCTTAGGACATTACTAGACCCAAAAATGACTTTTATCTCTTTGAAATACGGTCTCTCTAACGTGTCAAAGCACCTGCAAGGGCTGGAGTATGTTTATGTAGTCAGTCAATGTGCCGACTTGAACTTGCGCGTGCAAATTCGTTGATTGTGTTGAAATTCTTGTATTGTCTGGATATTAAGGACTGACAGAGGAGTCAAACTGTTGGAATTAGCGAATATTTAGACCCGCCGCAGTAAACATTCTAACACAATCACAGACAAAATACAGGTAATAACCAAACATTCTTGGTTACATAATCGCTTTTTTGTACCTATTAGAATAGATTTACCTTTTACATACAAGGAGTAGTACTTTAAAATAATGATTTGTTGTCATCAAAATGACATCAAAACAAAATGTAATTGAGTAACGTGAGTTACCCGTTTTTATTTATTGATATCAAATTGATAACAAGAAACCAACGGTCTACCAAATGTAATTTTTGACAGGATAAACATACTTTTAAAAAACCGGCCAAGTGCGTGTCGGACCACGCATAATGGAGGGTTCCGTAGCTTCAATGGAATAAGAACCAAACTAATGCCAAAAGGTCGTATCTGTTAAGTTTTTTTGGAAATAACTCAAATATGGCTGGACCGATAATGTTCAAAACAATTTTCGTAGAAAATATAAGATAACGCGCATCTGCTCAAATTTTTTCTTATTTTTGGACTTACGGTTCAAAAGTTGCGCTATTTTTCCGACTTTCGCAGCGATTATTTCTAAAAAATATTCACTTAATCACAAAATGTTCAAAAAACCTTAATGATATTTTTAAAACCTATCGATTTATGTGCAACATGTTGATATTTGGTAAAATATCAATATATATTTGTTTAATTTAGTTACATGTATGGAGCGCCCCCCCTGAAAATATTTGTTTTTGCAATTTCACTACATAACTAAATAGCGGCATACAAAATACACCTCATGTCTAAATTTTATTAAGATGCGTAAGGTGCTTATAGTTTCCGAGTAAAATGGCTGTGACATACGGACGGATATGACGAAACTATAAGGGTTCCGTTTTTGACATTTTGTATTGTATAATTTAGACATGTGAAAAAAAATTAACGACTTTCTCATTTCTACATCACTGTATGTAACCTTATGTTACCATTTATACTTTGTGAATAAATTTAATTCATTCATTCAAATAGACCTCAAGCTACTTGTAGGTGAGCCAACCCGTGACCTCAAACTATAGGTGTGTGTTTTCTACTATTCAAATGTGTTCAAACGCTCAATAGCCCCTTTACATGACAACAAGTATTGGCAGCATTTGGGAGTGATAACCTGTCATCCATAAATACAAAAGTTGAAAATGGTAGAATTAGTATCAAGCTTCGTCTGGATTATTTATTTCAACTTTATTGCACAAAAGAAACCTTATCGTACAAAAGGCGGACCTAATGCCATAAAGCATTCTCTACCAGTCATACTTAATATTCTAAGCTCGATAAAAGCGGTCAAAGCACAATTCCTGCCAGATAAACCTCAAAGCAAAACCACAAATCGAATGAAAGCACTAGGTCGCGTCGGAGATGCGATATCATATTCCAATATTTCAAGATGGCGGCTATATGCGGCATACATTATCCGCACCTGCTACGAGCGCAGGGGATTCACCTGTTTGAAAGCTCTTTCCAGACTTTTAATGCCATCGAAAATAACTTTGCCTGTTAAGTAGGTAGGTTCCTTGAAGAATACGAGTTTCCCAGTACATTTTTTTGCGAATTGTTGGCCTCAAGGGTGGAAGGCACCTGGAGACCGAATAAAATGTCTTATAGGTTTGATTTTAATATGACATTTTAAAGCATTATACGTGTCTAAAGGGACGTCTCGCTCATACAGACCTTCCTTTTTTTGTTATCACTTAGTTGTATAATTATTTTTACATGTTTTTAAAGTGATGCAATCCACTCATACACTATTTTGTTATTAAATCCAATACAAACATTAAAAAAAAACAACCAAGTAAGACTTAAACTTACATCGATAGGCCTTGCCGGGGCTCGATAGCTTTACCAATTAAGCTATGGGCTCAAGTAACTAAGCTGACGAAATCTTCAATGCCTAAAATCGTCTTTTTGCATTCATCAATATTTTTTCCGATGCAAGTTCAAGTCTTACTGGGTTCTTTTTTTTGCAATGTTTTCAATGGCTGTATTTGATTTAATAACAAACTAAATATCAAAAAGAAATTGCCATATTTTGATGACAAAAGTAAATCACCTACTGGGCCGTATTCTAACTTTAAAATACGTTTAGACACAATCCAACTTCCAATGCATTAACTACGCAATACAGTTAGCGCCTAAACGTCTGAATCAGAAATATCAGAATTTGCTTGAAAATTATTCCGATGCAAGTCCGATGTTGGAGTTATGTTTGAGATAGATTGTGGTTATAATGTATTGTTTATATATTATAAAATTATAATATGACACTCTGTCACATCTTATTGTTCGCTTTTGTTATAAAATAACCATATTTTCACACAAAATATAGTTATATTGTTAAACTCCTTATCAGTTAATTGTGCAGGATGATTATGTTTGGGCAGAATTTCAATTCATTTATTTTCTTTAGGAAATTAAAACATAAATATCACTTAAAAAGTTTTCTCAGTTTCTACTTAATTTTTTTTATGTGTGTAAGCTGCTACTTACGTTTACTACGAAAGACAGTTAAAACCCTGAAGTGTCTTTACTAAAACATATAAAAGACTCGTTGAAAAGCTCTAATTGTGCACGTAGCACACATTTTTCTATTCAGTTTTAAAAGTACAATAGGTCATAACGTAGGAGGGCACTCTTAAAGTCGAATGCTGCCAATTGAATAGGTCAAAGTTAATCTCAGCTCATCGTGATGAAAATATGTTAAAGATTTCACGAATTATAGAATCGTATTAAACTCATCAGGAGCATCTTCCAATTATGGAGGTACCTACCTACTTAATCTACTTATGATGTGTTATGATATATTTGCTGCATACAACTTAAATAGTTCTTATAAGAGAACCGCGTCGTATTCTCAAAATTAGCCTGGTAAGGTTTATTTTAGTAATTTTCTAACTCCCCGGACGGATAAAATCGTAAAACTGTCAAATTTCAGGGTTCGTAAACTTTTTATAGTTTTAGACCCTTCCGTTTTTAGAATGGACATAAGGTAACAATTAAGTAAGGAGTATTGAAATCAAAGCTGCTGTTAATTGGAAATTCTTCATCGTGTCTGTTTATCAAATAGTTAAATATTTACATGAATATGTGATCTGTAAAAATGTTACTTTGCCGAGGTTGACATTTGATTTATTCTACAGAATATTTATAATTTGTTATAATTCAGGCTCAGAAGAATTGTTGGGCTGTTATATCTGTAGGTCAGGGTAATGATTGACCTAGGTTAGGGGAACATTATTTCAAAATGCAACTATTATGAAATGAGGCATATTCATTGGCTATCATCATCAGCCCGTTGCAGTCCACTGCTGGACATAGGCCTCTCCCAAGGTACGCCACAGAGCCCGGTCTGCTGCTTTACGCATCCAGTCGCTGCCGGCCCTCTTATGTAGGTCATCCCACCATCTGGCCAGAGGGCGTCCCACGCTACGTTTGCACAACCGTGGTCTCCACTCCAGAACACGCTTACTCCAGCGATTATCAGTTCTGTGACATATGTGGCCAGCCCATTGCCACTTCAACTTACTAACTTTTAGAGCTATGTCGATCACCTTGGTTCTCTGTCGGATCACTTCGTTCCGAATTTTGTCCTTCAGAGATACTCCGAGCATAGCTCTTTCCATAGCACGTTGAGCGACTTTACCTTATGGATTAGCCCCATAGTCAGTGTCCACGTCTCGGCTCCGTACGCCATTTACAGGAAGGACGCACTGGTTAAACACTTTCGTCTTCAGGCTCTGTGGTATATCGGACGAAAATATGTGGTTCCGCTTCCTAAACGCTGCCCAACCCAACTGAATCCTCCTACCCCAATAGCTGCCCGAGATAGACATATTCCTTGACAACTTCGAGAGGCGTGCCATTGATGGTTACTGGTCCCGGAACGACGAGGTCATTATACATGACCTTCGTCTTGTCCAAGTTCATCCGGAGACCAATTCATTGGGATTCATTACCTACTTGGACGTATATCATGTCTATATTTATATGAAATGCCATTAATCTAGACACTCGTAAATATGATCCAGATATAATAAAACTTCATATGTAAAACTAGTATAATGTAAATTAAGATACTTAAACAGTTATTACATAGTCAGTAATATTCAATAATAGTAAGTAGTTAATTTACGTTATAACGTTTCTGGAATTAATTTATTTCATTTTCATTTCATTTCATAAAATATTAAGTAAAATTATTTTACAAAGACTCATCAAAATCTAATATCGTAATTTAAGCAGTAAGTAAATCCATTTGAAATGTTTACCAGGGCACGATAACGTCGCGAACAATGGAACAAAAAGTTTGACGCGGCCACTCAAATAACAAAGGCTATCATCAAAATAAATATTCAAACAAAGAAGTGAAAAACATTTGAATGTGAATTCTATCATTCGATATTTAAATCTGCGAGGTGGCGGGGCGGCGAGCGGGCGGGCGGCGCACGGGGGACGGGGTAATTAGGCGGCCCGGCGGAGGCTGTATTGATCGGCGCGTCTCCTAGCAACGCGCGAGATGGCAGCACAGCCTGCCCTCAAGCCCCGAACAAGTTTTTTGTTCGAGACCACGCTAGGTGAGACCGCTTTGATGTAATCTCCGACCGAGGGGATCATTCGATTCGATTCGTTTACTATATTCAGCAGGAGATTATGGCTCTATTAGTCTCCTTGTGGAGTTTTCGTGCGGGCGTTTTTATTAGGTTGGATCCAAAATCTGGTTTAATTTGATTTTTTATTGAACCTTCGTTTGTTTTATTGCTGAAGGACCTAAGGGGGATTTAATATCGGCTAAGTCACGAGCGGTATCCGGCGCGCGCGCCGCGGCCAGTGTAAACATAATTACGGCAATGTTTAAGGAAGCCGGGCTTCCCAATGCTTTCCAAGTGCATCACCTAAACCAATTTACGTATGATCTTCGATTATGCATAGTTTTCCCAGGTATCGAGATCTCACTTAAGTTGGTTATTTTATTAGGCGAATGCTTGGCGTTGAGAAAACAGGCCTAATACCTAGCGCTGCCGCCGCGGCACGCACCAAAAGCCTTATATTAAAGGAAATGAACGGAATCCGTTCTCGTTATTAACTTATATCTGAAAGATTATCACCCCAACAACTCACTACATATGAATCTCATTTAGGTCGCCTTGTATACTTATATATCTGAGGACGTTCCAATGTGAGCCAATATTCTCCGAAGTGACCTCGGAGAGACGACGCAAAATATGAATTAATTGGCGTAAATAGGTAACTTTTACCATAGACATGTCTTAACAACGTTAACAGTAATTTAAGAGCAGAGAGCAGTCTTTATATTTCTTCTGTATATTATGAAAACAGAGGTCCCACAGATGATGAAGCAAAACTAAAAGAAAGAAGCTCTGGTTTGCAATCGAACATTGAACCATGAACTGCATTCTACGTAAGTAATAGGTACGTACATACCTGTTTTCTATGCACTAAATAAAATAAATATATTTTTAATCCAAATAGAAAATTTAAAACGTTGATTTTTGTATAACCACCAAATAGGATCATGAAATAATTTCAGAAAAAGTATTTTTCAAAAATGCTACTTGCCGAGCAAGCAGGTATCAAGTGTCCGGACTATTCGAAACTGCCACAAATTCCCGAAGCCTTCCAGCACAGGTATGTAGCAGCGAAATTCTCAATTTCTCCGAGAGCACGGAATGACACATTTTCGATGTAATATGCCTCATAAAACGCAGCGCGTGCCCGAGCATTCCCCATTATTACATTTCCTTTGGACGTCGGCATCCGAGGGAAAGTACTTTGCTGTAAAAGGTCTTTAAAATACGCAGACTGACTGTATTTAAGCCGTTGTAGGGAGGGCGACATGCAACGCGAGGATACCTTGCATTCATACATCTCTTACCGTCCGGCGGTGCGGAAGAAATTGCAAGCGAAATTTGAAAAGCGGGAAATATGAGACATCTGAGTTGGTAGTTGAAAACGGTGATTTATTTTGTACATATCTTTTATCGGAAAGCATTTGCCACCTTTTACAGTTTATTTTGAGAAGCTAGAGCTTCCTGAATAAAGAAGACTCGACAGACACTGAGTGGAACGAACATTCTTCAAAAAAGGAGGTTCTTAAAGGGTAGCCAACGCGCATGTGAATCCTCTTGCAAGCGTTTATAGGCTACGGTAACTGCTTACCTACCATCAGGCTGGCCGTATGCTTGTTTCCTACCGTCATGGTATATAAAAAAAGTAATGTGATACAACGCAATAAACTGCTTTCTATACATAAGTAATTAAGTATATTATAAAGTAAATTTACTATTTTCTTTTTCACTGTTAAACATAACAAGCGCATCAAATTACTGCAAATAAAACCTCTTAGATATTCCTTAGAAAAAGGCGTTTACATAAAATAGCTAATTACGGGGAATCATTCAGATCGTTTACAGAACACGAGCGAGGTGAGGGCTCTGGTCAACCAGTATTCTAACATTCCTAACCATGAGTTTACTATGATGTTAAAATAAAACCCAGAGATTGTACTTGTACCAACCGTCTTTCGTTGTGGAATCTTTACCCATATAACAAAAACTTGGGACACATTTTTTTCCTGCTAGCTCTTTAAGCTCGTGATTCTGAGTCAAAATCACCTAAAGGCCGTTTCCGATTAAGGGAAGCAAAAATGCCCTTTAATATTATGACTTGGTTTTTTTTCTACAGTCAGTTACGTCAAGTTTGGTTGAAAAATTCTTTGCGGTTCCGCAGAAAAAAAATAAAAACGGAAATAATGAAATATGGTTTTTCTCCAAAACTATTTAACTTCAATGTACTATATTTTTTTCATTCTATTAAGCTTCGTCAAGTTCATGTTCTAACACTAAAACTGGTCTCTAATCTAACACTTATGTGAAAAAATAGGTAAGTCAAAATTTTAATTTTTTTTTTTTTTTTACTTTTAAAAGAGATACCATTCCAACTGGCATTTCTGAATAAACCTTAGTTAACGTCCTGTAACACATATTAATTTGATGAATAAAATCGGAAAGCAACTGTGTCAAAATGAAATAAATAACTGGGTTGGATTTTATTACATTTTATTAGTAAGCTATTTATTATATTTAATTGGTACCGATTATAAATCACTCTTTTCACTTCTTCTCTCATCATCAAGGTTAACTGGAAGAGATCACTTAAAGGGATAATTTCTCCTTTGTACTTACGTTTTCCTAATATTGTATTGTTTTTGACTAGTTTTTGTACAGTAAAGAGTTTTTACATTACATTACATCAATTATCCTGTATATTTTTATGTCATATGTGACATATTAACACAGCGCCGTCTGGATTCATTAACACAGCGCCTCTAGCGGTCACTTTTAGATATAAAATTGAGTTTGAATGAAAATATTCTAAACCTATCGAAGACAAAACACTAACATTTTGTATCAGGTACCATGTGTCACAAAATTTTCCAATTCTCATAAAAAAATCCGTGTAACCTAACAATACTCTAATCGATGCTCGTTTATTCGCTGTCAAATGTAGTAACGTAAATAGATTTGCATTTTTGATTCAATTCAGTCATTACGTAAAATTTCTAAAACTGCATGGATATTATAGTCCTTAACTGTCCTACGGATTCCAGGATCACATTACTCTGGTTTTCCCGAGTATTCATTAGGCAGCCAGTAGGAATATACGTACAGCACCGACCGGGGGATAAAATAAAGCTCAAGTTTTATAATCCACTGAAGAACTATTCAGTCCACAGTTTGTAGACGGCTACGGCTCGTAGACGTAGCTACGGCGTAGCGGCGCACGTAGTTTTTGTTCACAAATTGTGGAACTTACTAACTTAACAACAACTGAATGGTTTATTTACATGAAGCGACATTCGAATTTGCATTAAAAACACGCTTACTAAACTTCTTAAAAAAAATTGGGGGGTAAATATTAAATTAGAAGTATCTGTTTGTCACCTTAGCGTTATATCTAACTACTATTTAATAGTACGTAGTTTTAATGTATATTATGACCATGTTAGCTTAAAATCATATCGTTACTATAACATGACCCAACTAGAACTATGGATAACTATTGTATTACTAGCTGTGCCCGCGTGGAATTCGGTCTGTGTCAGTAAGCGGCTAATTCACCCCTAATTCCTCTCCCGCTACCCTGGAGGCGGAACTTGAAGTAAAGTTGACAGATGACGCTAGAGGACAGTAGTCCTAATAAAATATTTTACAATTACCACTTAATGAAACTAACTACACTCAAAAATGAATACCTTTTTTAGGCATGATTTAAACGACATAGAGTAGTAGGTGTATATCGGACGATACAGGACCACTTTTGTATTTATACGTTCATGTCCACGGCAAATATCATCCTAATCGATCCTCCCGTCAAATCAGTCTAAGCATGAAAGGTAAAAACAGGCGCTGTTGAAATTTGGGGTGGGGGGGGGTCACAAATGCAGAAATTATTTTTTTCTATTTGAGGTGCACTTGGAGGGGGGAGGGGGTCCATGACCCATGCAAGTTTGTTTAACTCGAGTGTATTGGCTACCCCCCCCCCCCCCCCCTTTTAGAAGAACCGGCCAAGAGTATGTCAGGCGATGCTCAGCGTAGTTTCGTAGAGGCCACCCTGTTACAAAACATTCGTTCAAAAGGTCGTTTATTAAGGGATATTTGATAGATAGATAGATAGATAAACACTTTATTATTTGGCGACGCTTACGTCATTTTACTATTCGGCACTTCCTTTCACTATGCGTTTTTGACTGATAATTCAAAAACGGCTGAACCGATTTTATTCAATATAGTTTTTATTGAAAGTTCTTATCAGGCCTCACCAAATTTCAGCTTTCTAGTGCGAACGGTAACTGAGCTAGACCGCGGACAGACGGACACGGACATGGCAAAACTATAAGGGTTCCTAGTTGACTACGGAACCCTAAAAAGAGATAAATAGTAGTTTATGTAACTGTTACGTAATAAGGCTTAATTATGTACAGAAGCATACACTGCTTTAGCTGCTAGGAACGAAGTTATGTTATTTCATTTTTGAATTTTTTTTGGGAATTTTTTTTTTGTATTTTTTTGAAATTGTTGAAATTTTAAAAATTTTATTTGAAATTTTTGCTTTTTTACTTTTACTTTTAGGTTCTCGACTTTTTTCAGTTTTTTCACTTTTATCACTTTGTCACTTCTCACTTTAACTTTTCACTACACTTTATTCTATTTTATATATTTTTTATTTCATTCCATTTTACATGTTTCTCAATCGTATGGGTGTCGCGTTTTCGTGACGTGACGCTTTTTCGTGACGGTCACGTGATTTTTTTTCGCCTAGCCTCCCATCCGCGAACCGTCCGATAAGCAACTTCGTTCCAAAACTACCACCGGTTCTAACCCTACACCTCTGGCCCAAGAAGTATTATGACCGAAAAGATACTCGACGGGACTTATTTTTTTCAAAACAGTAAGTAATACATTATTAGATCTTAAAGATACAAAATAATGCGTAGTTCTTCAAGAAGACATATCAAAACAGCTTGAGAGACAGATAATGTACCCATTGTTTAATTATAAAGAAAAATAAATCCTAATCTGACTGCTTCACAAAACGTTTGATATGTTTTCCTACCTAAACGGTGTCCTATAAATGTTAGATGATTTTGTAGTATTTTTTTTGGTTTGGGCCATGCATCTTTGTCCGTCATATATAGTCCTCGAACCTGGAATAACCCTTTGACATTCATGACATTTTCAAATATTTCTTAAGAGCGGGTAAAGGTAAATTTAAAGCATCGACGGGTATGTTATAAATATGAACACCTTGACCAAAAAATTACAAATTATTTCAATACCAAATTTCATCTAAATACGAACAGCGGTTATTGATTGTTTCTTCCCCATGTAAACTTCCACCCCTTTTGCATCCGCTTAAGGGATAATTTCCGAGATAAAACTATTTTATTTCCTTTTCTAGAGCTCAAATTATCTCCATACCAAATTTTATCTAAATCGATTCTGCGGTTAATAATTCCCTATACAAATTTCCAACTCCCTTTTCACCCCTTTAGGGTTGATTTTGGGGTAAAAACTATCCTTTGTCCTTTCTCGAGACCCATACTATCTCCATACACATTTCCATCTAAATCAGTTCAGCGGTAAAAAAATCGTCATACCAACTTCCAACCCCCTTTTCACCCCCACAAGGGTTTGAAAACTATCCTATGACGTTTCTCGAGACTCAAATTATCTCCATACTCATTTCTATCTAAATCGTTTCAGCGGTTAAAAATTCTCCATACAAACTTTCAACCCCATTTTCACCCCCACCATTGTTGATTTTCGGGATTAAAACTATATATTATCCTTTCCCGGGACTCAAACTATCTCTATGCAAAATTTCATCAAAATCCGTTCAGCCGTTTTCACGTGATGCGCGGTCAAATAAACAGACAAACAGATAAACAGATAAACAGATAAACAGACAAACAGACAAACGGACAAAAATTCTAAAAATTGTTGTAACGTGTTCTGTTATCGATTCTAAGTATCCCCAGCCAACTTTTTTTCGATTATCTTCCATGTACAGACTTTCGACCCTCTTCAGCTTTATTATATGTATAGATTACCATTATTGTATTAAAGCCGATTGATTGATATACATACAGAGGGTAAACCCTTCCGTGTCTTAATTGTATTTTTTTGCACCAAAATATAAGAACGTTCAATTTCACCACACACAAGCAATCGAACTTATTTTGGCGTCGTGGATCGTGACTATTATAAATTATTGGGTATTAGTCACTACGACTGAATACAACTGAAACTGAATGTTTATTAATTAAATGAATAAAGGAAGAACAAACCACTTGTTTATTTACTTTATTCAGTTTGGTCCTTAATTTTGTATGTATAATACTGAACTAAATTATTTTGTAGTGAAAAATATTTCGTAAGTACTCTCATTTTCTTCTTCGTGTTCATTTGACAGTACCAAATCGAGTACCAATATTTTGTACTACAATTCATGTTGCCCCTATTTAGTTTGCCCAAAACTTTAAAGTCCCTTACAAGGCATGAAAAAACACATTCGACGTCTTTTGAAGTACTAGTCTGTTATACTATCCCATTTTCTGATTACGACCGACCAACTACAAAGTTATATCCCTAAGAAATAACTATCAAGAACTCCGCAGTCTCTATCTGAAGAAAAAACCTATTTAGTAAAAGGAAAAGTTTTTCAATTAGTGTATGTAGGGATAATCTAACCAATATCAAGTATATAAGTTAGTAAATAACCTATTTACGAACTTATATGATTTTAAGTAGAATTACAATTACATTTGAGTGGAATCTGTGAAAACGTTCTAAGACTCGTTTTTTGTGTGACTATACGCTCAAAATGCATGACTTGAACAGTTCTTAAGATGCAATCTTGTAAGTAAAACCGATTTTCGTCACATTTTACGCAACTACATTTATTGGAACACTCGATACATAAACGTAAATGTGCAAATGATACACATAGCAAATTCCCAGCACAAAACCAGCCCAGATACATGTTCAGCACAGTCAGTGATCATAATTACGCCGCTGACTGTAATAATCAACACTGCATCGGTGCACGGCGAGCCAATTAAAATTAGTGTGTGCATCGTGCCGCCCAAGCTCAATTCAGGAATGGGTTCCATAATTAATATTAAATTCTAATATAATACAAGTGGTATAATTAGTACAACCCTATGATATAATACATTCCATAGAAAACCCAATTATAAATACGCGAAATACTTATAAAATAAAAAAACTAGTTCAAGCACTAAATGACTTTATGACGAGTTCAAAAACTACAAAACAATTCTGGGTGTTTGAGGCACTTGACTCAGCGTCAGCTTAAGCTCGATAGAGTAGTTAAGGTAGTGCTTGGTGCTTATGTAGGTAGGAGGCAAGCAAAGTAGTGGCAGGATAGTCGTGTGCGTAAAATATAGTGAGTTTACAGTAACATGAGAAATCATGAAAGGAATGAGAGACAAATGTCATGAATGTAAGACCAATTGAGCCTTTTAAAAATTGTAGCAAATAAAATAGTAGCAGTGCAGACATTCATATTTAAAGTGAATATCCGTGTGTCCCGCTCCCACTTTATAGTTTAAATACTCTAAATACAATTTAAATTCGTCAAATTCAAATAAGAGAACAAGGCCGTAGTGGGAAAAACATTTGATGACTTATGTTTTACTCGTATATGTAACTACTTAACTAGCCCAGGAGTGCGATTTTTGAATCTCACCAAGTGACTAATTCACACCGATGTGAGTGATTTCCGAAAGTAAATCACTCACATCGGTGAGAATTAGTCACTTGGTGAGATTCAAAAATCGCACTCCAGGGCCGCGATTCGAAAAATAAACACACACACTGGAAAGACACAGCTCCAACCCAACTCAACCCAACTCAACGCTATAACGACATTGACATTTGCTATTCGAACAGATATTCATTCAACATTGGTATCACATTGGTCTCACATTGGTCACACATTGGTCGCACATTGTAGCAATGTTGTACCAATGTCCGACCAATGTGAGACCAATGTGAGACCAATGTGATACCAATGTTGAATGAATATCTGTTCGAATAGCAAATGTCAATGTCGTTATAGCGTTGAGTTGAGTTGGGTTGGAGCTGTGTCTGTCCAGTGTGTATGTTTATTTTTCGAATCGCGGCCCTGTATGTAAATGTACGGCCTATTTTCAGCTTTCCGTTTACGAATTTAAACGAGGAGCAGTGGCGGCGTGTCCATAGAACACTATTCCCGTCGGCTTGCCTAATTTTCAAGTACCTGAGAAGTTTTCCTATAGCTCATGAATAAATTTTAAGCCCAATTAAGCTCCGGCTTGCCTAAGAAATTTTTTGACCCACCGCCACTGACGAGTAGCATACCTAGTATAAAACTAAATATATTAATTATGACCGGCGACGAGACCCTTCGTCCATGGGGCCCTGGGGCTCTCTCTTCAAAGAAATGTCGAAGAGACTCAGAGATGCCACAGAACACCGTAGACCTGGCAGCGCCGATATGCCGCAGGTTTTTAGAGTTAATTATTATGCTTTACTATAGTTTTTAGGGTTCCGTAGTCAACTAGGAACCCTTATAGTTTCGCCATGTCTGTCCGTCCGTCCGTCCGTCCGCGGATAATCTCAGTGACCGTTAGCACTAGAAAGCTGATAGGGTTTAGCAGGCTAAGGAAGGACGTGTGGCCCCTGTGAGGAATAGTTGAATTGGTAAATGTCAATTGTTTATCGCCTCATAACTAGTAATCACTCCAACTTTCAGCCCTCTATCTTGAACTGTCACAGAGATAATGTCAAAAATGTATTTTCTTAACATTTTTTTTCAAACTCTTATATCTCCTAATCCATAGCAGCTAAAGCATCGAAACAAAATCACAGAAACGTAGTTTTAGTGGGAGTATACCCTATAATTTTATTAATATTTTATACGTGAAAAATAAAAGAAATAAATGTCAATTTATTTTTTGACAACTCTTTCCAACACGTTTTTTTGAAAGTACAATTATGAAAAAAATCATGTAAAATGCTAGGCAACAAATATAAAACTTAAAAACGAACTTTCAGTTCAGAAGCCTACTCTTGATACTTGAATACTTTCGTTAGTTTTTTTTTACAGTATGTTGCACCAAATATAATCAATTGATTTTTTGTATGCTAGTAGCTAATACTATAAGCAATTTACATGATTTTTTTCATAATTGTACTTTCAAAAAAACATGTTGGAAAGAGTTGTCAAAAAATAAATTGACATTTATTTCTTTTATTTTTCACGTATAAAATATTAATAAAGTTATACTCCCACTAAAACTACGTTTCTGTGATTTTGTTTCGATGCTTTAGCTGCTATGGATTAGGAGATATAAGAGTTTGAAAAAAAATGTTAAGAAAATACATTTTTGACATTATCTCTGTGACAGTTCAAGATAGAGGGCTGAAAGTTGGAGTCGTTACTAGTTTTGAGGCGACAAACAATTGACATTTACCAATTCAACTATTCCTCACAGGGGCCACACGTCCTTCCTTAGCCTGCTCAACCCTTTGGTACTAATATGTATATCAATCACGCCGACAAAGTGGTAAATTAAAAAGTGGAAAAAAATGTTTTATTAGGGTACCTCCCCTATACGTAAAGTGGGGAGTGTTTTTTTTTTCATTTCAACCCTAACGTGTGATATATTGTTGGATAGGTATTTAAAAATGAATAGGGGTTTACCAGAATCATTTTTTGATAATGTAAATATTTTAGGAAATAATCGCTCCAGAAGTAAAAAAAAATGTGTCCCCCCCCCCCTCTAACTTTTGAACCATAAGTTTTAAAAATATGAAAAAAATCTCAAAAGTAGAACTTTATAAAAAATTTTTAGGAAAATTATTTTGAACTCGATAGCTTGAATAGTTTTTGAAAAAAAATTACAAAATAATTTCTGAACTAAGTTTGTAATTTAACCATATAAGCAGGTGTTTATTGTACCTGTAATTTCTACAAAATGACAATGAAATGACGTGCTTTCAAATAAAGTAAAAACGGTGAAAATCGGTTCACGCAATAAAGAATTATCCCATAAAAATCATCTTCCATACTTTAAGCTCGCGCGCAATAGTTTACTTAATTTGCCGATAGATGTCGCTGTACGTGGAACGCTCATATCATATCCTACGTGGCGGTGTTATTTTAACCCTTAAGTGGGGACACTTACTGTGACGGACGGAAAACTACGGAACCCTACACTGAGCGTGGCCCGACACGCTCTTGGCCGGTTTTTGGGCTAGAAAATAGCCGATAGCTCATAGCTTACTCGCTCGCGGTGGGGCCAGTGCCTTAACCTGTATGCTGTATCGACGTTATGTAATTGTAATACTTTATATTTTAGCTTATTAGAAATTTTGAATTTTAACGAAAAAATATTTTACTACTAAAACGTAACGGATGAAAACCGTTTTCTTATGTGATTTATAAAAACTTTATGCTGCATATTGTACATATATATAATATATACAACTTACTAATTCATATTATATGAACATCATAACTGTCATAAGCTTTATCGATAAATTAATATCATTGGGAATTCTCTAGGATGTTTTTATTCCTGCCGCTTAAAGTTCTTTGTCTGGACTGATAAATGAATAGGGGTTTACTAAAATCATTTTTTGATAATGTAAATATTTTCGGCAATAATCGCTCCAGAAGTAAAAAAAATGTGTGTCCCCCGCCCCCTCTAACTTTTGAACCATAAGTTTTTAAAATATGAAAAAATCTCAAAAGTAGAACTTTATAAAAACTTTCTAGGAAAATTATTTTGAACTTGATAGGTCGAATAGCTTTTGAAAACAAAATTAAAATAATTTCTGAACTAAGTTTGTAATTTAACCGTATAAGCAGGTGTTTATTGTACCTGTAATTTCTACAAAATCACAATGATATGACGTGCTTTCAAATGAAGTAAAAACGGTGAAAATCGGTTCACGCAATAAAGAATTATCCCATAAAAATCATCTTCCATACTTTAAGCTCGCGCGCAATAGTTTACTTAATTTGCCGATAGATGTCTCTGTACGTGGAACGCTCATATCATATCCTTCATGGCGGTGTTATTTTAACTCTTAAGTGGGGACACTTACTGTGACGAACGGAAAACTACGGAACCCTACACTGAGCGTGGCCCGACACGCTCTTGGCCGGTTTTTTAAATACGTATTTTAACTTCGTGTAAATACTCGTAATAAACTTCGGTTCTCAGTTAAGTCTAATTATGATAGAAGTCGACTCATACTATTACATTCATTTGGAAATAATAAAGATAAGCGTTCCTGTACATTAGAATGTCACTTATTTGTTGTAAATCTCGCAGCAACAATGAAGCAAAATTCTCGACCCCATTGTCCACAGCATTCCTGCTTTCGCTTAAAATACCCCACATTGCGTGCCATATTAAGCCTTCCCTAGTTTCTACAATGCAGAATGGCATTTTAAAATTAAATATGCTGGCTTCTTCGATACTTGTGCAACCAATAAATTGTTCCTGCACATTACAGTACCGTTTAGCTTTATGAAATTTTGCCAAATGTTTATCAACGATTTAAAAATGGTGGTAAAAGAAAACAATTGTGTTTCTCGGCGCCTCGCCAAACTACATGAAATATATTCAAGCTTATCTAAAGAATCGTGAGCAAATGGGTTTGTATAAAACATTCATAGAAAGAGCAATACTGCGGTATTGAAACAAATCCATCGAATTGTAATGGATACCAAACAAAAATGTGTTGAATGCTTTCAACGGTATCTGGACCGAAAAAGCTTCGTAAGCTCGCATATTTATGCAACTTCATGTTCATGTTTGTCCACGTAGGAATATTTTTGTTATATTATTTTTAAAGTCTTTTAAGTATTGTCCTAATAAATCAATCCCTTATAAAGTTATAACAATAGATCTAAGTAATATTTATCTATGAATTTCAAATTCAAATTTCTCCTTCTATAAAATAACATAACCACACTTTAATAACATAGCCCCATCTTTTGTCGTCCGGCATTCGGATTAACCCTTTCCGTATTAGTCACCCCACCTGTGTCTGTGTCCGTCTGTCCAATTAGGGGCTGTAGTATATCACTACCTATATCTTACATTAATTAGAGACCAATATAGGATCCCTCTGATGTCCCTAGCTAGGTATAAATAGGTTTTAAAGGGCGGTTCTGGCGAAGTAATTAGTGCATGTCAGCGTCGTGTGCACCGCCCAAATGGACGTTCGTACTTATTTACCATGAACAAAGCAAGGCGAGCTCGAGCTCCCTCCCGGGATTCAGGTGCCGAGGTGATGCAATCAACTTTTAATTTTGTAACATCTTAACTTTTCCGTGTCAGGCAAGCGAGTATAGGTCGTATTTTCATGTAATTTGTATATAGGATGGCATGTTGAAGCGCAGCCGGGCGCTGCACGGTTGCCAATAGTAACATCCGGCCCGCAAGCGAGCCCCGGGCAACATGCATGCGCTGTAGATCTTGATATTTGACCAATGTTCGTCGTTTATTATATAGTACATTAACGCAGCACGACGCTTCTCTGGCTAAATCAATATCCGATGGTACTGATACTACATTATTTTGAGCGTCGGATGTCGTAATTGGTGGAATAATTAACCGGCATCCGGCCTCCGCTTGCGGCGGTTTCTGCTGGAGATGAGTTTTAGACAGTTCGAACACAATACCGCCGCAAACACGTCCGATAAGTGCCCTACGTTCTCCAAGTTGTGGTGTGGTTGGGATGTTTAGTAAGCGTTCAAAATTTACTTAGTAGGGATCTGAGTTATTTGAATGCCTTGTTTGGTTGTATGGGTACTATCGGTATAAGATAAGGACAAATAATTTCGAAGTATCATCAAAGAACAGAAAAACTGTAAAGCTTATAAAGCGTAAAGCTGAAGAAGCTTGCAGAATCGTACAGCAGCAAGATAAAAAATATTTGGCCCTTGTTTGGTCGCGTACCTTTAAATATTTTGTCACTTAAACTTTAAAAAGAAACATTGGTTTATTCTCTACATTTAATAGCACTTTATGGACCGTAAGCCAGGAACAAATTTCATGGCCAATCGCGTCCCAGGCGATAACTTGTGAAGTGGTTAAGGGAGATGTATAATGAAACCTCGTGAAGGTCAGCTGCCGCTCCGTTGGTGGGATGAGGAAGGGCAGCCATTTAATCACTTTAAAAAAAAGCTGTCATCGCGTTCTGATTGAAAATTTGTCAAATGATAGTTTATATGCTCTTACAAAGATAAAAAATTGTCAGCCGGCTGTATCAAGGTGGAAAGACCGTCAGCTGATGCCCTGAAGATCGTATGTTCACGTAACCAGCTGACGGTCTTATCACTGCGATACAGCCGACTGATGACTTTTAATATTTATAACAGGGTATAAACTATCATCTGACAAAGTTTCAATCGAGACGCGATGACCATTTTTTTTAACTGATTAAATGGCTGCCGTTCCTCGACCCACCGACGGAGAGGCAGCTGACCTTCACGAGGCTTCATTATACATCGCCCTTATCCACTTCACAAGTTATCGCCTGGGACGCGATGACCAACGAAATTTGTTCCTGGCTTACGGTGTATTAGCAGGAGACATTTTTTGGATTTATTGGAATTTTTAAAAGTTAGCTCATTGTCATAGTCATCCTGTCAAATAGGGAATACTACGTAAAACTCTGCGTAGGGGGCGGCACTACACTAGCACAAACACAGGGCCTACTGCGAAACACAAAAATCTGAATTTTCGTTACCTGTCTCTTTATCACTCTTGCATATTCGAGCGATAGAGAGGCTGATGTCGAAATTTTGATTTTCTCGTTTCACGATAGGCATTCTGTAAACGAACCGCCTTGGTGCACAAATTACATATATATCCGTTATAAACTATCTATAAAAACTTCGTCAAAAAACTGTTTAAGGCCTAGCATGTATAAGTACTCTATGGTTTACATTATGTGCTAGTGCTGCACTCTGGCGGCAGAACATTGCAGTAATACCCCCTATTTAAAATTAATGAGTTTATCTTATATTTTTATTCTTGTTGCATGTTTTGGTCCGATATGAAATGAGTTTAAACTTTGAAAGAAGATTTCGCGTAACATGAAAATATAAATGCAAGAGAGTGCGAACAAAAGCATCACATATTTATCGTTGTTGAGTTCATAATATGCGATGCATGCAGACTGCGATGTAGGCAGGCTAATTCCATTGTGACTGTCAGCCCGCCGGCTGGCCGGAGGCTGTGATTTAATAATAAAACCTGTCCCTGACACGCCGTTAAGCCGGACCAAATCACGTGAAAGTTCCAGGGATCAGTTGCGAGTACTAAATATAGGTATAGATAGATACTGTGGCTATAACTATAACAAATTGTCGGTGCTATAATTATAACAATGAAAGGCGACAATAAGTATAATTTTACTTAAAACTGCACTTACGATTTACGAAGTATTTAGTTCGTCAGAATGCATTCATTACTGAATACTTGCCATCATAGTAATTAATAAATAAACAATGACACATCAAATCAGACAAGCATGAAACAAGTAAGTACAGCAGTGTAACTCTGATCAATTGCTAAGCGCGGGCGTATTAATAGCTTGGCCAAACCAGCGGTTCTAGCCAAGTGACAATCGTAGTCTACAACGAAAATATTGAATTAAAATTATCACGTGCGTGTTACCAGGTTCGCTTGTATGTATATGCAGCTCCACACATTATGCCACTTGCGGGTGCGAGATACTGCACTAATTAGTAATTACTGTAAACTATGAATGGTCTACGAATGACGAGTTGTTCGGTTCGGTAGTACAACGCAGTTGTGGCCATCATATCAAACAATTCGTATTGTCGAATCCTTTAATTAGTTATATTTTGTTATGTCAGATAAAAAAAACCGGCCAAGAGCGTGTCGGGCCACGCTCAGTGTAGGGTTCCGTAGTTTTCCGTCCGTCACAGTAAGTGTACCCACTTAAGAGTTAAAGACTAATGCCAAAAGGTCGTATCTGATGCCTATGGAAGAAGTTTTTTGGAAATAACTCAAAAATGGCTAGGACCTATAATGTTCAAAATAATTTTCCTAAAAAGTTTATCATAACGCGCATATTCCCAATTTTTTTCATATTTTTTGGACTTACGGTGCAAAAGTTACAGGGGGGGGGACGCTATTTTTCCGACTTTCGAAGCGATTATTTCCGAAAATATTTACATTATCAAAAAATGATTTTAGTAAACCGCTATTCATTTTTAAATACCTATCCAACAATATATCACACGTTAGGGTTTAAATGGAAAAAAAAATCACTCCCCACTTTACGTATAGGGGAGGTACCCTAAAAAAAAAAAATATTCCACTTTTTATTTTACCACTTTGTCGGCGTGATTGATATACATATTAGTACCAAATTTCAGCTTTCTAGTGCTAACGGTCACTGAGATTATCCGCGGACGGACGGACGGACGGACGGGCAGACATGGCGAAACTATAAGGGTTCCTAGTTGACTACGGAACCCTAAAAACCGGCCAAGTGCGAGTAGGACTCGCGCACCGAGGGTTCCGCACAAACCTGTAGGTATATAAGTAAAAGTTCACCCATCACCACAATCGAGTCATAGCAACGCGTTCATGAGGAAAGGGGTAGTAACTTTAAAATTATTAAAATTATTTTTATTATATGATGAAACTAAAAATTTACGGTTTTCGCAATTTTTCGGATATTTGCGGCATAAACGGCTGTATCTTTTGATTGCGTTGGCTTATAAGTTTGATTTCTTCACAGCTCTAAGGGACAGTAGACCTGAGTATTTGATATAAATTTCAGCTTGATACCTCCACGCGTTCCTGAGAAAAAGGGTCTTGACAGACGGACGGACGGACGGACAACAAAGTGATCCTATAAGGGTTCCGTTTTTTTCCTTTCGAGGTACGGAACCCTAAAAAATGTATTTAGTCTCGCCAGCTCTCGCGCGTCCAATCAGAGCACACAGTTTGCCGAACATCCATCAACTAGGCTCCATTACATACTGATGAATGATGGTTCTGTTCTGATGTAAGCATGCAGCCTCCACAGGTGAGCTTACTGCAGCCGCGGCAAATACGTCGGCGATAATTAATCTTATTTAAGATTAATTATCGCCGCATTTGCCTGCCTTATGTTGCAAAAGTAAAATCTTAACGAAGAGCACTCTCACATTATTCGAAATCGGATATCGGAGTCAACACTTCACCTACAATGTTATACTCCCGTCAGCTAACGAACAATAATATGAACTGGTTTTAGAAAACTTATAATAGTTTTATTTACTTAACTTGCATCATTTGGTTTCATAAATTTAATATACTATGTATTACATATATTTTTTTATTGATTTGTGACTTTTTAGTGCCCCAGCATAAGTTGGCTTGATTCAAATCTTCTGATTTTGACCCGTGTAGAGAAATTAAATCGATTGTCATCAAAATAGTAGATTGTACAACAAGTGCATAAAACGCACCATTTTACGCGAGGCGTTTATCCATCCGATCCGAGCGAGCTTGCGAGCATAATGCAATCATTGGGGAATCATCTCCATACATTGCCTTACAAAAGGTGGAGTAGAAAATGTTTTAATGGTTATTGGTAGGCTATAGGGTGGTTATTAAAATACTAGATTTGAGACCTTGAGGGGGGGGAGCGTTGGCCGCCATCTTGGTTTAAACGTGCCATAAGTCCGTTTTTGAACCTTGGCGCTTAAACGGTTATCAGTATACCTAAAATGTCTATGGAACATATGAAGAAGATAAATTTGTCTACAATATTTCCATATACAATACATCTGTAAGTCTTACAGATATAAAGATACAGGGGGTGAAAAAGTGTATATTTTGTTATATCATAAGAATTTTATTTATTAGCTTCAAAGTTCTGTGCTTCGAGATAAGGAAATGAAGTCTCTACCATAGTTTTGTCATCTTATAATGATTCTTTTAAAAGATATTCAAAAATTGAATTCACCCCTAGAGCGCTTATAGAGGGGGTGAAAGTAGTAAGTCTCACACACAAAATCAATGTTCTATTACTCATCATAAAATACTACTAGGCGTTGTCAGGTATAGCTATCGATCAATTCGGGTATAATTAATTTAGATTTGACAAAAAACATACGTGCTTTCATACAAAAAAAATCTTTTTAAAGAAAGTGCTTGAAAATATTTTTATTTTTTTAAACTTCATATAACTGTCAAGGTATTATTAAAATATCGTATAGGCTTTAGCATTTTGTACATAATCCTTGAATAGTTGACTTTATGACAAAAATGTCTACGAGAAGTATAAAGACAATGAGTATGAGTAATATTTTCCTTCCTGTAACTTTGTATCTATAAGACGTACAGAATAAATACAAATACAAAAAAAATTGAGTCTTTATAATTCTCGTAGACATTTTTGTCATAAAGTCAACTGTTCAACCATTATGTACAAAATGCTAAAGCCTATACGATATTTTAATAATAGCTTGACATTTATATGAAGTTTAAAAAAATAAAAAAAATTTCAAGCACTTTCTTTAAAAAATTTTTGTTTTTGTATGAAAGCATGTATGTTTTTTGTCAAATCTAAATTAATTATACCCGAATTTATCGAAAGCTATACCTGACAACGCCTAGAAGTATTTTATAATGAGTAATAGAACATTGATTTTGTGTGTGAGACTTACTAATTTCACCCCCTCTATATGCGCTCTAGGGGTGAATTCAACTTTTGAATATCTTTTAAAAGAATCATTAGAAGATGACAAAACTGTGGTAGAGACTTCATTTCCTTATCTCGAAGCACAAAACTTTGAAGCTAATAAATAAAATTCTTATGATATAAGAAAATATACACTTTTTCACCCGCTGTATATTTATATCTGTAAGACTTACAGATGTATTGTGTATGGAATTATTGTAGACAATTTTATCTTCGTCATACGTTCCATAGACATTTTAGGCATACTGATAACCGTTTAAGCGCCAAGGTTCAAAAACGTACTTATGGCACGTTTAAACCAAGATGGCGGCCAACGCTCCCCCCCCTCAAGGTCTCAAATCTAGTATTTTAATAACCACCCTATAGCCTACCAATAACCATTAAAACATTTTCTACTCCACCTTTTGTAAGGCAAATGCTCCAATGATTGCGCTAGCAAAGATTGATATAAAGTCGAGTGTAAAATGGGTTTTATGGACTAGTCGTACACTCTTATTTTCACTTCAATTGCGAGGAAATTATATATAAACTATTTCAAGTTGTAACAAAAATATTACAATGAAATAAATATGGCCAATCAATTTTTTTATGTTTTTGTTTTTAATTTTTAACATATGAATTTAGACATAGATACTTGTTTTCTGCCAAGTCATAAAAACATTTCGGGGCATTTTAAAACTATTTTCAACTCCTATTTAATCTGATTTCATTAATGTAATTATAGAAAACACGAAATTCAAATAATTATAGCAGGAATATAATAAAAGTTCAAGTTTCAGTATTCTACGAAATTTTACTGCTCAAGCAAATTGTGCAATATATTTTGACTCTGTTTGGCTGTTGAGCCTCATTCTTAGTCAGTAGTAGTTAGTCAAATTTACTTTATGCACTAGAGCTTAATAAGCGATTTTATGTCGTCCACGCACGACTTAAGTCGAACTTTACGAGCATGAGAAGTGAAAAAATATATTGTGAATGTGTTTTAAACAAGATCACAATCATTAGTTCCGGTATAGGAAACACAATACTAAAATTACATACACAATGAGAAGGTACCGAAAATAATACCTCCGCCGTAAATAACTCAGTTGCCTTGCCGGCCGTTCGGAGGTAATCTGAGGCTCTGACCTGAAATGGCGCGCCTACCATACAGAGGCTATTGACTATTGCCGACGACGTTGTTTATGAGTACATCCTCTAGGCATGTACTCGTAGTAAAAATGTGACCATTTTCTATTTAGGTAATCGTTAATACCCCGCAGCTTTCACAAATTGACAGATTTTAAAGTTCCCGGTAGGCGTAGGTTTTTAAACCTTATTCTTTAACCACTCATTTACTATCAATTGCGCAATAAGGGAGATATGGCCAAAATTGTTACCAAGAGCCTTTTGTCTCTATGTTCGAGTTTACAATTTTCATACACGCCGTTTTCGTACACACAATGTTTTTCATCACACATGCGAAGAAAATAGTACTGACAAAGTCAATATTATTAAAGTAAAACTTATGTGCTTATAGCTTGATTTTAAATGCCAAAGTTTGTGACATCATTAAAAAAACCATTACTCCCTTGAGAGTATATTCGGCTTTAGCTCCCGCTCCGCTTGCGTGAAATAGCACGCTTTACGAGCAGGGCTTGAAACCGGTGTTTTTGCGTCTTTCGTTTACTATTTTTAATCGAACAATCTTATAATATGAAGTAATTTCCTAAATACAATTGCAACGCAAATTTACTTGTCTATACAGTCATGCACGATGTTCAACTGTTTCCAGGAGAGTGTTACGTGCGTTACATAATGAATGGAGCTCATTATCGCGCCTTCGACACGCTCGTCCTTTGTTCTATTTAATTTATCAGAACTGTGATTACTGATTACCCACGCTTAACGAGCTTTTGTCCCGTCGTGCTTAAGATCCGTAACAACTCTACATAATCGGAAATATCCTCACAAATTAAAACTGTAAGTGTAATTTTTTCTTAAAGTTTTCCAATCCACCTTATTCTACCACAAGTGCGTCCACTTTAGAGTAACTTTTCTACTATTCATCTAAATTCCTATCCAAGTATCCATCTGAATTCCTAAGTATGCACCATATAAATGGACTAGAGATCCTATTAAATTGGTTTATTACACACCTGACTTGTTGCTGCCTGCGCCTCCAAGAGCACAGGGTCAGCTGTATAGGGGCGCTCATTATTTTAGGGCTCTGATGTCCTCTGATACATCACACGTACCTTTATTATAATATATGTGCTCAGGTGAAAATAATTCGTAGCCATTTATTACTAAGACGGAGTTCGCCGGGTTTCCGCCGGATACGGGCCACAAAGGACCGTTCCTAATAGGTAGCGTGCGTGTGTGATAGGCTGTCTTGCCATGTACCTACATGACAACACCTACTAGTAAACCTACCTACCTTTACCATTGTAGTACCTTTCTCTTTTTTTTACTTCTTATCAATGTATTATTTCTGTGTGTGTGTCTACGAATAAACTATATTCTATTCTATTCCATTCCATTCTAACCAACGTGCTCACGAGGAAACCAAAACATTTGAACAGTGTAATCCTGATCATATTTAGATACTAAGATGTGCTATTAACTGTTTAATTTCGCCTACTTTTCAGAGTTACCACCAAATAAGAAAATACCAGTGTTGCCAGAGCACTACCAGCTAAAAGTACGGTCGTGTGTCAAAAAAGGTACGATTTTGACCTAAAAGGTACGATTTTTATTTAGTTCTACAAAATCGCCACATATAAGATCAGGGTGGTGTTTTATTGATGTACGGGTTATAATTTAGCTATTTGTCTCTCATTCTAACAAGCATATGCATTAGAATTAGCTTTACATTGAAATTGTAAAGGTAACTTCTACCACGATCAGCGGGCCTACCGCGAAAGTCGTATATCGAAATTTTCGTTTTCTCCCTGTCTGTCGCACTTGCTTATACGAGCAAAAGAGATGCAAATAGCGAGGTTTCGAAGTTGGCAGTAGGCCTCAGGTAACGATATTAGTCGACTGCTGATGCCTAGAATAGATACTCTCATGAGAATCTCGGGCCAATGTGAATGGAGGTAAGTAACGGCCAACCCGCACGAGGACACAGATTAGTGACTACACATTTTGGTGACGATTTCTGCTACTTTCATCCTATATTTCTGTGACACAGTCTAGTGGCAGTTGATTTGACACTACGTGATGTTATAGTGGTATAAAATAATTATGATTGAATACAGTGACCATATTTAGGTAGATAGACCATGATAACAGTGTTAACTAGATAACATGCTCGATATTCACTACGATGCACATTCTAGGTCGTTAATTTTAGGATTTACGGTTCATGAACTAGGATCAATACGTCTGATTGGCGCTGCAAAGTATAATTTTAGTATGCTTTTGCCGGGTACGCTATAAAGTACGATTTTTAGTACGGTTTTCGCCGGGTAGGCCAAATAGTACGGTTTTAGTACGGTTTTCCGCAGGGTACGTTAAAGGTACGCAGAGGTCCAAAATAGTACGTAAAATCGTACCAAAAGGTACGGTCTGGCAACACTGGAAAATACAATTTTTTATTGCAATTAAGAGCAAAACGCCTCTTGATGGCAATGTCGCTAATACCTATGGGTCCTCCTATAGTCTAGACATCCTTATTTACTGATAACAAATGTTATGATTTATTAAATTAATATGTATACTACTTAGTACAACAGGCAAATAATAATTTTGATGTGGCAACTTTAATACGATACCTAGTTAAATGCCAGGGTAGTTGGGAAATTAAAATTATACTCCTGTCAACACGGTAGTTATGGAATGTGGTAGGGGAAGAAAAAGTTAGACAAGGGCAGACAGACTCGTTCACTTTGATTGAGGCAGCCGACGAGTAAGCATCATAAAGGTTTTAACAGACCAGATTGGCTGTAAGTACTTGATAGGGTAATTCTAGTAATCAGAGTAGCCATACGAGATAAATTACAATATTTCAGAAGTGTTAACGTACCACTAACCCACGATAGGATTTAAAAGTTGGATTTGTACTGTGACGTCGTAATTTATTTTCATTATAGAAAAAAAGGATTACGAATTTAGACCGATTTTCGTGTTTTGAATACATTTTGTAGTACTTGCAGTGCAGGTAGCTCCAAAACATGATTAAACGAAGTTTTGACAATGAAATTTAGAACAGAATTCGTGATAAAAATTGCAGTACTTACAGGTAGTTTTAAAACACATGATTAAACGAAGTTTTGGGAATGAAATTTAGAAAAGAATTCGTGATAAAAATTGCAGTGCAGGTAGCTTTAAAACACATGATTAAACGAAGTCTATAGTAATTGATAATACTACTAAGTCTTGCTTGCAAATTTTTTTTCTTAATAAGCGATTGTATTTGATTTCATTTGCATTGCATACGCACTACCAGTGTAGTTTTGAGTAATGATAAATTAATAAGGTAGTGGTTGAGGATTACAGAGGTTAAATGAGTTTGTGATCTGGCAATAATATGTATTTATGAATAGGTATGTGTTTTACATGCAGTTTTGGTCGATTATTATTGATGCAAGGTAAATGTTCCTATGACGTCAGATTTTTTTTTTAAATAATGTCCTAGAAATGAGATAAGTGACGATTACCTACTCCAATTAATATTATTTTATAGTAGTTTAAATTTAAACAGCTAATGGTTCTGTTTTATATGTGTAATCAGTTTGGTATTCTCTCACAATTAGACGAAAGTCTAAAAAAAACCCTTTACGATGGATTGATTTGTTTAATGATCATGTTCATGGCATTAATTATTATGGCTAATATATGCATAAATTATTCAATAGTTAATTTTGAAGTTGATATTTTAGTGTTGGGATACTTATGAAACACTGCAGTGCAATTTTTGTATGAATAAACAGATTATATGTAACTTGGCAAGTTTTAATAGAAAATTATATACTTGACACATTGCAGTCCAAAGGTGTCGATTCATTGCATTGAAAAGGTGTGTGGTGTGTGAAAACTTGCCAAGTAACATCATTAAAAAGTACTGAAAATAATAAATGTTATCAGGAAACTGCTAAAAAAACCGGTGTGCGTTTCTCTGACTATTATAATTTTAGGTATTTCTATGTAACGTGATACTTATTCAAAATGTACCTTAAAAACTGCTGGAAATCAAGTGTGCATTCCTATAACTATTTATGATTTGAGGTATTTTTATGGAACTTGGTACTTATTCAGATCTCACTTCTTTTATAGGCGAAGCATTCCCATAGTATCGAACTTGGCAGCCTTTCACATTTATGTTTTTGATGGGATGATAGTTTACATGAGTGTATGTAAAATGAAGCTAGCATTTATGTGAGAGAGCATAGTGATAGTTTACATGAGCGCGTGTAAATCAAGCTAGCATTTATGTGAGAGGGCATAGTGATATTTTACATGAGCGTGTGTAAAATTAAGCTAGCATTTATGTGAGAGGGCATAGTGATATTTTACATGAGCGCGTGTAAAATGAAGCTAGCATTTATGTGAGAGGGCATAGTGATATTTTACATGAGCGTGTGTAAAATGAAGCTAGCATTTATGTGAGAGGGCATAGGGATATTTTACATGAGCGCGTGTAAAATGAAGCTAGCATTTATGTGAGAGGGCATAGTGATATTTTACATGAGCGTGTGTAAAATGAAGCTAGCATTTATGTGAGAGGGCATAGTGATTTTTTACATGAGCGTGTGTAAAATGTAGCTAGCATTTATGTGAGAGGACACAGTGATAGTTTACATAAGCGTATGGAATTGGTGCTAGTATGTATCTGAGAAGGCATTGTGATAGTTTAGATGAGCGCATGTTTTTGTATTACTAATAGTTATGATTTAATGAACTGAAGACAAGTTCATATCCATGAAGATATAGGTGAACTTATAAAATAGCACAGAAGTTTTGTTTGTTGGTAATAATGTTAACATGCAATAGTCTTTACCTGACTTGAAATTGAATATTTTCTAGACGTGAGAGTAGGTCTATTTACGTAAAAAGTCAAGGAAGTTAAGAACTAGAAGGCACGAGAGTGTGTGGGTTAAAGTTGTTTACTTTATCGACATGAGTGCGTATCTAAGAATCTAAGAATGAGATGACACGGGAGTGTGTCTGTGTATAAACAATTTTTTTTTTGTGACTGGAGTGTGCGTCAATGAAGTTAGACGACACGAATGTGTGTTAGTTAAAGTTATTTATTTTTATTGACGTGAGTGTGCGTCAAGGAAGTTAAGAATTAGGCAACTCGAGACTGTGTATGTTAAAGTTGTTTATTTTCATTGTTTATTTTTATTGACGTGAGTGTGCGTTAAGGAAGTTAGACGACACGAAAGTGTGTTAGTTAAAGTTGTTTATTTTATTGACGTGAGTGTGCGTCAAGGAAAAAGCCAGTTAAGAATGAGATGACGCGAGAGATTTGGCTCATATTACTCTTTTTTTTTATATGGACGTAAATGTTCGTAATCTTGAAAGCTCGACTGTTAAATTAGAATCTTTTATAGATGAGAATGTACGTCATTTGAGAATGGGAGGATGAAGCGTACATAGACTTCATAATACATTTATTGATGCGAGTTCGAACCAAATATGTGTTTGTTGACATTCAGTTTTTTTCGGCACGAATGCCCGAAGGATTAGGTTAAGTTCCGATGAGTAATAAGTTGTTGCAAGAGATTTATGTTAAATTATTGTAATAGATATTTTTTGAGCTCTGAAGAATACCAATGAGAACTTACGAGTGATAGGTATGACACGTAGTAGGAGAAAGGGAATTTATATAGTGTTTTTTAAAGACGTAAACGATATAAGACGAAAATTATGAATAAAAAGAATAGTTGTAGTCAGAACTGAAGCTTAATTTTGCGATGAGTAATGATCACAACCGATAAACAGTTTGAAAAAAGGTTTTGTGTCTAAGAATAGTTGTAGATAAGTAATGGCCAGGAAGCTTTGATTATTAAACCAACCGGATGCGAGACGCGCACTAATTTATATAACAAACAGTCTGCCAATTTCGGCGCGGGGGACGAGGAAACGCACACAAATACTGTTAACACTAATGCATTTTCCATTGACGTCGCTACACACGCACACGATAAAATTATCAAACACTAGCATAAAATATACTCACACAAGTACAAACACAGACAAAGACAACCTGTCCGTGAACGAGATAATGTCATCTTTAAGTAAATGTAGGTAGTGCGAGGAACACGCTGTCGATAATTATATACTTAAGTATCGATATTTGTGACGTTTTCAAGTCAAAGGTACATCATTGTCGGTTGTTAATAGAGTTAATTTCTAAATTATTTTTTATGGTAACGCCTTATTGACAACCGATAATGATGTACCTTTGACTTGAAAATGTCACATTTTATCGTAGATTTATTTATCGTATGGCTACATGTCACTGGATATAGATAGGCATTTCTTCCCTAGGGTAGTGGGAAAGCAGATTATGAAAAAAATCCAGTGAGTGCTGCGAGGTCTAGGTGGGACAGTGGAGCTGCCAAGTTTGTTACTCTTTTAGCACCACCCAGGGATCACGTGTAGGGTTGTCTAAGGTGTTTCCTACGGACGCAGAGAAACATTGATCGTAGATTAGTAATATATTATTGTTTCTTTACCAAGTATAAGGTTTAGCTATTGATAAAATCATAATGTTAAGTTATGATTAAATATCAAGTTTCTACCAGCATATTACTTATAATGTTAGTATTCCACGTAAGTTAGTTTGTTCTATTTGTTCAGGACACATCTTGCAAGCTGATTTAGAATAACTTTTATATTATCAATTTAATATTTTGACCTGAATTTGCTTTTATATTTAGTGGAAAATACTACAAATTGGAATCAAATAACTATTACAACGAAACAATGAACTGCAAAGAACTCTGGAACATCACGGGATTCGAACCCACGTGTTTAGATTACCGTTCAAATGTACTTCCAATTACACTAGACGTTCCTCTATCCACCTCAGTGAATTTTTCACTGTAATGAACAATGATGAATCAGTCACTAGCGACATCGTGATGTTCCAGAGTCCTTCGCAGTTGATATTTTGATTGTAATGGGCATCTGTTTCCAATTTGTATTTCTATTATCTCTTCTTCATTTTCTATTATAAATAAAAAGTATAACATACTGCTAATGTTAATATCGACATTTATTTTTGTGCTGTCCCATCACTAAAACTTACTTGTTAGGTACAGTGATACCAGAGTCAGAAATTAAAAGTGCCTATTTAAGGGGATAAGTGTGTATACCGTAACTTATAATAACTTATAATAAATAAAGTATATGCCATACAAAATTTAAATGCTACATAAAATGTATGGTGAAAATAAAGGAACAAAAACAGGAATATCGTTATTTCAAGTATCTTTCAAGTATATTTCACTTAAGGGGTGCCACACATTAGAGCGGGATTCAGTGCGGAATTCATCACACAAGCTGAAATTTGTCTATGAAAACGGAAATTTGTTTATGGTAGCTGTGTTTTTGAGACCATAGACAAATTTCAGTTATTGTGCCGTACTACAAGCACACATACTCTGAGTTTCTTACGCTGGTTCTTCTCAGTTCCGAAGGGGCTCCTTTCCGAACCAGTAGTGGTTTATTGCCATAATACGGTTTTAAAAAGATTTGAATTCAATACAGTCGTCAAACCAGTGTTTATGTTTTATTTCACTAGCGTGCGTCCGTGCGTAATATGTTAAGTGCTAGGCTAGGTTATCCTGATAGTGTCAGTTTTTTGAGTTCCAAACCACCTTATTTTCCTGCCCTCGGCGGTCCTCGACGACATATATAATTTAAAAAGCTATGCGTGTGAATGAGTTTTACCTTTGAAGTGCTGACGTTAATCTTTTCATTTTTGTTTATGATTAAAAAATAATATGTAATTTATATAATTTAAAAGTCGATTAATATATGTTTACAAACAATTTAATAAAAACACACAACACACACAGAGACACACTGCTTTTTAGGGTTCCGTACCTCGAAAGGAAAAAAACGGAGCCCTTATAGGATCACTTTGTTGTCCGTCTGTCTGTCTGTCTGTCTGTCTGTCTGTCAAGACCATCTTTCTCAGGAACGCGTGGAAGTATCAAGCTGAAATTTATATCAAATACTCAAGTCTATTGTCCCATGGAGCTGTAAAAAATCCAACTTAAAAGCCAACGCAATCCAAAGATACAGTCGTTTATGCTGCAAATTTTAGTTTTTCGGCACTCGCAAAACCTACGGGGTACTTCCCGTGAACTCAGAAACTTGAAATTTGGCACGAAGCAACGTCATATAGCAGAGACAATGGAAAAATTACAAAAAGTAGACATTTTTAGTAAAATCATACAAAAAAATATTTTTTCAAAGTTTAAACTTACTACCTTTTTCCTCGTAAACGCGTGGAGGTATTAAATTGAAATTCATGTCAAATACTCAAGGCTATAGGAGCTTTCATATGTAGCAAAACCAAACTTTTATGTCAACGCAATCAAAATAAATAGCAATTTAAGTCGCATATTTTGAAACTGAGTACTCGCAAGAAACTCAAAACCTAAAGGGTACTTCCCGTAAACTCAGAAACTTGAAACTTGGCACGAAGAAATCTCATATAGCACAAACAAAGGAAAAATTACGAAAAGTAGACATTTTTAGTAATATCATACAAAAAATATTTTTTTAAATTTTAAACTTACTCCCTTTTTCCTCGTAAACGCGTAGAGGTATTAAATTGAAATTAGTAATAAACTTTTGGTTGTTTGTACGGAACCCTTGGTGCGCGAGTCCGACTCGCACTTGGCCGATTTTTTAACAGAGCAATGCTTTACAATTATGGCTGTATGCCTAATGGGTATCTGCCTAACCCACGGAGTATCTTTTAAGTGTATTGCTTAACCTGTCATAACAATGACATAGTGGCGGACGTATTTCTGCCGCACTGAAGTCGATTACTCTTGTTTGCAATATTTGACTTACCCCCTCGATGTAATCGTGTTCATAATTGTATACCCAATTTATGAATGAATGCATTGATAAATTGGGTATGCAATTATGAACCCGATGGTACAATGTACTATGAAGAGTCAAGTTTCAAAATTACCCTAAAGCAGATGTAGTACCATTAAGTGGCAACACTTTTTGATTGACAATATTTTTTAGTTTTTTGTTAATTTCGTGCACTATTTGATGATATTTAGACGTAATTATACTTACAGATGAAAAGAAACGTTATCCTTCTGTAAACTAGATAATTCAGATCTTTTCTTACATGAAAACAAGCAGCAATTCGGCATTTTTACCTCAGATCGTTCCGGGCTGACTGACATTCATTGAATGGCGTTTGACGCGCGACAACTAGTTTTATATAACCGCTACGACCAGTGGTCTTGTAGTTTTGGCAGAGGGGGACGCCTGAAAATTACCACTCCATTGGTTTATTTCTCTGAGCCAGGAAGTGACCTTTACTTTGGAAACTGAAAAATGCGAAAGAAACTTTACTTTGCAGTGAAGGCTCATTCCGTTGTAATGATCTATAATTACGATTGTCTTTGTATGTGGGACCAAACTAAAGCCAACCTTCACTGTAACATACTGGATAAAGCAACCGTGACGTTGCAAGTGACGATAATGAAGAAGGTTGACGTTAGTAATCAATTGGAATATCAGACATCAAACTGCTTTTATAATCATAATTATATAATTACTAGCTGTGCCCGCGGCTCCGCCCGCGTGGAATTCAGTCTGTGTCAGTAAGCGGCTAATTCACCCCTAATTTCTCTCCCGCTACCCTGGAGGCGGAACTTGAAGTAAAGTTGACAGATGGATACGCTAGAGGACAGTAGTCCTAATAAAATATTTTACAATTACCACTGAATGAACTACACTCATAAATGTATACTTTTTTTATTATATTTGTTTTTGGCATGATTTAAACGACATAGAGAGTAGTAGGTGTAGGTATATCGGACGAAACAGGACCACTTTTGTATTTATACGTTCATGTCCACGGCAAATATCACCCAGATCGATCCTCCCGTCAAATCAGTTGGGGGGTGAGGGAAGGGGGGGGGGGTCACAAATGCAGAAATGATTTTTTTCTATTTTAGGTGCACTTGGAGGGGGGGGGGGTCCATGACCCATGCAAATTTAACTCAATCGAGTGTAGTGGCTACCCCCCCCCCCCCCTTTTAGACGTTGAATTTTTTATAGGCTACGTATAACCTGGCTGGGGATTTTCTAGAATTGGAATTAGTAATCCTTAATTGGGTGATTTCCGGGATAACAATGAAAAAAAAACCGGCCAAGAGCATGTCGGGCGATGCTCAGTGTAGAGTTTCGTAGATGCTGCCCTGTTACAAAACATCCGTTCTAAAGGTCGTTTATTTGGCGGCGCTTACGTCAGTTTACTATTCGGCACTTCCTTTCACTATGCGTTTTTGACTAATAATTCAAAAACGGCTGAACCGATTTTATTCAATATAGTTTTTATTGAAAGTTCTTATCAGGCCTCACCAAATTTCAGCTTTCTAGTGCGAACGGTAACTGAGCTAGACCGCGGACAGACGGATGGACATGGCGATGTAACTGTTACGTAATAAGGCCTAATTATGTACAGAAGCATACACTGCTTTACCTACACACATATTAAAAATCCATTGAAACCATTAGAATGACCACCATTACACCGCCATGACCAATATTATTGCGCCGGCGGTCGGGGGAGCGGATTTTCATTACGTTACCGTAGGTAATGAATTTTCATACGTTTTTACCACACTGTCACAGATAATACACTGATGTTACGTTATTGGTTGCAATAATGTTGGTAATTAATTACATACGGTTCCGAACGCGGAATAGAGGATTTATGATATTGGTGTAGATCAAGATATTTATTCGTCAATGTAAGCACATTACAATGCACTAATGAACGTCAGAGAAAAATAAAATACGTGAGTGTCGTGGAAAGTGTGTGAATCAAGTGCGATTGGAACGAAGTTATGTTACTTAATTTTATTTCATTTTTTACTTTTTTGTAAATTTTGTGGTTTTAATTTTTTTTGCATTTTTTAAAAATTTTGGAAATTTTGGAAATAGTGGAAAATTTGGAAATTTTGGAAATTTTGAAAGTTTTGGAAATTTTGTGAAATTTTGGAAATTTTGGAAATTTTGGAAATTTGGGAAATATTGGAAATTTTGGAAATTTTGGAAATTTTGGAAATTTTGGAGATTTTGGAAATATTGGAAAAATTGGAAATTTAGAAATTTTAAATTTTTGACCTTTTCGAAATTTTTGACATTTTCGACATTTTTAAAATTCTCGACTTTTGAGGTTCTCGACTTTTTTCACTTTTATCACTTTGCCACTTCTCAGTTTCACTACACTTCACTTCAGTTTATTCTATTTTATATATTTTTTATTTCATTCCATTTTACATGTTTCTCAATCGTATGGGTGTCGCGTTTTCGTGACGTGACGCTTTTTCGTAACGGTCACGTGACTTTTTTTCGCCTAGGCCGAACCGTCCGATAAGGAACTTCGTTCCTAAACTCCACCGGTTCTAACCCTGTAGGTGTACCTCTGGCCCAAGAAGTATTATGACCGACGAAGAAATTCTACGGGACTTATTTTTTTCAAAACAGTAATACATTATTAGATCATAAAGATACAAAATAATGCGTAGTTCTTCAAGAAGACATATCAAAACAGCTTGAGAGACAGATAATGTACCTATTGTTTAATTATAAAGAAAAATAAATCCTAATCTGACTGCTTCACAAAACGTTTGATATGTTTTCCTACCTAAACGGTGTCCTATAAATGTTAGATGATTTTGTAGTAGTTTTTTGGTTTGCTGCAGTAACCCTTTTCAAATATTTCTTAAGAGCGGGTAAAGGTAAATTTAAAGCATCGACGGGTAACATGTTATAAATATGAACACCTTGACCAAGAAATTACAAATTATTTCAATACCAACTTTCAACATAAAAACTTTCAACCCCCTTTTCACCCCTTCCAGGGTTGAGTTTCGGGATGAATACTGTTCATTATCCTTTCCCGGAACTCAAACTATCTCTACACAAAATTTCATTATTATCCGTTCAGCCGTTAACTAATTAAAAATACTTGGAACGTGTTCTGTTATCGATTCTAAGTATCTCCAGCCAACTTTTTTCGAATATATTCCATGAACAGACTTTCGACCCTCTTCAGCTTTATTATATGTACAGATAGTTTTTATTGAAAGTACCTTTCAGGCGTCACTTCCATTATTTTTTTCAAATTTTTTGGACCTACGGTTCTAAAGTAAGATGGGGGGGGGGGGGGGGGGGGGGGGTTTGAAGAAGAAACTATCCTTTGTCATTTCTCGAGACCCATACTATCTCTATACCAATTTTCATCTAAATCAGTTCAGCGGTAAAAAAATCCTCATACCTCCTTCCAACCCCCTTTTCACCCCCACAAGGGTTTGAAAACTATCCTATGACGTTTCTCGAGACTCAAATTATCTCCATACTCATTTCTATCTAAATCGTTTCAGCGGTTAAAAATTCTCCATACAAACTTTCAACCCCATTTTCACCCCCACCAGGGTTGATTTTCGGGATTAAAACTATATATTATCCTTTCCCAGGACTCAAACTATATCTATCCAAAATTTCATCAACATCCGTTCAGCCGTTTTCACGTGATGCGCGGTCAAATAAACAGACAAACAGATAAACAGATAAACAGACAAAAATTCTAAAAATTGTTGGAACGTGTTCTGTTATCGATTCTAAGTATCCCCAGACAACTTTTTTTCGATTATCTTCCATGTACAGACTTTCGACCCTCTTCAGCTTTATTATATGTATAGATACAGTGTGTTACCAGGACCCGGGCTTTTATTAAACCTGATATAATATCCGTTAACAATCGTTTGTACGTATTAGTAAACTAGCTGTGCCCGCGGCTCCGCCCGCGTGGAATTCGGTCGCTGTCAGTAAGCGGCTAATTCACCCCTAATTTCTCTCCCGTTACCCTGGAGGCGGCACTTGAAGTCAAGTTGACAGATGAATACGCTAGAGGACAGTAGTCCTGATAAAATATTTTACAATTACCACTAAATGAAACTACACTCAAAAATCAATACTTTTTTTTGGCCTTATAATTTTTTTTGGCATGATTTAAACGACATAGAGTAGTAGGTGTGTATCGGACGATACAGTACCACTTTTGTATTTATATACGTTCATGTCCACGGCAAATATCATCCAAATCGATCCTCCCGTCAAATCAGTCTATTAAGCATGAATGAATTGGAAAGGTGGAATTAGTTCGCTGAAAAGTTCTTATCAGGCCTCACTTCCATTATTTTTTCTATTTTTTTGGACCCACGGTTCAAAAGTTAGATGGAGGAGACGCCCTTTTTTGAACTTTCAGATCTAATATTTACGAAACTATCAGTTTCATCCAAAAAATGTATTAGAAAATCTCTATTCTTTTTTAAAGACCTATTCAATAATACCCAACACGATAGGGTTGGAGCGAAAAAAAATTCACCCCCCATATTATGTGTACCCTAATAAAAATATTTTTCCAGAGTTTATTCTATTACTTTGGCGGCGTGATTAATGCACATACTGATACCAAATTTTAGCATTCTAGTGCGAACGGTCACTGAGCTAGACCGCGGACAGACGGACAGACAGATGGACGGACATGGCGAAACTATAAGGGTTCCTAGATGACTACGGAACCCTAAAAGAGATAAATAGTAGTAGTTTATGTAACTGTTACGTAATAAGGCCTTATTACGTACAGAAGCATACTCTGCTTTATTACTGGTTGCAATAATGGTGGTAATTACATACGGTTTCCGAACGCGGAATAGAGGATTTATGATATTGGTGTGCATCAAGATATTTATTCTTCAATGTAAGCACATTACAATGCACTAATGAACGTTAGAGAAAAAAAAATACGTGAGTGTCGTGGAACACTCGGTTGAAACGAAGTTATTTAATTTTATTTTATTTCATTTTAGACTGTTTCGTAATTTTTGTGGTTTAAATTTTTTTAAGAAATTTTATAAATTTTTAATTTTTTTGAAATACTCTTGATTAATCATAATAATCAAAGTAAGTATCTGTCGAATGCAAGAGATAAGCAAAAGTCACTAAGTTCTTAGCGATATTGAACCATACACCTATTAGAACAAGGTCGATTTTTGTTTAGTTATCTTATTGTAATTAGTGCGTTTTGCTTGTCACCTGACGATTTACACTTACCTTTCAAATTACTTCGTATAACATTGCTGGCAATTATTTTTTTGTTAGAAAGTTAACGAAGTCTGAAATTTAGTTTATTAATTAAATTAATGTCATGGTTACATTATAGATATACGATATTTTAACCTCCTTTAAAAAAAGCCCGGGTCCTGGTAACACACTGTATGATTGATATAGAAGCTTGAGTTCAGGAAAGTAGATAGTAGGTTATACGACATTTTATTTGCCTCAAAGAATAAAGAGTAAATACTTATCTTAAGCACAGTGCAGAGTTTTGTTTCAAGTTTAATGGAAATATGGAAATTGCTCGCGACAAACCTAATCGTACCCTATCCGCTATTATCAAAGACAATGTGCTTCACCCCGACTTCCCAGCGGATCTCGCGTTGCCGCCCGTCACAGATTATTACAATACCAACTTGAATTACAAAATTAGAGCAATAGAAAGCAAAATTTCAGACGGCAACATAAGAAGTGCAACCAAACTTTTATTTTCCAGCGATACCTTAGCTTCTCGTTCCGAAGAAGTGTTCGCCGCCCTTAAAGACATGCATCCGTTACCCTCCACGCCGGTGCAGCTTCCAGTGCCGCCAGCTACCGCTACGCAACTGCAAGTTACCGAACTTGCAACATTACAGGCAATCCGTTCCTTTCCCAATGGCTCTGCGGGTGGACTAGACGGCATAACTCCTCAGCATCTCAAAGATCTAACTAACCCGCTGATAGGCGATGCCGGCCAATCTCTACTCAAGGAGTTGACAGCTTTAATTAATCTAATGCTGTCAGGTAAAATATGTAGTGAAATCGCTCCTACTTTATACGGCGCCAACCTAATAGCACTAAAGAAAAAAGACGGCGGCACTCGTCCAATAGCGGTAGAGAGCTCTCTACGACGATTAGCGTCCAAATTATCCTGCCGCGAGTTTCATACCCGCCTCACAGACAAGTTCAAACCCAATCAGCTTGGTTTCGGTGTCAGAGGCGGGTGTGAAGCCGCAGTGCACGCCACACGCACGTTTCTGGGAAATTCAAATTTCGAAGTCCTACTAAAACTAGACGTTAGAAATGCTTTTAACTCCATTGATCGTAGTACGCTTTTGCAGGAAATACAAAATGAACTTCCCGAAATCTCAGAGTACCTAACGCAGTGTTACGGCACTCATTCTAAATTAATGTTTGGCCAACATGAAATTGCGTCGAGCGCCGGATGTCAGCAGGGAGATCCCCTAGGGCCCGTAATTTTTAGCCTCGCGATCCACCCTATCATTACCCAGCTAACTTCAGATCTCAACTTATGGTACCTTGACGATGGTACGCTGGGTGGAACGGCTACATCAGTCTTAAGCGACCTTAACACCATCAAACGGCGCTTTTCAGAGATAGGTCTCACACTAAACTTCAATAAATGTGAGATTTTCATTTCAGAAAAGCTCCCTGCCAGCGCCCGAAGTGACATTCTCCTAAATTTTAACCAAGTTACACCCAATCTTACCTTACTAACCCGAAGTTCCCTTATTTTACTTGGCGCTCCAATATATGAAGACGCCACAGCCGCGACAATAAACTCTAAATTAATTAATTTTCAAAATTGTTCGGACCTGCTTTTTAAAATTGATGCCCATATTGCAATTTACATATTAAGGTTGTGCCTTTTTTCCCCAAAAATTTTATACATCTTAAGATGCAGTCCCATCTGGAAATTCCCTAACCTGACATCATCCATAGATACCGTGTTAAAAGATTCCATAGAAAAAAATTTGAACATTTCTCTAAACTGTCAATCATGGTCCCAAGTTACTCTACCCATCAAATATGGCGGGCTGGGCATACGCTCCGCTGGCGACCTGGCTCTCCCTGCTTTTCTCTCATCTGTCCACAGCACCGTCGCCCTCATCAGTGGTATCCTTCACGTTACCAATCCCACTGACGTGGTAGTGGCGGGCTTGATAGATGCAGAATCAACATGGAGAGCCGGTTTCCCCAGCGAAGATTTACCCACGGAAAAAACCAGCCAAGCTGCTTGGGACCTAGTAAAAATAAAATCAACGTACAATTCACTTTTGGCAAACTGTCTAAATTCTAGTGAACGCGCTCGACTGCTGGCAATTTCCGAACCTGAGTCGGGGCATTGGCTGCACGCTTTGCCGTCGAGAAACATTGGGTCCCTTTTGGACCCGGCTTCCCTTCGTGTAGCTATTTGTCTCAGTCTGCGAACCACATCCATGCTGCCGCTGCGGCAACCCAGTAGACGACCTTGGGCGCCATGGACTTTATTGCCAGTCGAGCGCCGGTCGATATTACAGACACACATCACTCAACGACCTTATCCGCAGAGCCCTTGGGACGGCAAACATACCGTCAACCCTGGAGCCGGTCGGCTTGTCTGCGGCGGACGGGAAAAGACCCGATTGGTTGCACGCTTGTGCCCTGGTCTTTGGGGCGACCTCTGGCATGGGACGTGACCTGCGTGGACACGTTGGCCCCGTCCCACGTCCGACGTTCGGCCCAGAAGCCGGGGACCTCCGCAGACGACGCCCAACTGGTCAAGTGCCGCAAATATGCTTTTTTAAAAAACAATTACATATTTGCGGCACTTGCGGTAGAAACTTTCGGCCCGTGGTCGTCAGACACTAAAACCATTATTAAAGACATATCTAAGAAACTAGTCAATGTGTCTGGCGACCTACGGGCAGGTTCCTACTTCGCCCAAAGGCTGAGTTTAGCCATCCAGCGGGGAAATGCGGCTGGCGTGCTGGGAACGATGCCCCGGGCCAGCTTAGATTTATACAATCATTGTAATGTATTTTGTTAATGTAATAGTAGTAAATAAAGATAATTATAGTACTTTTAGACGAATATGGAAACGTTTTGATTTAAAGCAAAGAGTTAGAACGTAAGATAAGCGAATCAACAAGAGTTTGCTATATCTATTTATCAAGTTGGTATACTTTATTTAGAGAGATTGAGGGTTCATATATAATAGATTGAATGAAAGCCCAATCTATGATACTTTTTAGGACATCGAATAATTTCGGTGACATAAATAGAATTAGAGTATTAAATCCGAAGAAACAGAAACATAATTGAGGCATTCGAAATAATGGTAAACATAAGTTTAAATGTAAAAAGTAAGAAAACGAACGATAGCGAATGGGAATAGGTTTTTTTGTGGTGAAAGTAAAGAATTGAATTTTTGAACTACGAAGCATGCAATATTTAAAAATATTCTGTCTGTAACATTAAGTCAACTTCGTTAGATAGCTTTCTAAATAAATGGAATTCTGATAAGATAATAGCTTGTCAGCCCTTGATCGACTATTAGTCTTTGAAATTAGCTATTTAGTTTTGTTAGCACATGTAACCGGATAAAAACGGATAATTTCATTTTGATGAGATGATGTTTTAATTTTGTAGTTAATGCATGGCATTTAAAAAACTTTTTGATTAAAAAAATATATATTCTTAGTTACTCATTTATTGATCTAGATACTAACCCAAACAAAAATAAGTGATAGCACAGCATAAGTAATGAATTATACGTTTTTCTATTATATGTAGCATGTACCTATACAGGTTTAGAAAAAGCAAAACCACTATAAAATTGTACCTATTACATATTTCTATTAGTAAACCTTTGATTACGTGTAAATAAATCTGAACAGGAGAATTTTTCATAGAAATACTAAGACAATAGGAGAAGGTATAATGATGAAAGCAATATAGAGAGATCTTCAGACAGGCGTTGTGCCTGGGAAATGAATGAGATTGGACTGTAAAGTAAACAAGATATATATGTAGTTTTGGCACTTCGTACAAGTTATACTCGTTGTATGGGAATTTACATAGTAACGTCATCTATTAGTAGATGTATCTGTGATGCTGGGTAGATTATTTTTTGAATGTGTTCAATGTTTGTATTTAATTTAATAACAGTCTATTGTATCTGTGATGTTGAAATTGGTATCTAAAGCAAAATCCTTTGTTGCTACAAAAATAAATGTACCTAAAGATCGAAGACCGTGACTGAAAAAATAATCGAGTTAAGTACTGAAGTACATCTTACTTAGACAGAGACAGTTCTACAATAGGTGTTTAAAAGTGACACTTAGTGTAGAAATGAATGTTACGTCGGTAGATATTCTAAAAGCGCGTAAGTCAAATTTCAGTATGAAGCCCAAATTTCAGTATGAAAAGTCGTCTGGAGATAAATTTTAATTTGTCGTCTCGAACGGTGCTATTTAAATTTGCAGGTGTAGCATATACTTGTAGCGGTACTAGATAACACGATACGTAATATCTTTTTGGCGATATTTATACTTTAGGAGGTACGAGAAATACCTCAAAAACAAAAATATATGTAAGTATATAATTTTAATTTACTGGACTGCCGTAGTGTTTGGAAAATATGAGATTTGAGAGAATCAAAAAAATAAACAGATGAAAATTGTCAAGAATTCATATTTAGACACTGGAGAAGTGCGGGTTGGCTACCACGTACAGTGTTAACACAATTAAACAGTAATATATTAAGGCAATTGCTTAAAGACTCTATATTCTTCTGATAGTTCTAGGAAAGGAAAACAGAAAGGTTCTATCTTCTTCTGATAGTTCTAGGAAGGTGAACAAGTCACTTTGATTTTAAATAGACTAGATAATGACTTGTTATTTCAAAAAAAAAAGTTTTTATTATTCGCGACAAAAAGTATAGTTTTTCGCTATCGGTGATGAACTACGATTTTTTACACTTTACGACTTTTATTTATTTAAACTTTATTGCACACAACCGAAAAAATTACAAATGGCGGACTTAATGTCTAAAGGCATTCTCTACCAGTCAACCATTGGGCTAAACAGAGACATGACAAAAAGGTGCAGAGAAAAGTAAGAGAATAGTTAATTGAACTCATTGAAAGCTTAGCTAAAAGAAGAAGTTAATAATCTACATAAAAATACAAAAATAAAATACCAGAAATATATACCGATAAATATACTACAATATATTTATAAATACTATATCGATGGACACTATTCGAATTGCTTTAGCAGGTGCTTATGTAGCATCCGCTTAAAAGCAAATTTGCTTGAGGCTTGCCTTATATTGAGGGGAAGCGAATTCCAGAGACGGCTTGCCTGGACGACGAAAGAGTTACTCATGAAACCCGAGTGGTGAGATGGAATGGAAAGTTTAAGAATTCTGGCAGTACGCAGCTCACAGCCAGAACGAAGGGCGTCAAACAAGAACTTACTTTTTAGATATTTGGGAGCAGAAGGCTCAAACAAAATTGTATAGAGGGTACAGAGGATCCTGAGGATAAAGCGTATGCCATTGTTGAGGAGGCGTTCAAGTCTTTTGAGGCGTTCTTGAGTGACATTCGTAGTGCACACATCACCATAATCAATAATCGGCATAAGCAATGCCTGCACTAACATATTTTTTGGTACTTACTGGAAGAACGTTTTTAAATTTATAGAGTTCTTAGTGTTCCCGTGACCTTCCGACTTATATCTGCCATTTGGCCGCTCCAAGAAATGTTGAAACAAAAACTAACCCGAGATTCTTAACTTTATCGGACACAGGAATGACATTATCTTCAAACAGAATCGGTGCGACGGATACTTTACTTTTGTAACAAAACCAAATAGGTCATTACCTAGAAACCGTGATTTTGACACAATATCTATGAAATTTTGTCATAAGTATGAATGAATTCGGAAACTAGAACAAAAATGTATACCTATAAGTAAATATTACTAAATATAGTTTGTGAGAGTATATATTATATGACCAGAAAAGGATATGACACAAATATGATTATCTAAGTAACTTATGTATGACACTAGAATTCACTACTGATATGATGTACTGTTTTTAGAGGCAGTTGTAGGTTCTAATTCTCTAATAATCAGAGAAAACAGTGTTATCCAAGGAAATAATAATTCGATTAAATTATTTACAAAATATTTTTAGAGAAAGAAAAACGTTATGAGTGAGAACTGTATTTATAGATATCGAACTCGAAGATCAAATACAGAGGTGTAAATCAAAGTAAACTGAATAGCTTTGTGACAAAAACCAACCAAAAGTTTGCTTCGAAAACTAGTCTAGCTTACCTGGTCCCTTAAGAGGTATCGTATACTAGTCTAAAGTATTAGAGAGGCGAAATATTCTACTATACTTGTAAATGATTAATACAACGATATTTATGGATTTATTTAGGAAAGATTTATTGCATAGCTTCAAACGAATCTTGTGTTGTGACTTTAATAGATGAAGTTGTGATTATTTTTCATTAAGTAATATAATAAGGATACCACTCTTGATGGATAGAATGTTATGAAGTTAATAAGTAGGTATTAGGAGAGATCATAACAATCTATAGTAATGAATATAACTAACCTAACCTAACGCTTAAGCAGAAAAAAATTTGCTCAAAAAGAATATAGCCACTAAGTTCTGAAGGCCAGAGCTTCTGTAAGATTTTAGTACGAATGATTTCCAAGTTTTGTACGACAAATAGCTGCCTTCCTAATTTATTAGAAATTACGTCATCTTGAATTAGATTTGAAAAAAATCACCGCAGACCGAATGTTATGATATGGTTTTCAGGTGAAGATTAATTATCATTTTATTAGCTCTGCTCAAGTTTGTGGATATCAAAATCAAAATTAGTTTCAGAATCACAATTCAATTTGATAATCTTTTGATTTTGTGAAAACTGTTTGACATTAAAAAACATTATTTCAAGCTTTGATGGGTTTCGTGCGCCGGAGTCATGCACGAAGTTGGATGGCCGAATGTTGATTTATTAAATTAATATGTATACTATTTACTTAGTACAACAGACAAATAATAATTTTGACGTGGCAACTTTAATACGATACCTAGTTAAATGCCGGGGTAGTTGGGAAATTAAAATTATACTCCTGTCAACACGGTAGTTATGGAATGTGGTAGGGGAAGAAAAAGTTAGACAAGCGCAGACACAGACTCGTTCACTTGGATTGAGGCAGCCGACGAGTAAGCATCATAAAGGATTTAACAGACCAGATTGACTGTAAGTACTTGATAGTGTAATTCTAGTAATCAGAGTAGCCATACGAGATAAATTACAATACAAAGTAGTCGGACTGTCAACTAAATCCTTAAATGTAGGTAAATACATGGTCAAATAAAAGTAAAATAATGTAAACAAACACATTTACCTTTTTTTTTTGCAATCGTTATATACATTAATTTTTAGTAAACATCCATTAATTACTTTTATTTCAGGGAAAGCTAATTTGTCATGTGTCAATTGCTTTTTTTGCCTAGAAATGCGGTTGACTTGTCAGTCAGCCAGCATTTGTTTACCTTATTTTACTTTTGTATTGACCGTGAATCCTGAATTTAGGTCCTTTATTAGTCTTTACTCGTAAAATTGATATTCATAATAATTTTTACATGTTTGTTTTAATATTGTTGTAAGCTTCGTTGATAAGACATTTGAAATACAAGATTGACGATTTGACATTCCATTCTGTTATAATTTAAATGGAATTAATCGATTTCAAAATGGTATATATGAACGACGAAAAACTTGTACTTCCACAAACGAAATGTCTTATTTTATCTCTGCAGGGACCATCGGCTGTTTGGGCTAAATGAGGCTTGAAAGTCGTTGGGTGGAGATAAAGCTGCCGGAGGCTGCAAAGAATTGGGACTATAAACTTGATTGAATATTTCTCTAGAGCTCACCGTCGCTAAGAGGCTTCTAATCGCTTGCAGAGTTTATCGCTTGGGAAACCAGAAAGAGAGTACCGTACCGTCGGATAAAAGACAGTTGTAACAGATTTAGAGGTAAACTTATATAGATGTCATATACAAAGGAAAAAGTGACCTAGGCCTCCGGTGCTCAGGGCTGGGATCGAACCAGCGTCTTCTGCATTCGCGGCAGACGCCTTTACCACTTGGCCACCCGGGTCACAGCAGCACCGGTCGAATTTTTCCGTGTATATGCAATCTTTGTAAATGCTAAGGCGCATTTCAGCCAATCATCTAAGGTAGAACATTATGAGTCCGTACCTCCAAGTCGAACTAAGTTTATAATTTATATAGTAGTGTGTCTACTTAAAATAAACAAATCAAAATATTTATTAAAAATAATTTGATTTGTTCTTCAGTAGATTTAGAGGTCATCTTAGACTGACTTAGTTTAGAACACGCTGGCACGACCAGTGACTTGTGAGCGAACGCAATACCACAATTTTCCGTACACTTCGTACAGTGGGTGGGTGTCATAGCCTGAAAAGGATTTAGGCTCGTTTCGTTGCGCCTGTCACAGTGAGTGCATGTTGAATGTCGGGTCGGGTCGGATTTAACGTAGGTAGGTATGATATTGTACCTCCCAACTAGCAGAGCAAGTCATCCATATATGAAACCTTGATACAATATTTCGGTGGTATAAGATTTCAAAGTGGTTATTGTTGTAGATCTGACTAATAGGTCATCCAACTAAATAGTCAAGTAATCACGTCTAGTAAACGTTTTAGCACCAAGTAGAGGTCTCCTAATTCGTTGGGAACCAACAACTAAGGCTGGACTCGATATATGGAAAGTTAAAAAAAAACACAGAAAAGTATCATTTTCTGTACATATCCACCCATATAAAATAACATTTTCTAAGCATACACATTGTATATGGAGGGCTCTCATACGAAATGCCAGCTATAGTAAATCAACTAAGGAACAGCGTTCAAACAAGATATGAATAAACTCACGAAAGATACCTAACCGATTATTACACCTAAAAAATACACGAATCTTAGTAAAACAAGTCTTGCATTACCTTCTAAAAATAATGGATCTATCCAATATAAGGCGGCTTTATGTGCACATTTTCAGGATGAAATAGCGTTTTCAGCAGCTGCTCGCCGTATAAGTAATTCAGCGAAGGCGTTGTACCACAATCTCTGAGATGAATCGACCGTCATCGGCAAAGGTATATGTAATGCTTCGTTTGGGCGGTGAGAATTAAAACAATTATGTTAATGGATGATTAAGGTTTGATTATGGTAAAATTTCATCACCATCAAAAACACTGTACCAAGTACTGGCAAGGGTCGCCATGTAGGGGCGAGAATTGGATACAGAAAGTCATATATTAATTCTCCTTAATAAATAGTATTGGAATAGCCTTACGCGCAAAACTAACGACACAAACTAGCGATCACGATAAAGACGGTATCGTAGAGTGTATGCAAATATTTAAAAGTGCGATATATACATACAAACTTTTATTTTTCATCAGTTTATGAAGCTCCCTTAAAACCTCAAAAAGGTTAGCGTGTTTCATTGGCGCCCGAGAACAGCGCGTAAATCTTTCTACTTAGTTGCGAATAGCGACGACTTTGGATACAGATCAGATTGTAGATCCCACATTAAAAAGCATATACTCGGTACTACTCGGTAGTTCAGAACTATGTTCCCTAATATGTTATGTGGTACAGTATTGTGTTATGAGGCAGTCAGTGGAAAACTAAAAATGGTGCCTGACAATCACATTTTAGAGGTATATTCGTAGGTATTTTTTTAAATTACAAAACAAACGAACAAAATAGCGTCTTTTGCCGCAAATGTAAAAGATGCTAGTTCGATTCCAGCCTTGATGGTCCCTTTTTCTCTGACATCTATTGACATGACATGTATTTGTTGAATCTTAGGTCGAAATCGCTTAGACGTATTTGCTTAAATATTCATGTTGCAATTTCCTTTCTCAATATAGCATACTATGCAGAATTGTATTTTTACAAATACATCAAGTGAGCTGCCAGTTTTCCAAGCACCATCTAGCGGTAGGTATTGAATTGTGGGGCGATCCTCTCCTGGAAACTCATTATTAAGATTGATTACTGCCTCACGATATTAAAGAAGCGTGTAAAAGATTCCGAGACAAAGCTTTCGGTTTTTTATCGGAGAAATGGTGCCATTGTTTTGTGATTAATCTCTTTGTAGCACCGATCAAATAATACTAGGGATATACAATCAGCCCAAAAAAAGGGTCCCACGATAGTGCCGATGCCGCAAGAACGGCTCGTGCAGCAGTTTCTCTGACAGTATTTTATTACGGTATAAGACTGACCGGATACAAATGTTCACGAGCTATATTCACTGTAAATTTTGTTTAAATCTGCACCTCCTTCATATTGTTGCTCGAAGCTTCGTAGTTAGATAAAGTCGTTGGAATATACTAGATATTGCTCAAATAACTGATTGTTTTTAAAGATATACAAGCCATGTAATGGCTAGAAATAAAATTAATTTAACCATTTTTATTAAAGCATAAATAATAAAAGGCTTTATTGAACCATATGATAATTGCCGCCAAATTGTCATTTTATGAGTTTGACAACCTGCTGCCATCATAGGCTTCAGTCAAACCCGAAACTGCCGAAATATTTAGCATTAGGTACCTACTGCCGCTAAACATAAAAAAGTACAAATGAAATAACACGAAACAATAATATGTATAAAATATCAACACGGCATTATAAATTAAAAGCAATCCTTTTCAGACATTCTTTAAGTTAAAAAAAAAAGTCCTAAATTAATGTATTCATCAAACTTTAGAATTAAATAATCTTGAATAGGTAAATATAAAAAAAAGATTCCTGTAAGGCAAGATGGCGTATTGTTTGCTCCCGCGGCAATTTCCGGGACTACGCAAACAAATTCATATTATCACATCCGCCATTAGAGTTTTATTTAACCTCTTTGCAAGCCGTTTGAGAGAGGGGATAGACTGAAAAGGAAACGTGACAGCCACCGACAGAAGAAAATCAAATTTCGGTAACGTTTAGGAGTTATAAAAAGAAAATGTAGGCAGATAAGTGGGAACCTGTCCTGCATAAGTGGACACAATGGTGATTTAAACGAATATTGTCGTTTGTAGTATTTTCTCTAAAACAATGTGGAATTTAAACTGATTTAAAAGCTGTAAGAAACCAAGCTACCGTGCAAAATTATTCCAGATAATTTAAATGCGATGTGTTTAGTAAATATCTACTTGGATTTCATTAGAAAACTGGTAAAAAATGGCACACTTTAGAGTGCTCTAGTCTATTGTTATTATAACGCGCTGTGTGAGATCTTAACACATTAGTCGGTGGTGCACACGACAACAAAGGGCATTATACGGATTTTAGTAATGATGTGATCACCTTTTGCATAGTGAGACTTTAGGACCCATAGGCCATTTTAGGAAGCAGAGCCACCTAAATTTATGGTGCGGTGAGGGTAAAAAGGGGGGGTAACATTTTTCGCGACACATAGATTGAAAACTATAAGTCTTAGCAACATACTTCAAAGGCAAGAATTGTAGAAAATTTCATGAAGAATATTTCCTTCATTGAAAGTTTTGAGGTAACTTCAACCGTTTTTGCAAAAAATATATGAATGTTCCTACTTTTGTGGGAAGTGGGGAAAACAATTGTTATATTTGTAACACATTATAGTGCAGAGTTATCCAATAAAGATTTGGCTTGAAAGTCTCCAATCCAGGCCATAAATAAAATAAGTCAAATCATTATTTTCTGTTTTGAATAGATACTATTAAAATATTATTATTGGTATGGTATTTACCATGTATATTTTAGTAAGGTAAACACCCTGTTTCCAATAGTAGTTATTTTGGTATGTTAAAAATCGTATATTAAACGGTTTAATTGAAAATAATGATAATAATGAATGATACAGGTAATGTACTCAAGGCTAAAATAATCGATAGGTCCTAGGTACCACTCATCACACCACTAGCGTAGCGTACCTAACCTAAGTTCATATTTATTATAATGATATTAGGCGTTGTCCGTTGATAAAAGATTCAAGCGCCCCACGATTTTAGTTTTTTTGTCTTTTCAATGCTCTAGCTACATTGATGAGAAGAGTAGTATATTTATAGATTTTTGTACATTATCTATATAATTGTTTATGTTCAATAAAAGCTTTTTAATTTATCTAAACAGTACTTATTTTCTTTTCAAGTTGTTATGTTACTAAAACTGTCTAAACTACGCTTACTTTATGATCCGCAATACACCGTGTTCTACTAATAAATGCCTTTCATTTTATACTTGATTGAGAGGTTTGTTAAGAAATGTGTAATACGCGGCATTCTGTAGCGGCAGCTATCTTGGATTTACAATGATACTGAATCTATTAAATTGTAATTGTCATCAGAACTTAAGTTGTGCACCAGATATCGGATCAATTTATCAACGGAACGAGGGTATAATTTCAATCACAAAATTATGGAGATGTGGGATGAAGCATGTAGCTGTAGATATGCAGACTTTCATTTAGTTATGTAAATATTAGTTATAATAAATTAACAAATTTTCAAATAAGTATGTGTAATGTCTATGTAGGTATAACACAGAATTGTTATTTTTATTTTAGAGCGCACTATTCGCCAACGACTGTCCTCAGTTGAAGATGTATACCTACCGCTTAAGTTTTCTCTCAAAAAAAATGAACGGGCCCTTATTGATAACCCGCAATGATGTACCTTTCACTTGAGAACGTCACTAGATAACAGGGACTGGAGAACCCCTCTATTTTATAACGCTGTTATTTGGTTACTAAATTATATGGTTACCCTATATTCAATGTTATGTCCCTGTCTAATGTCTTAGGAATTGAGATGAAATTAGCCTGATAGGTAAACGTCATTTTGGATTTTCATTTCGGCAAGCGCTACATTATCATTATCAGCAGCAGCAGCAGCAGCAGCAGCCAGTACCTATCAGTCCACTGCTGGTCATAGGCCTCTCCCATGGCACGCCACTGTGCTCGATCTTCTGTTGTCCTCCTCCAATCCGTACCCGCCAAGCGCTTACCTTTGGGTAACTCAATGATGTGCTTACTAAATTGATAGTTTTTTAAAACTACCCTACCAAATACTTACTTGATCTAATACCCCTTTATTGGTAACCGGTTCCTGTATCTTCTATATGAACTCTTTATTTCACTTACGGATTATAACAAGCTTACAAAGGCAAGATAAATAATAGCGTTTGAAATGGTTGACGTCCATTTAGTTGTGAAAGATATACTCGTAATTAGGCAAGCATTAGAGCTCAAACCACATCGTTTTTCCTACATAATTAGATTGTGGTTGACAACAGGCCTATTGTTATTATTATTTTTTCGTTAAAGATATTATAACCAATATAGGATTTATATACTTTTTATAAAGGGGAATAACTGGGCTTTATCATGAAAATATATTTTTCAGGTTACGATCATAAATAAAAAAAAATAGGCATTTATTCAAAAAAATATCAAACGTCGATTCCATATTTTTTAGGTTTTCTCAGTTTTCTTATATGGAAAGGTATAAATAAAATACCAAAAATGAATTCAGCATCCTTGCTTTACATGAAAATGATATCAACCTTGACTATATAGCTCTATTTTATTTTTAATTAATTATGGGGGACACCCCCCACTTCGTGAAAAATTAGCATCAAAAATTTGATTGGCTCCCCTTCTTAAATTAATCTTAGAGCCTAAAGGATTAGCTCTGCAAATGGAAATTCCATCATCATCATTTTCCGTATAAATAAGTGTACACCACCGACTACATTTATAAGTTTACTTTTAAAACTTAAGAGTCCGATTTGAAAATCAAAATCTAGCGATAATGAAATAACGCACATGAATCGCATTTGATAAGATAATTTGAAGTCTTATTATTGCAATAAAATAATTTTAGTCCACAATTATTATTATTTAATACCCTAAAACTCAAGTCTTGCAGAGCTTGTTTAGTGAGGACGTTGATTCGTGCAAAATTGTTTATTATTATTTGTTATGCCCTTCAATATGTTTTATATTGTCTGATTTAAGAATAAATGCAAGTTTATTTCTACTTTTTAATTTTTTGGAAGTATTTTATTACATTCCCAAAAATACCCCCTAAACGTCGGTAATTTTTCTTAAAATTGTGCTATGTAAACTAAACATACACTTGCTTAAAAAATATGTACGAAAATGAAAAAAAACTGTTCCACTTATTTCTTAAACGACTAATTTTCCAACGTATTTATATATTTTACATACTAGTTTAACATCATTTTAATCAATAAAAATCTTATTTTTTTCACCTCTCCAAGCAAAATCACGAAATAGCTGTTAGATTAAGGTGAATTATTTATAAATGAAACATTAAATCAAAAGAGTGTTCCACTTATACAGTTTAACAGGAAACGACCTTTCAATATATGTAAACAAACTAATAGAAGTCTAATTTTTTTATTTTTATAAATGGCTTTTACTCCTCGCCGATTTTGGCGAGATGAATTCTGCCAATATCGAGGTGTACACTTATTATATTAACATATTAATCTAAATATATAAAAGAAAGTGGCGTTAGTAAGACCGTTTATAACTCGAGAACGGCTAAACCGATTTAGATGATTTCGGATTAGTTTGAATGGTCACAGCCCTGGTTAACAGAATAAGTATTAAAAAGTCACAAAACCCTTAATTTCAAAGAACAAATATGACCTTAATTAAAAGCCGGCCATGTCGGCCATTTTGTTTATTGACATTGATATGACAAGCCTGTTCGAGCTCAATATTTAAGAGTGGGTAGCAGCTCAATATTTAAATGAGGGTAGTTATAAAATTTAGTTGAAGCATTCGTAACATTGGCATGACGAGTCTGTTCAAGATCAATACATAAACGCCGGTAGCCGAGTTTGTATTACCATTTTCAAATAAACTTTTATTTTATTTTTGTGTTTGACTGTTTGTTGTCATTGTCTGTCATAATTTAATGGTGAATTGTAATAATGTTTACAAGTCGTCATATTTGTGTTGTGCCTTCGCAATCAAAGAAAAGTCTATTGCAATATTTTGAAAATCGACTATCTCAACTCTAGATAAAGCGTCAGCAACGACGTTGTCCTTTCGCTGTATACAGCCTTGGCCAGAAGTATTGAGCATAGCAGTTTTTTGTTTACAGTTTTGATGTCAAGTATTATTTCCCAATAATAACAATGTACGGTGACGTAAAATGTTAAATTTCATTTATAGATCTAGAAAACTTCACTTAATAACAATTTCAAGGTAAATATAAAACATGAAAACTTAAGGTCACAAAAATGCGACTTTAGGTCGGTGGGTATTGCAAATATTCTATGCAGTTACTACTAACTTCAACAAAACATGCCTGTTCAGTTTGAATTAAAAATATAGAAACGCTGGACTAAAGCTTCGAGTTTTGTATGAAAATCGCAAGGGTGCTCAACACTTCTGGCCAAGGCTGTATGTCTTATGTCCGTAGACAATCTTTTATATTATATATATAAAAGAAAGTCGTGTTAGTTACACTATTTATAACACAAGAATGGCTGAACCAATTTGGCTGAAAATTGGTGGGGCGGTAGCTTAGAACAAGAAGACGGACATAGGATACTTTTTATCCCATTCCCGCGGAACGTGACATAAAACGTGGTATAACAAAACGCTATATACCATTTATAACTCAAGAACGGCTGACCCGATTTTCATGATCTTTGATTTTTAACCGACATCAAGATTTCAAAAGAGGATGTTCTCAATTCGGAGTGTATGTTTATTTTTTTAGTTTATATATACGAGTATATTACAGATTGGTCCCGTTTTTGTCAATACGCAGTTCAGATGATGGGATCCATGAGGAATCGAGGGAACTCCTCAAACTTTAAAGGCATACATATACATATTTTTATCAAGAAATCCATCATTTTCATTCAAAACAGTGAATCATTTCAAGAATTATTTATTTATTTTCTAAAGATGTTTTATTATTAATTGTACCATCTTTTATAAATTTATAATTTCATATTTGTGTATTAAAATATAATAGGGTAGAAACTAGGAGCTGATAAAAAAAATTTACCCCTGCTTCATGTGAACCTTACCCAAAAAAAATGTTAACTTCAGTTTTTATTTCACCATTTTTTCAAGATGATCATTTGAAGAAGTAGATCTGCTGATGATGATCAGAATGGAACTCTTCAACGATGCATAGTTCACGTTTGGCGATTTGTCCTCTTCGCTGTGTTTGTTAAGCAAGTTTGATTGTCAGGACAAATTTTCGTCAACCTCAAGTTCTGATTATGGGATCCATGAGGAATCGAGGGAACTCCTCAAATCTTAAGGGCATACACATAGTGAGTTTTGTATTTTTTTCAACAAATCAAGATTTTCATTCAAAAGAGTGACATTTGATAAAGTGGAACTGCTGATGATGATCAGAACGGAACTCTTCAACGACGCATAGTTCACGTTTGGCGATTTGTCCTCTTCGCTGTGTTTGTTTAGCAAGTTATTTCATTGTATGGAGTCTAAGAGTACACCATCTACATAATAATCTTTCACCAGCTTTCCCCATTGAAGTCGGGTTTTTTTTTCTTAAAAAATATTTGGATGTACATATCTCCACCCCGAATAACAGAATAACTATTAAAATATTGGAGAAACTAAAAAGAAAATGGAACATAATCTATGGAAGTAGGGTTACCAGTCCCAAAAATGAAAAAGCCGCTTAATTTAGCCGGACATTTGATTTCAAAAGCCGGACATGCCTTTTTTGCATACGCTACGCTGGTCTTTCGAATCGTGCCACTGGCGTGACTGGCGCGTAGCGTAAGTCAGACAGAAGCCTAACAAAAGCCGGACAGGCCGGACGAGGAATTATTTGGCCGGACACACTGGTAAAAAGCCAAACATGTCCGGCTAACACCTGGCAACCCTATATGGAAGTTAAGAAAGTGTAAGTCCGTTAATAGGAGTGGATGAAGACAATGGGAGGAGGTGGAGACGATGAGACTGACGTAGTGTAAGAGTCAGTGGGAATGGAGTCGATGGGATGGGAGTGAAGTAGGAGTCGGTGGGAGAAGGGTGGTGGAAGAGAGTGAGAGAAGGGTGGACAAGAGTGGGAGATGGTTGGACAACAGTGGGAGAGTGGTGGGAGACGGTAGGACTGGCGTAGGAGTGAACTTGAGGTCGACGGGAGTCTGTGGAAGTTGGCGGTACGAAGTTCGCCGGGTCAGCTAGTTTTTCATAAAATATAAGCAACGTTGTTCGGTTGAGGCCTTGCTGATTGTAAGGTGATAGCCTCCCTAGAAACACGTGGGTGGCCGAGACCCCGGATAACCGTTTGTTCAACTAAAGGGAGGTTACGCGCGTTTTGAAACTAATTTTTCATTAGCTGCACACTTGTTAGTTAGGTCACCGCACAATAATCTATCAATATTACACACTGAACTACGTAAATGAGCAAAAAACAAAAAACTATTCTAACCACGCTGTCACCATCTTGAGCTCAATCGGGTATCAGTCTTATTGATTACTGTAAAAGAAAAGAGTTTGTTGAGAACCATAGATAACAGAAGATGGAAGATGCTTGGACACCTGCTACGACATGACGAGTTTATAAGAAACATCATAGAAGGTAGAGTTGAAGCAGAAAGGAAGGCAGGAAAGCCAAGAAAAACATACATCGATTAAATAATTAAAAAAATAAACGTCGTGTCGTATCAGGCTGTAAAAGAGAAGGCAAATGACTGACAGGCATGGAAATTGCTCCACCGACAAGAGCCTAGCTCTTAAATATATGATGATGATGAGAATCGAAAACTTGAGCGAAATCGAAAAAAAATTTATAATTTCGCCGCGTTCGGCTACATTTTCTTGGGCAAGCCATAACAGGGATGGCGGTCGTACGTAGCTCTCGGGCGACCGCTGCTCGATAAATCACCAATAAGATTCATGCCTTTTGTTGCCCTCGTCCTGGGGTTTTCACATTCCAATCGCCAACGCGCAACGGGCGTGGACTAGTATAACTGATGCACTTTGTTACGGGTCTATAGGTCACATTATATTGGTCCGTCCGAGAAGATGATTAACCCACGTTCACCTAACTGTTGGAATACATGCCTGGGTCACGTTCCGTGGGCCTTTTTAACGCAAAATACATGTAGCACATAGCTATATGCTATCTAATAAATAAGGGACGAAGTGATACAAATAATATCTCCGTCCGGTCGACGTAAAATGTTCCTAAACATACGAAAACGGTTTGTGTCACTGCTGCTAAAGGAGAGCAAAGTAAACATATCTAAGAGCCGTTCGATTGTGTACGAGGCCGCCGTTTCGCCGCCGGCGAGACACGCCATTAGGTATGCAGAGGCAGCAAATGTATAGAAATTTGAGTAGGGACGAGTAGGTTCAAAGCTGTAAAGACTAGTTTACCGCTAAAAACATGTTTTCCTTGAAGTGATTTCAGACTAAGTTTTTGTAAGAACGTATAAGCAGCCTTGCTTTGAAACCCATGCAGTTAGCAGCAGAAGTAGCTGAGCGGGCGAGGTGTTCCAAATGATCTTGACACGTTTAACAGTACGTTACAATACGTTACAGGGTATAACAAAAAAAATTTCATTATTAGAATACGACACCAATTACGCCATTTTAGTTACACCTTGTTGTATGTTGATGTAAAGCTTTTCTTTTTTTTTTATACTACGACGGTGGCAAACAAGCATACGGCCCGCCTGATGGTAAGCAGCTACCGTAACCTATGGACGCCTGTAACTCCACAGGAGTCACATGCGCGTTGCCGACCCTTTACAAAAAGGAGGATTCACTGTGTTGACGGCTAAAGGAACAAGAGGGTCCCTCATCGTCAACACACTGGGTCCTCTTTGAGCTCTTCGGCAACCTTACTCACCAGCAGGAACACAACACTATGAGTAGGGTCTAGTGCTATTTGGCTGTGGTTTTCTGTAAGGTGGAGGTACTTCCCCAGTCGGGCTCTGCTCCAGATTTGAGCGAGATGACATTCACTGAACGTGCCCTACCACACTAAGCGAGATGCCATTCGCAGTGCCCATACCTCTCTTTTTAAAACCTCTATTAACTGGAAAATACCACAAATTAGGAAGAGTTGTCCATTACAAATGAACAATTGAACTCTGGAACATCATGGGATTCGAAATTTGGATTGCCGGTCCAAAGCGCTCACCAGACGTTCCTATCTCCATCACAGCGAATTTAGTCCCTGTAATAATGAACCAGTCACTAGCGATATCTGTCTCTTTTTTTATGTTGACCCAGTGATCCATAAAGGATCCTCATCCGTTATGGATCCCACTGGCCCGCGAGAAGCCGAGTGGGTATGTCCGACTCCCACGGACTAAACCCCCTGGGGTGTTCCACCGCGAGCTTTGTGGACGGGGTCTCGGGAACATGTCTGCAGACCTCCGATACCCCGTCGGCGTCGCTCTTACAGGCCCATTCTAATTCCGCTCATGCAGTCTCCTCCGCTGACGGCGCCTCGGAACACTTAAGAGCCTTCCAGCGCGGAACCTTTCAGGCGAGTGATGAAGCTCCCGAGCCATCACTCACAGGTTCCCGTGTACCTGATACAACCTTGCGCCAACTCTAAAGGCCCGGATGCTTTCCACCACGCATGTGTTCTCTTAATACTTTCCGTACCACCTAGCTTGCCGTACGCTCTACGCTCGTAGGCCGTAGCCACGTACTTGTCGTATGTAGCGCGTAGTAGCTAAGAAGAGAGAACCCGAGTCGGGTTGCTGGTCGTGAAAGTGTTAATAGTGAAGTTGTGGCCAGCTCATTTTTAACACATCACCCGGTTAGATATTAATGCTGAATTGACATGCGTTTACGTATGTCAAATAAATGTAGCGAGGGTGTACCAAAACGAGCCTAACAAAACCTTAGTCTGAAAAGGCACTTCTGCCTATTCTAACTAGGTACAAAACTTTCTCAGAAATCTCTTTGATACCACACCGCTAGGATATTATCAAATGAAATCAAGGGATAGCAGAAATCACAGATTAATAACAAAATTAACCCTATCGCCGATTATTAGATTACTTGTAGGCCAATTTAAGTATTAATAAGTGGAAAAGCCTGAGTAGAGTTGAAAGAGGGTTTCAAAAGTAATTTCAGATAAGCATCATTACTTTACTTATCACTTCCTTAGTATGCCATTGCATATATATGTTTGTATGTTTATGTATACATTTTCTATTATTTATGTATTATTTTTTATATTTTTTGGGTGTATTTATTTATTTAAGTAATTTGAATAAACGCTTATCTGCTTCAATTTACATGTGCAGTTTTTTCTTAACTCTCTATAATGTTAAAGTCAGTCTTGAGTCAATAAAAGTTTGTTTTATCATCCTTTAAATCCCTTTACAGAGATATCCATGCTTATCACACCAACCACTAACCAACTTAGCAGGCAGGGTCGCCACCAAATAAGCTAAAGCGTATGACCATTTGGTAACATAACTTTCTTGTTATTTAAGGGTAAAAACTGCCCTAGGGCAACTTACCACACATTTTTATAACTTATAAATAAACAACTCCATGCTATTGTTTGGTAAATGAGCCGTTCGCACATCACAGTCCTCGACTATAAAAACGACCAAAACGAGCTATCACAGTAAAGCAAAACGATAATAAATGTAAATGGCGCGTCGGATGTGATAGTATTCGAACAATTGAACATCGCATTATATCGTATTTACGTGAGATGTCGCTTACACTGATGGTAAAAGACCCGCTTGTGAGCGGATTCACTTTATATGGGTTCCGTGGGGACTAGCCGCCTTTCAATTGGGGTTTTTTAGGAAACAATGCATTGCTATTGTACCTATGGGAAAGACGAGTCAAGATCGCACTTATAGAGGTTCATTTTATGCGGTTGGATGGATACGAAAAATTCTAATATGAACTTACTTTGCCAGAATGGTAATTAGTGGTATAGTACCTAGTGTACCTACTCGTAATCGTTAGAAAATAACTACAGTTAGGTGCATAACTGAGTCAAAATTAGTACCTTAGTAAAATGTAAATAATTTGATAACAATCAAAGTTACATAAAAGTTCTAAACGTAAAATATTAATCCTTGGGTACCGCTACAAAACTGCTTCACAAATTATTTTCTTCCGACTTATACATTTTTCTCAATTTCATACCGAAAACTGTGAAATTTCACCTAATTTATTTTTCCCATTATTTCATTTTTTCTTAGACATTCCCAATTCAGTAACTCATTTAAAGTAAGGAATTCCACGACCATTATTTTAGTTATCAAACATTTAAATCAGGCTTATTTTTGTAATTAGTTACTGGCAATGTATTGTCAGGTGCAAAACTGAGTCAAGGCAAATGGCCGAACAACTTTCTCGTTAGTTAATTTTTGTAGCGGACTTCATTCTGAGATAACCATAAAAATACGTGAGTGATATAAAAGTCATACACCTCATTTTAAAGAGCATATAATGTACTATTTCAACTAATTGTCTTACCTGGTTGTGTAAAAGAAAAATATCAATATCGGGTTAAATAAAAAAAATGTAGTTTAACGGTTTTTGGTTCAAAATCATGGACGAATAAAAAAATCAAGATTGTGAATGCAATGAATCGAAATTGGCTTTCATATGGATACATAGCTGACACCGAGACGAACAAATATAACCTGAAAGTTTTTATTTTTTTCATAATTGATGAGACTTATCTTCATTTAACGATGTCGGTGCAAAACTGAGTCAGTACCAAATATTATCTAATAGAGAAAATGTTTATTTTTATCTACAATAACATAATAGGTCAGTAAGTTTATTAGCGTTGTTACCAATTAATAATAAAATAGTAACTTAATAACTAGCCTCTTCTGAAATAATGAAAGAAACGTGTCAAAGTGATGCACATTGGTTCAGTTATGCACCTAACTGTATGTTACATAAAACTAGCACCTACATAACAAACTAAGATTGTATTGATTTTCAAGGGTGTCTCGCAAATTACCTACCCACCCGTAGCAACCTTAGCAACTTTCTTTTTAGGGTTCCGTACCTCGAAAGGAAAAAACGGAACCCTTATAGGATCACTTTGTTGTCCGTCTATCTGTCTGTCAAGACCATTTTTCTCAGGAACGCGCGGAGGTATCAAGCTGAAATTTATATCAAATACTCAGGTCTCTTGTCCCTTGGAGCTGTGAAAAAATCAAACTTAAAAGCCAACGCAATCAAAAGATACAGTCGTTTATGCTGCAAATTTTAGAGTTTTTTGGCACTCGCAAAACCTACGGGGTACTTCCCTAACTCAGAAACTTTAATTTTGGCACGAAGCAACGTCATATAGCATAGACAATGGAAAAATTACAAAAAATAGACATTTTTGATAAAATCATACAAAAAAATATTTAACTTACTACCTTTTTCCTCGTAAACGCGTGGAGGTATTATATTAAAATTCATGTCATATACTCAAGGCTATAGGACCTTTCAGATGTAGCAAAACTAAACTTTTATGTCAACGCAATCAAAAGAAATAGTAATTTAAGTCGCATATTTTGAAACTGAGTACTCGCAAGAAACTCAAAACCTAAACCTACTTCCCGTAAACTCAGAAACTTGAAACTTGGCACGAAGAAACTTCACATAGCACAGACAAAGGAAAAATTACGAAAAGTAGACATTTTTAGTAAAATCATACAAAAAATATTTTTTTTTAATTTTAAACTTACTACCTTTTTCCTCGTAAACGCGTACAGGTATTAAATTGAATTTCATATCAAATACTCAGGTCTATAACACCTTTCAGCTGTATTATACATTTTTAGTTACATCGTATAATAAAAATATTTTTAATAATTTTAAAGTTAATACCCCTATATACCTACAGGTTTGTACGGAACCCTCGGTGCGCGAGTCCGACTCGCACTTGGCCGGTTTTTTTTTTTTCATTATTATTGTTTGAAGGAAACATTATCTGATTCATAAAATTTTAACTATTATTTGTCTGAGTAACTAACCTAGTTCAAATTTCAAAGGATGCATAAAGATCTACCTACATGAATTTTCTCTAGCAATTTTTTGTAAGTATTCACACTCTTCGAAAAGCAATATGTTACATACCTAATTGTAAACACATGAAAAGCTACTAACGTCAAATTGCTACCTATAACTTTCATCTTTCTTTCCAGATCTAACATAATTCTCAACGACGGCAAGCCCTTGAATAATTATCTCCAGGAAGCTTTACAATGGGTGGTTATACTGTATACTCAAAGAAACTCGTCAGTGTCTCAGTAAAAAATAAATTGGCAACAATAACGGCAACGATGGAACATTGTAAACCCTTTGCAAATCCGAGCGGGCTCATTAACGAACAAAGCAGAGCGATAACGACAAGATAGGAAACATGTTACACATCTTATTCAGTAATTATTAGAATTAGAATTCTATTATGCTCACAAAGGACGACAAACGACAAAGGTTTCCCGGCGACGAATTTTCATTAAAGAAAATAATTAAAAGGCAGTCCCAGGAATAAGAGCGTGCTGCGCGGAGGTGGCCAGAATCCAATTTGAAAAGTCTCATAAAATCTAATCCCGATTTTTGGAATAAATTTATACTCTTTCTTCTATCTTACATTATGATTAATTTTACAATGGTTAGATTGGTTAGAAGAAGTGTACTAATTTAAAAGAAATTCTCAAAAACAAAATGTAATTACTCAAATTACCTAAACCATTAAAACCAGTCGCTATACCCTTTAAACATTTTTTTGTGCCGGGTCATGGTCACATACATAGTCACCAAGAGACAGTACAAAACAACTCTGATATGATAAAGCACCGCTTTGACAGTAAAAACATGTGACACTGTCACCATTAACGTTATATATTCACAATATTACATTTAAAATAGAAATAGAATTTTTTAATTCATTATTTAATTTGACGTTTATGCTGGCTGTCAAACTTTGTCAAGAGACAATATTTTAGAGAAGAGATTTTTGCAAGAGCAAAGTCTCTGCAAAGCTAGTGTGATCAAACTAACAAGTGTTCCGAATTCCTGACAAGTCGCGTAAAGTTCTGACACCTGGTCACCCTATGCGCTGGGCGTTGTATGGGCTGAAAATAAACCACGACCGCCAGACGTGGCTGGCACCTGTATTAATGCAGCACATTCGCAGGCGCCTTTATTGCCTGCTAGACAAAAGAACTAATACATAGGCTGCTATTTATATATCCGGAAACCGGGATTACAATCTTCTTAAATAGCATATTTGACCTCCATGGTAAAATTTGAACTTTTTTAAGTACTGGCCGGTATATTTTTTCTTTCTTATTAACGCTCGTGTTTTGTTTTTGACGGGTTTTAAATGTCATCTCGCAGCAAGAATGGAACTCACTCGTGAAAATATTCGTGCTATGATTTATTATGATTTTCGGCGTGGTTTAACGCAACAACAGTGCATAGATCAACTAACTTCAACTTTTGGTGATGAAGCCCCATCTAAAACTACTGTGTATCACTGGTTTAGTGAGTTCAATCGTGGACGTAGTATGCTTACGGACGAAGTTAAGGCAGGTCGCCCGAAATCGGTCGTTGTACAACAAAATATCGAGGCTGTGCGAAAACTTATAATGGACGACCGACATGTTACGTACTGCGAGATAGAGGCGACTCTGGGTATTTCTATGACCAGCATTAATAGCATATTACATAATTATTTGGCTGTAAAAAAAATTTGTTCGCGTTGGATACCCCACAACTTAACAAAAGAGCAAAAAGATGCTCGCGTCGAATGGTGCAATAAAATGTTAAAAAAATATAACCGTGGTGACTCAAAAGCCGTTTATAACATCTATACAGGTGACGAATCCTGGATCTATGCATACGATCCCGAAACGAAGCAACAATCAACGGTATGGGTGTTTCAAAATGAGCCGAACCCTACGAAAGTTACTCGTGCAAAAAGTACATTGAAACAAATGGTGGCCTGCTTCTTCGGTATTGATGGCCATGTAGCTACAGTGCCACTAGAAAACCGTAGAACGGTTAATTCAGAGTGGTACACGACCATTTGCTTACCGGAAGTATTTGAACAAATTCGTAAAACTAACCAGCGACGAAGAATCATTCTTCATCATGACAATGCCAGCTGTCATACGTCACGCGAAACAACTCTATTTTTGGAGGGTCAAAATGTGGAATTAACGGGTCATCCGCCGTACAGCCCTGACTTGGCACCCAACGATTTTTATTTATTTCCAAATATAAAGAATAAATTACGCGGTCAACGATTTTCGACCGCTGAAGATGCTGTCGACGCATTCAAACAACACGTTATGGAGGTACCTCAGGCGGAGTGGCAGAAGTGCTTTAAAAATTGGTTCACGCGAATGCAAAAGTGCATAGATCATCAAGGGGAATACTTTGAAAAACAATAAAACCATTTTCAGCCGTGTACGTTTGTTTGTTTTTTTGTTTCCGGATATATAAGTAGCAACCCTCGTACTCCGCCCGGGAATTATCTATAAGGCCCTGTCCTGATTGAGTGACGTAACCAATAAAGCGAGCTTTCAGCGACAAAGGCCGTACCGTACACAGGGTTAGCTGTCACTATCGCGTGCTTATCTTTAGCCACTATTTTCTGGTTCGTGGCTGCATCGGCAATAAATAAAAAGACAACAAGATGCGTCAAATATTACGAAGATATTTAGTTTTCCTACTAAATCGTAGAGCCAAGTTTATTTTTTATTTTTATGGAGAATGGGCAGACGTTTGACCGCGATCTCACCTGATGGTAAGTGATGATGCGGTCTACGGTGGAGCACGCTTACCTATGAGATACCTATTTACTCTCGCTTTGAAGAGACCCAAATTGTACTCATGTGGAAACACAGACTCGGGCAGGCCGTTCCACTCCTTGGCAGTTCGCATAAAGAATACGTAAAAACATGTGACACTGTGTATAAGTTTACGTAATTCTCTTTTATAATCCATCAACATCATCGCCAATTCTACTATCAAACATTTTACACATCTCCACAGCAGAACAGAACGAAGCGAGAGCGAATAAAGAGCGAAAAACTGTTTCGCTCTCGATCCGCTCAGGTTTGGCGGCGAAACGTGTAGCCTGGTGCCGCGGTGTCGATTCCGCTTCGGAGATATGCAACAAACGTCAATGCGAATACACAAGATTTAACAAAAATGCGGGTGATTCGTTTAAGGGCATAATTGGTATCGTATTACTGGTATTGGTATGATTTATAATTATGAAAAACAAAGAAAAAAAAATTTCACCTGAAAAATTGGTTTTTTATGGAGGGTCGGCCGGCTGGGATGACGTATCCGATACAAAACAACATTTTGGCGTCCAAAAAATTTTTCTCCCACTTTTTCTTAGTCGCAATATGATACTAATTATTCCCCTGTAACAGATCACCAGTATTTTTGTTACATCCAGTATAAGACAGACAGTGTTAGCACTAGCAGTCTTTCATATCGTACCTCAAGCGATAGATTAACATTATTTATTTATTATTATTTATTGAACCAAAAATTGTAACAACATTTAAGACCAAAGCGTCACAATCGGAATTATTCTAACTTAAGAATAAAATTAAATAGATATACGTCGAACTGCGTTAAATACCGCATTTGTCGCTTGATTAGGTCAAGGCGAAAATTTACGGGTTGTGTCGTTTTTGGCGCTCAATCAGGACAATGGATAAAATTTTACAGACAACGTGCAATCCCAATTCTCGTTTTAATTTCTAAATAAAACGAGTACGTACGTGACTATTTGCTGCAGGAATAAATGGCGCTATATATTCATTACTTGTTCAGTAATAAACTGTGGTTATCGTACCTGTTTAAATTTAAATGATGTTTAACTTTTTGTAGACAAATGGTGTATGATAAATACCTACGATAATAAACATTTCTTATCAGATATCTATCTAAATTTGCAAAGATGGAGACGAAGCAGTTTGAAAATAAACGACTGTGCTTAACGAGATTCATCAATCCTCATAAATAGGTTTACGGTGTCATTTTTTTTACCACGGCAGCATAATAGGCTATGTTAGTCACATTACGAGCTCCCAGCTAGCCAGTTAATCCAGTCACCAAAGTCGAGCCCGGCCAGAACGCGTATCATGGTTGTCATTTTATCGCCTATCACGTCATGCATCACTTTCGCACTTACATACTTGTTAGAACGTGACAGCTATGGCGATAAAAATCCGACCATATTAGGCTAGCAGGTTAAGTGAAAATATCGCCTTATCACAACTTCTAAAGCGCCCTTCGTCTATATTATCTATGTTTACTGGACTGTACTTATGTTATCGTCGAATTTTAAAATGCTATTTATTCATCTCCAATTAATCCCGGCCCGATAATATTGAAAGCGAAAGTTTGGGCACCCTCGCCCGAGCATCGTGCCGGTGCTCGGGGCGCCGGCTCCGGCCTACGGTAGGGTTACCACATGACAGGACTTATTCTATTGATTAATCTCTGAATTAATAAATCTCCGAGTTTTGTGAAGCACCGTTCCATAACCCTTAAAATAAAGTTAACTAAACAATACACTATTAACACTTTGCAGTATCTTTTACTACCTACTACGATCACTTTCACAGCAATTTTAAACCTCAACACTCGATCTATTTAATAGGTATATTTTACTCTAACACTTACCAGAACATAAACGAATGCTTTATGTCTCTTTTCTGATAACAAAAAATCGGGAATTCGTCTGAATTGTCCTATTTTATAAACTGGTTACCCTTACCCCGGGGACCCATGAGGGCGACACTGATACCCGCTCCCGGCTACTTACCTTATTGCATATTGCGTCCTTTTGATATCCTAATAAACTCGATATTTGAAAGCGATACGAACCACTCAAAGGGCCATATATATATACCCATCTCCTAATTAGAAGATTTGATCGGCAAAATAAATCTATTAATTAAGGTATATTCCTGAATAAGTTTTAGTTGAAAATTTGAAATACGTTTGTTAATTTGTCCAATTACGGGGCTTAATTGGAACGATACTATTATATAGATATCTTCAGGAATATTTAATTGGCTGCTCAATCAAGTTATGAATACCTGGATTAGGTTTCGTTTATACATTTCGTTTTCAATCTGTCAGAGAAAAGCCTTGATGAAATAGGGGTTTAAATTTGACAGCAATAAATGATTAGACGGTTTTCGTTTAAAACGTGTTACGTTTAAATGTAATAACATTAAAGGAACAGAGGCCATATCGTCAAATTCCGGAGTGTCGGGTAAGCCGTGTTCAGGGATCCGAAGTTCGTTTCGATTCGATACATCCTACATTAACCTCCACATAGTCAGTGTAAATAGTGATGTACCTTAGTCGAGGAATTATTTTAAATTTTACTATTTCGTTACGATAATGTAACATTTTTTGGTTTCCGTCGCATTCGGTATTCTATCGAGGAGCATTTCACGGAAAAGTCCACCGTTGTCCCGTACGAACTAGAGCTCCCGCTACACGTGTTACACGCGGAGACGAATATCCGTGTACTTCAGACCGGCGGTGCTAAGGAACAGGTTTACACGAACCGCCGTCTCTTGGAAACGTTTCCTTGAGACGTTTCCAAGAGTCGTTTCTCAGACACGTTTACACGGGTAGTTAATACCGGCCCGAACGGGACCGAAGTAGTCAGAACCGATTTAAATAAGGTTTATATTTATTTTATACGTTTCTTATTCGTAGCTTAACATTTCTTCGGCTACCCGTTTACCCGTAGAAACGAATCCTAACTAGACGTTTCTTAATTACACTTGCGAAACGGGTCAGAAAACCGTGTAGCGTGTTATTCAGAAACGGGTATTCGAAACGGGTACACGAGTTCCCGGATACGACCGGGAGCCTTAGTACGAACACGAATTTTCATAAAATTGGTAGGTTTTGGAGTTCCTAATTCTGCGACAATAGAATCAAATTATGGTCAGAATTATTGCAGTGTTAGACCGAGAGTTTAGTAGGTGGCGATCACAATAGATCAGTAATGGTCGCAGTGATACATAGGCGTGGGAGCCTTATATAGCCCCTAACAAGAAGAAGAAGAATGGCCAGAATTATAATCATCATCATCATCATTTTAGCCATTTGTCGCCCACTACTGAGCATAGGCCTCTCTTCGAGTACGCCATTTGTCCCGGTCCTGAGCTAATCTCATCCAGAAGTGACCCGCGACCTTCCGAATGTCATCCATCCAACGAACCAACGGACGGAACGGGTCAGAATTATAATATTCCCATTAAACACGCGTTTGTACGGGACAGCTCGTGGAATGCCCCTCGAACAAGCTATAGAAATACTTATTTATAGCTCATCAATCATGTAATCAATAATCAATTACCTAGTTATGTCACTACTATCACTAATTCGAGAGCTAGAAAAATACTGTTTATTCAGAAAAAGGAAATACATAGAATATTAAATATTGTATTATACTCGCAGCTAAGTTTGTTCGCCTGTAGTAGATTTTTTTTTTAATACCACGACGGTGGCAAACAAGCATACGGCCCGCCTGATGGTAAGCAGCTACCGTAACCTATGGACGCCTGCAACTCCAAAGGAGTCACATGCGCGTTCCCGACCCTTGACAAAAAGGAAGATTCACTGTGTTGACGACTAAAGGAACAAGAAGGTCCCTCATCGTCAACACACTGGGTCCTCTTTGAGCTCTTTAGGGGTGAATAAATACTGAATATTTACTCAGTATTTACTCAAGGCACCCCGTAAATACCCGTATTTACTCGGTGGGTAAAAAACATTAATTATAAAATTATTAAAAAAGTAAGTTTTAATAACTGAATTGTTGTTTGTTGAATAGTTCTAACGTGTATTAATAAAATAGGTTTTTGAAAAAAAAGGTAATTACCAGTGAGAGCAATGAGAATCGGGTAGAATCCACAGGTCCGCCATTGGGTTACATGGGATAGCCAGCTTTTCGTTAAGTCGATCTTGTAGAGCTAGACATAAAACTGACCCCGTACAAGCATAAGTGCGTATTTACGCGGCGCTTACGTGTTATTATTAAGGGTTTTTTAAAGATTCAAAAATGGCTCAACCGATCATGTTCAATAGTAGATTGTTTGACAAGGGTCTAAAGTAGGCCATATTACCACGAGGTGGTTATTTTCCCGAACGAAGTGAGGGAAAATTGTTCGAGTGGTAATATGGCTTTTAGACCAGAGTACTGCATACTATTTTTCACTTCGATTGCGAGAAAATAAGATAAAAATACTTATTATTTACGCACAATAACTAAACTAAGGTTAAATTATGGTTTAACTTGACGGTCTTTTAATTTTTTTAACTTATTTGACATAGATACAAAATATAAGAGCTCAAAGAGGACCCAGTGTGTTGACGATGAGGGACCCTCTTGTTCCTTTAGCCGTCAACACAGTGAATCCTCCTTTTTGTAAAGGGTCGGCAACGCGCATGTGACTCCTGTGGAGTTACAGGCGTCCATAGGTTACGGTAGCTGCTTACCATCAGGCAGGCCGTATGCTTGTTTGCCACCGTCGTAGTATAAAAAAAAAAAATATATATATATAAACACCGCGAATAAATGCCACAGACGACGGTATTTTAGTAATTAGCTCTTTAAAGTAGCTATTAGACATTGCAATTTGTAGGGTCCAACCTGTCGGGTTGGTAGGTGTAATGGTACTTAGGGAGTAGGAATCCCGATCTAGGGCGATCGGCAGTGCCCCGGTACCCGCAGCTGTTTATGGAGGTCGTTAGTTATTTTACCTTTTTTATTTATAATGTTAGCCATTTCTACACATTCCGTCTGGTTTTTTATTTAAAATAAAAGTTAAATTGTGTAGATTCGCTGGTAATTAATATATTTATTTATATTTTAATGGCCTCCTAGCCTAGTTGGTAGTGACCCTGCCTACGAAGCAGGAGGTCCCGGGTTCGAATCCTGGTCAGGGCATTTATTTGTGTGTTTATCACAGATATTTGTTCCTGATTATGGATGTTTCCTATGTATTTAAGTATTTATCTATATCTATCTATTATATATATCGTCGTCTAGTACCCACAACACAAGCCTTATTGAGCTTACTGTGGGACTAGGTTGATTTGTGTAAAATTGTCCCGTAATATTTATTTATTATTTTATTTATTTATTTATCTAGTTTTGTATTTAAATCATAGAAGGGTTGGGCAGATGAATTTAGATTCAGGCAGCTCGAGCGGTCATTTAAATATCTATAATAAAAAAAACAGTTTCAGATTTTATTTAATGTGTACTGTTATGAGTACTATCCTCAGAGAAATAAACCAATGGAGTGGTAATTGTCAGGCGTCCCCCTCTGCCAAAAGTACAAGACCACTGGTCGTAGCGGTTATATAAAACTAGTTGTCGCGCGTCAAACGCCATTCAATGAATGTCAGTCAGCCCGGAACGATCTGAGGTAAAAATGCCGAATTGCTGCGTGTTTTCATGTAAGAAAAGATCTGAGTTATCTAGTTTACATAAGGATAACGTTTCTTTTCATCTGTAAGTATAATTACGTCTAAATATCATCAAATAGTGCACGAAATTAGCAAAAAATTAAAAAATATTGTCAATCAAAAAGTGTTGCCACTTAATGGTACTAAATCTGCTTTAGGGTAATTTTTAAACTTGACTCTTCATAGTACATTGTACCATCGGGTTCATAATTGCATACCCAATTTATCAATGAATTCATTCATAAATTGGGTATGCAATTATGAACACGATTACATCGAGGGAGGTAAGTGAAATATTGCAAACAAGAGTAATCGACTCCAGTGCGGCAGAAATACGTCCTCCATTATGTCATTCATTGTCATTGTTATGACAGGTTAAGCTACTTACACTTAAAAGATACTCCGTGGGTTAGGCAGAGACCCATTCGGCATACAGCCATAATTGTAAAGCATTGCTCTGTTAAAAAAGCAGTGTGTCTGTGTGTGTGTTGTTATTAAATTATTTCTAAACGTATTTTAATCGACTTTTAAATTATTCAAATTACATATTATTTTTAATCATTAACAAAAATGAAAAGATTAACGTCAGTACTTCAAAGGTGAGTTTTACCTTCACACGCATAGCTTTTTAAATTATATATGTCGTCGAGGACCGCCCAGGGCAGGGCTGTAAGGTGGTTTGGAACTCAAAAAACTGACACTATCAGGATAAACTAGCCTATAGCACATTACGCACGGTAATGAAATAAAACATAAACACCGGTTTAACAACTGTATTGAAATCAAATCTTTTTAAAACCGTATTATGGGAAGGGCAATAAACTACTACTGGTTCGGAAAGGAGCCCCAACTGAGAAGAACCAGCGTAAGAAAATCAGCGTATGTGTGGTTGTAGTACGGCACAATAGCTGAAATTTGTCTATGGTCTCAAAAATACAGCTACCATAAACAAATTTCCCTTTTAATAGACAAATTTCAGCTAGTGTGCTGAATTCCGCACTGAAATCCGCTCTAATGTGTAGCGCCCCTTAAGTGAAATATACTTGTAGATTCTTGAAATAACGATATTCCTGTTTAGAAATTAATTCGTTCCTTTATTTTCACCATACATTTTATGTAGAATTTTAATTTTGTATGGATTATACTTTATTTATTATAAGGTACGGTATACACACTTATCCCCTTACGAGTAAATAGGCACTTTTAATTTCTGACTCTGGTATCACTGTACCTAACGGGTAAGTTTTAGTGATGGGACAGCACAAAAATAAATATCGATATTAACATTAGCAGTATGTTATACTTTTTATTTATAATAGAAAATGAAGAAGAGATAATAGAAATAAAAACACAAATTGGAAACAGATGCCCATTACAATCAAAATATCTACTGCGAAGGACTCTGGAACATCACGATATCGCTAGTGACTGATTCATCATTGTTCATTACAGTGAAAAATTCACTGAGGTGGATAGAGGAACGTCTAGTGTAATTGGAAGCACATTGGAACGGTAACCTAAACACGTGGGTTCGAATCCCGTGATGTTCCAAAGTTCTTTGCAGTTCAATGTTTCATTGTAATAGTTATTTGTTTCCAATTTGTAGTATTTTCCACTAACTTTAAAAGCAAATACACATCAAAATATTAAATTGATAATATAAAAGATATTCTAAATCAGCTTGCAAGATTTGTCCTGAACAAATAGACAAACTAACTTACATAGAATACTAACATTGTAAGTAATATGCTGGTAGAAAAACTTGATATTTAATCACAACTTAACATTATAATTATATCAATAGCTAAACCTTAAACTTGGTAAATAAACAAAAATATATAACTAACCTACGATCAATGTTTCTCTGCGTCCGTAGGAAACACCTTAGACAACCCTACACGTAATCCCTGGGTGGTGCTAAAAGAGTTACAAACTTGGCAGCTCTACTGTCCTACCTGGACCTCGCAGCATTCACTGGATTTTCTTCATAATTTGCTTTCCCACTACCCTAGGGAAGAAATGCCTATCTATATCCAGTGACATGTAGGCATACGATAAATAAATCTACGATAAAATGTGACATTTTCAAGTCAAAGGTACATCATTATCAGTTGTCAATAAGGCGTTACCATAAAAAAATCATTTAGAAATTAACTCTATTAACAACCGACAATGATGTACCTTTGACTTGAAAACGTCACAAATATCGATACTTAAGTATATTATTATCGACGCGTTCCTCGCACTGTGTACGTTTACTTAAAGATGACATTATCTCGTTCACGGACAGGTTGTCTGTGTCTGTGTTTATACTTGTGTGAGTATATTTTATGCTAGTGTTTGATAATTTTATCGTGTGCGTGTGTAGCGACGTCAATGGAAAATGCATTAGTGTTAACAGTATTTGTGTGCGTTTCCTCGTCCCCCGCGCCGAAATTGGCAGACTTTTTCTGATAGAAATTAGTGCGCGTCTCGCATCCGGTTGGTTTAATAATCAAAGGTACTATCACCATGCTTCACCAAATACATTTTTTAGATGTTTTGAAGGCATCTCTGTAAACGTTGAGCTAGGGTCGGTAGGGACGATTTGTTGGTGAGGTAGGGTCGGTAGGGGCGATTTGTAGGGAAAGTGTAATAACGTGCGTTGAGGCCGACAGGAGTTGGACACAACCGATTGGGCCCTACAAATTGCCATGTCTAATAGCCGTTTAAACAGTTTAAACACGCTTTAAAGCGCTTCCAAAAAATTACAATCTTTTTTAATGATTATGAAGTAGGAACTAAAAAACACCTCACGTTTTGAGAAATAGATTGCGTTTCCTCATTAGTCGATTTTAACATTGCTGTATTCTGATTGGTTGATATTAAATACAATGTTTTTTTAAGGACTTTAATTATTTACACAGTATACGCACCAAAAAAGTATCTAGCTCAGAGAAATGAACCAATGGAGAGGTAATTGTCAGGCGTCCCCCTCTGCCAAAAGTACAAGACCACTGGTCGTAGTGGTTATATAAAACTAGTTGTCGCGCGTCAAACGCTATTCAATGAATGTCAGTCAGCCCGGAACGATCTGAGGTAAAAATGCCGAATTGCTGCATGTTTTCATGTTAGAAAAGATCTGAATTATCTAGTTTACATAAGGATAACGTTTCTTTTCATCTGTAAGTATAATTACGTCTAAATATCATCAAATAGTGCACGAAATTTTTTTTTTTTTTTTATACCACGACGGTGGCAAACAAGCATACGGCCCGCCTGATGGTAAGCAGCTACCGTAACCTATGGACGCCTGCAACTCCAAAGGAGTCACATGCGCGTTGCCGACCCTCTACAAAAAAGGAGGATTCACTGTGTTGACGGCTAAAGGAACAAGAATGTCCCTCATCGTCAACACACTGGGTCCTCTTTGAGCTCTTTGGCAACCTTACTCACCAGCAGGAACACAACACTATGAGTAGGGTCTAGTGCTATTTGGCTGTGGTTTTCTGTAAGGTGGAGGTACTTCCCCAGTCGGGCTCTTAGTCGGGAAATTAGCAAAAAATTAAAAAATATTGTCAATCAAAAAGTGTTGCCACTTAATGGTACTACATCTGCTTTAGGGTAATTTTTAAACTTGACTCTTCATAGTACATTGTACCATCGGGTTCATAATTGCATACCCAATTTATCAATGAATTCATTCATAAATTGGGTATGCAAATATGACCACGATTACATCGAGGGAGGTAAGTGAAATATTGCAAACAAGAGTAATCGACTCCAGTGCGGCAGAAAATATACGTCCGCCATTATGTCATTCATTGTCATTGTTATGACATGTTAGGTAATACACTTAAAAGATACTCCGTGGGTTAGGCAGAGACCCATTCGGCATACAGCCATAATTGTAAAGCATTGCTCTGTTAAAAAAGCAGTGTGTCTCTGTGTGTGTGTGTTGTTATTAAATTGTTTCTAAACATATTTTAATCTACTTTTAAATTATTCAAATTACATATTATTTTTAATCATTAACAAAAATGAAAAGATTAACGTCAGTACTTCAAAGGTAAAACTCATTCACACGCATAGCTTTTTAAATTATATATGTCGTCGAGGACCGCCGAGGGCAGGGCTGTAAGGTGGTTTGGAACTCAAAAAACTGACACTATCAGGATAAACTAGCCTATAGCACATTACGCACGGACGCACGGTAATGAAATAAAACATAAACACTGGTTTAACAACTGTATTGAAATCAAATCTTTTTAAAACCGTATTATGGGAAGGGCAATAAACTACTACTGGTTCGGAAAGGAGCCCCAACTGAGAAGAACCAGCGTAAGAAACTCAGCGTATGTGTGCTTGTAGTACGGCACAATAGCTGAAATTTGTCTATGGTCTCAAAAATACAGCTACCATAAACAAATTTCCGTTTTAATAGACAAATTTCAGCTAGTGTGCTGAATTCCGCAATGAATTCCGATCTAATGTGTGGCGCCCCTTAAGTGAAATATACTTGTAGATGCTTGCAATAACGATATTCCTGTGTAGAAATTAATTCGTTCCTTTATTTTCACCATACATTTTATGTAGCATTTTAATTTTGTATGGATTATACTTTATTTATTATAAGGTACGGTATACACACTTATCCCCTTAAATAGGCACTTTTAATTTCTGACTCTGGTATCACTGTACATAACAGGTAAGTTTTAGTGATGGGACAGCACAATAATAAATGTCGATATTAACATTAGCAGTATGTTATACTTTTTATTTATAATAGAAAATAAAGAAGAGATAATAGAAATAGAAACACAAACTGGAAACAGATGTCAATTACAATCAAAATATCAACTGCGAAGGACTCTGGAACATCACGATGTCGCTAGTGACTGATTCATCATTGTTCATTCATTACAGTAAAAAATTCACTGAGGTGGATAGAGGAACGTCTAGTGTAATTGGAAGCATATTGGAACGGTAATCTAAACACGTGGGTTCGAATCCCGTGATGTTCCAGAGTTCTTTGCAGTTCAATGTTTCATTGTAATAGTTATTTGTTTCCAATTTGTAGTATTTTCCACTAAATTTAAAAGCAAATACACATCAAAATATTAAATTGAACAAATAGACAAACTAACTTACGTAGAATACTAACATTGTAAGTAACATGCTGGTAGAAAAACTTGATATTTAATCACAACTTAACATTATAATTTTATCAATAGCTAAACCTTATACTTGGTAAAGAAACAAAAATATATAACTAACCTACGATCAATGTTTCTCTGCGTTCGTAGGAAACACCTTAGACAACCCTACACGTAATCCCTGGGTGGTGCTAAAAGAGTTACAAACTTGGCAGCTCTACTGTCCTACCTGGACCTCGCAGCACTCACTCACTGGATTTTCTTCATCATCTGCTTTTCCCACTACCCTAGGGAAGAAATGCCTATCTATATCCAGTAACATGTAGGCATACGATAAATAAATCTACGATAAAATGTGACATTTTCAAGTCAAAGGTACATCATTATCGGTTGTCAATAAGGCGTTACCATAAAAAAATCATTTAGAAATTAACTCTATTAACAACCGACAATGATGTACCTTTGACTTGAAAACGTCACAAATATCGATACTTAAGTATATTATTTTCGACGCGTTCCTCGCACTGTGTACGTTTACTTAAAGATGACATTATCTCGTTCACGGACAGGTTGTCTGTGTCTGTGTTTATACTTGTGTGAGTATATTTTATGCTAGTGTTTGATAATTTTATCGTGTGCGTATATAGCGACGTCAATGGAAAATGCATTAGTGTTAACAGTATTTGTGTGCGTTTCCTCGTCCCCCGCGCCGAAATTGGCAGACTTTTTCTGATAGAAATTAGTGCGCGTCTCGCATCCGGTTGGTTTAATTATCAAAGGTATACGTTCCGATTAACTTCGATATGTGTGTTGTGATTGGTGGATTTAATATAGTGAAGTGTTCCGATTGGTCAATTTAAAATGTTTTGTAAATAATAAATATGTATACATACTAGCCCTAGAGGCTAAAAGGCTTTAGTCCGCCTTGGTAAGCATAATATGACACACTTTTTGAGCATGAGAAGTGAAAAATAATTTTTATAGCATTTTTAGGCCATACTCTGCCGATATATTTTACTTTTTTTTTAGTTAGGTTGAAAAGTATAGAGGCACAAACATTATTTTGACCCTTAGAAACGGTGTTTTCCATAAGTATTGAATTTATCAACAAAATGTTTAGAAACATTCAAGTTATTTTTGAAGATTCATTTTAATGTGCCACACATTGATGGATTCAAAATTTTATTTTTGTGAAATTACATGTATGGAATGGCCCCTCTTAAAAATATATTTTTTACGATTTAGACAACTTAGTCCAGTAGCGGCTCTCAAAATACATATATGATTCAAATTTCTATATCCCTTTTAGCACTCTAAATAGTTTATACCCACCGATTTGGGTATAAACGGGTAAATACGGGTATATTGAGTAAATACTGAGTATTTACCCGGTATTTACCCCTGACTTTTTACTTATTACCCATCTCTAGCCTGTAGTGCCTCCTCAAGATTTCAACACTCTCGAGCGCCACTTTTTATACTTGCGTCACTTATTTGGAAATTGACTTTTTTTTTCCTGCTTTAGTTACAGTCAAGGGAGTTACACAATGTTCTAAAATTAAATCGAAAATATGTACCACTAATCCTCGTAGACAGGCATAAAAGGAAACACGGATACGCATTTTGTCATCTCAATGGTTAATTCTCAATTTTTCTGGAAATGTATCTAAAATCGAAATACATTATTAAAAAAAGAAAACGCATTTAAAGTTTGTTTATATCATATATTGTAGGTATTCAATGATAGTTTGAGGAATATTCACAGGAAGATAAATATTCCAGCGGTCCATCACTAAGTGTGATTCGAGATGAAAATAATGTTAGAAGAGCTCAGACGTGAACGCACTCAATTTGAAATGGCGTCACGCGGTCTGGCAACATGGCCGACACGCTCTACTGTAACAGTCGGCAACTTTTCACAGATATACATAAGTATATTATTTGATAGCTGGGCCATTTTACTTTTCTGAATCAAAAACTATTCAGGGGTAAGAACTAAGAATAGTGACTCATTTTTTCCGCTACTTAAAGATGTAGATTCCACCTAATATTCTAGAAATGTTTATGTATTTTGCACTTCAATTCCACTGAGTTAAGAATATTCCAGACTCGTATGTATCTGTAACCCAGAAAAAGAAACTGAGAGATTACTGTGAAAATAGATATGGTTACGTTGTGCAGAAAACTAAACTACCTATATTTGGACCCATTTAAAAGTAAATACCTTATAAAAAAATACAACCAATCAACCAACCAACGTCCCACGGCTGGACACAGATCTCTTCTCATGTAGAGGTAGGAAAAGGCTTGGGTTATAATCCCAGCGCAGACTCAAAGCGGGTTGGTAACTTTACTACCTACTTTTCAATTTCAGATACACCTTTGAATTATTAAAAAATATTGATAATGCTTCAATACCTTAAAATATATTTTACCATTTTTCCAAATTATAAAGTCTTCCGCTTTTTTAGCTGATAATCCAAGATAAACCGTTTTTGCGTTGTTTTATAGGTAACAGTGAAGTAACATAAATCCATTAATAAGCCTCTTACCCTATCCGTCTAAAGTCAACATCGGTGTTCTGGAGAAGGCGGGTGGTGTCCCCTCTCCCGTTGCCATGGCGACGGACGGGGGCCCGGACCCGAATTTTATCGATTCTGTACAGACAGCACCTCTATACTAACACGATTCAACGCCCGTGTTTGCAGATCTCGGTTTAGAAGGGCTTTGACATTTGGACTGTTTAAATATATACGAGCACTAAACAATCCTCGCAAAATAAATAGCTCCTGTCAGCTCCTAGGGATAAGTTCGTAGGTAGCCTATTTAATTTATACCGCTCTCATATTTTGGGTGATAAGCCAAAGTTTTCGTGGAAGAGAGAGCTTTTAAAATAGGGCTACCTATTAATGTAAGTATTTTTTTATTTTTGTGAGCAATAATATAACTTTAAAAGCTTTTTGGTAAGTTTGTTAATTTGAACTGTGTTGTCAAAATATACGAGAAAAGATAAGTGAATATCCAAATAATGATTGATTAAAATATTTTCTTGCAATAATTAATAATGAAATACAGTCACCGGCAATAGTATCTTCCTACGCGAAGGCCGCAAAAATATGTGACACACTCTTATGACCCTACAAATAAGAGCGTGTCACATATTTTTGCAGGCTTCATGTAGGAAGATACTACTGCCGGTGACTGTACATCGCAATTAAGCTACGTATGTTGCTTACTTCTCAATTTTAATTTAAAGTTTCCACTTTAAATTAGCACCGCCAAGTCTGGTGAACATTGTTATTAAAAAAACTAAATATGGTACGTATTTACAAATTAAACAACAATAGACGTAAGATCACACGCAGGTACTTCTTGTAAATATGTACTAGTAGGTAAGTAAATATTCTTTATTGAACCAAAATATAATAAAAACCGGCCAAGTGCGTGTCGGACCACGCATAGGAGGGTTCCGTACCTTCAATGTAATAAAAACCAAACTAATACCAAAAGGTCGTATCTGATGCCTATGGAAGAAGTTTTTTGGAGATAACTCAAAAATGGCTGAACCGATAATGTTCAAAATAATTTTCGTAGAAAGTATATGATAAGGCACATCGCCTCAATTTTTTTCATATTTTTGGACTTACGGTACAAAAGTTACAAGGGGCTACACAATTTTTCTGACTTTCGAAGCGATTATTTCAGAAAATATTCACTTAATTACAAAATGGTCAAAGAAACCTCAATGTTATTTTTAAAGACCTATCGATTGATGTGTCACATGTTGATATTTGGTTAAAAAACATTTTTTGAAATTTAGTTACATCTATGGAGCGCCCTCCTAAAAATTTTTTTTTTTTCAAATTTAACTCCATAACTAAGTAGCGGCATACAAAATACACCTTATGTGTAAATTTTATTCAGATACGTCGTATAGTTTCCGAGTAAAATGGCTGTGACATACGGACGGACAGACAGACAGACATGACGAATCCATAAGGGTTCCGTTTTTTGCCATTTGGCTACGGAACCCTAAAAATAATAAGTGTTTTTACAATAAATTTAAAATTAGGTAACAACAGGCGGTCTTATCGCTAAAAATCTACTACCTTTGGGTAGTAGGAAATGAAGAATTAAATGAAGGAGAGGAAGGAATGAAGAGTGCGGTACCAAGAGAATACTGATAAAATAAAATAAACCCACACAGAAGAACATTAACGTTCATTTTAGTCTTGCATTAAGTTATTTACTAAGAATATTAAACACCTAAGAGAGATGTGAACATTAATAGTTTCGGGTTGAGTAAAGCGCTCAGAAGGAATGAGGTCAATGGCTATACGAAGTCGGACTGTTTTGGACGCTGATAACTGAAATCCCCTAGATTAAGAACATATAAGCGATTTACTCTTTAATAGGAGCTTTAAACTAAAATCCTGTTGTAACCCTGGGGCAGCCGAAAAAAAATTAACAGGTAATTTAAACAGTTACTATAAAATATTGTAATTAGTGTCATTACCGATGAACAACATGAATGCTATAAACTACTTGAAAAATGAAAGATTATAAAGAATAGGATATTTTGTTAATAAACACCATTGAGTTAGAATGTTAGTATGTAAATAGTAGAGATATAGTCTCAAACAAGATTTACCGAAAATAAGGCTCCTGAAATTTTGTAACTGACTAAAATCTAATAAAACTGACCGAGAAACTGCTGTACGAGTCGTTTTTACAGCACTTTTGTGGGGTATATTTTTTGGGCTGATTGTGTATCCCGTTCTAGTTATATAACACAGGATAAACACCAGTAATTTTTTAGACATGCCTATTTAGGATATCTAAGTAGCAAGATACTGGCATGCAATCTTCTTATTCCAATAAAAAACTATACTGCCGATCGGAATGACAAAACAGAGAATACAGCAAAACTTTAAAAGTAAATAAAGACTGAAAACTTCTATAAGAAAAAAAGTTTTAAAACTACCCGTGAATTTTTATATTTAAAATATAATAAATAACTATTGTAGGAACTATGGCATTATGAATCCTGATCGCCGTATCCACACATTGGTCAGAACATTACGTATGCACCCCGCTCTAAGCAAAAATTTGATAACAAAAACCGGCCAAGAGCGTGTCGGGCCACGCTCAGTGTAGGGTTCCGTAGTTTTCCGTCCGTCACAGTCACTTAAGAATTTTTGAAAGCACGTCATTTCATTGTGATTTTGTAGAAATTACAGGTACAATAAACACCTGCTAATACGGTTAAAACAAACTTAGTTCAGAAATTATTTTGTATTTTTTTTTCAAAAACTATTCAACCTATCAAGTTCAAAATATTTTTCCTAGAAAGTTTTTATAAAGTTATACTTTTGAGATTTTTTTCATATTTTTAAAACTTATGGTTCAAAAGTTAGAGGGGGGGACACATTTTTTTTTAACTTCTGGAGCGATTATTTCCGAAAATATTTACATTATCAAAAATGATTTTAGTAAACCCCTATTCATTTTTAAATACCTATCCAACAATATATCACACGTTAGGGTTGAAATGAAAAAAAAAATCACTCCCCACTTTACGTATAGGGGAGGTACCCTAATAAAACATTTCTTTCCACTTTTTATCTTACCACTTTGTCAGCGTGATTGATATACATATTAGTACCAAATTTCAGCTTTCTAGTGCTAACGGTTACTGAGATTATCCGCGGACGGACGGCCGGACTGGCAGACATGGCGAAACTATAAGGGTTCCTAGTTGACTACGGAACCCTAAAAATGGGAGCAGTAGTTACCTCGCCCAGCGAAAACACAACTCTCAGAGCGTTTTTTGAGTAGGGATAAAAGGAAAGCAGGGTCGCAAAGGGTATCGACTAGGGTCACCAGATACAAGTTTAAATTGTTGACAAAGTCCTCATTTTTTAATATTAAATAATTATTAGTTAAACGGGGATTTAATTATTTGTTTACCATTATGCGAAATTATTTTTTGTGGCTTAAAATGAAATTCTGAGAAAGATGCTACGTTTTGCATACTTCGTAAAAGTAACAGTTACGGGACACGAATTTAATTTGAATAGGGACTGAAAATTATATAAGGTTTAGAACTCATAGCGAAGAAATTCGGCTAATTTGCGAAAAAGTTACGATTAATTTACCGAAAAAAAATTGGAATTATATCTGTTTTGATTTTTATATCTTACAAATTACAATTTACCTAAATTCCTGAGTTGTCCGGTAAATTTTGACGCGTTGTTACCCTAGTTCTGAGCGAGATATGAACTATTGCACCCTTCGCAGTCCCCTATCAATTGTTACCAGTTGCGCATATTTTTACCCACAAAAACAACCCTCCGGGAGCCGTGACTGCCGTATTTCGTTATCATGAGAATATATGAAGGTTACGTAATCAACACGGTACCGCAGCATAATATTAAGATGTTCGCGTATTTCACGATGTTGAGCGTGCTTTTTTAATTTTTTAACAGCGCTAGAAAAATGAAGAACATTTTTAGATTTTTTTTTTTGGGCGTGTAATAGTACCTATAGGATATCAGTATCACACAAATACAGGTTGTTGTAAGAGATCTGTACCAAAATAAAATATCATTCCCTCATCCGTCACTCCTTCATGTATATAAATTAGTATAATTAGGTACTTAAACCATCGACATACTTAAACACACATTAAGCCTATGTCATTTTGAAACACATTTATTCTGACGACCACTACATTATCAAAGTCTACTAAGTCTAGTAGCCTAATATAAGTATCACCGAATTCACATTATTTTTTTAAATACATTTTTTAAAGATGGAATTTCAGGATGAGATCTACCCACTTAGGTACTGCTCCCAAAAAATTAAAGCGGTCTAAATTATCGGATCAATCAAATCTAGAACCACCTCCTTGAGATTACGAACGAATACGAACGTATCGAATACGAACAAGCATTCGTGTTCGCCAATTTTCAAAAACCATTTGTGACATCTCTACCACCTACTATTTTTTTTGGTCTGTACACCTACTACTGATTCCACGTCTCAAAAAACCTATTCGAACCCCGCGTCAAATACCTACTCAAGATTTTTTTTAATTCTTTAAACTGAAATCCAAAGTCTGCCAAACGTAAATTACACGACCTCGCACAGACAAAGTACAATCAAACGCAAAAGGCGAATCTGCCGGCAAAAACAGTTTTTCCAGACGACTTCTGTTGACGTAATTCGTAAAAAGTATCGCAAGGTCCGATTAACACAGTATCCTTGAAGATGTCGCTCGCATAAAGGGGCATGAGGGAACAAAGCGCCCTGAAACATTTCTCATTGAGGCGAGGGGTCCCACCCCCGCCACCCCGCCCGCGCCCTACTACGTGCAGACTCCGGCCGCGATGTCCATAATTTATGCTTTCGAGCGGACCACGAAAAATAAATGAGCGCTAGTTACGAGAGGAAATGGAAAAACAAGAGTTTGTCAGTCGGTTTGCAACCATGCAACTGTTCAACTTTTTACCCGACTACGGAGAAGGCAAGAGAAAGGGATAATAAGATGTACGAGTGTTTAGTAATACGAGTATCTGTCGCCAGTGGATGCCAGAGTATGAATGGGACTTGATATTTTTCGCACAGTCTTTTCATCGCATTAATAGCCAGATTATTTGTCGTCCGAGTCTCTATACTTCGTCGCAACTAAACCTGTTACTTTGTTTAAATAAATAATTTTAAACAAAAAAGAACCGACTTCACTAAGCATCCACCTTTCCAACACCAAATGCTCGATCTGCTGTAAAAATTACTCAAATCACCATAGGTGTGCCTATGGATGGATATATGATTTCTCCAGGATCCCATCATCAGATCCTGACATGGTTACAATGGGACCAACTGTGAAGTATACGCTTTCAAACAATAAAATAATTTTCCAAATCGGTCCAGCCGTCTTCAAATAATCGGTGAACATACATAAAATAAAAACTTTTTACAAAAAAAAGATAAACCGACTTCAAAAAGGATAAAATAAATTATTATATTATTTATATGCGTTACAAACTGATATGTTTGAAGTCGGTGCCAAGCCAAAAAGTTACAATACCGGTCAAATCAGCTTCAAGTCTGAAAATCACAAAACAGTTAATACGAACGAGGCGTTTGTGTTCAGTGAATTGTTCTTCATACTATAGAACTAATTCTGGTATTGACTGTACGTAGGTTTTCATTCTAGTACAGAAAGAAAATATAATCATGCGTCTTATGATGTTTGTTAATAAACTTGTTTACTAGTTGTCGGACTAACCATATCTTGAACGGAGCCCGTGCTTCGGTTTGAATTATTTATTCTACTTCATCTAAGGTGTTTTATCGAAGTGTAAAAGAATTCAATGGCTAGATTGATTTTTCTATAGTCAGACACACTGGGTGTGTGGGTCACACCTTTTCAGTAGAAAAAGGCACGATATTGAAATTTTCTATTGTTGACCATACGTGTTTTTTATTTTTATTTGCCGCCTTTTTCTGATTATTGACAAAGTAGACGTGTATCAGAGAATATATACATAGGTACCACATTTCATCAAAATTGTATTAGTAGTTTAGACGTGAAAATGTAACAGATAGATTCACATTCACCTTTTCAATATAAGTAGGTATCGATATGTTTTGTGATTTTCAGACTTGAAGCTGATTTGACCGGTATTGTAACTTTTTGGCTTGGCACCGACTTCAAACATATCAGTTTGTAACGCATATAAATAATATAATAATTTATTTTATCCTTTTTGAAGTCGGTTTATCTTTTTTTTGTAAAAAGTTTTTATTTTTCCATTTTTAGTGGTTATATAATTATCATAATCGGACAACGGATCTCGCAATAATCGGTGAAGATATATAAGAAAAAGTTCATAATACGTAACTCAATGTAAGGAAAGTTCCACTTATCATATGTGGTCTTCATCATTAGGTCCACTCCATCAAATTAGTGGTTTTCGAGAGGAAATGCTTGAGTTGCTTAAAAAAACAACCAAATCACCATACATGTGCCTTTAAAAATTGAGGAGTTCCCTTAATTTGTCATGGATCCCATCATCAGAACAGCACCAGATTAATGTGGAACCATCTCAGAGGTAGTTACTTTCAGACAAAAAAAGAATTCCTGTAATCGGATCACGGGTCTCGGAGTAATCGCTGAACATCCCACATTTAAAAAAATCATCATCATTATCATCAAAACAATCATCATCATGACGTTCACATCATCAAATTGGTGGTTTCCGAGAGAAAACCCTCGAGTTGCTTAAGAAAACACCCAAATCACCATACATATGCCTTTATAAATTGAGGAGTTCCCTCAATTCCTCATAGATCCCATCATCAGAACAGCGCCAGATTAATTTGGCACCACCTTGGAAGTACATCCTTTCAAACATATAAAGAATTATTCAAATCGGACCACGGGTCTCGGAGTAATCGCTGAACATCCTACATTTAAAAAAATCATCATCATTATCATCAAAACAATCATCATTTTCAGGTCCACTTCATCAAATTGGTGGTTTTCGAGAGAAAACTCTCGAGTTGCTTAAGAAAACACCCAAATCACCATACATGTGCCTTTAAAAATTGAGGAGTTCCCTCAATTCCTCATGGATTCCATCATCAGAACAGCACCAGATTAATTTGGGACTACCTTGGAAGTACATCCTTTCAAACATAAAAATAATTATTCAAATCGGACCACGGGTCTCGGAGTAATCGCTGAACATCCTAAATTAAAAAAAATCATCATCATTATCATAAAAACAATCATCATTATCTGGTCCACATCATCAAATTGGTGGTTTCCGAGAGAAAACCCTCGAGTTGCTTAAGAAAACACCCAAATCGCCATACATATGCCTTTAAAAATTGAGGAGTTCCCTCAATTCCTCATAGATTCCATCATCAGAACAGCACCAGATTAATATGGGACCACCTTGGAAGTAGACCCTTTCAAACAAAAAAAGAACTATTCAAATCGGACCACGCGTCTCAGAGTAATCGGTGAACATACATAAAAAAAAAACCGGCCAAGAGCGTGTCGGGCCACGCTCAGTGTAGGGTTCCGTAGTTTTCCGTCCGTCACAGTAAGTGTCCCCACTTAAGAGTTAATAACACCGCCATGTAGGATATCATATGAGAGTTCCACGTACAGCGACATCTATCGGCAAATTAAGTAAACTATTGCGCGCGAGCTTAAAGTATGGAAGATGATTTTTATGGAATAATTATTTATTGCGTGAACGGATTTTCACCGTTTTTACTTTATTTGAAAGCACGTCATTTCATTGTAATTTTGTAGAAATTACAGGTACAATAAACACCTGCTTATACGGTTAAATTACATACTTAGTTCAGAAATTATTTTGTAATTTTTTTTCAAAAACTATTCATCCTATCGAGTTCAAAATAATTTTCCTAGAAAGTTTTTATAAAGTTCTACTTTTGAGATTTTTTTCATATTTTTAAAACTTATGGTTCAAAAGTTAGAGGGGGGGACGCATATTTTTTTACTTCTGGAGCGATTATTTCCGAAAATATTTACATTATCGAAAAATGATTTTAGTAAACCCCTATTCATTTTTAAATACCTATCCAACAATATATCACACGTTAGGGTTGAAATGAAAAAAAAAATGAATCCCCACTTTACGTATAGGGGAGGTACCCTAATAAATAAAAAAATTCCACTTTTTATTTTACCACTTTGTCGGCGTGATTGATATACATATTAGTACCAAATTTCAGCTTTCTAGTGCTAACGGTCACTGAGATTATCCGCGGACGGACGGACGGACGGACGGGCAGACATGGCGAAACTATAAGGGTTCCTAGTTGACTACGGAACCCTAAAAAAAAGCCCAAACCGAATACAGAACCTCCTCCTTCTATGAAATTGAAGTCGGTTAAAAATAAAAAATAAATAGCAAAAACAAAGATCCCGACGAATTGATAACCTCCTCCTTCGAAATCTTGAAGTCGGTTGAAAAGCGCTAACCATGTAACAAGTACAAAAACTGACATTCACGACAATCTATTTGTCTTTAAGCAAATACCGAAAACATTTAGGTACCTTAAAAAATGATAACTGTTATACACCAAATATTTTAAAATTCATACAATTTTAAAACCTTTTTAGACTGCGGGGGGAAAGGAACTTTTCTACCATCTTGCGCAGATTACTCCTGTTGTGCGAGTCAGGCGAGTCTCCAATATAACAATGCGCTATTGATAATTTCCTTTTCAATAAATATTAAGGAAACTCGTAAAAGAACTTTACAAAGAAATAACGAAACAATACAAAGCCCCGCTGAGCGTGCAAACCGAAGTACAGTCGCCATCAGATATTTCGGAGCGATCAAGGTGGTCACAAATATCTGAACAACGCCTCTATTGTCAAGGCGATAAAGTGCATGTTCAGATGTTTTTGAGTACCTTGGCCGCTCCGATATATTTGATGGCGACTGTACAACAGGCGATCCAGCTTGGTCACCCTACTCGGGACAGAGGAGCTCAATACAGTACCCATGCGATACGATACATAATACATCATGATATTGTATTAATTTGTGCCTGCCGCGTGGCGGAGAGTCGCCGTCGCATTTTTAGGGAGTAATTAATGGGCCCGAGCACCTCTCGGGCTTATTTTGATTCCTTGTGTTCTCTCTCGGGGAATTGAAAAGCGATGGACGGGCCGGATAATTTAATCAATCCCGGTAAATTAAGGACACTCAAATATTTTTTCAACCTCTGAAAACACCCCGGCTCAGCCCACGGACAAAGGACGAGCCGTTCTGAATCAATTACGTGCTTCAAACAAGAGGATGTCGAGGAGACTTGAAAATAAAATCCGATTTAGATAGAAAATATGTATTATCTACAAAATTGTGTCATTTAAGGCCTGACAAGATTATATTTGACCCTGAGTAAGCGTCGCTACAAACAGCTTGCATATGGCAATAAAGTGCGTAAGTACGTCATGATTAGTGTAAAACAATACTACATAATATCAGTACCGGTCAAGTCGACGACCAATTTCAAAACATTGTTTACTGGAATGCTACGTAATCCTCCGTCTCTTTCAACCGACTTCAAAATCTCGAAGGTTCTCAATTCGTCGGGACGTTTATTTTTGCTATTTTTTTTAATGTTTGTTCACCGATTATTTGAAGACTGGACACCGATTTGGAAAATATTTTTTATCTACACTCATACTGTAAGTACTCTAAAATGCGTTCAAAAACCGTAGACAATGACAAGCATTACAACAAACGATTTAACTATGATAAGTTTCTTATCTGCGGCAGTAACGTAATTTTAACTTTGCATGCTCAAATATTGTTAAGCAATGAGTTTCAAATTTGGAACATCGAATTTGATAACATAATGTTACCGGCATGGCCAACTCGATTGGTCCCGCGCGAGCGCCGACACAATCGAGTTGGCCACGCCGACACAATCGAGATGGCCCACGGCGGTGCAATGGCGGCCATTCTATGATTTCCGAATACGGCAATTATAATAAATAATATGAGTGTAGATAAAGCAGTGTATGCAACTGATCGTAATTAGGCCTTAAAACACTCGTGTGATCTTATTATGAAATTCGCCTGCGGCTCATTTCATAAAACCACACTCATGTTTTAAGGACCCTTATTACGTAACAGTTACATAAACTACTATTTTTGTTTCAAAGTGTATCCCACAGTGTGAATACTGTGGTTCCATTGTAACCAGGTCAGGATTTGATGATTTTATCCTGGAGAAATCGAGCGAGATATTATTTATTTATTATTTATAGGCCCTACACTGATTTAAATATTTTTTACAGTAGCTCGGGCATTCCCTTTTGGAAAGGTGGAGTAAGTGAAATCGGTTATTTTTTGTTTCATATTATTTTTATGTACATACATATTTTATCAATTTCAAAATATTTTTGGAATATTTATGGTAAAATCATATACAATTGCAAAATCGTTTCCTCTTATTTACATCGGTGACATTCAATGACTTTCAACGTTTATTGTCGAGTATCACTGAAAATCCGCAACATGGCGAAGGCCAAATAGAATCTTATCAGGCTTTACAAATTTTACAAAACATTATTGATACATTTACACATCATTTTGTACAGTTTTCATTGCGAAATTATAAAATGTTCAATCAAATGTAAAATCTATTAAACATCTGAGTGGTTTACAATTATGTGTTTGACGATTACTGTATTGATTTGATTACGCAGTTAAATCGAATGTTCGCCACAGGTTTCCCGCTGATTACATTAGTTTGCTGAGATGTACGAGTTGTACGATATGATAGATACAGTACAACATCAGGGGGGCGATTTTTGAGATTCGAGCGCTCAAATCTGATATTTAAGACTCTGTCTATGGTGTTTTAAAAATACCAGCGATAGGAATTTAATATCATGATCATTTAAACATTTTGAACTATTAATTTCATGCAAAAATAATGGCGACAAACTTTTGTGTGCGATTATTGTCGAGCATTATTTGTTAGAATTCGAGCGCTCAAAAGTCAAAAATCGGCCCCATGCAATATTATTTTAACCACCACTTATAACTCTTGTAAGGTTAGGACGTGGTTAAAACCATATTTATTATTTATGTTGTGATCAATAGACAGCACTTTTACAACATTAATACTACTTGCTTGGTTTGTCGTGTGCTTGCTTGGTCAAAAAGCGCAGTCAAAAAGCGCTTGAACAAAAAATTTAGCATTAATGTAGGTGATCAACTTTTAGGACACCAATTTTTACGATATCATAACTTAACAGACGACTTTAGGATGGTATTAATCACGAAGCGTTATAATTAGACTTCCAAATTTACCGATCACACCAATTAAACACATCATATTTTTTTAATAAAACGCCGGTATACCAACTTTCTTTAATAAAACCGGTAACGCAGCAGAAAATGCACATTTTTCATACAAAACCTGGGGACAACGTGCTCTCCTGCGTGAATTTGTACACTGAAGTGTAGGATTGGTTGTCTGAATTAACAAACATTTAGAAAAATTGTTAACAATCTATTCGTTTTTCTAATATTTGATATTTAGTGCAGCATGTCGAAAAATGGCTTGTTTCTAAAAGTTGATTCTCCCATGTATTATTTATCCAATTTCGTTCGATTTTGTTTCGTCAAGTTTTTGAATTTTATAATGATAATTTTCGAAAGACTTGTCATATTACCTATTAATTTGATGAATATTTTAGATTCACCACATTTGCCACGTTGAAATCAACGCGAAAAATACATAAGACATAGTTATACAAAACAAGTAAACTCGTTGGGACTGCAGGCTTCCTTATATGGTACTTTAACAAGGCACGCCGAGGCACTTCATAATCTAGGCTAACTTACGTCAAAACTTTATACTAAAACAGTACGCTTAAAGCCAATTCCAACTTACAATTCTACACGCAAGGTTCAAAATCGCTTAACTTTTAGGTATCCATTTTTCTACCCCAGCCGAGAATGGTTAATAACGTAGATAAATGCGTAAACTCCTTCTTTATAACCGCGTCGAACCACATTTCGTTGTCAGCGAAAACCGAATCTTGAGGATCCTGTATATAGGTATACGGAGCAAATGCTGGGTGGTTCCTTATGCTTAATGCAGAGTCTGCTCCTGGTACGTATTCGGGCAGTTTTCGCGCGACTTGAGGGTGTAATCGATGGAAGACCAGTCCGCTCTGTCGGTCCGAGAAGCTAGTCTCGTTTACCAAGCAATGGAGGATGTCAAAAGTGTACCCTTTTAGCGTCATCTTTTGTTCGGTGTACCTTTGATCTTTCCTGTTCTCCTTGTTTGATCGCATAGTGAATATTATTTCCTTGTACCTGAAAGAACGATTATTTTGTCATAGAAATGCTTTGAATAATATTTACTAGCTTAAGGCGGAGTTCTTTATAAAAAATATATGTTTCTTTATCTGATTCATAACACGCATATCAATTTCAGAAATATGATATTGATTTGATATTAGTTTCAGTGTTCTCACACCATAAATGCCAGCGAGTTGAGAGATCCTTATGGTAGGAGGACAGTACCCAGAAGAACAAGATAAGGGTTTATTGATGATAATGTGATGATGATGATGATTAGCGTACGGACAAGTGGTGGCATTATTGAGGAGAGAGGGCACTGAAGTCTTCTAGGTTACATTTTATGATTGAACGACTAACGATTAATTTTTTTTTGTCTAAAACTTACATTTCTTATTCCAGTAGTGCCAATATTTATGGATCGGATTATTAAATCCGAATTCCCCTCGTTTTCTCCGCTACACCTTTAATGCAATAATTCGAGCAAAAAATATTGGCACTACTGGAATGAGAAATGTATGTTTTAGATTACAAAAAAAATATAATTTGTCATTCAGACAATTCCACCACCTGTCCGTACACTAGTGATCATAAAATATGGTATGGAACAAACAAGACTAATGCGATTGAAAATATAAATCAAATTATATGAAATAATACTTACAAAAAGCTTATAAAAAATACCAGATTAAGAATCTCCTCCTTAAATTTTAAAGTTGGTAAAAACATACTATTATTATTTCAATGATAGGTAATAAATGATTTAATGGCACTGTAAGTAACATCCCGCAAGCGTTTGTAAATACAATACAAGTTAGTTCTAACTATTAACTAGACACACGGAAGAATTTCGTACCAAGTCGAGATATTCGGAAATGGACGTAAGGTAAGAATGAGTTTGTTTCGGTAGACTGAAATAGCGCCATCTGTTCGATTACATAATAACTACGACGTCGAGCGTGTTCACTAAGCGAAGCGAATGGGTATAATGCAGACTACTTGTCTACTTGTTTTATTTGATAGCGTACAGGTATAGTAAAATTTTAAAAATGCTGTCTGAATATGGTAATTGGCTGCTCCACACTACGCAAAAAGAAGCAAGAGTGTTCAAAACCTGACGGTGACCACAGATGAAAAATTTTCATAATCTACAAGATTATCTAAATTTTTCATCTAGGAACAATCAAATGTAGTATAAAATAGTTTATAGTAAATAGTTTATATAAAATAGTAATAGAATTGTTTTTATAATAAAGAGCGAGTGAACGAGTGTCAATGTGTTATTCCACTGTAAAAATAAAACGAATCTCAGATCGAAGATTTCTTTTCGGCTTGCCTTCCTCTGATGTAACTAATATTTCGACAAAATATGTCAATTTTAGTGTCTGGACGACTGAAGGTTACGTGGCGTCCTTTATATGTAGGATGACATAAGTACTAGTTCAATACAAATATTATATAGTAATCCCCTTATTCATAAACGGCCACTAAAGTTAAGAGATCGTTGATAATCGCTTGTCCCTTTCCCTCATATAGGTTGTACGGAAAGGGACAAACGAGTATCAGAGGCCTCTTAACTTTAGTAGACGTTTATGAATAAGGGGGTATAAGTACAAACAGACCCCTACCCACTTTGTTAAGTAGGTATGACATTTGGTTAACCCTTAACTAAATGCAAGTATCTTTATGTTTTCAATTCATTTAAAGCCTAAAGGTTGGTGATCTGTTTAAGGGCATAATTGGTATCGTATTCTTATTACGAAAAAGTAAGAAAATAGTAGTTTATGTAACTGTTACGTAATAAGGGTCCTTAAAACATGAGTGTGGTTTTATGAAACGAGCCGCAGGCGTGTTTCATTATAAGATCACACGAGTGTTTTAAGGCCTAATTACGTACAGTTGCATACACTGCTTTATCTACACTCATATTATTTATTCTAAATGCCTTATTTGGAAACCATAGAATGGCCGCCATTGCACCGCCACCATGGCCAACTCTCGTGTGCCGGCGGTCGCGCGGGCGCGTGTCGGGCTGTCGGCGGATCCCCGGGAGGGTGCAGGTGTACATTATGTTATCAAAACTCATAGCACATCAATAATTGAGCATGAAAAGTTAAAATTACGTTACTGCTACGGATAAAAAGCTTATCATAGTAAAATCGGTCGTGGTAATGCTAGCCATTGCCTACCGTTTTCGAACACGTTTTAGAGAACTTACAATATGAGTGTAGATAAAAAAAAATTTACGCGAAAGTTTACATAATAAATTGGTAAAAAAAAATTTTTGGACGCAAAAATTTTTTTCTTCTTAGTCGCAATACGATACCAATTATGGCCTTAAATGGATCACCAATATTTTTGTTACACCCTGTATGTAGTTAGAAATAACTCGGTAAATAGCACCACCTACTTAATATTCGCAGCATAGAGTAAGGACTCACGTGAGAACCAGCTCGGCGACCTTGTCCAGCAGGTCGGCGGACACGGACAGCAACGGCAGCTGCAGCGCCGGGAGCGGCGGCAGCGCGGACAGCGACTGCTGAGCCCGACTCACATGTACCACCTAGTAAGATTCACAGCATAGCCTTAGGACTCACGTGAGAACCAGCTCGGCGACCTTGTCTAGCAGCTCGGCGGACACGGACAGCAGCGGCAGCGCGGACAGCGACTGCTGAGCTCGACTCACTTGTACCACCTAGTAAGATTCACAGAATAGAGTAAGGACTCACGTTAGAATCAGCTCGGCGACCTTGTCCAGCAGGTCGGCGGACACGGACAGCAGCGGCAGCAGCAGCGCCGGCAGCGGCGGAAGCGCGGACAGCGACTGCTGAGCCCGACTCACATGTACCACCTAGTAAGATTCACAGAATAGAGTAAGGACTCACGTGAGAATCAGCTCGGCGACCTTGTCCAGCAGGTCGGCGGACACGGACAGCAGCGGCAGCAGCAGCGCCGGCAGCGGCGGCAGCGCGGACAGCGACTGCTGAGCCCGACTCACATGTACCACCTAGTAAGATTCACAGCATAGAGTAAGGACTCACGTGAGAATCAGCTCGGCGACCTTGTCCAGCAGGTCGGCGGACACGGACAGCAACGGCAGCTGCAGCGCCGGGAGCGGCAGCAGCGCGGACAGCGACTGCTGAGCCCGACTCACATGTACCACCTAATAAGATTCACAGCATAGAGTAAGGACTCACGTGAGAATCAGCTCGGCGACCTTGTCCAGCAGGTCGGCGGAGACGGACAGCAGCGGCAGCTGCAGCGCCGGCAGCGGCGGCAGCGCGGACAGCGACGTCGACGCGCCCAGCGACTGCTGCGCCCGAGCCACGCGTAGGGCGTTGGATATGCAACTGTATAGTGCACGGTGATCCTCTGTCAAACAGTCACTACATTGAAACTAGCTGTACTAGCCTTTTAACCGACTTCAAGATTTCGTAGGAGGTTCTCAGTTCGTCGGGATCTTTGTTTTTGCTATTTACTACCGATTATTCGAAGACGGCTGGACCGATTTGGAAAATTATTTTTATGCTTGAAAGAGTATACTTCACAGTTGGTCCCATTGTAACTAGGTCATCATCTGATGATGGGATCCTGGACAAATCGAGGGAACTCTTCATCTATTATAGGCACATTATAGTGATTTGAGTATCTTTAACAGCAGCATTTGCTTTTGGAAAGGTGGTGGCTAAGTGAAGTCGGTTCTTTTTTGTTTAAAATTATTAATTGATGTGGTAGTAATACTAAGTCATTTACAACTATATCATCTAAAGATTTTTGGATGATTTCTCCAGGGATTGGATACCAGTATTTGCTCCATATTAAAAATACCGGTTAATTTCGTTCTTTTCTTTCCTATTTCATTTTTAACGAGGCAATCTAATAACACCAAGGCAATACCTAAATACAATATTGAGTTCTACATGAAGCCCTGAAAATAATTAAATATTTCACATTATTTCGGGGTTTTTTGAAAATACCGGTTAAGACCCCTGCATTTCTCAATTTTAGAAAGACGAGACGAGACTCCGAAACAGCTAAAGAAACCTGATTTTCGGCTAAGTTGGAAGATCGAAACTATCCACAACTTCGTAATAGCCATATCTTTGAGAAGTACGAGTAAATTGGCATTCTTGGCTCTGTTTTGTACCTGGATCGACCTGTAGCGCTCTGCCACACATGGTGCTTATGGTGGAGGCCACGAAGCTCAGCGCCTCAGTGTAGATTTCTTGAGGCGGTGTAGCCGACACAAAAAATCGCCTTGTTCGAGTGCTGGCGTAAACCTGGAAGTAATATGCTGTTTTAGGCACTTATAGACTGTTTTTTTTTAAAGCCTTAGGCCGCAGACTCGATGCACGCGACCGGCGGCGCAAACTGCAACGAGGCGAACGAGCGGCCGCCGCTGTCATCCAAAACGGGTCCATTCAATAGGGACACATGTTGAATTATGCAATAAAATTTAGTTTTTAGGATGCAAAATGGTCGATATATCCTAGTAAAATGGTTCAAATTATACGATTTTTTAAAGTACGAAATAAAAAAAAAAACAACAACACCATTCTATTTTTTACATTTAACTATAAAATAAATTGTATTGCAACCATATACATAAACGCTACATTTCACTGTAAAAAATGCACTTATATTATTTTTTCCATACTTTAAACAGAGCGACTATGTAATCGTGACGTCAGTTTTGCCCGTAATTTTTTTTCTCTAATGGACTTTAGGGGGCCCGTCATTTCGTTAGAAGCGTTTTGTGAAACAAATGCAAATCTCAGACTAAGTCTAATTTCTGACTTTTGTGTTGCATTAACATATAGACATTTGATCCTCACAACAAAACGAATCGATTGATACCATGCATGAAAAAAAATCATCATGCCTATCTATAGATTCAGATTGAGCCGCTCGGAGCGGTGGGTGTGAGCAGCGGGTTCGGGCGACTCGATCATAAAAATGAGGACTTTAATAGATTGATTTGAATGACGGCTGCGCCCGCTCGTCTCGCCGCTCTCCGCGTTGCAGTTCGCGCCGCAAGTCGTGTCCATCGAGTCCGCGGCCTTAGATTGTGCGAGGTGAACTGAACACCTATACTATGGAACCAACACTTAAAGCGCAAAATTTTTTTTGGCTGTATTTATATATTTTGGCCGATCAGATGTTGTCCTTTTTCTATGAGGGCGCAATTTTTTGGGGGTTTCGGGTTGAATCCCATAAAAAAAGTTGTTCAATATGGCCTATCTAATAACCTCGTTTGGCTAAAGATTGGAAAAACACCATTTATAAATGGTTTCACAAAGACACTGGGTTGCACGAAGATAGCTTTTTTTGTATTTTTTTTTTATAAGCTTTTATTTAGTTTCACCTGTCCCGTTGTCTGTTATCAAATCTTGCAAGTTAAATTTGACCCACTTCCCGGTTTTCGATTGAGCTGAAGTTTTGCGCGTATACAGCCTTGGCCAGAAGTGTAGAGCACCCTTGCGATTTTCATATAAAACTCGAAAGTTTAGACCGGCGTTTTTATCTTTTTTGAAGTTTTTTTATCAATTAATTCAAACTGAACAGGCATGTTTTGTTGAAGTGAGTAGTAACTGCAAAGAATATTTGCAATTTGTCGCACCGACTTAAATTCGCATTTTTGGGACCTCCACTTTTCATATTTTATAGGTACCTTGAAAGTGTCATTAAGTAAAGTTTTCTAGATATATTAATAAAATATAACATTTTACGTCATCGTACATTGTTATGATAGGAAATTAATACTTAACATCAAAATTGTAAGCAAAAAAGAGCTATTCTCAACACTTCTGGCCAAGGTTCTTCAAAAAAGGAGTGAATAGGTACCTAAAGGGTAGGCAACGCGCATGTGAATCCTCTGGGGTAGCAGGCGTCCATAGGCTACGGTAACTGCTTACCATCAGGTGGGCCGTATGCTTGTTTGCCACCGTCGTAGTATAAAAAAAAAAAAATATTACGTGACAATGCAATATTATGATGACATGGAGCTGGTGTTATCTCGGTCACCCGCGCCTTTATACCCTTACCCTATCAGCAAAGCCCACTTTCTTTCTTACTTTCTCAGTCCACACGTAACATGGTTTACCGGTGCAAACTGTACTCACCGGCTCCAGTACTCGAGGGAGCAGCTCCGGTTCCGCCTCCACCTATTCTATCAGTCACTCACCAGGTTGGTGTACATGGCGGTGAGTGACCGCAGGATGGCGCACTGCTGCACGGGCTGCGCTCGGTGCTAAACTCGCGTCACCGGCTCCAGCACTCGAGGGAGCAGTTCCGGGTCCACCTCCACCCATTCTATCAGCTCCAAGATCTATCAGTCACTCACCAGGTTGGTGTACATGGCGGTGAGTGACCGCAGGATGGCGCACTGCTGCACGGGCTGCGCTCGGTGGTAAACTCGCGTCACCGGCTCCAGCACTCGAGGGAGCAGTTCCGGGTCCGCCTCCACCCATTCTATCAGCTCCAAGATCTATCAGTCACTCACCAGGTTGGTGTACATGGCGGTGAGTGACCGCAGGATGGCGCACTGCTGCACGGGCTGCGCTCGGTGGTAAACTCGCGTCACCGGCTCCAGCACTCGAGGGAGCAGTTCCGGGTCCGCCTCCACCCATTCTATCAGCTCCAAGATCTATGAGTCACTCACCAGGTTGGTGTACATGGCGGTGAGTGACCGCAGGATGGCGCACTGCTGCACGGGCTGCGCTCGGTGGTAAACTCGCATCACCGGCTCCAGCACTCGAGGGAGCAGTTCCGGGTCCGCCTCCACCCATTCTATCAGCTCCAAGATCTATCAGTCACTCACCAGGTTGGTGTACATGGCGGTGAGTGACCGCAGGATGGCGCACTGCTGCACGGGCTGCGCTCGGTGGTAAACTCGCATCACCGGCTCCAGCACTCGAGGGAGCAGTTCCGGGTCCGCCTCCTCCCATTCTATCAGCTCCAAGATCTATCAGTCACTCACCAGGTTGGTGTACATGGCGGTGAGTGACCGCAGGATGGCGCACTGCTGCACGGGCTGCGCTCGGTGGTAAACTCGCGTCACCGGCTCCAGCACTCGAGGGAGCAGTTCCGGGTCCGCCTCCACCCATTCTATCAGCTCCAAGATCTATCAGTCACTCACCAGGTTGGTGTACATGGCGGTGAGTGACCGCAGGATGGCGCACTGCTGCACGGGCTGCGCTCGGTGGTAAACTCGCGTCACCGGCTCCAGCACTCGAGGGAGCAGTTCCGGGTCCGCCTCCACCCATTCTATCAGCTCCAAGATCTATCAGTCACTCACCAGGTTGGTGTACATGGCGGTGAGTGACCGCAGGATGGCGCACTGCTGCACGGGCTGCGCTCGGTGGTAAACTCGCGTCACCGGCTCCAGCACTCGAGGGAGCAGTTCCGGGTCCGCCTCCACCCATTCTATCAGCTCCAAGATCTATCAGTCACTCACCAGGTTGGTGTACATGGCGGTGAGTGACCGCAGGATGGCGCACTGCTGCACGGGCTGCGCTCGGTGGTAAACTCGCGTCACCGGCTCCAGCACTCGAGGGAGCAGTTCCGGGTCCGCCTCCACCCATTCTATCAGCTCCAAGATCTATCAGTCACTCACCAGGTTGGTGTACATGGCGGTGAGTGACCGCAGGATGGCGCACTGCTGTACGGGCTGCGCTCGGTGGTAAACTCGCGTCACCGGCTCCAGCACTCGAGGGAGCAGTTCCGGGTCCGCCTCCACCCATTCTATCAGCTCCAAGATCTATCAGTCACTCACCAGGTTGGTGTACATGGCGGTGAGTGACCGCAGGATGGCGCACTACTGCACGGGCTGCGCTCGGTGGTAAACTCGCATCACCGGCTCCAGCACTCGAGGGAGCAGTTCCGGGTCCGCCTCCCCCCATTCTATCAGCTCCAAGATCTATCAGTCACTCACCAGGTTGGTGTACATGGCGGTGAGTGACCGCAGGATGGCGCACTGCTGCACGGGCTGCGCTCGGTGGTAAACTCGCATCACCGGCTCCAGCACTCGAGGGAGCAGTTCCGGGTCCGCCTCCTCCCATTCTATCAGCTCCAAGATCTATCAGTCACTCACCAGGTTGGTGTACATGGCGGTGAGTGACCGCAGGATGGCGCACTGCTGCACGGGCTGCGCTCGGTGGTAAACTCGCGTCACCGGCTCCAGCACTCGAGGGAGCAGTTCCGGGTCCGCCTCCACCCATTCTATCAGCTCCAAGATCTATCAGTCACTCACCAGGTTGGTGTACATGGCGGTGAGTGACCGCAGGATGGCGCACTGCTGCACGGGCTGCGCTCGGTGGTAAACTCGCGTCACCGGCTCCAGCACTCGAGGGAGCAGTTCCGGGTCCGCCTCCACCCATTCTATCAGCTCCAAGATCTATCAGTCACTCACCAGGTTGGTGTACATGGCGGTGAGTGACCGCAGGATGGCGCACTGCTGCACGGGCTGCGCTCGGTGGTAAACTCGCGTCACCGGCTCCAGCACTCGAGGGAGCAGTTCCGGGTCCGCCTCCACCCATTCTATCAGCTCCAAGATCTATCAGTCACTCACCAGGTTGGTGTACATGGCGGTGAGTGACCGCAGGATGGCGCACTGCTGCACGGGCTGCGCTCGGTGGTAAACTCGCGTCACCGGCTCCAGCACTCGAGGGAGCAGTTCCGGGTCCGCCTCCACCCATTCTATCAGCTCCAAGATCTATCAGTCACTCACCAGGTTGGTGTACATGGCGGTGAGTGACCGCAGGATGGCGCACTGCTGTACGGGCTGCGCTCGGTGGTAAACTCGCGTCACCGGCTCCAGCACTCGAGGGAGCAGTTCCGGGTCCGCCTCCACCCATTCTATCAGCTCCAAGATCTATCAGTCACTCACCAGGTTGGTGTACATGGCGGTGAGTGACCGCAGGATGGCGCACTGCTGCACGGGCTGCGCTCGGTGGTAAACTCGCATCACCGGCTCCAGCACTCGAGGGAGCAGTTCCGGGTCCGCCTCCTCCCATTCTATCAGCTCCAAGATCTATCAGTCACTCACCAGGTTGGTGTACATGGCGGTGAGTGACCGCAGGATGGCGCACTGCTGCACGGGCTGCGCTCGGTGGTAAACTCGCGTCACCGGCTCCAGCACTCGAGGGAGCAGTTCCGGGTCCGCCTCCACCCATTCTATCAGCTCCAAGATCTATCAGTCACTCACCAGGTTGGTGTACATGGCGGTGAGTGACCGCAGGATGGCGCACTGCTGCACGGGCTGCGCTCGGTGGTAAACTCGCGTCACCGGCTCCAGCACTCGAGGGAGCAGTTCCGGGTCCGCCTCCACCCATTCTATCAGCTCCAAGATCTATCAGTCACTCACCAGGTTGGTGTACATGGCGGTGAGTGACCGCAGGATGGCGCACTGCTGCACGGGCTGCGGTCGGTGGTAAACTCGCATCACCGGCTCCAGCACTCGAGGGAGCAGTTCCGGGTCCGCCTCCACCCATTCTATCAGCTCCAAGATCTATCAGTCACTCACCAGGTTGGTGTACATGGCGGTGAGTGACCGCAGGATGGCGCACTGCTGCACGGGCTGCGCTCGGTGGTAAACTCGCGTCACCGGCTCCAGCACTCGAGGGAGCAGCTCCGGGTCCACCTCCACCCATTCTATCAGCTCTAAGATCTGACAAACAATAAATTTAATTATTTTTAACTAAACATATTAATGTGGATATTTTTTTTATATAGTGGAACATACGATAAATTGGAAGCAGATGTCCATTACAATGGAAAAATTAACTGTGAATAACTCTGGAACATTACAGTATATTCGAACCCATTTCCTGTGGATTGCCGGTCCAGCGTACTTCCAATTACACCAGACGGTCCTCTATCTATCACAGTGAAATTAGCCATTGTAATGATAAATAGATAGATGATTTCTTTATTTATTCCCAGTGACGACAGGTGATGACGACAAGTCAGTAGTAGCGATATCTGTACCTGATGTTTTGAGTAGATCTATTAAGATTACCTCTTTAAAGTAGTGTATTTCGTCCCAAAGTGGCAGCAAATGCGCTAGGAATGCCGATACAGCCCGGATCGGTTGACATAAGGTGCGTTGTAACATAGCCACGCGGTGCAGTGCGTCTCGCTTCTCTAGCTCGCTATGCGGTGACGCGTCCAGGAAACCTACAAAAAAACGATATCTTGTAGAAGAAACATTTAACGAACCTGCATTATAATCTTATTTAGGTTTTCGACTCGAGTATGATGACCTTTTTGGAATAACGTTTAACGCACAAAAACAGAGTGTCTTTCAATCAGAAACTAAAACCACACGTCATGTACTGTGCCATCCGGTTTACAGAGGCGGGCAAGAAATTTTTTAATACATGTAGTGAAGGTCGTGGCTCAGTGCCTGAGAGCGAGCGACACTACGCTCGTGCTGTTGTGCAGGAGTGCTCGCTGTACCGTACAAGGGACGCCGGGCTGCACCAGTATGTATAGTACTCACAGCCAATGAGCATGTAGTGCAGGTCGTGGGTCAGTGCGGCCTGCGTGCGCGCATCGCTGAGAGCGAGCGACACTACGCTCGTGCTGTTGTGCAGGAGTGCTCGCTGTACCGTACAAGGGACGCCGGGCTGCATCAGTATGTATAGTACTCACAGCCAATGAGCATGTAGTGCAGGTCGTGGTTCAGTGCAGCCTGCGTGTGCTTGTCGCTGATTGCGAGCAACATTAGGCCCGTGTTGTTGTGCAAGAGTGCTCGCAGTCGCGCAGGGCGAGATACTGAGCGGTGCACGCTGTACTGCAGAAGTTCCACTGGGCTGGAGAATTAAAAAAAAACATGAAGAATAATAGTTAAAAAGTGGATTTAAAATACTAGTTTATATAGTCTGGCCAGCCAACGGACGCAATAGCAATGTACAGCGAACAAAAGTATGACAATATTAAGAATCAGTTAAAAAAGCAGCAATGATCATTAAATTGTTTTTAATTTTATTTGGTATGACCGGCTTTCATTAGGTGACATTTACGGTGTGTTAAATGGAGACAGATATATTTTGTCTATTCTGTCATCAAATGCAACAGATAATCTGGTTGAGGCAATTGACATATGCCTTAAAAACGAATTTAAATTGTTGCATGAGTTCTATCTCACTCGCACTTAAGATGAGGGAGTGAAATGCACAAGAAACAAATTCAATGTGAATTGAAATGTTCGTCACGAATACGGTGTCTCATCACAAAGGGTTGCCACATGTACGTATTTTGAATTTCCCGCGCTTTTCTACTGACAGAAATGGTTTGCCAGACTATAGTTGCGCTTCCACCATTAGGCGGGCCGTATGCTTGTTCACCACCGTCGTGGTCTTGGTATAAAAAAAACATTGAACTTGTTTGTGTAATAATTTACATTCTATAAAATAATTCTTTACTACTTTTTTGAATAATGAAACAAGTATTTACTTTTATGTTTATACTTATAATGTAATAATTTCTAATACTTACTCAGTGAAATCAATATGGTTCTTTTTAAGCTCTTTATCTTGGTACTGTGGTGATCCAATATTTAGATATTCTATATTAGGTACCAGTGATTCACCCTTTTTGGATTTTTGACCCTAAAACAATTTGACAAGATATTTAACATCTTCATAAAAAAAACATCATGAGGAATAGAAAAAAAAATACAAATGAAATATTTACCAGCATGGGATTTGTCCACATTAAATGTTGATTCTTTCTTACTTCGTCGTTTCTCCGTTCCTAAAACAAGAAATTAATAGAACTAATAAAAGTAAAATCTAACCAACCAACAATGTAAGTAGATGTGGAATTAGGAAACAAATCATTTTAAACAAAAAAATAACCGACTTTACTTAGCACCTTTCCAAAAGCAAATGCTCGAGCTGCTGTAGGTATAAAATACTCAAATCACTATAGGTCTGCCTATAATAGTTAAAGAGTTCCCATCACCAGAGCCTGACCTGGTTACAATAATACCAACTGTGAAGTATACTCTTTCAAACAAAAAAAGAATTTTCCAAATCGGTCCAGCCGTCTTCGAATAATCGGTGAACATACATTAAAAAAAAATTGCAAAAAAAAAAAAAAAAACAAAGATTCCGACGAATTGATAAACGAAACCTTGAAGTCAGTTGAAAAGTGATGCACCTTGTTTTCCATATCACAAGGGCCTCTAAAGAATTTTATGCACCACTACCAAGTAAACAACCTTAGAAGTCCTACATAGAATTTTGTATGCACCATTTCTGCAGATGACTGTAAATTTCTACCTTCGTTATTATTGTGATCCCATACTGTGCACTGCTGGGCAAAGGTCTCCCCCTCCCCACTTTTTCCATTCCCTACCCTATGCAGTCTCTGGCGATGCTTCCAGAAGGGAGTCAAACTCGTCTCGCCACCGCCCGCGGGGTCTACTGGGTCCTCGGGTTGCCAGTGTTGCCACTCCGTGGTAATTTTAGCCCGCAATTCATTCAGCATGCGATAGAGATGAACAGTCCAGTTCCACTTGAACTTCCGAGTCACATCAACGATTTCAGATTTCTACGTTTATTTTTAATCCTCTTTATATTCACTTAATATTTTTACCTGCCATTTCTTAAACCTAGTCAGCACCACCATGTTGCTCTTAAATGTGGTCTGTACGGGGACTGCTGGAATATCTTCAGGTACACAGTCAGGTTTGTATGACTTGAACAACCCAAGCAACACGTGCAGCTGACGGCACATGCTCTGAAATTCATACATTGTGATAAATCCTTTACAATATAACGATTTTACTCTCATTGAATTTAAATTTCGTGAGACATATTAACACTATTATCACTTCATGCGGTACTCACTTGTGTTTAGCGCGACATGTTTCGGAGAGCTTAGGTCTCCATCCTAAACGTCACACGGGTCACGGGTCACGGATCGGTTCGCCTAGCACAAGGGTCTGCAAACTTTTTTGACAAAGAGCCTGATGGCGGAAAATATGGAATTTTTGGAAGCTCGTAAAGCCGCAGTTTTCTGTTTTTCACTGTAATATTTTTTTTTTTAATTTCTTCTTCTTCCTCAGCGAGTATGCGCCCACTGTTGGGCATACGCCTCTCCAATTTTCCTCCAAGAACCCCGATTCATGGTTTCACTGGAGGTCTGTGATCTGGTCTTGTAGAACGAGGTCTCCATGCTAGGACACGCTGGCTCCACCTTCCGTCATCTCGGCGACAGACGTGTCCGGCCCAGGCTCATTTCAAAGCAGCAATCCGTTGACCGATGTCTATTACTTTGGTCTGCCGCCGGATCTCCACGTTTCGGATTCGACTTTGAGCCTCTTCATAACGGGCAATATTTTAAATTTGCGGAACTAGAAGAGCCACAACTGACCCTTCAAAGGCCGCGAGCCGCGGTTTACTGACCCCTGGCCTAGCACTCTTAGTGTTTGAGGATGGAGACCCAAGCTCTCCTAAACATGTCGCGCGTAGTGACTAAACACAAGTGAGTACAGCCGCATGAACTGATAATAGTGATTTCACTCTCGTCTATTGAGTAACTACTATCAGAGCGCGCGCAGGCCAGCAGTCGGCAGCGCGCGTCGCAGTAGCGAGCCACGGACCAATAGTAATGCTTGAAAACTCTCCGAAACATGTCGCGCGTAGTGACTGAATAGACTGTTATAAGTATTTTATAGTGTATGTGTAATACAACCCGGGTTTTTTAGAGTGAAAAACCCCAGGTTTTCAGGTATTACCCGGGTTTTGTCATAATAATAAAAACCTGATTTGCATAGTCCCTAGTATGTTAACTATACATATATGTAATACTAGCTGTACCAATGCTTGAAAACTCTCCGAAACATGTCGCGCGTAGTGACTATACTGTTATAGGTATTTTATAGTGTATGTGTCAGAAAAGTTTAAAAAAAAATTTAGGTTGGTCAAAAAGTTTCAAAGAGTAGAAACATCAAGTTTAGCCTAGAAACATCAACATATTATTGTTGGCTTATTAATTAGGTATCATAATCTTCCTATACCATAGACACCAGTTTTTATAAGTGACTGCCATCTGACCTTTCAACCCATAGGGAAAACTAAGCCTTATTTGGGTTTCTTAATCAAGCATAGCATATATATGCTGGTTGAATGATATGATTCATGTTAGACAATACAATACCCTGCACGCTCCAGTGGCATGTAATTTTCACCTAGATCATGTCAGCTTGAATTGCCTGAATGGCCAAAAATTGGGTTTGCAAGATACCTTAAGTAGGATGGTGTTTAATAAATAAGCATGCTGAACAGTTTTTAAATAAAATTACATATTTTAAAGGAATAAAAAGGACTTGTCTATGGTTTAAACATCCTAAAAGTCCTGTTCATCATCATCATCAATATCATCATCATCATCATCATATCAGCCGAAAGACGTCCACTGCTAAACATAGGCCTCCCCCAAAGAGTGCCACAATGACCGGTCCTGTGCCACCCGCATCCAGCGGACTCCCACCCTGAAACCCTGCTTAGGAAAGCCCTGTTACACTTTACTTTTTTTTGTGTCCTAACTAGCATCCTAATTAGGATTCTAACTTTTTTTCATAGTAAATTTACTTGCTAAATGCGGTTACACTTGACTAAATCATTTAGTAAGCTACCAAGGAGAAATGTAACAGGGCTTTAAACATTCAAAGGTATCAGTTACAATATAAGACGGGCTAATATTAATCTACATACCTTTTTACTTTCTCTTTTTTTGGCATAATCAAGCAGCTCCATCACCCTTTTTCTAGTGACATCTGTTGGCTTTGTCAGCGTGTACACCAACTTAAGCGCATGAGCGGTCTGTGTATTGTATAAAAAATTGTTTACATAACTGCTATATAAAAGGTTTACAGAAGTAAAACTATGCAAGGTTTGGATGTTTATTTAACCCTTTGACCACCAAAGACGTCAAATCACGCGCACGGAAAGTCATGCCCTCAGCGGCAGCACGTGATATCACATCCAGAATATAACAGGTTTGCCTTTGCGCGCGCTGACGCTGAGAGCACGATTTTTCCGTCCAATGCTAGGCGGTCAAAGGGTTAAGATGAAGTTTGGCATGCAGATAACTGAATAGTTTGAATTCCATTATTATAGAAAAATTAAGAGCAGGTTAAATTATAAATCAAATAAAAATGAAAACCAAAAATTTGTGGAGACAAAAATAACACAAAAAATAAAAAAAAACTTACAACCACTTCATAGGTCAGGAAAAAAAAAAAAACTTCATATCCACAATCTAGTGCTGCATTGTCTATGGACTCGCAATCCATAGCAGCTGTGAAAAGTATTAAAACCATATTTATTATGACATATTACGTTTTAGAATCGTGTTAAATAATAAATGAATAAATATTATGGGACAATCTTACACAAATCAACATAGTCCCAAAGTAAGCCCAGTAAAGCTTGTGTTGTGGGGACAAGGCAACAATATATATAATTAAACATCGGTATCAACGTTCAAATTTCGTGGCAATGTACGGTTGGCAGAAAAATAAATACAAACAAATCACTTAGTATTTTTAACCTTTATTTTGTATATGTAAATAAAAAAGCCCCTAAATAGTACATTTCCTAATTAGGGTGGTAAAACAAAGAAAGGCCGCGCAATCGCAATTGTTGCGGCCCAAGCTGCAAGCGAGGGACGTAATTATGCGATCGAGGGCTTTCTTTATTACCTCCCGTGTTGGAAAAATATGTGCACATTTGGCCAGAAAGCGGCTCTATCCGTACGCGTAGCGTGCGGAAAAAGCCACTTTATGTCCAGGTGTGGCATACAATATTTTACGAGTTAGAATAGATCACTAAAATTTGTTCCATAGATTTTGCTGTCAATCTTTGACGTCTGTAAGAATATATCCATTTTAAATGACTAAAAGATCTTTCCACGCTGACTGAGGTAATAGGAAGGTATGTCAAGCATTGAAAATTTTGCACACAGTTTTTATTTACACTTTCTGGTATTTCAGCCTCGTTGTTTTTAGATAGTTGGTTAATTATTTGTACAGTCTTATAACCAGGATTTTTCTTTAATACACTTTTTAATTTAAAATAAACTTTTCTGGCATTTTGATGTAACCTTAACGTTGATATTTTTTTTTGCAAACCAAGAACAATGTTTAATGATTCTGCTAGACTCAGTTTTGGATCCTCCAATAATTTTATTGACTTAGCAATTATACTAAAGTGTGTATCGACGAATAGTAACTCAGCTTTTAAATTCCGGTTACGGAAAATTTTTTTTGCTTTAGAAATTGCACTCGCTTCACGCGGATTTAAGGCATCGATGACAGATTTGATTTTATCATAATGCATGTGATAATATGAGGCAGCATTTAACCATGTTCCCCATCTTGTTATCACGGGTCGGGGTGGTAGAGGAATATTTACACACATTTGATGAAATAAATTTGTCCTTGAAGGAGCGTTACGAAATATTTTTTTGATACAGTCAATCAAACTGTTTATGGTCGGGTAAAGACTTCTAATTATCTCTGCGACTCGATTACATCCATGTGCTATGCATGTTACATGAGTCATATTTTTATATTTCTGAACAAGGTTTTTAGCTGCTTTTACCATGTAGGAACCGGCATCCGTTATAAAAAATAATAATTTATCCATGTTTTTTTTGTATTCATCGCCCCAAAGATCTTCAAGGGTTTCCTCAACGAGTTTGGTTATTGTCGAATGGTTAGTCGCCTCCAATACCTTAGAAGCAAATAAATGTGGCTGGGTACTAGTTCCATCTAGAGCTCCGATCAAAATATTTGCCACTTTTTTTCCCACGGAATCTGATGTTTCATCAACACTGAGGTAAATCATTTTATTTTGTAATTTCTCTTTCAATTCATTTTTTTTCTTTTCATACAATTCAGGTAAGCATTTTACTCGTATTTTTGTTTCACTCGGCACAGTAATATCGTTTCCATATTTATGATTTAAAAGGTTTTCTACAAAATTTCTAAATTTAGGATTGTCTAATTTTGACCACGGTATATTCGAACAAATCATAAACTCTGTTAAATCTTTATTAAATTTTTCTTGTGCATTATTTTTATGAATTTTGTTGTGTAAATCTGTTTTTAAATGGCGGTCGATACTAGATTTAGAGGGAAATAATTTCGAATTACACAATTTGCAATATACGATATCGTCTTTAATTTCGAAATCAGCATTATCTCGTATTATATCCTGTAAATGGCAGCGTGAATCAGATAATTTATCTTGATGAGATTTTGATTTCAAATGTTTCTCTATATTGTACCTTTTCTTTTTTATATTCATTTCGCAAATAGTACAGCAAGCACCTTCGTTAGTGAATATAAAATCAGTATACTGCGTCAAATCCATTTTCTCAAGTCTGATAGGGAGTTGGGTAAAGATTTATCAATGCTAAATTGTAGTTGTAAGTGTTTTTAAGAACTATTATCGTTGAAGATTTTACCACATATTATTTTGCATGACAATTAAATTGACATTTGTTGCCTATTTGGCATTTAGAATTTTTTTTACAAATGGATAATGAAATGAGTATTGAGGTTCTATGACGTATTAAGAATATAAACCTCTTTAAATATATGTACAGTTTACCAAAGTACGATTAAGAATAAAAATAAATTAAATGTTATTTATTACTAATAAATAAAACAATGATACCTATGTATTTCTTTTTTTGCGACCCTTACCAAGTGCCACGAAATTTGAACGTTGATACCGATGTTTATATATAATAGATAGATATAGATAAATACTTAGATACATAGTAAACATCCATAACTCAGGAACAAATATCCGTGATGAACACACAAATAAATGCCCCAACCAGGATTCGAACCCGGGACCTCCTGTTTCATAGGCAGGGCAGACAATTAGCTTTAATGTCCAAAATTAAAGACACTTCAAGACACTTCCCTTGGTGCAGGCGCGGATCCAGGATTTCGTTCAGGGAGGGCACTTTCCAGAATTACGTTCAGGGGGGCGCACTTTCCAGGATTTCGTTCGGGGGGGGGCACTTTCCTTCACAAAAAATCTCTCGGTCCGTACCTATGGGCCCCGTTGTATGCGAGGTTAGCATTTCAAGGGGGGGGCAATTGCCCCTGTTGCCCCCTCCCTGTATCCGAGCCTGCCTTGGTGGCTGTACAAACCCATATATGACTTGCAACCATGCCCACATTTTTTACTAAAGTAATTTTTTTACGAACCTTGTTCACATGTGATATTTTTGTTTAAATAATAAATAATAAACCATAGAAGATGTTAACAAAATCAGATTTTACCTGTTATCCAGTCCAAAAGGAAACCTATCTTTGAGAAGTTAGTTTGATTATATGCATTAGCCAACAGCCATCTCAGAGCATAGTCAACAGTTTGCTCTCTCACACTGTTCTGAGGCACAAGACACACTCCTATGCTGGCCCATTTTGTTATGGCTGAAATTTACAATACAACTATTATTATTACCATAAAAAAACCACTATAAATATGATAGTTCCTATGAAATGCATGTCATTTTCAAAGACATGTGTGTTGAGGAGATGAGAGGCATCTTAAAATGTAGAATCACGTATCTATAGCTCTTAAATTAAAATGATAATGACTTAGTCAACTAATTCGAGTTATTTGTATTATACTACTAGCATTACTCCAGATTAAAGTAATTGCAGGCTGTTTAGCAGATATAATGGTTACTTACGTATTGTTAAATTCAACCAAAGTTTAAACAATGTATGAAAATCTTCGTATTCCAATCCATCTGAATCAACTGCTTTAGCCAATTCATTGATCTTGCTTTGGAACAAATCTTTATCGAAACCTTTCTTCAATGACTTTATGTAGTCAATAATCTCGTCTACATCGGACATAGTGAATAAATAACAATAAAAAGCAAGAAATATTGTTTATCAGCACCAACTCTCCATCAAATAAATTAAATCCAGAAAACGTTGAACTTTGACATCTATCACAGATAGGAAAAGATACTTGCAAAAACAAAACAAGCTGACCAACATACAGTATAGGACGTTTGTTTATATTTTTATTTTACAAACTGTAAAATTAATGTAATTTTATTATAAAAATTTTAATATCTGATTAGAAGAGTTGTTCACAAATAATGTATTAATGATTGTTTTTACAAAGTATCAGGCTTCACAAACGCAAATATTTCAAACGCCAACTTGTCTATGGTCGGCATTAGTCAGTGTGGCCACGAGATGGCAATTGCCGGATATTATAAATTTTTATTTTACTTAGTCTGTATTTATGAGTAAAGGTGAATATATCGTCGCTAATTACATTATTTATAGTATTAAGTATTATAAGCTTAGCTTAGTTAAATTACAACTAAGGTCTTATTCGTAGAACAATTAAGATAATATACGGAAACTCCCCTCAAAGAGATTTATTACCTCAAAGAGCTTAGTTATCGTCGTTCAGCTAGATCCACCCAAAATTCTTAATGTTCCACTCTCTTCGTCAAAATTCTATAACAGTTCCTTTACCTTCCAGGCTATACGCCTGTGGAACTCTACTTCTGGAGATAAGGCGTTGCAAAATACATAATAGTCGTTAAGAGACACCTCAAGGAGTATTACCTATCTCTCCATCAAGGATGATATAGACATGGATGGACAATATCCATACAAAATCGCGTTCCCTTATTTCAGGTTAAAGCATTCAGATGACGCTAGGTCATCTATAGATATATATAGAAGGTAAAACGAGTAGACAAGTCAGAAACATCATAAAAAATATGTGTTAATATTAAGAGGGCAACTTCATACACATGTAAATAATAAATAATTTTAATTAATAGCATTGATATTATATTGTATACCTAACTTAATTAGCAATAGTATTGTATACCTAATTTAATTTACTAGACTCCTTAACTCATAAAATCTTTTTAGTTTAAGATTAGCAGTTTAGACTGGCATGTTATTGTTCATCTTTCTAAAATAAACAGTTTAAATAAAACAGTAAAAATTAAAAATATATATATATATATATATCGGTCACCACGGACACTAAATCATAGTTTCTAATACTTAGTTCGGCGCTTAACGCTGACAGAATAACTCGACTCCAGACTCGACAGATGGCGCTGTGGCACTTAGTACCGAAAACAGACGTATACCCTGAAGGTTCGAGGAACGCAATTTTGTATAGGCATCAAGGATGATTAAGACATGGATTGACAATAAACAAAATCGCGGTCAGGCTATACGTCTGTTTGGATACTAAGTGCCACACCGCCTCTGGAGTCGAGTTATTCTGTCAGGGTTAATCGCCGAACTAAGTATTAGAAACTAGGATTTCCTAGGGTGTCCGTGGTGACCGATAGATGACGCTAGTGCTCTAACCTTGAATAAGGGAACGCGATTTTTGTATGGATATTGTCCATCCATATCTATATCATCCTTGTCTCCATTGACACAAATGTTTGCTGACTTTATTTTTTTTTACTCTATGTATGTAGTATATGTATGTTTATCGATTATTATATTTTTGTATTTATATTTATAATTAAGCAATTTTTTGTGATAGTTTACTGGTTTTTCACTGTTTCTTTTTCTTTGCACCTATTCATACGATTATTTTCAACTAGATTTCCGCTACCCCAAGGTTGTCTGGAGATTGCTCTCTAGCAATAAGTGTACTGTACTATTCTATTTTATTGAGGTGTGCATTAAATAATATTTTTATTTTATTGTATATACACTGCAGCACAAATTATAAGTGTCTAATTCTGAGATGTATAAGATATACTTATTCCTAAAACTTTTGCATTTCCCAGTGTAAAATTTGCTGAACGCGTCCAGTGCGAGTATCCGGACGTTAGTCTATCTATAGACTATACATACCTGCCTCATCCTTCTGCCGCCCAGACCTATTTAAAGGTATCTTTAATTCTATCAATTTATCTACAAACGTATATAAGATGAAAATAGTGCATTTTAGAAATAAAAGAACTGATCCGGTAGACCTGTATATTAGTTTGAACAACACAGCTGTTTCCGTTGTTCATGAAAACTAAACTTTTAGGAGTTTTGGTAGATGAAAATTTAAATTGGAGAATGCATGTGGATACTCTTTATAAAAAGCTTAGCAGTTTTATTTATGCACTTCGAGGATTGCGAAGAATTTCTTCAAAAAAGGCTGCTTTACAATCATGTTACGCTTTTTTTTAGTCCAACATTATTTTCGGATTGGCAATATGGGATAGGGTAGTTTTTTTTTTCACACATGGTTTTTCGAACACATACGGATGACAGGTGTTTTATGGAAACATTAAGCGTAGGGGATTCAAACCAGCTCCCCAAAGGACTGGCTTACTCTGAAGAATCGGACCACCCAATTGTGTGGACATAAAAAAAATATCTACCTTACAGAAAGATTGCGTACGTATTTTAAATGGGATTAAGTCTAGACGGGGCCTGTGCAGAGAATCATTCAAGCAGTTGAGGATACCCACTTTGTCAGCACTGTACATAATGGAGCTTTGCAAAATATCCAGATCGATTTCCGAAAAAAAAATTCTAGTGCATGGCTAATGATGTGTTTGCTCATGACGTTGAGGCTCCTGCTTGGCATACAACAATGTTTTTCAAATGCCATAGGCATATTGCGGCAATACTTTATAACCCCTTGCCCGTTGAAATCAAGTCTCTATCGTCTACAAAATTTATTAGCGGCTCAAAAAAAATCTTATTGAGTTGTGTCCTCAATGAATATTTTAGTTAGGCCCAAAATAGTCAAATGTAATTGCATGCTAGTTTAATATTAGTTATTGAAAATACGACTGTAATAATGCTACGCCGATCTGGTAAAATTATATTGAGACAAATCAACATATGCGTCACATACATATATGTAATTACACATACAATTTATAATACATAATTGTATACATACAATTTATGGCAATGAAGAAATGAAATGAAATGAAATCTGCCTGAGTAGTGATACTGGTCCAAGCATAATAACACTTTCAAGTTATTGACGCGTAATGTGTTTTTCAACTTCAACCTGTCCCTGAAATTCAAATTTACCGCGTATGGAATTTTGATGATTTCTGAACGAATAAGAATACATGTTTGACGTTGTAAATAGTTGTCAATCTGTGGAACATCATCTTTCAGTTTCCACGTAACCACCGAAATAATGGCTAGTCGTCAAAGCCGTAGTAAAAAATCTTGGCAGATTCTTTATGAATTTTTTATTACCAATATTGCCAAAGATGTTCATTTTTGTGAAACTATATATATTTTATCATACATTAAATCAATAGTTATGACAATATAAGAATTATTAATTTGTAGACCTATAAGAAGGCTTGTGGGAGGCAACGTATACACAGAGGCAACAGGTCTACAGGCTGTAACCGTAATAATATATTTGTTTATATTTTACTATATAATTATTATAGTTTATAATAATTTATATTTTACTTTTATAAAAATATTGTAAAAAGCCTAGCCTAAGAAGAAAGATAAATATTGAGATAAATAATAATAAATATTCTTTATTGTACACCACATGAAAAAAGAAAATACAATAAATTACACAATACATTTATGTGAGTTATAAAACTTATAAATATTCTCTATTCTATGGATTCATATTCAGTACTTATAGGATTTCACAAGGCGTTTACCCCAATTTTATAAAAAAACTCGGCATGGTTAAGTTTGGAACCTGATTTTCAGTCCATTTGCCATTTGATTTATGTTTAATTGTGTATATGGTATTAAGTGTATGCTGTATTTTCACAATCAAATGGTCTTTACCACAGGATATTCAGCTTGCGGTCAGAACTAATCGTAGAACGTGGTAATTGTAGGGCCAAAATATTTATATTGGCAATTTTATATTATGCAATACGTTACTTTTATTATAAATTATAAATATTACATAAGCAGGAAAGGCAATATATTGGCACACAAGTTATTGGAATAAACTCAAAAATATACAATTTAAAATAAACATATTTTTGTGGCACAGCGGCCTATAAAAAAAAACATTGCGTTTTGATATTTTTTTGTATCACAGTTCTCTACTCACATGCTTTACTAGCTTTCCGCCCCGCGACTTCGTCCGGGTAAGATAGCACCTTGGCACCCGTATTTAACTCCTCGGGGGTAGAATTTTAAAGTAAGTCTCTCTCTAAAGTCGCTCAAAGAAGGAAGTTTTCCGCATACAAACTTTGCACCCCTATTTAACCCCGTTAGGGGCGGAATTAGCCAAAACGCTGAAATCTCTTTTATATGTTTATAAATATCAGCGAACTTACGAAGTTTCAAGTCTCTAACTTAAAATTTAAAATCCTACACATACAAACTTTTAACCCCCTTTTTACCCCCTTATGGGTTGAATTTTTCAAAATCGCGTCTCATTATTTGTACACGTTATAAATGTAACCCGACCTGCGAATTACAACTTACTTCAGTTGTTACGGCCTCGTTTAATACAAACTTTTCAATCCCGTTTCAACTCCTCTCGGGTGGAATTTTGTAAAACGCTGAAATTAGTTTTTTTGCTTTTAAGTTAGTAGCCTGCAAACGAAATATCAAGTCTGTCACAAAAAAAAAATCTATACAAACTTTCAACCCCTTTTTTACCCCGTTAGAGATTGAATTTCAAAAAACGCTGAAATAATTTTTATTATTTTTTAATTATCAGTAAGCGTACAAAGTTTAAAATAACTAACCTTAAATTTTAAACCCCATCCATACAAACTTTCAACCCCCTTTTTACCCCCTTAGGGGATGAATTTTTCAAAATCGCTTCTTATTACTTGTACACATTACCAATGTAACCAGACCTGAAATTTTCAACTTTCTAGCTTCAGTGGATTCGGCTCTGCGTGATCAGTCAGTCAGTCAGTCAGGACAAAGGCGTTTATAAATATAGATGATACCTATTAAAACACATACTCATACGACAACGCTAAGTCAAGTTATCGTCTGTCAAAAGTCCTTGGCCGGTGAACCATGTGAACCTATAAAAAGGACTGTGGGCTGCTATATATCCCATATTTGGCCAAAAAACTCTGGCCCCTGGAGGATATTATTTTACCTGCGTGTAGCAGCTGCTGCAGCTTTAACACTTTCTTTATTTTTTTATTAAATATATGTTAAACAACGAAATAGTCATACAGGAATCATATTAATTTGACTGGCAGTACAAGCGTCGAAGTCGGCTGAGTCGTTCGAGAGCCGAATTCTTTCATTATTTTTGCAATTACAAGGTCTTTTTTGCTAGCCTTTCTTAAAATTGGCATTGCTGATCCGACAAAATTGATATTATATATTATTTACAATAGAGGCCCTTAACATGTAATACATCCTAAATTCGGGTGCTTTGGTGTAATACTGTTAGCCTTTGTGCAAGTAAAGAAATGAAATATAAAATAAAATGAAAAAGCAATTTTTTTTTAATAAGTCTAGAATTAACTACGGAAACAAAACGAAGGTATAAAAAACGTAATCCCTAATCGAAAAGTCCACCCCGTGGTCCCCGTATCGTTCTTCAAAAATGTAATCCCCAAGGCTTTTGTATACTCTTGTATATTTAGTTCCTTTGCCAAGTTTCCACAAATAGAATATCATATTGACGTACTTTATTCGCGAAAAATGGAACTTTGTACTGGTATCTCTAAAAACCATAGACAAGATACAAGCCATCCGTTATTATTTCGCATCTACTTGCTTGAAGTGTCAAAGTGAACGAAATTGTCGTTTGAAGTGAAGTAAACAGTATGGATATTTGCCAATTGAGAATTTCTTAAAATATGGTTATATTATTATAATTAAACCGTGCATTAACAGTGTTTATTAAAACGGCCCAATAATGTGGCCCATGCTTTTAAACATGACGCGCGACGAATGTCGTCGAACGCTTCGCAGACTTGGTATATATTTTTAGTCTTATAAATGGCATTCATTTTCCCTCCTAACATTTTCTTTGACTGTGAGCGTATGGTATAAGCATTTATAACGTGAAATGTACGTGAGTTTCTGTAATTATAAATCAGTACCTTCCTTTGTTTGTAGAATTGGAAGCCTACTCGAATATGATCAGTGTGTTTAGAGCACAAGGGGCTTTGGAAGACAACAGAAAAAAGTTGCTCGAGGATCTGCGCGCCGTTTTGCATATTAGCAGCGATCGCCACAGCGCGGAGGCGCGACGCGTCTCTAATGACGAACTGTTGGCTACTATTGCACATCAGTAAGTTAATATTTTGTGTATATTTTGACTTTTTAGTTTATTTTTAAACACTATTGTACTGTGTCAAAGATGGCTGTGAGTAGAAGCTATCATGCACCTTTATTGAAATTTTAGACTTATTGGTTAGAAACAATGTATTTAATCAATTAACAGTGAGAAATACTGATTTTTATTGGAATGATTTTCAGCCTTTATGGCTGTCTTGGCCTCATAGATGCATAATTTTTTGACATTTATATTAATAGAGGGTGATGTTAGATAACTATTTTACACAATTTTGTTAGAGATTTATAGTAATAATACATATTAATTTATATTTGAAATTTGACAGCTAACCTAATTTTAAATGTCACTTTAAAAATAAAAAAGTTTTTATTTTATTAATTTAATACAAGTAAAGGAATTTTGAAGTGGGTTCATGGATATTTGTAACTCATATTTATAAGAGATTTTCCTACTGATATAAAATTTTAGTAATTATAATTTTAAATATAAAGTCATTTTTAATAAAATCAGAACTCTTAGCCCTTCATATTGACAGATTTATGAATGTTTAATGTTTATTATATAGAGTTTGTCCGGAAAGAGTAGTATCATAGAATGTATGAGTTGCCATATAAACCACGACACTTCACTTTCCGGACAAACTCTATTTTATTGATTTGTTATCAGATGTTATTACCATTACAAATTTAAACCAAGTCATAAATTATAATATAGGCACATATAATAAGGTCCTTGAATATGCAACTTTTTATAGAAGTAGAGTTGAAAGCGTCATATTCTTAACCAAACACACACAATTTTTTTTTATTAGAATATTTCGTGGCTCACTGCTGGGCAAAGGCCTCCGCTCTTTTTCCCCATTCAACCCTGTTGGTTGACAATTTCGACCACTCTTTACAGAATGCGTCCAAGTCATCCCGTCATCACTTTTTTGGTTTGCCTCTGCCCCGGTCGCCATCCTGTGGGACCCCCTTGGTAACACGTTTGGCCCATCTTTCCGGATGCATGCGGCAAACGTGTCCTGCCCAGTCCCATTTTAGCTTGGCGGTCTTGACACCAACATCTACAATGCGAGTTCTGGAGCACAGTTCCGTGTTTCTGATTCTATCAGTCCTGCGAACACCTAATATACTATACTCCATCGCGATGTTACACCTAACTAACTACACACACACAAACTATGAGTGGTTTATGTTTTAACTATTTCTCTTATGTAATTAATTTGTTAATATTCACTTGTACTGACAAAACCTTACCTGGACTTACTTTGGTGTGTTGTTTCATTACTACAATATTAGTAAGTATTCATAACAATGTATTAAATGATAAAGCTGGCTTGATTTTATATCTGGGTTATTAAAAACGATGTTCAATATACCTAGTTCACTAGGTAGTAATAACTCAGAAGTTATCATAGTTGCCTATCTGCTAATTAAACAGTTTACCATACAACATTATGTTGTTATTGAAGTAAGCATAGAAACAAACAATACATGTTGCATATGTTGCTATAGTTATACAAAGGCTGGTCAGTGTCAATGATGTTCATTAGCAACCAGGGATCTTAACCGGTATTAAAAACCTCCGAAATAACACTATAATTGAATTACTTTATCAGCTTCATGTAGAACTCAATATTGTATTTAGGTATTGCCTTGGTGTTATTAGATTGCTTGGTTAAACATGAAATAGGAAACAAAAGGACGAAGGAAACTAGTATGGAGCAAAGAACGGTTCCCAATCCCTGATAGCAACAAACCTAGGGAATCAATGGTGTGATAGTGTTAATAATTTTAAACATAAAAAAAACCAACTTCACTTACTTCCAAGAGCAAATGCCCGAGCTACTGTAAAAAATACTTAATCCCTTACTTATAGGTGGATTTTCCAAATCGGTCCAGCTGTCTTTGTTTAATCGGAGAACAAACATAAAAATTGCTAAGACCAAGATCCCGACGAATTAAGGAGGAGGCTCCTTCGAAATTTTGAAGTCAGTTGAAAACAAGCAATAACAGTGTAGGTTCAAGTGTTTGGGGACAGATATTGCTTTTAATTAAATAAATAAATAAATTTAACACAAATCGATCTAGGCCCACAGTAAGCTCAATAATATAACTCAAAAACGTCAAAACCGATTTTATTCAATATAGTTTTCATGAAAGTACTTATTAAGCCGCACTTTCATTAATTTTTCCAAATTTATTGGACCCACGCCACGGTTCAAAAGTTAAAGGGGCGCCCTTTATTAAACTTTCGTAACTATTATTTACGAAAGTATTATTTTATCCTAAAATTGTTATAGAAAACCCTTATTCTTAAACTTTAAAGATCTATCCAACGACACCCCACACTATAGTGTTCATCCCCCACTTCATGTGTACGAGAGGTACCCAAAAAAATTATATTTTTTAGATTTAGTTTTACCACTTTGTCGGTGTGATTATCTACTCTATCTATCTACTCATATCATACCAAATCACTGAGTAGGCCGCGGACAGACGGACATGGCGAAATTATAAGGGTTCCTAGTTGATTGACTACCGAACCCTAAAAAGAATTTGATATAATCCAGATTTTTCTTTAAAATGAATCTAAACTTTTAATAGGGAAGATGCAGCTATAATATTTACCATTATTTTGTGATCAAATAGTTGCAAAAACATAAAATATAGCTATTGAAACATTTCTACTTTAGTTTATACTAATTTCAAATAATAATTACGATTTTAAGTAATGTGAAACGGAACGTGTTTTAATCCACCAATCAGCGTATGGTGACGTCACTTCTGTTATGACAACTAATGGGATTAGGCTTAAAGTTTTAGCATCCAGGTCATAAAAAAAACAAGATTTTGACACTGCGGATGAACCAGTGTTCCATAGGACTCGAGCCTTTTTAGCCCAAATTTTACAGCTCCGGAGCTCTTTTTAGAGCTGGCTTAATGGAATGGATTTCGAAGAACTGATGGTTTTAATAAAGCCTTAGTCTTAAAAAAGGCTATAGGCTTATTTTAAAGGTTTTAGCCTTTTTAAGGGCTTAAGCCTTTTTAAAGATTGTAGCCTCTTTTCAAACCTAAGCTGAATTGTAACTTGTATAAACTTCCCCTAGTGGCCTACTTACAAAATAAATAATTTGTAATCCTTACATACCTACCCCCTTATTCATAAACGTCTCCCAGGCTTCAATTAGTTAATTTATGTTTTGTCTGTTTCTAACAAACACAACTGTCAAAGTGACAGATAAGGAGAAACGAATATTAGTTAATTTAAAGCCTGACCAGAAGTATATGAATATTATCAAGAGGGCGCTATTAAGGTAAATGTACGCTGCAGCGAACGTGCCCTGTCGCCGAATATATTCCATTTTAAGCTATAAGTCGATTACTTACAGCAGATACTACGTTGTGATATTTTTTTCTGTGAGCTACATACCTACCCCTACGAATACGCGTCAGAGACGGCCATGTTGGGCCTCAGTTGCGACATGACAACTGATCTAGTCGGTCGAGTGCCACTTTGTATGGGCGCCCTTAACAAAATCGTTAAGAAATCGCGTGCACTTCTTAAGATCATAGAATCGTTTAAAACTATATGTGGGTTCCAAATTGTGGATTTAGAGTGGTGTTATTTAATAAATTTATGTATTTTGGTATTTTAAGTGAATTTAGTGCAGTTATAATTCTCAGAATTTGAGATAAATGTGAATCCGGTGATGTGTGACCCAACTTTTTGACTGGATGGTTTAACCGAACAGCGTACGGAATCAGGGAAAGCGTATGTCTTTGAAATATTTTTTTACTGATTTATTATAAACTATTAATATAAACTTGTTGACTTTCAAATAATGAAAAGTATTTGTAATTTTATGAGCATTTCCCGAACATCTGTAGACAGTAAAGACTATAGTAAATCCGCGTTTGAAATCTTATAGTTTTAAGACTTTTTGAGTTAAAAATAAGCCTTTCGACAAAGCTATCTTTAATATTTTTTTATAGTTATTTTACGGCAATATTAGTGAAGACAAAAACATGAACGGATTCATAATCCTTCTAATTGTTCGTTCCAATGTTAAATTTGTGGTTATGTCACAATTGTTGCAATTTAGGTACTATTTTCAAAATTTGTTCGCGTATTAGGTTCCACATATTTTGCATGGTTTATTTACCGAACGCGCGTTCGGTAAATCGTGCCCATAGTCTCTGCTACCGAATTCGTATCCGCCTCGGCCTCGTTTGTATTCGATAGACATTAAATTATCATCCTTATTTCTCTCACAGCTAGGTTGACCTTAAAATGTATTATTTTTTCTGCCTTTTTATAAAAGCCAGCGCTTCTATACATTTAAACATGTTCATGGGCCTGCTGTTGATAGGTCGTTTTGTATAATTATAAAATAAAATATTTAATTGTGTTTTTTATATTTTTAGATAAAATTACGTAAACACCCCAAAAAACGATAATGATGTTTATGTAATATATAAAAATAATGGTTAGGTATTATGAATAAATATAAAAAAAATAAGGTTACTTTTGTTTTGTATGAAGTAATTCAGTAATGTATGGAGACGCAAATTTAGCGCAGTTAGATGACATTATCTAAACAGTGAGACAGTTTAAGTTTGAGAATCGCTCAACACCATATTCCCATACATTTTTCTTCTAGTTCGGTAAAGTGGTCACCGGATTCGGTAATATATGCAAATCATGTTTCTTAGTTCGCTTAATGGTACAAATCAAGTAAGGCGGTCTAAAAAACTTGAAAAATATTTTTTAAATATGTCTAACCTTACAAATAATTTTTAAGTGCAATACAATGATTACAAATGTATTTAAGTTACCAGAATAGTATTGACAATAACCGTATGAAAATGCCAGACCTTATTAAAAAATGAAACGTACATCCAGGTCTTAAGCGTTCGTGGAAACGTACATTTACCTTATTCTCCTTTATATGGCAACAGTTCAGTATAGCCATAGAGCGTATTATTTCTGTATGGTATAGTGACATCTTGATTTGTTTACCTGTCAGCTCTGATGTTAATTTGAAAATGATTCACAGCGAAATAGTTCCCTTTCCCGAGCGTATTATTTACAGCTGTTTATTGTGCCAAAAATAAGTCACGGTCTTCCAGATCGTTTTCCATTTTCCAATAACGACACAATAAGTGACGATTTTAATATTGTATACACAGGAAATTAACTTGGTTACTACTACGTAATATATAAGGTCAGAATACTTCAATCGTTTTCCTTGCAAACAAAATAAATCAAGACGATAAATGCAAGAAACGCACCTACCCTCATGTTTAAAAAATATAATTTCGTACTCTTTCTATCCTACGAGCTAACATCGTTCGTTATCGCATTCAGTCAGTTAGTCATGTAGTAGTCAGTGGGGTCAAAAAAATGTGAAAAAATTAATGAATTTGAGGCTTAGCAAGTAGTGTCAATGAAAACTAAGGTAAATGAAATCGGCTCAGCCGTTTTTGAGTTCTCGTAAAATGTTGTAATCAGAAAAAGACGTAAGCGACACCAGGAAAAGGACGTAAGTGCTGCAAAAATATCCTATGAAAACGACCTTTCGAGTGGGTGTACTGTCGGTAGACCGGTAACTACGGAACCCTTCATTGAGCATGGCCTGATATGCTCTTGATTGGTTTTTCCTTTTCGCAATAGCATCTTATTTTTACGGAAGGAGTGTATACGAAGAGAATTAACTAAATCGGAACTTCCGAATAAAATAATTTAAGACCTATGCAAGTGTTTTATATGTGCTATGCTGATAACGAAAACTTATACCGTGAATATTGGGGATTACTATAATATAATTGATGTGCTCACTACGTAACATATTCGTAAAAATCAGTTGTGTATTTCTGTTGCCGGTATAACAAGAAATACTTATATATAAAAAATAAGGGAGCTTCTTCGCGAAATATGTATATTTGAACTATAAAACTTTCGTGAGACTCTAACGTATTAAAAATATTTGTATTTTATTTATTTATTTTTAAATATGTATATTATTGGCGTTTTTTTTCCGGTTTTAAATATAAAATAGATTATGTTCATAATAATAATAGTTAACCTACGGGCCGGTTCAAATACCACTCTTAGTGCTTGAAGATGGAGACCTAAACTCTCCGAAACATGTCGCGCGAAGTGATTAAAGTGACGTGTAACTGTAAGTGTAACCGTTATATTTTATAGTGATAATAATATTTTTTTAAATAAACATACATACCGACTCGAGTCTTAAATTTTATTTAAAACACTACACTAAAAAAGCGTCGAACTAATTTAATATTTTTATACACTCCAAATATTTTAGCCTCTGAGCCTAATGAAGCTTCGAGGCTAAAATAATGTTAAGCCTCAGTATTTTGACAAGAACTTTTAGCCTTTAAATGTATAGCCTCTTAATAAGGCGACGAGCTCCGAGAGTCTAGGCTGCTAAATTTGACTAGGCTTAGGGGCTAAAGAGTTTTATAGGCTTTTAGCCCTCGAGGCGACAAAATCTAGGCCAGCCTTAAAAAAAAGAGCTAAAAGGCTCGAGTCCTTTGGAACACTAGGATGAACAAATATGACGAGTGACGTCACAGGAACTGTAGATCCGTTTAGGCGCGAAAATGTAAATTGTCAGTTTGTAACAGCTATTTTTGACTATAAATTATAGTATTTTCATTTTTAAGTGCAATTCTTTTAAATGAAAGCATAAATGAAAATATTGCATCTTGCCTATTGATTCAAATACAACAAGAGAACATTTCAAAGCATTCGAATAAATATTTTGATTTGTTTATTTTAAGTAGTGTGTAACGGCTCCAGCCCCAGTAACATTTTATTTTATATCAAGTTGATCAATACATCAATTTTATTTAACCAAGCGGTTTTATGTATATTATTTTGATTGCAAGTTACAAATACATAATAGGGTAATTGTGCTAGTTTCCCGTCCAGGTCTAGTTTACCGTCCACTTGATTAAACTGCTGCAAAAACATTGGAAAAACTTTTTAAGGTCAACACAGTTTATATTTATAGTTTATTCTTTAGATTTAGATTTTTTAATTTTAAGCTTTTATGTTGGGAAATACTTGAAGATAAACATATAAATAAGTATGGACGGAAAACTGACAAGAGTGGACGAAAACTAGCACAATCACCCTACTTCTTTTGTTCACAGGTTCAGAGTTATACAGAATTAATTATTTCATGTATCTTTTTTAGGTTAACAGGTCCAAACACAGGGTTAGGATGGATCAGCGAAGGCAGGAGAAGAGTGCCCCTGATGCCTCGTGGCATCCCGCAGACCGCCTACACAGAGATTGCGGATAACGCAGCCGAAGCCATCAAGGAAGAAAACAAAGAGATCTTAAAGAAATTAGAAGCCGAGAAACTTGTGGCTCCTAAATCTAGTGAAGAGGAGCTACCAGATCCAGAAGGAGAGACTGCAGAGAGTGCTCTGCAAACTAATGATATGATGGATGAGATGCTCTACCCTCCTATTGCTATGGAAGATCAAACTACTAAAGTAAATAAGATAATCTACATGACTTCTTTAAATTTCTGGTTTTTATTTTATGATTTTTCTATAATGTTACATCCTTTTCAGCTTTGGGAGACTGAGCTTATCAACAGAAAAAGGAAAATACCTGAAGGTGGATCAATACCGGATGATTCCACAATACCAGTGAAAAATATGAGGAACATCCCTGTCAACACCAACCAGAAGCATCTCAACCTGTCACAGATATACTCGAAATATTCACAGCCTGCTACAAGTAAGTCTAATTATTGTTATTGAGCTTAATAATCTTACTTTCTGATGTAGTAAGTGAAACTCTACCTCATTTAGCAATATTATATAACTATATCTCGTTTATTTCGTCTAAATAATCTTTGTGCCAATGTTAGTGGGCCGTTAACCTGTGTCACCACATCAGTTCAGTCAACTAACTTGAAGAGGTCATCTTTTCCACAGGTAAATCATCATCGCAATCAAAACACTCGTACAATCAAGTGAGCAAAGTGTCCACAAGCAAATCAAGTCACCCACATCAACCACGCGCCCACAAACACCGCTCGCACAAGCAGAAGGCGCCCAGCCAGCGCCAGCAGTCCAAGAAGGCCCAAGAGATCCCCAGCTCACCCAGCAAGCGCTACCCGCCCGACTATGCTGGACCACCTGGCACTTTCCAGGCTACCTACGCCCAGTCAGTTCTCGGCGGCAAGATCAAGCCAGACTACATGGATGAACTCAAACCCAAAGTACTCTCCTCGCCTGGCATGCTCACGGACTCCCCGACCATGGCGCTACTAACGCAGCCGGCCACAGTCCCGCACGAGCTCGGTGTGTCCGACAGCCCAGACCCGGCCTCTCTTCAAGCCCAGACCCCCATCTCTAAGCACGGCGTGCCTAAACCTCACCAACTCCTCATAAAGGGTCGCCGGCCGGAACCGCCCTCCGATAAGAAACCTGAAATGAAATTTTTACAGAAACCTGAGGGAATCAAAGTCCTTTCTAATCGGCAGGTGGTTGTTGCACCTAGCCCTTCTCAAAAGGCCATCAATCCTGCTGGAAAAATTGTCACTACCAAACTGATAGGCCCGGTCACCAAACAGACTACCCCAGCGCCGATGTCCGACAAGATGATCATAGTATCCAAACCTCCTGAGAATAAGAATGTGAACTCTAAGATAATCATATCGTCGCCTGCTATGCGTACGCCGATAAAGGATCCACCACCAGTTATACGCACAGAAACATTTACGCCTAAAGGCATCCCCGCCACCGACTTAAAAGTTTCCGCTAAAACCTTTGTCCTAAACCAAAAACCCGGTCAAAAGATGGTCGTGTTACCCGCCAAGTCGCGGACGAAAGCGGGTGCCGAAGTCCAGCTCCCGCTATTGCATTTTAAGGGAATCCCAACTGGTATGAAATTGGTACCGGTCAGTTCCCAATCACTCACTCAAGCCACTAAATCTCCTGCCGTCACTGTGGTGTCCAAGCCAGCGAGTGCGGTCAGTACGCCGGCGCCAGTCACTAGAGTCGTAGGCTCGGAGACCATCAAAACCGCCAATTTGGCCGACATTGTCCCAGTAAAAGGACTCACCCCAGTGTCCACCACCAAAATAACTAACCCTATTGTGAGACCCGCGAGCGCAAAAGGCAGCGTCATCGTCGTGCAAAAAGGTGCTACGATAGGCAAAGCTCTATCATTTACCAAAAACGGTAACGACATGTCGAAAATAATCATGGGTAAGAACGTGAACCAGCTTTTACAAGCTTCAAAGCCAGAACAGACGGAAACAAGCAAGTGCCCGGGAAACGTAATCGTTCTCGAATTAAACAACGACCAGTCAGGACGGACGACAACTATGTCTGAGATCTTAGACAGTCGAGGTAGCGCAGCTCGCCTCTCCGACGAAAACAAAAAATCCCAAGCGATAACCCAGGACACACCAGTTTTGTTCGATTCCCAAATGTCAGAGGAGGCGTGCAACGCGAGCATAGACTCCGCATCAGAAAGTATAGGTGACATTGGGCCTATGGAGGAATCGGGTTTATCGATTATAAAAGATGAAGAAGCAAAATCGAATTTTAACAAAGACTCGGAGGTCGCGAAAGACTCTTCGAGTGTCACTGATTGGGAGATGGAACTCGACACAGTGTCGAGGAAAGGGAAGGATGAGGAAGACAAACTGAACTCTCTACACCTAGACTTGGGCATGTCCAGTGATAGTGACAGCGAGTATATGGTGGACAACCGGAAGGCTAAAGCGAAACACTCGCAGGAGACGATACAACGGGCAACGCCTAGCGGTAAGATATCAGATTAATAAAACCCGATATTTCAATGGAATTTCTGCTACTTTTTTCGATTACTCTCTGTAGTCTGTTAGTGAAAACTTTGTATAAAAGACCCAGAAAGCATCTTTTACTGCTTTTATTTTGTGTAAAAGTGTAAGATCATTCTCTTTGGTTTGGAAAAAGTTACACACCACATGATGCGTCCCGTCATTTTTTTTTATTTTTTTTTATTTTTTTAGGGGAAAGGAGCGAAATATACACTTCTAGCGCGATGTCCAAAGCGACGCGAACGTTACTCAGCCAGCTCCAAGACGAGGGTTCATCGAGCAACGACTCGTCGTTCGCGCTCAAGTCCAAGAGTGCGAAGACCCCGGCGGAAGTCGACGCTCTCAGCGTCGCCAAGGAGAAACTGTCGGAGAAAGTCGCTGAGGCGCGGTCGCGACACAGGCGCATCGACGTATTCAGCACCGCCATCAGCACCAACGATATGAGCCTCGACGAGTTCCCGTATTTAGAGGAGAGCATCATGGCCGACGACGAGCCCGACAGCAAACAGTGAAACAGACACTTGTGATGTGTGAAGTGCGGGGAGTAAACTTTGTATGACGTTTTTTTGTAATTTATTCCGTGAAATCATTGACAGTTTTGGCCGGTCTATTTTGTGACAATGTACGTCTATTCCTTTGGGATAATGAGGCTAGATAAATCGAAATTATTTGAAGTTCTAATCTCTATTCGATTGTAATGTATAGCCTTATGAAGGAATGAGTTGCTCACTTGTTCCTAATACATTTTGATAGCCCTTGCATTTAACGGTATTTTTTCAAAAATATATCAACCGGCGCTATATTAGATATACTTGTGTTGGTATATTTTTGGAGTGAACTATATATATAATTATCTGTTAATATTTATAGATAAATATATGTTACCCAAGTATGTATATATATACATTAGTATAGCACTGCATGAAACGACTGACTTTCACCAATGACCCTGAACTACAAACCACTTACACGACGCACCATGTAAAATCACTGGCGTTTTCAACCGACTTCAGTATTTCGAAGGGTCTCATTCGTCGGGATCTTTGCTTTTTTTAATGTTCACTGATTATTGAAATGAAAATTCTTTTTTATTTGAAAGGGTATACTTGACAGTTGGTCTCATTGTCACCAGGTCAGGATCTGATGAGGGGATCCTGGAGAAATCGAGGGAACTCTTCAAATATTATAGGCACCTATAGTGATTTCAGTATTTTTTACAGTAGCTCGGGCATTTGCTTTTGGAAAGGTGTAGGCTATGTAAAGCCGGTTCTTTTTTGCTTAAAATTATGTTTTACAACATTTTACATATCAGCCTTTACACAGCAGCTGGTCTTATTATTAATCCAGGAACCTTGTCGCCTGAAAGTACGGGGTACTGTGCGTCAAATCCGGTAGTTCTGATTTTTTGCAGAGTTGTTTATGATGTTGGCCCAATGAATAATCCAAGTTTGTGACCTCGAGCGCCGAACGCAACTATGTTAAAAATAGTTTTTTTTTTCAAATTTGCGATTATGACCCTAAAGGACCGGTTATTGATAGTTTTTCTGCATTATATGGGGAGACAGAGGCGTATTTTGAGATTTGGCGCCCCGGCTCATAAAGGGCTTCTGGGGGCCCTGAACCCAGCACGTGGGACGGCTCCCGCAGCCTCTAGCGTTATGCCGCCCCGGGCTTGGGTAAATACGCCCCTGCGGGGAGACGTTAGCAAATGAAGTATTTGCAACAATTCAATACAATTCTGAGCTTCCGACATTTACTCATTCTAAACATGGATTGACATTTTATTGTATTAAGAAATAATTTTGGATACAACTAAGTAATATGGCTCACAGCATAGTAAAAAGCGCCAGTGGTGATCGCGAGTATTTTCTTGGTTTTATAAATGCGGAGTTTTAGAGATAGTCCATGCCGAGTCGACTTATGTTGACACACTAGTTGGTAATGAAGTAGGCAAAATGAATATTCATATTGCCTACTGAAACGATTTACATAACTTAATAGCTGTTGAAATTAGTTTCCACGAAATCCATTAAATTAAAAATTAACTTACCGTCGCGGTAATTAAAGATTGAAAGCGAACAGTATTATAACATTTTTTAACGCCAGGTTCGTTTATAATATCAAAGTCTTTTTGGTTGAAATACCTATATTAATACTGCTAACTTTGATATTAAAGCATAGCCTTGTCTTATTGCCAAAGTAGTCGTATTTAAAAGGATAGGTACCCCAACCATATTTTTTTTTTTTTTTTTTTTTAATGTACGACGGTGGCAAACAAGCATACGGCCTGCCTGATGGTAAGCAGCTACCGTAACCTATGGACGCCTGTAACTCCACAGGAGTCACATGCGCGTTGCCGACCCTTTACAAAAGGAGGACTCACTGTGTTGACGGCTAAAGGAACAAGAGGGTCCCTCATCGTCAACACACTGGGTCCTCTTTGAGCTCTTTGAGCTCTTTGGCAACCTTACTCACCAGCAGGAACACAACACTATGAGTAGGGTCTAGTGCTATTTGGCTGTGGTTTTCTGTAAGGTGGAGGTACTTCCCCAGTCGGGCTCTGCTCCAGATTTGAGCGAGATGACATTCACTGAACGTGCCCTACCACACTAAGCAAGATGCCATTCGCAGTGCCCATACCTCTCTTTTTGGCATAGTTTAAGGACATACCCAAGTCCGGACGTAGTTTAAGGACATACCCCAGGTCCAATATTTGAAGTTGAGTCCCTTAAATTCCCCAAGGATCCCATCATCACGTCAAAACGAACATCCAATGGGACCACTGAGGTATCTGCCCTGCCTAAATTTCTAAAGCAGCTATCTAAGCAGTGCATTGTTCAAGATTATGTAATTTGCCTTGTACATAAATATGATAAGTCTTTTACTAAAATGTGGTTTACTTAGGTACACCTCCCAGTGGTATGAAGAAAAAGCAATTTTGCTCTTGTTTTAAGATTTGATTATAATTAAATCTTAAATTAAATAATTAATAAAACACATAATAAAATGTATTCTTTTGACCAATATTGCATAACGTTATTAAATGAAATGCAATGTAATCCTTGTGATTGCAATGTTCATTACTATATATTAGATCAACAAATCCTTAACTCTTTGATCGCCAAAGACGTCAAATCACGCGTACGGAAAGTCGTGCCCTCAACGCCAGCACGGGATATCACGTCCAAAATATAACCGGTTTACCTTGCGCGCTCGCGCTGAGGGCACGTTTTTTCGTCCGATTTTTGGCCGTCAAAGGGGGCTATTGTGGAGTCAAAATTATTTGAATGATGGGGATATAAAGTAATAAAACTTAGGTACCTAAGAAGTGCGCTTTCAGTACATAACGTTTATTTACCGGCTGCTTAAATTAAGGAAAATGTGCTTATAGTTTGTGATTATTTCTATACTTCTAGAATACAAATAATAACGTATTTAAAACACGCTGCTCAATAGTATGATTCTCGTGAATGCACTAAAAAGGTTATCATAATATTACAATGATAAGGTAGAAAATGAATTTATATAATAAAAGCAAGATTAAAAATGTCAACCTTTGCTATTTGTTTAAAACACAATTGAAATGGTACACTTTAGGTAAAATTGAGTAAGCGCTGTTTCGCACAAGCCATCCTAAATACATCCTCATTGAAGAATAAATTAATGTTATGAATTATTTTATAAATTTTATGGTCGTCAAGATCTTGTACATACTAGTGTGTATAGCCTTAATATAACTCCATTCGTTTTTGGAACTGGAGTTTATCCCGTGATAGAAACAAACAAAGCAGTGGTCGGCGGCAAATGTTAAAAGATCGGTAAAAATATTAATTTCTCATGTAGAACCACTTTCAAGGAACCGCGAATATTGATTTTGATTGGATCTGTCTAAATGTTTATTTATTTGAGTTGAAACTTGCACCTAACCAAATGAAGCTTTCGTCCTATACTGCACGATTCATACCTATACAAACCGGGCTGGACCGGATCAGCAGCCGCCGCATTGTACCTAGCCGTTGCACGAACATCTAGATGTATTTGAAACTTTCGGAGCTATTATTTACGAAACTACTGATTAACTATATCTTAGACTTGTTTAAAAAAAAACCTTATTATATTTGCAAGATAGGTCCAAATACACCCCACATATTAAGGCTGGAGCAAAGAAAATTCACCCCCCACTTCATGTGTACGGGAGAATCCCTGACAATTTATATTTTTTCAGATTTTGTTTTAACACTGTCGGTGTGATTAATACACATACTCATACCAGATTTTAGTTTTCAGGTACCAACGATCACTGAGCTAGGTCGCGGACAGACAGACAGACATGGTGAAACTCCGAGTTGACTACGGAACCCTAAAAATATGCTACTCCAGCTTGCCCAATGGGCCTGCTTGATGCGCCGCCACTATGCCTACCTAGCATAGATATTAAACACTCAGCAGTAGGTAGGCGAAAACCGAATTAATAATTAAATCGACCTGAGGCTTATTTTATAATGTCTACAAGTTACAATTTACTATCTGAACTCTATAACGCTATGTGATTACTATCTGAACTCTATAACAGACTTGTTTAAAAAAAAACCTTATTATATTTGCAAGATAGGTCCAAATACACCCCACATATTAAGGCTGGAGCAAAGAAAATTCACCCCCCACTTCATGTGTACGGGAGAATCCCTGACAATTTATATTTTTTCAGATTTTGTTTTAACACTGTGTCGGTGTGATTAATACACATACTCATACCAGATTTTAGTTTTCAGGTACCAACGATCACTGAGCTAGGTCGCGGACAGACAGACAGACATGGTGAAACTCCGAGTTGACTACGGAACCCTAAAAATATGCTACTCCGGCTTGCCCAATGGGCCTGCTTGATGCGCCGCCACTATGCCTACCTAGCATAGATATTAAACACTCAGCAGTAGGTAGGCGAAAACCGAATTAATAATTAAATCGACCTGAGGCTTATTTTATAATGTCTACAAGTTACAATTTACTATCTGAACTCTATAACGCTATGTGATTACTATCTGAACTCTATAACGCTATGTGATAGAAAGAGACTCCGTTGTAAATTGTAACTTGAAGCTTTATAAAATGGGCCATTGGTGTGATACGCGATGGAATCCTAACGCAACGCTATCTATATATTTTAACCATTAAATGTGTTTTCTGCGTAGTAGGCTCAAATTCCTTTGGTATCTAAGGAGCGGACCAGCTCGGCCCGTGCGATTCGTTCGACTGATACACTGAAAAGAAAGATATGGACGCATTTTTCTCCTGGATAAAATAGGCTGGTCTTTTAAGTTTACATGTATGTTTGTGTTCCTGTTCCCTATATACACATAGTATTTATGATTCCCTTTATACCGTAGTAGTTGACAGTTAAATTATGAGCCCTTGAAACGTATATTAACCACGGCTGATTTCACACGGCAGGTGATAAGGCAACTACTATAGCATTAAATAAATCGTCAGGTGACTATCAAAACTCATTCATTAACTACACTACCACAAGTTCATAGCCATTATGAACCGTACTCGTAACAAAACAAGGTTGATTGTAGTTTTGGTTGTCACCTGACGAAGTATTAGTCTCCATCAAATATATCGGAGCGGCCCAGGTACTCAAAAATATTTGAACATTATCGCCTTGACAATAGATACGTTGTTCAGATATTTGTGACCACCTTGGCCGTCCCGATTTATCTGATGGCGACTGTAAATTATTCTGTAAATACGTAATATTATTTACTCTAGCTGTATTTGTGCAGGGTATTGGTGCAAAATGGTTCTAATGTTTATTTAAGCCACATGGAATCTATGAAGATCTTAAGATAATTTTCAAAATATCAGTAAATATCTGTAAGGTAATTTTTAAGTGGATGTTTATTTAATCTTGTACCGTTTGTGCAATAACAGTGTCGTCGTGTCGTCTGAAATCAGCTCACTATGTAGTAAATTTAATGTATTGTAGACCAATATAGGTTAAGACCAAATTTTTTGTACATATAGCATCGTAATTATCGGTTTAGTTGTAACGATGGCCACTCAATTACTTATTTAACCATTCGTTTGTAAGTTAGTTACTCGTCTATAGCTACACTAGCTATGTCCGCCTTCTCAGAGGCCGACGAAACGGTACATATTTCGGAATTTCAACGGAATGAAAACATTCTAAGAAATTGTGCCATGATTAGCCTAGTTTTTTCTAGGTATGACAAATTTTGTACATATAAACTACCTGTAATAAAATAACGAAATATCATTGACTACTGTCGACGTACAATGTATTTAGTGTATTTGTATCATAATAATAAAATTGTACGGAATTCGCGTTATATAGGCGTGTATATTCGTAAAGTCCTACGATAAACTGAGTTAGGCTAGTAAATAGGTTCACATCAACTTTTTGATGTCGATGCAGGTGAATATGATTAAGATTGTCTGGAAACAATCTAATTGTGGATAAAATTGTGTTCCCAAAATTATATGAATAAGCAATTTCCTAAAAGGAATAACGCGTGTAAGTGTAGAATTGGTAAGATTCGCTTTTTATAAGTATTTAAATTACAATGTTAACGATTGACCTGCATCCGTTTTTAAACTCTAGCATAAGTCGTTCGTTCAATAGTTTGCCGGCTGTACATATTCCGCATATATTTTAATTTTACTTCCGTCGTAGAATCAACGCAACATGTTAATACAATTTCTGTGTTTTAGCATCAAGTTTATTTTATCTACTTATTTTAACAATAAAACTTTAATCATAGTTCTCGTTTCATTTTAGTCTACCCACAACCTAGCCTTCTAGGCATAGACATAAACAAAAAGGAAGATGAGTGACGTTTATAGTAAACAAAACTGATGTGGTCCGTAAAAAACCTACACACTTGTAAAATGCTACACACCGCTATAATGTATGTCCATCATGGAAAAAAGAGATAAACCTATATAGTTAACACGGGTATGCAAGGGAGACCTCCATATTATGCGCATTGCACAAAGTGTGACTTGGAGACTGCCACACGAATAATTCAATATAGGTCCCGGAACCTATATTTGATGGCACACAATCGAGCGCCTGGTACCATATCTCCCTTTTTGTATAAATCAATGCTTCTAGGTATATTTTAGACATTGTTGACGATACAATTAGGACATCTAAATAAAAACTGTAAATTGTTAATTTTTATATTTTTAAACAACATACAAATTAAAATTAAACAGTAACATTCAAGTTATACTCGGATGTCATACAAATCTCAAAAAATAATCGAAAATATATGCATAAATACTGTGTTCTCTCGGTACTGAATACAAATAAGTAGTATAATAGGAAAGATCGCCGAAGAGAATTAGTGCCATTTTATGTATTCGTAAACATCAATATCAATAATATATCTCTTGGATTTGGTTCAATAATGATTGAATATTATACAACATGTATGTATGTGCAAGTTTTCGTTGAATTCAACTACAGCCTCGAATATTTCCGTCGATGCTGGTTGACAACTATTACTAACACAACCACAAATTTTAAAATCATTATTGCGCTCTATATACCACTCTTTACTTACAATGTACATAATATCGCACTACCTATTCGGACTTATTACAACACATTCACAAGTTACAGCAATCCTCAATAACCTCCTCCTTCGAAATCTTGAAGTCGGTTGAAAAATACGAATCATACCTTTGTGTATATAATATATCATATAATATTCAATTATATAATATAATTAAATAACCTAATTTATTTCCGAAACAGCTTGTCCAATGAGGATAAAAATCCCAACCCACACATTATAAATGATGCTTTTAAACCGCCATTGTGGACCCATTTCTGACGTTTTTCTGAGGTCTAACGACTGTGTCATAGACTGTATGGATTTGACATTTCCAAAGCATAACAAAGTATAATTCAGTGGCGGTACTTCCATACAAGCCCAAAAGCCGGGCTTGCCCTAGTTGCCTCACCGAAATAACGTATTTTAATCGTCGCGCTAAATAACCCGTATTAATTATTTCGAGTGAGCTGTTTATAAATTTTGCCACACACAACAAAGTGTCGCCACTGCCGCGCAAACGAAACTAAACGTAGCGCATGCTATCCCGCTCGCACTCACCGCCGCCGCCGCCTTGCAAGCGGCATGTAAGCGGGCATTCATTTCGCCTATACAAATCGCCCTATTGGTGTCTGTACAACGAGCAACAATTTTTGCCCGGTGTACCTATAGCAAAATACGGAGATTTAAAACCAGCTTTTTGGTGTGAAGTTGGCCGCATGCCGTAAGATCGCGCGACGCAAGTGAGCGTTAACGAACAACTTCAAGTGTATTATATTACAAAAGTCGAATTTGACATGCAAATTAATTGTTTGAGCACGTAAATGTGAATTGAATGGTATTGTGGTGAGGTGAGGTTACGAGTTAGTAAAAGTGCTTAATTATTTTGTAAAACTTGTAAAAGTGTTAAAATTACTTATTAATAATGGATGAAGCCGTTCCTTGTGACTGTTTGAGGTACGTCCAAGTGTTGATCATGATCAACAAAGGCAAGGTAAAATCTCTGAAGTTTGTTCAAAATCAATGTGTCGTTAAACCTAATACCCGGCTTGTGTTATTTGTAGGCATGTATCAGATAAACCAGTTGCATAAACGAAAATTTAGTAGGGCTGCTTACAAAATACACTAGGCTAGATTGTTACTTGTTTTCATTCTAAATAACTTATATTGCAGTTGTAGCATATTTTTTTCGAAAGATGATGACATTTTGAGTATATAAAGATTGAATAGTTAGTACGAAATCATGTCTTTAGGCTTGCCCTACTCCAAACCTCTGGGCACGCTACTGGTATAATTCTAAGAGTTGGCACAAGCGTGCGCCCTATAAGGATAAAATACAGACATGGGTTGCCCTCCAAAAAGCGATGGAGGGCAACAAACGTTTATGTTGTTCTTAGGGCGTTTTAGTAATAAGCAATAATCACAATGTGAGAATGACAAGGACCAACGATAATAGCGCCTTCTCTGTCATACCTATTGAATGTTTTAGACCATCCCGTTCGGTTTTGGTAATATTATTATCTTGTCTCGTCTATACCTAATATCCTTGGTCTATGACACAGAATGGCCTTACTTCGTCCCGCCCCGATTGGTATTACCTCACCCCGCGGCGGCCGATCGGTAGGTAACTTGTAGGTTATCAGTCAGGTTGAAGGTAAGAACTCACGCACACATTGAAGTTTTTACTGTACAGACGTACACGCGCGTTTATCCTCAATCGGTTGCGGTTTCGGTAAGATACGTGATGCAGTTTCCTCGCTTATAAATTGGTCGTTTTTTTTAAATTTAGTTTTTTCCAGAATGCTGTAACTGGTATCTGTGTGTAACAGTAAAGGCGTGTGGTGATATGTCTAGACGGTGACTTTGTGTATGGCCTCGGCGACGTAGTGCACGTTCTTGTTAGAGAGGCCGGCCACGGAGATGCGCCCGTCCTTGGTGAGGTAGATGTGATGCTGGCTGGTCAGCTTCTCTACCTAGAAAGTAAGGAGCAGATCAGTTTGCTGTTTATGTCTTCTGTACCTCGGGATCAAATTATAAAGCCCGCGGCTTCGCTCGCGTTAAATTCGGGGTAACAAACCATACAAACTTCCACCCCCCATTTTAGGGAAGTGGGGGGTTAGAAAGAGACAAAAAGTAGCCTATGTCACTCTCCATCCCTTCAACTATCTCCACTTAAAAAATCACGTCAATTCGTCGCCCCGTTTTGCCGTGAAAGACGGACAAACAAACACACACATACACTTCCCCATTTATAATATTAGTATGGATAGACAACGAACGTGCCATATGAATATTAACCCAACTTTCTCAGACCGCGACGCACTGGCTTGTTTAAAAATTTTTAACGGCGCCCTAAGTTAGCTAGGAGCCTATTTCAAATAGTATGGTGAGGAGGTTTGCCTCACGGCGCCCCTCTGTCTTTCTACGTCGCACCAGGGCGCCGCGGCGCAGTTTGAGAACCCCTGGTTTAAGTTTCAAAATAGATTTAACTTGAACAAAATTATTTAAGAATCTACATATAACAAATATGAAAGTTTGAACAATAGAAATTGCTGCTGCGACGAGCGTGATACTTACTTCTAGTTCCCTCACTACGTACTTCTTACATAGCCAATAGTTTGATTAAATAGTTAATAAGCTAGGAGTAGTAGGTAGAGGTACAGTCGAGGACAAAGAGATGTATACACTTTTGGACCTTATTACAACGCAATAAGGTCCAAAAGTGTATACATCTCTTTGTCCTCGACTGTACATTTCCAAGATAATAGTGTATCTTCGAATTACATCCCCTGTACATGATAGAGCAGATGAAGAATATATTAAGTTTTTAGTAGTTATAAGACAACCCAATTTCCTTTGAACGTGCCTGATTCATCACATCACAAAGGAAAAATTAGTCGAGCTGCAGACAGTCGGGTCCCATTGGGATAAGCTGGAGCTGAGCTAATCCAAAGCCCCGGAAAAAACGCCCCCGCTGGACGCTCCCGCCGACCGCCATATTTGTTTCAACCCATATGGCGGTCGATCGGACCGTCAAGTGATATCACTCGGAGCGTGCCAATGTATTGCTAGAGCAGGGGTTCCCAACCTTTTACCCTATGCGCCTCACCCAACATTATGCTAAAACACTACGCCCTCCTAGGGGTTGAAATGGAGAGTCAAAACCGGGCATCGTCCCCGCCGTGGTACAGGCCTTCATCATCATCATCATCATATCATTATTATTATTATTATCATATCAGCCGAAAGACGTCCACTGCTGGACATAGGCCTCCCCCAAAGAGTGCCACAATGACCGGTCCTGCGCCACCCGCATCCAGCGGACTCCCGCGACCTTCACCAGGTCATCGGTCCACCTTGCGGGGGGTCTACCCACGCTGCGCCTTCCGGTTCGTGGTCGCCACTCGAGAACCTTTCCGCCCCAACGGCCATCGGTTCTACGAGCAATGTGCCCCGCCCACTGCCACTTTAGTTTAGCGATTCGGATCACAGTTCTTTGTAACTTAGATTCGGTACAGGCCTTATACAGTTTAAATCTAGAACCGCTTGCTGCGCCCCCCCTTGGGTCACTCTACGCCCCACTGGTTGGGAATTCCTGTGCTAGAGGATTCTTGTCCTTACGTGCCGCGAGTTTATAAAGCCTCGTCCAAGGTGTCCACATTTACGGAAGCTTTAAAGTTTAACCTTTTGACGCCAACAACTGATATATCTGTCATAAGATATCGTATTATTGGTTATTACATACATTACTCATCATTCGTAAGAATAAGTGCATTGACATTTGTCAAAACATCGAAAAGGTTAAGTCAGATATGAGACAATAATGCGAGGAACGAAACCCCTCTAGTCAGTTTGCTGTACAGTCACCGGCAATAGTATCTTCCTACACGAAGGCCGCAAAAATATGTGACACACCCTTATGGTCCTACAAATAAGAGCGTCTCACTTGTTTTTGCGGCCTTCGTGTAGGAAGATACTATTGCCGGTGACTGTACTATGCTTATTTCGAGATCTGGACATCTGGCAGCTGTAAAATGGTGGAGGTCAAAAAATGCAAACCACTACAAGAAAACAAATCCTAGAGCTCTGGTTTGATGTAATATTATGCAAAATTATAAAAATAAATATGATTATATAATTGGCAAAAGTTTCTGTTGGGGGAAAGTAGTGCCAAACGACGTATAACGTAATTCATAGTTTGTCGCCTACTGGGCCCCTATTCGACATGCCAAACTGTGAGACGTGGATGTCACACTTGTATTGCTAGTGGATAGAGTGATATCCATCTGTTCATACCTAACTGTCAAGCTGTCAGTAGGTCTCGCTAGAGCGTTTTGTCTATGGCTATGGCCACCATTGTAGATATCACTCTTGAGTGGTTCCACCACAAATTTCAACTGTCACAAAAGTGTGATATCATAGCTGTCTCGCAAGCAACTGTCAGTTATGCCATGTCGAATCGCGCCCTGTTCTTGTTTTCGTAATAATTCGCAATGATTTTTATTCTAATGTTAACATATAGGCCCTGTTCTTTATAACTTAGATAACTTCGGCAGTTTTTACCTATTTTGGTAATACGAGTACTATTTTCCAATTCAAAAATGTTTCTACTTTCACTCTTGACCTCCACCCATTAAAAGCTGCCAGATGCCCGGATCTAGCAATAAGGACAGTATAGCAATCTAACCAGACAGGTTTTGTTGCTCTCATTATTGTGTCATATCTGACGTAGCCAGCTGTTAGTCCTTAACAATAACATACCTGGTCGGGCTTGAGGCCGGTGAAGCAGAACATGCCAATCTGGTCAGTAATGTGCTGCCACGGCAGCTTGGAGCCGGCTCCTTCCACGCCCGCGCGAAGCTCCTTACGCATGCTGATGATGCGGTCGGCCATTAGCTTCACGTCCTTCAACCTGGAGTTAGACAAAAAATATGCTTAGAAAAAGTTTTATGTAAGGTACAATCCTTTATTCAAAAAGTCAACAAAACAAAATACACTGTAAATAGAATAATTTGAGACTATCTTAAGCCTATATATAGTGTGGGAAATCCACCGGGTCGTTGTATGGAGACCTCGCATTAATTCCTCAGTCGATTATTCTTTTGCTAGGATGTAGTATATAGGTCATAACAAACACAAAACACTATTTTTCCAAAAAAAAAAGTATGTCAGTTTTGGTATTTTTACAAAAATGTACAAAAAGCTTAATACTTTGTACTGGAATTTTTCTCAGGGTATATTTTTTTCACTAAACAAATTATTTTGATTACTGACAGATACTGTCAAAAGTTAAAAAAAAAATTCAAATAAAACTGTCACTTTTATTCAAAAGTAATTGGTAACACTCGTCATTTTGTTTGGAAAATTTCTCAGTCAGGTTTGTAACAGTGGGTGTTACAAACCTGACCTGGTTACGTTAATCTTATTTTAGCATAATATTTACGAATATCCAAAAAAAAAATCTAAAAATAAAATTGTTATACAGTATATTTCATAAACTTTATGGAAAATTGCTCAGCCTGGTTTCGTTTTTTATTCACGTAAGGTAGTCAATTCAACAGCCACAACCGAAGTTTCCAAAAAATATTCCACATACAATACGTCAAATCTCGAAATGAAAAATTTGTCTAGCCTTTTAAAGCGAGTGAGCACGCAGTAATATGTCATCGTGCTTCAGCTATTGAGTCCAGTTTAGCATGCGCGGCTACGACTCAGCTATGCTTGCGTCATAGTGAAAAAAGTGGAGTAAGTTACTTCAATTATATAATTGTCTAATTTCATATTTGTACTTAACTCGTATCATTATAATTTTAATAAATATTTTGATGGCGTATTATTAATTAAACAATTTAGTATTTAATTGAAGCATCAGAGTATCATTGCCTCACTAAATAGAACACCATCACCACTACTCGCCAACAGATGACGCTTGTAGTGTCATAATGCACACAATGCAGCCGCATGCACCGATACAACTACGCTTCGACACTAGTCACGCCGCCTACCAACAGATGGTACATTGATCGAGTTATATAGATGCCGCTAACGTTTCTTCAACGCAGAAACATGACCCTCGGCGCATTACCGAGGACTTATTGAGAAACGCCCTACCGGTCTCAAGGTACGCATGCTATATGCCTCAACCAAGTTTGAGCATTTTAGTGTTGTGACACTAAGCGACTAGGCCAGTAATTTGTCCTAAGGGCACACCCTTAGGACAAATTACTGGCCTGGTACACATCTACCTAGCTGGGTAGTACTGGGTAATCACTAGAGAGAAGAGAGTTCATGTAAATTTCTAAAGCAATGAATTGTATCCCATCAAAAACATTACATGTACAATAATGCCAGCCTCGCAACGCAGTTCTCCTACTTCAAAAAGTAATGAGGTCTAATGTAAAACCAAGCCGGTGTGCCGGAGTTTACTAACAACATGTCATTGTGATCTTTTGAATATTAGATGTTTATATTTTTATAATAAATAAAAAAAACAGAAAAAATAACTTTGTTTCTGCATATATTAATATGGGATTACAATGTTAACTGTGCGGTTTATAAAACTAGAGAACCCGGGATATTGCGGTATGTTTTAATTTTCAGTTAACCCTAGAAGTTAGAAGTGTTCAAAATTTGGAGCTTGTGGGACTGCTAGAAATATTTTAGATATACGATGATCGTAATCAGTGAGTCAGTGACAAAATTAAGGAATTTGACTTGCAATAGTTCTTAAAGTATATAGTGAAATTCAATGATAATGGGATCTTCCTTGTGTTATGGCCTCTTTGTCACAGAAATTTCAGCCTTCTAGCTTTATCGATAACAGAATTAGAGGGGGGTCGAAAATGGCCTGAATGGCTTCGGAAAAAAGGATGGTTCGGCCGTGCCTTTGTTTTGCTCGACTTGGCAGGGGAACTGCCGTGCCCACAGATCTGGTACGCGCGACTTTTTGTCGTCGCCCCCCGCCGCCCCGCTAGAGCGATAACCATAGATTTCTTCATAATGGGTATATCAAGACATATGCGAAACAGCGCATTTGCCAGGTGACTTAAACTTTTTATTTTACCCAAATTTAAACATAAGTTGTACTTATAAATGACGCTTAAATAAGATTGATGTCTGTTGTGTAATTCACTTGTGACAACTGTATTTTTTTCTATGTGTGTAATATTTAATTATTTATTTTGTTATAAGTCGAAATACGAGTAGATGTCATATGTTTTAGAAAAAGTGACCAAGTCCTCCGGTATCCGACGCGAGGCCGGCAGGCAGCATCTTTTTTTTTGGCATCTACCTATGGTTGATATAACTATAAACATTATTAGACATTCAATGACATAACATGCAATAGAATCTACATTATTGTACGCCAAACACTGGCCATTGTCATGTGTTGTTTCGTAGGTACAATAAATTATTTGTATCTGTATGGATCGAAGCGAATACTTACTCCGAATACCGGATAACCACTTATCCACATAGTCTCCGCTGGCAATCTACTGGCAGTAGGATGTCGGGTCGCCCCCCCAAATGCAAAACTTTTATGCGAGCCCTATCTCCCTAATGAGGGACAACAGGAACAAATTTTCGTCACCACAGTTACATTAGTGATCTATTGAATAAATCTTTTTGTAAAAATCTGTTTCAACTTAAGAAAATCACAATTTCCAAAAATTTACAAAATAGTTTTATTTGTTCCATATGACTAGACCCCGTTTTCAGTAGTGAAATTTTAATGAAAATGATAGGGTTGGCATAGCACATTTTAATATTCTTATCATGACGTATATATATTTTGATGTAAGCTATATACTTATTTTATTTATACAGGGTGGAAAGATAAGTCGGGCCCTGGAGGGAAACTACCTTAAAACCTTGAGATAGCTCAATTCGCTGAAAGGAAACATTCTTTTGTTTTTCCTAAAAACTAAAACTGCATTCACAGTTTTTTTCTTAATTTTCACTTTATTCCATAGATTCCATACCAATTGTATGAAAAATATTATTATTATTATTTATGTGTTCTCTTGTGCCCTAAACTAGGTTGGTATTTAGAAGTTTTTATCCTCGTTGGAAACAGGATCGATTGGCATCAATTGTCATAAAAATTATTTATGGCAAAAATTACAAAATAAATACTTTTTTTTGAAAACTGTACTCTTTTCCAAAATATTTGTAAATGCAGTTATGTCCCTTTAAATAAATTAAAGAATGTTTCCTTTCAGTGAATTGAGCTATCTCAACGTTTTAAGGTAGTTTTCCTCCAGGGCCCGATTTATCTTTCCACCCTGTATATTAAGGCAAAGGACTTTAACGAGGTTTAATTTGGTATATAAACTCCATAATAGTTACTTAATAGTATTTTTTTCGGCAATTATGATTGATGTCATATTAATCACTTAATTGTTTATTCAGTAAAAGTATGGATTTCCTGAATAATCTTGCTAAATTTTCTCAGTTTCTCAGTCTCAGCGACGCGGAAATGGTTACTAAATTTAGTATAACTTTGAAATAGATACCATTTTTTTCGAATAGGTAAGCCTGGTAAGCGTACCTATTAGATTATAGTTTTCTAATAAATAAATAAATAAATTTGTTTTTTTTTTTTCAGTAAGACGATATAATTGTGCAAATGCATATACATTTTAAAGTAAGATGACTAAGATTCGTGTTAAAACGTGTTAAATCGTATATATATCACGGTTCCTAGGATGGCTCACAGTATTCAAAACAATTATGACAAGTGGAAAAAGATGGCCAAAAAATGAATTGTATTGCACAAGCGATAACCAGACATCAGAGTTACGGAAAATGTTACCTAATGAAAATACCATCTCAACGAATGTAACGTTTTTGTCATGGAGCGGTGATATAATTGAAAATTATGTTTTTTTTAAATAACATGTTGTACTCGAAATAAAATATTGTGTGACAACTCTATGATTCACTGATAACGGAGTCTGCATATGACACATCTACACAACACGCATGCATTTTTAAAATGTGTCAAATATATTACAACTGGCGTACTTTTTTATTTACACTGTGACTTAATGTAGTGTTAATGTATATTTTAGTAACGTGCAAAACCATAAAAGTAAACTTTTTCTTTGAGTTTATTAAAGAAGATAACGAGAACGCTGCGCCTGGCTCCTCGCATCCCCGCTCCCGCGTCCCGCGTCCTGCACGTGCGCATTCCACTAACGAGTGAAATATTAGGTATCTTTATTTGTGACATGATTTAAATTTTTAATACGCAGGATATTTTTTTGGATTTTTGTACAGTCGCAAGAAAACTCTTAAAGGAAATATAATTTAAAAAAAAATTGACGGAGCAATATTCTACTGCGAATAATAAGCAAATTTTTATACTGAAAAAGTTTGATGATGAAATTTTTGGATTTTTTTTGTCATACGTAGAATACATACATTTAATGTCACTTCAGTAAAAAAAAAGGCGCAGCAAATTTCCGATGTGAGTTACACAAAAAAAATATTTTTTATAAAAAAATATGTTCAGTTATGGATTTTTTTTTTTGATATTTTTTACATTGGTTACATACATCAAGTCAATATTTCTAGTGCAATAAAATTAGACTGAGCATTTTTCCAAACGTAAATATAGACGATATTAGAGTTTAGATAAAAAAACCTAAAAAGGACAATAGTTTTTTTTTGGAAAAATATATATATACCATCTACTTCTGACACTTTATCATGCTGTAAAGTTTTTTTGGACTGAGGAGTTAATGCGAGGTCAACCCCTCTATTGCCTGGCCTACTAGTCAAGTTTATGTAAGTAGTATTAGAAAGTGAAAACTAAATGTGTCTTTATGAAACACATTCACATTTTTCTGAGGCAATGCAGAGGAGGGTTAGAGTACATGATGCAGATCATGATCTTGAGCTGCGACATGATGATCTTGGTGCTATACTGACCACAGAGCCATGAGCTGTTCATCACCCAGGATAGTCTGCACGATGCGGGCGCCATACAGAGGAGGGTTAGAGTACATGACGCGGATCATGATCTTGAGCTGCGACATGATGATCTTGGTGCAATACTGACCACAGAGCCTTGAGCTGTTCATCACACAGGATAGTCTGCACGATGCGGGCGCCATACAGAGGAGGGTTAGAGTACATGACGCGGATCATGATCTTGAGCTGCGACATGATGATCTTGGTGCTATACTGACCATAGAGCCTTGAGCTGTTCATCACACAGGATAGTCTGCACGATGCGGGCGCCATACAGAGGAGGGTTAAGTACATGACGCGGATCATGATCTTGAGCTGCGACATGATGATCTTGGTGCTATACTGACCGCAGAGCCTTGAGCTGTTCATCACCCAGGATAGTCTGCACAAAGCGGGCGCCATACAGAGGAGGGTTAGAGTATATGACGCGGATCATGATCTTGAGCTGCGACATGATGATCTTGGTGCTATACTGACCACAGAGCCTTGAGCTGTTCATCACGCAGTTCTGCACGATACGGGCGCCATACAGAGGAGGGTTAAAGTACATGACGCGGATCATGATCTTGAGCTGCGACATGATGATCTTGGTGCTATACTGACCACAGAGACTTGAGCTGTTCATCACCCAGGATAGTCTGCACAAAGCGGGCGCCATACAGAGGAGGGTTAGAGTATATGACGCGGATCATGATCTTGAGCTGCGACATGATGATCTTGGTGCTATACTGACCACAGAGCCTTGAGCTGTTCATCACGCAGTTCTGCACGATACGGGCGCCATACAGAGGAGGGTTAAAGTACATGACGCGGATCATGATCTTGAGCTGCGACATGATGATCTTGGTGCTATACTGACCACAGAGACTTGAGCTGTTCATCACCCAGGATAGTCTGCACGTTGCGGGCGCCATACAGAGGAGGGTTAGAGTACATGACGCGGATCATGATCTTGAGCTGCGACATGATGATCTTGGTGCTATACTGACCACAGAGTCTTGAGCTGTTCATCACCCCGGATAGTCTGCACGATGCGGGCGCCATACAGAGGAGGGTTAGAGTACATGACGCGGATCATGATCTTGAGCTGCGACATGATGATCTTGGTGCTATACTGACCACAGAGTCTTGAGCTGTTCATCACCCCGGATAGTCTGCACGATGCGGGCGCCATACAGAGGAGGGTTAGAGTACATGACGCGGATCATGATCTTGAGCTGCGACATGATGATCTTGGTGCTATACTGACCACAGAGCCTTGAGCTGTTCATCACCCAGGATAGTCTGTACGATGCGGGCGCCATACAGAGGAGGGTTAGAGTACATGACGCGGATCATGATCTTGAGTTGCGACATGATGATCTTGGCGGTTTCTTCGTCGCCGCAACAAATCGTGAGGGCGCCGGCACGCTCGCCGTATAAGCCTGAAATTAAAAGTTTTCGGTCAAAATTCAAATTTTATAAGCTAGCAGTATTTTTATCGGCTTTTATTTTACAGTTTGGGCAGAGGCGTAGGGGCTTATTTTGCTTCCTTGTACCGTAATTGACTTATAAATATCTTAATTTTTTTACATAAATCCCCGATGTCTTGAGTTGGAACTTGGAATTATCTAGGTAACTTCGGTGACTATTAGGATGGCATAATAACACGAAGCAAAGGTGTTCATAGGAACTGTATATAAATCAACGCAGCCTTATCGATTATTTACAGTTTGCGATAAATACAAATACAATACCTAATAACAAAATTGTCAAAAACTTCTTAGGTAATATTCGCCACTGCAATTAGCTTTATCTACACTCATACTGTAAGTACTCTAAAATGCGTTCAAAAACCGTAGACAATGACAAGCATTACAACAAACGATTTAACTATGATAAGTTTCTTATCTGCGGCAGTAACGTAATTTTAACTATGCATGCTCAAATATTGTTAAGCAATGAGTTTCAAATTTGGAACATCGAATTTGATAACATAATGTTACCGCCATGGCCAACTCGATTGGTCCCGCGCGAGCGCCGGCACAATCGAGTAGGCCATGACGGTACAATGGCGGTCATTCTATGGTTTCCGAACACTTAATTTAATATATATAATATGAGTGTAGATAAAGCAGTGTATGCAACTGTACGTAATTAGGCCTTAAAACACTCGTGTGATCTTATTATGAAATTCGCCTGCGGCTCATTTCATAAAACCACACTCATGTTTTAAGGACCCTTATTACGTAACAGTTACATAAACTACTATTTCATCGCCGCACCGCTCGCCGCCGGCAGGGTGTTCATCCTCACACCCTGGAGCCTAAATAGTCGCGCACTGTATGGTTTAAGAATTTGTGGAATGACGTCGTTTCCCTGCCGTGGTTTTCTCAGCGGGCTACAGTATGAGGTTCTTCAAAAAAGGAGTGTATACATTCTCAAGGGTAGGCAATGCGCATGTGAATCCTGTGGGGTTGCAGGCGTCCATAGGCTACGGTAACTGCTTACCATCAAGCGGGCCGTATGCTTGTTTGCCACCGTTGTGGTATTAAAAAAAACTGCATCAAAAAAATTTTTTTCTAGTAAAGCGAACGGCCCGATTCGACATGGCATAACTGACAGTCGCTTGCGAGACAACTATGATATCACACTTTTGTGACAGTTGAAATCGGGGTGGAATCACTCAAGAGAGATATCTAAAATGGTGGCCATAGCCATAGTCAAAACGCTCTAGCGAGGCCTATTGACAGCTTAACAGTTAGGTGTGGACACGTGTGGACAGATGGATATCATCACTCTATCCACTAGCGATACAAGTGTGACATCCACGTTTCACAGTTTGGCATGTCGAATCGCGGCACAATATTACAACATAAGCAAGAAAAATGGGTCAAGGTGCTTTCAGTATGTTGCTTAGTTACAGTAGTTACGTATTTAATCAGTGCTACTTGACTTTATCAGCGCGTGGTATTTTCCTATATGATTACCTACATTAACTCTACTAAATTGAGATTATTGACCAAAGCGATAGCGAAGGTCTCCGTTTTGAGCTTGGGCTAGTGCTTTCGTACTATGTCCGTTCAGCGTCAGTCCGGCTTTTCTCATCTACTTTTCTTAAGGTGACGGGTATCGCGGTTGACGACTGCATTTTGCGTTTTTATAATCGCAGCTTCCGCTTCTGCCATCTAGTATACTTGAGATGAACTATGACAATTCAATGTTGACATGTTTAAATAGTCAAGCAATCGCGGTCTTTTACAGTAAGATGGCGCTTTGATAATGATTCCATTTTATGTGTACTTACTTAATTAAAGTTACTATTGTATGTAGGTAATCAATGACGAAATAATTAAAGTTACCTATAATATAAAACTACTTGACCAACGCACGCCATTACCTACAGTATCATAATATATCTCTTCAAGTAGGCTGGGGAAAAAAAAAGAATTATAGCCAAAAGCGTTTTTTAAAATTTTTAAATTTGAAACATCTTGCTTCAAAGGTTTGAAACATCTTGTCTTTCCACTCTCAATATTTTTAACTCACTCGTTTTTGAAAAGTTTGAGAAAATGCTGAAAGGTTGACATTAACATAATAAAGGCGGTTTATAATTATATCTATTATTTGAAACCGTGCATAGGGTGGTTATACTAGTTTCCCGTCCGGGTTGCCGTCCACCTGATTAAACTGCTACAAATTTATTGGACTAAGAGCTGGCCACGTCAGATATGACACAATAATGAGAGCAATGAAACCTGACTATTGTGTCATATCTGACGTGGCCAGCTCTCCGTCTACATGGAAAAAACTTTTTGAGGTCAAATTTGCCATTGATAATAATTATTTATTCTTTAATTGATATTTTAATTATAAGCTTTTATTTCAAAAACTTGAATATCAATATATCAATAAGTATGGACGGAAAACTGACACATACTCCACTTTTACAAAAAATGTTTTATTATAAAAAAACCTTTCGAGTATGATTTATTCTCGTATAATATTAATCTAAACAAGACCATATAAGCTCTAGAACGATAAGTAAGGGCACTTCAAAATTTATTATTGCATTACAAAGCTAGCAAAATCGATAAGTGGAAGAAAACTAGCACCTAAAAACTTACTAAGAGTACATTTTATTCAATAGTCCAATCTTAAGTAGAAGGAGTAGATTTTGAAAATGTATACAGGAAAAACAGCTTAGGTACACTTCATACTGATTTGAAACAAGGATTAATATTTCGAGAAATTTTTACCAAGGTAAAGCATAAAAGTCAGCCCTGAAAGCTGACCAACTAGTTCAAAAATGGTCCGGTCTTACCCCATCGTACCTTACTTATTGTTTTTTTCATTTTAGGGATTGTGAGAAATTATATTGGTATATATACTTATACGATTAAATTAATTCCATATCTACTTACCTACCTAATAATAATATTAATAATTCACCATATCTTTTAAATCGTACGAAAACGAACATGCAATAAACCATGGCGTGGCGCGACCAGACATCGCAGAGTGCCGGGACAGCCGAGCCGATTGTTTCTTTCTTATTCCATAGTAAAGAGAGAGATATACAACCTAACACGATGATGTGGACAAATCACTGACAAATGCACGAATGTGTTTCAACTTCAAGCGCATTTGATTGTATTCAATGTATCCGTCATTCATATCATAATATAGATCTAGCTTGCAACAGCGCAAAGCAAGAAGCGAAATGAGCAAATGAGAGTAAGCTGGCAACGTCGCCTCGGATGGAAACTGCTCGAACAAACGCACTCTTGTAATATAAATTATGGTAAAAACATGGAAGAAGCCGTCTATGGTAAAAAGTACCCATACCCACTGTAAAAATTGAATAATGAATTAGTCTCTTTAATAAGTTGGTAGTTTAAATATATTGGGTAAAAAAGTCAACACAAAAAGATTAAACTAACTACTAACTTGACTATAGTATGATTTGACTTTTTTTTTGTCCAAAAATACCTATAAATCGCTTAGGATCAGGATTGAAAATATAAATGAGAAATGAGATAAAAAAATAAACAAAAAAGTTAACATCAGCCTGGATTTGAACTCGGACATATCTACAGTAAGCAAGCGTACTATAACCTAAGCTATGTGGAACGAATTTCCGCACTCAAAATTACTAATCATATTACTCAAATTTGACACATGAAACATGTCTCTGCCTGCAATAGAATAAACGCCTATAAGTTTTATTGCAGCAATTGCATAGTTCTGATTATTACAGGCTCTACAAGGTTTTGCGTCTAAAACCTTTATTAAGCGCTTAATACGACTATAGTTATCGGTAGAACATTAGTAATGTGCTAAGAAGTAATTATGTTTAATTTCGCAACATAGAATTATTTCTGACCGAAATAAAACTTGCGACAAGTTTTCTCCAAAACAGTTTCATAACGATGATATATATACCTAATTATGTTATACAAGACCAAGCACGTATCGGTAGACCGAACCCAACTATATGCCCCTAGAGAAAATGTAACATACATGCTCCAACGTGGTTTGTTTTCTTCAAAAACCTTGCACGAAAACACCTCGATTTGACGTGTTTGCATATATCGTCGCCTTAACCGATTTCCGTGAATTTTTTAAGCAGGTTCTGTAGTTACGTAGATTTTATTTGTCGTTTCCTATTTTTTTGGAAAAATGTAAAAAGATATGTGTGGAAATTGGCACATAGGATAAAATGACACTTAAAACTATTGCCAGTTTGCTAAGATATTTTATATTTATCAATTCATTCAATTATGGCTTGACTGTGTTAGGTATACTGTTTTCGTTTTTTTTTTAATTTGGACATGTAATATTTTGTGATATTGTGAATACTTAATAAATATTGACTATTATTGTAATGTTGCGTATCTGTTTACATTCTTGACCTTGTTATCATATGAACGGCGTTCGTGACGTCATTGTGTGTCTATTTTAATTTATCAATGGCTATTTTTTCCATAACAAGACGATAACATTAATTAAGATTACCATAAAACTTAAGACAACCATAGGTTAAGTTGATTAAAACAATGATTAGTAATTATAAATTATGGAGGAGTAAAACGCAATGAATACTTACAGTATTACTATTAGGTATGAACGTTGGGAGAGCCAGTCAAAGGAAAAGGCGCATTATCAATGTGTGTGTGACAAGATATGATAAGAACAGTGTTGTTCCGAATACGGCAATTTCAGTCAAAATTACGACATACGGCAGCATTCCCATTGCCGTATCCCCATACATTTTTTCGGCACTTTTACGGTATTTTTTTTTAAAACGGCAATAATTTCAAGATTTTCCACGGCAACACCAAAATACGATAAGATCAACAATGGAAGAAGGCTGCGGACTCAGAACGCGACCGGCGACCGAGACAATCTATAAACCATAGAGTTATCGGAAAAGTATCAAGCGAGTGGATACTTCAGACACAGTAGTACGGCACGACGAAGACTGGGAACAGGTGCTCCTAGTTCCACTAGGTGAACAGTGGCTTACCCATGTTCTTGGCGAAGCTCTGCGCCAGCATGACCTGGTGGCCGTCCTGCACGAACTGGCGGACGGCGAAGGCGTCGTTGTTCACGTCGCCGGTCGCGAAGCCCTGGTACGCCATGTCGAAGAACGGGAACAGGTGCTTCTTCTTGATCAGCTGGATAGATGACATTGTCAGAAATAAATGGAAATGGAACATTTACAACCGACTTTAAGATATCAAAGGAGAAGGTTCTCTATTTATCGGGATCTTTGTTCTTGTCATTCCTTTTTATTGCGTTTTTTTTATGTATGTACACCGATTCTTCGAAGACGGCTAGACTAATTATGAAAAATCTTTTATTATTTGAACGGGTCCCACAGTCAATCCCACGGGTCAGGTCAGGATCTGATGATGGGATCCTGGAGAAATCGAGGGAACTCTTCAAATATTATGGTCGCAAATTTTAGCATTGTCGACAAAGACACATGTATTTTACTTTCCTCCTATTTGAAACGAAAATGACAGTGTTCAACTTGGATAAAAGGCACCCATTTCACATGAAAAATATCTCATCACTATTGGGTGTTTTTGATTCCACGGTTAACAATCTACTATTGTATTACACTGACCCGTTTTCCGTGTGATATTAGTCAGTAAGTGGTTGAATTGTACACGTCTGTAGCCCCGCAGTCACTGACCTGAGAAAGCTGCTTCCATTGCTCTTTGTTGGGGTCGACACCGGTGGGGTTGTGTGCGCACGCGTGCAGCAAGATGACCGAGCCGTCGGGGATTTTCTGCAAGTTATAGAACACTGTTAGCATTGGCAATACTAGGTTCCATACATCAACAACTATACTACATTATCAAATAGCTACTATTAATAAATATACCTACATTCTTCGAGCAACAATGTAAAGGTTCAAACAAGATTTACTGAAAATATGGCTCCTGAGAATTTATTAAATCTTTCGGAGCTATTTCATACAAAAGTATTAGTTTTATCCAAAAATTGTTTTAGAAGACCCTTATTATTTTTGAAAGTCCTATCCAACGATACCCCTCACGATTGGGCTAAAGAAAATAAATACCCCCTCCCCTCCACTTAATGTGTACGGGAGGTACCCTAGAATAGGAGATTGTTTGACAAGGGTCTAAAGTAGGCCATATTATCACGAGGTGGTTATTTTCAAGAAACGAAGTGAGGGAAATTTGTTCGAGTGGTAATATGGCTTTTAGACCAGAGTAATGCATAGGGTGATTGTGCTAGTTTTCGTCCACTCTTGTCAGTTTTCCGTCCATACTTATTTATATGTTTATCTTCACGTTTTCCCCAAATTAAAAGCTTAACATTAAAAAATCTACTAAAGAATAAACTATAAATATAAACTATATTCACCTTTAAAAGTTTTTCCCATTTATTTGCAGCAATTTAATGAAGTGGACGGTAAACTGGACCTGGACGGGAAACTAGCACAATTACCCTACTATTTTTCACTTCGATTGCGAGAAAATAAGATAAAAATATTTATTATTTACGCACAATAACTAAACTAAGGTTCTTGACGGTCTTTTAATTTTTTTAACTTCTTTGACATAGATACAAAATATAAACACCGCGAATAAATGCCACAGGGGGCGTCCATTAATCACGTCATATTGTATAGGGGGGGGGAGGGGGTCAAGAAAAAATCACCAATGATCACCACAGGGGAGGGGGGGGGGGGGGGGGTATGGACACGTATCACGTGTAATTTTTTTGTTTCTCCGTGCTACTGTATTATATTCAATAAAATAAAAATAATCAACTTTTAAATTAACCCAACTGTCGAAACCAGAGTAAAATTTGGGTGCGGAAATTTGCCTCGCAGTTGGCTATTCAGCGTTCATTTGAGCGGGCGGGGCGGCGCTATGCTTTATGCACGACGTCTCTTAGATTGATCTCATTTTTGTTAAAATCCATTTCTATGTCTATGTATAGCGATTTTTTTTAAATCTTAAAACCAAACAATTGCATTTAAATAGTGCTATTTAGTGAAATAGAAACTGCTCGTGAAGACCAGAATGGAACTCCTCCACGATAAGGTTTTTTACGTCTTGGGACTAATTGTTATGATCACAGTATGGTTGTCAATAATTTTAATGGCATTTGAAATATTAGTTTGTGAAGTAGGTCTTTAGGGTTCCGCAGCCAAAATGGCAAAAACGTAACCCTTATAGTTTCGTTATGTCCGTCTAGTCCGTATGTCACAGCTATTTTACTCGGAAACTATGAAACATCTTAAAAAAAGTTTAACAAGAGGTGTATTTTGTATGCCTGGTTACAGTGGGACTAACTGTGAAGTATACTTTTAAAACAAAAAAAGAATTTTCCAAATTGGTCCAGCCGTCTTCGAATAATAGGTGAACATACAAAAAAAAATATACCAAAAACAAAGATTCCGACGAGTTGATAACCTTCATCTTCGAAATCTTGAAGTTGGTTGATAACATTGAGGTTTGTTCAAACATTTTTTCATTTATTGAATATTTTAAGAATGATCATCCCGTAAGTCAAAAAAATTGTGCCCCCCTTGGACCGGAGATCCAAAAAATATGAAAAAAATTGAGAAGATACATCATTGTATATTCTTTGAAAGGAAAGAAAATTGTTTTGAACATTATCGGTTTAGGAACTATAGAGGTTTCTCCAAGAAAACTTCTTTCATAGGTAGATATGACCTTTTGATATTAGTTTTACGATTGTAGGTGCGCTCGATTATGTGTAGTCCGACACGCACTTGGCCGATTACTTTTCTATTAAAAATAATTTTAATAAAACCGGCCAAGAGCGTGTCGGGCCACGCTCACTGTAGGGTTCCGTAGTTTTCCGTCCGTCACAGTAAGTGTCCCCACTTAAGAGTTAATAACACCGCCATGTAGGATATGATATGAGAGTTCCATGTACAGCGACATCTATCGGCAAATTGAGTAAACTATTGCGCGCGACCATAAAGTATGGAAGATGATTTTTATGGGATAATTCTTTATTGCGTGAACCGATTTTCACCGTTTTTACTTTATTTGAAAGCACGTCATTTCATTGTAATTTTGTAGAAATTACAGGTACAATAAACACCTGCTTATACGGTTAAATTACAAACTTAGTTCAGAAATTATTTTGTATTTTTTTTTCAAAAACTATTCATCCTATCAAGTTCAAAATAATTTTCCAAGAAAGTTTTTATAAAGTTCTACTTTTGAGATTTTTTTCATATTTTTAAAACTTATGGTTCAAAAGTTAGAGGGGGGGGGGACGCATATTTTTTTACTTCTGGAGCGATTATTTCCGAAAATATTTACATTATCGAAAAATGATTTTAGGAAACCCCAATTCATTTTTAAATACCTATCCAATAATATATCACACGTTAGGGTTGAAATGAAAAAAAAAAATCACTCCCCACTTTACGTATAGGGGAGGTACCCTAATAAAAAAAAAAATTCACTTTTTATTTTACCACTTTGTCGGCGTGATTGATATACATATTAGTACCAAATTTCAGCTTTCTAGTGCTAACGGTCACTGAGATTATCCGCGGACGGACGGACGGACGGACGGGCAGACATGGCGAAACTATAAGGGTTCCTAGTTGACTACGGAACCCTAATTAAAACGGTGAGGTATCCATGTAGTTTAATTTTTTTACCCTTCACGTGTACGTACGTTACGTAGGTTCATGTGTTAGAAAACTGTACTTACTTTAGTTGGCAAAAAAATTACACGTCATATTGCCCGGGGGGGGGGGGGGGGGGGGGGGTCCTCCTGAAATTATCACCAAAGATCACCATGGGGGAGGGGGGGTCTAAAACAAGCCAAAAACGTATGACGCGATTAATGGACGCCCCCACAGACGACGGTATAATTAGCTCTTTAAACAGTTTAAACACGCTTTAAAGCGCTTCCAAAAAGTTACAATCTTTTTTAATGATTGTGAAGTAGGAACTAAAAAAACACCTCACGTTTTGAGAACTAAATTGCGTTTCCTCATTGGTCGATTTTAACATTGCTGTATTCTGATTGGTTGATATTAAATACATTTTTTTTAAGGGCTTTAATTATTTACACAGTATACGCACCAAAAAAGTATCTAGCGTTCCGATTAACTTCGATATGTGTGTTGTGATTGGTGGATTTAATATGGTGAAGTGTTCCGATTGGTCAATTTAAAATGTTTTGTAAATCATAAATATGTATACATACTAGCCCTAGAGGCTAAATGTACTACTTTAGTCCGCCATGGTAAGCATAATATGTCACACTTTTTGATCATGAGAAGTGAAAAATAGTTTTTCAGATTTTGTTGGCGTGATTAAAACACATACTCATACCAAATTTCAGTTTTCTAGTAAAACCATCACTGAGCAAAGCCGCGGACAGACAGATGGACGTGGCGAAACTATAAGGGTTCCTTGTTGACTATGGAACCCTAAAAATTAAGCAGTTTTTAATTTATAAGTATTAAAGATCGTTTTTCCATAAAAAATCGAACGCTCATGGACAAGAGCGGCCTATGTTCTAAAATCAACTTTACTAATTTTACACGTTTTTTAAATTCAGAATTTACTTAAAACTACTGTCCGACTGAAACATGTGTTTGTGCCGAAACTGAAACAGAAGGTTCGGCTCTGAATACAGTCTTGACCGAAACCGAAACTTTGATGGACATGTTTAAATCGTACAAATTTCAGTTACATGTTCATATAAAAAAAAAAAAATTTAGTTACATGTATGGAGCGCCCCCCTAAAAATATTTTTCAACACACCTGCTCGTAACGAGGTTCTTATTCCACCGCTTTTATGGTCATAATCCTAGATATTAAACACGCGTGCATTTCACAATAATTATCCAACTAGTGGAATAATTTAATAATCCGATCAAGTGACGTTTGTACTCTAGTACCAAGTTGTACGTACGCAGACAAATCGTTGTAATTTAGTCGGGTATTACTCGTACCGTTACTTTTTTTTTAATCTTTATGAGTTTACATTCTAAAAAAGTAAAAAAAAGTAAATATATTAAAAATATACACACTTACCATAGAATACAAATTATACAATCCTGATTGTGAATAAGAATCATTTTAACTTATTATACATATTACTCGTCAGTGTTGGCCGAACGTTAGTGTAATTGAAAATTAAAAATTGAAGATTGAAACACGTTAGTTAAAACTGAACACTAATAGTTTAGTGCAAATTGATTTCAATTAGAATTGAAATTAATTGTAACTAACGTGTTAATCCTTTGCGAATAACTAATAATTGAAGATATTTAATTTTTAGTCTTTCTCAAAAATTGAAACATTAATTTAATTTTTAGTGTAGATTGAATTGGTAATTGACATTAATAATTTACCTAACTAAACGCGAATTTAGGTTAATACCGGTACCATCTGCTCATCAGTACAAGTCGAATGAGCCCAAACAGCATGAGTCTATGATGCGCCAAACCCGAGATCCAGTAGGGATCCCCAGGGTCCAGCATGACCTCCAGATTTTGATACCGGTACCATCTGCTCATCAGTACAAGTCGAATGAGCCCAAACAGCATGAGTCTCAAATTGATTTCAATTAGAATTGAAATTAATTGTAACTAACGTGTTAATCCTTTGCGAATAACTAATAATTGAAGATATTTAATTTTTAGTCATTCTCAAAAATTGAAACATTAATTTAATTTTTAGTGTAGATTGAATTGGTAATTGACATTAATAATTTACCTAACTAAACGCGAATTTAGGTTAATACCGGTACCATCTGCTCATCAGTACAAGTCGAATGAGCCCAAACAGCATGAGTCTATGATGCGCCAAACCCGAGATCCAGTAGGGATCCCCAGGGTCCAGCATTGGCTCCAGATTTTGATACTGGTACCATCTGCTCATCAGTACAAGTCGAATGAGCCCAAACAGCATGAGTCTATGATGCGCCAAACCCGAGATCCAGTAGGGATCCCCAGGGTCCAGCATGAGCTCCAGATTTTGATACCGGTACCATCTGCTCATCAGTACAAGTCGAATGAGCCCAAACAGCATGAGTCTATGATGCGCCAAACCCGAGATCCAGTAGGTAGCCCTAGGGTCCAGCATGAGCTCCATCTTGTGATATTGGTCCCGACTTCCGAACCCGAGATGCAGTTTTAAAATTAATTATTAGTGTAAGACAGGATTAATTTCGTTACACTAACGTTAATCTAATTGACTGTAATTCTTATTAAATTTTCGAGACGTTAGTGTAACTAATAGGTTAATTCTAATTGACGCACATAGGGGTGAATCACAAATTTAGGCAGCCAAAATTATTTTATCAATACAATGTAATACAAATACGTTATGACTTATTTTTAAAGTAGCCTAACCTATATAAAAAGTCGGGTTGTTAAAAAAAACTACAATTTAATACATAAAATTGCATATTTATATACAAGTAAAATTCAAAAAATCTAAAGCAATGTAATTAATATAAATAAATAAATGTAACAACTTCCTCATTCGTCAGCTTCATCTGAAGATAACTCATTGGCGGAACCTTCATTTCGTGTAGGCTCAGCAGGAATAAGCATCTCTAACGCCTCTTTGCTATGCTGCATGGGCCGATTTTGAGGTTTTGATCTTGTACTCGATATGTAGGGGTCTGAACTAAGCAATAACCTGTTCAATATATCCATATTGCACTCCTCTCTTGTAAACTTTCGGGCAAAATTTTGAGAAATATTTGATTTTTGTGTCATGATTTTCATTGGACCCAAAAAGGTCAATTCACGGCCATTCACACCTGTAACTAAAGTAAATACCTAGTATAGATACTCTTCTTTATGAAAAAACTAATATCAGTGTTTGGACGCGATGGGAAGTATAACAAAAACCTTTTGAAATACCTTACACGTGGTATTTTTAACGATTTCTCTAATACTGTTTTCTAAAATAGAGAAATATTATTATTATTAAAAATATGTACATGCAACTGATTAAAAAATATACTTTTTTACCTGTAGTGTCCAGATCCATCACGGTATTTATTTCAATATAAACACATAAAATGTCATTGAGCTCCAAACAAACTGCTTTTCCACGAATGCTGAGAATAATTAATGCACTTACGATGACAATGAAGTTCCGACTGACGTACTGATAAAAGTACTTAGATAAGGGGTATGGAGGGGGTTGATTATGGTTCTAGGGTTATTCAACCTTATCAGCCAGGTATATTTTTATATATAAGATTAACTTTGGAAAATCGATTATTGGCCGCCTAAATTTGTGATTCACCCCTATGTGTGACGGTTAGTGTAATTGACGACGTCACAAAATCAATGCGAACTAACGTTAGTAAAAATTGATGTTAGTGTAATTGATTAGTTACGGAATTAATCTTCAATCTTATTGATCAATTTTCAATTCTAATTGAAATTAACGGCCAACACTGTTACTCGTAATGCACAATAACTTACGTTTTAAACACGAATTGTCTGTTTTAATATTGGCTGTTTGGCATTATACGTCCGCGCTTTGCCTCAAGCTGCACGCACATCCAAAAAAGAAAATTGCGCGCCATTTATAACTTAACCTCAAATCATTGTTTATTTGTTAGATTTTTCTCGTCGTGTTTTATTAATTTAAACAAATTATATTTTCAATGAATAAGGAGAAAACTTTAGGGTTAATTTAACCTCTGGATATATTTAAAAATTGTGATACATACTAGTAAAATGTCATCATATAAATCTAGTGAGCAATACGTAAGAAAAAAATACTATAATTTATTGCACAATAAATGTTAAGTCCTTAATTTTATGAAATTATTTGAAAAAGAGTTCCAGATACTCAATAACATCACAAAAAAGGTTAGTTAAATTTAATTATCTTAGGTTCGTAAGTACCTCTATCCTGTAAACATTCTGACAATTAATGTATTTATCAAAAGTTATTAATTATACTATTCTGTTATTTCCTCGCAAGTGTGTTGAAAAACGTCGTATAAAACGCGTGTGCTTGATCATTACATAAGCTCAGCTTCCTTATGCGCACTCACATGCGTTCGTGCGCACAATATCGCTTCGTATGTAATGATCAACACAGATGACAACTTAGCACACTTGCATCATAATGTACTATTTCAACACACCTGCTCGTAACGAGGTTCTTATTCCACCGCTTTTATGCTCATAATGCTAGATATTAAACACGCGTGCATTTCACAATAATTATCCAACTAGTGGAATAATTTAATAAATTTTGCTTTTTTTTAAACTCTTTATGAGTTTACGTTCTAAAAAAGTAAATATATTAAAAATACACACATTTACGATAGAATACAAATTATACAATCCTGATTGTGAATAAGAATCATTTTAACTTATTATATTACTCGTAATACACAATAAATTACGTTTTAAACACGAATTGCCTGTTTTAATATTGGCTGTTTGGCATTTTACGTCCGCGCCTTTGCCTCAAGCTGCACGCACATCCAAAAAAGAAAATTGCGCGCCATTTATAAGTTAACCTCAAATCATTGTTTATTTGTTAGATTTTTCTCGTGTTTTATTAATTTAAATTTTCAATGAATAAGAAGACAACTTTAGCGTTAATTTAACCTCTGGATATATTTAAAAATTGTGATACATACTAGTAAAATGTCATCATATAAATCTAGTGAGCAATACGTAAGAAAAAAATACTATAATTTATTGCACAATAAATGTGAAGTCTTTAATTTTATGAAATGATTGGAAAAAGAGGTCCAGATACTCAATAACATCACAAAAAAGGTTAGTTAAATGTAATTATCTTAGGTTCGTAAGTACCTCTATCCTGTAAACATTCTGACAATTAATGTATTTATCAAAAGTTATTAATTATACTATTCTGTTATTTCCTCGCAAGTGTGTTGAAAAACGTCGTATGAAACGCGTGTGCTTGATCATTACATAAGCTCAGCTTCCTTATGCGCACTCACGTCCGTTCGTGCGCACAATATCGCTTCGAATGTAATGATCAACTTAGCACACTTGTATCATAATGTACTATTTTTCTGCAATTTAATTTTATTAAGATACATTTTATAGTTTCTGAATAAAATGACGGTGACATACGGACGGATGGACGGACCGACGGCCATGACGAAACTATAAGGGTTCCGTTTTTGCTATTTTGGCAGGCTAAGTACAATGAGGAAAGTTTCGGCGCGGCCGAAAGGTTCGGTCGTTTTTTGGCCGAAACCGAACCTTGGGCCGAAATACGGTCGGACACTACTTAAAACCTGTCACTTAAAATGAGTCCCATTCATATGTGCAATATGGAAGGCAAAAAATGATATTGTGTGACCTGCATTTGAAGGCAACAGTTAGCTAGAGCAGTTTTTAGACAATTGAAATATCCGATCTTCTCCGATCTGGTCTTCCCAACGCGTCTTACAAACTCAGAGAAATAAACCAATGGAGTGGTAATTGTCAGGCGTCCCCCTCTGCCAAAAGTACAAGACCACTGGTCGTAGCGGTTATATAAAACTAGTTGTCGCGCGTCAAATGCCATTCAATGAATGTCAGTCAGCGCGGAACGATCTGAGATAAAAATGCCGAATTGCTGCGTGTTCTCATGTAAGATAAGATCTGAATTATCTAGTTTACAGAAGGATAACGTTTCTTTTCATCTGTAAGTATAATTACGTCTAAATATTATCAAATAGTGCACGAAATTAGCAAAAAACTAAAAAATATTGTCAATCAAAAAGTGTTGCCACTTCATGGTACTACATCTGCTTTAGGGTAATTTTTAAACTTGACTCTTCATAGTACATTGTACCATCGGGTTCATAATTGCATACCCAATTTATCAATGAATTCATTCATAAATTGGGTATGCAATTATGAACACGATTACATCGAGGGAGGTAAGTTAAATATTGCAAACAAGAGTAATCGACTCCAGTGCGGCAGAAATACTTCCGCCATTATGTCATTCATTGTCATTGTTATGACAGGTTAGGCAATACACTTAAAAGATACTCCGTGGGTTAGGCAGAGACCCATTCGGCATACAGCCATAATTGTAAAGCATTGCTCTGTTAAAAAAGCAGCGTGTCTGTGTGTGTGTGTTGTTATTAAATTGTTTCTAAACATATTTTAATCGACTTTTAAATTATTCAAATCACATATTATTTTTAATCATTAACAAAAATGGAAAGATTAACGTCAGTACTTCAAAGGTGAGTTTTACCTTCACACGCATAGCTTTTTAAATTATATACATATTATTATGTCGTCGAGGACCGCCGAGGGCAGGGCAGTAAGGGGGCGTCCATTAATCGCGTCATACGTTTTTGGCTTGTTTTAGACCCCCCCTCCCCCATGGTGATCTTTGGTGATATTTTCAGGACCCCTCCCCCCCCCCCCCCCTCTAATATGACGTGTAATTTTTTTGCTAACTAAAGTAAGTACAGTTTTCTAACACATGAACCTACGTAACGTACGTACACGTGAAGGGTAAAAAAATTAAACTACATGGATACCTCGCCGTTTTAATTAAAATTATCTTTAATAGAAAAGAAACCGGCCAAGTGCGTGTCGGATCACGCATAATCGAGCGTACCTACAATCGAAAAACTAATATCGAAAGGTCGTATCTGCCTATGAAAGAAGTTTTCTTGGAGATAACTCCATAGTTTCTAAACCGATAATATTCAAAACAATTTTCGTTCAAAGAATATACAATGATCTATCTTCTCAATTTTTTTCATATTTTTTGGATCTCCGGTTCAAAAGTTACAGGGGGCACAATTTTTAGATTTACGGGTGATCATTCTTAAAATATTCAGTAAACTAGCTGTGCCCGCGGCTCCGCCCGCGTGGAATTCGGTCTGTGTCAGTAAGCGGCTAATTCACCCCTCATTTCTCTCCCGCTACCCTGGAGGCAGAACTTGAAGTAAAGTTGACAGATGGATACGCTAGAGGACAGTAGTCCTAATAAAATATTTTACAATTACCACTAAATGAAGCTACACTCATAAATGTATACTTTTTTTTTATAATATTTGTTTTTGGCATGATTTAAACGACATAGAGAGTAGTAGGTGTATATCGGACGATACAGGACCACTTTTGTATTTATACGTTCATGTCCACGGCAAATATCTCATCCAAATCGATCCTCCCGTCAAATCAGTTGGAAGGGGGGGGGGGGGGGGTCACAAATGCAGAAATGATTTTTTTCTAATTTAGGTGCACTTGGAGGGGGGGGGGGTCCATGACCCATGCAAATTTAACTCAATCGAGTGTAGTGGCTACCCCCCCCCCCCTCTTTTAGACGTTGAATTTTTATAGGCTACGTATAACCTGGCTGGGGATTTTCAAGAATTGGAATTAGTAATCCTTAATTGGGTGATTTCGGGATAACAATGAAAAAAAAAAACCGGCCAAGAGCATGTCGGGCGATGCTCAGTGTAGAGTTTCGTAGATGCTGCCCTGTTACAAAACATCCGTTCTAAAGGTCGTTTATTTGGCGGCGTTTACGTCAGTTTACTATTCGGCACTTCCTTTCACTATGCGTTTTTGACTAATAATTCAAAAACGGCTGAACCGATTTTACTCAATATAGTTTTTATTGAAAGTTCTTATCAGGCCTCACCAAATTTCAGCTTTCTAGTGCGAACGGTAACTGAGCTAGACCGCGGACAGACGGACGGACATGGCGATGTAACTGTTACGTAATAAGGCCAAATTATGTACAGAAGCATACACTGCTTTACCTACACACATATTAAAAATCCATTGAAACTATTAGAATTACCACCATTACACCGCCATGACCAACATTATTGCGCCGGCGGTCGGGGGGGCATGCCGGCGGTCGGGGGGGCGGATTTTCATTACGTTACCGTAGGTAATTTTCATACGTTTTTACCACACTGTCACAGATAATACACTGATGTTACGTTATTGGTTGCAATAATGTTGGTAATTAATTACATACGGTTGTTCCGAACGCGGAATAGAGGATTTATGATATTGGTGTAGATCAAGATATTTATTCGTCAATGTAAGCACATTACAATGCACTAATGAACGTCAGAGAAAAATAAAATACGTGAGTGTCGTGGAAAGTGTGTGAATCAAGTGCGATTGGAACGGTTATGTTATTTCATTTTATTTCATTTTTTACTTTTTCGTAAATATTGTGGTTTTAATTTTTTTTGCATTTTTAAAAAATTTTGGAAATTTTGGAAATAGTGGAAATTTTGGAAATAGTGGAAAATTTTGAAAGTTTTGTGAAATTTTGGAGATTTTGGAAATTTTGGAGATTTTGGAAATTTTGGAAATTTTGGAGATTTTGAAAATTTAGAAATTTCAAATTTTTGACATTTTCGAAATTTTTGACATTTTTGACATTTTCGACATTTTCGACATTTTTAAAATTCTCGACTTTTGAGGTTCTCGACTTTTTTCACTTTTATCACTTTGCCACTTCTCAGTTTCACTACACTTCACTTCACTTTATTCTATTTTATATATTTTTTATTTCATTCCATTTTACATGTTTCTCAATCGTATGGGTGTCGCGTTTTCGTGACGTGACGCTTTTTCGTAACGGTCACGTGACTTTTTTTCGCCTAGGCCCCCATCCGCGAACCGTCCGATAAGGAACTTCGTTCCAAAACTCCACCGGTTCTAACCCTGTAGGTGTACCTCTGGCCCAAGAAGTATTATGTTATGACCGAAAAGAAATTCGACGGGACTTATTTTTTTCAAAACAGTAAAACATTATTAGATCTTAAAGATACAAAATAATGCGTAGTTCTTCAAGAAGACATATCAAAACAGCTTGAGGGACAGATAATGTACCTATTGTTTAATTATAAAGAAAAATAAATCCTAATCTGAATGCTTCACAAAACGTTTGATATGTTTTCCTACCTAAACGGTGTCCTATAAATGTTAGATGATTTTGTAGTAGTTTTTTGGTTTGCTGCAATAACCCTTTGACATTCATGACATTTTCAAATATTTCTTAAGAGCGGGTAAAGGTAAATTTAAAGCATCGACGGGTAACATGTTATAAATATGAACACCTTGACCAAAAAATTACAAATTATTTCAATACCAACTTTCAACATACAAACTTTCAACCCCCTTTTCGCCCCTTCCAGGGTTGATTTTCGGGATGAAAACTGTTCATTGTCCTTTCCCGGGACTCAAACTATCTCTACACAAAATTTCATCATTATCCGTTCAGCCGTTAACTAATTAAAAAAAAACGTGTTCTGTTATCGATTCTAAGTATCTCCAGCCATCTTTTTTTCGAATATATTCCATGAACAGACTTTCGACTCTCTTCAGCTTTATTATATGTATAGATAGTTTTTATTGCAAGTACCTTTCAGGCGTCACTTCCATTATTTTTTTCAAATTTCATTTCATTTCAGTTCAGCGGTAAAAAAATCCTCATACCACCTTCCAACCCCCTTTTCACCCCCACAAGGGTTTGAAAACTATCCTATGACGTTTCTCGAGACTCAAATTATCTCCATACTCATTTCTATCTAAATCGTTTCAGCGGTTAAAAATTCTCCATACAAACTTTCAACCCCATTTTCACCCCCACCAGGGTTGATTTTCGGGATTAAAACTATATATTATCCTTTCCCAGGACTCAAACTATATCTATCCAAAATTACATCAAAATCCGTTCAGCCGTTTTCACGTGATGCGCGGTCAAATAAACAGACAAACAGATAAACAGACAAAAATTCTAAAAATTGTTGGAACGTGTTCTGTTATCGATTCTAAGTATCCCCAAATGACTTTTTTTCGATTATCTTCCATGTACAGACTTTCGACCCTCTTCAGCTTTATTATATGTATAGATGAAAAAATGTTTAAACAAACCTCAATGTTCAACCGACTTCAAGATTTCGAAGGAGGAGGTTATCAACTCGTCTCTCGAATCTTTGTTTTTTGCTATTTTTTTTTGTATGTTCACCGATTATTCGGAGACGTATGGACCGTTTTAGAAAATTCTTTTTTTGGTTTAAAGAGTTTTTATACTTCGCAGTTAGTCTCACTGTAACCAGGTCAGGATCTGATGATGGGATCCTGGAGAAATCGAGGAAACTCTTCAACTGTTATAGGCACAGCCATAGTGATTTGTGTATTTTTTACAGCAGCTCGAGCATTTGCTTTTGGAAAGGTGGAGGCTAAGTGAAGTCGGTTCTTTTTTGATTAACATTATTTTTAAATACCTATATTACCTATCGAGTCATGTGCAACACGTTGATATTTGGTAAAACATTTTTTTTGACAAATAGTTACATATCTGGCTGGAGTGTCCCCCATGAAAATATCTTTTTCAGCAAAACTTAGTAGCGGCATACAAAATACACCTTATGTTAAAATTTTATTAAGATATGTTTTATAGTTTCGGAGTAAAATAGCTGTGACATACGGACGGACAGACGGACATAACGAAACCGGTTACGTTTTTGCCATTTTGGCTGCGGAACCCTAAAAACCTACTTCACAAAATAATATTTCAAATGCCATTAAAATTATTGACAACCATGGTAAATCTCATAAGTCATATTATAACAATTAGTCCCAAGACGTAAAAAACCTTGTCGTGGAGGAGTTCCATTCTGGTCTTCACGAGCAGTTTCTATTTCACTAAAAAGCACTATTTAAATGCATTTGTTTGGTTTTTAGATTTAAAAAAAATCGCTATACGTCTGCTTAAGGTTGCAGGAGTTCCCTTGATTCCTCGTGGATATTTCCGGGAATCCCGCCAATCCGTCATTAGAAATGGATTTTAACAAACATGAGATCAATCTAAGAGACGCCGTGCATAAAGCATAGCGACGCCCCGCCCGCTCAAATGAACGCTGAAGTGCCAACTGCGAGGCAAATTTCCGCGCGCAAATTTTACTCTGGTTTCGGCAGTTTGGTTAATTTAAAAGTTGATAATTTTTATTTTGAGTATCATACAGTAGCACGGAGAAACAAAAAAATTACACGTGATATGTGTCCATACCCCCCCCTCCCCTGTGGTGATCATTGGTGATTTTTTCTTGACCCCCTCCCCCCCCTATACAATATGACGCGATTAATGGACGCCCCCTAAGGTGGTTTGGAACTCAAAAAACTGACACTATCAGGATAACCTAGCCTATAGCACATTACGCACGGTAATGAAATAAAACATAAACAGTGGTTTAACAACTGTATTGAATTCAATTTTTTTCAAAACCGTATTATTGGAAGCGCAATAAACTACTACTGGTTCGGAAAGGAGCCCCAACTGAGAAGAACCAGCGTAAGAAACTCAGCGTATGTGTGCTTGTAGTATGGCACAATAGCTGAAATTTGTCTATGGTCTCAAAAATACAGCTACCATAAACAAATTTCCGTTTTAATAGACAAATTTCAGCTAGTGTGAAGAATTTCGCACTAAATTCCGCTCTAATGTGTGGCGCCCCTTAAGTGAAATATACTTGTAGATGCTTGAAATAACGATATTCCTGTTTAGAAATTAATTCGTTCCTTTATTTTCACCATGCATTTTATGTAGCATTTTAATTTTGTATGGATTATACTTTATTTATTATAAGGTACGTTATACACACTTATCCCCTTAAATGGGCACTTTTAATTTCTGACTCTGGTATCACTGTACCTAACAGGTAAGTTTTAGGATGGGACAGCACAAAAATAAATGTCGATATTAACATTAGCAGTATGTTATACTTTTTATTTATAATAGAAAATGAAGAAGAAAAATAGAAACACAAATTGGAAACAGATACCCATTACAATCAAAATATCAACTGCGAAGGACTCTGGAACATCACGATGTCGCTAGTGACTGATTCATCATTGTTCATTACAGTGAAAAATTCACTTGTGGATAGAGGAACGTCTAGTGTAATTGGAAGCACATTGGAACGGTAATCTAAACACGTGGGTTCGAATCCCGTGATGTTCCAGAGTTCTTTGCAGTTTATTGTTTCATTGTAATAGTTATTTGTTTCCAATTTGTATTATTTTCCATCAAAATATTAAATTGATAGTATAAAAGTTATTCTAATTCAGCTTGCAAGATTTGTCTTGAACAAATAGACAAACTAACTTACGTAGAATACTAACATTGTAAGTAATATGCTGGTAGAAAAACTTGATATTTAATCACAACTTAACATTATAATTTTATCAATAGCTAAACCTTATACGTGGTAAAGAAACAAAAATATATAACTAACCTACGATCAATGTTTCTCTGCGTCCGTAGGAAACACCTTAGACAACCCTACACGTGATCCCTGGGTGGTGCTAAAAGAGTTACAAACTTGGCAGCTCTACTGTCCTACCTGGACCTCGCAGCACTCTCTGGAATTTCTTCATCATCTGCTTTCCCACTACCCTAGGGAAGAAATGCCTATCTATATCCAGTGACATGTAGGCATACGATAAATAAATCTACGATAAAATGTGACATTTTCAAGTCAAAGGTACATCATTATCGGTTGTCAATAAGGCGTTACTATAAAAAAATCATTTAGAAATTAACTCTATTAACAACCGACATTGATGTACCTTTGACTTGAAAACGTCACAAATATCGATACTTAAGTATATTATTATCGACGGCGCGTTCCTCGCACTATCTACGTTTACTTAAAGATGACATTATCTCGTTCACGGACAGGTTGTCTGTGTCTGTGTTTGTACTTGTGTGAGTATATTTTATGCTAGTGTGAGTATATTTTATGCTAGTGTTTGATAATTTTATCGTGTGCGTGTGTAGCGACGTCAATGGAAAATGCATTAGTGTTAACAGTATTTGTGTGCGTTTCCTCGTCCCCCGCGCCGAAATTGGCAGACTTTTCTGATAGAAATTAGTGCGCGTCTCGCATCCGGTTGGTTTAATAATCAAAGCTTACAAAGGACTGACTGACTGCAATCATCAGAACGATAATCTGACTTTGCCTTTAGTTAGGATATAGTGACGAAGTGCTAACGATCAGCCCATATACTTGTAACATGTGACTATGTCGATGTGCAATTGGATCGCTGCGGTTGACATACTTCTATAACTCCCGTACCAACCGTGCGAGGTTGCTCTCGTGCAAAAAATTGTATCGTACTATCGAACCAAATGAATCGTGACCCACTGGGGAACCTTTTCATAGAAAATGTCATAGTGACATCGCATTGCATTGACAAGGAAAGTTCTTATAACACGTACTATGAAAAAGTTCTAATGTGGGTCAGGAATCAAGTGGTTCGATAGTACATTTGTACAGAAACAAAACTTAGAAGAAAAAAAACTGACATTTTGTTTTTTACTTTAGGAAGAAAAGTAGGTTATGGAGAGCAAACATAATACGTGTTTAGGCTTCCATAGCTAAAATGACAATAAACTTATTTTCTTGAAAGGTGTTTTGAACGAGAGAAAAGTGAACACTTTAAAAAAATCGGATTATTAAGTAGCCCATGAAACGTAATGTAAACGTAAATTTCTAATTCAGGTAGAACATAACATTCTCCATTTTTAGGGTTCCATACCTTACGCGTGGACCTATAGCATGTTGAAATTTACATCAAATACGTATGTCTGCGGTCCCTTAAAGCTGTAAAACGGCATTTAAGCCGTATTTTCTAACACTTCGCAGGGGACCCAAAACCTATAGAGAACTTCCCATAGACATCCTAAGTAAAGAAAAAACGTCCGAAAATGGTTAATTAAAAAAAAATGTTTATTACCAATACCAAAAAAAAAAAATTACAAACAGAATTTGTTATTCCATCCCAAAAACAATTGCGTAGATTTTTTTTTTACCCTCAATCAAATTTTCTTTTCGTGATATGTACCGAATTGGATGCAGCAATGTTCGAGGATTGTTAAAATAGTGTGATGTACGGAACCCTCAGGGCGCGAGTCCAACTCGTACTTGGTCGGTTTTTAAAACGCGGCCTAATCACTGTACAGCGTATAGGCAACAAAAACATTATATGATTTAACTTTAATTATCTTAACATAATCCCTTTTCAACTATTGAAGATAAGGAAAACACATTCTTATCTTTGCTAGTACCTTATTATACACTTGATTACGATCATGAGTATAAAATATGCAAGTATGTAATTTAAATAATACCTATGTAGGTCCGAGTGCTGCAATGAGATTAAATAAGTACTTAATAATGATAAATGAATATAAAAATAAGTGACCTCCACCAAAGGGTGTTGAACTTATTTGTTCTTAAGCAAATGCATTAATATGATTATAAATGCACAAATAAATAAATAAATATATTTATGATAAAACTAACGCCACATTTTAATTTTTGTTTTTTAAGTTCGTGACTGTCTCATTTTAACCTTGATATTTTTCAGGTTTGATATTCATTTATAAGATTTATGAATTAAGATATTTATTTAATAAATTTGGGCGCCTATTTACCACTATTTCTCTAATCTCATGAATTAAGGGCAGGTACTACTAGCGACAGTCTCAAGACATCGACGTTTATTAAAGCAAAATTTGATGACGCGTTCGTTATCAGTGACATAAGACCATATCGCGAAATAAGAGTATTATGCAAGACCCGCTGTAGATTCGTTACTGTCATTATCACGCAACGACCACGCATGGGGTCCGTGCTCTTTATCAAATCCGGACCAAATCGGTTTCACGGAGCTTACAAACATGATATCTACTATGATAAAGAATAACATATCGATTGTTTTATGTCTACAAGCAGTTACTAGGCGTATAGTCTTTGCATATTATTATTACTAGTAGTCCGCCTCGAAGTGAGAAAAATGGCGATTTCCTTGCAAACGAGTTGACCAGTATAACAAGACCCTTATGATGATTATTTCGCGCCTTCTAGCTCTATAACCTCTTGTTCGATCCTGCTCATACTCGCTACGTACTCTCAAATTATATGTATTTCTGCTAAATCAAAAAGCCATCGAAATGCTGAGACGTCCCAGTAGCACAAGTTACGCTCCGCTCGTTCGATTAGAATAGCTGTTTCTCGCAACGCCGTTTCCGTGAAATTTTACAACACCCTAAGGGTTCAATTCCAATCTGGGCAGTAGCTAGGGGTGAGGAGGGAGGAAATATGGGGCAATTCTCTATTTTAAGAACTACCATCGACTATTTCAATATAGTAAATTCCCTACCTTGTTATTGGCCATACCCTACCTAACTTCAACTCTGGCTATGGCCCTGATCCTCAAAAAATTGTGTTAAATTTATATCTACTTACGTTAATATCTTCAAGCGCACCCTGGAAGTCCAGCCCGCAGGTCTTAGGGTCGTAGTAGCGGTACTTCTTGTGGTTAATCTTGAGGGTGTTGCAGATCTGGGGGTGGTTGCCCCACGTGGGGTTGGGCAGCCACACCTCCTTGTTGCCGTAGTGATGGACGAGGAACTCGAGGCCGAGCCGCAGCGCGCCGGTTCCGGACAAGGTCTGGTTACAAATAATAACATCTGTTGCATCACAATTTACAGATAAGCTGAGTAACTGACTAACTAGGTCTATGAAACTTCCCAATCTCATATAATAAAATATAATGTACAGTCAACCAATTTGACTCCTAGGCCACTCTAGAACCTTGTCACAATAGCTAGTTTGTTAGCGAATAGGTTACGTTTATACGTATCCACGGGCAACTGTCATTACGACAAGGTTCTACAGTGGCCTAGGAATCAAACTGGTTGACCGTACTTCTTAGGTATGACAGACGGCTTGGCACAACAAACCCGCGAAAAAATAAAGGGAGAGCCCATGGCCTGGCCCGTGAGAGCGAGTAAGAGCGTGGCCGTCCATGTTCACCATTTCTTTGACCCAAAATAGCCGAACAGTAAACCAAGTTACAGCCCGCGCGATATCGGATAAAACGCAGTTTACCACAAATTGGAAACAGGTATGCATTGCAAATGAAAAATGAACTGTGAAGCAGTCTGGAAAACCGCAGGATTTGAACATGGATCTTCTGGATTACGAGTCCAACATGTTCATTGCATTATTTGAATTTGGAGACCTCTGCTTCCAGCCAACACGGGGCTGTTGTCGCCAAATATCAGTTTAGACCACTTCGCCACTAGTAAACACTCGAGGATCGCTAGATTACCTTGTTCTACCTTAACTGCCTGTTCGTACGCATGAATTGCTAAGAAATAAAGTCACACCAGGTTACACCAGGGCGAACCAGACGAAAGTACAATTAGTGTTGTAGAACAGTCAACGAGAACTACTAGACACAATTGGGACACGTCAAAGAAGGTAGTAGATCACAACAAGCTAAAATGGGCGCTCTCGACATTTCAGCCCTATAAAACCCCGGGCCCAGATGGAATCTACCCCATCCTACTACAAGAAGGCGCCAATGTACTTATACCACACTTGAGTAGACTGTACAGGGCGTGCATAGCCTTCGGACACGTTTCGCGTGTTTGGAGGATGGTAAAAGTAACGTACCTACCTAAACCGGGCAAGGCAGATTACACAGACGCCAAATCATATCGGCCAATAAGTCTATCATCATTCTTCCTCAAGGCGTTGGAAAAACTGGTGGATAGACACATAAGAGATGGTCCGCTCAAAAGACATCCTCTGCACCAGATGCAATGTGCTTATCAGGCCAGCAAATCAACTGAGACAGCACTGCACCTGGTGACGACCAGAGCAGAACAGGCAATAGAAAACAAAGAACTATGCCTCGCTGCTTTTCTAGATGTAGAGGGAGCGTTTGACCGCACCACCTACCAAGCAATTAGTGTTGCAGCATTAAAACACGGCATAGAACCGACCATATGTAAATGGATAGGCAACATGCTAAATAGCCGACTTATTAAGTCCTCTCTTATGGGTGACGAAATTATTGCAACGGCCACAAAATGTTGCCCACAGGGAGGGGTTCTCTCACCAACTCTTTGGAGTTTGGTAGTCAACTCACTCTTGGAGGAACTGAATAAAGGCCCAACTTATACGGTAGGATATGCAGATGATTTAGTGATACTTGTTAACGGGAGATTCCCCAGCACGGTATCAGAAATCATGAACGGAGCACTGAGGCTTGTGCAGCAGTGGTGCAATAACCACCAACTCTCGATCAATCCAGGCAAAACAGTGGTAATACCATTTACCAGGAAGAATGGTATGAAGCAACTAAGGATCTACGGAAGGGTACTAGAAATATCCAATGACGTAAAGTATCTAGGTCTGACACTGGACAAAGAACTAAATTGGAAAAAGAATGCCGACCTCACCATAACTAAGGCTATGAGAGTGTTTGGCATGTGCAGGTCAGCATATGGCAAAACCTGGGGCTTAACCCCGAAGGTACTGAGGTGGATCTATACCATGATGGGAAGACCTATCATTCTGTACGGGAGCCTGGTCTGGTGGCCAAGGACGCTAAAGAGCACATGCAGAGAAGCCCTAATGAAAATACAAAGAATGGCATGCATGGCTATCACCGGCGCATTCAAAACGACGCCAACGGCGGCGCTAGATGTATTACTTGATCTACCGCCGTTACACTTAGTGCTACAGTCTGAAGCGCGCAAATCGTTACACAGATTGGCTGTTGTAGGCCTCTGGGACGACAGCAAGCCGAAGACCAAACACACAAATGGAATCTGACAATTTCATGGATAGGTTAACAAGCATGGGCTGTGACAAGATGCAACCCAAGTTTGTTTTCCAAAAGAATTTTAAAGTAAAAATTCCCACAAGGGCCGATTGGGCCGAGGGTCTTGAACCACCAATCTCTGATGGTGAAGACAGCATATGGTACACAGACGGTTCCAAAATAGGATCGAGTACGGGAGCTGGCATTTATGCAAATGACTACAGTAGTAGTATAAGCATGGGCAATTATGCAACAGTGTTCCAAGCAGAGACGTATGCTATTATTGCCTGTGCACAAGAGAATATAGATAGACAGACCCGGGGAAAGAATATCTATATACTCAGCAACAGTCAGGCAGCGTTTAGAGCACTTATAGCGCCCGAAGTGGAGTCCAGACTGATATTCAATGGTATCCAAGTCCTCAACAGGCTTGGAAGGCAAAACAAAGTGCAACTGATGTGGATCCCAGGGCACGAGGGCTTTATCGGCAACGAAAATGCTGATGAGCTTGCTAGAAGGGGCTCTATGAATAACTTCTTAGGCCCGGAACCATTTGTGGGGCTCTCAAAGGGAACCATAACAACGGCCATAAAGGACCACACCAAACATAAACACCAACAAGAGTGGGGTAGTTTAACAGGTCTAAGGCATTCAAAGCTCTTCATGCATAGAGTTGACTCAAGCTGGAGCAAAAAGCTTTGGAAACTTAGTAGAAAAAGGCTCCAAATCATAACAGGAGTTTTTACAGGTTATTACGCCGTGAAAGGAGTACTGGCTAAAATGGGACTGTCAGACAATACTGATTGTAGAATGTGTGGCGAAGAGGAAGAAACAATCAAACACTTAATGTGTGAATGTCACGCTCTTGCCAGACTAAGAATGAGGGACTTTGGAATCGGCTATCCAGATCCAGAGGACCTGAAAGCACTGCCCTTGAGCTCCATCACCCAACACATAGAGATGGTTGAAAAAGCTCTTGAGTAAGTGTACTAGGTGTAATTACACAAAAGATCCCTTTGGGTCGAAGTGTATCCATATGGGCCCCCGAGCCAAATAAGATAAGATAAGATAAGAAATAAACTCTATCAAAATTGGTGTATCAAAGGTGTTGTTACCTGTACGGTGGCGTTGGACTTATCGGCCAACACGGGGCTGTTGTCGCCAAATGCTAGTTTAGCCACGGCGTCGGTGTAAGCCGCCTCGCCGCCGATGGGCGCGTACTCGTGGTTCAGGCCTTTGTTGTACAGGACTTCTTCGGCCTGTTGATGATATAATATGTGTAGATTACGACTACTAATATAGAAACCGGGTTACTCCGTTTTCCTCGTGATTCCGGGTCGAACTCATCTAAAATTTTCAGTATAAAGGAGTGTACAACATTCAATAAAATGGACCAATTGTTACATAAATGTGATTGCTATCGAAAACTGCATTATAAAAATTGCTTCCTGATTACTTGTTTTTTAGAGATTCTGATACATGCTTGAAGGTGGCCCAAAATATTCTTCAAATTTAGATCTAAACCATCAATGAATACTACTCTTGCTTTGTACACTTGGTAATCGTAATCCTAGGCTGTTCAGTAATAGTACATTACTTACCAAGGACTAGACGTGTGCGCCGCGCCGGCGTGGCGTAGCCGCGCCGTGGGACCCACGCCGCCGCCGCCGCCGCGGATTTCAAAATCCACGTCGTTGGCCAAAATTTCGGAATTCGGCAAAAAATAGCCAATGACAATTACCGATGAAGGAAAGTCAGTTGAAAATTTTACAACGTATATTGACGAATTAAACCATGAAAACATCTACACATTGAAATATTTAGGGTTTGGTCGTTCCTTCTCTTTCGGGAGATAGAGAGAGAGAGGAGAATAAATGAGTATGATTGGTTAATCATTGGCTCACCTAACAAATATGAACTCGATGGCCTAATTAATAATAATAAGACTGGTAACGAAAATAATAAATCTGGCATCAAAATTGTACCACCAACTAAATTTCCATGAGAAAAGAAGTGTTTTCGGTGGCAGGATTGATCCTTAATACTGAACGGTATGTTTGGATCTACTGCGAGTCAAAAAAGGATCTTCATCATCACTAGTCGTTCCCTCAACGCTGAGGATCATGTCATGTCCTTCTGTTGAGGACCAGGTTCCTCCATAGGCTTCTATCCCTGGCTAAGCGCATGGCTTCTTGCAGTTTTAATTGCATGGGTGCAGTGATTTGGCCACACGATATTGCATGGGGAAGGCCTCTTAGTCTTGTGCCTTCAACTTTTCCCGTCATGATGATCCTCTCCAGGCTATCCGAGGAGCGTCGAGAGAGGTGTCCAAAGTATGTGAGTATGTGGTCCTGGCACGTCGTAGACAACCGGCGTTTTATGCGTATGGACTGATTAGTGCGCATCGCAGCCCAAGGTATCCGTAAAAGCCGTCGCCAACACCACATCTCAAACGCGTCGATACGGCTTTTCGGATCTGCCTTGATAGTCCAAGTTTCAGAACCGTATAGGAAAATTGGAAACACCAATGAACGTATAAGTCTAACCTTAGTCTGCCTCTGTATGTCGTGATCTCTCCAGATCCTATCTAACCAAGTCATAGCACTCTTCGCTATTTGAATCCTCCGGATGATTTCACGTTCACAGCTACCATCGTTAGATCAAAGTGCGCCGAGGTAGGTGAAGGCGCTGACGCATTCTAGGTCTTTCAGTTCTAGGCTTCGTGGAGGAGACTGTTTCCGGTGTACGAACATTAACTTGGTTTTCGCATGATTGACGTGAAGTCCTAATTCGATGCTTTCCGCTTCTATTCGCCGGAACAAAAGACACATCGCCTCCTCATCACTGGAAGCCAAGAGCGTTGTGTCGTCAACATAGCGTAGGTTGCAGATCGTTTTGCCGCCAATTGATATGCCACCGTCCCAGTTCTCGGTTACCTTACGTAAGATGTATCCGCCGTAGATATTAAAGAGCTTCAGAGACAATATACAGTCTTGTCTTACTCCTCTTTCCGGCTGGAACTGGTCCGACAAGATGTTCTAGATGCGAACTCGGCAGTACTTTCGGCGTACAAGTTCTCAATAAGGTGAGCTAAGTGAGCAGGGACTTCCATCTCCAGGAGCACGTACAGCATGTTTTTCCATCTAATGCAGCTTGTTCCATTCACGACATCTCTCGATGATCTGGCGCACGATGAAAATCTGCTCCCGTGTCCCTCGCCCAGACACAAAGCCAGCCTGCTCTGCAGGTATTTGCAGCAACATTGTCAATCGTGAATTCATGATGTAAAGAAATACTTTACTGGCATGCGATATAATAGACAAAGTTCTATCGTTGTCACATTTTAGCTTTGAGCCTTTTTTATGGAGAGGTATAACCATGTATTCAGTCCAGTCTCTCGGCCACTGGCCAGTTCTCCACACTTTGCAGCAAATCTGGTGTAAAAACTGTGTACCTTCGCCACCTAGATTCTTTAGGAGACTAGCGCATATATACCATCAGTACCCACGGCATTAACTTTCAGACGTCTGATGGCGTCTTCCACTTCGGAAATAAGTATGTCCGGTTCTAGTGGATGCACAGCGTCATTCTGCACTAAAAATCTTCCGGAACTTCTCGATGGAGTTGTTCCGAATAGTCTCTCCATCTAGCCAACGGATACTGATGGGAACACTTTGTCCAGGTCTGATAAAGTGTTTCCATCAGTATCCGCTATCTGGCAGCTTTGTATCTGGCAGGTTTGTAGTCGCGGGTGAGAAGTTAGACTTTCTGGAACAAGTCTTTAGAATGGGCAGTTGCAGCATGATTTTCGATTTCGTCACACAAAGCATGGATGAATTATTATTCTTATTGCGTCTGCATGCCCTTTTCACGCCAGTCTGTAGCCTGGAATACTCCTTTCTTGCTATGTCTGTGTTAAGGCCTTGTTCTTTGAGAGTCCTTTGTCGCTCAATAAGTTGCCAGGTAGCATCAGAAATCCAGGGTTTCCGTCTTGCTTGGCTCCCAGGAGTGGAGATGACTTCTTTCGCTGTTTCGGACACAACCGCCTTGAAGCCATTGCATGTTGTCTCTGTATCTTCAAAAAGATCCCTTATAACGACCTTTATCTTGAGAGGCAACCTTCTGGCGAGCTCCCGCAAGACAGGACCGTCTAGCTTGTCACATTTCTTGGTAGCTGGTTTTGGTACACGCTTTAGATAGAGTTGGCTTTAAAAGGATCTTAATCCATCACAATTATGAAAAACATCAACATAAAAGCGATTTCCGAAAAATAGGCAGGACTGAAGCAAACGGCATTATATATCGTTTTATGTTCCTTGTTCCTAACAAGTTTTTGATAAGTATTTAACATATGCGAAACGTGAGCCTTGCAAGCGGAGCCAAAAGTGACCTTGACGCCGGCGTGGCGCAGCCACGCCGCCAAAAATTCCCGGCGCGCCGCCGCCGCGGATTTTTATGGCGGCGCACACGTCTACCAAGGACTGTAAAAGAAAGAAAACCCGAATTCGCAGGTATTTGTAACCCGAGCCGCAGACGAAGGTTGTAAATATATGTGATAGAGGGCTTTCTATTTTACTGCCCATGGTGAGTACACAATTTTACGTCTTCACCTGGTGTCTTTAGTCTTAGTGTGTGTACTAACTGTACTAAGTACTAACCCTGTGCAGGTATAATTCAGTCCATGTCAAACTTGTCAAAGATATGTTTACTTTTTTGAACCTTACTCCTTTAATTGTAATAAGGTGCAAAAGTGTAAATATACCGTTGGCGTCGACTGTACAAGATTATTGGCATCTCTAAGTAAACTTACGGCACATATGGTGAGTATGCCCTGCTTGTGAAGATGATACAACATTGTAAACGTGACGTCAGTGGTTAGAGTGGTCCTTTGTCAAACATGCAAAATCACGTTGCAGCAGACTTGCTAAATTCTTACTCACTTTCTTGACGGAAGGCAGCACGAAGGGCTGTCCGTTGTCGTCACGGTAGGCGCCGACGCCGAGGTTCACCTTCCTGCTGTCAGTGTCCCGTTTGTAGGCCTCCGTGATACCCAGGATCACGTCAGGCGGGCCCATCTTCACTTGGCTCCACCAGTGGCTATGGATTGCAGAATGTTATGTACTCAACTTGAAAGCACAGGATATTTCTTCAACATGTCACTGGATATAGATAGGCAATTCTTCCCTGGGATAGTAGTAGTGGGAAAGCAGATAATAAAGAAAATCCAGTGAGTGCTGCGAGGTCCAGGTGGGACAGTGCAGCTGCCACGTTTGGTCAACCTATGGGACCAACGCTGAGATCGCGAAATTTTTTTTGGCTGTTTCATACATTTCAGCCGATCAGATTAGGATTTTGTTTGGGAAGGCCAAAAATGTATTTCATAGAAATAGTTGTTCAGTATGGTCTACCTAATATAATCATCTCGCACAATATGGAGATGGGCTGGTTCATGAAGTAACCAAGATCACACCACAAGCGGAACATCTGGTTTTGATATGGAACTCAGTAAGCTTAAGGTTGAGCGGCCTGAAGAATACTAATCATGAGTCCCCTATTAGTGACATTAAAGATATGTGTATAGTTTGGCACCTATAATGTATACAATTATGCATACATCTTTAAAAAAAAATATTGGTCTATAGAGACTGCAACTTGTTTCCTTTTATTTCTCACTAGCTGTAAATTTTCAAAGTTAGGAGAATGGGAGCAAGTAAAGTACAGTCAGCTGCAGAGAAAAAGACCCCCCCCTGCATACAAACTGTGTATGCAGCGTGGGCCTTTTTCACTGCAGCTGACCGTTCACGCCTTTTAATAAATTCACAATGTTGTAAATAAAAAGTGTTATTTTTATATAATATTAACCATTCTAAAGAAAATATGATGGTTCGATGGGTCTGTTTTTCTTTTTATTAAATTGCCCTAAAATTGTTACAAAATATTTTACTTTATAGAAATATATTAATTTATAACTCACATTGTCTTTGAACATGTTGTCAATGGAAGAATGGAGTTCTTTAAACACATTTATTATGTCCTTAGAGATAAGTCCTTAAAAACTCTTAATAATCATGTTTCAGTATTGAGGTTTCCCTTAAATCTTTAACACTTAACACAAGCTCCTTAAATCCCATATAAAATTAATTAATGTAGATGTAGTGTGTTCCTCCCAGCAAAAGTGTAAATTATATTTGTTACGTTTTTGGACTAACTTAATAAATTGCAACTGTCTACCTATTACCATTCAGCTCTATTTTTAAGTGCCAAAATTCGAATACCATTTTTTGTACACTCCAACCCAGCCTGCTGATAGACAGATGGATTAACTGATGATTTGACAAGACAGTGGTAATACTTTTCTACTAAAATGCATAGACTTATATATTACTTCTAAAAAGGGGTTTGTTTGTAAACTCGTGGGTACATAGTACATAGTGAAATATGGCCAATATTCTTATATCTGCTATCAGTGCTATTTCAGATGTTTCTGATATACTATAATGGGTCTCCAAACTATGGCCTGCCAACCTAAGCTAAGGGTCTGCATTGGGCCCAAGATAAGAGCCAAATTGCATACAATCTGGCCTGCAAAAAGGAAGCGGAGGCAGAGAAGTTTGGAGACCCCTGCTATATATATATGATCAACAAATTCACTTCAAAATAACAATGTGAATTCCTAGGAGTTTTGTGTGTCTTTACTCTCTACAGACAAGAAATTTAGTGATGTGTGAAATACAATAGAATCAACAAAGTCAAATATGACAGTGAGTGGTGTCATTTACCAAGGGTATTGTTTTGTGATTAATTAAGACAATCAACTATAATCATATATAATTTGTGATACTTAGAAATGTAAAATTACAATTGGTTTTTAACTGTTCTTGTAAATAAAATAAATAATTAAGAGAATAAAGTTCATATTTGCAATAGGTATGTCACTTTATAGTAGTTTTCAAGTGGTGTTATAACACTCTATGAATGCAGCATTGCAGTTGATACTGTGTAATAAATATTGAAACATCCTGAGCTTGACTGCATTGCTGCTTTTAAAGAAGTTTGTTTAACCTTGTCAGAATTCGTTGATTGATGTTTTTAAAATTAGAAGTAGTTGCTTGTTAAAAAGTTAAAATAGAATACTGTTTATTCTTATGCCTTTTTCTAGCAAGAAAGTTATTAATCTTATCAGAATAAATAACCTATCACCAGGCCATATTCTAAGTCTATGTAAAAAATCCTAGCTCAGTAAAAATGCAGGGTCTTTAAATTGCAATTACTATGACTACTGGAATATTACGTAAATAACCGGGTGGTGCCGGCTGGGTGCACCTTACCTGGCCCTCGCCGCGGCCGCGCCGATGGCTTCAACATTGTTGTTTTTAAGCACTTGAACCGATAAATTCTTTAGCGCGTGAGCCATTTTTACGGCGTTTGTATGGCACGTGGAGCGATTCTGCAATAACTGGCGGTGGCGCTACGTACGAACCGGGTGCCGGGTTCGAGCGCTGCGCTTATCGCGGCGCGGCAAGGCAAGATTAGATTAGTGTAGTGTCCTCGAAAAACTGCGGGATCTCATATCTTTCATAGGGTATCCCTTCCGAATCCCGTAGTACTGTATTCGTAATAGAAATAAAATTAGATTAAACAGTAAAACATTCCTTTGTTATCATCAGTTGCACAGTCAGCACATAGACTAGTTTAAAAATGAATCAATACAAAATCACTACAAATACAAGTATGAAATGTATCTTTAACAATTAACAAATTTTCATTGATGTTTGGGAAAATATAGTTTTGTGGCAACATTTTTAAGTAAACGTCAGTTTCTGCAAATGCGTCACTGCGTCAATGTCGCAGAAGGTCAATTTTCAAGGATACAATAAATATTTATTTTAGATGACAGATTTCTGAGGGTGGAGTGGAGGTTGGGTGATTTTAATAACATAGTAATTAGTGATAATTTGTTTGGTTTCTAACAAAAGCGGGCCGTTGGTTAGAAGCAAAAGATCTTTCTGCCTCGAGAATGCATAATGCGTAGAAAGGAACGACGGCACAAAGGGAGTATTCTCAATATTCACTCTGTCGCACAGAATAATTTTCTACGATTATTATTTATCAAGGAGACATACAATATTTTATTTTCTAAGTACTGTTTCTTTAAACGATTTCTCCTTTTATAATCAAGTCTAGTTAAAACAATCAGAAAATCACGGTTTACTTTTGTATTAAAATTAAACTTAGAGATTTTCGTTCGCTCTAAGAATAGCACCCTCAAACCGGAATGTCAAAATATAATGACGTTATTCTTTCTGTGTAAAGAGGTGGATAGAAATTTCATATTTATTTGTTGTTTAATTAATTGATAATGGCTGCTGAAATCAAGCCCGCACCCAGGACGCCCAACGACAGGTTCTCCACAACGAAGAAACCGGCCCTCTTGAGTAAATTGGAAGGATGTACAGACGATGTCAACGCAGCGGTTGTTATTCCTGGCGAGGATGGAGTAATTAGCGTTTGCGACGATAAGTGAGAGTTTTGGCTTATTTTAATTAGCTCATATCACTCTTAGATAGTGCTGCCTCATTTTCGGGTGGACACTTTTCGCTTACGTAGGTTTCATTTCATGTTAAAGATACCCCCAAAGTTAATAACTATTCTGTTGTAGTCTATCTGGACCATCTGTTTTATGATTATTATCATATTGATCTTTGAGATAACAGATGCCATATGTCTTGCCCCTGAACAAAGCCTATTCATCCATGAAACCTTGAGTGTTAGAGATGTGATACATTTCTTATAATTATGTTAATTGGTTCCTTGTATGGGTTGTTCATGGTTTGTGTGGTGTCACCTAAAGCATATTTTGGCTCAACTGTACAATATGTGACATCGAGTTCAGGCTTCATATTTTTTTTGTAGCTTCTACTCGCCAAAAGACAACACCTCACCAAATTTTAAGTTGCAGAAACGCTTGGTTTGCGAGATAAAAAATAATCAAAGTTCCATATAAAATCCCCATTTTACACTGCCATGACACAATATTTTGCGTTTCGTTAAACGTGTTGAGAAAAACTAAAACGTGATGTTTTGTTTTATGTTCAGTTTTTACATAAATACAGTTTTTTCGACTTATTTGTGTACAATAATAGTCACATGATATTTATTCAATGATTCTTTTAATTTATAAGCATTATTTTGTGGAAATTTGTTGATTAATAATTATCAAAAATGGTACGATTTTACTAAAACGCGTCAAACAAAACGCAAATAGAATTGGCGGGGTCTGCGGGCGGGGGATACGACATGACACTTTGTAGGAACTTTTTAGGTTAGTTCAAAGTAGTTTCAGACAGACTCTAAGGCAGGTCGGTGTAGGTACGACGACGAGCGAAGCGAGGAGTGAGAGTTAGGTAGAACTGCGACCCTACAGCGCGCGAGCCGAGCGAGCGAAGCGAGCGTGCCGCGGCAGCGGCCGGCGAAGCGCCAGAACCTAACACTATCACACTCCCCCCCTCTCCTCTGCAAAATATTGTGTCATGGCGGTGTAAAATCGGGATTTTATATGGAACTTTGATTATTTTTTATCTCGCAAACCAAGCCTTTCCGCAACTTAAAATCTGGTGAGGAGTTGTCTTTTGGCGAGTAGAAGCTACAAAAAAAATATGAAGCCTGAACTCGATGTCACATATTGTACAGTCCTTCCCATATTTTTAAAAGTAGACTTGAATGCTTATTTCTTATGATTGAAACAAAGGTGACACCGGAAGTGCTCATGTTAAAGCTAAGCTAAGCAGCTGCTATATGATATGTTTACATTAAATGTAGTGTAAACATAGCAGGTTCCATGGAACTATTGTGAACAATGAGATGGTTCATAAGAAGTTCTATAATGAAATTGAATTGAAAGTTTTGCTGTGTGTTAGCCCCAGGAATCGGAAAATGGTATTTGCTAAAAATACGTACTTTTCATTCTTATTTTACTCTTTTATTTACTTTTTCATATTTAACCAGGCAATGTAATACACCAAGGCACTACAGAAATAAAATATCCCATCAAAAACATTACATGTACAAATGCCAGTCTCGCAATGCGGTTTTCCTACTGCAAAAAATATTAAGATCTAATGTAAAACCTAGCGTTTACTAACAACATGTCATTGTGATCCTTTGAATATTAGATGTCCATATTTTCGACCGAGCGGAGTGTAAGCGCAGTGAAGTTCTTTCAAACAACTTTGGCTACCTAGATGTCTGTGCATTTCGATTGCTTGTTGATTATGAATAGTTGTCGCGCGATAACTTTAGTATCGTTTTTCTGATTTATATGAAATTTGTTGGGGTTGTAGTAGAGCACAATACAATTTGAGAGTTAGTTCATGAGCATGATCAATCCAGGGGTTATGGAGCTAGAAGACTCGAAAAAATCATCATTAGGGTCTTGTTATATTGGTCACTCATTTGCAAGAAAATCCAGAGTTTTCAGTTCGAGGTGGACTGCTAGTATAGTTATAATAGACTAGCCTTTTCCCGCGGCTCCGCCCGCGTACTATAAGTACTCAAAAAGGATACGATACCCATGTCCATTTTCAGACTTTGTGACCACATTTGCCCCTTTTAGGGGTTAATTTTCAAAAATCCTGAAACACGTGTTTACTAATTTATCGTTAGGAACACTCCTGTGAAGTTTCCAATAAAATAGTCTAACTAATCTTGATTCGCAATACAAACTTTGGACCCCCATTTTACCAACTTAGGGGGTGAATTTTGAAAAATCCTTTCTTAGTGCATCCCTAGACCTTATAAGGAACCTACGTGCCAAATTTGGAATCTCTAGAATAAGCGGTTTGGGCTGTGCGTTGATATGTCAGTCAGTCAGTCAGTCAGTTTCTTCTTTTATATATTTAGATAAAATGACCTGGCCATCATATCTGGAGGAGCCCAAACTTGGTATGTTTTGAAAATGATTTTTGTTATAATTTAAAAAAAAATACCGGCCAAGTGCGAGTCGGACTCGCGCACCGAGCTTTCCGTACAAACCTGTGGGTATATAGGGGTAGTAAAATTATTAAAAATATTTTTATTATATGATGTAACTAAAAATTTACGGTTTTCGCAATTTTTCCTTTATTTGTGCTATAGGCTTCGTGCCAAATTTCAAGTTTCTGAGTTCACGGGAAGTACCCCGTAGGTTTTGCGAGTGCCGAAAAACTCTAAAATTTGCAGCATAAACAACTATATCTTTTGATTGCGTTGGCTTTTAAGTTTGATTTTTTCACAGCTCTAAGGGACAATAGACCTGAGTATTTGATATAAATTTCAGCTTGATACCTCCACGCGTTCCTGAGAAAAATGGTCTTGACAGACAGACGGACAACAAAGTGATCCTATAAGGGTTCCGTTTTTTCCTTTCGAGGTACGGAACCCAAATGGTTAAAATGTAATGATGTGGTATATTTTTAGAATCGTCTTGAAAAGCCCATTCATATGATATCACACGCGATAGGATTCTGAAAAAAAATCATGACCCCCCTCCCCTTGCAAGGGAATTTTTTTTAAGAACTGCGGGTCAAAAAAAAGTTTTGGCGTCTAGTATGCGTGTTCCAAATGGCTAAACTGTACATCGATTTCCGGTTTTTTTTTAAATTGTTGGCGTTTCCGTCATCAAAATCAAGACATGAATAAAAGGCAGAGGAGAATTTTTAAAGTAAAATGATATTGTTATTATTGTAAGATTTTTTTAAAACACGAAGGTGGCAAACATGCATACAACCCGCCTGATGGTAAGCAGCTACCATAGTCTATGAATGCCTGCTATTGCAGAGGTTTCACATGCGTGTTGATAACCCTTTAATATGAAGGAGGATTCACTGTTTTGACCATTAAAGGGACCCCCCATAGTCAGCAGACTGTATCCTCTATATGCTGTATTTAATTTCAGGACAGTCCGAGTATGGCTGAAAAGAGACTCAGGCCAGTACTGGCCAAGTATCTGCCAGTATATGCCCTCTGGCTGTACGTCCATGTTCTACACCCCCGAGACCCGTCAGCTCTTCATTGGTCAAGAGAATGGCACCGTCTCGGAGTTCACATTAGCTACAGATTGTAATAGAATTAATCCTGTAAGCATATTAATACTGTGTTTTTATTAGGCGGGTCCACACCTGACGCACCGCCTCGCGAGGAAATTGCGGCGCGAGGCAGCTCGGCCGAGGCAAACGCACGCGCGGCCGCAATGCCTAGGGCGAGGCACGAGGCACACTAGCCGACCCGCCTCGCGCGGTAATTTCCTCGCGAGGCTGTGCGTCAGATGTGGCCCCGCCTATTTCAATTTATTTAGTATCATGGCTGCTGAAATTGTTATGACTAAGTCTATTGTTTCAAAGTGACAGTACTTTATGGGCTTCTTTGAGAATACACTCGCGATCAAAAAAATCGACTCAAGCAACATTTTTTACTTTTGGTCGTATTTCCGGAAAGCGGGAAATATTTTAATAAAACTTTGAATGCAATTTTATTACGAATTTATTCAGCTACAAAAAACAGTAAAAGACATCGATCTCAGTTGCGTAGTTTTTAGGTTATCGCAGTTTAGGTACAAAATGGCATTTTACATGGTTATGATATGCACGAGTTGTGCCCTCTTGAGACCAATAAAAACCGGTGTAACCGGTTACTTCTTATCATTCGCTTATCAGAAGTTGACCAGTGCACATCTCCTCGCAATCTTACACCGGAATCACCTTCGAAAAATGGATACCACCGAAGCTGAAGCCACCGAAGTCGTCACCTTGGTGAATCGAGGATTCTCGCAGCGTTCTGTTGCTGAGCAGCTGAATTTAAGCCAGTCTGCTGTCTCCAGAGTTTATCGTCGGTTTTGTCGGTTTGGAACCTTGAAACGGAAACAAGGATCTGGCCGTCAGCGGTGCACATCGGAGAGGGATGACCGCTTCATCGCCACCTCCAGTCTTCGTAATCGCCACCGTACCGCTGTTGCCATCCAGCAAGACCTGATGCGGAACCGGGTTGTGCCTGTTAGCACCTCAACAGTTCGGCGGAGACTCAAGGAAGCCAACCTTACCCCAAGAAGACCTGCTACTGGGCCCAAACTGACTCAGAGGCATCGGGACGCTCGGAAGGAATTCGTGGCGACCTACGAAAATTGGACCTACGACCAATGGAGCCGCGTACTCTTCAGCGACGAGTGCAGAGTGTGTCTCCATGGCAGCGACAGAAGAGGACGGGTGTACCGAAGACCTGGAGAGAGGTTCGCCCAGTGTTGCTTCGCTGAAACAGTCGCCTACGGTGGAGGTTCCGTCATGATGTGGGCGGGGATTTCCATGGAGGGGCGGACCGAGCTGGTTTTTGTTGATGGCGGGGGTCGAGGCGGTGGTTTGAATGCAGACAGGTACATCACCGACATCCTGCAAGACCATGTCGTCCCCTACGCCGGGTTCTTTGACGAGGGGTTCCATTTCATGCAAGACAACGCCCCTTGTCATACCGCCCGCGTCACAAAGGAGTACCTTGACGCAGTTGGCATCCCGACTCTGAAGTGGCCACCTCTGAGTCCTGATTTAAATCCTATCGAGCACTTATGGGATTACCTGAAACGCAAGGTTCGAGCTCGCAATCCTGCTCCGGAGACAATTTTGGCCCTGAAAGAAGCTTTGGTCGAAGAGTGGGAAGCATGCCCCCAGGATACCATCAGGAAGCTGATAAGGTCAATGAAGAGACGCATGGCATGTGTGAAAAAGGTTTTTGGTGGTAACACCAGGTATTAAAGATAAAAATAAATTGTTATTCGTTCATGAAAATGTTTTTTCTTTCGTTGTTAAGGTCATTTTTGCACCCAAATTTTACACCTCCTTGGTATGCTAGCTTGTTTTTCATGAACTGAAATTTTTCGCCTGAAAAACATGCTCGTATTGAAAGCTGACACTGTTAGCTCTAAAATGGTACCGTTGCTTTTTTGATCTCATGATTGGTTCCTGAGATATTAAACGATGAAATTAAAAATTAGTTTGAGTCGATTTTTTTGATCGCGAGTGTACAGTCTCCTGCAATAATTATAATGCATTCTGATATTTGTTTGTTTATAATAAATTAAATCATGATAAACCATTTAATACCACGTTACGTTGGAAGGTCATATGGCAGTCGCTTTCATAAAAATTAATGCGTACGCCAATTCATGGGATTAGTTTGCCAAGCGGACCCAAGGTATCCTGTGTCAAAAGCCGGGATAAACGCAAGGATGATGATGACTTCACTATTTATCCACAGACCCGCGAATACCTAGCGCACACAGCCCGAGTGACCGGCGTCCAGTTCTCGCTGAGCTGCGAGTGGGTGCTGTCAGTGAGTCGTGACAAGCTCTTCTCGTACCACTGCAGCGAGACCGGCCGCCGGATCGGCGGGTACTCGTTCGAGGCCTGGTGCACGGCCTTACAGTATCCTTTACTTAATCATTTTGCAGATCAGAGCAGAGCCTTCTGGCACAAGTATTTGTTTACTTAAAAGAATGTTCTTGTTTTGTTTTTAGTGAAATCCCGATGTGTATCCAATAAATCATTTTCATCATTTTCATTTTGCTTTGTAGGAAGAAGAAACACTATATAATTTTAAACAAAATAGAACCGACTTCACTTAGCTACCACCTTTCCAAAAGCAAATGCTCGAACTGCAGTAAATAATTTTAAACAATATAGAACCGACTTCACTTAGCTACCACCTTTCCAAAAGCAAATGCTCGAACTGCAGTAAATAATTTTAAACAAAATAGAACCGACTTCACTTAGCCTCCACCTTTCCAAAAGCAAATAAGTGAAGTCGGTTCTGTTTTGTTTAAAATTATTTACTGCAGTTCGAGCATTTGCTTTTGGAAAGGTGGTAGCTAAGTAAAGTTGGTTCTGTTTTGCTTAAAATTATTTACTCCAGTTCGAGCATTTGTTTTTGGAAAGGTGGAGGCTAAGTGAAGTCGGTTCTTTTAGGTTTAAAATTATTTTCAATTTAATTCAATATTTTTATTTCGAATTTTACAATCCATTTTAATGTTAGTAAAACTTATAAAAGTATGTTAGAATGCTTAAAACTAAAAGCTGCGTGGCGCCGCTTCTGTGTAGCAGCACCCAGCGAGTGAATGGTGGTGGAGTGGTTTTTTTACAATGTTTATAAATAAAGGAAAAGTATAAAAATCCACTGCCTCAGGTGAGACTTGAACTCGCGACTCTCGGATACATGTCCATCGCTCTGAGTAACTGAGCTACTGAGACTTACCTGATGGCTGCGAATTTCTCCACTATGTCTTGGCAGACGTTCTGCTTAGTACGTACAGTCAAGTGCAAAAATACGTATCGAAAAAATCCTCTCATAAATATGGTACTACGCACTTATTACAACGGAATAAGATACTATGGGACATATTTTTTAGTAAGATGAGTACACCCATATTTTTACACTTGACTGTACAAAATTAAAGCGCCATCCGTTCGCTGATTTGAAAACAAAATACTCAATTATATAACTAACCATGTTACAATCCCGTATGCATAAGTTCCTGAGCAGTATACAGGTTCGATTCCCAGTCGAAATACGCGTTCGTCGGAGACTACAGCGGGCAGATTACGATGTTGAAGCTAGACAACAACGGCGCCACCCTAGCCACGACGCTTAAGGGGCACACCGGGTAAGATGCAGTGCCACATTTTCTATTTCTATACAGAATGTAACAAAACTACTGGTTATACGTTTAAGGGCATAATTGGTATCTAATTATTATTGGCAAGTAAGCAAAAGTAGGATAAAATTTTATTCAAAAATGTCCGGCAAGGTTGACTTTTACGGTTAAAAACTAGGCGGCGAAATGCCTAGTTTATGGTCAAATAAAAATTAAAAAGTTACGGAAATTACAGGCTCGATTTCGCGACATAAATGTTGCATACAAATTCCATTTTTGTCGAGGTACAAACTTTTTAAAAAGTTCAACAGCCATACAAAAATAAAGGCAAAGGTCCTAAACAGCCAAAACACAACATCGGTATTTGTTATTTATAATGTTGGTACCGCGACTTTTTAGTTATCTCAAATAGCTTACGGTAAATTCAGAAGAAAAATACACTTCAAACTTTTTAATAAAAAAATATAATGTCGGCAAAGCTGAGCGTGTACCGCGAACATAGAAAATTGTAGTTTCGAATAAATCTGTCTCTCACTCAAAATGAGAAGCGATGGAGATAGAAATAATTATAGGATTCGAATCGAAATTCGATGCTCATGGTAGTGGCCATTCTTTTAACCTAGAAGTTATCCTGAATATATTATTTATGTCAGTATTGTTTGTTGTTCATCAACGTTGGCTGTTTTGCATTATTTTTGAATAAAGCACTATATTGGACTCGGCGTGAAGGGCCATTGCTGGCTTCGTATTAAATTAAACGGACTCCCAAGGTCGTCCGTTTAAACGTAATACTCAGCCATCAATGTGCTACTTCACCTCCTCGACAATAATGTACTATTTTGAACGCGAAATTTTTTTTTGTTTGGGTACGGCACATACAAGATATCTCTATACTCCGCTTAGCGGGTTATTTCTTTGAAACCTAAGCTCATAAGCTGCCAAAAAGAAGGGGTGCGGGAGGGGGTGCGCTGTGAGAAGAAGAGCAAGACAGGGAACGCGCCATTGTTCCTTGGGGCGTAAGAGAGAGTCAGACATTAATGGTTGCCATGGAGCCGTACTAAGTTTACTGTCATTTACAATAAATCAGTGTCTCATTATAGGTTGAAATTACTTCGAGCGTGGCAGCGGGGGTCGCCCGGCTATGCGGGGTCTTGGGTTATTAGTATATGGCACGGCACGTTGTCCCAGCCGGCCAACCAATGTTTTTTTCGCGAGAAATTTTTTTTCTTAGTTTTTCATAAGAATACAATACCAACTATGCCCTTTAGATTACCGTACTATCTGAATAACCTACCGTATAAGATAAGACACCAGCCTGACAAATTGAAATTTAAAAAACAGCTAAAGAAACACCTACTGGATACGCTTAGGTGACACCTGTATCACAAACAGGATGTCGCTTAAGTATGCCAATAAATAACATTAGCATAACAGTAGAATAATTAGTTATTAACTATCTCACCTGCAGACAAACTGTGGAAACAGTTTTGCAGGGCACTGTATAAATCAATGTATACTTTTCGAATAATAAAGCAATCTATCTATCTATCTATCTTAACAGGATTACCAGCATTTTTGTTACAGCTTGTATGTACACTTTTGTATACAGGGTGGATTTTGCAAATGGGTCAATAAGGGTAGCTACCAGGTCCTGTGATGCTTTGCGAAAATGGGCTTAGAAAACCTTCCTTAACTTTTTAACGAAGATTTATATTTACAGATTTTTTAAAGAATGTACAGTCAGCGACGATAGCGTCAGTTTTGCCAAAAGACCCACCTCACGAGATCTGGAATCTATAGCTAGTATAGCTACTATCACTGACCCTTTTGGAAAATCCACCCCGCATTTACAGAACATTATAATTAAACAATTAAATCAACGCTTATGCAAAAACCCTCTTTTGGGCGTTTTATTTTCGTGACACAATGCTGGTGTGATAACAAGCGATAATAAGTTGCTTCAGTCTGAAATTTATAAAATTTAATAATCAAATCATAATCGTTTATTTCAGACCAGATGTCCATAGAATTACATAAGAAATAAATTATAAGTAACTAACTAATAATTTAACGGCCTCCTAGCCCAGTCGGTAGTGACATTGCCTACGAAGCAGGAGCATTTGTGTGTTTATCACAGATATTTGTTCCTGAGTTATGGATGTTTTCTATGTATTTAAGTATTTATCTATATCTATATATTATATATATCGTCGCCTAGTACCCACAACACAAGCCTTATTGAGCTTACTGTGGGACTAGGTCGGTTTGTGTAAGATTGTCCCGTAATATTTACAAAAAAAAAATGCCTTCGTAGGTATTTCTTTTTTGAAAGCGGCGTTTTTCGTTTGGCCGTATTAAATTAACAATTTGGACACTTGAAACTGACTTTTATTATGATCGACAGGTCAGTCCGCGTGTTAAACTGGGCGCCGCAGCCTCAACTTTTGTTCAGCGGTTCTTTCGACCAGACCATTATCGTGTGGGACATCGGCGGACAGAAGGGCACAGCATACGAGTTACAGGGGCACAGGTAAGATTGTACCGGATGAATACTCATCATAATTAGCCGTTCCCTCAGAGCTGAGGATCGTGACGTCATATCCATGTTGAAGACCAGATTCCTCCATAGGCTTCTATCTCTCGCTAAGCGCATGGCTTCTTGCAGTTTTGCATGGGTGCAGTGATTTGGGCACACGTCTTGCAGGCGGAGGGCCTCTTAGTCGCCGTGGGTCTGATGAAGACTAACAACTCTTATTTTATTACGATATCGTAATAGTAGTTTATGTAACTGTTACGTAATAAGGGTCCTTAAAATACGAGTATGGTTTTATGAAAATAGCCGCAGGCGAGTTTCATAATAAGATCACACGAGTGTTTTTAGGCCTAATTACGTACAGTTGCATACACTGCTTTATCTACACTCATATTATTTATCCTAAATGCCGTGTTCGGAAATCATAGAAGGGCCGCCATTGCACCGCCATGACCAACTCTTGTGTGCCAGCGGTCATGGCCAACTCCTGCACGCGCCCGCGCGGCCGCCGACACGCGCCCGCGCGGGCGCGTGCAGGTGTACATTATGTTATCAAAACTCATAACGTATCAATATGTGAGCATGTAAAGTTAAAATTACGTTACTGCCACAGATAAAAAGCTTATCATAGTAAAATCGGTTGTGGTAATGCTAGCCATTGCCTACCGTTTTTTAACATGTTTTAGAGGACTTACAATGTGAGTGTAGATAAAGTATAATAACGAATATAAGTTGAAAACCTTTAATCCACCACCTCCTGTTACCTAAGGCATTTATAAGTAAGCTTATTGTATCTTGTAGGACAATCGAAAGTGATGATTATTCATCATATCATGATCTACTTAAGAGCTCTCTTGTCGCTGGAGTAATAGCGAATCCTCTCCTTTTCAACCGACTTCAAGGTTTTTAATTTGTTGGGATCTTTGTTTTTGCAATTTTTTTTTTCACCGATTATTCGAAGGCGGCTGGACCAATTTGAAAAAATATTTTTTTGTTTGAAAGAGTATATACTTCACAGTTGGTCCCATTGTAACCAAGTCAGGATGTGATGATGGGATCCTGGAGAAATCGAGGGAACTCTTCAAATATTATAGGCACACCTATAGTGAATTGAGTATTTTGTACAGTAGCTCGGGCTATTTGCTTTTTGAAAGGTGTAGGCTAAATGAAGTCGGTACATTTTGGTTAAAATTAATAGTCAATCTTGTGATTTCTTTATACGAGGCGTTCTTCTTTACTCGACTAGAATACGTGATTCTAAACTTTCTTCGATAAGTGATTGTTAAACTCTCTTTATCGATATTCCTGATAAACACATAAATAAATGCCCTTACACGATTTCTAACCCAGGACCTCCTTAATCGGACGTCATTTCACGTCCTTATTTTTTCCTTCCAGTAACAAAGTCACAGGGCTATGGTACGTGGGTAGCTGCACCCGCCTCGTGTCCGGCGGCGAGGATGGCGCCCTAGGAGTGTGGGAGATGGGCGTGCGGCGCCGCGAGACTCCGGCGTGGCAGGAGGCCGATCTCTGTCAACTGTGCAGGGCGCCTTTCATATGGAACGTGCGCGCTATGATGGAAAAGAAACAGCTAGGTAGGAAGTTACCCCACAATATGTTTCCATAACGCAGTCTGGCGAATTCATGAGCGTAATGGCGTTTGGCGTAGCGACAATCCGATGTGGCTGGAGGCTGTTTTCTGTCAACTATGCAGGAAGCCTTTTATATGGAACTAGCGACCCCCCCCCCCCCCCCGGCTTCGCACGGCATAAAAAATGGTTATTGTGGGTTATCCCTAAGAGATAGACATATACCACCGCGGACTTTTTTGTAGACCTTTTTAAGGTGTACAATACTGTAGTACATTATTTTGATCTATCTCGTAGGGGTCAGCCAGCGTTTGCAATGTAAGCGCAAAAGAGTGTTTATTTACGACATCACATTAGAAACCTCTAAAATAATCAGTGTTTCTCTACAATATTATGCATGTATTATACATGTAAACCTTCTTCTTGAATCATTCTATCTATTAAAAGAAACTGCATCAAAATCGGTTGCTTAGTTTTAAATATCTAAGCATACATCGGGACAGACAGCGGAAAGCGACTTAGTTTTATACTATGTAGTGATGTGCGTGTTATGATGGAAAATTATGTGATGGTGAAAGGACATTTTATTTTGCCATTAACAATCTAAATATATATAACTCAAAGGTGACTGACTGACTGACTGACATAGTGATCTATCAACGCACAGTCCAAACCGCTGGTTCTAGAGATTCCAAATTTGGCACGTAGGTTCCTTATAAGGTCTAGGGGTGCACTAAGAAAGGATTTTTCAAAATTCATCCCCTAAGGGGGTGAAATGGCGGTCCAAAGTTTGTATGGGGAAACAAGATTAGTTAGTCTATTTTATTCGAAACTTCACAGAAGTATTCCTAACAATAAATTAGTAAATACGTGTTGCAGGTTTTTTGAGAATTCAACCTCTAAAAGAGGGAAAAGTGGTCAAAAAGTCTGAAAATTAACATGGGTATTGTTTCTGTGGTTTATCGGGTCGTTGATTACGAAAACGACAACGATTTTAAAATCCAACGTGGTGGACGTGAAATACCATCTTCCCTGTTGGGGTACAATGGGGTTGAAATGTCTAAATATCGCTGTCGTTATACAATATATATGTCGTTTTTGTGTTTTTTTAACGTTAATTAAAAAATGGCATCGATTTTGAAATTTAGTATTGTGGACATGAAAATTATTCACAGTATTTGTGCCAAATTGCAATCTTCTTCAAAATATATAAAAGAAGAAACTGACTGACATATCAATGCACAGCCCAAACCGCTGTTCTAAAGATTCCAAATGTGGCACGTAGGCTCCTTATAAGCAGAGCTCGGATTTTTCACGGCAAAACAAAACACTAGCGTAATTTAGCCAGTGCTTGAAATATTATTTTATCGATATCGATAATTCAGAACTAGAAGAAATAAAAGTCACCAAATAAAATTAATATGTAATAAAACTAATAAAAACATTTACTATATATCATACAAGTTACTATATATTAGAAACAGACGCAATTTCTTCTTCAAAATCTACGTCAGTACACACAGCAGCACAAGACATTTTATTTGGGTAATAGTGATAGGAGTAGATGATCATTATCTTTTCAACATTCTCTGGGAGTAAACAGTTGCGTTTATCACTATAAATCCATTTATGTACACTAAATGTACGTTCAACTTCAGTTGACGTCAAGGGAGCAAATTTATAGAATTCATTATCAGTTCGGGTAATATTTTCACATATGTCTCTTAAAATTTCGTAATCAGGATTTCGTTCGAGCACGGCTTCAAATTTACGTATCACTGGTAAAAGTTTACTCCAGTTTACGTAGCAACGAACAGTATCCAGAATGAGGAAGGATTCCGCAATGGATAAAGTCGAACATTGCAATTGTTCTATTGAAGAGGCTATTACTTCGTAGTTGTCGCGAATGAAATTTAACTCCGGTCGTAGTTTGCGTGTTTGAAAACATTTTTTTGCAGCTCTTATAGCTGCCGAGTCATTAGCAAGTATGGAGACGACATCACGTATTTGCTCATAGTATTGAGCGTAATATACCGCAGCAGATATCCAAGTTCCCCATCTGGTGATAATTGGCTCGGGAGGTAGGGGAATGGACGGATATTTTTCCTTAAAAAGGCGTACACGCTCTGGAGATTTTAGGAATATCTTTTTGACATTCGATATCAACCCATCCACACCTTTGAAATTATCTCGCACTTCTTCGGCAACCCGGTGCAGAACATGAGCTAAACACGTAATGTGTTTCATACGAGGAAACGTTGCTTTTAAAATACGACCGGCTTTAAGCATATATGCGGCACTATCTGTGCAAAGTAAAAGCAAATTGTTTACGTTATCATTGAAAGAATTTTGAAACAAAAATTTGAATTGGTTTATTATTAGGTTTGCTATTGTTTCCCCATTTACCTTCTCTAAAACCTTCGGCCCCAAAAGATAAAATAGCTTTGAACAATTTTTTTGCAAAGACCGAATCACCACGTTTGTCACACATTTTCCCATGAAATCTGGTGTTTCGTCTATAGATATCCACAAATAATTGGTTTTGTTTACCTCTCTTATACCCTGTATAGTTTTTTTGTACACGAGATTTAAATAAATTTTTCGCAGGGTCGATTCGTCCGGTAAAGAAGTCATAGAGCAGTCGCAACATAAATACTTGTTAAAAAAATGACGAAAATTATTGTTGTTGACTGTTGCCCATGGTATGTTGCATGAAATAAGAAAAATAATTAAATCGAAATAAAATTGATGTTTCCTATTTGGTTGCCCCGAACGGTAATTGTGGCGGTTGCTTTTCACATGATTCTCAATATTGCATTTCTTCAGTTTTAGATGCATATCGCACATAGAGCAGTATATAGTGGAGGTCACTTCATTATAAACTAACTCAGGGTGATTTTCAATCCACGTTTTGATCCGATCTTGTACATTACTCATTTTTGTATTAATTGATACCTTGCAATATTAAGTTATTATACGTATATCCAACACGTCGGATTCAATGCGTTGCGAAATAAATAATACTTAGATGCAATTTACGTTTTATACGTAATGAAATGACAGTTAAAGTGTGAATGTCATATGTCATGTGAGATGAAATTTGCAGTCGTTTCTATCATTTTAAATGAGGTGGTATAGTTACTTCGTTCTAAGTTGTACATGCAGACCTACCTCTTTGTTGCTCGACTATGGCAAAGCTAAAATGAAAAGTTATTTTATTACTTATACAGGATGTCGGGTAATTAATGCACAACCTTCTAACCCCCAGTAGGTCACCTTAGACTGGTCAAAAATATTGATTTTGAGCTCTAGTAAGTCTCCTGTTTTTCGAAATTTTCGCACGTTTGTTAGTTTTTAAATTTTGACATTCACACTGATAGGTGTACCATCGAATAAAAAAAGAAAAAATGTACTGAGGCAATACCTGTCATATACTCTAGTAAGACTCGATAGGTGTCGATAAAATAATATTTCAAGCACTGGCTAAATTACGCTAGTGTTTTGTTTTGCCGTGAAAAATCCGAGCTCTGCTTATAAGGCCTAGGGATGCACTTAGAAATAATTTTTAAAAATTCCTCCCACTAGGGGGGGGGGGAATGGGGGTTCAAAATTTTTATGGGAAACAAGATTAGTTCGACTATTTTATTCGAAACTTTACAGGAGTATTCCAAACGATAAATGAGTAAACAAGTGTTTCAGTTTTTTTGAGAATTCAACCCATAGAAGAGGGAAATGTGGTGACAAAATTTAAATATCAACATGAGTATTGTTTCTATGGTTTATCGGGTCACTGATTACGAAATTAACACTTAAGGGGGTGAAATGGGGGTTGTTAGTTTGTATGTGGAATTTTAAAACGTTGATCCAATTTAGATGAAACTTGGTATAGAGATAGTTTGTATCCCGGGCAGGGACAAAGTAGTTTACAAATAGTTAAAAGTTTTATGGAGAACTAGCTTTTTCCCGCGGCTTCGCCCGCGTACTAAAAGTACTAAAAAAGGAGGTTCTCAGTTAGACTCGTATGTTTGTATGTAGGAATGTATGTTTGTCCGCGATCATCTTGCGTTTCGCTGAACTGATTTAGAAGCGGTTTTCGGAAAAGTATTCGTTACATTCTGGAGGTTTCGGTATACCACGTTTTGAAGACGGCGGTTCCCTCATTTTTTATTTTAAAGAAATTATTGCAATAATTGTTTAATTGTTACGCCATCAACGACTTACTACCGAGAGATAATGATTAATACAGATTTCTACTCTTGAATAGAAGCTTTTCCCCGCGACTTCATTTGCGTGGAATTAGTAATCCACCCTCCTTTTTACCCGCTTAAGGAATGACTTCTGGGATAACAACTATTATATATCCTTCTCCAGAACGCAACATATCTCCACACCAAATCATCTAAATAGGTTCAACGGTTATTAATTTCCCATACAAACTTTCAACCCCCGTTTCACCCCCTAGAGGGTTGATTTTCGAGATAAAAACTATCCTATATTGTTTACCGAGACTCAGTCTATATAATATGTACCAAGTTTCATTTCAATCGTCTGTTCAGCGGTTAATAATTCGCCATACAAACTACCAACATGTTTTCTACCCGTCTAAGATTGATTTTCGGCTTAAAAAATATTCTATATTGTTTCCTGGGACTCAAACTATATCCACAAAAAAATTATCTAAATCGGTTCGCGGTAAAAAAATCTTCATACAAACCTCCAACCCCCATTTCACCCCCTTAAAGATTGATTTTCGAGATAAAAACTGTCCCATGTCGTTTCCCGGTACACAAACTATCTCTATACCAAGTTTCATCTAAATTGGTTCAACGTTTAAAAATTCCCCATACAAACTATCAACCCCCATTTCACCCCCTTAAGTGTTGATTTCGTAATCAGCGACCCGATAAACCATAGAAACAATACCCATGTTGATATTTAAATTTTGTCACCACATTTCCCCCTTATGGGTTGAATTCTCAAAAAAGCTGAAACACTTGTTTTCTCATTTATCGTTAGGAATACTCCTGTAAAGTTTCGAATAAAATAGTTGAACTAATCTCGTTTCCCATACAAACTTTAAACCCCATTTCCCCCCTTAGGAGGTCAATTTTTAAAAATTATTTCTAAGTGCATCTTTATGCCTTATAAGGAGCCTACGTGCCACATTTGGAATCTCTAGAACCAGCGGTTTGGGCTGTGCGTTGATATGTCAGTCAGTTTCTTCTTTTATATATTTAGAAGATTGCAATTTGGCACAAATACTTTCAAAAATTTTCATGTCCACAACATTAAATATCAAAATCGATGCCATTTTCTTAATTAACGTCCCAAAAAATCACAAAAACGACACCCATATGGATATTTAGACATTTCAACCCCATTGTACCCTAACAGAGGAGATGGTATTTCACGTCCGCCACGTCGGATTTTAAAATCGTTGTTGTTTTCGTAATCAACGACCCGATAAACCATAGAAACAATACCCATGTTGATTTTTAGACTTTTTGACCACATTTCCCCCTTTTAGGGGTTGAATTCTCAAAAAACCTGCAACACGTATTTACTCATTTATTGTTAGGAATACTTCTGTGAAGTTTCGAATAAAATAGACTAACTAATCTTGTTTCCCCATACAAACTTTGGACCCCCATTTCACCCCCTTAGGGGATGACACCCCCTTAGGGGATGAATTTTGAAAAATCCTTTCTTAGCGCACCTCTAGACCTTATACGGAACCTACGTGCCAAATTTGGAATCTCTAGAACCAGCGGTTTGGACTGTGCGTTGATAGATCACTGTCAGTCAGTCAGTCAGTCAGTCAGTCAGTCAGTCACCTTTGAGTTATATATATATATATATATATATATATATATATATATATATATATATATAGATTGCTGAACCGATTTAGATGAAACTTGGTATAGAGATAGTTTGAGTCCCGGGAAACGACATAGGACAGTTTTTATCCCGAACAACAATCCTTAAGGGGGTGAAATGGGGGTTGGAGGTTTGTTTCGAGAATTTTTTACAGCAAACCGCTTAAGATAAAATTGGTTGTGGATATAGTTTGAGTCCTCGGAAACAATATAGAATACTAGCCTTTTCCCGCGGCTTCGCCCGCGTACTATAAGTACTCAAAAAGGATACAATACCCATGTTGATTTTCAGACTTTGTGACCACATTTGACCCTTTTGGGTTGAATTTCAAAAAATCTGAAACACGTGTTTACTCATTTATCGTTAGGAATACTCCTGTGAAGTTTCGAATAAAATAGTCTAACAAATCTTGTTTCGCCATACAAACTTTGGACCCCCATTTTACCCCCTTAGGGGGTGAATTTTGAAAAATCCTTTCTTAGTGCTCCCCTAGACCTTATAAGGAACCTATGTGCCAAATTTGAATTCTCTAGACCCAGCGGTTTGGGCTGTGCGTGGATATGTCAGTCAATCAGTCAGTCAGTCAGTCAGTTTCTTTTTTTACGAGTATATATATAGATTGTTTATCCTGAAAATCAATCTTAGAGGGGTAGAAAAGATTTTGGTAGTTTGTATGGCGAATTATTAACCGCTGAACAGATGATTGAAATAAAACTTGGTACATATTATATATATTGAGTCGCGGGGAACAATATAAAATAGGTTTTAACTCGAAAATCAACCCTTTAGGGGGTGAAACGGGAAATTAATAACCGCTGAACCTATTTAGATGATTTAATATGGAGATAGTTTGAGTTCTGGGGAAGGATATATAATAGTTGTGATCCCAGAAGTCATTCCTTAAGCGGGTAAAAAGGAGGGTGGATTACTAATTCCACGCTAATGAAGTCGCGGGGAAAAGCTTCTATTCAAGAGTAGAAATCTGTATTAATCATAATCTCTTAGTAGTAATAAGGTAGGATCACGTCTTAATAAAGAAACTTCTTGGTGGAACGAGAGTGTTAAAGATTTGATAAAAGCGAAGAAGGAGGCATTTAAGCTGTGGCAGAAATCAAACCTGGAAAAAGACCGTCTAGAGTATAAGAGCCACAAGAAGATAGCAAAGTCTGCAGTAGCACAATCCATAGCAAAATCTAGAGAAGACTTCTATGACAAACTAGAAAAGGCAGAAAATGAGAAAACTATCTATAAAATAGCTCGACAACGCTACAGATCCACTCTTGACATAAAATCAAACAAATACATCAAGGACGCCCAGGGTAGACTACTAACAGCGAATAAGGATATTAACGGACGGTGGAAGGAGTACTACGAGCAACTAATGAACGAGGAATTCCCCAGCGAAACAGTGCCCTGTACGCCTAGTACCCAGGGACCTATGAACCGCATATCAGTTGACGAAGTAATGAAAGCCTTAACAAAAATGAAATACCACAAGGCCAATGGGCCCGACCAAATACCAGCCGACATATGGAAGAAGCTAAACAAAACGGCATTACCTTGGCTCACTAAGCTTTTCAACTGTATTGTTGAGGAAGGCAGGATACCTGAGGCCTGGCGGCATAGTATACTGTGTCCTATCTATAAACAAATAGGGGATATCGCGGAATGTGGCAACCTTAGGGGAATGAAACTGACATCACACACATTAAAACTCTTCGAAAGGGTAATAGCCTCTCGCATAAACTATTATACTTGCATAACCGAGAACCAGTATGGCTTCACACCGGGAAAATCTACCATCGATGCTATTCAGACACTCAGAGTTGTGATGGAAAAACACCGTTCGAATAGAGAAAATTTGTACCTCCTTTTCATCGACCTAGAGAAGGCTTTCGATAGAGTCCCGCGAAGTCTAGTATGGCAGGCGATGAGAGACCAAAATATTCCAGAGTACAACATAAAAATAGTTCAAGACATGTATGGAAACACCAAAACGTGCGTCAAAAGCCCTGCTGGTCTTAGCGAATCGTTCCGCGTAGAAGTAGGAGTCCATCAAGGATCAGCTTTGAGCCCTTTACTGTTCAATCTTTGCATGGACTACATCACACGAGGTATACAAAAGCCAACACCAGAATGCATGCTCTACGCGGACGATATCGTCTTGCTATCGAAAAATGCAACAGACCTTCAAGAAACACTTAGTCAGTGGGTAACATGTATAGAAAACCACGGGCTACGTATAAGCCGGAATAAAACAGAATATTTGGAATGTGACTACGGAGGGACGGCGGAAACTGGCTGCAATATCTATATAGATCATCAAGCACTACCCAAAGTCAAGAGTTTCAAATATCTGGGCTCTGTGCTTACGTCTGATGCAAAAGTCGATAAAGACGTGGATCACCGAATCAATACCGGATGGCTTAAATGGAGATCACTATCGAGTGTGCTCTGCGATCATAAAATGCCCATCAGAGTAAAAGGTAAAGTGTACAAAACGGTAGTTCGACCAGCCATGACATACGGATCAGAATGCTGGACCTTCAAGAAAGTACATGAACAAAAACTCCACACAAGCGAGATGAAAATGCTCAGATGGGCAGGAGGAGTAACCCGGCTTGATAAAGTCAGAAATGAATTTATCAGAGGATCGTTTAAGGTAGCACCCATAGTCGAAAAAGTAAAGGAAAGTCGACTACGCTGGTACGGCCATATCCTTAGACGCGATGACGACCATTCCGTTAAAAAGGCCCTAAATATTCCTAACCAACAGCGAGGAAGTGGACGACCGCCCGCCACCTGGTGGGCGGATATGCAAAAAGAGATCCGGAAAGAGAACCTGAGTACTCAGACAAGCCAGAACAGAGTGCTTTGGCGCAGACGTACAAGGAGACCCGACCTCAGCTAAACTGGGAAGTGGGACAGGCAAAGAAGAAGAATCTCTTAGTAGTAATAAGTCGTTGCTGCCGTAACAATTAAACAATTATTGCAATCATTTCTTTAAAAAAAATTAAGGGAACCGCCTTCACCAAAACGTGGTATACCGAAACCTCCAGAATGTAACGAATACCTTTCCGAAAATTGCATCTAAATCAGTTCAGCGAAACGCGAGATGATCGCGGACAAACATACATTCCTACATACGTACATACAAACATACGAGTCTAAATGAGAACCTACTTTTTTAGTACTTTTAGTACGCGAGCGAAGCCGCGGGAAAAAGCTAGTTAATAATAAGATCAGAAAGTACGTTAAAGCGCCTTCACTCACCCTTAATAATAATTGTGACCACAACGGAATTTTAAACTTATAACCGCCAGATGGTGAAGTAATATGCCGTGCCCTTGACGCAACAGCAAAAAATTAGATAAATTAATTAACAGGGATCGTTACCGGTATTATTAAAAATCTAAATAGCGCCTGACTTTCGCAATGTTTACGTGATATTCTGAAATGTGATTAGGTACACGTAATAAATTCTCAGATTATCCGATAAATAATAAAAAAAAATCATTTCCAACCCAGATACCGAAATTGAATACTGGTTAATTTGTATGAAAATAGTACCGGTATTCGATCCCTGCTAATTAATAATGCCAAACTTGATAAAAGGGTTCTATGAGCGATAGTTCATAGTTTTTGAACTGACGGCTATTGACGTCAGTGGCCCAACCTGCGATGCCGTGACTGGCCGTCGTTGGGTTACAAGAGGAGTATGTTTCGTGCATTGATTTATTATGTATTTTACTAGAGGTGACATCTAGAACAAATTTTGTGGACCATGTTTGGCGGTTCACAGCTGTGACTGATTCAAAGAGCGCGCTCCGCTTAGCGTGTTATTTCTTTGAAAACTGAGCTGCCAAAAAGAAGGGGTGCGGGAGGGGAACACGCAATGCTAGACAGGGAACGCGCCATTGTTCCGTGGGGCGTAAGAGAGAGTCAGACATGAATGGTTGCCATGGAGACTTACTAAGTTTACTGTCACTTACAATAAATTAGTGTCTCACTATAGGGTGAATTACTTCGAGCGTGGCAGCGGGGGTCGCCCGGCTATGCGGGGTCTTGGGTTATTAGTCTATGTATACACTTGTAGTGATTTTCAGTACAACTTTTGGGACAAAGAATTTGTTAGGGATGTCATCTCCTGTTACTGGACGGTTTCGTGAGTGTGGTGTTGTTGGTGGCAGGGCTGCGGCAGCACCACTGCCGCTGGTGCGGCGCGGCGGTGTGCGCGGCGTGCTCGCCGCACCGGCTGCCGCTGCCCGTCATGGGCTTCGAGTTCCCGCAGCGCGTGTGCACCGCCTGCTACGACACGCTGCGGCACGAGCCGTGAGTACACTGGTTATAGTCTGGCAAACCATTTCTGTCAGTAGAAACGCGCGCCAAATTCAAAATACGTACATGTGGCAACCCTTTGTGATGCGACACCGTTTTCATGACGAACATTTCAATTCACATTGAATTTGTTCCTAGTGCATTTCACTTTCTCATCTTAAGCGCGAGTGAGATAGAACTCCTGCAACGTTCCCAATTAAATTTAAATTCATTTTTAAGCCATATGTCAATTGCCTCAACCAGATTATCTGTTGCAGTTGATGACATATGAGACGAAATATATCCGTCTCCTTTTTACACACCGTAAATGTCACCTAATAAAAGGGGCGGAAATACCACCTAAAATTTGATGATCATTGCTGCTTTTTTCACTGATTCTTAGTGTTGTCATACTTTTGTTCGCTGTACATTGCTACTGCGTTCGTTGGCTGGCCAGACTATAACTAAACGTCGAGTGACATGACAACCCTAAGTGTAAGGCCTGAGTGGACGCTCGAGTTGGGCGTGCAGGGGGGCGGGGCGTGCGGCGTGCATGTTAAACAAATGAAACTCATACTGGTGTCCCGAGTCGACGCTGCACAAAGCGAATGCACGCTCGCCCGCCACGCTACACGCTCCGCTTCGAGCGTCCACTCAGGCCTTACACGAACTCACTATTGTAGGTATCATAATAAATACTACCAGCGCCATTCTGCATTTATTTTGTAAGTCGGCAGGAACACTATAAACTAGTAGTCCGCCTCGAACTTAGAACTCGCTATTTCCTTGCAAACGAGATGACCAATATAACATACCATATGAAGATTTTTTCGCGCCACCTAGATCCATGACCCCGCGGTCGATCCTGCTCATATACGAACTCTCAAATTATATGTATCTATGCTACAAAGCCAACAAATTTCATGAAGATCAGAAAAGCTTAACTAAAGTTATCGCGGAACAAACTCTCGAAATCAAAAAGCCATCGAAATGCCGAGACGTCTCAGTAGCCAAAGTTGTTTGTAAGAACTTCACTTCGCTTACGCTACGCTCGCTCGAATATATTCAGTCTGTGGCAAAGCTTACAAGTGGGTTTTATTAGGTTATGGGCCCAGTTCATTTATTAAAGTAAACTAGTCCGCCTCGAACTCAGAACTCGCGATTTCCTTGCAATCGAGAGACCAATATAATAAACTCTCAAAATCAAAAAGCCATCGAAATGCCGAGACGAAGTTGTTTGTAAGAACTCACTTCGCTTGTTCGATTAATGGTTTTTCGCGTTAAAATTTCGTCAAATTACATCATCAATGCACCAAAACTCAAGGGACGTGAAAATTATGACGAGTGGGCGTACGATGCGGAGAATTTCTTAATCTTTGAAGGCGTAACTAGTAACTACTACCACAAGTTCGTAGCCATAATGAACCGTACCGGTAACAAAACAAGGTTGATTTTCGTGTAATATTTTTTGGTTGTGGTTCATTTAGACGGGGTATACTCTGTCGCCAAAAGTATCCTTCGTGGGATAACGATTGTCTAGGCGGAGGTACTACTCATACGATATTCCGTGCTCTACGCTGCGTTTCGTAGGCAGTTCAAACTTGTTTTCAAATGTTTAAGACGGCGAAACATAAAACAGTACTATTTCAGTTACAGTTACTGATACCCATACGAACTACGAGAGAAAGTTCTGTTTATCAACCGAATTCAAGATTTCGAAGGAGGAAGTGCTCAATTCGTCGGGATCTTTGTTTTTTTATGTATGTTAATTTTTCACAGTAGCTAGGGCATTTCCTTTTTTAAAGGACTAGTGGTTTTTTTGACGTGATAACGTCTTTAAAATCGTTTTAGTCGGGTGACATGTTCAGAAACTTGTGTCACACCAAAACCTCACGAGCGCGATCGCAGGTATAACGAGAGAGAGACGGACCGATCTCCCGTCTCATCTCGAGCGCTGCCAGTCATTCCGTGAAACTTGTCACGCGGAATCCTCACGAGCGGTTAGACGTTATCACGTAAACATCTCGATCGTAAACCTACTTTACAAACAACCAATTTTTTTTGTTTAAAATAGTTTAAAGAACAAATTAAATCGTTTTCAAATTGACCCCGTATATTTATGTGCTTCAAATCTAGTAAGTTAAATTGCAACTACTTTCCTGTGTCTGATTGAGCGGAAATTTGGTATACTTCCGTAATTTACACGACAACACTAGGTACGACTTGTAATTCGACTACAAAGAGATGTATCCACTTTTTCACCTTATTTGATGACCACAAATTATTTAAAAGAAGTTTTGCTTGAATATGTGGTACCGAGAAAAAGATACCAGATCATGCATGTCCGGATTTTATCGTATCTTTAGTACGGTCCAAAAGTGGACACATGTAGTCGACTTTACAATCAGTAATAAAAGTGTGTACCAAAAAAAACATTTTAGGGATTTACTCGTTATTAAATCGTTGCTCTCAGCAATGATACACGATTGACCTATGATAGTTTTTGCAGAAGAACTATCTTAATTTAAATTGTTTATATTCTAGCCGTGAGTCCCTAGCGTCGTTCCACGATATGAAGCACGCCGTAGCATCGCTGTTCGTGGACGAGGCGACGGGCCGTATGGTGACCGCGGGCAAGGTAGATGAGATTATTTTCTTCATATTATTAAGGGGCTCCACACCACACGCTTTTAGCGATTTTTGACCAGTTTTGAGTCGATATTCCAACATTTTTACTACAGATAGAATTATAAGGAAAATGGCTATCGGTTCTTGAATCTTTTATCTCCATTCTGTTGAGTGACGATACATTGCGCAATGGCTTCCTATGAAACAATGCAAAATGAACAACTTGGTTTTTTTATCGGGTTAGGTTGGGTTTTATCAGTTTGAAGTCCAGATTATTTTTGCATATTTATGTTTTAAAGTAAATATTAAACGCTAACATTGCTTGGCCGTTTATATCATGCTTGTAACGACATTTTCCTAATACTCGGCCTTTTTTTGTCTGTGTAGAATTTCATAGTTAAATCATCTTTCATAATAAAAACTATCCCCAGTTTTTTTTTTAAATTTATTATCCCTGGTCTTCATACCTAAGTTCACCTAATTCGGTCCATCAGTTTAATCGTGAAGAGGTAACAAACAGACGGACAGCCAAAGTTACTACTAGTTACAGTTAAATGCACATTTATAGTAGGTATTTAAAGCCTGACTAGAAATATATGATTATTGTCAAGAGGGCGCTATTATTCTCATTTATATGGCAACTATAGTGATACAGCGTTTTACTCTCTATGGTATGGTGACATCTTGATTTGTTTACCTGTCACCTCTGATGTTAATTTGATAATGTTTCACAGCGAAATAGTTTCATTTCCCGAGCGTATTATTTACAGCAGTTTATTATATACACTATTTATAATGTTACGCTCTTGTATATAGATAATTTTGGGATTTTTTTGTAGTTCATTATTTTTATATTCAACACTTTATTATTATTCAAGTAAACCGCCTCAATGACAATGACAAACAGTGACAGCCTATCACATGCACTCACACATGCATATCATTCTGTTACTAAAATTATTTCGACTGTAAGAAATTAGTTTGAATGAAATTCCGCAACATGGCGCATGATCATATATTTCTGGTCATGCTTTACTAATATTATGAGTCCGAACAATATGTCAATCCTATGTACCGCTGCAGGACCGCGTGATCAAGGTGTGGGACGTGTCGGCGCTCCTCGCGCCCGCGCCGCGCGCCGGGCCCAGCGACCAGTAGCTACACACCACACCCTACACCCCGTCCCGTGAGTCGCAACTATGGACTTTACACGCTACAACATAACATCCAAATTCGGGTGTCTCCGTATCGATCACTGTTGTTGTGAGTGATGGAGATGCGACATGTAGCCTCGCCCCATACCGTGAGTTGCAACTATGGACTTTACACGCTACAACATAACATCCAAATTCGGGTGTCTCCGTATCGATCACTGTTGTTGTGAGTGATGGAGATGCGAACTGTAGCCACGCGCCATACCGTGAGTCGCAACTATGGGCTTTGCACCCTACAACATAACATCCAAATTCGGGTGTCTCCATATCGATCACTGTTGTTGCAAGAGTGATGAAGATGCGACATGTAGCCTCGCCCCATACCGTGAGTTGCAACTATGGACTTTACACGCTACAACATAACATCCAAATTCGGGTGTCTCCATATCGATCACTGTTGTTGCAAGAGTAAAGAAGATGCAACCTGTAGCCACTCCGTATACCGTGAGTCGCAACTATGGACTTTACACGCTACAACATAACATCCAAATTCGGGTGTCTCTATATCGATCACTGTTGTTGCAAGAGTGATGAAGATGCGACCTGTAGCCACGCCCTATACCGTGAGTCGCACCTATGGACTTTATACGCTATAACATAAGATCCAAATTTGGGTGTCTCCATATCGATCACTGTTGTTGCAAGAGTGATGGAGATGCGACATGTAGCCACGCCCCATACCGTGAGTCGCAACAATGGACTTTACACGCTATAACATAAGTATCAAATTCGGGTGTCTCCATATCGATCACTGTTGTTGCAAGAGTGATGGAGATGCGAACTGAAGCCACGCCCTATACAGTGACTCGTGAGTCGCAACTATGGACTTTACACGCTATAACATAAGTACTAAATTCGGGTGTCTCCATATCGATCACTGTTGTTGCAAGAGTGATGGAGATGCGAACTGTAGCCACGCGCCATACCGTGAGTCGCAACTATGGACTTTACACGCTAGAACATAATATCAAAATTCGGGTGTCTTCATATCGATCACTGTTGTTGCAAGGGTGATGAAGCTGCGACATGTAGCCTCGCCCTATACCGTGAGTCGCAACTATGGACTTTACACGCTACAGCATAACATCCAAATTCGGTTTTTTTTTTTTTTTTTATTATACCACGACGGTGGCAAACAAGCATACGGCCCGCCTGATGGTAAGCAGCTACCGTAACCTATGGACGCCTGCAACTCCAAAGGAGTCACATGCGCGTTGCCGACCCTTTACAAAAAGGAGGATTCACTGTGTTGACGACTAAAGGAACAAGGTCTCTCATCGTCAACACACTGGGTCCTCTTTGAGCTCTTTGGCAACCTTACTCACCAGCAGGAACACAACACTATGAGTAGGGTCAAGTGCTATTTGGCTGTGGTTTTCTGTAAGGTGGAGGTACTTCCCCAGTCTGGCTCTGCTCCGGATTTGACAAGGGTGTCGGGTGTCGATATCGATCACTGTTGTTGCAAGAGTGATGAAGCTGCGTCATGTAGCCTCGCCCCATACCGTGAGTCGCAACTATGGAGTTTACACGCTATAACATAAGTACCAAATTCGGGTGTCTCCATATCGATCACTGTTGTTGCAAGAGTGATGAAGATGCGACCTGTAGCCACGCCCCATTGAGTCGGAAATATGGACTTTACACGCTACAACATAAGATCTAAGTTCGTCTATCTCAATTTGATTGTTGCAAGAGTGATAGAGATGGACTCAAAATAATTTTCCACTTCGTTTTTTGCGGTTCTTGAAATGATACCATTTGAATATAGTAACTGATCACTGATCAGTAGTCGCGTCTATCTTTTACTTCATGTTTTTGCTAGCGTTGTCAAAAACGACAAAGATGAAAGATTTTTGTGGCAACTTGTGACTTGGATCGGTTGAGCAGAACATAAAACACTCTTTAGCAATGTCACACAGACGGCGTCACTATGAATCAATTACTAATTGCTGGTTTCTACGATACAGCAGTACGGACTGAGCGATAATTAGCATTCATTCATAGTAATGAGTTGTAATGAAGTGACTGGTTCATTAACAGAGTTCTGCACTTTGTAAACTGCAGTTTAAAGATTACAATTGCGTTGCACATAGTCAGTTCAACTAGTAAATTTGTGGACGAATGTCTACTTATTACTCAAAATCAACCTTATTTTTAAAGGCTTTTAGGACCAAATTCGCTAAACTGATGTGTTAAAATATATAGGAGAGTGGCTGCAAACTTACTACACTTGTGTGAGCGAGATAGTCTCGCGTTGGTTCCGCTCTTGTTGAGACAAGCAGGGCCAGTATTTAGCAGTATTATATAATGCTAAATATTACCAATTTGTAAGTTTAAAGTGCCGTTTTACATGCAAATCGTACACTGTAGCTTTATAGAATAGGACCCTGTAAGCAGACTGAAAATAGTGGTGGCGGTACTTAAATTTTTATAAAATATAAAATAACTCTTATGCAGCTGACAATAGAGTATTGTTTGTAAAAGTCGTCGTTTTTACGTATAATATTACTTAATCTATAAATTTTGCGTACTATCCACCACATTTTCATACCGTGCTTAAGATTAGGGGCATGTTTCATAAAAAAATATTTCTACTAATGCAAGCAGAAATTTCTCTATATTTAAAATGGATAGAAAAAAAGACTTATGCTTAAATTACAAGTTGTAAAATTTCATGAAACGGTCCCTGGTATTTATAAATATCTGTGTATATTAAGTGTTCATAGGCAGGTGGTTATTACGATTGTTAAAATCGATTAAATAGTGTAGTATGTGGATATAGATAGCGCATGTGTATCGGGTAAGATTTCTAGTAAATCAACCCAATCTGGGCTAGTTCTCCGTTTATCAGTCTCTTTCCAACCAGTCAAGCGTGACAGAGATAGATAAACGCTATACTAGCGCCGATAGAAGGGATATTAAATATTTACCTTCTAGAAATTATAAATTAGATATTTATGGAATTGTTTATTGGAATAATTATTTTAAAGTATATTATTAATGGTCCAACGAACATTTTCCTGAGTTTTCTCCAGCCTACTACTAAGACTGAACCTTTACCCTACTCCTTTTCTATTTTTTGTTACTTCTAAATTTGAACTTAAGTATATGCGAATAAGGTTCATTTACAACTGAAATATGGAACTGAGAAGCGCTTATAAGAACATTTGGTTATATTATTGTTACACAAATATTAAAAAGGTTTAGAATAAAAATAAAAATATGGAGCTCTAATCCGAAGAGTCATGATCTTGAGCTGTTTTTCCTCCTTCATGTTTAAAACTTGTCTTAAATATAATTTCACGAACGGAATATTTTGCGAACGGGACGTTATCCTAATAGGACGGGGAAAAGGGATTAGCATCTTGAGAATACGTTTCGCAAAGTGACATTTGCGGCCACGTGACTATGCAATCTAATCAATAAAAAAAATATGGATCTCTAATACGGAGCGTCTTAATCTTGAACTGTTTGTTCTCCTTCATGTTTAAAACTTGTCTTAAATATAATTTCACGAACGGAATATTTTGCGAACGGGACGTTATCCTTATAGGCTGAGGGAAAGGGATTATCATCTAGAGATAACGTTTCGCAAAGTGCCATTTGCGACCACGTGACTAATGCATTTTAACCACATACATATGATTTCTGTCTTATTGTGCTTGCTAGTTTACTTGATTCTAAGTATCTCTTCAATTGTGACTTGAGACATTCGGCTTGTTACGTAGTTTATGTTCAAAGTTTAAGTAAACCTTATGTGTACAAAACCAATATTTAAAGTCCTAAACAGACCACACGGCACTGTAAATTGATTAAGTCAATGGAAACATTGGCTTGATACAAGTATAATGTTTAGTACGAGACTATATGTAAACGATCGTCAATTTTTGATAGTAGGGTAAACAACCTAATGATTGACACTGAAAAGTTGGTACCAGTCATTCACACCTATATTTGTTAGATTAGGAAAATAGACGTGAAAGAAGTAAGATCAATAGGAACTCTTCATCAAACAAGATCAAATTCTTTAAAAATCTATCACAGTTTGCCAATATCCATTGGCAAAGGTTATTGTAATGAAATCGTGCATTTAAAGTAGATATATGATATTTGTTTCAGTTTATGATTCGTGCATTGTTGCATATGAGATAAGACCTTTTTATAAAATTGTTGTTTTTTATTATGGACACTTATAATAATTAATTTTTTTAAATAACTAAGCTTACGCATTGAAGTTGTTAGTAGATATTGTTGAACATTTATTTTTATATTTTTGGCCTGGAGTTGATACTACATAATCCTATAGTAATACATTAAAGAAGACGTGAAAGGAGGACAAACAAACAGATTTCTAAAAACACTTTACTTACTCAATGAAACTATGTGAAATTCTAACGCAGAGAAATTAACTATAAATGTTTAGTTTTACGTCCATAACATGTGTAACCCGGGTCATAATCGGAATGACGTGTTCGTGTCATGTTGCTACGTGTTTATGTGTATGGGTTTAAATATGTGTAAATGTCAAATACACTCACATATCCCATTTCATAGATTATAAAAAAATATATATTGAAGAGGCGGTATATTCCTTTCAATTATTGTTGAAAAAATACATGCAAAGGCTTTTCAAAATCAAATTTGAATTATGTATACAATAAGTATAATTTATTATTAGGTACTATACGAATGACTGGTTTACACAACTGAAATCTAAGAGGCTAATATGGCCGAATAAAAATTATCTGCAATTTTTTTAGACTAACAAATATCGTCTCATGTGCACTGGGCTTCATATAAATTATACTCAAGATTTGCATTGTTAACGAGTATGTAGTTTAAGTATGCCGTGCTAGTTTCTCTTATAGTTGATGTATGAGATAATATAAAGATTTATTTATTTTTCAAAATTCATGTGTAAAGTCACTAATGTTATCTATTAAACTTTCTTAAGAACAAAATGTTATTGAAATTTTAAGTATTATTAAAAAATATTTTACTAGAGAATATTATGTCTTTACTTTAACATTAAAATGTCTACCTACTTTTGACCGAGATATATGAGTGTCTCCTTGGGTCGACGGCAGCAGAGGTCTGTAAGGTCCACGTTTTATTTATCAAAATGAATGAATTAAATGAGTAGGCATTACGCACCCAGGGCGGTAAAATAAATAATGACTCAAATCGCGGCCATTTGTGACCCGAACCGAAGGCGATTGCCGAGTAAACAAGCGTTCTGAAGCCTTCTATATTACCGCCATTGGTGCGTACACAATTTTACGTCTTCTTTTGGGTGTGAACTGATATTTGCCATGCACGCGCGGGCGGTAAATGTCACTTACCGCCCGGAGTGACGTAAAAAAAGTTAGGACACGATAAAACGTTTACGATACGACGTTTTAGTTCAATTTCATTCGTTTTTCATTTCGTATAATCTGAACTTATCGGTTTCAATGTTACTACAACGTTATAAATTGCGTCCGTTTTTTAAAATGACTTTATAAACATGTGCGATATGATATGCCAAAGATGTTGCTTGTCAAAATTACGTGTGTGCGGTTAGGTAGCGTTAAGACTTATGTTGTATCGATTAAAGGGTGGGTCCACCTGGCATTATATGTACGCGGTACCTACGTGCTGTATATTAAGGTCTCCCACAGGCATTTAAATGTATGCAATGTGTGCCCGCTGTTTTGTGCTTGTAAGCAAAGAGGTATATATTTAATAGAGCGGCACAGCCTAAGAACTATTTAAAGCTCCAAGTCTGAAGCGCCACCTGAACCAGAGCATTCCAGGGTTATCGTAGTAATACCGTAATAATAGTAACGGTATCAATTACTAGATGGCGCTGTACTTTCTGATCTACATTTACAGTAACTTTAGGTTGCTCTCGTCTAGATGGCCCTTCAGATTTGGAGCTTCGAAAAAATCTTAGACTGTGTCGCTCTATTGTTCTTGTATTGTTGTCTTTGGTACCAAAGACAACAATACAACAACTACAACTGGAGGTAGCTATCATTGGGAAACATCTTGTTCAGTCTATGGGGTCCTATTATTCGGATTTATATCCACTTGCAGAGACAGCATATTATACCGTTGCCTGAATTTAATATATCCTTGCATGCTGAGTGAATTCGGTCCTAATAAATTCTGATGACATTTCGCATGCAAGTAATCATTATTTTACGAACCTTTACGAAATCCCATGGTAATATTCATATTAATTGTTTAAACGCTGCGTTGTAAAGGTTTAATACGAGTAAGATTTATTAAAGAAAATCTAGTAATGGAGACGCACAGTCTAAAAAATATCCTGTTTAACAGCCGTACTAAATGGCCTCATATATTTTGCGGTAAACCTTGTTGTCAAAAGTTAACGTGTGACAATTACAATTCAGTTACCATTAATGAGGAAGGCAGCTGTCACAGATGACGCCAGAAATTTCCAAAAAAAAACAAGAATATGACACTATTGGTAGGACTGAAAGGTGCCTATAGGGACCGTGCGCGTTGGAGGGTCTGCCATCTTTTGGTCTAAATCGAAAAATGAAACTATTCTTCGCCAATAGACAGTGCTACCTCAACATTTGACTCACATACCCTTGCGTGCTGTAGGTCCTGCCATCTAGTAGACTAATTTGGCAACTTTAATCTGTCATTTGCATTTCGCGCCAACAGATAGGGGGTTCTGTGCTGCCCTCTTCAGTTTACGCACGCTCCCTGTGCTGGCGCCGTCTGTGAAAAGATTCGACTGCCCGACTGGCGAATTAGTATCGCTATCTAGTAAAGCTGTCCAACCCCGAGCACGATTCTTAGGGAATTCAACCCGGAGTAGCCATGTCTGTCATTTTCTATAAAAAAAGGCTGCCGATTTTTGCGGGTGAGGGAATGTCAAATGTATGGCTATTCGCACGTAACGTACAAATAGCTACGTCAGATAAACGTCAGTCCACAGATGTGTATGACCACCGGTCATATGTTTTCGGCAGAGGGGAACGCCTGTCAATGGCGACTCCGGTTGGTTGAATTCTGTAAGGCACGATTATTTATAAGACTGTGTGCCTTTATTATTTGATTTTCTTTAGCTCTATTCACTAAGTGAATGTATTTTTTTTGGAAATCGTTCAAATATCATCATAACATAATGCACTGATCACTTGTTTTCGGTGTGGACCAATTGAGAAATACATTATAGTAAATTTTGTGTACAAAAGTATCAAAACTTTTCGTGTGAATCATTTAATGTTTTTCATATGAATGTATAAATACTTATTTTTTTAGGAAACTATTCAAAGAAATAGCTTGTTAAATACGTAAATTAATTATACAAATTGTATAGAAAATGTCATGCTTTTAATGTGTATGCGAAAATGTTAACAATAGTTAAGTACTAGGAGGACTACAGGAATATGATATTTGCCATACTCTTTATATCAACTGTAAAGGTTGTATACCTTTACAGCCTTTCTTCTCGAACACTGTCTGGCGCGGTGTTATTTAAAAATAGAACGAAATGTTCTATGTCAGACGTTCGGGATTCTTTCGAGGATTCTAGAAGGGACAGCCTAGACAGAGGGTCGAATTAAATGTATTAGCGTATGATATAAAAAAATATAGTATATTAAATAACTACAAGTGTTATTTATGTGGGGGATTATCCCCCAATGAATAACACTTGTAGTTATTTAATATACTATATTTTTTTATATCATACGCTAATACATTTAATTCGACCCTCTGTCTAGGCTGTCCCTTCTAGAATCCTCGAAAGAATCCCGAACGTCTGACATAGAACATTTCGTTCTATTTTTAAATAACACCGCGCCAGACAGTGTTCGAGAAGAAAGGCTGTAAAGGTATACAACCTTTACACAACGCAGTAAGATATATAATAGCAAGGCAGTTTATCATATTACTGTGACCAGTACATATTTCTTAATTGTCATTTGTCACTACTATTATAAACATTATGATTTTTACAAGTTTCGCTTTTTGTCATAAGTGTTCACTAAATTGTTATAAATATTAATATTCGCCTTTTGTTTTCAAGGCCACGAAAAATATATATGATGTAAAATAAAACGGTGCGTTATTTTAAGTCGTTTTAAAAGATTTTATTTTTTTATTCACGGAGCTTACATACTTTGTTTGTAAAGTCATACTGTTAGATAGTCACTGTGTAATTAACATGTATACTTAGGTCGCTTAAAAGTTTCTATGCCAATAAAAATATAGATAAACTATGAGTTTATTTGTATCAACCCTTAACACGCTATAGGCACACTGATGTCGACTTTCGGAAAAACGTCCAGGATAACTAACTAACACTGTTACGGTTCAAGCTACTTCTTTTGTTTAGTACTTACTGTATGAAATGTCCAGCGTAAAGTGAATCCCAAATGGCTCAACAATTTAAATCTGACGGTGGCAAACAAGCATACGGCCCGCCTGATGGTAAGCAGCTACATACGGCTGCAACTCCAAAGGAGTCACATGCGCGTTGCCGACCCTTTACAAAAAGGAGGATTCACTGTGTTGATGGCTAAAGGAACAAGAAGGTCCCTCATCGTCAACACACTGGGTCCTCTTTGAGCTCTTTGGCAACCTTACTCACCAGCAGGAACATAACACTATGAGTAGGGTCACTATGGGTATGCTTAGAGTTTGAAACATTGTTCAGACCGCGTATCATGGTTGTCATTTTATCGCCTATCACGTCCATGCATCACTTTCGCACTTACATACTTGTTAGAACGTGACAACGTTAGGCGACAAAAATCTGTCCATATTAGGCTAGCAGATCTCAAGATTACCTTAATATGCGTGCTGGTTTTTAATAAAAAGTTACCTCATTGTCGATGGTCGATCAGGCTCTACTGCCATAAAAAGATTTTTGGAATGAACCATGTAGGTAATTATCAACAACCGACAATGAGGCACTTTTAGACTGAAAACGTCACATTTCATCATCACATAAACTATGGATGGTACAAGGAGGATAAAAATCTCTATGTTACAAAAGTGTCCGTCAGAAGGCGATAAACTGATAGCGCCATAATGATATTTAATTTGATTACAAAATAATTATTTGCGGAGAAGAAAAACACTCTAAATATTAATTTTATTTAGAATGTCATATAAGTATTAAATATCGGTAATTCATTTCAAATGCTCAACTATACGTAGCGCCACCCGGAGATATTTGGAACTATTGTTTAGTGCTTACCGCTGGACACTTTCGACCGTTTTCCTATAAGAGAGACCGATCCTCCTTGTACAGTCAAGTGCAAAAATATGTATCGAAAAAATCGTCTCATAAATATGGTACTACGCACTTATTACAACGGAATAAGATACTATGGGACATATTTATGAGTAAGATATACACCCATATTTTTACACTTGACTGTACCATCCATAACATAAACCTTATGATTCCGTGGGAATATAAAAGATAGAAATACCTTTCTAGTGCTAAATAAAATGTAGTGAACATACGTTATGAAATTATTTATATGGAAACAAAAATAGGACATTATTTCTTCTTATTTTTTCGCAAAAATGTTTAACCAATTGATTTTCGGTCCTTTTAGTACCTTGTCACAGTGACCATATTATTGTCTTATAAATCCCTAACGGTGGCGTTCATGTTAACTGTCACTGAGAGAAGGTACCTACTAATAAGTGGCCCAAAAATCAATTTAGTTGACTGGATAGCCGAGGTGTAAAAAGGTATAAATGAACTAGAGGTAGATGCTACTATACCTAAATGAGTGAAAGACTATGGTACTAAATATTCACAGCCTCCTTATCTATATAAATATCAGTCAGGTACTTATCTCCCTCGCTCGTAGCATAATATTCGTCTCTTTCCTTTTTCCCAGTGGTTCCCAACCTCTCCATACAGGGCCACAATCGTCTGACCAATACAGTTGTAGGTTCGTGTTGCGTCATACTTAGAGACAAAATTATCTGAATTATAGAGATGGTACCCTCAAATGCAAATATAAAAAATATATTTATGTAACTGTTACGTAATAAGGGTCCTTAAGATACGAGTGTGGTGTGGTTTTACGAAACGAGCCGCAGGCGAGTTTCACAATAAGATCACGCGAGTGTTTTTAAGGCCTAATTACGTACTGTTGCATACACTGCTTTATTTACACACATATTATAAATCCTAAATGAAGTGTTCGGAAACCATTAAAATGACCGCCATTGCACCGCCACGGCGGCCAACTGGATTGTGTCGGCGGTCGGGGAGGAGAGCTGGATTTTCATTACGTTACCAAAATCGATGTGGTTATGAATTTTCATACATTTTTACAACACTGGCACAGATAATACACAACTGTTACATTACTGGTTGTAATATTGGTGGTAATTACATACGGTTTCCGAAAGCAGAACAGAGGATTTATGATGTGGGTGTAAATAAACTACTATTATAACACCAACATACATGTCAATCTTATAACTAAACTAAGTAAACATTACTGCATAATGTACTTTTGGTACAGGTACGAGGGTACACGGTCATTACGATTAATTCGTCCCAAGTTTTTGATTTTTACATCTCACCCGCTTAGCTAAATACTTCTGCTGCTAAAGCCACCTCTACCGTGATTCAACCCTTCAGATTATTTTGCCTCTAAAATAACATCCCGGTCCCAATGTCCACTGGTCTTGGTACTGCTATAGCTTCTTGTAGACTGCGAGGTTCGAACCACTGGCAGAAAACCGCTCATCCCGGGCAAGAATATTGCGTGCTCGGCACGCACACTTGTCCATTAAACACTTGCTGCGCCGGGCAAGTCAGGTACGTCCTTTCCCCCGTCACACAGAAGTAGTAGCTCTTGCACTCTGTCCCTGGTTGCGCGAAGAAGCCGTCTTTTTCGCAGCGGTTGCCTCCGTGTTCTAGGGTGGCGCGGCGCGGCGCTCCGCAGTCGTGGTGCGAGGGGTCGACGCAGGCTCGACCATCGAAGAGCTTGCCGCCGAGACAGGTGAGCGTTGCGAGGCGGTCACCGCCTTCGCAGTAGAAGTAACTGAAATATTAGATAGGATTTAGATTAGGTATTTTAACTTGTTTATTTTTTTGTACTTGTTTATATTAAGTTGGTCAGGGACAATGAATCTTGAAGCAAATCAAATTATTTTGTTCAATATTTTTTTTTTTAAGTAGTTACACTACTATATATAAACTGAAAATAGATGTCATATACTTCAGAAAAAGTGACCAAACCCTCCGGTGTCCGAGGCCAGATTTGAACTGGCGTCTATTTTTGGTCAGGGACAGTTAAGTTATTTTTGTAGTGTACAGTCATCGAATATATCGGAGCGGCCGGGGTCCCCAAAAATATCTAAACATGCCATTTATCGCCTTGACATAATAGCGGCGTTGTTCAGATATTTATGACCACCTTGGCCGCTCCGATAAATCTGATGGCGACTGTACTAGTTTTTAAGCTTAAACGGAAAGGTAAGCCCTTCTTTACTAATGATAGTAGGTATTAAGGCTTTTGGTAAAAGATTTATTTTTTTGGCGATATTGTCATTTCTTAAGTATTGAAAAAATGTTGAAGTATCTATATCAAATGATATATGGTGACAGCATATTAGTTCCTTCAGCAAAAAACCCTAAAATAAATATCTATCTACATTAGGTATAGTATACGTAGAATTCGGTAGAGTACTATCTAGTAGAGTAGAATCGGGCGTCAACACCGAGCGTCAAGGATATACTCTTAATTTTTCAAAACGAAAAATAACGTGGTAGGAATTAGTTCTTTCACTATTAGATGACATTTTTGTACCTACCGTTTAATCAATGTCTTTAATTTCGTCAAATGATATGGTAATGAACGGGTCATATAATGTGAAAACTGTATTTAGTGTGATAAATGTAGGTAAGGCACATTATTTGAAAATATAAAAAATATCAAACTGGGATACTTATGGCATTCAGTTCAATGGCCATCAATTTCAATGCTTAAATAAACGTTAGTCTACATATTTATGGGTACGTACCTATTGCAATTTGTTTCGAGGTCGGCATGGTATCCATCAGCTAATCCGCTGCACGAGTAGTCGTCATCGCTGCAGTGCGCGCGCGGCGTCGGTACGCACGCGTCCCCGTCGAACGCGCTGCCCGCGGGACACGCGTACGCGGCCTTCTCTCCGCCCGCGCACGCGTAGTACCCGCGGCATCCTGCTCCACGTGCGCGGTAGCGCCCGTCCGCGCGCCCGTAGCACCCGTCCGAGGCCAGGCTGGGACAATCTCGCCACGCTGTGCCCCCGCGGCAGCGCGCGCCGTCGAACACTAGACCCGGCGCGCAGGACATCATCGTACGGAGCTGTCCCTCGCAGTGGAAATAACGAGTGCAGTTGGATTCTAAATCCTGGTATGTCCCGCTTGGGCGCAAGTCGCACTCGCCCGCTGGTGTGGGACCTTCACATGCGAATACCTCTGGTGGCACACATTTCGTCCCGTCGAAGACGAGCCCACCACCGCACGCGCCTCGCGAAACGACACGCTCTCTACGACACTCAAACCAAGATGAACAGTCGCGCCAATCCCTATGGCGACCGTCAGGGCGATTGTAGCATGGGCTACGAGCGGGAGGCGGGCACTCTGTACGATCTGCTGGCAAACATCCTCCAGAACTGCCAGGACCACCGGCGAACAGCAACCCGGGTTCGCACACTCCACGCCGAATAACGCGTCGCTCCTCGCACACGAAGTATTCACGACAACCGGTCGAGCGGTCTGCATACGCTCCGTCCTCCGCGTGCTGACAGAGTGAAGAGCACGTCTCATCCGAACAGAAGTCTGCATCACCAGCCGGCAAAGGTATCGCGGCTGAGCGCGGAGGCGGACAAGTGGCCGTAGGGTCGCATAGTCCCCCGCATGATAGGACTTCTCGCAGTTCAGCTCCACGGCAACGCAACGTGCGTCGGCATTCGTGCGAAGAGTCCGGATAATCGCCGTCTGGCAAGCCGGCGCATAACGGCTCGTAGCATGTTCCAGCACCACGCGTGCACGCCTGTCGCTCCAAGTCAAACCACGCACCCGAAGGGCAAGCATGTTCTCCGGCTGTTCCATTTTCGCAACGGTAGTAATGCCGGCAGGCAGTGTCGGGCGCGGCGTACGCAAAGGTATCTCCCAGGGCGCAGACGCGGCGTACACAGGGCTGCTGCCGCCGGGTCACGCATGCACCGGCCACCTCGCTGAAAACACGCCCAGGGCCGCATGTATAGCGGCCTGACGCTGCGCCACCTGCACACCTGACGTACTCGCGACAATCCGTGTCATAGTCGGCGTAAAGCCCATCTCTGTTGCACGAAATATCTCCGCTGACTGGAACAAATTAAAATTTCATTAGTACGGTACAGTATTAGGGATGCTACATTAATAAAAGGAAGTGTTATGCTTACTCTCGCTTTTCGCGGCGACGGCAACCGCAAAGATCGCGGAGAGCCGGCAGAGGGCTCGCGAGGCACGCGTGCGGGCAGACATGTCGACGGCGGGTCTGCGACTGACGGCTCGGCGCCCGCGCCGGGGTTCCTTGACATTCGTACGCCCCCGCGGTAACCCGATCCCTGCGAACCACGGCCCGGATGCAGCCTCCGAGTTAGGAATCTAGACATGCCATGTTTGTCTAACGCCTCTGCTGCTAGTGAACTTGGCCGTGAACTTTAACTTCTCATTACGTAACAATGAAAAAAGTATGTACGGATGAAGCTGTGTTAATTAAATTAACATGCGGATCCTTATAAGGGTCAAACCCAAGTAGGATGTCTCAGTTTCCCGCATACTTAATCTCCATTAGTGACTCAAGTTACAAGCCGGACAAGATCCATTTTATTTATATCTATTGAATTCTACAATTACTATGCTGCGGTTGCCACGATAGTACCCGTGGGAAACTACTATAAAAAATAAGTAAAAAAGACGGAACGTGCCGAAACGCAAATACGTAATACTTACTCGGTACTGAGGCGGAATCTCTGCGAATCGCGCGGGCATACGAATGAGGCTCCATCAGCATGCATCGGGTAATAATAACATTTATATAAGGTAAGGTACTGCGGTATTTGACATTGAGGATGTTTCTACGCAAAAGGATGTGCTTGTTGTTATTGTCTACGGAGATTCATAGATGCTAAAGGTTTGAAAAAATACGTGAAGCAATTAGTAAACGCGTCATTCGCGGTAAAAAATTGGTCATCAATTAGGTAATCACAAATAACTCATATAATCTAATTCCGTGTGTTTCATTTTCATCTTCTAGTCAAAGTAGCTCTAATTCTGCCTAACAAAAATGACCTTTAAGGACCTACACCTTGAAGAACATCCTGATCGCATAATAATACGACCGTGGCGCCTTAGCAGGCCAAAGGTCTCAGCGAGTTATGTAAGGAATGCGATACCGATGGCACCGCCGCGGGGGGCACTAGCTCTTCTAATTGTAATCGATTACTCGATTATTATCTCACCTCGATTATCATAATACCTACAGCCTCGAGCTTAGTTCCGCATCCACGGCGCTTGACCGTTACGCGACGAGGGTCATGTGAGTCGAGATCGAGATGAGATGAGGTTGTTATTCTTATCAGTTACCGACCGCATTGTCTTAGACATATCTACCATTATAGTGACTGTCTATACTCAGATTGGTTACAACCATCGAGACCAGAATTATGTTGGTTTTCCTGAAGCGATGTGTTGAGCGCCAAGAGCAGTACATACTAGTAAGCTGATGATAGTACAACTAGCCTATTGAAAGAAGACTTCCTGATTCGATTAGGTGATAAGTATGTGTCTAACGGTAGTTTTAAGCTCAAGTGGGTCTTTGTTAACCAATTGAGTACCGTATGAAACTTGGTTGACTAACCACATGTCTGGTCAGTAAAAGCTTAACCTTAGTATGATGGCATCTAAACTTTAAAAAACTAACACTGATAAACCACTGACTGGGGAGAGAGCCACTGGCTGCCACTGGAGCCAGAACCACTGGCTGGGCATAATTATCATGGGGTCGCGAGTTCGAGAATCACTCGAAGTAATGGATTTTTCTTTTATTTTCTAGACATAACTATCGTCAGCAGACGTTTATATTTTTTGGTAGCCGTGCTTTTTTGCCTATATTAATAACTTTATTATATGTATAGATAGGGGACCTCAGATTATTGACTTAGATAGGGTAGATGGACTTACCCGACTTACTGATCTAATTTAATTCTACCGAAAAAAATAATCTAGGCAGGTAGCATTTTTTTATAGAGGTGATCATCCTCACAGCGAACACCTGGAACCCGCCAGCAGTGTCAACCCCCGGTCCGTCATCATAGACCCTCGTTTGCGTAGACGGGTTACAGCCCAACTAGCAAAATTTACTCTTACAGATGTCCTAAGACCAAATTTTCTTTACTCTTACAGTACACTTTGAAACCTCTTTAAGTGTGGAATTGGGCGCACTTTATAAGAGCTTTTATAATTATAGTTGTTGTATAATGGTCTTATTAAGTGCGTTTTTAATCCTAAGATCATCTTGCTAATGCTGTTGTAAGAAAAAATAGACTTACAAATGTCTTACAGTGGCATGCTGTAAGGTTAATGAGTCTTTGAGTACTCTTACTAATGCCGTTCTAAGCGTGATTGCCCTTATATTCCTTCTGTGATCTCATTGTAAGAGTCGAAGAGGCCATTGCAGAAAACGTGTTCGGACAAAGTGATATTATATTAAAAATTATAAATACCCAGGTAAGTCTATATTTTATATGTACTCTTACTAATGCTCACTGTTATTTCTTTGACATGCAAATTATCTTGGTATTATATTGATGAACAACTTGCGAAGTACATTTCCTCGATAGTTTTGTAATATTATTAATAATATTTTCACGGGCCCTTCTGGAATGTCTCTTAAATATTAATTATTTGTTAAATTATTTGTGAAATTGAAATGTGTTCAATAAATGACATTGTAAAAACAGTTAAAAGTACAATTACTCTTTATTAAGATGCATGTAAGGCTGATATTTCTTACTTCACACTCGTTAAGTCAATTTTAAGCCTTTCGCTCTTGTTAAACACTTATCTAAGGCTATCTACCTGTGGCCATTTTATGAAATGATCTCGGCTAAATAAATTTAGGTTATATCAGCCATGCGATACTCTTAATAAAGAATGCCAAAGGTTCTTGTAAGGTATATTGATCTTATAAAAGACTTATGATATGCTCCTAATCTTACGTGTGGCTTAGACAAGACCAAATACACTTTAAATTGGTTGATTTTAAAGGAGTTGTATACAAGGCTTTAGTAAGAGCAAGAAGTCTGATAAAACACTTATTGCAGACTCAACTAAGAACAAACTGACTTCTAAGGTGCTTTACTAAGTGTGAATAATGATCAAGACCAATTAGTCTTATGAAATGCACTAGTTAAACCCATGTTCTGATAAACATCTTATAATAGTTTCTTATAGATATCTACAAGAGTAGTTAATAAGTTAAAATTTTCTCAAGACTAATTAGTCTTATAAAATGCACTTATAAAACCTTGTTCTGATAAATGTTTTAAAAGAATTTCTTATATACGTCTACCAGATTACGTAATCAGTTCAAATATTCTCAAGACCAATTAGGCTTATAAAATGCACTTGTAAAACCATTGTTCTGGTAAATATTTTATAAGAATTTCTTATATACGTCTATAAGAGTACTTAATAAGTTTAAATTTTCTCAAGACCAATTAGTCCTATAAAATGCCTTTGTAAAACCTATGTTCTGATAAATATTTTATAAGAATTTCTCATATACGTCTACAAGAGTACTTAACAAGTTTAAATGTTCTCAAGACCAATAAGTCCTATCAAATGCCTTTGTAAGATGTACCTTCTTAGTCAGGATATATATAAACCTTTTATAATGTCTTACTTCTTATAAAGGCATGTTTATACAGCAATTTTGCTAGTTGGGAGGTATGTATATGGACAGCACCATTCCTGTCCCTCACCGCGGCCGAAGCTGCCTGGCCGCCTCCAACCAACAATCAGGAGTTCTCTCCCTCAACAAGAGTCCTCCCTGTGTGGAACCCCCTGTTCCTCCAGACTGCATATTGGCAGCATCGGTAAGAAATCCTCGGGGTTCACCAAGAGAACGCGTACCGTTGCCCCCGGGGTGCACCGATCAGGAACCCATCACTTTCCCTCGGATCCAGGGATCTTAACCGGTATTTTCAAAAAACACCGAAATAACGCGATATTTTATTTTATAAATAAACTGAATTTATTGATATAGGTATAACAATATGAATACAACAGAATATTAATCTACATACAAAGTGAAATTTAAAATATCACGCGATACTTATATTTAATTTTTTTATGGGCTTCATGCAGAAATAACTCAATATTGTATATATTTGGGTATTGCATTGGTGTTATTAGATTGCTTGGTTAAATATGAGATAGGAAACAAAAGAACGAAAAGAGTACGCAAAAAAAAAACAGTATTTTAATATGGACAAGGAATGGTTCCCGATCCCTGCTCGGATCAACCGGATCAAGAAGGAATGAGAAGGGCCCTGGCACTCTAGGATGTTTCCTGTCATAGCCCCCATCTTAGGACCTATCCCGCAGACCATATCTATGGCCATCACTGAGCTAAGCTAAGGTAATATAATTTACATACAAGTACCAGTAATAAACTAGGCATTAAGAGTTACCAGATGGAACTTGACGGTCTGGACAAAGGTATATAATAAAATAAATGTCCAAGTATTGGTTCCGTGACATAAAGTTTATGGCAAGACGTTGCCTTTTCAAGTATGAGTTAGATATTACTTGCAATGAAAACAAGTGAATAATAAAGACTGGTTTTCATACAAAAACGCGTTCTTCGTCACTGCTATAATCGCAGATTATAATGTCTAAGGAAGTGACAGAGCAGCTACCAGAACGTCCAAAACCATATCCCTTGTTTTAAACAAAAAAGAACCGACTTCATTTAGCATCCACCTTTCCAACAGCAAATGCTCGAGCTGCTGTAAAAAATACTCAAATCACTATAGGTGTGCCTATAATAGTTGAAGAGTTCCCTCGATTTATCCAGGATCCCATCATCAGATCCTGACCTGGTTACAAAGGGACCAACTGTGAAGTATACTCTTTCAAACAAAAAAATAATTTTTCAAATCGGTCTAGCCGTATTCGAATAATCGGTGAACATACATAAAAAAGAAATAGCAAAAAAAATAAACAAAGATCCCGACGAATTGATAACCTCCTCCTTCGAAATATTGAAGTCGGTTGATAAGAGTAGAAGAGCCACAAATTAGTAAAAACTTTGGCCAATAATAATATAAGAGTACTCATCTTGATTCCGAAAAAAGTCATGTTAAAATAGATTTTTTTTTCTCGCTGTCTATATTTTTTTGTTTATGGTGTGAATCAAAATTATCATGGCCGCAATTCGAAAAATAAACATACACACTGGACAGACACAGCTCCAACCCAACTCAACTCAACGCTATAACGACATTGACATTTGCTATTCGAACAGATTTTCATTCAACATTGGTATCACATTGGTTTCACATTGGTTTCACATTCGTACAACATTGCTACAATGTGCGACCAATGTGTGACCAATGTGAGACCAATGTGATAGGTACCAATGTTGAATGAATATCTGTTCGAATAGCAAATGTCAATGTCATTATAGCGTTGAGTTGAGTTGGGTTGAGTTGGGTTGGAGCTGTGTCTTTCCAGTGTGTGTGTTTATTTTTCGAATCGCGGCCCATGAATATAATAAGGTAAGTACCTTTTTAATCTTGTAAATTAGATAGAGTTTCAAAAGTATGCTGGCAAGTGTTAAGGCGTCTATTCTGTGTCTTAGTAGTAGCAGATGTGGCATTGTTGCATGGAAGGTGTGAACAGGGAATGCACACGTGCATACGTGCAACGTGCATAGATCCGGTTGGTGCGCTACATTCTCAAGTCACATAGTATAGGTACTACTCACGGCTTAAGAAACGAGAGGTGTCGGTAAAAAGTTGTTTGTGTGAAGATGGAGCTTGAGGTTTCCGTTAGAGGATGCAATAAATACCGGTACTTTTTGTATGGCGCAATACCGATATTCCGGGATTTCCCATACAAAAAATATCGGGTTTGCATGCCCTAGTTTCCGTACTTAGTAGAGTAGTAGATACTTTACTTGTTCGGACCTTATTACGTTCCCTAGACACGGGACAAACGTACTGACGTTTCTCCCGTGTCAAGGGAACGTAGAAAGACTTGGTTTCCTCGAAATTCTGCAAAACGTCGCCTATACTAATGGGAAAACCTTCCTGAATACAATTACGACATGTTTTAGGTAGGGTTAGGGGTGGGTGTATGAGATGAGTATCCACCCATAGGTATATATAACAATTTGATGTTCCTAAAAGATGGATTATTAGTTCAAATAAGTGCATACCTTAATCTCTATCGACCTAACGAATTTTGTTTATTCATACATATAAGGGACCTCGAGCTTTGTAGACAGGATCACTACCAAGTAGGCTACGGAGGCCCGTACATTTATAAATTTTTATGTTTACCGGCATCGTTGCAGTGGTATTGAAATCAAATTGCAAATATACGGGGTGCTTTCTGGGTCGTGATCCGGAACAACTTTTTGTGACTCGGTAACTGATCAAAATCATTGTATGGTAGGTAGTATATTTTCAAAACAAATTTCGTTTAATTTTTCAAGTAAAATTATTCTTTTATTAAGTAAATCATGGTCACCCTTTGGCTTTTGACATACGATGTATGTGAAACGATAAGGCGTCACATTGAGTAGGGTGACCGGGATCCTGCTAGTTATTTGACCAAATTTCATTTTCCAACCAAATTTTCCCAACCGCACATTTGTCAATCCAATCTTTCCCATATACTTATTTGTCAATTTAAAATTTCGACAAATGACACTACACAAAATTTATAGGTATTATTCAAGCATATTTCATTAGACCTACTGATGTTTTACCAAATGTTTCACTTGGACAAAAAATGTTTCACAATTAGAATTTTGTCAAATATGGTTTTATGCCTTTTTGCCGAATAACGCTTCCCAAACTGTTTCATTTTCCAACTGTGTCATTTGGCATACTGCATTTTTCTCTGAAACTATAAGAATTTCAGGATTGTTATTATAAAGCAAACCTAACCTAACCACTACACGATGATTATAAAACAAACCCTGAAAAATTTACAGTTTCAGAAAAAAATGCAGTATGCCAAATGATACAGTTGGCAAATGAAACAGTTTGGGAAACGTTATTCGGCGAAAAGGCAGGATCCCGTCAAATATACTAATAAAAATATAATATTACTGGACAAATGATTTTTATCCAAATAATATTTATGGTAAATAATGTTTGTTGAAATTATTACTTGGACAAAAAAATGTTGATTCAAATCTTATTTTGTGAAAGAGACAAATTATTTATATCCAATCCAAAGCAATGTTTAGTCAAATATTGTTTGTTAAATGTTTTACTTGGACAAAAAATGTTTCGATAAACTTCTATTTTGTCTAATACCTAAATGACTAGATTTTTTTTTCCCAACCAATGTTCACTGTCCTAACCGATGTAGGTTTCTTAGTTACCTGTTGTCCCTCAGATGGAAAGAGAACGTCCACATCATTGGGAGTCTTGGCTATTGGCACCCTAGAGATGGGTAGGCGTGAGTAAATACTGAGTATTTACTCAGTATTTATCCAAAGCACCCCGTAAATACTCGTTTTTACTCATTTCGGTGGGTAAAAACTATTACTAATAAAATATATAAAAAAGTGAGATTAAAAGCACTAAATTGTTTTGTATTGAATATTTCTAGCGTGTATAAATAATATTTTTGTTATAAGTAGCATATTAGGAACTTTGTTGTTGAAAAAAAGGTAATTAGCAGTGAGAAGAAATTTGGAATTTAGGGAATGTAGGAATGTAGACGTGAGAAGAACATATTCAACTATTTTGTTTCAAATACGAAGGTATTTACTTTGAAAACACTTAAGTCGTTTCTGTATTCTAGATAAGTGCATTTCGCAAGCCGATTCGAATATTATACAGATGTTAACAAGTTGTTTACAAAAAAAAAACTGCCACGAAAATACTTCACAATATTATAGGCATTATATTATAGCTCTTATCAGATAGCGCGGCGATTGTTAGCTAGTGCTAATGAACAAAGAATATTTGTAGAAATAATGACCATAAAGGGTCAAACTGCGAACAAAATACCACCTAGTTTGCGGCGTGGACTTAAACTGCATTCTCTATTATATTTGTCTACTTCTTATCTCAAAAGTATGCATAGTTTTAACATTAATAAACATCGTTTTCATAAGGGATATATAGTGTCGCAGAGTGAACAAAAGGTGGCTCGGCTCGCTGAATGTGCTTTAAATCCTTATCTTGCAAAATGCGCGTTTCGCTTCCCTTATTTTGATTGGGTGATTAGCGGACACTACTAACAAGTGTAGTACGACTAGTATCCAATGAAAATACAGTTAGGCACGCTGGCGCGCCTGGCACGTTTGGCACGCTCAGCTCAGTTGCTGTTTGTCAGTCAACCTGTTCGGAGGACTACCTACTTGCTCATTTTACGTAAAGTGCCTCGTGTGATTTCCTTCGACCCTTGCTTTGTATATGGACTTAGATGGTGTTTTCTTTGTGATTAAAGTTAACGTTTCTGGACTTTTGATTTTTGTTAGTGAATATCTTTGGATAGTGGATATTTTTGGTAGCGTTCCAGTCTCACGCTAAAATGTGTGGCTCTGAGGACCGCGACAGAAATCACATGCTCGCTATTGGATTACAGCATGGTTAGCACAAGAGTGAAGCGATAGTATCTCGCGTATAGTACTACCCGTCTCTTTTTAAATGACACAGTCAGAAAAAGACGGATAGACTATCTCGCGCGCGAGATACTGTCGCGTTACACTTGTGCTAACCGTGCTGGGATATCCAAGTTGCCGGTACATCGATCTTGTGGAGCTAGGTATCGCCATTAGCAAACCTGACCCCGTTCAAAGCAAAGGTGAGTGTTTACGTGGCACTTACGTCATTTTATTAAGAGTTTTTTAAAGAAAACTCAAAAACGGCTCAACCGATCAAGTTGAAAGTAATTTTATTTTTAAGTATTGTCTAGTCCCTATTCATCCGATAATTTTTCATATTTTTGTACTTTGGTTTAAATGTTATAGAGCGGTAAACATAATTTTAGTCTTCAGAAATGCTTTTTTTTCTTCAAAAATATATTCAATTTATAAAAAAGTATATTTAGAATCATCCAAATTATTTTAATGCCTTATTTAATCATGTAGACACGTTGATGGTTTCTGATTTTTGGTGTGACAATTAGTTAAATGTATGGAGTGCCCCTCTTAAAAAAATGTTTTTTGCGACTTTGACTAGTTAATTTAGTAGCGGGTTACAAAATACACCTAAATTTCAAAATGTTATATCCCTTGCAGCACTCTAAATAGTTTATACCCACTAATTTGGGTATAAACGAGTAAATACGGGTATTTTGAGTAAATACTGAGTATTTACTCGGTATTTACCCTTGAGTATTTACTCACTACCCATCTCTAGGCACCACACATGCTTAAAAAGACGTCACTGCCCTTACCGATGTAGGTTTGCTAGTTATACGGTGTCCCTCAGAACGGAAATAGAAGCCCCGCGGGCTTCATAAACGAAGCTCGTTATCTGGGCGGGGTGTGGGACCACCTTTACCAATTTAGATTCGTTATTTGCGTTGGGTACCTCAGAGCGGATAATACAAATGTTGCCAATAAATACAATTTTTATTGCATTTATATGTCATTTTCACCAGTAGCAAGTTAAGAACAACAGACAAAAACCTAAATGTGAGACTAATCACTTCATAATTAAGACATACAATGCACTTTTTGCCATGATTTCGGATATGACAATTAATAAAATAAAATTTTGTCAAATGTAAATGTAAAAAATACCAAACGGGTTGTTGTTTAAAAAATAGTTTGCTGAACGATGATTTGGCATAAAGTAATTTGCTGAATCATGATTTGGTGGAGTATGAAATTTTGTGAAATAAAATATGACGAAACGGGTCATTTGGTATTCATGATTTTGGGAAACATTGTTTGGGAAGTAAATATCGGGCAAAACATTTTTTGGTAATGTAATACATGTAACATGAGTAATCCAGGGTGACCAAATCGTATCTATGCTAAAATGACAATTTTCTACTTATCATCTAAAAAAATATTATCGATATTGGCGATAAAAAAATAATGACCACCATCATTAGTAGAGTAGGTTAACCTTTAAGTTCTGTATCATGCCTTGTTCTCTTGCTCCACGACCCCGAAATCACCCTGTATTGTTATCATATTCTACGTCATATATATGCCAAATTCGTTAAATGTACAACGTGTTTCGCTGGCTTGTTTTAACAAGTATACAAAAAATTTCGTGAAAATTGGCTACTACATCGAAAAATCCTAATTTTTTAAATTATCTAACTAGCCTAAAAACTCCAACATGACTAATGTTTGAAATAAAACAAGTCAATCGATTCGATTATAGTTATTTTTTTGTTATTTTTCTTACGAATATTAACAAGACGCATGCTGCATCGTTTTGTTTTATTAATATTGCACTTAATTGTGAGCTCCTAACCTTAACCTTTTTATTGTGCCATTAACATCATTTTCTTAAAGGAAATACCTACCACTTTACGAGGTTAAGCACACAGCACAGATAAAAACCGAGGAATAGGAAAAGGTATAAAGAGTTTATACAGACGCTCGTAGTTGACATGAAGAGCGTTGAAGAAAGGCAGTTTTCGCGTTTTCTTATATTTTTAAAATCGATGCCACATAATAACATTTAAGGCCTGTGCCCACTATTCCGTCCAAACCATGACCGTGCCATGAACGTGCCCGTCGACACATGCGAAAAAATATTCTTTGTATGAATTACTATGATGCTTTGCCCACATAGACCGACCAACACCGTACTTATAACGTGCCATGACCGGGCCGAGAATATTTTGCCGGTGCCGGGCCGGTGTCTGCATGTCGCGGTACGGTGTTAGAACGGTCTCTGAACGGGGTGCAATGCAACCCCGTTTGCTACGCTACGGGTATAAGCTCCGCGGAGATTTTGCTATCAGTAGGAAAGACGTAATTAAAATGATGTTACCTTAGAAAATATTATACTTACATTACATGTATTTTTATTGATTATTTATTATACGTTTTATAAATGCTTACTCGTATTTTAATATATAGTTTAAGCGTTTCACCATTTTTTACATTTCAGTAAAATAGGTCTGTTATAAAAAACTGGCCAAGTGCGTGTCGGACCACGCATAGGAGGGTTCCGTACCTTCAATGGAATAAGAACCAAACTAATACCAAAAGGTCGTATCTGATGCATATGGAAGAAGCTTTTTGGAGATAACTCAAAAATGGCTGAACCGATAATGTTCCAAACAAGTAGAAAGTATATAATAAGGCGCATCTCCTCAAATTTTTTCATATTTTTTGGACCTACGGTTTAAAAGTTACAGGGCCGGGGGACACACACACACACACACAATTGTTCTGACTTTCGAAGCGATTATTTCAGAAAATATTCACTTAATCACAAAATAGTCAAAGAAACCTCAATGTTATTTTTATATGGAGCGCCCCCCCCCCATACAAATTTTTTGACTTCAACTATGCATAATAAACCGCTAGTGGCTAAGAATAATGGTTTTTGGAAATTGGTTGTAACGACAGATATGCGCATTAAGACTCGTTGTCGCAGCCCTATCGTACGGCCATGATACGGGCTATGAACGGGCTGTGAACAGGGCATAAACAGCCAACAGGGTATGTAAGGGGACTACGGGGTATGTACGGCGTATGAACGGGCATAGACCGTCCGGTGTTGATAAGTTGTAGGGCAAGGTCAAACGTACGATTTTTTCTGTGCTTGGTACGGTCATAGTTTGGGTGGAATACTGGACACAGTCCTTAACAGGATCTTTTTTTAGGCTTTTTACTGAGGATCATGTTGTAAGATATTATTATTCCTCAGTTAGTTTCATGAAAGTTTAAAATTAATACATTCTCCTACTTTTTTCTCTGCACCGCATTCGCCTTTCTCTGTTTATTTATTCATATTCATATTCTTCGTATAGCCCTGTGGTTGACTGGTAGAGAATGCCTTTAGGTATTAAGTCCGCCATTTGTACATAACATAATTTAGGTTATATTTTGCGCAAGAAAGTTTAATTGAATAAATAAATATTCACCAATCGGTAGAAAATCTGAAAATGAAGACCTGCGTGGCTACTACTACGAATTGGAATATTTTAAGCCGTCGAGAAGAACTCAGCTTTCAAATATTTGGATCATATCCGTTTCGCTGTACATGGCCGTACTTACCTACAAGAGTTAATAACAATGTTTAATATAATCACAGCGTTTGGCAGATATCGTGCGCATCTTGTTAGAGGAGCTATTTACAAATCCTCTTCTGGCCGAAATATTACGGAACTAGCGTTTTTGCGCGCATTCCTAATTAAATATTGATGCTTCGCGTCCACGCCGTGACTATTAAAGAGTTGATCCGGGTTGGATCTCGACTATCTTCTTAATTTCCCAACCTCGTATCTTGATTTAATATGAAATTGCAAACGCAACCTTACTGCATGCACAGTTAAGTCAACATTTGAGAACAATGAAATATTATAATAGGGCTCTCAGATTATAAGCAGTCGGTTTGCCGTTTGCTCAAGTAAAAGTTTGGCGATTTAGCCTTCAATTGAAATGGATTATCTTGTAATTGCAGTTGTAACATATTCAGTTATATTTATGTAAGTACTTCGTGACTATTATTGTTATGAAAAAACCAGCCAAGTGCGTGTCAGACCACGCATAATGGAGGGTTCCGTACCTTCAACGGAATATGAAAAATTAATTATCGAAAGGTCGCATCTGCCTATGGAAGAGGTTTTTGAGATAACTCAAAAACGCTTTAACCGACAATGTTCAAAACAATGTTCGTTAAAAGAATGTGCAGCAGTTGTTCGAAATCTATTCAAACATGCAGATTGCCAATTGGCTTAATGTCAGATAGTGCGAAATACAGTGTGTAAATTTTATACGGGCGTATATTGTACTGGCGATTAGTATTGGACCTAGGGAACCTATTTACATTTATTTCTTTATGAAAATAAGGAATTTTTTTCATACATAATTCATAATAATTCAGCACGCAATGTATTGCATCCATGACAATTAACTTACCGATGCGTCATGTCAGTTATGTCAGGTTTGAATCAGTTGGATAGCGTACATTGGTGCTCGGTAGGACTTTAAAAAATCGTTACACATAATTAATAACACTATTTAACACAATGATTATACTATATGAGTCCTATTGCTGGATACTTACTATAGGTGGATAAAGTATACGCCCGTATAAAATTTACAGGCTGTATACACAAGCTGACAGGGTCGCCAAATTGTAGTGTGTACCTACCTATTTATTAAAGTATAAAATTATAAATCGTATTACTGCCGATGAGTACCTATTGTTTTTATTAGATTATGTCAAGTCGAACGAATATACGGTGTGTTCTGTACTACCTCTGTTGTTGTATGACAGAAGCATGTAATACTTAGGTATAAAGTTTGCGTGTAGTTTTCAACTTTAATGATTACCTTACAGCCGTATTTAAACGACACAAAAAGACAAATAACACTTAATTCCGCTACTTACAAAGTTGATTACTATAATTTATGATCGCATTATGTCTAATGGCTGTCATTTAAGATGCAGAAGTGTAAAAAGTACATTTTTCTTGCGCTAATACTTTACAAAGCGCCGCCGCTCTATGTTACTTAAGTAATAACCGGAACTTATGGTACTACTTAGGTACTCCATGTATGTAGGGGTTTGTACCTGATGCATTTTTATTTTTGAATAATTATTTATTTAGCAAACGACTTCGTTTATTAAGGTCGGTATACCCAGAACGATTAATGGTAAGGTAAACGTCCGAGCGGTCGTCAGTCGTCACTGCAAGGAGGTGCATTGCACATGTACAGTCAGCTGTAGAAAAAAAGACCCCCGTGCATACAAACTGTATGCAGCGTGGGCCTTTTTCTCTGCAGACCGTACCCCCTGGAGATTAAATGTAGATACACAGGCTTTTTTAATGTTTATAGAGCTAATAACCCTCATACTCTCCTTGCACATTTTGAGTACTTATAAATCCTATAATTTTGGACGTGTGTTTTTCAGAAGCACTAGGTACCTATGTAGAAGACCTGAAGTGGTTCGAAATGTACGTTTTTGGTATTTTAGGTATGCACTATATCAAATTACAATTCTCACGTCTGCCAATATTTATCAATCTCATTTGAATAATTGAATATTGTTTTGAATGGTATTCGCTAATTAAAATTTTTCAACTGTATAAATATTTGACGTATCAAATTTCTCATATTATTTATTATACATTAATATCAACGAAGATTTGGCGGGTTTTCCAGATATTACAATACATGTAAATAATGATGATTTTTAATGGTTTATATATCAGAGGAGAATGATATTTATCATATTGAAATTTCCTACTTACGACGTAAACATAATAAGTGTATCCGGTTCGAAGGACCAAGTCAATGTACAGGCAAGGTCGATTGATGCGATGCGACCAATTTGCCGAAAATATTTTATGGCATTCAAATGGTGTAAAAAACATAATTAGGGTATTGGCCTCAAAAGATGAACGACCCCCAGAAGATGAACGTTTTTCGTAAAAACGTTATAATATAATGCTGACGTACTTTACAAGCCTAGGAGTATTTTTTAACAGGACTATAACATTTTCCCGTGACTGACATAGATCTAATCCACGTATCCGGTCGCGAGGGCTAGGCGAACCTATGCACCGCGCCAAAATCGCCGTTTGTTATGGAAATCTTTTTAAGGATGGCGCTTTAAAATTTAAGGATATAATTTCGTATATAATTGAATAATGCTTCTACTTTTATTACTTTTGCTCAGTAAAGATTCTAGACTAATTCCTTTACCGTTTACGTTAAGTTAGGAATGGCATATTTTAATTTATTTTATGAAATATTTGCTGTTCAAGTTAAGGTTCAAATATTTTATGATTATCTCAATAGCTCAATATGATTAACTTTTGGTCAAGGGTTAGGTTTTTCAAATGCATAGATAGGTACTTACATATACATTCTCATAGATACAATAAATACAGCATTCATATTTTAAGTTGGTTGCAGTTACTTGATTTTATGACTTAAAGTTGAACAATGATTATGGGGTTTGCTTTAGTATGGAAACGGGACCGTTCACCTAATAAACCTATGGGTACTCGTACCACAAAACTAAGAGGATTTACTAGTTGATCTTTTAGGCTACATTCCATCATCCTCCTAGCGTTGGTACCGGCTTTTTGCCAGGGCTCTTATTGAGCCTGGGGTCCACTTGACAACTTAATCATATGAATTGGCGTAGGCACTAGTTTTAACGAAAGCTACTGCCATCTGAACTTCCAACCCAGAGGGGAAACGAAAAAAAGAAAGGTTAGAAAGATAACTGGGAGAGAGACTGGATAAGTTCGCCTGTATTTTTTCCTGTTGTATTTTTCATTTGTGGTACAATAAAGTGTTTTACTACTACTACTAGAATATAATATCATCATTTATCAAGCGTAACGTGGATACCTACTGGACCTACTGCCTTGCATGAACATTGATTTGTTAAACCCCTCGTCCGATGTCCATGACCAAGTGGCCTAATCGCAAAGGCACACAATGTCCACCAAACGTATGTCGTGTAGTTTTTACTGAAATAATATCAAACAGGGATTAAACCGGCTTTATCGCAATATTTTCTTTTATCGAAAAACGGTAAGTATCTACAGTATACTCTTCCCAACTCCAAACTAATTAGATTCAACTTCAGCTTTTTAAGTACTACTGGCGACACCTGTGGAAACATGGCGGCATTAATTTAACAACGATCTAATCTAACTCCACTTAGTTAACTGACAGGTAAAGCAAGCTACCTGCTGCGGTAAAATGAATCCCAATAACTAATCTATTATTTTGACTCGACAATACATTAAAGAAAATTAAGCAATTCTACTACAATTGCAAAAGTTGTAACTGACATAATAGTTATATTTATGTTAATTAAAAGTTAATGCCAAGTTAACGATGGCAATAAAGCCTTAATTTTACTTAAGTAGTTGCTTGATGTAACGGTAGATGGCGGTGAAGAGCGTCGGTAATGCAGTTTAAGGCTTTGACGGTGATTTTATTATAGAAACCTATATTAGTAAATCTCAAACTTGCTAATTCAACATTTAATTAGTAAGAAAATGTAGAGTTGGCATGAGTACTTCAAGATGCTTAATGAATAATGCTCATAAACTTGATATGAGTTGTGTAGTATATTAAATATGGCGGCAGGCTCGGTCGGTAAAGCAGTCGCCCCGGTCCGGTGGGTGCTGCGACACGCAAGCTCCACAGGTAGGTTAAGATTTACGGTCTGCCGCATTTGGCTGGCCCGAGCGCTCCCGACGCGGCCCGCGCGCGACATGCGAAGGATCTGTGACGTGCAGTGCCAGTGACAAAGTGCTCGTGACCCTAGTGTGTGACATGCCTCGCAGCCCCTAGCCCTCACGGATCTTAACGGTAAATACCTACGTGACACTCTGACCTATCTGTGTTTGTGCGATCAGGTGACTGAGTCTGCGATTATCTAACGGTACCATTGGGTCTGATTGATTTGAATTTCATAGTCGCACGCGCATAGCGCTCCACTTTTGAGATGATCGCGAGATTTATGTTCCACGTCGTCGTGCCCTTGTTTACTCTGTTTAACACCTGCAGTTTTTACTTACCGTTCATTTCTCGTGACTGACACTAGTCAGCTAAATAATAACATTAATAACTAATATTCACTTAGTAGGTAAATTACGAAGAAAGCATGAAATCATGCTAAATCGTTAGTCAGTTAAAATTTTATGGAATTAGGCGCCGGTTTACCGTTGCGGAAGAAAGTTAAGTGACGGCAAATATGTTAAATTCCTTACGTTCTAAATTGCTAACTGGTAAAAGAGTCTCATTGGAATCGTTAATTTTTCGATTCCAAAGTGCGTCTTGTCGTCTGACTTAATAACCGGTTGCATATAAATAAAAACTTGCTATCGGGTCTATGTTTTTAAGTAATAATATAATAACTAGTATAAGACATACCTAACTTGTATTTTTAAAAGTTGACATGAATATGTATATGAAAGGCAGCAACATACACAGAAGGCTAAGTTTTGGTCGCTCTCGTTGTCAACAATGGCGAGTCGGTTCCCATGGAAAGTCGTAAACACATGGTCTCCACGGAGCATTGTATTCTGTATTGGAGGAAAACGCGATGTTTGCACTTCGCGCCGCGGTACGGCACGTATGTGTGCGAACGCCGAATGTTTCGAAATTATCGATGACTCTCTAACTCGACTACCTATATTTGCTTCTTTGTTTAATATTACACCTATTCCAATATTGTATGGGTAAAAATAACTAGGTACCTACTCTGTTTTTTTGCTTAGAATTGTATTATATTATGTTTGTTAGTTTAAAACCAACCAGGCTAAGTCGCCCGCCAACTACTTCGCTAAAACTTGTCGTCGTTGTCGTACTTATAGAATGAAGATGGAATCTCGGGAGCTAAATGAATAATATCAGTGAAATTGCTACATGGTTATTCCATCCGTATTCCATCATTTATATTCCAGGCCATACCTCACGCATTTTAAACGATCTTTTGAAATAAATAATACTTAAAAAAAAAATCTAAATTCGCCTCTTTGGGGTCTAGATATTGTTGTACCAAGTGATTAGATACTCGTGTACAAATCACTTATTACATCAGTCATTATCTAGAAACTTTAGGTAGGTATCTTATCTTTAAATGTAATATCCATTTTTCGGTTATTATTATTTCAGTTCAAAATGTCGTTGAAGTCTTTTGTATAGACAACTCAGTTGAAAAACAAATTGGCAGAATTTTGTTTGGAAACTAAATGATTACTTTTATGTCTGATGACATGACTTGATAAAATGGTATGTTATGACTGTTGTGACTGGATCGGTATGTAAGAATATTATTAATCTATTAAAAGAAGGTAGACAGATATGATTTCAATGTTAATAAGTTTTATTAGAATTATCTAATAAAACTCTTTTTTAGAATTATCTAATAAAACTCCAAACAGATCCAAGAGGCAAACTTAAAACAAAATAAGTTAAGTTTTTTTTAATAGGTAAGTTTAAGCATGATCTACTGTACTCTTATTATGTACTTATGCAATCTTATTAAATAAACGTCTCTTATTATTATTATTAAAGCTAGTCACGATAAAATTTTATTGGTGTTAACAAGTAAGAATGTACAGTCATCGGCAATAGTATCTTTCTACACGAAGGCCGCAAACATATGTGACAGGCTCTTATGGTCCTACAAATAAGAACGTGTCACATATTTTTGTGGCCTTCGTGTGGGAACATAATATTGCCGGTTATTGTACCTATTTAGAAAATTTCATAACAGGAAATATCCTAGTAACTAAGTAGTTACTATTTAGGATATTTCCTGTTGTGAAATTTTCAACTAAGTAGTTGAAAGATGTCGGAAATGCCCAACTCTCTGTAGAGATCCGTCCGTGCGTGGTGTGATGATGACAAGTTGCGAGCATGGACGCGGATGACTGCTGCAAAGACAATATAATTGCAGTAATCACTACTTCTGGGCGCACATTGCCATTGCAAATACTAGCTCCTTAGGTCACGTTTACCTGCTCCTGAAATAAGGAGGCTTTAAAGAATATATAATCTGTTATCGGTTTGAATTGTTGGTTGGACTTTTCAAAAGGCCTTAGGTTTAATCAGGGCTTAACACACGAAAAGAACAGGCGCCATAACGTAAATAGGTATGATTTATTTGATATACAAACATGTTATATCGTAAGAATCACAATTTATTTAATCACAGTTCATTTTCATAATTGGCAAAGTCAAATTGATAAAAAAAATCGTAAAAAAATCACGATTATACTTAATAGTCAGAATACCTCTCCAGTACCTAGTCACATTTTAATTAGACCAACGAAGAAATGAAAAACTCAATAAGCTATTAATTATAATTTTAGTTATGTGCTCTCTGAATACCTAATCCTATCTAAATTCGAAAGCTATGCGTCATCAATATTTAAAATAAGCTTATAGGTATAAACGCTGGTTACATTACATACCTAAATACAATCTGACACGACTAGTAGCGTCATTAGTGATAACCTTTTCAATCAAAGTTGACAAAATGTAATGGTTGTTGTAATTACATTAAAAAATAAATAAAACCCAATGTTAGGCTTGACATTGGATGCTTCTACTTTCTTATCATTAACTCAGTCTTAAGCATGATAAAGTGAAAGTTATGCAGCAAAACAAAAGATGCAAACTAAATGCGGGGTCAAATGCCACGGGCATTGTTTACGACACTCTAGAAAAAGGTAGCATCCAGTACTTATCCATTACCATTCTATTATCTTGACAATTGTTAAGAAGATAATCTGGCAAGTTATAATTCTGTAGTTAAGTTAATATTCATGGTATTGATACCCTTACCTACAGAACAGTGTTCCTTTAAAGTTAAAATAAATGCAGTATATTGAAATGCAACTTTTTCCAAGATGTTGGCTGTTTCTGTTCACAACTTCAAAATAGACGGGATCTGTAATTAAATATTAATTTTCAGGACTTTGTATTATTTTTATCGTATTAATACTTGGTTCGGGGTAGTACAGTCAGCTGCAGAGAAATGTACCTAGTTAGCAGAATGCTGCAATGTTTGCGGTTAGTTATCTACTCATGTAGATACCAATATCGCAAGTAGCGCAACACGCTTGCTCAATAAAACAAATTGTCAGACGCTCGGTAAAAATTAAACAATTCATGTGTTATCGATCACTGACCGTCTCAATTTCAGACACGATTCACGAATGTATCAAAATAGCGTGTGACTTATTTACTATAGTAAAAACTTGTAAGTTCAGACCGTGCCATCATTAACATTTCAGCGGCGTTTTAAAGGGCACAGGAAACACTTGCGTTCGGAATATGTCCTAAAAACGTGGCGAAACCGACGCTGCGGCTTGAATTACAATTTACAATTCACGGGCACTTTCACTGAGGGTCGCAAGCCCGTGCTAGGTCATGATATGTATTAAATTAATGCGGCTGTTTTTGAGCGGAACCACCTGCTGCACGCGTTGGTCCTAACCTAATGCTTCACGTTTTCGAGACAAGTAATAACTAGGTATGAGAATTTAATATTAATAAAGGAGTTTTGTAAATTACCTACCTACCGATCTATTAGGTACTTACCTAAAAATGTTCATCTCGTGATCGTGAGTGTGCTCGTAGGCTTTAAAGAAATGATAAAGATTTATATTTAAATAAATAAATATTATGGAACAATCTTACACAGTAATTATACTATTAGGTAGGTAGTACTTTAATTAATTAATACGTCTAATGTACCTACCTACCTAAGTGAATTATCTTTGAACGAAGTAGCGAAAAAAATCATTTATAAACCCCCTTTTTCCTAGAAAATAATATGGATTTCTAGGTCATTTTGGCCGCTATCAAAATTATACTTTAACAAAATTGGCAGAATAGGTAGTTCCATAATATTTAGGTAGTAGCAAAATTAGAATTATTTATCTTGAGTGGTGTTTTGCATAGATTCATTACCTATGTACCTACCTCACAACTCGTTAAATAAAGTAATGAAGAGGTAGTCACGTCGAAGGTAGCACTTTCTAAAATTTCTACTTCCCCAATAGAATTTTCTTAAAGGTGCAATAAATTCGCTGTTGCTTGCAATAGAATGCAACTATTACGTGTGATAAGTTGGACACTTCAACTGACAAGCAGACGCAAGTGCAGGATTACGTGAGTTAATTAGGTACCTGTCTGCTGAACCAAAAGAAGTATGTATTATGTTTTCAACCAACTTCAAGATTTCGAAGAAGGAGGTTCTCAATCCGTCAGGATCTTTGTTACAATTTTTTTTCATGTATGTATGTTCATCGATTATTCGAAGACTGCTGGACCGATTTGGAAAATTCTGTTTTGTTTGAAAGAGTATACTTTACAGTTGGTCCCATTGTAACCAGGTCAGGATCTGATGATGAAATCCTGGAGAAATCGAGGGAACTCTTCAAATATTATAGGCACACCTGTGATTAAATATTTTCTTACAGTAGCTCGGGCATTTCTTTTATTTAGGAAAGGATCTAAATAAAGTCGGTTCTCTTTTGTTTAAAATTATAAAAGCGTATGTTTTTACTTAAAGTTTTTAAAACCTGTGAATTGTGAATCACAGTGAAACGAATTTTACCCAAAATGATCCGCAACCCAGCTAGATCGATTTCAAGTGTTTATTTACTTTGTTTGAACTGTTCGAACGGAGTTGTATTTAATTGTTATTATAACTGATTAATCATCTATACCTAGTTTAGAAATAGAAACTAGTCGAGGACTACTAAACTAAATTGTACTTACCTACTGAACTCGCCTCCGTTTTTCATTACCGACTTAATGTCGTGTATTGCGAAAAGTCACTTAAGAGTCCGGTTACGATTTGAAAACGAAAATCCCTAATAATGAAATAACGCACATGAATTGCATTTGGTAACATAGTTTGAGGTCTGATTGTAGCAAAAAAATACTTTTAGTACACATTTATTATTATTTAATACGCGAAAACTCAATTCTTGCAGAGCTTAGAGCTTTTAGTGAGGACGTTGATTCGTGCAAATTTGTAGTTTGATTTTTTATTATTATTAGTCATGCCCTTCAATATGTTATATTATCTGATTAAAGCATAAAGCCATGTTTATTTCTACATTTAATTTTTTATGAATTACTTTCATAGATTCCCAAAAATACCACCTAAACTTCGGCAATTTTTCTTAAATTTGCTCTTGGTAAACATACTCTTGCTTAAAAAATATGTATGAAAATGGAAAAAACTGTTCCACTTATTCCTTGAACAACTCATTTTCCAACGTATTTATGTATTTTACATACAAGTTTAACATAATTTTAATCAATAATAATCTTACCCTTTTCACCTCACCAAGCAAAAATCGCGAAACAGCTTTTAGATTAAGGTGAATTATTTTTACATGAAACATAAAATCAAAAAAGGTGTTCGACTTATGCAATTTAAAAAGAAATTATCTTTTAATATTTGTCTACAAACAAATAGTAGTCTTATTAGTTATTGTAAAATAGTATGAAAAAGTTGAGCGAAATCGAAAAAAAACTTTACCGGACTCTTAAGTTAAAACTTGATTACGATAAGATTGATAATAGTTTGTTACTCCGTTCCGAGACTCCGACTCGTTTACTCATATGAAAATATTTGTTGAGTTGAAGTTGGTCCATAATATTAGACCACTGTTAGACACGCTCTAACGTCTCGGGCAAAACAACATGCATAACCTGTGCTCGCTTGTTAACACTCAAGCGTGATCACGAACCAGTACCAAATGACAGTTACCTACTAATTTGAGTTACCTAACATAAAAATTTAAGGAAAATCCGTACCATAGGTACTTATATAATATGAAGTGTTTGTACGAGAAGACTCGTTTAATTGTGTAACGTGTAACATGTGATGTTTTTAAATCCAATATGACACTATTCTAAGATAGATGCATTTACTTACTGCACTTGGTATGAAGATGTATTTATCTGTTATTTTTTTAGTTGACTTTAAACTTTTACATACTTACTTATAGAAATCTAAATTTGACTCTAAATAATATAAAGCTTTTTGCATTCCTATTTTTTAATGTTATAAAACTTTTAAATTATTTAAACTTGCAATACGAATTGTGGAAGGTGCAAAAAAAACGTAAATTTATGTACAGTTTAACCGTTTGGCACACGTATACCAGAGGACGGGACAAAAAATTTGATCCACAGTTCTAGAAAAAAGTCACTTAAATATGAGGGAAGTGCTGAGTCATAATCACATAGTTACATTTTAGCCATTTAAGAAAAATAAAAACGAAAACACACCAAGTTGTTTGGGCACCTCCAGATACGATTTGGCTGATTTTATTTTTGTATAATATACCACAAATGACACGTCATTTAGTCATATCTAACCCCAAGAAAGCAAGTTTTAAAATATATATATATATATTATTTTTAAATATTACAAAGTGACACAGTTTTTTTCAGTACAATATTCTACGAGACTTATGGAACTGTATTGATAAAAATAAAAAAATAACTTATTGATGTTATTTTTAAAATTGCTTTATTCAGGTTAGGTTAGAAAAAAAAAATCGGTCATATCGTATTTGGAGGAACTCGAGCTGGTATGTTTTGAAAAATATTTTTGTTTTAATTTAAAAAAAATGGCTAAACTGTATTGATGTGGTATAATTTTAAAATCGTCTTCAAAAGCCCTTTCATGTAGGATAGGTATCTGAAAAAAAAATTTTTTTTCATATACAAAAAAGGGATTTTTTTTAACAACTGCGGGTCAAAAAGTTTGTTTTGACCTCTAGTATACGTGTGCCAAAAGGCTAAACTGTACATCTATTTGCGATTTTTAGGGTTCCGTACCTCGAAAGGAAAAAACGGAACTCTTATAGGATCACTTTGTTGTCCATCCGTCCGTCCGTCCGTCTGTCAAGACCCTTTTTCTCAGGAACGCGTGGAGGTCAAGCTGAAATTTATATCAGATACTCAGGTCTACAGCCAACGCAATCAAAAGATACAGCCGTTTATGCCGCAAATTTTCGAAACTCGCAAGGGAATCAAAACCTACAGGGTACTTCCCGTGAACTCAGAATCTTGAAATTTGGTACGAAGCAACGTCTTATAGCACAGACAAAGGAAAAATTGTGAAAACCGTAAATTTTTAGTTCCATCATATAATTAAAATATTTTTAATAATTTTAAAGTTACTACCCCTTTCCTCATGAACGCAGAGGTATTAAATTGAAATTCATATCAAATATTCAGGTCTATAATACCTTTAAGCTGTAACAAAATTAAACTTCTTCGTCAACGCAATGGGTGTACTTTTACTTATATACCTACAGGTTTGTACGGAACCCTCGGTGTGCGAGTCCGACTCGCACTTGGCCGGTTTTTTTTCTTTTAAATTGTTTATTTATTTAATTGTGCTCGTACACCGCCCACTATAACGTCTATAACCTATATCAAAGTCAGTAATCTAGTGAACTGTTGAGCTAATACCCTTATACGACGGGTCGAAAGAAGCCGTTCAACGTAGTGCGCATCGATTTATGCTGTACGCTGTACGAGTATGTTCTGTTATTTGAAACGATTAATTAATTAATCTCTTGTATGTATACACCGTGCGTTCGAATAACCTGACAGATCTTAACCACGAATTTCTGAGACCAAAATAAGGAAAAAATATTATGTGACATTAGGTCAATTTCGCAAAAAAAAAATTTTTCATTTTTTTAAATGTTTTTTGCACATGAAAAGTAAATGTTATTAATAAAATTATTGCCTAAAAAAATTGGTACATTTTTTTTTGTAATAATTTAGTTTCTACAAAGTTTTCCTTGTCACTTTGATACCTGTTAATAAGGACGTGTAAACTATGCCCAATAGTGGCAACAACGCCATCAGAAAGGCGTTTTGTGATGAGTTATAATAAAAGTGTATTTTTTAAAATTGGTATTACCTCTGAACCTAGGCGTATTCCAGAAAAGTTTTTAAGACATTTTATAAGTAGTATCTAAATATGATCAGGAATACACTGTTAAAATCTTTCTAGTTATAAGGGCCCACAGAGGTATATATATATATATATATATATATACCTACTAAGTTAAATAAGGGTTTTAAAGACCTCTGTCTCAACATTTTAAAAACCTGTTTTATATAGCGCTATTGGAGAACAGGGGTTTTAGATTAAATTAAGTCGTTTTTATTCATTGTCAAGACGTGGATTAAATCCGCGATTAGTGGTTTTGAGTATCCAAGTTTTTATTTATGCCGCGAAACAATGATCATAAATTGAACAAAATTCTCAGCAAAGGTAGACAGAGAATATTAAAGTGGTATTGACACGCAAGTATTTAAAATCACAGACATTTTTAGGGTTCCGGACTTCCGGAGCCAAAATGGCTTTTTTTTTTGATTTAGTGAATATTTTTAGAAATAATCACCACAAAGGTCAAAAATATTGTGTGTCCCCGTATAACTTTTGGACTGCAGATCCAAAAATATGAAAAAGAGAGACACCTTCTTCATATTCTGGCATATTCTTTCACAATTATTTTGAACATTATCGGTTAAAACCTTTTCGAGTTATCTTCAAAAAACTTTTTGCATCAGGCAGATACGACTTTTTGATAATTATTTTTTCTTATTCCGTTGAAGGTACGGAATCCTCCATTATGCGTGGTCCGACACGCACTTGGCCGGTTTTTCTTATCTAGTGGATTTCTTGAAAGTATGATTTAGTATCTGAATGTACTTGTAATACTTATATATATTTATCTCTTAGTCCGTCTACCGTTGCAATGCGTTGTGGAACAGTCCGAACAGCTGACTCGCAGCTCGTAAAATAATCGGTCGTCGTTGAGGCGTGTCGCCGCTACGCAAACGCGGGGGTCAACCTTTATTCTAATACCAATAAACTTTCGGTTGATGGTAAAGGAGTACAGTCACGTCTGAAAATATGGATACGTTTAATGTGACAAAAATATGTAGCCACGACTCTATTTACCAAGGCGTAAAATACATGTTTTTGTCACGTGTCAAAAATTTTCGTAATTTTCATTTGACAGTTAAGTACTTACCTACATAAGAACTGCAATGAATTTTGATGAACTTTAACCGTAGAACACACACATAGAATAAGCTAACTTGATTTAAGACTCCGGTAAAGTTTTTTTTTCATTTTCGCTCAACTCTTTGATACTATTTTGCGGTAACTAACTAAAATTATATTAGTTTGTATTCCTATTTTAAAAGATCGTTTCTTTTTAAACTGAATAAGTGGAGTGCTTTTCCGATTTTCTGTTTCATTTATAAATCATTCACCATTATCTAACAGCTGTTTCGCGATTTTTGCTTCGAAAGGTGAGACAAGTAAAATTTTTATTGATTAAAATTATGTTAATCTAGTACAGGGGTCGGCAAACCGCGGCTCGCGAGCCGCATGTGGCTCTTGGAAGGGTCAGTTGTGGCTCTTCAAGTTCCCCTCAATTTAAAAAAAAAAACAAATATTACAGTAAAAAGACATAAAACAGGCTCTATGAGCTTCCGAAAATTCCATATTTTTCCGCCATCAGGCTCTTTGTCAAAAAAGTTTGCCGACCCCTGATCTAGTACATAAATATAAAAAAAAACGTTGAAAAATGAGTCTTCTGAGGAATAAGTGGAACAGTTTTTTCATTTTCATACATATTTTTTAAGTAAAAGTATGTTTAGGTAGGGCAATTTAAAGAAATAATGCCCAATTTCTGGGAATGTATTAAAATATTTCAAAAAAATAAAAATGTGGACATAAACTTGACTTTATAAAATTATATATTTTTTTTAGTAGTGGTTAATTTAATAAATATTTACAATGGTACAATTATAATAAAACAGGTTTAGAAAATAAATAACACGGTTTATAAAATATATAGGAGGACATATCAAATAATAATAATAAATCAAGCTACAAGTTTGCACGAAACAACGTCCTCACTAAACAAGCTATGTAAGAATTGAGTTTTCGGGTATTAAGTAATAATATACATGGACCAAAAGTATTTTTTTGAAATTACAAGACTTCAAACTCAACTTCACTGTCAGCTGTTAGACTTCAAACTATGTTATCAAATGCAATTCATGTGCGTTATTTAATTAGTAGCAATTTTCGTTTTTAAATCTTTACCGGACCCTTAAACTTTTACAGTTTTTTCACACCACCTGCTCGACAATGCCAAATTATATATCATGCAAACCTCACCGAAAGCAAATCATTATAGCCCTTGGCTTTAGCCGGGTTATAATGTTGTACTAAATCTCATTATAACCCGCTGGTTAATAATGTGAATTCACTTCCCATAGCTCTTATTGTTATGTGCTTAAAGTCTAATTTCGTAAAGTCCGCACGGTGCATAGCCCCGCGACGCCAGCCGGGGCCCGCGCCGCCGCGTCGAGCTGATTTGAAAATCGAATTTATTCGGAAAATCGTGCTGGCCACCTCAATTTTAAATACCTAAAACAAATGCCGCGAGTGTCATAAGACGCTGCAGTATACGGAGTAAAACTGCAGGTTCTATAAAAATAGAAGATAAAATTAGAATAAAATGGACTAATGTATCAAGAATCAATTTTTAGGGTTCCGTAGCCAAATGGCAAAAAACGGAACCCTTATTGATTCGTCATGTCTGTCTGTATGTCTGTCCGTCCGTATGTCACAGCCATTTTACTCGGAAACTATACGACGTATCTGAATAAAATTTACACATAAGGTATATTTTGTATGCCGCTACTCAGTTATGTAGTTAAATTTGAAAAAAAAAATTTTTAGGGGGGGGGCGCTCCATACATGTAACAAAATTTTTATTTTTTATATTTTTGACTAAATATCAACATGTGACACATAAATCGATAGGTCTTTAAAAATAACACTGAGGTTTTTTGACCATTTTGTGATTAAGTGAATATTTTCTGAAATAATCGCTTCGAAAGTCAGAAAAATTGTGCCCCCCCCCCTGTAACTTTTGAACCGTAAGTCCAAAAAATATGAAAAAAATTGAGGAGATGCGCCTTATCATGTACTTTCTAAGAAAATTTTTTTGAACATATTGGTTTAGCCATTTTTGAGTTATCTCCAAAAAACTTTTTCCATAGTCATCAGATACGACCTTTTGGTATTAGTTTGGTTCTTATTCCATTGAAGGTACGGAATCCTGCTATGTGTGGTCCGACACGCACTTGGCCGGTTTTTACTTTTGATTTACTTTAATAAAAATCCGTTTCTAGTAGCCTTAGCTATTTTATTGTCTCGCAAGAGGTGAGAAAAGTAGAGTATACTCCTCGGGGATAAAGCTGTTTTTGTCACGGGCGCGCTTGAACCCCTCACTGCACTCAGGACTCAGTCTTAATTCCCTCGCTTCGCTCGGGAATTAACTCATAACCCCCTCGCTGCGCTTGGGAGTAAAATCTGGAGTCCTTCGTTACGTTCAGGATTCAATATTGCGCCCGTGACATAAAACAGTGCTTTATCCCCTTGGTGTACAATCTACAATTTCTCAAACATGCTCGGAAATGTTCCTGTTACGTTAGTAATTAGAGACCAGAGGTCTATTCCAAGGCAGGTTCAGCGCGACGTACGTAAAGGATTTTCATACAACATTAAATCACTCAGCCAGTAACTAAAGCACTAAACAAGTAATTTTATTTCCTTACATGTTTGAGAAAAGCACTATACATGCTTCGACCGTAATCAGCTTACCTGGCTTCGTATTGTAGCCGTCCTCGTCTTCGACTCGGACGGCTACTAAATACTCAGCCAGGAAAGCTTACTTACTGGTCTCTGCAGTAATGTACTATTACACACTACACGACACGAACCCAAAAACATCGGATAAAATTATCAAATCTACATATACGTGGTTAATCAGATGAATCAGGTCCCATTTTGTTTGTAATAAACAATACAAACTTTCTGTAGTATTTACTCGTAGTCGGCTAAAAATGCTATTTCGCTGTTTAGCTATTACATAAAATTCTACTAGAGCGCATAGGTTATAACCATATCGAACTCGATTGGAAGATATTAGAAAATAAGGGGTTTTGCTGCTAAGGTGAGGTAAGGGCAAACCGGATGGAAGCCTCATTGAGCCGCGACGCCCGCGGACAGGTGGAGGGTCACGCTGGTAACCACAGAGCTATGACTGGAATTGGAAATTCTATGCAATTGACATGGGAATGTCCAGGGTACTCACACAACTTCCTATCAGAAATCACATTACAAATCACACGACATGCAGCTAGCGGGCAATGCGAAAATTGCGAAAGATTTTTACTTCGAAACATTGCACTTCTAAATGTGGACTGAACAAGCTTACTATGTGCGTCTGGTTTCCTATCTATTCCATACATGGCGCTTAGCGGACTTTCACAAGGTTAATCAAATCAAATAGTACGCGTACTTATCAATCAGATCCATCAATTTAGCCGTAACATATTTCTCTGTCAGAAAACTTCAAAGTTAAGCTATTAAAACGATTACGTTATCAAAACTATCTTTGATAGGCGAAAGAAACACAAAGCGTTTAAATAATTTCATCACGTTGTTGAGGACAATGTCGCAGCCATTAGGATCGCAGATAAGATAAGTTCATCTAGCGCTGCTCTCGTAATAGTCTCTACATTTACCATTCACGCTATCATTATCAAGATATTTGTATAGGAATAACAAGCTAAGTGTTTGGGCAAACAATTGTGGACCTTGTGTATATAGGCGAAAGATCTTCGTTTATGTTTTGGTGGGTTTGCTGTAACTGTCTCATCTGATCAATGGATAGCCACGTAGCTCACAATGGAGGCATGACCGAGTTTGAAGGGTTTCTTGTGTAAGTCTGTAGATATGGTACGGATACGGATGTTACTTAATCGATTGTTTTGGTTTTTTAAAAGACTTTTGTCATAAGTTTGTTTATATGGAGTGCATCTCATCAAAACAACCTTAGATTTATTGTTAGACATAGAATTATATATATTGTTCTGACCACGATGAAAAACAGTTAATTATATATACTTCTATATACTTTACTAGAGCTCAACTAGAAGTAATATCTCGTTCATGTGCTTTCAGATATAGGTTTATATATGAATATGTATTACTATTTATGCCATGATTGCATTACTATTACCAACAGTATTTCTGGTATTTCAAGGATGCTTAGAAATAAAGGAAAAGTAGAAAAATCCACTGCCTCAGGCGAGACTCGAACTCGCGACTCTGGGATACATGCCCATCGCTCTGACCAACTGAGCTACTGAGACTCACCTGATGGCTGCGAATTATCAGTATTATTGGCAGTGGATTTTTCTACTTTTTCTTTATTTCTAAGCATTGTGGTATCGATAGCAAGCGTTCTGCTTAATACAAAATCAATTGTAGTATTTCAAGGAAATTTTATGATCTTTACATATATCATGGAACACAGAATGTGCTAATTTAAGAGATAAGTATAGATATAGTATAGATAAATTATTATGTAATCTATTAAGTAATAATATTATATATTAATCTATTATTATAGTATATATTAATCTATTATGTAATACTATTAATAAATATAAGTAATGGCAGGGTCGCCATGTAAGGTGAGGGTTCGGAGTTGAGTGGAAACGAGTGTTCAGCTTAAGTGATACTTTATTACTGGCATCAATACATGAGTAAATGGTTAATATATACATCCTATGAGCTAAGTACATAATTATATCTAGTATACACTACACTTATAGATAAGCGGAAAGTAAAAAAAAGTCCGAACATGTTGAGGTTATTGGACCCCCTTCAAGTCAGCACAGGTCCTCGAGATCGGAAACCTACTCGTAGTAGCGGTGGCGGAGCGTAAAACTCGACTACCACTGGGTTGCCCAATTTTCTGTGACTTGAGTACTTTTTGCTTTGGCTCATGGAGAAAAGTAAAGCCAAATTAACTCCGGCTTCCCTAAAAATATTTATGATGCGCCGCTTCTGATAAGTAGTCTTCTTAGTGAACCCCTAAACAGCCTGTTAAAGTTCCATTAGGTTCGGTTTACTTAACTTAAGTACATAACTGCTAGACTAATGATCGCTTTGCAATTGTTTTACACAGATGAACATCTCGGTTTAAAGTACCAAGTTTAAACACATAAGTGGCCCTGATACTAAACTAAACAGCTATGCACCCGTATATCTTGAGCCGCTTGTCGCATGCCCGCCGTTACATAGCGGGACTCAGACTCAGAACTCATCTTCTGAACCATACCTGACGGCAATTCTTTAAACAATCCGATGGGAGACTGTGTGGGAACACGCGGACTTACCTGTGAATGGATATTAAATGTTTGTTTACATTTAGCCGGCCATAATCTGAAGACAATGGCCGCTTAATGTATACTAAAACGATTCAATTAATGCGCTACGCTGAGTGTATTGACGAGCGATTACAAACCGCTTAGGATGCGTAACGCTGATGGAATCAGGCCTTACCGGATATGTTGGGTCACGCTCACGCATTTATTCTATTCCGTGCTTTTCTGGGATGCAACGGATTTAAGCAAAGTTTAGAGGATAAGTATACAATACTGATACAATATGTCATTCTACTCAACTCTTACCTATTACTCACTCTAATGCGAGGCAACAGAGAATCGATAGGATTCTGTTCAATGGGTAATGGGAATGGGTAAGGCCGGTGAATGCCAATGGTAGCAGGTGCTCTCCCTCGACGGGACCTTCATTTGTATGAACTAATGTTTTCATTTTTTTATATTAGAATTAGTATGTTATTTAATTTTCTCTTGTTGTTCGCATGTGTGTATGCGTTAGTAGCCTAGCATTAGTTTAATTTAGACTATATTGTTATTACTTGTGAGTTCCTTTAATTGGCTTTGTGTGTATATTTAATTGTATAACTGTGACTTAAAAGCTGTTGGTTCTCCTTAACATAAATAAATAAATAAATAAATGAAAATTAGACATAGGTACCTAATAAGCGAAAATTGACAGTTGCCTGTAAAATGGAAGGATGGCGTAGGTGGCTTTCTGCTGACCAGACGCAACTTATTGGATTTTTGGAAAGAAACTACCTACTTGATCAAATAACGAAAAATCTTCTGCTTCTTAGTATCGAAAAATGCTTCTGAAAACGCATGAAGTTCAAGAGTAAGCACATTTACTTATACGATGTGAATAACTACTAATAATGACCGATCAGATCAGTTAGTTACTTATGTTATGAAATAATTGAGGTAAGGACAAACGCTACAGCTAGAAATAGTAGAAATCAAACTACAGCGGTAGGTAGCGATGGGTTTGTGTATTCTCACATTAAAGGTGGTTTTCCACCGGCGAGGCGAGGCGGGGCGTGGAGAGGCGAGAATTGAAATTAGTATGGCAAATATTCAATCCCCGCCTAGCGCATCTTCGGTGGAAATACTAAGGATTGACGAGGATGTGCGGGACTTGAATTGAAATATTTGTTTGTGTAAAATTGAACCTTATTGCTTCCGTTATAGGGTAGAAATTAAATCTGATTTTTACACCGGCGAAGCTAGGAGAGGAGAGGCGAGGCGAGGCGAGACGAGACGGGCGGGAATTTAAATTTGTATTGCATTTTTTTGAATCCCCTCCTAGCGCATCTTCGGTCGGTGGAAATAGTAAGGATTGACGAGGATATGCGGGACATGAATTGAAATATTTGTTGGTGTAAAAATGAACCGTCTTGCTTTCGTCAGAGTATAAATTAACTCTGCAACAGAAAAACGCTTCACGCGATCGATAGGCGTTTTGTTGTTCGTTGCCGTTTATGTCTGTGTTTCAATTATCGCGTGTACCTCATACAACCTTTGCCTTGACATTCTGAAGGTAGTTTCAAAACTTTGGTCATCTAGAGTCATAAACAAAGTGTGAAACTCGCCATGCCTACGGTGATATTTTATATGATTTCGAACCCGTTCGTTTTCTTGAAAGCACTATGAGATTATTTCTTGTTGCAGTATCTTCATCCGATTCTTCTTCCATTAACATATTTAATAATGCTAATTCACGAGAAATGATACAGCAATCACGTGTGTATTTCAAGACTAACTAGACTAACAGCACTACATCTACGTCCAAGCTACGGTGGTCGCGCGATAATGTCAACCGCGAGCACAGAATAACTAATAGTACTACCCCACGAGCTCGGGCAGGCACGCGAGGGCTCGCGCGGACCCGCGCGGGCTCGCGAGGGCTCGCGCGGGCTCGCGATAGCTATTAACGACAATTTTTAGTGGAATAGGGCCAGCGCGATTTCAATTCTCGCCTCTCCACGCCCCGCCTCGCCTCGCCGGTGGAAAACCACCTTAATAGTTCATAGGTAGGTAGGTACGGTTCAATAATTGTCCCGAATTCCGGCAGGTGTGGCGAGATGAATGTCCGAGATACCCTTCTTAAATTAAAAAGACGTATCTGCCTATGTAACTCGTATGGAAATGCGACTTTATGATTCAACTGCGTTGGATAAAGAACTTCCGGCGCGATCAGTTTCGCTGCGCGACGCGCAGTGCGCGTGCGCCGCGACCCGCGCGACGATCATGCGCGCGATACAACGGTTACTCTCAATCTTGTACTGTCAAAGACGTATTTAAGTAACCGTTTGCGTACTAACGGAAGAGAGATAATATCTGTTTGTAATTGGCGGAGAAAGAAAGGGCAACGCAGAGGTTGTGATGATTTGAGTTTGTTTGAAGTTGTAGTGTGCCTCATTATTAGTTTGTTTGACTGTACAAAGTGTTAAGAGCTGAATCTACCTACTTACTAAATATTTCAATTATCCGCTCGAATAATAATATTTATCAGTCTATTAATCTAGTATACCTATAACTAAGCATGTGTGCTCTTTCAAAAAGCGTAACTTCCTAAAAATACTTTTAACTTCGCTTACTCACTCATCATTAGACCTGCCGAGGCTTTGTCGTCGTAAAAATACTGCCCTTTAAACACGAGTGTGAAAAGCTTAAATGGCAAAATCTTAAGTTAAAACAATGCAGCATTTAGCACCTGGAGATTTTAAAATGCCGGTCGCTTGCGTAGTCTTTTGTTATTTATTAGGTATTCCTGTTTCAGGTTCGTTAAGTTTACAAAGTTATTGCATGAGCGCTGAACAATACGCACGTTTCTGTTTTGAATCCTCTGGAATATCTACGTGATGTTTATTGCAGTAATATTTTAATGTATTTAAGGACATAAATACAAATTCTATGTTAGTAGGTATAAGAAATTACGGTTCATAGAAAAATAGATTCCTGCCTACTTAAGTAGTCGGAATGAATACCACGAGTACTTGATACAAAAGGGTGAGATGTGGTACAGTGCGACTAGGCTTTAATTATAAAGACTAAATGGTGCAGCGCTTTAAATATATTTTGCAGCTAGGTAATAATCCAACCATTACGCTCTTACAAACCGGTCTCACCCTGTACGTAGTTACACAGAAAGGTTTTATTACAAATACTTTACAAACAAAACAAAACTGGGATTCAGACCTTCATCTCAATAAAGCCGTACTCACACTACTCACCTGCCCTACGAACAATATAGCTGTTAAAAACTAAAAGGCAATAAGTACCTCTAATTTAAAATGGTGTTTGGTTCTTTAGGATGCGCAAGAGTGGTACAATGAGAGCAACGTAACAGAAACAATGGGCGAGTTGCGAAATATCTGAGAGTTCACTCCCCGTGGCCAGTAGATTAATCGAGAATTTCTATAGAAATGTTCAGGGAAAAAGCGGTGAAAACTAGAACTTATCAGTAACTATATTTTTTCTTACAACAACGGTGCTGTTGTGCTTATTTACAACGACCGGATTATTTAGGATTTGGTCTCGTCACTTCACGTTCTATCACTCCTTTGAAAGATACCTACAATATAATAGATATGCCAAGCTATGGCTGCTCATCTTACTATCACTTTGTACATTCGTTGTACGACTAGCTAGAACACCTGGGTGCGTAGCCAACGTGCCAATCGTTAACGCTCCGTATCGTAGTCACCTCTCTATATCACTCTGTCGTATTAGGGCAACAGTGACAGTTGCGTTTCGTTCGCTACAGAGCGTTAACGAATGGCCCTGTAGCCAAGATGACCATCGTTTGCATAAATAAAAAAACCGGCCAAGAGCGTGTCGGGCCACGCTCAGTGTAGGGTTCCGTAGTTTTCCGTCCGTCACAGTAAGTGTCCCCACTAAAGAGTTAATAACACCGCCATGTAGGATATGATATTAGAGTTCTACGTACAGCGACATCTATCGGCAAATTAAGTAAACTATTGCGCGCGAGCTTAAAGTATGGAAGATGATTTTTATGGGATAATTCTTTATTGCGTGAACGGATTTTCACCGTTTTTACTTTATTTGAAAGCACGTCATTTCATTGTAATTTTGTAGAAATTACAGGTACAATAAACACCTGCTTATACGGTTAAATTACAAACTTACTTCAGAAATTATTTTGTAATTTTTTTTTTCAAAAACTATTCAACCTATCAAGTTCAAAATAATTTTCCTAGAAAGTTTTTATAAAGTTCTACTTTTGAGATTTTTTCATATTTTTAAAACTTATGGTTCAAAAGTTAGAGGGGGGGGACACACATTTTTTTTTACTTCTGGAGCGATTATTTCCGAAAATATTTACATTATCAAAAAATGATTTTAGTAAACCCCTATTCATTTTTAAATACCTATCCAAAAATATATCACACGTTAGGGTGGAAATGAAAAAAAAATCACTCCCCACTTTACGTATTGGGGAGATACCCTAATAAAACATTTTTTTCCACTTTTTATTTTACCACTTTGTCGGCGTGATTGACATACATTTTAGTACCAAATTTCAGCTTTCTAGTGCTAACGGTCACTGAGATTATCCGCGGACGGACGGACGGACGGGCAGACATGGCGAAACTATAAGGGTTCCTAGTTGATTACGGAACCCTAAAAAGGAAACGATTCGCAATACGCTCTCGCTCACTCTTCCATATTAGTGCGATAGAGAAGCGGATACCCTTTCGATTCGTTTTCTACAAACAATTACCTAAGACCCCTGTTCCTACCTACCTATTTTGATAACCTCATGTAGGTATGTATAACTCGCTACCTCCATTTCGGGATTAATCATCAAAAATTAAAACGACTACCAGATACGACTACGTAATGCAGTTTGTTACTCAGAACTCAGAATATTCATAACGAATGATGTCATGTAACTACATCGTCGTCAACTGGATGTGCCATAGCACGACGAGAGTAAATATAAACGTCGTTTTGTCTCGTAATCTAAACGTGAAGTGCTCTGTTTGCTGAACTATTCATTGAGTAAATATAAAGTTCGCTATAGGTACACATTACTGACAGTAACCTATTCCTAGAGTACTTGCAAATACTATTGTACAAAATATGTGTCAAATAAGTTATTTCAGAGTCTTTGGCACTCGAAAATGTTTCGTGTCCAGCCTCTTACTACAAAAACGAACTAATTATAATTTACAAACAAAAGTTAAATCTTTAAAACATCGCCATCTTGTTTTTAATTTCTAACATTCCATGTATATATGTTCTTATTTAATTACTATTTTAGTAAGTTTTACCTGTCCCGGTGTATGTTTAAACTTTAAAAGAACAGAAAAATTATTTAAAACTTTTACAGTCAGATGAACTGGTAGGTATCACAATTAAAGCTGGATACAAAGTGGCCATATAAAACCAATATTTGCTAATTTTTAAAATACAAATTCCCTCATTTCAGAAAGTTCAACGTTCGATTTCGAAAACACATACTCCTTTTATCGAGAAACTAAAAAGAGCAACAATGTTTCCTCAGTACCACTGAAGCTTGTCAGGCGCTTAAGCGATTTAGATAACGACGTGGTGAAGTCTTATAAGTAAACATTACTCATAATTAATTAAGCAGTAGGTGTAGCACCGAGCATGAAACTCAATTGAGAGCAGCGAGTCCCGTTAGGCCTCTAGGCGTTAGCAATTAGGAGTTAAGTAAATATCTACCTGTCGACTAAGTGCTCAAATGGCTACGCGTCAAGTGAAAATAGTTGTAAATATTGGCGTGAAGTGGCGCAGTCAATATGAACTGATACAAAACTTTGAGTGCTATTCGATTTTAATATTTTTTTTTTGGTTTAGTTAATTTTTTTGTAGTAAAAGTTAATGATTAATTAGTGCCGCACGCTTTGCGATTGATATTGAAATCATATTTTACGTTTGTAAATATGCCCCCATTGTTCATATGTCTTATGTATAGTAATTGAAAACATAGTATGCATTTTTTCCAGAATAGGCTATTAATTAAGTCACAAAAAATTCCCTAAAGTCAAAATAAAAATCCGTCACTAAAATTTTCAGTTAAATTGATTTTAATAAACTATACTATATACTATACTTTTTTTTTAATAATTAAGTTTCAAGTAGGTACTCTGTATAATAAAATTAAGTTCTGTGAAAATCGCTACTCAATCCAAGTATGAATTTCAAATTAACGTGCGTGATTAAGGAAATCACTACATTCACTCAATGAAAATCTTTAAGTCACTCACTAAGCCAATGAAAACGGGTTTCCTTCTATAGAAATTAATACTTTATGATGGCGGCCTATATGATGAGTATAACCAAATAGAAATGTGGGCGTGTGACAAACTTATACCACTACAAAGTCTACTAACTACACGCACGTTGAAACATTATTAGCATATTCATCCATCGTCATGTTAGTCGTGAACTCGTGCATTCATTATTTTGAAATACGACGATAATTCATTAGCAACTAACAGTTCTAAATGATCTGTCAGGTGTTCCGGTGCAACTTTAATATTCATCCTTGTCAGTATGTAAACTGTCCACAAAGGTATAAGTTCAGGTGAAAATTTAATAATTTGTGTTAAAAAAAGTATTAGGTATAATATATTTAGAAATAAAGGAAAAAAGAAAAAAATCTGCGGTTTTGGAAATTATAGTTCGCCGTTCTACCAACTGCAGAACTACCGTAAGCTGCGATTTTTTTCAACATATGCGTTTAGGGCAGGGGAGAGGACGCTCCCCTAAAAAGGTTGAGAGCTAAATTTTTATTAAGTATACTAGTACACAACATGTGGTGATAAATTGTCGCTATTGACTATATAGATATTTCCAACAATTTTATTAGTGTCGATGAAAATAAAAAATATGTCTAAATTCAGACCGTTTAAGTCTAAAACCGCAACCTGCGATGTTTTTAATAATATTTTTTTTTATGGCAGAATATTTTTCTTTAACTTTAGCAATATAATAGGACTTTACTTCTACAAACATACATTAGCTAAATCATTAAAAAAAACGTATACCTACTGCCGAGCATTAATCACTAGCCAGTGACATAATCAGGCGCGGAAACATGGATTACGGTCATTCGGTTGCGTCCACTGCAACTGCACTGATGCAATCGGGCTATAACCGTCAGTTAACATAGCTAACGTATGTTCATATGAAAACTAGATCAAATGTTTACTTTATTGCATTAGAACGTTATACAATTGAATGAGTTGTCCAATGCACATAAGTACTGGCAGTTAGCGAATTGAACACATTTTGTTACATCAGAGAGACTTATAATTTGTAAAAAAACATTTCAGTACTCCAAAGTCCCCAAACCACCAAACTAGGGAATAAAAAAAACATATACTTACAAATACAAATAATTTATTTATAACACTAAGTTACATGTCAATCTTATCATTATATTCAGTTACAATTTTGAAGAAAAAAAAATTCGGTCAACTGACAAATTCGCAAAGGAAATATCGGACAAAACTGTAACATAAACATAAATTATTTATTGCACACCTCCAATTAAAGTAACAAATTATACACAAGTTACAAATAGAAAAGAAGAGGTAAAACAATTGGCGGTCTTATCGCGGAAAAGCGATCTCTTCCAGACAACCTTCGGGAAGCGGAAACCTTTGTAAATTAACAGAAAAGATATTGTATCAGAGATCTGGCCCTGTAGCCAAGATGACAATCGTTTGCAGAAAACGAAACGAAACGCTACACGCTCTCGCTGACTCTTCCATATTAGCGCGATAGAGAGGTGGATAGCGTTTCGATTCGTTTTCTGCAGACGATTGTCATCTTGTAAGCCCCCTGGTGTTTTAGTTTTAAATACCTAAGCTTGTTATTTTCATAGAATGAACTATTTGTAAATACTTACTGTTCTGTTTCAGATCGGACCGGTGATCACATGCCGTCGTCATGGTGATCGTTACCAGGGTAAGAATATACACTGCCTGCTTATTTTACTGTACAAAGCAGTCTGTAGCCACCTTAACCTTAAGTACCTACCGATAGTCAGCAGTCTATGTGACAAATACTAAGTACCTCACTTCTCAGAATACTTACAATACAAGTTTAAGGTGCAGTGGTGCGAAAAGCAGACTCGAAAAAGTTTTAACCACCTACGAGAAGATCGTTTCTCTTTTCCTTATGCGGATTATGCGGGTGGACTGGGTGGTGTCATAAGTATAAAGAGTTTAGGTTTAATGTTGAAACAACGTTAAGAAGTCTACGTATGCTTGTGTCTGTGAATACCTAAACATTACTAGTCTGTTCGGAAAGAGAAGTATCTTGGTTTATATGGGAACTCATACATTCTAAGACACATCGCTTTCAGAACAGACTACATGCGTGCTTCTGCTTATTTGTTTTCACAGTCCTTATTATCGTCCACTTTTCGCTGCTGAGCTGAAAAGCGGTACAGTCGGCAACAGAAGTGGCTAAGCGGCTGAGGTGTTCAGTCAGATTGATCAAGACACACACATTTTTAGTACCTTTATGTACCTACTCAATCTTCTTAATGTTTTCTTTAAAAAAAAATTAAGAAAGGATAAGATAAAGGTACAAAAAAATTAGAACACCTCTTCCGCGTAACTATACTTACTGTCTGTGTGTGTTACATTGGGCGCATAGTTTTTTGAACCTTGCGTTTTTGTCTTACTTCCGACAAAGATTAATAAGAGTAGGTAAGATTTAGCTTGTTTATCAACTGGGAAAGTTGTATTTACTTAATACATGCGCATAATAGCACATCTTTAAACCGTAACACATATTAACAAATACGTCGTTTTAGCAGCACACATGCTAGGCAAAAATCGTATGACAATAACAAGTATTAACTATTAATATTGGTACCTATTTAATGAATGAAGTAAAAATTAAATTTAGACACAATTTCAAATTAATTTCATTAAATGTTGGTGTATCCTGGATTATAATTCAAGTAAATTTCATTCGGACCAAGAGACCCGTAAATTCAAACTACTACAATGGTGTTACTCGTAACAGTAGTGTCTATACTACAGGTGCAAAGTAAATACTTAGTTTAGAATGTGAACTCTAGATAAGCGGAGGTGAACGGCCGGAGGCTGCAAGCTGACGGAATGTGGAGTTGCCAAACCGATCTGAATACAAAGAGATACTGATATTACTTGCCACTCCGAGACCTGCGATTGGTGTTTTGTGTATTTACAAATTTGTTTATAAAAGTAGCTTGTACCTACTTTTTAAATTTTAACAATGCAATTTATACGCGAGGTTTTATGCTTTATGTACGGCTATAGAGAAATAAGAAAGCTTACTTATTATATTTTATGGCAGATGCGAATGTATTCTTAGTTACTTGAGTTGTATGTAGTCGAAACATTACTAAAGATGCAGAATAGTTCATTTGAATGTTTATGAAAATGGGCTAATTTCTATGGACAATCTACCTATTCAAAGTGATCAATTTAATTTGGGTTGAGTAATTATAAAATGTTAGTTAAAATTAACAAGTCATTTCAAAAAAATCTTTTCTCTGAAAACCAGTTCAAATAGCGACATTCTGTCGTCTAGCAAGGTTGTCATTTAAACTTTAATAAACCGAATTAGACTGAAAATAGATGTCATATACTTCAGAAAAAGTGACCAAACCCTCCGGTGTCCGAGGCCAGATTTGAACTGGCGTCTTCAGCTTTCGCGGCTGACGTCCTGACCACTAGACCACCCGGTCACGGCGGAACTTGACAAATTTTCTCATGTATATGCAATCTCTGAATTTGAAACGGCTAGGCGCCGTTGACCATACTCTAAGGGCATGCGCAGTACGTGCTTGCACCTCCTATCCGAATCTCTTACGTGATTCTGGTATAGCGAGAGAGATGGTGCTGCCATCTATGAATCTTGAAGCAAATCAAATTATTTTGTTCAATACTTTTTTGATTTGCAATTTTTTTAAGTAGTTACACTACTATATATAAACTGAAAATAGATGTCATATACTTCAGAAAAAGCCGACCGAATTACCACCGAACCGAATTAGGTTTATACACACGAGTACTATACAGTGTGGAAAGATAAGTCGGGCCCTGGAGGGAAACTACCTTAAAACGTTGAGATAGCTCAATTCACTGAAAGGAAACATTCTTTAATTTTTTTAAAGGGACATAACTGCATTTACAATTTTTTGGAAAAGAGTACAGTTTACAAAAAAACTATTTATTTTGTAATTTTTGCCATAAATAATTTTTATGACAATTGATGCCAATCGATCCTATTTCCAACAAGGATAACAACTTCTTAATACCAACCAAGTTTAGGGCACAAGAGAACCCATAAATAATAATAAAAATATTTTTCATAGAATTAGTATGGAAAAAAGTGAAAATTAAGAAAAAATCTGTGAATGCAGTTTTAGTTTTTAGGAAAAATAAAAAAATGTTTCCTTTCAGCGAATTGAGCTATCCCAACGTTTTAAGGTAGTTTCCCTCCAGGGCCCGACTTATCTTTCCACACTGTATTTATTTTATTGTCAATTAGACAAGACATAGAGTATTGCAGCAAGCCTTGAACTTGAAAGTAAAGTATGCGGTCAACGACTAGCGGTCGGAGGTTTCTTTTCCCACATTATACACAGGGCCGTTTGATCACTTCGGACCAGCATTAAAGTGTTACAAGTTACGTTGCAGATTTGTTCGGGTTATCGATCAGGCGGTTTTAACGGTTGTTGAATTGCTTGTTTATTTACTGTGCTATCACTAGAAATTGCCCTTAAACTATTTGGCGGCGAACTTTGATTGATTCATAACGAACGTTACTTAGACAAAAAATAATAGTGATAAAGAAAAGACAACCTAATAGTATTAAGAAGAATTTACTGTGTGGTGTGGTGGCTTTTTTTATTTTTTATTTAAACTACTTTAAAAAAAACTGTTTAGTTTCTGCATGAACATCGATTTCACATTTTAAATTCAGCGAATAAATACGATCGAGGTATTGTTTTAAATTCTAGACATTCGAACAACATATCGAATTTGTAATGGTGATTTTTATGAAAATTATTCGAAATATTCGTATCATCCGGATAATATTCGATTAATTGCAAGCCTTGCGTCATGCGCCTTGATCAGCTTTCTATAAGCTTCTGGCAACTTAAATGCAGTCACTTATATGAAGTTCGCATGCACTTACTTCGTTTTTCTTCCTAATTTTACAAATGGAAGTGCTATTTAAAGGCCCGTCCAAATAAAGGCCGAATGAGATCGAGAGTGCCGGGTGGGCGGGGAGCAAGGAGTGACCGGCTTTTAGACCGCATTGTTTAACGAAAAGCTTTTGTGATAAATCTAGCATTATTATGTCGATATAATTTTGAAACGTAAATGAGAAACAAAGTTTTATCGATACTTACATGTACTTACATGATATATCTAGTATGTATCGGGAATAAAATTCAAAGTATAAAGAGTGGAAGGAATTGTTACTGGAACTTCAATGTCTTCTCAAAATAATGGGGCAAATATTTTTACGAATTGTTTCAAGATATTATGATCATTTCTAGTGTATACCCGCGAGAGTTTAACTGTACAATTTTAACGCTATGTGTGCAGGTCTAAGTAGTAAAGTAGGTACACACTGATTTGGAATTTGTGATGTACGTGTGAATTCTATGAAGTAGAGTAGAGTAAAGGTAGAGTCAGAAAAACTGCACTTGAACGTCATCATAAAAAGTATGAAATAAAAAACAATAAAATAAATAAAACAAAAACTAGTAAGTAAAATCAAAACCAAAATAAAAAAACCGGTCAAGTGCGTGTCGGACCACGCATAATGGAGGGTGCGATTGATGTGCCACATGTTGATACTTGGTAAAGAAAAAATTATGACAATTTGTTAAAAAATTGTCAAAGTACGGAGTAAAGTAAAAATATTTTTTTCAGTAATTTTACTACAAAGCTACTACTAAGTAGTAGTATACAGTATACAAAATACACCTTATGTAAAAAAAATGTTAAGGTACGTCTTATAGTTTTCGAGTAAAATGGCTGTACGCTATACGAACGGACGTACGGACGGACAGACAGACGAAACTATAACAGTCATTGAGTAACAGGAGAAGACATCCCTAAGAAATTATTTGTACCATGAGTTTTAGTGAAAATCACTACAAGTCTGACAGTGGCTGTTGGACCACAGACATGATTACACGCTAGTGTAAAAAAAAATTAAAAATTAAATTCTAAACGTAAAGGCTTCTTGCGTGATAATAAACTGTAAAAATAATTCTAAGTAATAGTAATAAAAGCCACGGAATTACATTCCATAGGTAAGTAAGTGCAAAGTTTGGTGTTACATTAATTTAAAATATTAATGTTGGCGGTGCGACGCCATATTCCTTGGCGCACAGATTAATGTCGCAGAGTAACACAGCATTATGTGCCAACACTTGATATACCTTGACATTGTTACACTTGATATTGTTTGTTATTTACGTAATAAACATGTTTTAGATAAGTACGATAGGTAATTTTTAGTTCATTAAACATATATTTATTGTTCAACAAGGGCGATTTTGCTAAAATTGTTAATGCGAGTAAAATACATAGAAAAGGTTTTTATGATTTCAATTTTAAACTTAAATATCGAAATATCACCCGTGTAATACGTACTTACACAATGTTTTTTCATTCGTGCGAAGAAATCAATGTAATTTTAAGTATATATATCAAGGATCATTAACCCCCAAAGTTCGTATTGAAAGGCGCTTGTCCGCGAAAATAGTATTTTACTCCATTCGTTCCTAAAACTCTAGGGTAAGGAGCAAAATAAACATTAGGTATAAATAAAACAATACTTTAGTTAATTACGTTTCCTTACAAAATTTCTTTAGGCAGAAAATGAATTTTGTCAAAACAGTGTTACGTCAGTTCTGTTAAAGCTACTCTTTGATTCAGTGACAGCTGTCAACCGCCAAACATGGGGCACAAAATTTGTTCTAGATAGCTCATCTAGTAGAATACATAATACATCAATGATAACAGTTCCGTTTTTGCTATTTTGGAACGGAACCCTAAAAAACCTAAACTAAAATATTTATTTATTTAATATCTTTTTTACATTATCTGGGTATTTACTTTATTTTAGAAGTCGGTTAAAAAGCGTCTTCAAATTTTTTAATAAGCTATTTTTAATACTAGTAGTGATTCGAGTAAAATTCAACTGAATTCGAAACCCGATAAAACCTACATCTATGAATTCTATGAGCCCAGCCCAAGTATCAGTGATTATACTTAGTAACATGAAATACCTATTCGTTCGTTTTTAGGCTGTAAGCATAAACTGTCGCGCACACGCCAGCGCGACCGGTATCGAAAGCCCCAAAAACGCGGCTGGATTGGCACTCGGAATTTATAACATGGCCATTAGCTGTCGCATTCGACGCCAGTGGATGACAAAACTGGTTGAGTTACCCGCACCCGTCGTGTTTGAGGATGTCAGAAAATTATATGTTTTACAGCGTAAATGTCTTTTAAATTGTTAGTTTATTGTAAGTTCTAACTTTCAGTAAATTCTTTTCACATCTTCATTTCTTTAGAAATATATGAAGTTGTAATTGAAACAGTATTAGTAGTAAAGGATATTTTTTACAAATGTATGTTTAACATACAAATTACGATTCAACCGGAAAATGATGTACCTATCTTCATTAGGTTTCATTTCAATAGATACTGTAACTCACACTCTTTATTTACTTTTCTGGTCTTATTGTTCAGTTTAGAAAAAATCATAATAACCTCTGTTGTCATAGCGTGTAGTAAACGCAAGCCACTCGGAAACAAAAGATTTCGAACTGCATTCAAACATCCGTCAATTGTTTTCGCAGTTGGCCACGTTGTTTTGAGAAATGATAGAGTCCGCGCGACCACGCTACTTGCAGCGACTTAGCTATCGCAAATTGTAGAAAACCAGCATAACCGTTAATATTGACGACTTTAAGACAACATTAAATTTTGTTTCGCAAAATCCACGCAGGTCTATGCATTCACCATCTCAATTCGTTGCTCTATCAAACGAGCATAAACGATAACATAACCCGATTGAATCAATCATAACCGACCTTGTCGTGAAGAAGGTCGTGCATTATTTTTGCTTATCAAGCGCAGGCGAGTTCAAAGCTTAGGTGAGCCAGTGTTACTGGAACCTCGAATTTGAAATATACTTTTAAAACAAAATACCTTTTGGGTGTTATCTAGACACGCGGCAGCGTGTCAAGCCAAGTTCAAGCAAAGGAACTGGCTAGCCAGCGCCGAGTGTATATTACACGAACCACTTGGTGCCACTTTTGACCCTTCTATAACTCAAAACCTCTTTAACGTAAACACATAAAACTACGTGTGTTTAATTATATCCATAAGGACATCTAGAAGCCCAAATTTCATGAAGCTAGCTCAAACGGTTATAAAGATATGAAGGTCAAAAAGTCGTAAATTTTAGCACTGACTGACTGACTGACAAATAGTACCTAAATCTAACCTACTTCCAGATGACCTAGAAAGATGAAATTTGGAATCCAGCTCGGTAATTGTGTGTAAGCGTAGGAAAAAATTTAAAAATAAATTAAAGTGAAAAAAATAGGGGGGGTCCCCATACAATTTTTTTTTTAATTGTATCGTTGGAACCGTTACAAGCAGATATTTGAAACTATCCCAATATATGTATTATTATATTTGCTATATAACAGAAATATAAAAATAAAGTTAAGTCAAAAAATAAGTGGTGTCCCCATACAAAAAGCTAGTAATACGCGCTAAACGACCGGCCAACGGTGTGTCGTCGGCGGCGCGCGGGAGAATGTAGACAATAGCATAAAAAAGAAAACCATGCAGCGGAAACGCAAGAAAAAACATTAAATCTCAATACCTGCCTAGTTTTTTTTACAAAAAGTAATGATATCCCACCAAAAACATAAATGTAAAAAAGGAGAGCCAAGTTCAATACAAAAATTATGCTTGGCTGTGGGCTTCGCCGCAAAAAGAATGGAGATCTAAATGAGTGCCAAGTTCTATGCAAAATCCAAATATGTATTTATAGGAACAAAATAACATTATGAACAAGTATTAAACTCTATTTCTTTGCTTCATTGGATACCTATAACAATTGCTGTTATTTAAAAATGTGAGATCTTAAAGTAGGTTAGATTTGACTTGGCCAGTTTTAATCAGAATTAATATATATATATATATATATATGTTGAATAACTTTATAAAATGACTGATGTAATGAAAACTGGCCAAGTCAAATCTAACCTACTTTAAGATCTCACATTTTGAAATAACAGCAATTGTTATAGGTATCCAATAAAGCAAAGAAATAGAGTTTAATACTTGTTCATAATGTTATTTTGTTCCTATAAATACATATTTGGATTTTGCATAGAACTTGGCACTCATTTAGATCTCCATTCTTTTTGCGGCGAAGCCCACAGCCAAGCATAATTTTTGTATTGAACATGGCTCTCCTTTTTAGGGTTCCGTAGTCAACTAGGAACCCTTATAGTTTCGCCATGTCTGCCCGTCCGTCCGTCCGTCCGCGGATAATCTCAGTGACCGTTAGCACTAGAAAGCTGAAATTTGGTACTAATATGTATATCAATCACGCCGACAAAGTGGTAAAATAAAAAGTATGTTTACTAGTATGTTTATTAATAATTTCAATTTAATACCTCTACGCGTTTACGAGGAAAAAGGTAGTAAGTTTAAAATAAAAATAAAAAAATGTTTTTATGATTTTACTAAAAATGTCTACTTTTCGTAATTTTTCCTTTGTCTGTGCTATATGAAGTTTCTTCGTGCCAAGTTTCAAGTTTCTGAGTTCACGGGAAGTACCCTTTAGGTTTTGAGTTTCTTGCAAGTACTCAGTTTCAAAATATGCAACTTAAATTGCCATTTCTTTTGATTGCGTTGACATAAAAGTTTGGTTTTTCTACATCTGAAAGGTCCTATAGCCCTGAGTATTGACATGAATTTCAATTTAATACCTCCACGCATTTACAAGGAAAAAGGTAGTAAGTTTAAAATTTAAAAAAATATTTTTTGTATGATTTTACTAAAAATGTCTACTTTTTGTAATTTTTCCATTGTCTATGCTATATGACGTTGCTTCGTGCCAAATTTCAAGTTTCTGAGTTCACGGGAAGTACCCCGTAGGTTTTGCGAGTGCCAAAAAACTCTAAAATTTGCAGCATAAACGACTGTATCTTTTGATTGAGTTGGCTTTTAAGTTTGATTTTTTCACAGCTCCAAGAGACATGAGTATTTGATATAAATTTCAGCTTGATACTTCCACGCGTTCCTGAGAAAAATGGTCTTGACAGACAGACAGACAGACGGACAACAAAGTGATCCTATAAGGGTTCAGTTTTTTCCTTTCGAGGTCGGAACCCTAAAAAAGCTCCCTACTACTATGATTAAAAACTACAAACCACTTTGATTTACATTTAAGTTAGTTTTAACTGAAATGAGAAATGACGCAATTCTGAAGCAAATTATTAAACTTACTAAGTTTTATAATGAACTTGGTAGGAAACACCAGAAAAAAAAAACTTGGACGCAAAAAAAATATTTGTATGGAACACGGCGTACCAGCAGCTGGCTAAGCAAAAAAGTTTTGCGTTTCTCCTAATGAGAATACGATATCAATGTTTCCCTTGAACATCATCATCATCATTAGCATTTTTGAACATAACACCTTGGCTCGATTCGACATGCCAAACTGTGAAACGTGGATGTCAATGTCACACTTGTATCGCTAATGGATAGAGTGATATCCATCTGTCCACACGTGTCCACACCTAACTGTCAAGCTGTCAGTAGGTGTAGGTCTCGCTAGACGAGCATATAGACATATAGACGCTTGTATAGGCAAGCATTGGCTATGACCACCATTTTAGATATCACTCTTGAGTGATTCCACCCCAAATTTCAACTGTCACAAAAGTGTGATGTCATAGTTGTCTCGCAAGCGACTGTCAGTTATGCCATGTCGAATCGTTCCACCCCAAATTTCAACTGTCACAAAAGTGTGATGTCATAGTTGTCTCGCAAGCGACTGTCAGTTATGCCATGTCGAATCGAGGCCCTTGTATTAGTTTATTCGACCATTCGCTTCACCTACGCTTTGTAAGCTAATGGAATAAAATCCAGGTCAGTTTTTGTGATAAACTCATCTGGAATATATTGTTAGTGTCATTCATAATTATGATGGTCGTGTAGTGCGGTATTTAATTAACTCGGTGAGAAAGTGTGTTGTGTTATGAGTTATGAGTTATGTGTGGCTATGGAGACCTGCTGGGCTTTTGAGGTAATTTAAAATGAGTTCATTTGCGTGTGAATAGTGGTCCGATAAAAAAGATTGTCATTTGTCTGAATTAATTAACGTTCGTTTGTTACCAATGGTTACCAACTTCGAAATTAAAAATTTATTTAGACGTAAAATATTGGTAGGTACGCGTACGGTCAGCTGCAGAGAAAAAGGTCCACGCTGCATACAAAGTTTGTATGCAGGGGGCGTCTTTTTCTCCCCTCTGACTGTACAACACTACAAGTAGGTCTTAAATATATGTTTCTCTATGTTTTGTCATTTGTTAGTTGGCATACAAATAGCATACAGTTAATTAATAATTGACATACAGATGACTTTATATGATATAAACATGGGTTTGTTGGTGTTTGTTATACGATCGTGGGTTTTTTAGGGTTCGGTAGCCAAAATGACAAAAACAGAACCCTTATACATCGTGTTGTCATGTCCGTCCGCCCATATGTCACAGTCATTTTACTCGGAAACTTAGTATCTTAATAAAATTTTAACATAAGGTGTATTTTGTATGCCGCTACTTAGTATAGCAGTAAAATTGCTGACTTTTTTTTAGATAGTACAGTCGCCATCAAATATATCGGAGCAGCCAGGGTACTCAAAAATATCTGAACATGCACTTTATCGCCTTGATAATAGAGACGTTGTTCAGATATTTGTGACCACCTTGGCCACTCCGATATATCTGATGACGACTGTACACTAAAACATGAAGCACATTAATCGATAGGTATTTATTGATATTTTTTAGGTTTATTTAGTCTTAGTTTTAAGTTAAGTTGTACTTTAATTAGCATTTACTTTTAATATCGTTTTAATTTATAGGTAAAGCTTAGTTTTATCTTCTTATTATGTATCATGCCAATAGATTGATTAACAACTTTAAAAATTGCATTGAGGTTTCTTGGAAGATTTTTTGATTTAGTGAATATTTTCAGAAATTATTATTAAATTTCAAAAATACCCCGAAAGTCCAAAACTTTTGAACTGGAGATCCAAAAAAATATGAAAAAGAAGGTACATCGTTGTATATTCCATCAAACAAAATTACTTTGGATATTATCGGTTAATGCATTTTTGAGTTATCACAAAAAAAATGTTTTTTTACGATACGTGCAATTTAATAGAAATGCGCTCGTTTCCCACATTGTAACTTATCAACAAGCTGATAATTACAATTAATTTGAATAATTCCGACAGCACAAATACTGTTAAAATTACACGTTTATGCTCGATCGGTCTAACGTCTTATTTTATTTACATACCAATCTATACACATATAATTTTAAATTCGACATCACGGATTAACTTTCACGACGGCGATTCCAACAGATGTAGGTACGCAGTGTACTGACTGACTGATGTTTATCTCGGAGAACTTTCTATTAAACTTAAACAATTGTCTTGGATTAAGTTCCGGCCATTTGGCTGTGATAAGCATGCAAGCACGCAACCATTATCTCTTCTTCACCTACTTCTAAGCCACTAGCGTAATGTGACCCTGCGATGACACCTAGTTCTCAAGAATTTTGGGAGCACTTTATAATGGTTAGAATGAGGCGAGTGTTTAGCAAAATAACAGCGCTGGAGACGTGCCGATATTTATTTGATGTTTTTGTGAGCCCCATGAGTTGAATGACACCGACATTTTGATGCAAGATGATAGTTTGTACGATAAGCCGCACGCAGTAGCAAATGCGATTAAAGGCGTACCTCCACGTACGGCGTGATTGGTCACGTACGCTGGATCACGTTACAAAACAGAGGTGTTTTAATGAATATAATTTGGAGTCAAATTACACATCATGTGTGAAATAAAGTATTCAGCTGTTATATACATATCATATATTATTAAATGAAAGCACCGGATAATAAATTCTACCGAAATTCACATTCAGGAGTGCGATTTTTGAATCTCACCAAGTGACCAATTCTCACCGATGTGAGTGATTTCCGAAAGTTCGTATTTTTGAAACTCATCGGTGATTTACATTTGTCATACCTATGATATCGATTTACGAGTGCCCCTACCCACTCGTAATTGAAATCACCATGCGATTGTTTTCGATAGTTGACGTATGTGACATCTGCCAAAAACGCCAAAGTATGTTTTTCGGAAGAATTAACAGCGGGGCTCGATTGTGACATTTGTGATTGCGACGATTTATTGAAAGCATAAAAAACGGCCAAGTGCGTGTCGGACCACGCATAATGGAGGGTTCCGTAGCTTCAATGGAATAAGAACCAAACTAATGCCAAAAGGTCGTATCTGATGCCTATTGAAGAAGTTTTGTTTTGGAAATAACTCAAAAATGGCTTAACCGATAATGTTCAAAACAATTTTCGTAGAAAGTTTGTGATAATGCGCATCTTCTCAATTTTTTTCATATTTTTTGGACGTACAGTTCAAAAGTTACAGGGGGGGGGGCGCTATTTTTTTGACTTTCGAAGCGATTATTTTTGAAAATATTTACTTATTCACAAATTGTTTAAATAAACCTTAATGTTAATTTTAAAGACCTATCGATTGATGTGCAACATGTTGATATTTGGTAAAAAAAAAATTGAAATTTAGTTACATGTATAGAGCGCCCCCCCCCTAAAATATTTTTTTCAGCAATTTTACTACATTACTAAATAGCGGCATACAAAATATACATTATGTCTAAATTTTATTAAGATACGTCCTATAGTTTCAGAGTAAAATGGCTGTGACATCAGACGGACGGACGGACGGACGGACGGACAGACGGACATGACGAAACAATAAGGGTTCCGTTTTTGCCATTCTGGCTATGGAACCCTAAAAATGGCAAGCCTGGAGGAGTACATTATGATGGCGATGACGGACAGCGACGAAGACGACGACATTCCTCACCGTCAACATAATCCAGCTGCGGTAGGCGTCGCAGAAATAATTCATCACGAGCAAGCATTTGCGATATCTAATGCGAAATTAAAAAAATATTATCGGCTTACGAAACCATTGGTAAAATTTGTAAAATTGTAAATTTGACATTGTAAAATTTCTGCATGTTGGTAAACAGCGTGTGACTTTCAAAAATACGCCTTTTGGAAAATGGTGGAAATCGGTGATAATTTTAGTCACCGGTGACTTTGATATCACCAGTGAGATTCAAAAATCGCACTCCATGTCTGTTTTAGTCCCGATTTCTTAATAGGTATGTAGGTACAAACCTTAACACGTCTTACCCTCACTTGCTATAGCCTCGTAAGGCCGAGTCCTATTTTAGGACAAGTGAAATAGTGACCCAGTGTCCTAAAAATAGTACATCATATTTTAAACTTTCAGCTTCTGGAACAAAATCTAATTTTGAACAAAAAAGTTGACCTCGTGGGCCATTAGGACTAAATTTTACCGTCCTAAAAATAGGCCATTGGGCCATTCGATAATAGTGAGATAGTACCTAACTACGGGCCCAACTTTAATTGTTAAGTATTATGAGGTAGTAGAATAGGAGAGGATATTATATAGTTGACGTGTTCAAACTCGGCGAGAAAACGAGGCTAACGTAGTTTCTTTCTAACTTCCAGGGAGACTACATATGGATCGAGCCGGTGTCCGGTCGCGAGTTCGACGTCGCCATCGGCGCGCGCGTACTCGCGGCCGAGGGCCGGCGCATCCGCGTTCGAGACGACGACGGGCAGGAGCAATGGCTGCCGCCGGAGAGGAGGATCAAGGCCATGCATGCGACATCCGTGCATGGCGTGGAGGATATGATTTCGCTGGGAGATCTGCATGAAGCGGGCATATTGAGGAACCTGCTCATAAGATACAACGAGAATCTCATTTATGTAAGTAGATTTTACCTTGCCTTTGACGGGATGAAGACGGCCAGGAGAAATGGCTGCCGCCGGAGAGGAGGATCAAGGCCATGCATGCGACGTCCGTGCATGGCGTGGAGGTCATGATATCGCTGGGAGATCTGCATGAAGCGGGCATATTGAGGAACCTGCTTATAAGATACAACGAGAATCTCATTTATGTAAGTAGATTTTACCTTGCCTTTGACGGGATGAAGACGGCCAGGATCAATGGCTGCCGCCGGAGAGGAAGATTAAGGCCATGCATGCGACATCCGTGCATGGCGTAGAGGATATGATTTCGCTGAGAGATCTGCATGAAGCGGGCATATTGAGGAACCTGCTTATAAGATACAACGAGAATCTAATTTATGTAAGTAGCCTTTATCTTGCCTTTCAAGCGTTGGCGTGTGGCATGACGACAGCCAAGATCAATGGCTGCCGCCGGAGAGGAGGATCAAGGCCATGTATGCGACATCCGTGCTTACGTGCATGGCTTGGAGGAGGAGGACATTAATCGCTGGGAGATGTGCATGAAGTATAAGATACCACGAGAATTTCATTTAAGTAACTTAATTTACCTGTGAAGTAGAAACATTTACGTATCTATTTTAAAATAAACTACCAATTGTGTAGAGTTTCGTTTGCAAAAATAAAACTACTCACACAAACAGCCTTTTGTCCAAAACTGACAATCAAACCAAATATCGAGATGGTAAATAAAAACGCTATTTCGCGTATCTATTATATTCTTTAGAGTCCAAGTAAACGAAGCTATTGTGTTTCCATCAATGTCTGAAGTTGATGAGTCACCCAATCTTATTATCCACTTGGCTGAGCTATAAGTAAATAAATACCATTGAAATAAATCTTGTGACTTTAGAAAGTAAATGTTTACCCACACACTTTGCAGTCTTAATTCTCACAGATTTATAGTTTATTTATTTTATTTATTAAATAACACCAACGGATTACATTACATCTAGGAACCAAGATACAAATAAGATGCATACTTGCATTAGCCATTTATACTTAGGTGACCACAGCTTACCCAGGTATCCATCAAAGATTTAAAAAAATACTTAAACTAGTTTTAACAGTACTAAGCAAGATACAAAAAAATGCGTACTTGCATAGCCACTTATAGGTAACACAGCTTCACAAGTATCCATCAAGGATTAAAAAAAATACTTTAACTAACAATGAAGTTAAAATTATACTTAAATATAAACAGACAGTTAAACAATAGAACGCATAAAAACACATGCATAAAATGGTGTGAAATCTAATTTAACTAAACAAATTTTGATTAAGTATCACTTCGCCTGGTATAAGTTCAATAAAAATAAAAAACAATATATAAAGTGTTTGTACATTTTACATTTCAGACATACACGGGATCAATATTAGTAGCAGTGAACCCCTACCAAATCCTGCCCATCTACACAGCGGACCAGATCAAGTTATACAAGGAGCGCAAGATCGGGGAGTTGCCGCCGCACATCTTCGCGATCGGCGACAATGCGTACGCGCATATGCGGAGATACGGGCAGGACCAGTGCATCGTCATCAGCGGGGAATCTGGTGCGGGGAAGACGGAGTCTACGAAGCTGATTCTGCAGTATCTGGCTGCTATCAGTGGGAAGCATTCTTGGATTGAACAACAGGTCTGGTCAGCTTCATGACGATTAACCTGAATCTAAATCACTGGATTTTGTTAGGTGCTTCTTTAAACTCAATAGATTTATGGCATTTTAATGACGATGGAGAAAACGTCATACTTGTTCTTACTTATTTAAGCACAGATCGTATAAAAATAATTTTCAAGTTCTATTTTATAACGATGTCTGGAAATTGATTTAGATTATACAAATACTTTGTTTTCATTTTCCAGATCTTGGAAGCTAACCCGATTCTGGAAGCCTTCGGAAACGCGAAAACAGTCAGGAATGACAACTCCTCTCGCTTCGGAAAGTACATCGACATTCATTTCAACAGCGGAGGGGTCATCGAGGGCGCCAAAATAGAGCAGTATCTATTGGAGAAGTCCAGGATAGTATCCCAAGGAACTGATGAGAGGAACTATCACGTTTTCTACTGTCTACTAGCTGGTCTGTCTAAGGAAGAGAAGAAAAAATTGGAGCTGGGAGAACCAAAGGAGTATAGATACCTATCTGGGGTAAATAAGTTAAATTTCATGTTTCGAATCTTTACTTTTTTATTTTATATATCCTCCTCCTCCCCTTTCTTCTGCCACTCGTCACGGCCTGGTGCATGTTCCCGCCAGTGACTACAAAAGGCATCCAGGTCGTCCCGCCATCTCTTTTTTGGTCTGCCTCTGCCCATTCTCTTCTATTTTGCGGCCCATTCAGTCGTCATTTTGGCCCACCGTTCCGGGCTTCCTTATCTTTACTAAATAACTATTTTACTAAGAAATTATATTTATTTTCAGGGTGGTAGCTTCACATGTGAAGGTAGAGACGATGCTGCAGAATTCGCTGATATACGATCAGCTATGAAGGTGCTACTCTTCACGGAGCCGGAAATTTGGGAAATTCTAAAGTTACTAGCTGCAGTGCTTCACTGTGGTAACATCAAATATGAAGCAACAGTAGTAGACAATTTAGATGCAACAGAAATTATAGAGCAAGCAAATGTGAAAAGAGTTGCTAATCTCCTAGGAGTGCCGATGCAGTCACTGATTCAGGCACTCACGAGAAAAACACTCTTTGCACACGGCGAGACAGTCGTTTCAACGTTAAGTAAAACCCAGTCGGTTGATATAAGAGATGCCTTTGTAAAAGGAATCTATGGAAGACTTTTTGTCACTATCGTCAAGAAAATAAACGCAGCTATATACAAACCCAAAGCCACAACGCGAACTGCTATTGGTGTGCTAGATATATTTGGATTCGAGAATTTTGATCAAAACAGCTTTGAGCAATTCTGCATTAATTTTGCCAATGAAAACCTTCAACAATTCTTTGTCCGGCACATCTTCAAACTAGAACAAGAAGAATACAATCACGAAGGAATCAACTGGCAGCATATAGAATTCGTCGACAACCAAGACGCGCTAGATTTAATAGCTCTTAAACAATTGAACATTATGGCTTTAATAGACGAGGAATCAAAATTCCCAAAAGGTACTGACCAAACTATGTTAGCAAAATTACATAAAACCCACGGACTGCATAGGAACTACTTGAAACCAAAATCGGATATAAACACAAGTTTCGGCCTCAACCACTTCGCTGGTGTCGTCTTTTATGACACTAGAGGATTTTTAGAAAAGAATCGAGATACGTTCAGTGCTGACCTATTACAACTCATTCATGTATCAACCAACAAATTCTTGCAAAACATTTTCCAAGGTGACATAGTCATGGGATCCGAAACCAGAAAGCGAACTCCGACACTGTCAACGCAGTTCAAAAAGTCGTTGGACTTGCTGATGAGGACGTTGGGGACGTGCCAGCCATTCTTCATTCGGTGTATAAAGCCAAACGAATTTAAAAAGCCTATGTTGTTTGACCGAGGGCTATGTTGCAGACAGCTGAGGTACTCCGGGATGATGGAAACGATCAGGATCCGAAGAGCTGGATACCCAATCCGACACAGTTTCAAAGAGTTCGTGGAACGATACAGATTCCTAATATCTGGAGTTCCACCCGCACACAAAGCTGACTGCAGAATGGCGACCGCAAAGATCTGCGCGTCTGTTCTCGGAAAATCTGACTACCAATTAGGCCATACCAAAGTGTTTTTGAAGGACGCCCACGATTTGTTCTTAGAACAAGAAAGAGATAGAGTACTAACACGAAAGATACTAATTCTTCAGAGGTCTATTCGTGGTTGGGTGTACCGACGCCGCTTCCTGAAGATGAGGGCTGCGGCAATACTGATCCAACGTCACTGGCGAGGCAAGCTGCAGAGACTTCGGTACAATAAGATGAGAGTGGGCTACGCCAGACTACAGGCGCTAATTCGTGCTAGGGTATTAGCGCATAGGTTCAGGCATCTTCGTGGCCATATCGTGTCTTTGCAGGTCAGTCTGAAATATTATTTTTTAACACAGATGTACTTACCCATTCAATTCATGATTGTTTCGTTTTTTTTTTCAAATAGTGGATACACGATCTTGAATTTTGCGTAATCATATTCCTATAGTCTTTTATTCTGAAATCCGAATTACTTACAAACTGCAGGCAGCAGCCCGTGGCTATCTGGTCCGCCGTTCATACGGCCATAAGATGTGGGCAATCGTGAAGATCCAGAGCCACGTGCGGCGACTGATCGCGATGCGGCGCTACAACCGGCTGCGCAAGGACGCGCGCGAGCACACCGAGGCTCTGCGCCTGCGCCGGGTCGAGGAGCAGCGACTGCAGCACCAGGGCAACACGCGCGCCAAGGAGATCGCCGAGCAGAACTATCGGGTAAGGTTGAGCTTACAACAGGATACCAATAACATCAGATCTCCAAAAAAAATTAGTGCTGATTGTTAGAAATGTGATGTCATTTTTAGTATCATATGATTGATAATATAAATGAAGTAGGTTTAGATGAATTTATCTATTAATGGTGTTAATTTTTTTATCGCGAATACAATGATGAGTGATATTGTTTCTTAAAGGCTTTTGTTTCTCAACTTTACTTTCCACTTTAAATACATCAAATTAAACAATAAGTATCTGGTGCAGTAGCATTTCAGTAATGTATTGCCTACTTATTATTATCAAAAGATAGTACCTATCTAAAAAGTGAATTTACTAAAACAATACTTATGTTTCAATCAATCTAAATGTAGTCATTTCCTGGAATTACAAAGAGTGCCGAATAATCTGCATTGTCACATATCAGATAACTACTCTACCTACTTATTCCAATTGTGACGTATTTCATTGTCGCTGCGTGCTTGATAAGAATTCCGCAATAATAATGTTTGATTAAAGTGCAGGCAGGTGCCACTGTGTAATAGCAGAGAGTATCTATTTTATAGAGACGCACAGTTTAAAAACTTATTGAGGCACCACAAGTCTGAAGTGCCATCTAAACGAGAGCAACCCAAAGTTACCAAAAAATGTAGATAAACTTTCAGTAACGATTAGCGTTACTACGGTTTGCCCTACATTTTAGGCAACTTTGGGTTGCTCTCGGTGCTCTCGTTCAGATGGAGCTTCAGATTTGGAGCCTAAAAAATTTCTTAGACTGTGTGTCTCTATAAAATGGATACTCTCTGTATATACTGAATCTACCCAGATGTTTCTAATAACTATATAAATAACTCAAAATACTGCTTGAGCACATAAAGATGAATGAAAAAAGTAAATATTTAGTATGACATCCGCTACGACCATGAAAAAATCTTCTAAACTCTAAAAAATATTTACATAATCTTTAATTAAAATAATCGTCGTATTAAACAAAGGTAGTTAGATTTAGGGACAAACGATTTCATTTTCATAACGACCCCTTTACTGGTAGCTTGGTTACCTACATCAATCCACTTTGAACTTTGAACCACTATCTTATAGGTATTTTAGCTACAGCCAAAGATAAAATAAATGTCCCCAATCTTATCTTTGAAATCAAGCGTTTTGTTTGTTTTTAAATACTTTCAATTAGCAGCAATCTAGACCATTCCTTATATCCATTAGTGCTATCACTATATAACACACATCCGCTATGTAGTATTTTCTTATATCTATTTCATCACAATATACAGTTAGTTTTGTTCAATAATTTTGATTATCCGTAGCAGGGACGGTATACCGTTTATTATTTTCATACAAATATATCGGTATGCAATTTCGGTACCTCAATGTTTTTAAGGTTTTTATGCCTGAATAATTTCAGTATTTTTTGTTCATATCGGAATTATATTTGAGAATATTCAGTAAATTTTGCTAATACGAGGTGCTTAGATTTTTAGTTATACCGGTATCAGACATTAGTCCCTGATCAGTAGGTATGGTAGGTACTATATTATATTACGTATATTAATGTAACTTTGCATTCGTGAGTAATCAAAATAAAAAAAAAATTAAAAATTATTTATTGTTAGTCAGTAAACATAATAAAATAACATAAGTGAAATATCTGTCGGATCCCAAACTAGGCTGGGCCTGTATCTTGGGACCCTGGAGTGCTATAAATGTGACACAACATGTATGAAAGGATACATCAGGTGAGATAATACGTGAGAAAAAGAAATATGTACAAAAAACAGGACTTAACTGAACATTAAGCTGACGAAACATGAAATATGTGGGCATGTGTGTGCGCGCGCGCGCGCGCGCGTGTGTGTGTGTGTGTGTGTGTGTGTGTGTGTGTGTGTGTGTGTGTGTGTATGTATGAGTGTGATTGTGCTGACAGAAATATAGATCAATTGGCGAGAAGAAGGGCCTCCGTCTCACCGTATGTTAAGGGCACTAGCCATTGCTTGACGATTCCTTTGACTTTACCTAGCGAACAATATTGAATCCCAAGAACCTTACATATTTTATTATAGATACGTAGATGCATATAGTCTGGTGAACGCTTAGCAAAGGTTGAAGTATAATTTGGTAGGGGGACCCTGAATTTCCGCTTAGCCAGAAGATGAGTATAGCTAGGAGACTCAGTTGTTATGATATGAGCTCGGACCACAGCTTTTAATACATATAACCGTCTTACACTAAGAAGTTTTGTCTAACTGTATAGTACGTCCGTTGGGAAAAGCAGGGGTTTACGAAACATAACCTTAATAACTGCGCGCTGCGCTCTCTCTAGCCGCAGCCGAGTGCTTTTTGCAACGCTACCCCAAATTATTAAACCATATTGACAAATTGATTGGCAAAGTGCGTAGTAGACAATACGAAGTACCTGCTCCGAGGCACAGGAACGAAGTTTTTTCATAAGATATATACATTTTCTTACTCTACCACATATTGCAGAGATGTGATGTTTAAAGGATAAAGTTTCGTCAATAATCAGACCCAGATATTTGACTTTTTCAGCTTTAGCTATATAATTACATGAGCAAATTGCGGGAACATTGCCAATGTGATGACAATTATTATCATGTATCATTATGAGATTTTTGCCAATGGGGGCAGCGGAAGCAGATGTTTTAGAAAATGCAAGGAAGTTAGATTTTGCAACGTTGAGAGTCAGTAGATTGTTATCTAGCCACTTACTGATGTCTCTCAAACCACTCTCTGTGAGGCCATAAACGATTTCCCATGTCTTTCCATGAAACAATGCTACAGTATCGTCCGCATAACAAATTATATCTGCTCCTACTAACTTAATATCGAGAATATCGTTGACGTAAATGAGAAAGAGGGTGGGCCCGAGAATGCTGTCTTGCGGGACCCCAAAGTTGATTGGCAATCGATCACTGCTGTACTCTCCAACCCTCACAACCTGCCGCCTATCGGTTAAGTAACTGCGAAACCAATTTAGGGGTATCCCTCTGACGCCCGATGCATCCAGCTTTTTAAGTAGGATATCAGTTGATACAGTGTCATACAGTGGCTTTACAAAGGTCCAAAAACACCCCGACACATTTATCACCACTATCTAGGAAACCAAATACTTTATTCGAGAGGTGGATGGCCGCTGCTTCGGTAGACATACCTTTCGAAAACCGAACTGATTATCTGAGAGAATTTTTTTTTTATCAAGAAAAGCCGTCAAACGAGAATTTACCAATTTCTCCAAAATTTTAGAAAATATGCTAAGCAGGGATATGGGACGATAATTATTAGGGTCACTCTTAAGTCCACTTTTATAAATATGAGATACTTGCGCCAGTTTCCATCGATCTGGGAAGCAACCAGAGATCAGACTAAGGTTACAGATGTGAGTTAGTGGTTCTACGATAATGTTTTTGATTTTTTTAATAAATAGTGGTTTGACATTATCTGGTCCGGGAGCACTATCCGATTTAAGATTAGATATAATTTTTCCAACTTCGTGTACATCGGTAGGGCAGAAGAATAAAGAGTCAGCGGTGAAGTCATGAGATTTTATTTTGGACGCTAAAGAGGCTTGAGTCTCAGAAAGTTTATCAAGAATATCAAAAGCCAGCTGTTGTCCCACTGTCGCAAAATGCCGATTACAGGCATTAAGGGAGTCTACCGGCGAGGTCGACGATGTCGTGAGATCGCTAGCTGAAATATTAGGCTGTTGCATATGACAGAGGTTTTTAATTGATTTCCATAACCTCTTTGGATTGTTTTTGGCCTCCATTAGTTGTTGATTTTGGTAATCATTTTCTAGATTATACAAAAGATTGTCAAAAAAGTTTCTATAACGTTTATAAGTAAGCTTTAGACTAATATCGTCTGGTGCAGCTCGTGATTTACTGTGTAGTTTGTCCCTGTGTTTCATGCATCTAATTAAACCAGGTGTTATCCAGGGCTTAAGGTTATATTTGGAACGGCTAGTTTTCACTCTACTTGTATTATTATTTATAGCTGTGGCAATGATTTGGTCGAAGTGCGATACCGCCTCGTCCACGCTTAAAGAATTCGTGACCTTTGACCAATCCGCAGATTGTAATTCCAATGCTGCCGCGGTAAAATCAGTTATTGTAGTCCAGCGTGATCGATTGGAACATTTTTTAATTGGAGCAGTAATTGCAGCCATTGCAATATCGTGGTCTGTGATAGAACATTGACAAACTGCACCATACGAACGAGATTTGGTTTTTATAAAAATGTGATCCAAACACGAACCTTTCCTTGTTGGGATAGTGACTGCCGGAAGAAATTCGTGCAAGTAGTCAGCAGATTGATTATTTGAGGAATCTAATATGTCAATATTTATGTCCCCGATTACTATGACATTATGAAAACCCTTCGAATCACCGAGCACCAGTAATATTATTCAATATTACCAAGATATACACTGTGCTCGCGAGGAAACCGTATAATTTTAACAGCGTTATCCCGACCTTATTTAGAGACTAAAATGTCAAATAAACTTTTCTGAAATTCATCTTGTTTCGGAGTTATAACCAATTAAAAAAATAAAATATTTTGATTATAATATAACTCAGGACTGAACGCTTTCTTAACGGAAATTTTACCACTATGGAACTCATTATAGGCATCCCTGTTGACAGACATCAAAGTGACTGGAAACACTTTGCTTTAACTTTGATTTTAAGAAAAAAAAACTGGCCAAGTGCGAGTCGGACTCGCGCACCGAGGGTTCCGTACAAACCTGTAGGTATATAGGGGTAGTAGCTTTAAAAATATTTTTATTATATGATGTAACTAAAAATTTATGGTTTTCGCAATTTTTCCTTTATCTGTGCTATATGAAGTTTCTTCGTTCCAAGTTTATGAGTTTACGGGAAGTACCCTTTAGGTTTTGAGTTTCTTGCGAGTACTCAGTTTAAGATTATGCGACTTAAATTGCTATTTCTTTTGATTGCGTTGACATAAAAGTTTGGTTTTGCTACATCTGAAAGGTCCTATAGCCCTGAGTATTTGACATGAATTTCAATTTAATACCTCCACGCGTTTACGAGGAACGAGGTAAGTAGTAAGTTTAAAATTTAAAAAAATATTTTTTTTTATGATTTTACTAAAAATGTCTACTTTTTGTAATTTTTCCATTGTCTATTATGCTATATGACGTTGCTTCGTGCCAAATTTCAAGTTTCTGAGTTCACGGGAAGTACCCCGTAGGTTTTGCGAGTGCCGAAAAAATCTAAAATTTGCAGCATAAACGACTGTATCTTTTGATTGCGATGGCTTTTAAGTTTGATTGTTTCACAGCTTCAAGGGACAATAGACCTGAGTATTTCAGCTTGATACCTCCACGCGTTCCTGAGAAAAATGGTCTTGACAGACAGACAGACGGACAACAAAGTGATCCTATAAGGGTTTCGTTTTTTCTTTTCCAGGTACGGAACCCTAAAAAGTAGTTTTATTTGTTTTTAGACATAGTTTTGTCATTAACATTTATTTTTAATTTAAGAATGCGTTCAGAAAACAAGAAAAAAAAAACAAAAAAAACATTTTTTTTGGCGGAATTGTCCAAAAGTCATATGATATTTTTTACTTCTTTTGGCCTCAGGAGTACGCTGTTAAAATTATGCGGTTTCCTCGCGAGCACCTTGTATATTGTAATTACAATATTTATAGCCTTCAACATTTGCTGTAAATCAGGCAATTAGCCAAAAATCCTAAAATTTCTTCATATTTGAACCTTTGCATAATACCTATTGATGAAAAAATAATAAAAAACCGGCCAAGAGCGTGTCGGGCCACGCTCAGTGTAGGGTTCCGTAGTTTTCCGTCCGTCACAGTAAGTGTCCCCACTTAAGAGTTAAAATAACACCGCCATGTAGGATATGATATGAGCGTTCCACGTACAGCGACATCTATCGGCAAATTAAGTAAACTATTGCGCGCGAGCTTAAAGTATGGAAGATGATTTTTAACACGCTTTTATTAGCTTCACTTGTAACTAACTATGTATGTAAGAAAATCTTGGAATCTTAATTTGACCCACTTCCCGGTCTTCGATTAGGATGAAATTTTGCACACGCTCTGAGTTCTGATGACAATACATTTTGTAATTTTTAGGGCGTGCTAAAAGCGTGTTTTTTAGTTTTTTAAACTATTATTTTTATTTATTATGGGATAATTCTTTATTGGGTGAACCGATTTTCACCGTTTTTACTTTATTTGAAAGCACGTCATTTCATTGTGATTTTGTAGAAATTACAGGTACAATAAACACCTGCTTATACGGTTAAATTACAAACTTAGTTCAGAAATGATTTTGTTTTTTTTTTTCAAAAACTATTCAACCTATCAAGTTCAAAATAATTTTCCTAGAAAGTTTTTATAAAGTTCTACTTTTGAAATTTTTTTCATATTTTTAAAACTTATGGTTCAAAAGTTAGAGGGGGGGGACACATTTTTTTTTACTTCTGGAGCGATTATTTCCGAAAATATTTACATTATCAAAAACTGATTTTAGAAAACCCCTATTCATTTTTAAATACCTATCCAACAATATATCACACGTTAGCGTTGAAATGAAAAAAAAATCACTCCCCACTTTACGTATAGGGGAGGTACCCTAATAAATAAAAAATTACTACTTTTTATTTTACCACTTTGTCGGCGTGATTGATATACATATTAGTACCAAATTTCAGCCTTCTAGTGCTAACGGTCACTGAGATTATCCGCGGACGGACGGACGGACGGACGGACGGGCAGACATGGCGAAACTCTAAGGGTTCCTAGTTGACTACGGAACCCTAAAAATCAAGTATAACCAGGTTGTTAAACACTCATCAGCGAAGTTTATTAAATCTACATTTATTATAACTTTTTTATCGACACTGATTGAATTATTAATCAAACAAAGATAAGAATATAAACAAAAATGCCGCGTTCCTCTTATCCCTCAAGATAATCAAAAGTTCCAAATTGAAATCACTGAATATTTCAATGGGCTCATAAATTTAGTTGCTCCCTTCCCGTGAACAGTGAACCAATAATGTGTTGTTGTCGTGTATTATTTTTTTAATATTTGTTTTTGTATTATATTGGTTTCCAAGTCTACCTACTAATGCATTTCAGGTAATATGATTTAGATACCTATGTTTTACCAATTACGGCACTCGCCGTTAGAATAATCTGTGTCAATTTTTACTTGGAAGGCAAGTTAAGTCAAAAACAAAATGACTAGCATGACGTGAACAAGCGTTGACAAAGTTAATCCGCATCTATTATTTGACTTGAGCTAGATGTGTGAGTTTTTGAACGGAGAGGGTAGCAGAGCTATCCAGGTCAAATGACCTGAAAATACGCAAAATGTTTCTACAAAAACGGACACTGCTTCACACGATTCAATAACTCCAGACAGGTGCATAATTTAAACTAGCAATTAAATCCTGAGCAGAGCCGCAGCCGTAACGTTACGCATTTTTACGCCATTCCTCAATTATATCACTTTTTGGCAAATATTCGAGCGGCTGACACCAATGACGGCGATCAATCAAGCATACAGGGCTATTACACAATGTTTATAAACTCATCGCCTTCGAAGAACCAGCATAAGCGAGATCTTCAACTACGCATATTAGTTATGGGTCACAAGATACTGGCCTGCCATGAAGCGATTTTACGCTCTATCAGTCCTAATAACGGCCAAGTTGTGCAATTACTTAATACACACGGCTGGTTGTATAACACTGTCCAGTTGAACCACTTCGTAACCCGAGCCGGCAGGAGGAATAGAAACTACACATTGCTGAATGCCGGTCGTGTGCGATTTTTTAATCGGGAAAGTGGAAAACCGATATGGTTACCTGTTTTAAGCGCGCTCGCGACGACTATGGGGAGTTTTACTATGTGTGTTAGCAATACTTACAAAACAAATAAAAAACGTAAACGATATTTAATGATATAATTAAAAACCTGTGACAATTATAGTACTTACATGTGGTTGGATATAAGTGTAAATTAATTGACTTGAATTCTTCAATAAAAATTTCTAATTAGTTCGCAGACGAAACTGACAGAGTTAGGTCAAGTATCATGTTGGCAACGCAAGCACAACTTGCTAAGTTCAGGTTAACTGTTCTACAGGAACGCATGTACGAGTTGGAGCGGCGCGATGCTGAACTAGCCCTAGAAGAGAAGCGACAGCTGGAAGTGAAGCGCGCACTCGTGCAGGAGGCGACGCGGAAGCAGGACGAGCCGGTGGATGACAGCAAGCTGGTGGAAGCCATGTTCGACTTCCTGCCGGACTCCAGCAGCGAGGCGCCGGCGCCGAAGGATACTTCGGTGTTCAGCGACCTGCCGCAACAGAGAGCTGACCAGCAAGAGGTAAGCGAGATTGTCATATCAGTAAATCGCAAGCTTTAGAATTTTGCCTTTATAAAGTAGTATGAGGACCGATTCGACCCGACCTATAAATGTTACAAACTTTTATAAACCAGTATGAGAATTAAAATGATCATCAAATTTTTATGCAACCTCAATTTGTTTTTATCAAGAACACAAATATACTGCAGATGTTATTAATATATCATTTGACCTCATTTGCAGATATATTGCTTACTTAGATTAAGCTCTATTGGGTGTGATTACAGATGGTGACACCAATGCAAACAACATCGGAAGACGAAGAGGATCTCTCCGAGTTCAAATTCCAAAAGTTTGCAGCTACATATTTCCAAGGAAATGTCACTCACCAATATTCAAGAAAACCTTTGAAGCATCCCTTGCTGCCTTTACATACGCAAGGAGATCAATTGGTATGTAGATGACTGTGTTTGTTAAAATTTAAATAACACCATGATTTGAACTCAAAATTAACAAAAACCTTTTTTCTAGGCTGCCCAAGCATTATGGATTACCATTCTGCGCTTTACGGGTGATCTCCCAGAACCCAGATACCACACAATGGACAGAGACAACACATCAGTAATGTCCAAAGTAACAGCAACGCTCGGCAGGAACTTTATCAGGTCTAAAGAGTTCCAGGAGGCGCAATTGATGGGCGTTGACCCTGACGCCTACTTAAACAAACCGAAGCCGAGGTCTATAAGGCACAAGTTAGTGTCGCTGACGCTTAAGCGAAAGAATAAACTTGGCGAAGATGTCAGAAGGAAATTACAGGTAAAGTTAAAATCTGGAGCTTAGAAAATATTTATACCTATATAAAACAGAAAACTACTAACTATAAAGTTTTTCATTATTGCAGGATGAAGAATATACAGCAGACAGTTACCAGTCTTGGCTGGAATCGCGTCCCACGTCTAACTTAGAAAAACTTCACTTCATCATTGGCCACGGAATCCTTCGTGCGGAACTGCGAGACGAGATTTACTGCCAAATATGCAAACAACTAACGAACAATCCCTCAAAATCTTCTCATGCAAGAGGCTGGATTCTACTCTCCTTGTGTGTGGGATGCTTTGCTCCAAGTGAAAAATTTGTGAACTATCTTCGAGCTTTTATCAGAGAAGGCCCACCCGGATATGCACCTTACTGCGAAGATCGTCTTAAGAGAACGTTTAACAATGGCACACGAAACCAACCGCCTTCGTGGTTGGAGCTTCAAGCTACAAAATCGAAAAAACCTATAATGTTGCCAATTACATTTATGGATGGTAACACAAAAACCCTGTTAGCCGACTCCGCAACAACAGCCAGAGAATTGTGCAATCAGTTGTCCGATAAGATTGCCTTGAAAGACCAGTTTGGTTTTTCCTTGTACATTGCTCTGTTCGATAAAGTTAGTTCACTGGGAAGTGGCGGTGACCACGTGATGGATGCAATTTCACAATGCGAGCAATACGCCAAAGAACAAGGCGCACAAGAACGAAATGCACCTTGGAGGTTGTTCTTCAGGAAAGAGATCTTTGCACCCTGGCATGACCCCACTGAAGACCAAGTCGCCACGAATCTCATTTATCAACAGGTTGTCAGAGGTGTTAAATTCGGCGAGTACAGGTGCGATAAGGAAGAAGACTTAGCGATGATTGCAGCTCAGCAATATTACATTGAGTATGGCCAAGATATGAATACCGAGCGTTTGTACACATTGTTACCCAACTACATACCGGATTACTGTTTAACAGGAGTTGAAAAAGCAGTGGACAGATGGGGTGCTCTAGTTGTGCAAGCATATAAGAAAAGTTATTACGTGAAAGAGAAAGTTCCTACATTCAAAGTGAAAGAAGACGTTGTCAGTTACGCAAAGTTCAAGTGGCCACTATTGTTTTCTAGATTTTATGAGGCTTACAGAAATTCTGGTCCGAATTTACCCAAAAATGATGTTATAATTGCTGTAAATTGGACAGGCGTGTATGTGGTAGATGACCAGGAGCAAGTGTTATTAGAATTATCGTTCCCTGAAATTACAACAGTGGCAAGTCAAAAGACAAATAAAGTGTTTACGCAAACCTTTAGTTTATCAACGGTCCGAGGAGAAGAGTTCACATTTCAAAGCCCGAATGCAGAAGATATTCGGGACTTAGTGGTATACTTCTTAGAAGGGCTGAAGAAGAGGTCTAAATTTGTGATAGCGTTGCAAGACTATAAGGCCCCTGGTGAAGGTTCCAGTTTTTTAACATTTCAAAAAGGAGATCTGATTATTCTAGAAGAGGATAGTACTGGCGAATCTGTTCTGAACAATGGTTGGTGTATCGGCCGGTGTGAGAGGACTGTGGAACGGGGTGACTTCCCAGCCGAAACAGTGTATGTATTGCCTGCTCTGACGAAACCTCCACCTGACATCCTGGCACTGTTTTGTATGGAAGGCGCGTCACATGGTCGCCGGGTGCCGACTGCAACTCTAAACGGAACGGAAACAAGGGACAAACCCCACACGTTAATAGAATACGCCATGGATCATTTCAGATTGCCACCTAAACGCACAGTATCCAAAGCACTTACGCTGTCAACAGCGAAGAGAGGAGGTACCGAAGAATTATGGCGGCATTCGAGAGAACCTATTAAACAGCCATTGTTAAAGAAATTACAGGCCAAAGAGGAGCTGGCCGAAGAAGCTTGCTTCGCTTTTACTGCTATCCTAAAATACATGGGGGACTTGCCTTCAAAAAGGCCTCGAATTGGAAATGAATATACTGACCACATTTTCGACGGCCCTCTGAAGCATGAGATATTACGAGATGAAATATACTGCCAATTAATGAAACAATTGACCGACAATAGGAACAGAATGTCCGAAGAAAGGGGCTGGGAATTGATGTGGCTTGCGACAGGGTTGTTTGCGTGTAGCCAGGGATTGCTCCGAGAGCTGACACTGTTCCTTAGGACTAGAAGGTATCCAATTGCTCAAGACTCACTCCAAAGACTTCAAAAGACTTTAAGAAACGGACAAAGAAAATATCCTCCGCACCAAGTGGAAGTAGAAGCCATTCAACATAAGACTACTCAGATATTTCATAAGGTTTACTTCCCCGACGATACGGATGAAGCGTTCGAAGTGGACTCCTCAACGCGAGCGAAAGATTTCTGTCAGAATATCGCGCAGAGACTAAATCTCAGATCTAGTGAAGGCTTTAGTTTGTTTGTTAAGATAGCTGATAAGGTGATCTCGGTGCCGGAGGGAGACTTCTTCTTCGACTTCGTGCGGCACCTCACAGACTGGATCAAGAAGGCGCGCCCTACTCGTGACGGCATCACACCACAGTTCACTTATCAGGTATGTAAATATTGCAATTAATTCAAATCTTATTTAGGGCATGTATGTATATAGTAGAAAACATGAGTATTCTGAACTATCAAATCAATATCAGTGCTTTCGAAATTATACCTAATCGTTTACAAAAATATTGATTTAATTTTATCTTGAAGATCGTGTTCTAAGAAATTGCCATTCCAAAAAAACAAGCTTATTGTTCTTCGGTAACGTGTAAGTATCTACTTATTGCTCGTAGTCCCATTAATACCAGCGGGTAAAAGATGGTCAGAGTTATCACCACGACATCGCCACTTACTTTCTACTTAACACCGCTCGATATAAGCACGACAGAAATATCATAGCTATACTTGGATGATACAAACTGTCACATATATTATAATGTCACAAATATTATGAATAGTAAAATAATCGTAATAATATATGTAGTCTTCTTTTTCAATAGATATCTACCTATACTTATTTACCTTGCGTATGATCTCTCAAGACTAAAACTAAGTACAGACTGACGGATAACAAACTTCTTTGTACCCTCAGGTGTTTTTCATGAAGAAGCTATGGACGAACACAGTGCCCGGCAAGGACCGCGCGGCGGACGTGATCTTCCACTTCCACCAAGAGCTGCCCAAGCTGCTGCGCGGCTACCACCGCTGCGGGCGCGAAGAGGCCGCGCGGCTGGCCGCGCTGGCGTACCGCGCGCGCTTCGGCGACAACAAGCAGGAGCTGCAGGCGATACCGTGAGTACATACTATACGTGTATACTCGTATGACCAACAACACAGAAGTGCAACCCGATAATCTTCGGCCCGCAACGGCATGAAATAAGAAGCCACGAAATCAAATGTCCATCAGTCGTCTTACTTGTCCACAGCCCAACACATCTGCATTCCGCGGCAGTTTCAGGTATTTCGCCACAAAGTGCTGGAACAATATTTCGCCTCCTATACGGACCACATTATCTAAACGTTCTTCTAAACTCAAGTACCTACGAGTATAAAAAGCATCTTAACAATCACAACAACAATCAATCTTAAGTTTAACAAGTATGACTGTGTAATGATGGTCTGGTGGTTAAATATATTAAATTTCTATTAAAATATTCATTATAAATAGTGATTAAGATATATATTGATTTCTTTATAGTTACGTTTAGTCAATATTATGTAACCTGCTTTCGTAGCTGATCTCAGATTTTTATGTAAGTAAACATAGTAAGTTTAATTAGACGTAAGATTTTCTTTATATATAATTTTCAGTTGTGCTCTTTTGGAAAGGCTTCCACGGAAGACCAGCCTTAAGGTATCCGTAGGATACTTTAACACCATGATGAGTGGAAAATTTTCAGTGACGCTATTTTAAAATATTTTTTGTAACAATTTTTTGTTTGTAAAGCTTTTGTTTGTTTTGTACAAGCATCCTAAATACAATTATTCTTATTCTTATTTATGGGTACTTACTAGAGGTGTGCGCCGATGGCAAAATCATCGGCGGCGGCGTCCGATCGTTTTTTGACCGGCGGCGGCGGCGTGATCGGCGTGAAATCGGCGTGGTACATATTTTTAATATGTCTTGGGAATTTGACTAATTACCTTCTAAATTGAAGCCTACTGAGTATTTATAAGGATAAAATGCTTTAATAAAACACCCCAAATCTAAGTTCTAAAAGACAAAAATTTTTGCGGTAGCCCGAATTTGCTAACGAAATAAAATCTACATTTTATTTTATCGTTCTTCGATGGATGGATTGGATTCTAGTTTGTTATTATATCAAATACAAAAATTGAAAAATAATCAAACCCCGTTGGGCTTGAAACAACATTAATACGCCTTGCCAGGGCTCGAATGCTTTACCAATTCGCAACATACATGAATTTTAGGGAAGACGTCATTTGATTCTATTTCCCGTTAGATTCAAATGTCTAATAAACCTACTACATATTGTAGCCTTGAAACGTCAAAAATTCGAAAATACGTAATAGTTAGAGAGCCCACGACACTGAACCTAGTTCGATAAGTCTCCTAGATGAGATATATATAATTAGTTGCGTCTTTAATGGGGGAACACGAAATGCCGATGCTGCAATGCAAAAAAAGCGGTGGCGTATTATAAATTTATTTTTGAAAAATATAAAAAATCCGGTTTCTAGTACGATAAGTCTCCTAGATTTCCTTTGTTTCTCGAAGCAGGGGTGGGGTAAGGCTACACGATAATGCGGTGCTGCAAGCCTCCATGTGCAGCCTTGTCAGTGGCAGCAGCATCAAAAGATTGTAGATGTATGAAAAAACAAAACGCCTGATCTTTTAATAACAAAAACAAGATGTTATGTAACCTAAACTTAGCGCCTGAACTGCAACAAGATGTTACGTTATTAAAATGATTTTATATTTTAAAAGATCAGGCGCTTTGTTTTTTCGTACATCTACAATCTTTTGATGCTGCTGCCACTGACAAGGCAGGAGACTTATCATACTAGAAACTGGTTTTTTATTTTTTTTCAAAAAAAAAAATTGTTTTGCATTGCAGCATCGGCATTTCGTGTTCCCCCATTAAAGACGCGACTAATTATATATATCTCATCTAGGAGACTTATCGAACTAGGTTCAGTGTCATGGCCGTCATGGGCTCTCTAACTATTTAATCCAGCAGTTATGTCGAATGAAGTTATGGGTAGCTGGAAAGTAATCCAAACTCAATGGAACTTTAACGGGTAGTTTGGGGGTATGCAAGGAAGACAATCATAAGTTTTCGACCTCGCAGACCTTGTGGAATTTATAGGGGGGACAAAAAACTATTTTTTTTTTCAGTTTTTCGCTTATATCTCATAAACTAAGCACTTTTTGTGTACACCTTGTATGGCAAAGATAAAGAGCAATAAATTCCTGAAAGTTAGCTGTCATACCAGATTTTCAGGCCAAATATTAATGAAGATACAGTCGAAAATAGGTTATTAAAATTTAAAAAGTAGCTTATCTGTTTTTTCATCATTGCTATGTTAATTATGTCGATCTATCACCAATATTAAAGTATTTGAAAACCTATAACATCGGCACTTTGTGGATATATTATTTTTTGTGATGCTGTCAATTGTCATCATACATTAATAGCAATTAATGTATGATATTCTGTGGACATTAAGTAAAAGTAAAGTTAAATCCTCTCAATTGCACACCTCAGTATAAGAAAACAGCACACCAAACCTATGTACATATAAAGAGAGGCAAACAACAGGCGGCCTTATTGCTAATAAGCGATCTCTTCCAGACTACCTTTAGATGTATTATTTTTCGTTAAGCTGTCAAGTCTTATGATACTTGAAAAGTCATAACTTATCAGAATTGCTAAAAAAAATATGGTTCCGCCTCCATATTGGTCTCAACAATAAATTGGCTGTATCTTCGTTAACATTTGTCCTGAAAATCTGGTATGACAGCTAACTTTCAGGATATTTATTGCTCTTTAACTTTGCTATACAAGGTGTATCACAAAAAGTGCTTAGTTTATGATATATAAGCCATAAACTTAAAAAAAAATAGTTTTTTGTCCCCCCTCCAAATTCCACAAGGTCCTCGAGGTCGAAAACGTATGAGTGTCTTCCTGGCATACCCCTAAACTACCCGTTAAAGTACCATTGAGTTTGGATTACTTTCCAGGTGAAATGTACATAACTGCTGGACTAATTAGGCATCTACGCCGCGCGCGTCAACTCTTTTTTTAAGGAAAATTAAAAGTAAATCAAAATGCTTTCTATTCAAAAGCCGAAAAAAGAAAATTATATAAAAATATAAACCTATCATTTAAAAACCAGACGTTGTCATAAATTATCGATAAGTCGTCGACGTAAATCTTACGATACCATCGAAATAACGTCAATTGGTACACCGGCAAGGAATAAGTGACGAAGAGAAAGCATTTTTTTTAAAGAAGTAGTATACTGGCCACTCACTACCATTACCGGGCATTAAAACAAGATAAAGACTTAAAAATTGCCACGCCGATTCTACGCCGGTCAAAATCATCGGCGGCGGCGGCGTGGAAAAATTGTCGGCGGCGGCGGCGCGGCGGCGCGGCGCACATGTCTAGTACTTACTACTAACGTACAAGGGAAGGGAAGCCAGATAGACAATTTTGTCAACACTCTTGACATAGTGATTGTGGTAATCACGTCAAGTTTTTAATAATCTTCACAATGCGATAATACATCTGCGAATGAAAATGAAATTGAAAAATGATTTTTTTGGGAAACTTGAGTACAGCTTTTTACATGGATTTGCACTTAAAATCTTTAGGAGTTGGTATAATTTTCGCAAGATAAGCCTAGGATTAGTGTCCTGAGCCCTAAACTAGGTAAACCTGTCGTATAGGGAACAGGGAATAAACCGACGCTTCCTCTAATTCATCAAGGAGTTGTGCATTCGTATAGGTATTAGATGAACGTCGAAGGCTTTCTTCAGTTGTTCCATCTACCTCAAAGTTTTATTGTCCTTATAAGACAACTTACTGTTCCAGGCAAATGCTCCGCGAGCTAGTACCAGCAGACCTAATAAAGCTACAAAGCTCCGCCGACTGGAAACGAGCTATCGTGGCCTCCTTCAACCAGGACGCTGGCATGACCCCTGAAGACGCCAAAATCACGTTCCTCAAGGTCATCTACCGGTGGCCGACCTTCGGCTCCGCATTCTTCGAGGTCAAGCAGACGACCGAGCCCAACTATCCGGAGCTGCTGCTCATCGCTATTAACAAGCACGGAGTTAGTTTGATTCATCCGCAGTCCAAGGTACGAACAATATTTTATGTACACCATACATGTAAACCAGTTTTAATCATAATGTTAATGATTTTTATTAGACGATCAAATACAGTGCACGAATCAGGAAATAAAAGTAATCATGGTTGTTAACCTTGGCATCAACGGGACTAGTTCGTAGCATCTGCCGTTTTTTCGCAAACGCAATTTATGTCGCTCACGAATTGTGTTATCGTGTCAATCTAGGAAAGACAATATAAGAGGTTAATTGGTCTTTATTACTCCGATAGATACCTATACATTCATTTAATGGTGCTAACTAGTTGTCTACGGTTCTAATTGCTTCTGTTTCAATTAGGTCTGTGTTCAATCAGAGTTTGTAGCAGTAGAAATGTTGAGAATGAAGCAATCGCAAAGCAAAACTTGCGTGAGATTACTCACTCAGATGAGAGTCGTGTAACCGAAATTAATTAAAATCCACTATGTAAACAAAATCTGCCAAACGACGAATATTCAAATCAAGTTCCCAAAAACAGATACATGATCTCGATATTATTTTATTTCAGGACATTCTAGTGACACATCCATTCACCAGGATATCGAACTGGTCGTCCGGCAACACGTATTTCCACATGACGATAGGGAACCTCGTTCGCGGCTCCAAGCTCCTCTGCGAGACGTCTCTCGGCTACAAGATGGACGACCTCCTAACGTCATACATCTCCCTTATGCTCACCAACATGAACAAGCAACGGTCTATAAGGGTCAAGTAAAATTCTCTGCCACAGAGAGTTTCTGAGGCCTTTTGCACATCTAGAGCGGAATCGACTTAGCGGCGCCGCTGCACGCTTTCGCCGAATAGGCTTGTTTTCAATTTTTTGAAACGCAAGTATTACTTTCTGTATTAACCAAACATTGCCATAGAATTCACGTTTTGCCTCAAAAGGGACTTTACATGTGGGAAAATTACAAAATTCATTTGGTCAGATGCTTCGCGCCTAAAACGCTCTTTGGGAAACGTGTGACGTCACATCTCACGCTTTGACACATAACTACATACAGACGCAGTACACAGTACACATAGAATATTTGAATAGTCAACTGCAATTAAATACGTGCGTTTTGTTATAACCAGATACTTACCTAGTACCGTTTCTTCAAGCAATTATCCTAGCACCGTTTCTTCTAAATCACGATATGATAAATCAGATTGCCTAGAACTATTTTATTCTTTGCCTAGAACTATTTTGTTCATTTTGGTTAGTCTAGTACAAGTACTAGAAATAGTAAATAGAAACAAATTTTCGTTTTCTGCCAGTCACTGTAATTACTGTAATAGGTAAACATCAGGGCACTCCTCTCCTGTGGAAAACTATTTGGTTATAACGAAACGCAACTATTGTAAAGCCTGACCAGAAATATATGATCATGCGCCATGTTGCGGAATTTAATTGGAACTAATGTGAGTGCATGTGATAGGCTGTCACGGTTGTCAAGTGTCATTGAGACGGTTTACTTGAATAATAATAAATTAATAAAGTGTTGAATATGAAATAATAAACCACAAAAATATCCCAAAATTATCCATATTCAAAGAGCGAAACATTGTAAATAGTGTATATAATAAAGTGCTGTAAATAATACACTCGGGAAATGAAATTATTTCGCTGTGAAACATTTTCAAATTAACATCAGAGCTGACAGGTAAACAAATCAAGATGTCACTATACCATAGACAAGTATACGCTCTATGACTGTTGCCATATAAATGAGAAAAATAGCGCCCTCTTGACAATAATCATATATTTCTGGTCAGGCTTTAATTATGTCTTGTCTGTCAACAGTGTCAAACCGTGAGTTGTGACGTCATTAGAATCTTCAATGCCGTTTCGACTTGGGGCACGTGATGCTTGTCAAAAGATATTTTAAATTTGTCATTTTCAAAAATTAGAGCTCCACAAAAAGTTGATTTACATGTTCTTATAATCCAAAAGAATTTAATGCGCTATAATTCAACCCCAACTTTTGTAGGTGGAAACAGCCCTATTGTCCGGTGTATGAAACCGACACAGGGCGTAGCTAGTTTTTATCTACCTTCATGCTGTCTCTGTCACGCGCCGTTTCGCGTGCGGTCCGCTAATTGGCTTTCACATCTCCTCGCTGATTTCGCCATTGTACCGCGAAGACAGAAACAGGGTAGATGTGAAAGTAAGTGCGCTTTCAGATTATCAGATTCCATAACGGATATCTGATAGGACCACAATTAAGACAATAAATTTGCCTTCTGTAAGTTCTGTATTTTTTTCTTAAAATACCAAATGTATATTTCTCAAAAGAAAGTACGAACGCAAAAAGAGCGGAGTTAATGCCATAGGGTACTCTCTAGCAGCTTATTTTTTCCTAGGGCCATCCGACATCCGATATCGGATCGGACAGTGTGAAATCGCTCTGATTAGCGAACGAACGCCGAACCACGTGTGACAGAGATAGCGCGATGGTACATATGCGCGTTAGAGCAGCCAGATGCACTATTGTTTCGAGCTCCATTTCGGTATTTGTGCAGCGGTGCCGCGGTGACGGTTCCGCGGCGGAGATTTGCTAAAGCCGTGAAGTGGTTATTCACATCTTCCTTGCTGTAATTTTTTCTCAAGGTCACCAGGGAACGCATCATGTTAGAATGAGACATATACATATAATCTTATATTTCATTTCTTTTTCTGACAGATGTTGTAACCCCTGTCTTGTCGCGGGACGATGTGTCTTTATAAACCTAATCTAGTGAACGAATGGTTGTCTATGCTTAAGATGCGCGCGGGTTTTGAAGCGGAACTATCTAAAGGTATTTTTAATTTCGCACACTATGAAGTAAGTAGGTATTTTTGGAGGTGCGTGCTGTTTTGTTCGGTGCGTTTAATTAAAGGATATGGATGTAATAATTTTACCTTATAAATATATAAATAGGTAGGTATATATTGTGTATTTTGGTACGTTTAAGAAAGTTTTGCATGGTAAAGTGGGTACACATCACAATCATGTTGTGAACAATAATACTTTGAAAAGATTACGTGTAAGAAAAATGGAAGGTAATCTGTAGGTACTCGGGAAATAAGACGATGCACAAAGTTGAAAGCAATTCAATTCATTAGCAATTAAACAGGAAACCTAGGTACTTATGTAAATCATCAGAGGATTGTAATTAAGTCGTATCCGTCCATAATTTATTTTTATACGACTCCTTTTCTTAAAGGTTTAGGGTTTTGTAGTAAGTGTATTTTACGAACCCATGGTCGTATTATAATAGTTTTCCATGTAATCCGCATAGTTTTATTCGGTTTTAGGGTATTGAAATATACAACTTCGTCTTTATGGCATCTTCAATTGGACGCCTTATTTATTATGCGCTGAATTTCTATTTAGTTTTATTTTTACCCCATTTACCACAGTCTTACCTAATAATTGTCTCTAGAATAAATTAAAGTACTTATTTGTCTTTTATTTCATACGCGTTTAAGTGTGTACCTTTTTATGACTGAAAGTTGCGTAATCGGTTTAATGTTAGCTTTTAGATTTAAATAAAGATCTGTTATATCGTATTTATATTGGTTATTTGGTAGCTAAATAAATAAATAAACCCATGTTAATCAAATGCTTGAGCCGCTTGAGATAGGTAAGTTCTACTTTTATATTTTTTTATATAAATTAATGAATTAACCTTTAATTTACATAGGTATATTCCAAATGAATTTGTAGACAATGTAATTAGTCGGTTTAGTGTCTATAGGTGCCATTCTGAAGCTACGCACAATAACTGTTTTTAACAAAGGATTCTTTATGCAGGCGGCTTCGGAATGACGGTCTAAGTATTGTGTTAAATTGTCAATATCATGCCATGAGTACGGAGACAATTCTTTTGTTTGTTTATTTGCTTTAGTCAAAAATGTTGCATTTGTGAGTGGTATAAACATGAGTCACAATCATCACTGCGTTTTATTTGAGCCTTATGTTATGATTGTAGACGCGGTAAGGTTACAACTACAACCCATTTGCTACATCATTTCATTGGTGCCAATGCCAACTGCGTTGCTGCAGGAAGAGACAATTATAAATTTTCTTATATAAAACAGAAACATTGAAATTCATTTTGATATTTCATGCAGCACTGTTCTACTGAAAATGGTCAAGTTCAATATCAATGTCCTTCATAAAAAAACAATAACGAGCATGAACGCGCAATCTCAAAAAACAAACATGTTGTTGGTTATGGTTTGGAAATGTCAAATACAGTATATGGTACAGTCTCTAGAGAGCTCAATCAAATACATGACTCCGTAAATCACACGACTCTGTGGTCCAGTACTGCAACTATGGCCCACGACTTCAATAAGTACTTACAACGTATTTCCCAAGCATTTAAACGAAGATATTCGAGTTAATGTATGGACCGTAGTTGAAAGGTTTTGGACAATGGTTAGGTAGTTTACGGTTGTTGAAAAAAAGCAAAACTCATAAAAATTGGTGCATATGCTAATCAGAGTGGGCTTTCTATTCTTGTATTTAAATTAATTGATCTTTCGATGCACCTCTACCAAAAACAGCTATTTTACAGCATTTATCTATCTATATAGTATTTTATACAATTGCGACATAATAAAGAGCTTTTTAATACAATTGCTCAAAAAGTTTACTTTATGTTGCTGCAAATCGTGCGTAAAGTTTGATTTTATGCACTAGTGCTAAAAAGTAATCTGATCTGCAAATCGTGCGTAAAGTTTGATTTTACGCACGATTTGCAGATCAGAATTTAAAAATAAATGAGTATTATGCGAGGCCCGCTTATAAATGACCCACCTGAACTACGCGCGATTGGGCATTAAGGAGTATTATGCGAGACCCAATAGTATTACTTGAACAACGCGCGATTGAACGAAGATGTCTTTCGTACACTGACAGAATATAAATGTAATTTTATTTCATTGTAGTTTTTTCGCAATTGTATTAAAAAACGTTGTTCGACACACGTGCAGAAGTGTCATTTTCACTCGTCCCGAGTCTTGACCCTCGCCTCTCGGCTCGGGCCAAGTAACCTCGGTACTCGTGCAAAATGACATACTTCTTGCACTTGTATCGAAAACTACTATTTCAGTCGAGTACCGTACGAGCCGTACGTACCGTAAGCAAGGTACGAGATTGAAAAGCTTAATTTTGTCACTATTATATACAATACTTTTTCTACGAGTACTCAAAATAGGCAAGTCGGTAAGAATTGAGTTCAACGAATGATCTATATTGTATGATAATCCATTTTAGATTTGTCGACGATGCTAAAATGTGCGCTCCATCGAAAAGTATGCTCTAGTAGTTCGGTGTACAGTCTCAATTCAAGCATTGTGGTCGACGAGTAGAAGAAATATAAGCGAGTTGCCTCGCGCGCTCGCGCTAAGGGCACGATTTTTACGTCCGATGCTTGGCGGTCAAAGGGTTAAGGAGCGTTTAGGTACTCTAATTTCATTACTTAGGTAATGCATAGACCCATGTCTGACCCATGCAGTACTAACTCATCCTTGATTGCAAGTGTTTGTGTGCATTGCAACGACCACAGTATGAAATGGTGGGTAGACCACAGCTTCACCAGCAGTCGTCTTTCTCATGAAAACAAGGTATCGGCAGCACTACGTCACAGGCACCATTTTGGTTCCCTAATTTTTAATTTTGGGGAATTTTTACCGGCCTTGCGGAGTGCAGGGCCAGGTTTGCAAAGTATGCAAAATCCACTAATTTAGTTGAAATTACAATTAATTTTGTATTGTATCAAGTAGAACGTCTGCTAACCATACCACGAGTTCGAGTCTCGCCTGAGTCAAAATGGCGTATTAAGTATATAGTGATTAGTATCGATACTTTGTTTTCTTCTACCATGGTCTTTCTGTTAGCCGCCATTGCGGCCCTTAAACATAAACTATCTAAATACCTACTTAATCTACTATATTTCTGCGAATCTGCACAATCAATATACGGGCAATAAAATATAGTGAACTAAAAGCTAATACCAGCCACAGCGCGGTTAGGTAAGTTCGAATCGAGGGTACAAGTTGTTACGACAATCGCATGTTCCGTGTCCACACAAAAACGTCTAAAATTACCGCAAATTAGACACAACAGCACAAAGCATGTGCCGTGATTACAGTTTAACCGTCCAACTAGTCATTATATTATTTAGGTACTTACCTACCTACTTTTGAGTCCACCTATTTGTAAAAGTGTATTTAGTCCAGTGTTCTGGATCGTTGGCGTTGATGCTCAACTCTTTCAACTCTAAGGAGAAACAAAAAACTACTTGTATAAGCACTAACCTAACACTGAGTGCCAAGTTTACAAAATGGATCCACTTAACTGGTTCCGCGGGCACCTTGATTGGAAAAATACTAGAAACTCCTAGACCGCGGTACACCCCCTCGCTCAATAGGTCATAGGTGCGGACCGCAAGATTTTTTTTTTAAGGAAATTGCCCCCCTTAATGAAATCCTGGATCCGCGCCTGCCCTCGCTCCATCCATCATCTATCCGATACCACGTTTTTAGGGTTCCGTAGTCAACTAGGAACCCTTATAGTTTCGCCATGTCTGCCCGTCTGTCCGTCCGTCCGCGGATAATCTCAGTGACCGTTAGCACTAGAAAGCTGAAATTTGGTACTAATATGTATATGAATCACGCCGACAAAGTGGTAAAATAAAAAGTGGAAAAAAATGTTTTATTAGGGTAGTACCTCCTCCCCTAATACGTAAAGTGGAGAGTGATTTTTTTTTCATTTCAACCCTAACGTGTGATATATTGTTGGATAGGTATATAAAAATGAATAGGGGGTTTACTAGAATCATTTTTTGATAATATAAATATTTTCGGTAATAATCGCTCCAGAAGTAAAAATTTAACCGTATAAGCATGTGTTTATTGTACCTGTAATTTCTACAAAATCACAATAAAATGACGTGCTTTCAAATAAAGTAAAAGCGGTGAAAATCGGTTCACGCAATAAAGAATTATCCCATAAAAATCTTCTTCCATACTTTAAGCTCGCGCGCAATAGTTTACTTAATTTGCCGATAGATGTCGCTGTACGTGGAACGCTCATATCATATCCTACATGGCGGTGGTATTTTAACTCTTAAGTGACGGACTTACTGTGACGGACGGAAAACTACGGAACCCTACACTGAGCGTGGCTCGACACGCTCTTGGCCGGTTTTTATACGTGGTATCAGAAGCAAACTGCTTAGCAGAACCATAGACAAATATAAAATAAGGAGACGTAACTTACGAAGATGAAAACTGTGATTCCATAATAAGCCGCAGTGTCGTGCACACACACTCGATTTTGACGTTTGAACCAATCACCACTAGTTGTATATGAGTGCGTGTCGCGCGTAAACACGAGGAAATCGACTTATTATGGAATTTCAGTTTTGTCTTCACGGCATTACGTCTCCTTATTTTATATGTATATGAGCAGAACCACCACCTGCAGAGCAGGCCCATAAAATGTTGGGCATTGGGCCTTGTCAGTCTTCGATGCTAGTTTAGGTACCTATACTTATGTTATGAAAGAACCGTACTTTTAATTCTTTGAACTCGAGTGATATACATTCAGCACTCACACAATTGAAATAGCACCGAGCGGTAGCACACATTCTAACAATTAAAGAAAAAGCGGGCTATTAGAAAAACTGTTAATTGGAACAAAAAAATATATATATCCGTAATAAAGTCGTGGGATTTTCTCACGGCACAGCCTATTCTGGCAGAATAATGACGCGCTGTTGTGTAGCAGGAAGTCATTTATCTACCATCAAGAATATGAGTGTTTACAGCAATTTCGTGTCTGATTTCGCATCCTAAAGTGCGCAATTTTTGGTGACGAGTCGCGGCCCAAATGATGGTGACTGACATTCTTTTGTTTGTTAGGCGAGTGTTCACTCAACCGGGTATCAGAGTTTGATTAGTTCCGGATTCGCCAGATTTTTGTTTTGCCGGATTCCTGTTTCACCGGATTCTTGTTTCGTCGGAATTTTTCAGTTATGGAAAATCAAACAAAACTCGGTATAAGAAGCTTGAGTAAAGCACATGACTAAAGCGCTGAATAAAGACGGTATTTTCATAATTTTGTTTGAATTTCTGTAATTGAAATTTTTTGACGAAATAAGAATCAGGTGAAATAGGAATCTGACAGAACAAGAATCACAGAGGAAAATTCACAGTGATGCTTGTCTTTTTAATTGAATCATTGGTATCTACCTTCATTTCGTAGCTACAACTCCCGTGTCTTGAACTTTTTAGCACTCGTGGTCAAAATTAATAAACTTTTTTTGAGCAGCACACATATAAAACATCGGATGCAATAATCTCACTTTAATAATCTGTGTCACTGCAATAATCTTCTCCATTACTTATGCCATAATTGTTAGGTAAATACTACAAATAGATTGGTAGTTTAGGTAATTATCTACTACAAAGCCTAAATTACACTATTAACTGTATCTGGCTAACTACTTAGCCAATCTAAGTTGAGCGTGTATTTAATTAAAAAGCCTCAAAGATTTCTTCTGAGCTAACAATGGCCGCATACCTATCGTCGAGCAATCAAAGTGTCATTAAAGAAATTGCCTTCCTAGTTACAACGCTAAAATTAGAAACATAAATGACACATAATACTTACCTACTGTAAATAATCAACGCTCGAACTACTTAACTTCCCTACTTGGGTACTTCAGGTACCTTCTCCATAAACTCTCACTTCAGCGGCGTCTTTTCATTTTTATGTGAGGTTGACTAAACGGGCTTGTCCCTTCAGCGGGAACCGTTTCTTTTAATACAACGACGGTGGCAAACAAGCATATCAAGCCTGATGGTAAGCACGTACCGTTGCCTATGGACACCTGCAACTCCAGAGGTGTCACATGCGCGTTGCCGACCCTTTAGAAAGGATTCACTGTGGTGACAGCTAAAAGGTCAAGAAGATCCCCCGTCGTCAACAGACAGCATCCTCTTTGAGCTCTGGCGTCTTTTACTCACCGGCAGGAACACAACACTATGGTCACTATGAGTAGCGTCTATAGGGCTATAAGGGTTGCATATATTTGGTTGAGTATTAGGTACCTACCTGTATTTTCACTTCCGCTATTCAATGTTAGATACACACTTAATAAAAGGTACCGCGGTCGCGACCTCCATATATCCAACTTTACACAGATTTATCAGCACTATGAACAGAGATGCTCATACATAGACAGCTTAGCTACACATCCTGATCCTGGATGTGCAACGCAACTGGCCAGCTCTACTGCCACATATTTTATTATTTATTTATTAACATGAAAACGATACAGCTTACACAAATAAAGGGTCCCACAAAACAGTTTTCACGGTTTGACAGTGGGATCGTGCAGTCTCTACTCTTATTTATCTAAAGGTAACATCTATACATTAAGCTTATGAAAAATTAACTTATGCAATTTACTAGGTAAGTACGCAGCTTTATTCCGAACTTAACTTTATTGACTTCCTGCCTGATGTCAGCGGGCAGGCTGTTAAGTATATAGGGTAAACGTTTGTGAAGACACCTTGCCCGCAGACACCGACCTGGTAACACAAATATCGTTACGAAGTAACAGGGTGTGCTCTTGACTGCCATGGTTCTTATATAACATTAAATATTTATGCTTAAGGCTAACCGGAAGAATATTACAAATTTTGAATAACTTTCTATAGTCATTTTTAGGGTTCCGTAGTCAACTAGGAACCCTTATAGTTTCGCCATGTCTGCCCGTCCGTCCGTCCGTCCGTCCGCGGATAATCTCAGTGACCGTTAGCACTAGAAAGCTGAAATTTGGTACTAATATGTATATTAATCACGCCGACAAAGTGGTAAAATAAAAAGTGGAAATTTTTTTTTTATTACGGTACCTCCCCTATACGTAAAGTGGGGAGTGATTTTTTTTTTTCATTTCAACCCTAACGTGTGATATATTGTTGGATAGGTATTTAAAAATGAATAGGGGTTTACTAAAATCATTTTTCGATAATGTAAATATTTTCGGAAATAATCGCTCCAGAAGTAAAAAAATATGCGTCCTCCCCCCTCTAACTTTTGAACCATAAGTTTTAAAAATATGAAAAAAATCTCAAAAGTAGAACTTTATAAAAACTTTCTAGGAAAATTATTTTGAACTTGATAGGATAAATAGTTTTTGAAAAAAAAAATACAAAATAATTTCTGAACTAAGTTTGTAATTTAACCGTATAAGCAGGTGTTTATTGTACCTGTAATTTCTACAAAATTACAATGAAATGACATGCTTTCAAATAAAGTAAAAGCAGTGAAAATCGGTTCACGCAATAAAGAATTATTCCATAAAAATCATCTTCCATACTTTAAGCTCGCGCGCAATAGTTTACTTAATTTGCCGATAGATGTCGCTGTACGTGGAACTCTCATATCATATCCTACATGGCGGTGTTATTAACTCTTAAGTGGGGACACTTACTGTGACGGACGGAAAACTACGGAACCCTACACTGAGCGTGGCCCGACACGCTCTTGGCCGGTTTTTTTAGGGTTCCGTAGTCAACTAGGAACCCTTATAGTTTCGCTTTGTCTGCCCGTCCGTCCGTCCGTCCGTCCGTCCGCGGATAATCTCAGTGACCGTTAGCACTAGAAAGCTGAAATTTGGTACTAATATGTATATCAATCACGCCGACAAAGTGGTAAAATAAAAAGTGGAAATTTTTTTTTTATTAGGGTACCTCCCCTATACGTAAAGTGGGGAGTGATTTTTTTTTTCATTTCAAGCCTAACGTGTGATATATTGTTGGATAGGTATTTAAAAATGAATAGGGGTTTCCTAAAATCATTTTTCGATAATGTAAATATTTTCGGAAATATTCGCTCCAGAAGTAAAAAAATATGCGTCCCCCCCCCCTCTAACTTTTGAACCGTAAGTTTTAAAAATATGAAAAAAATCTCAAAAGTAGAACTTTATAAAAACTTTCTAGGAAAATTATTTTGAACTTGATAGGATGAATAGTTTTTGAAAAAAAATTACAAAATAATTTCTGAACTAAGTTTGTAATTTAACCGCATAAGCAGGTGTTTATTGTACCTGTAATTTCTACAAAATTACAATGAAATGACGTGCTTTCAAATAAAGTAAAAACGGTGAAAATCGGTTCACGCAATAAAGAATTATTCCATAAAAATCATCTTCCATACTTTAAGCTCGCGCGCAATAGTTTACTTAATTTGCCGATAGATGTCGCTGTACGTGGAACTCTCATATCATATCCTACATGGCGGTGTTATTAACTCTTAAGTGGGGACACTTACTGTGACGGACGGAAAACTACGGAACCCTACACTGAGCGTGGCCCGACACGCTCTTGGCCGGTTTTTATTCTTTTCTTTCGTTTTATTACTAACTAGAAGTTTGAGAAATCTAATTTGCATACATTCTAATTTGTTTAAATTAGTATTAGTTGTTAATCCGTAACAGTCAAGCGCATAACCTATTATTGATTCAACTAGGGATACATATATATACTTAAGAATATGCAAAGGAACTTTAAATCTCAGATAATAAAATCTTCCTAATAATACTTTGAGCTTGCTATAAATAAAATCTACATGCTGATTCCAAGAAACGTGCTCATCTACTTTAAGACCTAAATACGTTACACAGTTAACTCGAGAGATAGGGTTACAGTGGCAATCTAATTTATCATTGTGCAAACAAGAAAAGTCATGGGTTATGATGGGAAGTGGCGGATTAGAAACATCTAAGTAGGGAGATCTAATTATCAATAGATGAGTTTTATTAGCATTAAGCACTATACCATTGTCATGTGACCAACGGGCTACAGCATCGACATCTTGCTGCACCAAGCGGCAGGTGTCAGGCAGCTCGCCCGCACCGCCGGCGCGCAGTATGCACAGATCGTCTGCGAACATGTGCGCCGAGCAGTGCTTGAGCACACCGCAACAAAGTATGCAATAAAGTTCGGCCTAGCTAGCCATATTAAGGCTCATAATAGTCAATCATGCATCGGGGTCGCCGTCATCGAGATCGATGAGAAGGACTATATCTACACATGTAGATATATCAAGTGATCACGGATGTACCTACACCTATTTATTTGTTGCAGGCCATATATCTTGACACCACTTAGTGCTTCCTTCAGCACTTCCGTCAAACGAGATCTATCGCAACAATAGGTTACCTACGTGTTTGCATCATGAGGGAGATGTAATTGCTGATATAACAATGATTTCTTATTCACGACTGAAGGAAATAACGGCAATCAACATTAATCTTCGTTCGAAATATCGAATAATCGATTCGTTTTTAGGGTTCCGTAGTCAACTAGACAGACATGGCGAAACTATAAGGGTTCCTCTTATAGTTTCGCCATGTCTGTCCGTCCGTCCGCGGATACCTAATCTCAGTGACCGTTAGCACTAGAAAACTGAAATTTGGTACTAATATGTACCTACTTATATCAATCACACCGACAAAGTAGTAAAATAAAAAATGGAAAAAAAATGTTTTATTAGGGTACCTCCCCTATACGTAAAGTGGGGAGTGATTTTTTTTAATTTTTACCCTAACGTGTGATATATTGTTGGATAGGTATTTAAAAACCGGCCAAGTGCGAGTCGGACTCGCGCACCGAGGGTTCCGTACAAACCTATAACAAGCAAAAGTTGTAGTATGTTTATTACTAATTTCAATTTAATACCTTTACGCGTTTACGAGGAAAAAGGTAGTAAGTATAAAATTTAAAAAAAATATTTTTGTATGATTTTACTAAAAATGTCTACTTTTCGTAATTTTTCCTTTGTTTGTGCTATATGAAGTTTCTTCGTGCCAAGTTTCAAGTTTCTGAGTTTACGGGAAGTACCCTTTAGGTTTTGAGTTTCTTGCGAGTACTCAGTTTCAAAATATGCGACTTAAATTGCTATTTCTTTTGATTGCGTTGACATAAAAGTTTGGTTTTGCTACATCTGAAAGGTCCTATAGCCCTGAGTATTTGACATGAATTTCAATTTAGTACCTCCATGCGTTTACGATGAAAAAGGTAGTAAGTATAAAATTAAAAAAAATATTTTTTTGTATGATTTTACTAAAAATGTCTACTTTTTGTAATTTTTCCATTGTCTATGCTATATGACGTTGCTTCATACCAAATTTCAAGTTTCTGTGTTCACGGGAAGTACCCCGTAGGTTTTGCGAGTGCCGAAAAACTAAAATTTGCAGCATAAACGACTGTATCTTTTGATTGCGTTGGCTTTTAACTTTGATTTTTTCACAGCTCCAAGGGACAATAGACCTGAGTATTTGATATAAATTTCAGCTTGATAACTCCGCGCGTTCCTGAGAAAAATGGTCTTGACAGACAGACAGACAGACGGACAACAAAGTGATCCTATAAGGGGGGGCGTTTTTTTTTCCTTTCGAGGTACGGAACCCTAAAAATTAATAGGGATTTACTAAAATAATTTTTTGATAATGTAAATATTTTCGGAAATAATCGCTCCAGAAGTAAAAAAAAATGTGTCCCCCCCCTCTAACTTTTGAACCATAAGTTTTAAAAATATGAAAAAAATCTCAAAAGTAGAACTTTATAAAAACTTTCTAGGAAAATTATTTTGAACTTGATAGGTTGAATAGTTTTTGAAAAAAAATTACAAAATAATTTCTGAACTAAGTTTGTAATTTAACCGTATAAGCAGGTGTTTATTGTACCTGTAATTTCTACAAAATCACAATGAAATGACGTGCTTTCAAATAAAGTTTTGAAAAAAATTACAAAATAATTTCTGAACTAAGTTTGTAATTTAACTGTATAAGCGGGTGTTTATTGTACCTGTAATTTCTACAAAATTACAATGAAATGACGTGATTTCAAATAACCCAACCATGAGCCCATTTTTTTAACTCTTAAGTGTTAAGTGGGGACACTTACTGTGACGGGCGGAAAACTACGGAACCCTACACTGAGCGTGGCCCGACCCGCTCTTGGCCGGTTTTTTTTTGCGTACATCTTCCACTATTGTAGTAGGGAAATAGATATCCGTATCCTGCTAGATCGCTTTTTGATTTAATAAGTCCAGAATACCAGCAGGGCCGCGTTTTATAATAGTACTTTGTTGGGAAGGCTGGAAAATCGCTTAAAGATGGACGAGTGAGTTTGATTAAGAGACTCTAATATACCTACATACGAGTCCATCTTTAACGTTTTCGGCCGAGGCATTACAAAGTGTTTCTAACGACTACTGCGAGGAAATATAAGTACCACGTAATTTATTCTAGTACCAGAATTAGTAGATCTACCCCCAAACAATTAAAATATTTCTCCTAAAAATATATGATAGAAGCGAAAACCTCCTCCCCGACCACCTTGTGTATTGGTCAATTTATTTACTTTCTGCACTTGTTCGAATGTCACTAACTGGCTCTCGTCATCCAATGAAATGCTACCAATAGTAGTTTTCGATACAAAAGCGAGAAGTGTGTCATTTTGCACGAGTACCGAGGTCATTTTGCACGAGTACAGACTCGGGACGAGTGAAAATGACACTTCTGCACGTGTGTCGAACAACGTTTTTTAATACAATTGCGAAAAAACTACAAAGAAATAATAGTAGATTGTTTGACAAGGGTCTAAAGTAGGCCATATTACCACCAGGTGGTTATTTTCCCGACCGAAGTGAGGGAAAATTCTTCGAGTGGTAATATGGCTTTTAGACCAGAGTAATGCATACAATCTTCGACTGCGAGAAAATATCATAAAAATACTTATTATTTACGCACAATAACTAAACTAAGGTGAAATTATGGTATAACTTGACGGTCTTTTAATTTTTTTAACTTCTTTGACATAGATACAAAATATCAATACCGCGAATGAATGCCAGACGACGGTATAATTAGCTCTTTAAAACAGCTATTAGACATGGCAATTTGTAGGGCCCAACCTGTTGTGTACCCTGCCTCTCCCACACCCTGCTTCAGCTCCCTACGGGCCCAACCTCCTATTACACCTCCCAACACAACAGGTTGGGCCCTACAACTTGCCATGTCTAATAGCTGTTTTAACAGTTTAAACACACTTTAAAGCGTTTCCCAAAAAATTAAATCTTTTTTAATGATTGTGAAGTAGGAACTAAAAAACACCTCATGTTTTGAGAAATAAATTGCGTTTCCTGATTGGTCGATTTTAACATTGCTGTATTCTGATTAGTAGATATTAAATACAATGTTTTTTAAGGACTTAAATTATTTACACAGTATACGCACCAAAAAAGTATCTAGCGTTCTGATTAACTCCGATATGTGTTGTGATTGGTGGATTTAATATAGTGAAGTGTTCTGATTGGTCAATTTAAAATGCAATATATCTGCAAATCGTGCGTAAAATCAAACTTTACGCACGATTTGCAGATCACATTACTTTTTGGTACTAGTGCATAAAATCAAACTTTACGCACGATTTGCAGCTACATAAAGTAAACTTTTTGAGCAATTGTATTAAAAAAACATTTTTGTAGTAGTATGGTTCAGGTGTACAGCTAATGCTTATTTTCCAGCTTGGATTTAGATCATCTTTTGCCACATTTCCGATCAGTGGCGTGAAAAAGTACTTGCAAGTTTACTTACAAGTTATACTTTCCCAGTTTGCCGGTGCCAAAGGCAAACAGCGAAGTTGGTGACCTAGGTATTTCTTCACCAAGTTCTCTTATCTACCTGTAAAGACACGAATTACATTCCATTGAATCAACAGGTGTTCAAGAAGTAGGACCATGAATCAACTAACACCACTCAACATCTTAAGCGCTTTCCAAATTGCTGATTATACATATTGACTTACCTACCTTTATACAAGAGACGGCCTTGCAAACCCATATATAGGCTCCACAGGAAATTTACGGCAAAATCCAAGTCAGGTAGGTAACCTAGGAAAATATCCACTTATTCCACGGTTGATATAGGTATAAGGATCTAGTTACTTTTGACGTAAAAATAGTAAAATAATTGACACCGCTTTCGAAATTGGCACGAATTGCACTATAGTTAATGTATAATTATGATGCTTTTTTGCTCAGTCAAATTACCCCGCCATAATTCTTATCGCGTGATCAAACGTTAATCTAAATTCTGAAACAAACGAATATAAAATATTTTAATTGCTAATTCGATGTTGGGTGCTTCCTGCCTTCCCACGGTCGGAGATGACATGTCGGAAAACACGAGCAGCTCGCTGTTCCCACACTCTGCATATCTCGGCTCCATAGATCAGCCTGGCAGAATGTAAAAAGCACAGACAATGAGTCAATTGTGTACACATTGCTCGGCTTTCTCACAGCCCCCACAGGCGTAACGTACTTAATTAGTAAGGTAAATGACCAACATTCTGTTCCGGGGTTGAGATTCGAAAAATGTTCTTTTCCACGTTAGTGATCAAAAATCCTACCTAACAGCCATGGGGTCTCCAGAGACTTCTATATCCAGGCTTGGCTGATATTCAGAACGTTGAGCACTTTTCCTATTACAGGCCTCGAAGAAAAGGATAGCTAAACTAGCTTCGGCTTACCTACGAATATTTTTGACGCTGCCACCTAACCTAATCCCAGCTTATTAGATCTTTCAGAGTCCAAACTGTTATACGAAATATACCTACGCTAGCATCGATAACTAAATCAAGTATGCTCCCTGATGAGTCCTGGTCTTTTCCTCTGGCTAAATCCCGCCGTAAAGTCCGGTCTTCCAATCACTCCACAAGGATATAACCCAAGTAGGGGTCTAAGAAACAAAATATCATTATTGTAGTCGATTATTAAACTTACCTGTAGACGCTTACAATGTAACTCCCAGTGAGAGTGAGAGAATGCCATTTCTCCCAGAGAGAATGTCGTCGGTTCGATCTGAAAAACCTATTCACTCCTTTCTAGAAAAACCACATAGGTACACCACATAGGTTCCACGAGAACACCTCAATCTTTCAAAATTGGAGATTGTCAGACAAAAGATTGCTACGGCCCGGCCCTTGTATGATTGATGACGATAATCTTAAACATCTGAAATAGCCAAAGGCACAAGTACTTTAACAACCAGCCATCTCAGTTTTTGTCAGAGTTATCTTCTGACTAGATACCTAAATGAACATCCTGGTATCTTTTAGTTTTTGTGTGATAATTGCAAGTTTTCCCCGATAATCATGTAGCAGGATGCGTTTTTTCAGTCCATGAATGAATGGTTACGTGTTCGTTCTAGCGTCATGGCTTCTTGCACGTCACCGATGACAATTAATCGGTGCAGTCACGCCATGCGAGAGCTTGTTGTTAATATGAGAAAATGTTGGCACGGTTAGGAAAGGATAGGATTTACGATAGGCTGCGAAATTTTTGTCTTAAGAAACAAATGAACTAGAAAAATGCAGTGAAGGTGTACCTTCTTAATATGCATCAAAACATAAAGTGTTAATTAAAAGTTGTACTTACCATTTTTCGTTTCTACGTTGTGAACTTAAATCACGAGGGTTTTTATATTTTCAATGCTTGCTTGGTGTGCAGGCTTGATTTCAGTCCTACCTTTCTCTTGAAGCCAGTAGTTTATTTTTAATAGGGGCAAAGCTTCATTTCATCTAAAATAGGTCGATAAACGTTTTTAGGGTTCCGTAATCAAGTAGGAACCCTTATAGTTTCGCCATGTCTGCCCGTCCGTCCGTCCGTCCGTCCGCGGATAATCTCAGTGACCGTTAGCACTAGAAAGCTGAAATTTGGTACTAATATGTAGATCAATAACGCCGACAAAGTGGTAAAATAAAAAGTGGAAAAAATGTTTTATTAGGGTACCTCCCCTATACGTAAAGTGAGGAGTGATTTTTTTTAAATTTCAACCCTAACGTGTGATATATTGTTGGATAGGTATTTAAAAATGAATAGGGGTTTACTAAAATATTTTTTTGATAATGTAAATATTTTCGGAAATAATCGCTCCAGAAGTAAAAAAAAAATGTGCCCCCCCCCCCCTCTAACTTTTGAACCATAAGTTTTAAAAATATGAAAAAAAATCTCAAAAGTAGAACTTTATAAAAACTTTCTAGGAAAATTATTTTGAACTTGATAGGTCGAATAGTTTTTGAAAAAAAATTACAAAATAATTTCTGAACTAAGTTTGTTTTAACCGTATAAGCAGGTGTTTATTGTACCTGTAATTTCTACAAAAATCACAATGAAATGACGTGCTTTCAAAAACTCTTAAGTGGGGACACTTACTGTGACGGACGGAAAACGGCGGAACCCTACACTGAGCGTAGCCCGACACGCTCTTGGCCGGTTTTTCTTCCATCATAACACCCCTGCGGAAATCTTTTGGCATTGATAGGTCCGAAACTGTGTCTGCCTCACGCTCACGATTTTCATATCTAAACTGAACTTGCCAGGTGACCATGACGTCGACTTAGTGATTCTGAGTTTGGTTAAGTATAAAACCCTAAAGGCCACACCATGGGCCATCATTGGCCAGTCTAAGGGACGCAGCTATACAACGGAATGAGATCGCAATATCGTTTGATCCCTCTAACGCATAGCCGCGTCCCTTAGACTGGCCAATGATGGCCTATGGTGTAGAGGAGCCTTAAGACTCCTTACCAAATATAACTATAGGTAATACGTAATAAGTAGGTAGGTACTTAAAAGCTAAGTTTTATAAAATAAACTGACACGAGTGAGAGTTCAACCCTAGAGAAACTTAGAGCCAAAGATATAATACCTACCTCAACTTACATAGGTACCAATAACGAAGCCATTAAACATAAAGATCATGATTGCGGAAAATCTCAAACCGGACATCATCAAGTAATAAAGATTTAAAACCCTTCTTATCTCGACAATTACAACAAGTAAATAATTAATTACTTATGTAGCAGGATGCAGGAAAGTCCGCTCAGTTATTATCTGATAATTAATGATCACTGGGAGTTTTTCCGAGGTTTTCTTTTTGATCTAGTTTTCTTAATGATCGATTATGTTCACGCATCTCTTGTGTGACGTCAATGGGCGTCATTGGTTGCATGGTAGCACGGTGTAGTGAGAAACTAGTTGTCGCTATGGTCATTGTTATAGGCACGGCGGTTCTACAAATGCAATCCTCAGAGGCTCTTCCCACGACTCGTCTTTAAGTATTACTTTCAGCAATAATCTAGTCTATACCTAATGTAGATGGCACGGCACTATCGTTAATAATGAGTTTTTCTAATTGGGTAGAATTTCCCATGTCACTAACTTCACATTATACAAATGTCTAACCCCAGAGTTAAGCACGACACTGTCGTTATTACTCTTCTATGAAGCATGTATAACGGCCATACAGCCAGTATGTATACCGGGAAAACATGCTATATTGCTACGACGTAGCACTACAAGCGTTGCTCAGCAGTGAAATGAAAACATTAGTTAATTATCATAAACCACTAGTGTTTTTCATGGAAACTGCTCTTGGAACATTAAGTTACGTATAAGGTACCTATTCAAGTATTTAAAATATGTTCTTATAAAATAAAATATCTAAAATAAAATAAATATATTAATTAATAATATTTATAAGTACCTTGCTTAACAACATTGCAATCATTCACCTATCTGCTACTTTGCGAGCAACAGTAGCAATGCAATTTTCAATTGACTGCTTCACTAGAAATTGCCGCGGCATAACAAAATGACTCCCGCCTTCAGGCTCTTTAGCTGCCTAACGAACCCCGGAAACAAGCGTTCTTATAAATATTAGTGTATTAGAGTACAAGTGACTGAATCTCGGCGAACAATGGCAAATGGGTATAAACTTATGATAATTATCTGAGGTCAGCCCCAGCGGAGCGGAACGGTATGTAGGGGAAGACGTTATTATCATGTGAAGAGTTTTTTGAAGACGTTCCCACACCGAGCACTGATTCCTCGATTAACCGATTCATAATTACTTGACCTTAGCTTTAATTAGACAATAGGAATTAATTCTTTAGTGCTCCTAAAGTACGTGGGAATAGCTCGAAGCGCGGCTAGCGGACCATGTGTGGTACACAATAAAAAAAAGCATTCTATTTAAATTCAGTTTTATTAAAAATATTCATATTTCAAATCCACCGCTTCGATTCATAGTGGGTACTTATTATACACGAGCAGTTCGTTTAAACACGAATTTTCAAATATATAAATACCAAGTGTAAAATGATAAAAACTCACGAGTAAACAGCATTTTAAAGACAATCAACCATCTCATACAAATTGACGACGTAATTACTGCGTATTTATTTAATTATACCAATTTCTAATTCTAACGTATTTGTAATACTGTACGACCAATTCTATAAAATCATCTTGTTAAACAATTGTTGTGCTACAAAAATATTGTTATTTTTTGTACTTCAATATTACATTTTCCGAATGGAATGTTTGAAATCACACTTTTGCTTAATTATACACATCGAATCAAACAATTTCACACAAGTTTCCTACAAAATTAAATTGGATTAAAAATAAATATAATTTCAATTTGTGTTTTTTTAACAATACGAAACTGTACTCTGTACTAAAACTAGCTTAACTATCTATTTGTTCTTTAAAGTCTCGGTTATTATACATAACGCCATTCCAGCTTGCTGCGATCTCTTAGGTGAGTGCAAATAATTTAACAAACTGATTACAATTAAAATCTAATACAAGTATTTTTAGAGCATTTATAACTAGCGGTTGCAGTAAAATGAGTTAAATGGTGCACTAATGACGAATATTGCAACTCCGGCGTCTTTGAGGTTGTATACAACAATCTTGCATTAAAGCATCTTAGCAGTAATTAAAGTGAAGTTAAAATTGACTTTAATTATAGACAAAATAACTATATTAGCTAACTGAACAGAATAATACTACTACAACTGAACGTTCCGCGGCGCAGCGGCATACGATTTGTTGTTGTCGATTATCTTTTTTTTTGTGGTTGATAATCGAGTGAGTATTTCAGTATTCTCAGTAGGAGTATTCTTCGGATCTGTACGGCTACATAGTTCATTTATCTATAAGTATTGTTGAATGAAACAAATTGTGCAGAGACAATATAAATTAACCTAAGTAAACTTATTTGGCGTCGCGTTGTTATTTGAGTTAGTTATAAAGTTTGTAAGCGTGCGCATTTATAATTCCATCACATATAATCGTCAACACAAAAGGTTAAAATATGTAATACTAATCAAAATCGTTATAACATACAAATTGTATGACTTGTCATGGATTACAGCTATTTGGCCCCGAAGAAAAAAATCTAAGAGCAGAGAGATCTTCCACATGTCAATAGGTACATTCCTAATATTACTGGCAAAACTTAAATGCCAGTGTAGGAACTGAATTTCCGATTGAAGCGCCTATTTTATTGGCTTAATGTAAGCATTAACTATGCAATTTCAGTATACAATTGACACGTCTTTTGAAATGTCTTATCATAAGAAGGAGGTTAACGTGTAACAGGCAAAGAGTGAGTGGTTGAACACATTATAGTTAGAAAGATACAAAATAATGAGTCCCCGAGAAAATTAAATATTTGTCTTTCTAAGAGTGATTCTCATTGCATTTTCTTGCTAGGGGCGTCTTATTGACAACCGACAACTTGCCTATTAGTTGCAAGAAAATGTCTTAATCGCTCTAAACGTCTCGACTTCTAAGTTCAACGAGCTGTTATTGATAACTTTGTCCTTATAATGGCATACATCACGCACATTTGCTGTATAATGTAAGGTATTAGAATTTGGTTCGGATCTTAACCAGAAATGTAACGTTCTCGAGAGCGAGAACGTCTCCCATACAAAACGGGAAATAATCTTAACCGACGAAATCGAAAAGCTATTCTAAAATTTGACGATCTGTTGATATAACAGGCTCAACCTACTCTCACAGAAGTTATGACCTTAACATATTATTTTGGTGTGATAATCTCGATAATAATTAATAAAAAAAACGTTTACAAATCAGGCACGTCGTTTCACAGTCGGCGAAGCGTTCGACGTGGCACTCCGTATCAGTAATAAAGCTTTCTAGGCACTATCGAAACTAACTACAGTCCATTTCACATTACATCACTCACAAGTTTTACTTGGTAAACAATTTTCCTTTTAAATTCACTTTTTTAGCCAATTCTGCACTTTTTTAGCCAATTGGATTAAATCGTAAATTAATTCATTTAGAATATTAACGTAAATATGGCGCTAATAGCTCCATAATAATTATTTAAGTGGACTTCCTTAAAAACAATCTGGCCCAGACGAAACATCTACAAGCGAATCGTACATACTTCGACTGCAGCATAAAAAATTGTTTACCAAATAAAATAAAACATCTGGTATGGACTTTATAAAGTTTACAATTCACTCACCGAATCGAGAATTCTATCTTGATTCTTTGGTTGGTACCGTACACCTCGAGTCTCGCTACCTCAGTGCTTGGGTAGGACGGCCGTGTCGTTTTATCTGCGGCCTATGACGCGCTCTTTCGAGACGGATGCTTTAAACTGGAGCCGTTGCAAAGCATCGTATCAGTTTTGTTCTTACACGTACCGTTTTCGCGGAGCATCCGTCGCAAAGGGCACCAAGTTGTTATTGCAGCGCATGTGTCGGGTGCGCAGGATGGCCCGCATGTGGTTCGTGATGCCAGGCCGTGGCGGCGGCCTCGGGGCGCATGACGTCATCGACGGGCGCGCAGGCCGGCCGCGGCCCGGGCTCGGGTGTGTACGTGAACGTGAGCCCGGTGGCGTAGATGATGCCGTCGTTGCGGACGAGGGACACGGGCACCTGGAGTAGAGGGAGACGAGTGTTATTGTGAGCTAGGTACCACGCGAAAGTGTGTTTTATGGCAAAAGCATAGTATGAGGAAAAGAGTAGAATATCCATACTAATATTATAAATGGGAAAGTGTGTGTGTTTGTTTGTTTGTTTGTCCGTCTTTCACGGCAAAACGGGGCGACGAATTGACGTGATTTTTTAAGTGGAGATAGTTGAAGGGATGGAGAGTGACATAGGCTATTTTTGTCTCTTTCTAACCCCCCACTTCCCTAAAATGGGGGGGTGGAAGTTTGTATGGTTTGTTACCCGGAATTTAACGCGAGCGAAGCCGTGGGCAAAAGCTAGTATCTAAATAAAAGGTATTTCTAGACAATTGTTTCAAGGCGAGTTATTTTTTGTGAGTGTAAACCAATTGAAACCTTAAATTGGAATCCTAAGGCTGAAATTCTATTGACACATAATTGTTCGATAAATCGTGTTGTACCTAAAAAGGGTGAAAGGTGAATTTTCACAAATGTAACCTTCTCAAATACAGCCCTTAGATGTTACCTAGGTTAGTGTTAGGTTTAGCTCATTGTCAGTGCCTGTTTACGAAAAACTAACAGAAATATGGCAAGTGCGCCACGCCTCACCGCACGCCTTACATCTGTTATTAAAGTTAGAGAGTGACCATCGCGTTTGGAAGCTGCCAATCTTTTTGATTTATTTTCTTGAGTAAGCCACGCACAATCTGAATCACCAGTTAGTCCGGCTTGGCTTTGAGAAAAGAATAAAGAAAAATCTTACTGCAACAATAATGTGAAAATACCTACGAGTATACGAACAACTCTGTCCCAGCGCGCATATGTGGGTATAGTGGGGATGTTAAGAACATTGAGTCTGCACTTTTGTCTGAGGGTACGCCGCGTTGACACGTCTGTTCCTTGGATCAAACTAAGCTGATAAAGTCCCCTAACCACGAGATCAACTAGTGGCTACCCCCCAAAAAGAGGGAGGGTAATGGCTAATAACTACGATGTCGAGTTTGGTATCATTTTCATATAATTTAAGTGCAAGTAATTCATTTTTGAAATTATTTTTTTACGTGTTCATACAAAAAATGGACCTATGCACGAAATATTAAAATTACTTTTACTTTTACTTTAAATTTTTTTCACTAAGGGCCTGTTTCACAATGTCCAAGTAAAGTATTGGATAGCTTATTAACAAATAAATTAACTGCCAGATAATATATACTACGTACAAAACTTAGCACTTTATCTACCAGTTAAGCTTATTTGAAGATTGTAAAACGCCAACGATGACTTTATTCGTATTCAGGACTTTACTTGGACATTGTGAAACAGGCCCTAAGAATCGCAATTTCGTGATATGAACTGAAATGAAAAATAAGACAATTTAGCCCGATTTCTTCCTTAACTTGAAAAGTATCACTTCAATGTTCATCTTCATACATTTTTTTGATTAAAAAAATAATTGGTAGCGCACGGTGGTGCGATTCCCATTCAAATGGAAACATATCCGGAGGATAAAAGTAAAAAAATATATAGAAATAAATGGCATTCGATATACAACGTGTTACTTCCAAGACTAAAAACCTGAAAACTGTTTATTGAGAATCGAGAGTGGAATCGATTGCAGTATATCTTAACATGGGTATACTTTTTCGTTAATTTTCCAATTTTTTACGTGTCGAGTCTAAAAGTTTCTAATACTACAGTTTATCAATCTATTGAGAGGTTAGGAGATAGAGGTTGATTATTTAATAATGGCTGGCAGCTTTGACAAATTTGTTTTTCATTGTCAAAGTCTGTCATCTTATGTCATGTTATACAAATTGACAAAGTTGATAGGTTGACATGACATGACATCATCACATCTAGAGATGTGACAACAACGCAACAAATGTAGAGTTAACAATTGAATAGAACTGCAAGGAAAATTAAACATACGAATATCTTTCGAAATAATTAACCGATTGAAAAATACTCTAGATTAATTAGCAATAATAAAAATCATTTGGGGTGTCTGGGGTTTTTAGTGGCTCAAGTAACACGTTGTATATGAATGTAATGTTATACTACTCATTTCATGCGATTTTTCTTATTTCTAGATCAAATTTGTTGTTTTTATTTTTGCTTTCATACAAATTTTTAACCCCATGTGGGTTGATTTTATTTAATATTATTTTATGCTAGAGTCGAATTAGCGGGCATCATGCGCCGCTCATCCCGCCTCAGTAGAAAGGCAGCCTAATATATTCAGAGCAATGACGCGTAGTTTCAGTATTCGCTTCATTTAAGCTCCCTGGAAGTGTTGTGGAACTACGTTGGACTTGATGTTTTATCCTCCCCTCCCCCCATCAATTTCCAGTATCTTTATGTGATGAAGAACGAGCATGCAAATTGCCTGCTGGTCGGTTATCGATCCCTCGGAGTTGGAAGCAGGAAAAAAATGAGGGGGGGGGGAGATAAAAAACAAAATCCGACGTGGGTCAGTTCGGGTTGCACAGGATGGTTCCACAACAAGTAGGGAGCTGAAATACCGCTTGCCATCCGGTTGCCTCTCGGACGGACACTGTAACTACGCGCCATTGCTTTAACTATTAGATCTAACATTGGAAACATATCTGTTCAAATGGTCTTCTCTATGCGCGACCTTTAATATAATCTTTAATGCGTTAAATATTTGTGTTTTTTGTGCCGTTGTAGTGTTGCAAGAAGTCTCATTGACGACCTTTGAACGAGTCTTTTACATTCAACAAACCAAACAACCATGTCTGAACGGCTTTAAAACACGATGAAGCTGCCAAATCGCTCGTCTCGATTATGATCGAGCGTCACCCGTGAGAATTGGATCCCGTGACGTCGGCCGAATTACCGCCCGTAAACAGTGTATTAACGCTAATAGCCGCGGGAAGGGCAGTCTACAACACACAGTTATGACATTTTTTACCTTATCACGTTGAGATAGAGTTTAAAATTGTATAACTGTCATTTTAATGACCGGTCTAGTAGTAAGAACCTAATCATCTTTGTTCAAGTTAACATGTAGTAAATTTCGAAATAAGTAAACAATAAACAAAGTTTGTGAAAACACTGAGATATTTTGTTACAACTACTGAACACTAGGGACGTTATTGGATCTTCAAATAATGATTCTGATATTTTAACATTGTTTTATAATGTTTTCTATTGAACTTACCTAATTTCTTTTATTCTTTACTATTAGGTACATTAATTACTTTTTTTTATTACGATTAAGTAACTTTTGTTTCGAAACGTGATTCATTGTATAGATGTGTCTTTGTCATGGAACCACGATGATTGATAGCAATTATATAGCCTTTATTTACACAAAGAAATAGGAGAATAGTTGTAATTGACAATTACAGAGATAATACCTACTTATATCAAATAACAATTAGTACTTTTCTAGAAAAAAAATGCACGGTATCCTCAGTCGACGATACTTACTAAATAGCATCATATAACTTATTTCATTAGGTACATTGTCTGTCTATCGAGCTGTTTTGATATGTCTGTCTCTGCTTCTAGGTCCCCGAACCACTTGTAGAAACGGCGTGAAGTTGTGTCCAGTTTTAGGTTAAACGAGTACCTGCTGGAAAGAGCTCTCATCTGCAAAGGCTGCAGCACCCACAGCCAGTGCCCCTGAACTAAGATATGTCCGCCACAACACAGATTCAGCGCAGCGGTACGTCGTCTCCGAACTACAAAGAAACGGCGTGAAGTTTCCAGTTTCAGGTTGAGCGAGTACCTGCTGGAAAAAGCTCTCACCTGCGTAGGCTGCCGCACCCACAGCCACTGACCCCTGAACTGTGATATGTCCGGCACAACACACAACATGGATTCAGCGCAGCGGTACATGGTCTCCGCTTCTACGTCTCCGAACCACACTTGTAGAGACGGCGTGAAGTTGTCTCCGGCCAGTTCTAGCATGGCCACGTCGCCGCCGCCATTTAGATTGAGCGAGTGGACAAGTGGTACAGGCGTTACTGGGGACCTGTTGGAAGAAAACGTCTTATTAGTGACTAGGAGATGCTCGCGACTGTTTACGTGGAATTTCTTATAGACAGTTACATAATTATGTGGGATCTTACCCCCGTATTCATAAACGCCCACTAAAGTTAAGAGATCGCTGATAATCGTTTGTCCCTTTCCCTCATATAGGTTGGCCGGAAAGGGACAAACGATTATCAGAGGCCTCTTAACTTTAGTAGACGTTTATGAATAAGGGGGTTAGTTATTTGGGCTCAGAGACCGCTATAGCCGTGAGCGGCTGCTCACGACCTCGTGGCTGGAGTAACCTCACTCCTCGTAAACAATCAACACACCAGCGCAATTGTCGCTCCTATCAACATAACTCAACAAAAAAAAAATTCGACCGCCGTATCCTCAAATTCTAGAGATTAAATGGATGCTTGTGATTGTGGTAGGACAGGTCATAATCGAACGAGAGCGTAAGCGAAGTGAAGTTCTTACACACAACTTCTGCTACTGGGACGTTTCGGCATTTCGATGGTTTTTTGACTTTGAGGGTTTACTAACGCGATAACTTTAGTATATAACGTTTTTATGATATTTATGAAATTAGTTGGGGTTGTAGCAGAGATACATATTATAATTTGAGAGTTCGTATATGAGCAGGATCGATCAAGGGGTTGTGAAGCTGGAAGGCGAAAAAAAATCTTACAGGGTCTTGTTATATTGGTCATCTCGTTTGCAAGTAAATCGCGAGTTCTCAGTTCGAGGCGGACTACTAGTATACAACGTGTTACTTGAGCCACTAAAAACCCCAGACACCCCAAATGATTTTTATTATTGCTAATAAATCTAGAGTATTTATTTTTCAATCAGTTAATTATTTTGAAAGATATTCGTATGTTTAGTTTTCCTTGCAATTCTATTCAATTGTTCACTCTACATTTGTTGCGTTGTTGTCACATCTCTACATGTGTCATGTCATGTCAACCTACTTTGTCAATTTGTATGACATGACATGACTTACAGTGAAAAAACAAATTTGCCAAAGCTGCCAGCCTTTAGTAGATATTCAACCTCTATCTCCTAACCTCTCGATAGAATGGTAAACTGTAGTATTCGAAACTTTTAGACTCGACACCTAAAAAATTAGAAAATTAAAGAAAAAGTATACCCATGTTAAGATATACTGCAATTAATTCCACTCTCGATTCTGAACAAACAGTTTTCAGGTTTTTAGTCTTGGGTGTGTAATACGTGGTATATATAAGTAGTCATTGGTAATAATTTCAAGAACATTACACTGTCTTTGTTTACAGCAAAAGTAACTTGTGATAATGTAGTTTTTTGCTGCATGTAGGTGTTGACCGTGTAAAAGTTTGATAACTATTAGTTGCATTATCTTTGGGAACCATACTTGAATATTTTTCCCACACTTTGTTTAAGTTACCTACATCGCGTTTCCGCTATATTTCTGCATTAGAATGACTATAATTGTAACAACACGCCTATAAATCACTAGTGACACTTCTGCCTCTGTAAACATTCACGAAGGCGTTTTGGTAAAAGTGATGCTACAGAATATAATATTTGTAGTTTAGTAGATATTTGCCATTTTCGAAATTATCCCTTCCTCAAGTTACCCCGGGCTGTGCATCTCTTCGTACTCATTGTAAAATAAGAATAACACAGTATCTGTAATGGAAGTTTTATGCAGGTTCTTATTTTTTAGGGTTCTGTAGTCAACTAACTAGGAACTCTCCATATCCATATGCTGAGTGTTTTTTCTCTCCGCAATTTTGGTTATTAATTTTACATTTTTAATATCAAATATGAATTCCTCTCTCTCTCTCTCTTTCAAGCTATATGTCCCATATGGTGGTGGGGTCAGGTCAGCTTTCCGCACTTTTCGTTTCCAAATCGCCCTATCCTCGACGTCAAATATGAATTCTTCATGTATGTTATTGCCGACGATTTTTAACCAGAGAATTTATACTGAATGGGACCCCTGCTTTTATATGTGTAGGAAAAAAAAATACTGACCTTCACATAAGTCTACTCTAAAAATAGTTATCGTGCGGCACTCTGTACAAGTGCACTCTGTTCATGGTCCAAAATTCACAACTTTAACTCGATGCGTACAATTTTTGTCGGGTTACTATCAAATTTACCTTATCGCTAAAGGACAATATAGCTGAAATGTCTAGATTGTGTTATGTCTTTGTGACATGAATGCTAAACGACTCTTTAGCAAAACGTCTGAATCTCAGAATGTTACAATTTAAAATGATCTAGTCTGGCAGCAAAACGCCTTTATCTTCGAATGTCTTAATTACTTAATAGACATAAACGTTAAATGGTCCGGTAGCAAAACGTTTGTATCTTAGAACGTCTTTTTTACTAAATGGAATAAACGTCAAACGACCCGTTAGCAAAACGTCTGGATTTTAAAATGTTAAGTGTTGATATGACACTTGATAATTAAAACTCTGTGGCATGTTACATATTTGCCAACACATTGACACATTACATTTCATGACGTTTTGCTACTAACTCGTTCTGTGTTCATTACAATCAGCAATCAACTAATTTCACTTTCGGCTTATCAGTTATTCTAATCATATGGATTATTTATATTTCCAGACGTTTGGCTACTTATTCATTCTAATTCTTAGCCATCCAGCTAAAATGACTCTTTGCTGACTGAGTATTCTACTTTCATGTCGTCCAGCTGAATTGACTCTATGCTGTCTGTGTATTTTACTTTTATGTCACCTAGCTGAAATGGTTTTGATAGTAACCCTTTTTGTCGCTTTTCTACTGAGTGAAAAACATACTAATGCTTAGTTTTAACATTTATTAGTCTAGTAACTACCGTTAATTTTTGAATAAAATTCATAGCGTTAAGTTATCGTTATTATTTATTTATTGATGTATTGAACGAAAGAAAAACCTTGACGGTACAAAAGGCAAACTTAATGCCATAAGGCATTCTTTACCAATGAACCTTGGGGCAAATCAGAGAGATGGCGGTGCTACTAATAGCGAAAAGAAAAAAAAAACCGGCCAATTGCGAGTCGGACTCGCGCACCGAGGTTTCCTTACAAACCTGTAGGTATATAAGTAAAGTTCACCCATCACGAAAATCGAGTCATAGCTAAGCGTTCATGACGAAAGGGGTAGTAACTTTAAAATTATTAAAAATATTTTTATTATATGATGTAACTAAAAAATTACGGTTTTCGCAAATTTTCCTATTAGACGTTGCTTCGTACCAAATTTCAAGATTCTGAGTTCACGGGAAGTACCTTGTAGGTTTTGATTCCCTTGCGAGTTTCGAAAATTTGCGGCATAAACGGCTGTATCTTTTGATTGCGTTGGCTTAGATTTTTTCACAGCTCCAAGGGACAGTAGACCTAAGTATTTGATATAAATTTCAGCTTGATACCTCCACGCGACGGACGGACAACAAAGTGATCCTATAAGGATTCCGGTTTACGGAAGGCGAGGTACGGAACCCTAAAAACATATTAAAGAATAGAAAACAGAGTACAGAGCACGCTTGAGTTGCATGTTTGCGTGTTATACGGCATGACAAAAAAAGAGTTGTGTACAAGAAAAGAAATAATGAACTTTTTATCTAAACGTAAGACTATGTTGTGAGTCTAATAACTTGTTTAATTTATTGCTTATTCTTTGCGGTTATTATTTTGGGACTACAATAAGGTTCAATTCGAGCGGTAAATAGCTCAAACCAATAAAAGGAACTACTGTGTCCCTACGTGTTACGAGTCTGCCAAAAGAGAAGTGTCACAGAATGAGTTCCCACGTAAACCACAATACTTCTCTTTCCGCACAAACTATAATAATAGGAAGTGAGAAGTTATTGAATCATTCCGCCAATCATTATTATTGACAGTAAGTTACCAAACATTTATTGATATAGCGATACAGCTGTAATCTAAATACTATTCGGAGCGTGGGAGAGCCCGATGTTGTGGTAATTAGGCATGGGAACAGCGGGACGCATGTGGTAGCTAGGTACATTAGCTACAATGCGCGTCCGCGGCAGATGAGTTGATGCAGCGTTGCTAATGCGATCGCCATTATACTACAATATTGAAAAATAATGGAAAAAAAGACAAAAAAACATGCAGTCGAGGAGTAAGTCTCAATTGGTAGAGAGCCAGACTGGTATCCGGCGAGTTCGAGTTTCGCACAAGGCAGTGAATTTTCCCTTTATTTCTAAACATGCGTTTTGTATTTTATGGTGTTTCAGTTTCACCTGATCTCAGGCCCGAAAATGGTTAATTTAGTAAAAGCTTGACGAAATAATTAATGTGAGTATATTCCCCTGTAGCCCTAAAACCTCAATTACACGAAAAATACGATAAATAGAACGTGACAGGTTAGGTTGGTGCTTAGGAGAGCTATCTGCCTGTCTTTTAGTAGGAAAAATTATAAATCTCACCTGACGGGCCCCATGCCCTCATAGAACTGGTATTCCGCCTTATCCGTGGATATGATAGTCCAACAGGCTCCATCATTGATCATCTCCTTATTGGGCTCCTTCGGGCACGGCGTGGCTTGGAACTGGATGATGCGTTCCTGTGACAGGCACAGGTACATTCGCTCCGTGTCCTTCATGTAGAACGCGCATTTGTGGAGCTGGGAGACCGGGTCGTCGGCCTCTAGGAGGGCCATTTGTTTGTCTACCTGTAGGACAAAAATATATGGTTGAGAAATCTGGTACATCCGGCCTGTTACCACAGAATAACTAATAGTACTACGGTACAGAAAATTCACTCCTCCACAAAAGTCAAATTTAGGTATAAAATTATACCGATACTCGCCGCCTGCAAGCAAAATTGAAACTTATAACCGCGCACGAACCGTGAATCTTCTTTGCGCGATGACCGAGCTGTGAGTGTCTGCACGGGTTGTCACTTGACAAGTTTTTGTACCTACACATACCTACTGATTTATTATTTGTAAGATACCTAAATATGTAGAAATTACAAACGTTGATTCTGTAAACATATTTTTTTTATCCGGAACTAATATGTCTGATTCTCACGGAAGTAGGTATGCCGAAGCCGTATTCCTTTGAAAATCCTACATCGGTCAGTTCCTAATATTGTTTCTGGGCAAGTAGTATTTGTAATTTGTTGTGTGTTTTCAATTTTGCGCGAGCGCCACGTAACACGAGTATCATGCGAGCAGAGCGGCAGCCCACTGCCATACGCCTGCCCGGGAGGCACGCCGGCCAAATGTACCTAAACTGCGTAGTGACACCCCCCTGCTGTTACTCTGTTGGGATTAGACGTGTGCGCCGCCATAAAAATCCGCGGCGGCAGCGCGCCGGGAATTTTTGGCGTCGTGGCTGCGCCCCGCCGGCGTCAAGGTCGCATTTGGGTATGCTCGCAAGGCTCACGTTTCGCATTAAAAATATGTTAAATAGCAAATTTTTTTTTGAAATGAGGAACATAAAACGATATAATAATTAAGGGTGTTTTTTCTAGTACACTTCAGTCCTGCCTATTTTTCGGAAATCGCTTTTATGTTGATGTTTTTATAATTGTGATAAATTAAGATCCTTTTAAAGCCAACTCCATCTAAAGCATGTACCAAGGCCAGCTACCATGAAATGTGACAAGCTAGACGGTCCTGTTTTGCGCGAGCTCGCCAGAAGGTTGTCTCTCAAGATAAAGAACGTTATAAGGGATCCTTTTGAAGATACAGAGACAACATGGAATGGCTTCAAGGCGGTTGTGTCCGAAACAGCGAAAGGAGTCATCCTCACTCCTGGGAGCCAAGCAAGATGGAAACCCTGGATTTCTGATGCTACCTGAACTTATTGAGCGACAGACGACTCTCAAAGAACAAGGACTTAACACAGACATAGCAAGAAAGGAGTATTCCAGGCTACATACTTGAGTGAAAAGGGCATGCAGACGCGATAAGAATAATTCAATCCATGCTTTGTGTGACAAAATCGAAAACCATACTGCAACTGCCCATTCTAAAGACTTGTTCTAGAAAGTCAAACTTCTCACCCGCGACTATAGCTACTAGCTACCCGCGACTAGAAGCTGGCAGATAGTGGATACTGATGGAAACACTTTATCAGTCCTGGGAAGTGTTGGCTAGATGGAGAGACTATTCGGAACAACTCTATCGAGAAGTTCCGAAACGTCTTTTAGTGCGGAATGACGCTGTGCATCCACTAGAGACGGACATACTTATTTCCGAAGTGGAAGACGCTATCAGACGGCTGAAAGTTAATGCCGTGGGTACTGATGGTATATGCGCTAGTCTCCTAAAGAATCTAGGTGGCGAAGGTACACAGTTCTTACACCAGACTTGCTGCAAAGTGTGGAGAACTGGCCGTGGCCAGTGGCCGAGAGACTGGACTGATTCCATGGTTATACCTCTCCATAAAAAAGGCTAGACGCTAAAATGTGACAACTATAGAACTTTGCCTATTAAATCGCATGCCAGTAAAGTATTTCTTTACATCATGAATTCACGATTGACAAAGTTCCTGGAGCGGCAAATACTTGCAGAGCAGGCTGGCTTTGTGTCTGGGCGAGGGACACGGGAGCAGATCTTCATCGCGCGCCAGATCATCGAGAGATGTCGTGAATGGAACAAGCCATTAGTCCTATGCTTCATAGATCTAAAGCATTCGACTGTGTTTGATGGAAAATTAGTCCTATGCTTCATAGATCTAAAGCATTCGACTGTGTTTGATGGAAAAACATGCTGTACGTGCTCCTGGAGATGGGTGTCCCTGCTCATTTAGCTCACCTTATTGAGAACTTGTACGCCGAAAGTACTGCCAGAGTGCGCATCGAGAACACCTTGTCTGACCAGTTCAAACCGGAAATAGGAGTAAGACAGGGCTGTATATTGTCTCCAAAGCTCTAATATCTACGGCGAAGACATCTTACGTAAGGTCACCAAGAACTGGGATGGTGGCATATCAATTGGCGGCAAAACGATCTGCAATCTACGCTATGTCGACGACACAGACACAACGCTCTTGGCTTGGAAGCCAAGAGCGTTGTGTCTGTGTCGTCAACTCCTCATTGGAATGAGGAGGAGATGTATTGTGTATTTTGTTCCGGCGAATAGAAGCGTCAGCATCGAATTAGGACTTCACGTCAACCATGCCAAAACCAAGTTAATGTTCGTAAACCGGAAACAGTACTAACTAGCACTGAAAGACCTAGAATGCGTCAGCGCCTTCACCTACCTTGGCTCACTTATATCTAGCGATGGTAGCTGTGAACGTGAAATAATCCGGAGGATTCAAATAGCGAAGGGTACTATGACTCGGTTAGATAGGATCTGGAGAGATCGCGGCATACAGAGGCAGACTAAGGTTAGACTTATGCGTTCCCTGGAGTTTCCAATTTTCCTATACGGTTCTGAAACTTGGACTATCAAGGCAGATCTGAAAAGCCGTATCGACGCGTTTGAGATGTGGTGTTGGCGACGGCTTTTACGGATACCTGGGACTGCGATGCGCACTAATCAGTCCATACTAGAGGAGCATAAAACTACGGTTGACTACGACGTGCCAGGGCCACATACTAACGTTCTTCGGACACCTCTCTCGACGCTCCTCGGATAGCCTGGAGAGGATCATCATGACGGGAAAAGTTGAAGGCACAAGACTAAGAGGCCCTCCCCCTGCAAGATGGTGTGGCCAAATCACTGCACCCATGCAATTAAAACTGCAAGAAGCCATGCGCTTAGCGAGGGATAGAAGCCTATGGAGGAACCTGGTCTTCAACAGAAGGACATGATCCTTAGCTCTGAGGGAACGACTAGTAATGATGAAGATCCTTTTTGACTCGCAGTAGGTCCAATCATATCATTCCGTATTAAGGATCAATCCTGCCACCGAAAACACTTCTTTTCTCAGGATAATTTAGTTGATGGTACAATTTTGATGGCAGATTTATTATTTTCGTTACTAATCTTATTAATTAGGCCATTGACTTCATATTTGTTAGGTGAGCGGTTAAATCATACTCACGAAACTCAACGAATTTACTAAAACCTAACTATTTCAATGTGTAGATGTTTTCATGGTTTAATTCGTCAATATACGTTGTTAAATTTTCAACTGACTTTCCTTCATCGGTAATTGTCATTGGCTAATTTTTGCCAAATTTTGGCCAACGGCGTGGATTTTGAAATCCGCGGCGGCGGCGGCGGCGTGGGTCCCACGGCGCGGCTACGCCACGCCGGCGCGGCGCACACGTCTAGTTGGGATGTAATCGCACTTATTATCACCGAATCGACTTGAGTTAATTAAGTTCAAGCTCAGTGAACAATAATACCTAGTCAGTCCTTAAGTTCTGTCACAAGGGTTATAAAATATAATACAAAGCTTTTATTAAAAAAAAAAAAACCTCATTAGAAAGCTTATTTCATACAGATTAAAATATAATATGATTAACTTATAATCAAGATCGCGCATTTTATAGATCCTTGTAAACTTGAAGATTGTTGTCAGTCCCAAACACGCCGATGATTTATGAAAATTGTTCTTCACAAAAGTTGGGTTAGATCATTGTTATAGTTGTCCAGAGTTACAAATTGTTATTTTTATGAAAGTAGATGATTAAGGCATATTTCAAAAGTAATAATTAGTTGACTTACTAGTCTGTGCTTCAGCTATTCTTCTCCTGAACCTCAACGTATTTTTCAGTTTTGAGCAAAACACGATGATTTTGATGCCATACATCAAGGTAGTCTTCCAAAATTGTGTATACTAGCCTTCTTGTCAGTCAGACCCATGTAAATTATACATTAAAATGAAAGTAAAAGATCAAGCTAATGCAGTATGCAATTTAAAATATAAAATCATTTTAATAACGTAACATCTTGTTGCAGTTCAGGTGCTAAGTTTAGGCTACATAACATCTTGTTTTTGTTATAAAAAAATCAGGCGTGTTGTTTTTTCATACATCTACAATCTTTTGATGCTGCTGCCACTGACAAGGCCACGCACGGGGGCTTGCAGCACTGCATTATCGTGTAGCCCTACCCGTCCCCTGCTTCGAGGAACAAAGGAAACCTAGCAGACTTATCGTACTAGAAACCGGCTTTTTTAATTATTTAAAAAAAAAAATTAAAATACGTCACCACTTTTTTTGCATTGCAGGATCAGCATTTCGTGTTCCCCCATTAAAGACTGTCTCTAGCGATAAGACCGCCTGTTGACTGCCTCTACTTTTAATCTGTGTACTGTACTGTTATATGTTATTGAGGTGTGCAATAAAGAATATTTGTATTGTATTGTATTGTAAAGACGCGTCTAATTATATATATATCTCATCTAGGAGACTTATCGAACTAAGTTCAGTGTCATGGGCTCTCTTACTATATTCAAATGTAAATTTACATTTCACACAATAATAATATAACTAACAAAAAAAACAGCACTTTATTTTAGTTATGACCGCGCATGACATTTGACGTCATGAAATAAAATTTTATTTTTGCTAATGAAATTTTTGACAATCACATCTTTTTTTAATGACTGGGAAATTGCGTATTGAGTCATACTCAACGCCGGGGAAGGGGTTGAACGGATAACTGACAAGGGAATATTAGGAACGTTTTTGAAAGCCCTGTTTGTACTGAGGACTACATCTTTATATCATTATTTCGTCGAATATATATGTTTCTATTTAATAAATTTTAACGGCCTCCTAGCCTAGTCGGTAGCGACTCTGTCTGTGAAGCAGGAGGTCCCGGGTTTGACCATTTATTTGTGTTAAGCACAGTTCCTGAGTTATATTTAAGTATTAATATAGATATATATATATATATATATCTATTATATATATCGTCACACAACACAAACCTTATTGAGCTTACTGTGGGACTAGGTTCATTTGGGTAAGATTCTATTTGAAAAAGACTTCTTTGGGACCAAGGGGACAATGTCGTAATTTTAAAATTATGTATGTGGTCAAGTCCCGTTTGTACAAAAAGATATGTATGTGTAAAAACCGTGAAAGCTTAAATTAGTGTTGTGTAAGATTGTGCCATAATATTTAATTTAATTTATATTATAGGTATATAATAAATCTGGTTGGTACATCCGGATGGACACTGTGTTAGGATTTGGTTAGGATGTAATCGCATTTATTATCGCCGAAACTACTTGAGTTCAAGCTTCATACTTTGCCGTCGATTCAGTCGAAAGCGTTTTGGTCGCTCTTATGACAGAATACATTGAAAGCTTTTTCTGCCTTGCTTAAGTTGAACCGGCGTCAATCAATGGGATACACTCTTGGTGAGATTTAGAACATATAAGTGAAATCCAGAGATGTGCAAAATGGTTTAGAAAAAGTATTTAAATACAAAATGCAAATACTTTCATAATTTACTATTTCAAATGCAAAATACAAAATACTTAGCAAATTTGTATTTCAAATACTAAATACAAAATAGGTATTTTCAAAATACTTTTTTAAAAATACAAATGATTTTTAGAAGAGATGGAAAAAACGGAATCCTTATCTCGTCATGTCCGTCTGCCCGTGATCATATGTCATAGTCATAGCATAGCCATTTAAATCAATAAATATAAAGCAAATGTTAATCAAATTTTAAGTAGAGGTGAGTTTTGTGTGCCACTAATTTGTTTTGTAGGTAAATGGTTAAAATTTTTTTTAGGGTCGGCACTCGATACATGTAATTAATGTTTTTTTTTTCATGCTCTGATAGTGAGTTATGGATCCAAATGTCATTCATTTCCGTTCCATGGAATTTACTTTCCAAGTATGTATATTGTTTTTTAGTTTCAGTGCAATGTAAATTCGGTACAAAAATTGAATGCTATTTAATACGATTTCTATTCTTATAAACCCCTATAAGACGTCTGACTTCCAATCTGGAGGTCTCGGGATCGAATCCCGACTTTGTACCACTGAGATTTTCAGAACTTATGTACGAATTATCGGTGATATTTATCAGTCGCTTTTCGGTGAAGGAAAACATCCCGCGGAAACCGGAACTAATCTCAATAAGGCGTAGTTTCTCCTCTGGGTTGGAAGGTCAGATGGTAGTCGCTTTTGTAAAAAACTAGTGTCTATGCCAATTCATGTGATTAGTTCACCAAGCTGGGACAAACGCTAGGAGGATGATGATTTCCATACTTATCTTACTCTCCATTTCAAAACAGACGACTAGTTACAAAATGACGAGATCGTCAGGAATGAGTGCCTTTTTTCCCTTGGTTATGCGGTGTCCTGTCCTACCAATCACCCACGTAGGAGCAATATAACTATAACCTGTTAAACCTACCCTTTCTACCAACATTATATTAAATTACAAAAAAAAAGTATTTTGTATTTTCAAAATACAAAATGGGTCCTAAAAAGTATTTCAAATAAAATACAAGTATTTCAATTAAGTCACATCTCTGGTGAAATCCATCCAGTTGGGATACGAAATGGAAACTAGGACTTACACAGGACGGAACACTACTGGAAAGTCCTAGTCTACTTTTTAGGGTTCCTTAGTCAACTAGGAACCCTTATAGTTTCGCCCTGTCTGTCCGTCCGTCCGTCCGTCCGTCCGCGGATAATCTCATGACCGTTAGCACTAGAAAGCTGAAATTTGGTACTAATATGTATATCGTATATCAATCACGCCGACAAAGTGGTAAAATAAAAAGTGGAAAAAAATGTTTTATTAGGGTACCTCCCCTATAGATACGTAAGGTGGGGAGTGATTTTTTTTTCATTTCAACCCTAACGTGTGATATATTGTTGGATAGGTTTTTAAAAATGAATAAGGGTTTAGTAAAATCATTTTTTGATAATGTATATATTTTCGGAAATAATCGCTCCAGAAGTAAAAAAAATGTGTCCCCTCTAACTTTTGAACCATAAGTTTTAAAAATATGAAAAAAATCTCAAAGTACAACTTTATAAAAACTTTCTAGGAAAATTATTTTGAACTTGACAGGTTGAATCGTTTTTGAAAAAAAATTACAAAATAATTTCTGAAATAAGTTTGTAATTTAACCGTATAAGCAGGTGTTTATTGTACCTGTAATTTCTACAAAATCACAATGAAATGACGTGCTTTCAAATAACCCAACCGTGGGCCCATTTTTTTTACTCTTAAGTGGGGACACTTACTGTGACGGGCGGAAAACTACGGAACCCTACACTGAGCGTGGCCTGACACGCTCTTGGACGGTTTTTATAGTTTTTATCCCAGATATTCTATAAGGAGAACTCGACTAGAAAATAACATTCTCCAACCTCAAATGCGGCAATTTTAATTAGAGATTGAGCAGGACCTTGATGTGGTATGTTTCAGTGAGACTTTCGTTAAACTTGGCTGTGAAAGTAATAAAAAAATAAAATAAAGTAAAAAGCATTTATAATAAAGCATTTATTTATTTTTTAAGCATTTTTTTATATATGAACAATTTAAAATTAGCTGCTTCATACAGTAGAAATAAAAGCAGAGGTGGAACTGCTATTCTTGTAAATAATGCATTAGGAGTAAAACTAATCGGATTTTTGTCCAACCTAGCCTCAAATCATTATTTTGAATGCTGTGGAACAGAGATCTTGGGTCTTAACATCATCATTATAGTTATTTATAGAATACCCGAGCAAACCAAATCCCACATAGGAATATTTATCCACAAACTCAACCAACTGCTTTTTCAATTAACTAGTAAATATAAAAGAAAGAAAATAATACTCTGTGGTGACTGGAACATAGATATTTTAAAGAACTCCACGTTCTCAAAGGATCTCATCGATACTCTAGCAGGTTATGGTTTTAAATTGCATATCCGCACCCCGACCCGGCTTAGCGCTTGCATAGATTTGATTGCTTCGAACGTAAAAAATGCAATAGGACAGACCCACAGCCTTTATTTATCTGATCATGTCACAGCCCAAATATTAACATTAAATGTGAAGAAAAGTAACTCGTTTGTAACATGGTTCGAATACAAAAGAGACTTTTGCAATGACAATCTACGTAAGTTTAGAGTGTCTCGCCGCACTGTTATTTTCTGATGTCTTAGTTGTCGAGGATTTTCAGGACGCATTTACACTATTCTATGATCTGTTTCTTTTTTTCAATCTTTGCTTTCCGGTTTTAAGGGTAAGAGTAAATAACCAAAGAAAAACTGTGAAATGGTTAACGAAAGGGATTAAAATGTCATGTCATGTAAAACGTAAGTTGCTAATTATGAGCAGAAGAGAACCTGGTAAAATAGCCAAAGCAAAGCATATCTTAGAAACTATAGCCGCATTCTAAAAAATATATCTACAAATCTCAGCAGCAGCAAAACAATAAGTACATTAACTCAAATAATAACAAATGTAGAGCAGCTTGGAACTTAATTAATCAGAAAAAATCAGATAATGACCAAGGCAATAATATTAATTCAATTGCTTATAATAATGAAACTTATAATAATCCCCAAGACATCTGCAATATTTTTAATGACTTCTTTATCGACGTAGTTAATAATTTTATTTCGACGTCAGTCAGAAATACCCAAATAACTTTTAAGCTTGGCTCTAACCACGTTAATTCAATGTTCTTAAGGCCTGTGGGCGACATCGAAGTGCTCAACCTAATAAAGTCACTAAAAAACAGCAAATCTTGCAGCTATGACGATATATCGACTATTGTGCTTAAAAGTAATGCTATAAAGCTTATGCCGTCCCTTGGCACACTTGATTAACCTTTCTTTAAGTCAGGGCACCTTTCCTACAGAACTCAAGTTCTCAATTGTAAACCGTTATTTAAGACAGACGACCGGAAAAATCCGAATAACTATAGGCCTATTGCCATGGTACCTGTTTTGTCAAAGGTTTTTGTGAGAAGGCTATGCTTGTGAGATTGACTGATTACCCGACATTGCACAAAATCTTACTGCCGGAACAGTTTGGCTTCCGTAAGAAATGCTCGACTGAACTGGCATGCTTTGATTTCATCAAGTATGTATCAGAGGCAATTAACGATAAACTGCTGGTAGCTTCCATTTTCCTTGACTAAAGTAAGGATTTTAACTGACACATGAAACTTCCTGTCAAGCTTGAATCCTATGGAATAAGAGGTAACGCTCTTGATTGGATGAGAAGCTATCTAACTAATCGTGAGCAATGTACAGAAATCTCAGGGATGGTTATTGAAAAAGGTAACCTTGTGAGGGAGAAGTTTAGATCACAATATCGTCTGAATAGTTCTGGCGTGCCACAAGGAAGCAAACTGGGACCGTTGTTATTTCTTCTTTATATCAATGATCTCCCCCTAGCAACTTCACAAAAGTGAATTCTTTTAGCTGACGACACCACTTTAATAGTAAAGGGATCAAATAAAAAGACATACGAAACAGACATAAAGCTCTAGTGGATATGCAAACATGGACAGATTGTAATAATCTTAATATTAATATTAAAAAAACCGCATTAGTGCAATTTTACTCCTATAAAGCGGATCCAATAAATCTAAACATCAATCTCTATGGCTCTACCATTGAAGAAGCAGATAACACCAACTTTCTTGGCATGTTCATAGACAAACATTAACGGCCTTATAGCCCAGTCGGTAGTGACCCTGCCTACGAAGCAGGAGGTCCCGGGTTCGAATCCTGGTCAGGGCATTTGTTTGTGTGTTTATCACAGATATTTGTTCCTGAGTTATGGATGTTTTCTATGTATTTAAGTATTTATCAATATTTATCTATTATATATATATAGTCGTCTAGTACCCATAACACAAGCCTTATTGAGCTTACTGTGGGCCTAGGTCGATTTGTGTAAGATTGTCTTATAATATTTAATTATTATTTATTTATTTATTTATTATTTAACAAACATCTGACCTGGAAATGTCATATTGACTCAATTTGCTCCAAACTATCCAGGTTTGTTTTTGCTCTAAAAAAAAGCTCAGAAACTCGGTCTCGATAAGGGCCGCGTTAATAGCCTATGGCTATGTCGCGTCAACTCTCAATTACGGACTACTGTTGTGGGGGAACTCAGTTGACGTTCAGAGGGCGTTGGGCAAAAGGACTGTGTAAGGGCAATAGCTGGGGCGCGATTTGATGCAAGTTGTAGGCCACTCTTTCAAAGATTTAACATTCTTCCCTTAGCCTCAATGTATATCCTTAAAGTATGTCTGTTCACCAAGAGCCACCTAGGGTATTTCAAGAGGCTGGAGGAAACAACTAGGAGAGTACTGAGACTACTGAGACCTCAATACCAGAATCTGCTTTATCAGCCTGCTTGTAATTATGATATGTACAAGAAAAACGCTTACAATACATATGTGCATTGTTTTATATAATCAACTTCCAAAAGAGTTAAAGACAATTGATGACAAAGAATTTAAGTCAAAATTGAATAAATAGCTGCAGGAAAAATGTTTAGTGGTGAACTTGTCAATATTGTTTCCCTATTTAAAATTATTTTTAGTACTATTGGAATTTCTATTGACTATTTTACATGTATACCTTTCATTATTATTACAGTTATTTTCTAGTTACTAGAATCTAATAATGATGATTTTGTTGACATAATTGTTTTTATATCTAAGTTATAATTTGCACGCTGATTTTATATCGACAGAATACTGGTTCGATGTACGGTTAAGACCTTATTTTTACGTATTCTCGCAAATAAATCTTTCATTTCATTACATTAATAAACATTAGACTTTTCCGTAGGTATACCTCCAACTTTCCTACAGAAGCGAATTGCGTACACAGAAAGTACATTTTTTAAGTATATGTAGGTACATAATTTATGTATGTAACTCTGTAATAAGCCGCTAAAATGCGCACTCAGATCATGAAATGTGATTCATTACTTATGTTTGCAGATTTTTATCAGGAAAGCGATTGGATCTCGAACGGTGCATCGTGTAGTTAAGTTGATAGGCCATGTTTTAAACCAACTTCAAGTTTTCGAAGGAGGTTCTCAATTCGTCGGGATCTTTGTTTTAGCAGTTTTTTTTTATTTGGAAAATTATTTTTTGTTTGAAAGAGTCTTTACAGTTGGTCCCATTGTCTCCAGGTCAGGCTCATTTTAAACACTATTCGCTTAGCTACTGATCTATATAAATAAATGTAAACAATTATTTTAAACAAAAAATAACCGACTTAACTTAGCTTCCACCATTCCAAAAGCAAATGCTCGAGCTGCTGTGAAAAATACCCAAATCACTATAGGTGTGCCTATAATATTTGAATAGTTCCCTCGATTTCTCCAGGATCCCATCATCAGATCCTGACCTAGTGACAATGGGACCAACTATACTCTATAGTAAAGTATACCCTTTCAAACGAAAAAATAATTTTCCAAATCGGTCCAGCCGTCTTCGAATAATCGGTGAACATACAAAAAAAACAAAAACAAAGATACCGACGAATTGAGGACCTCCTCCTTCAAAGTCTTGAAGTCGGTTGAAAAATGAAAAAGTAACGCTATCTTTCTGTCTATCTGTTTCCTTGTCACGCTTGATCCGCTCAAGCGATTTAGAGAAAAATATTTTTGGTGATAGCTTGAGTCCCTAAGGAAGCACAGGATAGTTTATTTACCGTCCGTACGAAGCAGAGGTCCCGGGTTCGAAACCTGGTAAGGGCATTTATTTGTGTGTTTATCACAGAGATTTGTTCCCGAGTTATGGATATTTTCTATGTATTTACGTATTTATCTCTATCTATATATTATATACATATATATAGGTATGTATACGATACGATATCGTCGTCTAGTACGTACCCACAATACAAGACTTATAGAGCTTACCGTGGGACTAGCTAGGTCGTTTTGTGTCATATTGTTCCATAACATTAAATTTATAATCATAGAAATCATGATCAAAGTGGGTGAAAAAGGGGGAAATTTATGTTCCTTAATTTTTTTTCCATTACTTCCACTATTTTCTTCCATTATTTGGAAAATCCACCCTGGATTTTCCAAATAGGTCACGGTCAATGAGGGCAACTACCAGATCCCATGATGCTACGCGAAAATACAGGCGAGGCCATCCCTAACTTTTTAATTGACAACGTTTGGCATTTGCAGATTTTTGGAATAGGTAGTCATCGAGAATATCGATTTTTTTCCAAAAATATTTTTTTGATGCAAATTGTTCCTTTTTCTGACAGTGAATATAGGAATCAAAAGTCTTTTTACAGACGAACATAGGTTTTAGGGCACTAAGTAAAAATTTTTTTTTTTTTTAAAGATCATTAGTACTAATATTACGCTTAAGAATCATAAAAGTGTATGGAGACAGTGAGCAATGAGCATTAGAAATCTCTAAAAACCGAATTGAAAAGAGCTCCATTAAAAAGCTATATTCTTTAATTTTAGTGATTTCTAGGCATTTAATTCTTGGGATCTGGTAGTGAAGCTGCTCTCACTGACCCATTTACAAAATCCACCTTGTATTAAGTTTTAAAATTCAGTCAGGGCAGCGAAAAAGTTCCCACTTGTCAATATGGAGATGATATGTCCTGAGTCATCCCTTCACCTCCTCCCCAGTTTTTATGCGCAATTTTACGCAATTAAAAAAAAGTTGTCAGTCAAAGTTTTCATTGGCTAAAATAAAATTGAGGGATAAATAAAATTAGGGGAATAAATGAAGGGATGTTTACAAAAACAACAACTACTTTGGGCATGATTTTGCAGGAGGATCGATAAAACTAAATTTCCCTTTAAATAATAATGATTAAATTCTTGATTCTTAAAAGCTCTATATTTTATATTGCTTCAAAGTTAGGAATATCTCTTTATTTGTTTTAAGTAATTTTTTGGAAAAGATATGAAATAAACTTTGTTACTTATGCTATTTTTGTAAAATTTTGGTTAGTTACGTTGTTTTTGTGCAAAAAGAAACATATTTCGTTATGAAAAAAATTTTTTTACATAACGTTTTCGTTACATCTACAAAATTTCTCTATTTTAATGTTAATTTATAATTAATATTATCGTAATTCTTAATTTTACTGTTTTATCGTCACTTTTTAAATGTACACGAAATAGTTTTAGGACAAAGTTTTTTTCACATTTCGTAGCAGCTTTGGAGATGAACATGATGATGACATCAAAAACACAAATCCGCCATAAATGTTTGTTTTTGTAAGCATCCCGTGCCCTTCAAATATTTGGAGACAATCTTACACAAATCCTAGACCCAAACTAAGCAAAGCTTGTACTGTTCCTGGGTACTTTTTTTTTCGTTAGCCTATTTATTTGGTGTCCCACTGCTTGGCAGCCCTCTTTTTCCCCATTCGACCCAGTTGATTGACAATTTCGACCACTCTTTACAGAATGCGTCATCCCGCCATCTCTTTTCTGGTTAGCCTCTGCCCCGGTAGCCATCCTGCGGGACCCACTCAGTAGCACGTTTGGCCCATCTTTTCGGATGCATGCGGCAAACATGTTCTACCCAGTCACATTTTAGCTTATATAGAATAATATATACATAAAAAACACCCATAACTCAGGAACAAATATTCGTGATAGACACACAAATAAATGCCCTTACCAGGATTTAAACCAGGGGCCTCCTGCTTCGTAGGCAGGGTCACTACCGACTGGGTATGCCCCAATGATGGCCATGGCACGCCTGCAAAAATGTAGGGTCATTTTACAATGCTAATACTATTTTCATGCTTCTATCGTCCTTCGGAACAGCCTAGTTGGTAGTGATAGTGACTGTCCTTATGAAGATGGAGGTCCTGGGGAAACGTTAGATGTCCCTTTGGTCTATGTAATTATGTATGTATGTAAATGTGTATAGTAGTATTTTGCCTTAAGATATTTAGCTAAATCAGAATGAAACTACCTTTCTTAGATTTGAACCTGAATCAGTATAAGTCTTTACACCTAATTAATATTAAAGCTGTACATGTTTGACCAATTGTTTAAATTATTTTAAGATGAACTGATTTCACTCAGGAATTGAATATTTTCATATGAATAAAGGTTACCTTTTGCTTTTTATGCTAGTCTCAATATGATAGCATTGGCTGATGCTGAGTAACAGCTTGGTTAGCACAAGTGTGCAGCGACAGTATCTTGTGGGCGAGACAAATACCTGTCACTTTCTTATGAATACAGCTAGAAAGGACAGATGTCTATCTCGCCTGTGAGATACTGTCACTGCACACTTGTGATGACCGTGCAGGAACTCATCATATAAAAAAGGAGCTCTGCCTAAGTACTTGTTTCCAGAGTATGCAAGTAGTAGGTACATATGTAAGAAGCTTTTTAAGTTAAGGGGGTGAGATGGGAAAAGATGGTCGAATTTTGAGTCTTTTTACTTCTTAAGAATAAAGGTGTGGAAAGCCTAATTATAAAACCTTTGATTAAAATGTTGAGAACTAGTAAACTCTACTTTATCAAGGTAATTTTTGTTTACAATTACCAACATTAGGTCTTAAGTTTTGTGACGAGTCATTAGAGTTTGTAATGATTTTTCAACTTGTAACTAGGTCTAAGAGATAAATCAAAACCAACAGAACAAAGGAAAAATTAAATAGTGACTTACCTTTCTAATTATTAGCCTAGGCAAAGCCATGCCTGTCACCGAGCAGACAAGCTTCACCGTGGACCCGTAATGGACATATCCATCTCGCACTGCAAATTCCTCAGATTCACTCTCATTGTCATCCAGTAGGTGGATCGTAAATGCTCCCCACTGTGTCGATGATGCGTGGAAGTTCCCATTCTCTACATGTAAATATCTAGTTGATACTGTCTGTGACCGCAAACGATTGAACAATGCTACCTTTGTACCACTTGCAATACATAAGTCTGCATTTTTCAATGACTGTTTCTTTTTAGATGGCTTAGATATTACTTTAATTCTCTTACTATTAAATATACCAATGTCATGTCCATTTCCATAGAACATCTTAACTGATAGCATAAAGTGTTTTCGCTTGTCAGAGTCTGATATGTATAGGGTCTTGGCTGCACAGTACTGCTTGCCATTGTTCAGATCGAGCTGCTGCATGTCTTGGTCAGAGTTTCCTATGCCTATGAAGGCGCAGAGCTGGGCCGCCTGCTCCGTCTCGCCCTCACGCAGCATGCGCTCACGCCGCAGCCGCCAGCCATCACCAAACAGGTATATACAGGGTGGTGGGCAGAAAAAGCGTTTTTCGTTACCATAGGACTTCTGAGCGACTTTAGCGTGCAGTATCACGACAATCATGTCGGCGCGGTCTCGCAGGTAGCGTTCCATGGCCTCTCGCGTGAGGCGGCGCTCCTCGGGGCGGTAGGCGCCGGCGCCGGGCCCCGCTGCGCTCGCGTACCGCGGGAACAGCGCGCCGTGTTGCGGCGGCGGCGACCCGCCTCCCGCCGCGCCCACCGCGCCGCCCAGGCCCGCGCCGAACTGGTGCGGCATCCTCGCCACGGCGCCACCTCACCGGTCGCCCGCGGTCATCATCCACTGCTCGATCGGACGCTTCACCATGGCCCCTAGCTGGACCCCTGGCCCGCCGGCCTGGACCACCTCATCATGTAAATAGAGAGTGGCGTCCTCTTTATCTTTATCAGTTGTTTACGAACGCCTAACGAAGTCCACTTCGCCCTTTGAGACCAAAACAACGAGCCACCGCGCGATCAGTCCGACGCCGATCGATACACTTTTTATTATTCACGACACTAAAAATTAATAACGATGGGAACTGCAACACATTTCTTTCAAAAACACCTGTTCGGAGTCAGAATTTTCGGACAGTACAGCCAACATTCCACGAATTGTAAATTAATAATTCCACTCCGTATGCGAATTCAGACTTGTTGTGATCTTCTTTTAATGAATATTCAGACAAGACAATAATTAATAAAAAAAGCTAATAAAGCTAGTGTTTATCTCGTGATACATTCGACAATTCGACAACGCCAGAAATGTGAACTGTCAAATGACCATAGACTAAATAATGCGGGGTGCAAGCGTGTTGTCGACTGCACGCGCACAAATCGCTGGAATGATAGCAGACAGAGAGGTTCGGGTCGGCCGAATCGCGGACCGCGGAGCGCCGACTGAACTGACAGCCGGTCGGTCGGTCGGTCATAGGATAGGATGTGGGGTTACGCATGGGGCGTGAGAAAATAAAGTGTGGGAAAGAGTGGGCGTCTCGACGTAGTAAAACATTTGATACGTTGTAGTGAACCAAACACATATTTATGAACGTGATGCGCCAGTAGCTAACATTTCAATTGCAACTGTGTGTGTGATAAATACACCGAGTTCACGGAGCGAAAAGGTTGCGATGTGTGAGGAAGAGACCGAGGATTGACCGGAGATTCCGTGGGAAGATCCTATGTTATGTGTTCTAATGCATGTATTTGTTAGTTTGAATATGTTTATGAAACAAAAAGTGTGTTGTGGAATTTAATCGCGTGCGATGGGAGTCACCGGTCTGTGGCGGCTAGTGGAGCCCGCGGGGAAGCCGGTGCCAGTCGAGACTTTAGAGAATAAAGTGCTCGCCGTGGGTACGGTCTGATATATTATCTGTTATTACTAATTCGAAAATTAGACGATTGAAGGATGTTCTAATTTAAATAGCACAATTTTCCCACAGATATTTCAATATGGTTGCATCAGGTTGTGAAAGGTTATCAAGATGCCAAGGGAGCCCCTCTCCCAAATGCCCATCTCATAGGTCTCTTCCAGCGTCTCTGCAAGTTGCTCTACTTCAGAATAAAACCTGTATTTGTTTTTGATGGTGCCTTTCCAGATTTGAAAAAAGAAACTATTGTAAGTTTAGTCATTTGTTAAAATAAATGTTGTATTAATCTTTAGAACTGTTCATGGCATACTGTCTCTGTTATGAATACAACCATGTTCAGATAGTATGATCATATTAATTCATTTTTTTAGGCAAAAAGGCAAGATAGCAAAAACAAGTATCATTCAGAATCTGAGCGCTTAAAAAGAGAGCTAGCAGTTCTACTCGGCAAGAAAACTGCAATTGGCAGCTTGTTGGGGAAGCAAATATCTCCAACTAAGAAACCTAATCCAGCCAATAGAGATAATGATGACTTGTTTAAGTTGCCAGCCATGCCGCAGAATGAGGAATCTGAGTCAGAGTATGTACCATAAACAATACTATTGTAGGATTGATCAGACTTCGTCTGTGTGGGATTAGCATTCACCATAAGGAATTAATGAAACGCCTTAGTAAAATCTCATGGCAAATATTAATTTAATCTATATGCTATTTTATGTCTACAGTGAGCAACAATTCCATACACACTTCCACCCCCCTTTTCACCCCCTTAAGGGTTAAATAAATAATAATAAATAAATAAATATTATAGGACAATCTTACACAAATCGACCTAGGCCCACGGTAAGCTCAATAAGGCTTGTGTTATGGGTACTAGACGACGATATATATAATAGATAAATATGGATAAATACTTAAATACATAGAAAACATCCATAACTCAGGAACAAATATCTGTGATAAACACACAAATAAATGCCCTGACCAGGATTCGAACCCGGGACCTCCTGCTTCGTAGGCAGAGTCACTACCGACTAGGCTAGGAGGCCGTATATGGATTTTCGGGATGAAAACTACCCTATGTGTTTTCCCGCGATTCAAACCGTCTATACCATATTTCATCTAAATTGTTTCAGCGGTTTAAGCATGAAAAGGTAACAGACAGATAGACACACTTGCATTTATAATATTAGTATGGATGTTAAGGTCTACAGTGACATTTATATATGTGTCAGTCCAGGGAAAAAGGTAGGTACTGCTGAAACAAAGTGTACCCATACAAAATAAAATCTCACCTAAAAAAAATCTGCCTTTTCCTAGTCAAAATAGACCTCAAGCGCCGCAAGTATGTTGCTCTGGGAAGTAGCTACATTTATTTAGTACATTTATTTATTTAGTAGCTATATTTGCGGCGTTTGGGGTTGAAACTTTGGGGCCGTGGGGGCCAAGCGCGCGCCGACTGTACAAAGATCTATCGGCGCGCCTAATTAGTTAGAGCTTTATAGGACAACACCAATATTTTTGACATTAAAGCATGAGCCTTGGCACACTTGTTACTTAGGTGGACTAGATTTGAAAACGCCCGGGAGCCGAGGGCGGACGCACCGCTGGTGGGGGCGGGGAGGGGGTGAAGTTTCGTTCCGCCGCGCGTTCTTTCGGTCCTACTATCATCTTATTTATAGATACTATGGCATGTTTGGTATCGTTTTCGGATAAATTGAGGATGGCCAATCATTTTTTGTGACATTAATAACATCTTTTCATAGAAAAACATGAAATACAGGCAAAAGTCAAAAAATCTCAGTAAAAAAAAACTTTCTGCAATGATTACGTAAAAACATGCAACGATTGAGGCATGAAAAAATATGATTATAAAGCCACATTTATGTAGATTCCAAAAACATATAATATATTAGAACAATTTGAAACGCAACTACGTAAAAAAAAGTTTAGAACAGTGACTCGTCCAAATATTATTACTTCATAAAATGAGGACCCCAAAAACAAATTTTATAATTGCTTGATTGTGTAATGTAACTACTAGCTTCATTGTATATTACTTAGTTTTTCTACTCCGGTACTTTTATCTGTCAATTATATGGTCCCGCAAACGAATATAAAAGCATGTCTTATGCAATTTCAAAAAAGTCTATCTAGTCTATTCTTCATAAAGACCCTAGGGTTATTACGTGATATAATGCAACTGCTAACAGAGGTGCCCTGTGAACCCAACAAATATTAGTTTTTTCTACTCCCGTTTATCTACCATTTATACATTCGTCATCATCTATATACTCGAAGAAACACAGATATATACTCGAAGAAAAGTCTATCTAGTCTATTTCCCAAAAAAACAACTTAAATAAAAGCGCCAAAATAGAATCGCGTGCAGTCACGACTTTAGAAGAAAATAAATGACTGCCAACCTAAGAAATCTAAATAAACGTAGCGTTTTTAGAAAAAAAAACTTAAAAAAGAAAAAATGAAAAGAACCACAGACATACTTTGTAGTTTTTACGTTTGCTATTCGTTTGTGGTGGCAAACTGCAAACTTTGAAAATAATATATTTTTACTAATCTCTGTCGCTCTTTGATAATTGATTTAATAACGACGGTGTTTGTGTTAGTATTCTTGAAATACAGTGTTTTAAAAGGTGAAGCTTAAATTATTGTTGATTATGTTGACAAAATAACTGCTATATTCAGGAAGTGTTCAATTTCGCACTTTTTGTAAAACTATTTGTAGTCGTAGAAAAAGTATTGTATGCAACGTCGTATAAGTAGGTCAAAAAATGTTCGTGGCGTTTTTCTTAACAATTTTCGCCTCCGGCTGCGCCTACGGCTCAAATTGTTACCCACGCCACTCACCTTTTTTGACCCCTCTTATACAACTGTTGCATAAAATACTATAATAGCTGTGTTTACGTTCGTTAGCGTGTGTGTTATATTATATTTTGAATTGTGAATAATCTAACCGTTTTAAGATCTCAATTGACTGGTTCAAAATAAAACTAACAAGTCACAGATCTGATCATATATTATTGTTAATCTGATTATATATACTGAAATTCGTACATATATTTATGTGTAACATGTTCCATCACAAGCACACAACTCGGTGCACTTAAATTTTTGTTGAAAACACCTGCATCTAGCAGCTCATTTCTTTTTGCATCTGCACCTAATAATTTCCATGCAGGCTTCGGCAGCTACTGGCAAGCTAGTTCATGTAGGTTCCCATCTCTCATTAACTTTCGTCCATCCCCAATCAGATGAACTTGGAATATTTTGGATCGGTGACATTTGACCCCATACATGAACTGCTTGAATAACTGCCCGCAGGAAATGCTGGTGCAGTGCAGCATTCGTTGGTGGAATATTTTCCAACTGGCGGTCTTTTTTCGTGAACAACTGCTTTCGGCATTCGTTCACAGCCGAAACTGAGCTGGATCTAAAACAAAAATGTTAAATTTATCACAACTACTTACCTACCCTCTAAATTACTCATAGTTTTATGAATAAAGTAAATATTACCTATCATACATGACGACAACAAACTTTTCCACAAACGCCATTGCATCTTCAATTCTGCCCTAGTATGCTGCCAAGAATCCTTCTGTGGCACTAGGGAGTGCATTCCAGGCTTCGAATGCACTCTTTTTTCCTTTTCCGTTAAAAAAAGAAACTGTGTCACAACCTGTGAAGGCGTGGAAGAGAGGAAGAACTTTTTTTTGGGGCCCTGTAAAAAAAAATATGTTTAAATAATTTAACCCAGTCGTAACGTATACAATAAAGATATATATTATTTATGACTGTTTTTACCGAGCGCGTTGGCTACTTCTTTACAGCAAAGGTACTGCTGGTGTTTCCCAGTACCAATGTGTACCCATAGTTCCTCTAGCTGAGGTATTTGTTGCACTGTTGCGACAGCTAATACCACAACATCCGTATCAACAGTACGAATCATGATGCGTGGGGAACCTTGGCTTACAGCGTCAGCTACGTGCACCATCATTCTCGAGTCGGCTTCTTCATGATTACACGGAGCTAAACCTTGGGTGTTCCTGAAGTTGTAAGCCAAGGTTACACACGGATCATGATTCGTACCGTTGATACGGATGTTGTGGTATTAGCTGTCGCAACTGTGCAACAAACACCTCAGCTAGAGGAACTATGGGTACACATTGGTACTTGGAAACACCAGCAGTACCTTTGCTGTAAAGAAATAGCCAACGCGCTCGGTAAAAACAGTCATAAATAATATATCTTTATTATTGTATACGTTACGACTGGGTTAAATTATTCAAACATATTTTCTTTTACAGGGCCCCAAAAAGCAAAAGTTCCTACTCTGTTCCACGCCTTCACAGGTTGTGACACAGTTTCTTTTTTTAACGGAAAAGGAAAAAAGAGTGCATTCGAAGCCTGGAATGCACTCCCTAGTGCCACAGAAGGATTCTTGGCAGCATACTAGGGCAGAATTGAAGATGCAATGGCGTTTGTGGAAAAGTTTGTTGTCGTCATGTATGATAGGTAATATTTACTTTATTCATAAAACTATGAGTAATTTAGAGGGTAGGTAAGTAGTTGTGATAAATTTAACATTTTTGTTTTAGATCCAGCTCAGTTTCGGCTGTGAACGAATGCCGAAAGCAGTTGTTCACGAAAAAAGACCGCCAATTGGAAAATATTCCACCAATGAATGCTGCACTGCACCAGCATTTCCTGCGGGCAGTTATTCAAGCAGTTCATGTATGGGGTCAAATGTCACCGATCCAAAATATTCCAAGTTAATCTGATTGGGGATGGACGAAAGTTAATGAGAGATGGGAACCTACATGGACTAGCTTGCCAGTAGCTGCCGAAGCCTGCATGGAAATTATTAGGTGCAGATGCAAAAAGAAATGAGCTGCTAGATGCAGGTGTTTTCAACAAAAATTTAAGTGCACCGAGTTGTGTGCTTGTGATGGAACATGTTACACATAAATATATGTACGAATTTCAGTATATATAATCAGATTAACAATAATATATGATCAGATCTGTGACTTGTTAGTTTTATTTTGAACCAGTCAATTGAGATCATAAAACGGTTAGGTATTCACAATTCAAAATATAATAGAACACACACGCTAACGAACGTAAACACAGCTATAAACTAAGTAATATACAATGAAGCTAGTAGATACATTACACAATCAAGCAATTATAAAATTTGTTTTTGGGGTCCTCATTTTATGAAGTAATAATATTTGGACGAGTCACTGTTCTAAACTTTTTTTTACGAAGTTGCGTTTCAAATTGTTCTAATATGTTATATGTTTTTGGAATCTACATAAATGTGGCTTTACAATCATATTTTTTTTCATGCCCCAATCGTTGCATGTTTTTACGTAATCATTGCAGAAAGTTTTTTTTTACTGAGATTTTTTGACTTCTGCCTGTATTTCATTTTTTTTCTATGAAAAGATGTTATTAATGTCACAAAAAATGATTGGCCATCCTCAGTTTATCCGAAAACGATACCAAACATGCCCTAGTATCTATAAATAAGATGATAGTAAGACCGAAAGAACGCGCGGCGGAACGAAACTTCACCCCCTCCTCCCCCCCACCAGCGGGGCGTCCGCCCTTGGCTGCCGGGCGTTTTCAACTCTAGTCCACCTAAGTAACAAGTGTGCCAAGGCTCATGCTTTAATGTCAAAAATATTGGTTCCCATACATCGATGTCCTATAAAGCTCTAACTAAATAGAGGCCTCTGGTGACCAGAGGGCTGGCTACTATTTTGCACAACGTATAGCTATCGCCATTCAACGTGGCAATACGGCCAGCCTTCTGGGCACCCTGCCCGTTGACAGTGATCTGGACCAAATTTTTTATCTCTAGTTTTAAGTAGTTTAGTGTTTATTATATTTTTATTGTTGTGTTGAAATAAATGGAATCAAATTTTGAATGTAAATAGAATACCAACAATGCCCCTAAATTGATAACCAGCATCTTTGTAACACCCAGTATTGTTTTAGCTCATCTGATGATGAAGACACTTCAAGTGGGTCCATTGTTGATTTACATTCTGTAGACCTCCAATCAGACAGTTTCAAGAAGTTACCAACAAAAGAAAAGTATGACCTTCTTATTGAATTAAAGGAAACAAGGAAAATGAATTCATGGGGTAAACTTAACACTTTGCCAAAGAAAAGTGACAACTTTTCTGATTTTCAAGTAAGTAAAAACACACTACACCAAATACTATAGGAAGGAATCATTTAAATCTTTATTTTATTTTTTTGCATGCAGCATTGAAATTATGAACACATTAACTACTGTCAATGTGTAATAAACCTATCTAATACCAGTGTCACTATAGTTTTGTGACTAGATTCATACTATTTACATACAGACAGATTACATAGATTAAATCTTGTAATCTATGTAATGGTATTTTTTTAGATGCAAAGATTACTGAAAAGAAGAAAGGTACAAGAATGTATAGAAGAAACCGAAAAAGAAATGGGAGATGTTGGAATGTCTATGAATGAATTGGAATCATTGCTGAATGAAGAAGGCATTGACACAAAGATAGAGAGCTTGCCCACTCGACGCATCGCGTCCAATAATAACACTAGGTATCTGCTTATTAACAATGTCAGGGAAGCTTTGGCAAAAGCCAAACAAAAAGAAGAACCTGAATATAAACCACAAACGAGTACAGCCAAATCTCTTGAAGAAAAAAAGGCAGTTAAACATGATGAATTAGAGGATGATCTACAGAAAGCCATAAAGATGTCTTTAGAATCAACTGATGAACCTAATACAAGTCAATCTAAGACAGATGATTCCTGGACCTCAGTCTTAACGGATACGGATTACTCGGAGATGAGTGATTCTGAAGATGAACTAGAACAGCCAGATATGTCCACTGTAAAGGCTTACATTATGCAATATAGTGATTATACTCATAAAGCTATTGAAAAAATAGTAGGCCCTCGCTTCAAAAGCGGAAAAACGAAATCGAAAGGAACAGAAGTAAATCAAGTATTACTAGAAATTAATAATGAAAAGTCAATAATAGCTGACAATGTAGAACTATCTTCTAGTGACGAAGAATCGTGTCCAAGCATCATTCATTCTAAACATGCTGGTACAACGAGTATTGGGGTTGAGAAGCAAATAGAAGATGCACACTATGAAACCAATGAGACTGTAGAATCTACTCAAGCATCAGTTATGTTTGTTGAAAACACTGAACCAGATATAGTTTCTTTAGACTCTAGTTTTGAAGATTCCACGGAAGATAAACAAACAATTGCAACAGCTAGAAGTATTAAAGTTATTAATATATCGCCTAGTGTTGAAGAAGTGCCTGAAATAGAAACAGGCAGAGTACATAATACGAAAGATACTATTAATGCAAAGGATTTAGGATCAAGTGATACTGATGAATTTGAAGAAGTACCTGAAATGAATAAAGGAAGTGTAAATACTAAGGAAGAAAGCATTAATGCGAAGGATTTAGAATCTAGTGATACTGATGATGAATTTGAAGAAGTACCTGAAGTAGAAGATAAGTCGCGTAAGCTTGTCGTAGAGCTAACACTTAATGTAGATGACGTTCCAGATGATGAATATGATATCTTTGCCGATGTTTTTTCACCGATAGGTAATACCAATAGTATTTCAAAATCTATGATTTTACAAAACGTTGTGACAAAAAAAGAACCAACTGAAAATAAGGCTCAACATAGAACAATATCCGAAGGTAATATCACTCAACAAAAGAAATCGAGAGAATACGTAAAGGCTGAAGATATCTTATCTATGGATGATCATGATCTAGAAGATGATCTACAGAGAGCCATACAAATGTCGTTAGAATGTGTCGATGAACCTTATATGGGTGCATCGTTTGACACAGACACAAAAGCAATAAAAGAACCATCAGCCAATGCAGAGCTTGACAAACGAAAAGAAAATAGCAGTAACCATTTAGCTCTCGGTGTTAAAAACCAAGTTTGTAATAACCCAATCCTGGAATCTATAAAAGAATCGTCTACTATGCAACCAGAGAAGCGAACATATGAAGACAGTCATGCAGCTGTCAATTCGGGAGAAATTGGAAGAATTACCGAGAATAATGCTATTAACAATAAAAATGAAGATTCTAACAAAGAACTTATTAACAATAACCCTATTGAAGCAAATAAACAGCCAAAAGAACCATTAACTACTGAAAAACTGAACTCAATGGTAGAAGAGATTCAAAGTGAAGAAAAAGATTTGATCCAAGAAAAGGGCAGACTTGATCGCATAGGTAGGAATATTACTGAACAAATGACAAAAGAGGCTCAAGAATTATTACAAATTTTCGGGATTCCATACATAGTTGCACCAATGGAAGCTGAAGCTCAGTGCGCATTTTTGGAAAGTGTCAAATTAACGGATGGAACTATTACCGACGATAGTGATATTTGGCTATTTGGAGGTCAGACGGTTTATAAGAATTTCTTCAATCAAAAGAAACATGTATTGCAGTATGTCTCAGAAAGGATCGAGAAGTCTTTTAGTAAGTATAAAAATCTTGCTTTAACCCAACAATGGTTTAAAACGCGACACCTAAACAGAATTTAGGATTAAAGATAGCTTTTTGCTTTGCTTTTTCGAGATCATGTCGTCGGGTCAAAAGCAAAAACTAATAAACATAAATCCAAAAAGCCGTTTCTGCCTTTAGGGGCAAAGGCAAAAACAGCTTTCTGCTAATAAAGTGTAATCCAAATAGTTGGTTCTGCCTTTAACCCGACGATGTGGAAAGTTTTTCAATACTTGAATTACTGCAAACTGCCAGACGAGTGTGCCAAAAAAGACGCTAAGTAATAACTACGACCCGACACTTTCCTTGCCGCACAGCCCTTAAACCTGTTAGTTATTACTTCCTAATCTAAGCTTGCAATATAAATCAGCATACTTCAAATCACTTTTCGCACAAACTCTACGAGCGTTTTAGCCATTTCGATCATCATTCATCATAGACATACTAGCCTATATACCTGTCATGGTAATAACAGTACCAAGATCGAACGGGATGGTTTTATTACACTTTCAATAGGTACGACAGAGAAGGTGCTATTATCGTTGATCCTTGTCATCGACCTTGTTACCCTCCACCCATTACTTATAGCAGTGGAGGGTAACAAACATTTATAATTCGCAATTTCTGTGTTTACTATGAGAAAACCTAAAATTTTTCTTAGAAAGTTGTGTCTAAGGAAAACAATGGTAAATTGATTGATGAAGTGATTTTATCGTCATCTATGTCTATCTCTTACGCGTGTGCCGTCTCTAGTTAAATTCTTGCTTTTAGTAGATCGTTGTCTTAGTCAAATCATATTGTAAAATATTTACAAAACCTAATGTTAACATTTGCTATCGCAGATTTGAACCGGGAGCAGTTAATATTGCTGGCACTTTTGGTCGGGAGTGACTATACCACAGGAGTGGCTGGCGTCGGCCCAGTCACAGCCATGGAAATACTAGCCTCCTTCCCTTTCAACAAGAAGCAAGTGCTAACAGAAACATCCACACAAGTCCGATACGCTAAGCTATTGGATGGTTTAAAGGAATTTAAAGTGTGGGTTAAAGCTGGAAAAAGAACTGATAACACAAGCTTGAAGAAAAAATTGAGGAATGTTACTCTGTCAGAAGACTTTCCTAGTATTAGAGTAAGTATTTTTTTTGTCTTAGTACTTATGCAGTTATTAGAACAACTCAATTCCATATTTATAATTTTATTTTTTTAGATATTTATTCTAGTGATTCGTGATTTTAATGTTCTAGCAGATGCAAATTCTCTAAAGCTGCCCAGCTCATGAAGCGTCAAAGCTCAGTGTACATTTTTGCACTTTATTCCATTGTAATAAGGCTCTTTATTACATTTTTAGGTTGTTCAAGCATATATGGAACCAAATGTCGAGAAAAGCGAAGACAAATTTACATGGGGCGAACTTGACATAACAGTATTGAGAGACTATGCTAAAAGTAAATTCGGATGGTCTCAACAAAAATTTGACGAGATTATCAAACCAGTGCTAGCAAGAATGAAAGATCGGAAGAATCAAAAGACTGTTCACGATTATTTCAAAAGGAGAATAGAATTTCAAACATTAGAGAATCAAATGAGTAAACGAGTGAAGGCAGCTGTGCAGAAAATGGGACCAGAAGGACAAAGTGTGGAGGCAACTCCAACTGAAGGAGAAAGGGTAAAAACTACTAAAAAACGAAAGAAAGTTGTTAAAACAGCGGACAATGAAGCGGGACCTTCTAAACCAAAACAGAGAAAAAAACAGGTTGAAGATACTGAAAATGTCGTCAAAGTAGTTGAAGTTAAAGAAAGCAAAGCAGGCATTGAAATCAACATACCAAAGACTGATAGATATCAAGAGATTATCCCACAAAGAGAAAAAGATAAACAACATCTGCTTGAAAATAAGATGAAAGCTATTGAAATATTTAGGAAGACCACAATAGACCGTAAGCGGAAGCCTAAGAAAAGAAAACCTATTTTGCCTAAAGATAAGGCAGATTTGTCCGAGAGCAGTAGCAGTGATTGAGTTTGTTTTTGTACTTTTTATAGCATGTTACTTATTTTTAAAGGTAAAATAAAAAAAAACATTTATTTTTTATAAAATAGTCAATTTTATTGTTTACATCAACTTTTATGTTAACTAAGCATAGTTTTAAAACATAATTGATTAACTACATTTATTGACGACTTGTAAACACACAGATGAGAATGCAACGTAAATAAAATATAGATTACTAAATAATATTTATCTATACTATAACTTTATCCAAATTTGATTTCCAAAAAGGTATAGCACAAAAATCTAAAAAGTGCTCCAAGGTGTATGTATATTTTACGTTCCATACTTAAATTAGACGTAAATTCCATACCAGGGGCCCGTTTCTCAAAAGCTTGTAACTTGTAATACAAGTGGATGTCACTTTTCGTCATCTTTTGCTAGAAAGGGACTTCCGCTTGTATTACAAGTTACAAGCTTTCGAGAAATGAGCCCCAGTTCTATATACAACTTAATACATAGACCCAGAAGCATATTTTAAATTTTTATTTGTTTTTATTTATTTCTGACTATACATAAGTGACAGACTACGCATCTAAGTAAATTATTTTTGCAGACATATTTTCTGTGTTAATTTTAGATATGCTATAAGTACTTATTCATTACATTTATTTCTATCTATCCATCCTTTGCCTTTTTACAGTTAAATTATACTGACATAATACAACTGAAAAGCAATAAATAAATTCATAGGATAAGTTAAAATCATCCACGAGCAGGGCCTTAAAAAAATGAATGGGGTACGACTTGAGTACGACTGATACTTTTTGTCCAGATATCAACTCTATCTTTTGGCGTCTAAATAGGTTATACTATACACTCAGACAATAAGTGTGTACACGCCAAGACAATATCATGGAGCCATGGATTTATATGAAGTGGATTTAATTCTTACACTTTTCCACAGTTGAACCTTATTACCGAGTAAAACAGTCTTTCATAGGTTAGTAGTAAAAAGTGGTAAAAACGGTCCGATAGAGAGCATAATGTAGGGGGCGGTGTCTTACTCGCACTCGTTACAAAATTGTCACATTTGACACATATTGCCATTTTGATTGTCTGATGACGTCATTACCTCCTTAGTCAAAACGAGACACAGTCCCCTAGATAACCTCTTTCGGCCTCACTTTCTGACCGAAAAATTAGATCCACTACATATAAATGCATGCATCGAACACGTAAAAAGTACAGTAAGTTGAGCAACTTACTGGTAATACTACTGTAACCTGAGGTACTACAAATAATATACAAGACATAGCGAATGTGTGATGTATGTATATACATCGCACAGCGCCAGTACAAGAAATAAACATACAGAAGTGTATTGTGGACATAATTGAAATGCATATTTTATAATTTTATGTAAAATCAAAATACATCAAAAAGGGCTGGTTGAATACAATAGTATGAGAGGAGAACTTGCTCATCGAGCGGGTACCGTCATACTATTCAACCATCATTATACGGTAAAGTGAAAACAATAGATATTAGCTGTTAATTCAGTATGATTACACACAGAATATCTTCAGCGAATACATAGTGCGATTAAACAGGTTCGTTCCGACTTGTGTTACGGGCTTATGGTTGAGAAATATAGCTTCTTTCAGTCTACCATGAAATAAATTGACTTTTGAATGAAATGAGAAATCTGTGAATTTTTTTAAAATTGTGGTGTTTAAAACTTATTTCTACACAAACTTAACGTGGCTAGGCTTCACCAACGGTCGACTAGTGTAGTTAAATACTCGTATAGTGGGACGCCATAATTTAATTTTGAACATTTAAAATCGAGACTGGGCTCAACATGATTCTGTTAGGCGCCGATATTTCGGAAAAACACTGATATTGCAACATTGACAAATCAAATACAAATTAGTCATAATTTTAAGTCAAGCAGTCTAAATCGTTCTAGGTAACTGGTATCACAAATACTTATACCTACTTTAATGTCGAACAATTGAATGGAGACTGCGACACTCATTTCGAATATTTTGCACTTTTGCAGTATGCTTACTGAGGAAAGATACATGGGTACTCCCACTAGCATAAGCTAAAACTAAATTAAGTTTACTGTTAGTAGTTTGACAAGATAAAAATGTAAAAATATATTTTATTTTATTTAACCGAAATTAGTATCACTGCAAAAATTCATTGAGTAATATTTATTGCGCGCATCAACTTTTTTGGTCATTCCACAGAGTAACAATTTATTTGTGTCCTTTTCATTAATGATACAAATATAAGGGTTAATTTATGTTAAACCTTAAATTCGCATCATTAATTAATAAAAACACGTTACTTCTACGTGGAATGATCCTTTTCATTGTTTCTACATCCAAACCCCTCTTCCAATGTTCAATTTTGTGTACCAAATATACCTTGAAAAATTACTGCAAGAACTGGTTAGTAATCAACATTTGTCAAACGGGCTTATTGAATGTACTCACACAATTTTGAGATCCAACAGCGATTATAGCCATTATAGGACACTTTTAGTTATTGCAATGTGCTTTATCCTTTGGACGCTTTAATTATGTCAAAATATTACATTTGTTTATAGTAAAACGTCCTCAATGTAGGGTCAGCGTCAAAGATACATATTTTTCACAAATCCCAACTAGGGAATGCTCCCGGTACTGATTTTGTATGGCGATAACACGGATTTCCCGGTACTGGTACTAGGTTTATATAGAAAACGAGTACCGGGAGCAAACCCTAATCCCAACGGAATATTGTAAAAAATGGTAGAGATATCTTTGACGACGACAGTACAGTCGAACCAAAATATTGATCTTTCAACGTAGCACCACCACATATGAGAAGTGCTTTGATAATGTTAAGTAAGAGCAATTAGTGCAATTACCCAATCTTTGGCCGACCGCACACAATATCCAAATTTACACCGATGACTAATAAAAATCCTTAGGACGTCTCATCTAACTCGCCATGCACGTAGTCATTCTAATCTACTTTAACTACACTGTAAATCTTCCTCACGAACCAGAAGCAAGCCATAAACCCTATAGTGCCCGTTAGAAGGAAGAACAAGAATACCATTATAAGCGTATACCCGAAGTACAGGAAAGTGGAAGCGGCGTCCTCTATGTTGAGCTTGGTGACGAAGTAGTGGCAGCAGTAGACGAACAGGTAGCCGGCAGTGGAGCCGGAGGACAGGAAGGCGCGCCACCACCAGTGGTAGTCCTCGGCGCACAGGTGGAAGTAGCACAGCAGGATCGTGGTCTCCGAGCACGTGATCACCAGGATCACGAACACGAGGAACAGGAACCCGAACATGTAGTACATCTGTAATTGTGGGAGTGTTGCTAGTTATAGGGAATTATTATAACTGATATAAAAAAACCGACCAAGTGCGAGTCGGACTTGCGCACGAAGGGTTCCGTATAATTATCTATAAAAACGGCAAAAAATCATGTCTGTTGTATGGGAGCCCGCTTAAAAAAATTCTCTGTTTTTTAGCATTTGTTGTTATAACGGCAACAGAAATACATTATCTGTGAAAATTTCAACTGTCTAACTGTCACGGTTAATGAGATACAGCCTGGTGACAGATAAAAACGGCAAAAAAATCATGTCTATTGTATGGGAGTTCCCTTAAATATTTATTTTATTCTGTTTTTTAGTATTTGGAGTTATAGTGGCAACAGAAATACATTAGCTGTGAAAATTTCAATTGTTTATCTATTACGGTTCATGAGATACACCCTGGTGACAGATAAAAACGGCAATAAAATCATGTCTGTTGTATGGGAGCCCGCTTAAATATTTTTTTTCTGTTTTTAGTATTTGTTGTTAAAGCGGCAACAGAAATACATCATCTGTGAAAATTTCAACAGTCTAACTATCACGGCTCATGAGATACAGCCTGGTGACAGATAAAAACGGCAAAAAAAGTTTGAGTTTGAAATTTTATTCTGTTTTTTAGTGTTTGGAGTTATAGCGGCAACAGAAATACATTATCTGTGAAAATTTCAACTGTCTAATAATCACGGTTAATGAGATACAGCCTGGTGACAGACGGACAGACAGACAGACGGACAGGAGAGTTAGTAATAAGGTCCCGTTTTTACCCTTAGGGTGTGGAACCCCAAAAAAATACTGACTTGGACAGCAAAAAAATCTGAGTGCACATTAATGTTTTGACGTGTATTTAAATATAGATAATGGTTATTTTTGTGGTGCCATTAAATACTAGCCTTAGTTATGTCGCTCCATTTAACTTTCATAATACAGTAAATCATAATCAGACGCATAAAAGTTGTCACAATAGTAACTTTTACCAAAGAGAGCCGATCGTTCTATAAACATTGCTATTTACAAAGAACTGATCGAGCGCTTCGTCAGTTAGACCGTCGTAGGAATAAACGTGAATAAAACGAATGTGGAGGTCAAGTTATACTAGGCACGTACACACGGTTAAAACCATAGGTTTTGCAAATGTAACCGAATTGACTGAGCTTTATTTTTAGTGAAATTTGTGTGAGTTTGGTCTATCATCTTCTTTGTCTATGTATATAGAAGAAAATTAGCATAATTCACCTGGCTGGACCACAGAGAGTTGAGGATGAAGAACAGCTGTATGAAGATGCATCCGAACGGTAGCACACCACCCATGATGACGCCGGGCACCGCTTGCGTGTACAGTGACTGTTCGGGAATCTGCCGTGGGATTTGGTTCGTTCGCACTGGGTGGTCCAGGATCTAGAAACAAATAAACGCAGTATTAGTAAGGCTAGATTCTAAATTTCGACTCTATTTTAAGGTAAAAGAGTCTAAAATGCAGTCCTTTTCCTTAAGCTGAGATAAACTTGATGAAAGTTGTCCAGACAGACACTCCAAAGCTCAAAGCTGGTAGTTAAAGAAGGATTTATAATGAAATGGCTGTTGATGAGTCGGTTTATGTTTGAGCAAATAGGATTGAAAATGGTTCACACTCAACCTAAAGTCTGGAAAGTTCACTAACATGCAAAGAGAGGGCATGGATACTCTGAAGAGCCACTTAGTGCTGGTGGGTTGAGAACGCAAACGCTGCCAATGAGCCCTTGCCCCAAAGCATTACATCTGACTGGAAAATCCGGAAAGGCCTTCCAACAGTTCCAACACAACCAATTTTTTTCATATTTCACTTGTTAAAATGTAATATTTAAACGGCCTCCTAGCCTAGTCGGTAGTGAACCTGCATAAGAAGCAGGAGGTCCCGGGTTCGAATCCTGGTCAGGGCATTTATTTGTGTATTCCTCACGGATATTTGTTCCTGAGTTATGGATATTTTCTATGTATTTAAGTATTTATCTATATCTATGTATTATATATATCGTCGTCTAGTACCCACAACACAAGCCTTATTGAGCTTACTGTGGGACTAAGTTGATTTGTGTAAGATTGTCCCTTAATATTTATTTATTTATTAATATTTGGTCCATTGGCCGTCTAGATAAAAGAGGTAGAGGTGGTTAAGAGAGGTATGGGCACTGCGAATGGCATCTCGCTTAGTGTGGTTGGGCACGTTCAGTGAATGTCATCTCGCTCAAATCTGGAGCAGAGCCCGACTGGGGAAGTACCTCCACCTTACAGAAAACCACAGCCAAATAGCACTAGACCCTACTCATAGTGTTGTGTTCCTGCTGGTGAGTAAGGTTGCCAAAGAGCTCAAAGAGGACCCAGTGTGTTGACGATGAGGGACCCTCTTGTTCATTTAGCCGTCAACACAGTGAATCCTCCTTTTTGTAAAGGGTCGGCAACGCGCATGTGACTCCTGTGGCGTTACAGGCGTCCATAAGTTACGGTAGCTGCTTACCATCAGGCAGGCCGTATGCTTGTTTGCTTGTTAGTATAAAAAAAAGATAAAGAAATTAACTATTATATGCATAAATGGTTGATTTAAAAAAACTAAGTATTTTTACCGTAGCGTTCGAAGAAAATGTAGCCTTTCGTGAAATTCGCGCGTTTTGGGAATAAGCCCTCTTAACGGATCACCACTATTTTCGATACACCTTGTATTCTTATCATTAAGGTAATAGCGACGGAAATGCCTTACCTTTTAGCTAAAGCTCCGAGCCTTAGAGCCATAACGTTGTAGGGTTGAGAAAGGGATCGCACCTTGTCATAGCACTATGTTTTATGTAAAAGGTAATAAAGTTGAAAATGCCTTACCCTCTTCCTAAAGCCGAAGTAAGCGCCAATGAAAGTGAGAGGCACGGACACTCCGAACCAAAGAGCCAGCAGCGCCAGTAGGGTAGAGAATGGAATCGCGGCCGATGAGCCCTTGCCCCAGAGCACCAGGTTCATTATGAAGAACAGGGAGAACACCACGCTGGAAACAACAAATGCAATATAGAACACAAATAACAATTGGCTACTTTCCTAAAAATATATATTTAGTCCGTCAGTTAGATTATCAGAAAATATTGGACACGTATTTTTTATTTTGTTTTTCAAACAAAAATTGGTGAAGGGTAACGGGCCATATCCGTTAAAGTTCCGCGTGACGTCACATTTCAGTACAATTTTTAGTATAATGTGACGTCACGCGGAACTTTAACGGGCTATATCTTCACCAATTTTTGTTTGATTGACAAAATAAAAAATACGTGTCCAATATTTTTTGATAATCTAACTGACGGACTAAATAGAATTATATTTTTTTTACCCAGGAAAGTACCCAATTGTTTGATTCGCTTTTGTTTTTGTCTGGTTTTGTACACAATCACTACAAGATCGTCTAAGATTTAGAGGAGGTTCAGGTAGGAAAGCATATCAAACGTTTTGCGAAGCAGTCAGATTTGGATTTTATTTTTTAGTAAACAATAGGTACATTGTCTGTCTCTCAAGCTGTTTTAATATGTATTCTTATATAAGTACGCATTATTGTATATCTTTAAGATCTAATGTATACTGTTTTCAAAAAATAAGTTCCGCCTAGTTTCTTGCCGGTCATTAAACTTCTCGGGTCGGAGGTGTAGGGTTAGAACCGGTGGTAGTTTTCTTCCCTCTGACGTTCATAAGCGCATTGTAACGTGCCTAAATTAAAGAATAAATCTTTTTATCTACACTCATACTGTAAGTACTCTAAAATGCGTTCAAAAACCGTAGACAATGACAAGCATTACAACAAACGATTTAACTATGATAAGTTTCTTATCTGCGGCAGTAACGTAATTTTAACTATGCATGCTCAAATATTGTTAAGCAATGAGTTTCAAATTTGGAACATCGAATTTGATAACATAATGTTACCGCCATGGCCAACTCGATTGGTCCCGCGCGAGCGCCGGCACAATCGAGTAGGCCATGACGGTACAATGGCGGTCATTCTATGGTTTCCGAACAATTAATTTATTATATATAATATGAGTGTAGATAAAGCAGTGTATGCAACTGTACGTAATTAGGCCTTAAAACACTCGTGTGATCTTATTATGAAATTCGCCTGCGGCTCATTTCATAAAACCACACTCATGTTTTAAGGACCCTTATTACGTAACAGTTACATAAACTACTATATCTTTTGTATAGTTGGAACTACAAATCGGGATGACTAAGGTGCGTTAAGGCTGCCTTACCACTGAGGTGGAGATGAGAGGAGGCGTGCGGGAATCAACCAATATTATCCACCGCTCAACCCCGCATCAGTGTAAAGGCAGCCTTACTCTATAGGCGGGTCCAAACCTGACGCACCGCCTCGCAAGGCAGCTCGGCTAGTGTGGACGTGCCTCGCCCGAGGCATTGCGGCCGCGCGTGTGTTTGCCTCGGGCGAGGCACATCCACACACTGCCGAGCTGCCTCGCGCGGTAATTTCCTCGTGAGGCGGTGCGTCAGGTGTGGACCCGCCTAATGCTGTTAGGTGATTTTACAGTGACCCTGTTCTAAGGCTTAAAAATATCTCTATGTACAATCTCCACACGGGAATGTTGACACAATGACACTTGCCATTGTTCGTTACTTAGCCGTGTTACCGATGACCGATGTTACCTACTAGCTGTCAGTTAACATCGGTAATTTACACGGCGAAATTACGAAGAATGGCAAGTAGCCTAACAATCCCGTGTGGTGACTGTATAGTATATGTCAAATCCATATAGTCTTTGAAAAAAGAGACTATAATAGGGTTCAGAAAAAAAAGCATAAACCATAATCTGTGGATTTTTAACCTGGTTTAAGTAGGTGTGCAAAGATACACAGTGGGCCAAGAAAATGTGTAAGTTTTATTAAGATATTGTATGAAGTTCCTGTGCAAAGTTATCCGTTTTCATAGCTCTGGGGATCAATGTTACTCTGCGTCCGTAGGAAACACCTTAGATAACCCTACACGTGGTGCTAAAAGAGTAACAAACTTGGCAGCTGCACTGTCCCATCTGGACATCGCAGCACTCACTGGATTTTCTTCATCATCTACTTTCCCACTACTACTACTCCAGGAAAGAAATTCCTATCTACAGCCTTGGCCAGAAGTGTTGAGCATAGCTCTTTTTTGTTTACAATTTTGATGTTAAGTATTAATTCCCTATCATAACAATGTACGATGACGTAAAATGTTATATTTTATTGATATATCTAGAAAACTTCACTTAATAACACTTTCAAGGTACCTATAAAATATGAAAAGTGGAGGTCCCAAAAATGCGAATTTAGGTCGGTGCGAAAAATTACAAATATTCTATGCAGTTACTACTCACTTCAACAAAACATGCCTGTTCAGTTTGAATTAATTGATAAAATAACTTCAAAAAAGATAGAAACGCCGGTCTAAACTTTCCAGTTTTGTATGAAAATCGCAAGGGTGCTCAACACTTCTGGCCAAGGCTGTATGACCAGTGATATGTAGCCATACGATAAATAAATAGGTCTTAGGTGCAGTTGTGCAGCAATCAATAAAGATAACTCACCCAGGGCACACCATCGAAGTCAGCAAGATGTTACTCTTCCAGCGGCGTCCGCCGAAGCTCTTATAGATACGGGCGCTGACGTAGCCGGCCGCCGCCCCCAGCAGCACCCAGGCGACCAGCGCGCACGTCATCAGGGCGCCGCGGTTGGCCGGCGAGAGGAACCCGAGGCACGCGAACGCGAGCGTCACCAGGGTCATGCCGAACACCTACACACGACCGAAGCATGAACATGGAACAGGACATACATACACTAATATTATACTATAGCGGGAAAGGTGCTCGATCACTCAAATAACACAACCACACTTCTACTGTAATAGTACACTTTATTATGCCAAGCTTGATGCTAAAGGGCACGTAATAAATAGGTACTCAATCATAAACAACTTATAATAGGGAAGATGCAGCTATAATATTTACCATTATTTTGTGATCAAAATGTTGAAAAATTTCCTGTTATGACAACTAATGGGGTTGGCAACTGTTTATAGGATTTGGCTTAAAGGGCATAGCATCCAGGTCAACATTTTTTTTAAACAAGAATTTGACACTGTGTATGAACAAATATTCGAGTGACACACATGAGTGACGTCACAGGAACTGTAGACCCGTTTAGGCGCGAAAATTTAAATTATCAGTTTGTAACAGCAATTTTTGACTATAAATTATAGTATTTTAATTTTTGACTACACTCGTGGTCTATTCTACGTGCCATTCTTTCAAATTGCATCTTGCCTATCCTAATCATACAATTACAATCTCATAACGTGAAGGAAATCCCTCTGACACTCTCGTCTACTGTTTTTACCATAGAGCAACAAATAAACCTACGGTCGTAGACCGGTCTATTAAATGCGTGTCGATTCGCCACAATACTAAATTCCGCCAGTCAGGATATAGTATTTAGGCGACAAATGCGATGTCTTAAAGCAATATACGGATTAAAACGGAGATAATCGTGTTGGTTACTGTTTAAAAACTAAAATTGTTAACTTTTCCTTGCCTGTACATTCAAGAAGTTGCTGTATTTGTGAAAGCCAATAGTCACCTTTTTAAAAATAAACAACCAAAACTAAGACTGCTGGAAAAATATAGGTTTGATAAGATATGCCCAAATTATAAAAATCCTTCGTTTGGGAAACTACGGCGGCTATGAGTGTCAAAGTTTTTAACCATCTTCCTATCGATTTAAAGAAGCCACTGGAAGAATTAAAAAAGTAACTGTATACATGGCTGACAGACAAGTGTTTTTTAGTTTGAACGAATATTTTGCATGTATTAACAATTAAGCTATTACATACCAGTATTTAGTGCATGCTAGATGTAAGAATTATTGCATACCTCACGGAGGTAAAAAAGGAAATACTCTGTAATTACTTCAACATCTATGTAACTCGTTTTCGTTCAATAAATGTTTTTTTACTTTATTTTACTAGTGGTCCGCCTCGTACTGAGGACTCGCGATTTACTTGAAAACGAGATGACCAATATAACAAGACCCTTCTGAAAAAATTTTTTCACCTTCTAGCTCCACAACCCCTTTATCGATCCTGCTCATATCCGAACTCTCAAATTATATGTGTCCCCAGAAAATTTCATAGAGATCAGAAAAACGTTACTAAAGTTATCGCGGAACAAATCCTCGAAATCAAAAAGCTATCGAAATGCCGAGACGTCCCAGTAGCTGAAGTTGTTTGTTCCATAATACAAAGTAAACCTGCCTGTCTGTAGTGTCTGTATGTCTATTATTCCGCGTGACACAGGCATTTAACTTAGAAAAGAGCTGTGTGACTCCAGGGTCGTGGTCAGGAATGGTAAAAAGTGATGAAGATTGAGGCGTTGTTCCAACAACAACTTCTCAAGAAATAGAGAAACAAACTTATTCCACAAAAATGCTCCAGAGTTCTACGAAACATAATGAATTGGTCTGCGATATTTATTCCCAGTATCAGCTATTTGGTATCGCTATTCTTGTAGAAAAAGATTTTTTTTCTAAACCCAATACTTTAAAAAATGCTAAGATTGGACATATTAAAGCCATTTTGACCGCCTTACGTCAAAAATTTAACATTAAATTTTGAACTCTGTCATTATTTATGAAGGTGTTAATTACTTTGTCTCATATATCGCACAATAGCGGTTAAAAGGTTAACAGTGAAATGAGTCAATCGCCGCTTAACATGTTTCCCCAAAACCATATGTGTGGAAGCGTTATCGCTCCGGCCGGCAATTACGAGCGATAAAATCTTGCGCCTAGCGGACTGGGTCAACCGTGTAACTATTTTAATGGCTACGAATACAACTGTATTTTTCCAAATCGGTAATTAATACATTGAATGACATGAATATTCCCTTATAAATTGTATTTCAGTATATCCCTTGTTTTCATTTTAAAACAATAAATAATACTAAGTAAGTGTCGTGGAAAGACACCAAAAGCTGTTTTAACAACAAAAACCGGCCAAGAGCGTGTCGGGCCACGCTCAGTGTAGGGTTCCGTAGTTTTCCGTCCGTCACAGTAAGTGTCCCCACTTAAGAGTTAATAACACCGCCATGTAGGATATGATATGAGAGTTCCTCGTACAGCGACATCTATCGGCAAATTAAGTAAACTATTGCGCGCGAGCTTAAAGTATGGAAGATGATTTTTATGGAATAATTCTTTATTGCGTGAACCGATTTTCCCCGTTTTTACTTTATTTGAAAGCACGTCATTTCATTGTAATTTTGTAGAAATTACAGGTACAATAAACACCTGCTTATACGGTTAAATTACAAACTTAGTTCAGAAATTATTTAGTAATTTTTTTTCAAAAACTATTCATCCTATCAAGTTCAAAATAATGTTCCTAGAAAGTTTTTATAAAGTTCTACTTTTGAGATTTTTTTCATATTTTTAAAACTTATGGTTCAAAAGTTAGAGGGGGGGGGACGCATATTTTTTTACTTCTGGAGCGATTATTTCCGAAAATATTTACATTATCGAAAAATGATTTTAGTAAACCCCTATTCATTTTTAAATACCTATCCAACAATATATCAAACGTTAGGGTTGAAATGTAAAAAAAAAATCACTCCCCACTTTACGTATAGGGGAGATACCCTAATAAAACATTTTTTTCCACTTTTTATTTTACCACTTTGTCGGCGTGATTGATATACATAATAGTACCAAATTTCAGCTGTCTAGTGCTAACGGTCACTGAGATTATCCGCGGACGGACGGACGGACGGACGGGCAGACATGGCGAAACTATAAGGGTTCCTAGTTGACTACGGAACCCTAAAAATGATACTTCTTTTTTGCATAAATTAACCGATTTTAAAATACCACTTGTTTTCATGTGTTCATTATTGTTTTTGAAATTCATTTTTAATTATTGCGATATCTTTTAGCAGATTCATACAAACATCTTAATCAAACAAAAATATGACGTTTTCAAGTCAAAAGTACATCATTGTCGGTTGTCAATGAGGCATTACTGTCATAAAAAATCATTTAGAAATGAACTCTATTATTATGCAGTCTCGATGAGAATGTGATAAGACTTGACAGATTTCCCATAAAAATAATATGGATTAATATGGATTGACACCTATCTCAATCCCATTCTAATCGCGGTTTAGTAATAACAACCGGCAATGATGTACCCTTGACTTGAAAATGTCACAAATATATCTGGAATATGATATGACCCATGCCCTCCAGATCATTTGCCTTTTACCAGTCGATGAGAGTGACCTAAGTGCATTTAATCATTACGCAATTCTGAAACCTTAGCCCATAGCAATAAACATTACAATCGAGTGATACTGATCACATTTAACAAGTATTTTAAAAGATTATTCTTGGAAGCTCTGTTCAATTATAGTTGATTGTGTGACTTATAAACTGGAAAACCCCGCGATAACAATGACGTCGTTTTGCCCGTGATTAATAAAAATGTATACTTGTATGGTTCATGTTTTAAATACCACTTTTAATTTAACTAAAATGTTATATATCGTTACCGTTATCAGGGATGAGCAGGTGATAAGGCATTAACGTAAAGCGAATCGATCAGTCTTTCTAAGTTTCGCATATTAGACGCGCATATTATTATTATTTTCACCTCAGCAGCAGGAACGAGGGTTCTTTGATACCTAAAAACAGTGAGCAAAACTCAATTTTGCTGCGAGCGTGAGACAAAATGACCTTGGTGACCTTGGAATTACAATGTCAATCCGCGCGCGAGGTCTAATACAAATTCGAAATACTCGGAAGCTATTCGTGTTGTCTTTTTCACGTCATTAGTAAATAGAAAGAGACAGAAATATTTTAAACGTCATTCAATCAAATTTTATTTAATTTTAATTCGTATTCTGAACTTTCGATTCGACCCCTGAAACAGAGTCAGAACGAAACGTTCCGAAATGCGCAGAAGTACTAATTTGTAAATATAATTTAAACAAATTTTAATTTTGAAATGTTTAACCATACAACACCTAAAATAAGTTACGTTCTTTATTTCAAGATCAAATAAGTATAAACGGAAAAATTACAAGATTATCATGTGAAAAATATTATTACTTACAACAATCTTTCGTATTGTGATCAAACAGTAGTTACGGAACGCAGATAAAAAAAAGTTGACAAAAGTCAAAATGGCGGTATAGATATTTTAAAAATATTTAATTTATTTTGATAATTTTTTGTGTTATTAACTTATAATTGAGGTTTTTGAACTCAAATGTAAGAATATTATAATAAATACAAGTGAAAAAAGTGACAAAGAAGGATTAAGCATCACCCAGGTTGTATTTTTCCATGTCTTCTCACTGCTGAGGTGAAAAATAGTATGTTCAACATGAGAATAAAGTTATTTACATCTTGTGCTTCTGAGTCCCTCTCTACGCTCAAGATTCTAAATTAGAATCACTCGCTACGCTCGTGATTCTATTATAGAATCTTTCGCTTGCTCAGGACTCAAAATTAGCACTCGAAGTAAATATGAACTTTCTTCTCTTGTTGTACAAATATCTATTATTATTTAAGCCTTTATTTTTCCTTAAATATTTTTATATAATAAAAGTTTTCTAATAATATTATGGTTTGTTTTACTATATTAAGGCGCTAGGCGCTGATTGTGGCCGAAAACTGTTACTTTCTAAGGGATATATCTCAATAACGGGTCATTCAAAAATTTTGAAAAAAATATATGTTATTTACCATTTCATGTACAACATTGTCAACGTTTGAATAAGTCGTGTAACGTATAGTTTCTCCGTTATGTAAATGTAACGAAATGTCGTTTTACGGTTAATTTTGCTTATATCTACTGAACGGCTCATTCGATTTAAAATATTGTTAAACTAAAAAATATGTACTACAGAACACTACAAACTCAACGTAGGATATTTAAATTGATTAAATTTTCTTAAACAACTTGATCATAATTCCACATTTCGTGCGTTATTAGCTCGAAAACGGCGTGAGCTAGCTTTGAGACGAGGAGGCTGTGTCGCTCGTCACTCCGTGCTTCCCTTGTACTACATATACTTGTGCTTGGCCCGTGAGCAGTAATATCGGACTTACTGTGCCTAATAGTACTAGAGCCCACGACCAAAACCATGTCTCATAGCAATACGGCAAAAACCCTATAAAATCGTTAGATTATATGATTCTGAACCCGACTAGGTGTGTAGTAACGGTCGAAAGTGTAGCAACTGCGTGGGAGGCCATTTCTGCTGTGTCAAAAAAAAAGGCAGTCGGTATTATAGCAATACGTCTGATATTGAAAATGTACATAGATTTTATAATTGTATTACGAAATAGTTTGTTTTCAGACATTTTGCGCGTAGCATATAGCCTGAGCGCATTATTGAAAATGTCAACAAATTTAGCCGACCTGTATCATAGCAATACGGATAAAAAAAAATTAAACTTTTCGTATTGCTGCCAGGATTACCAAAAACCTGTTTTCAGACACTTTAAGTGTAGCATATACTCCCAAAAACGAAAATAACGTTTCGGAGTCGCCTGGCCTCAGCGCTTGTTACGCTCCTGCGGCGGGTACGGCTTTTCGCGTGTTACGCTCCTGCCCCTTTCTTACTATTACGGTTTCGGGTAAATACTTTGTTAATTATCATCTAATAAATTCAGGGTCGCAACGTATTCATTGGTTTGTAACAGAGAATTCAAGATGCCTCAATACGATTTTTGAATGATATCTGAGTATCGAAAAGTTGTCTGATAGAGAAGGTGCTACACTTAATTTGTCTGATATAAATTTTTTGCACATGTGGACAACTTATTTTATCATGTCCAACAATTTTCAGACATATTGCTATGATACCGATCGGTAAAATTTGATAACATTTTCAAAACGGTTTCAAAATTTAATGCGTTCACATTTTCGTCTGAAAATTGTTTTGTTCGCATCAAATAACCAAAATTTAGTAATAAAAAAGATTTTCAGACGTATTGCTATGAGACATTTTTTTTGTCTCATTTTTAATTTTTTTAAGTGATTTTACGGGTTTGCGCTACACCACTAACGTCTGAAAAATATGTTTCCGGTATCTCAGAACTATCATTCAACTACAGTCTTCAAATCAGACATATTGCTATGATGCAGTTCGGTAAAATTCTTTGACAATTTTGAAAATTCGGTCAGATCAAACGCTACGCGGAAAATGTCTGATATTGGTATTTTCGAGTTCAGGATAATCGTATCTATCGATTTGATGCGGTTTTGGCCGTATTGCTATGAGACAAAAATTTTGGTCGTGGGCTCTCGTACTATAAAGACTAAATAACTGCAGAGGGTTCATGCGGTGAGGATATAACGTGTCTTCCTGGAATCAATAATGTATAGACGTTTTATCTTTTAAGATAATGTACTCGTATGCATGTTTATGTACGTTTGTATAAAAAGTGTATTTTATTTAGATTATAATACAAGTAAAAAACAAATCAAATAAAAATGGAGAAAAAATAAAAATCATGAATCTCACATTGCTCTGAAAACAAATTTGGTCAATGTTTTAGTAGACGCATGCATCACGCAAAATAGGCATTAGTCGTCGAGTTGCGGAAATCTGCTAGTACTGCAATACAATAGACTAATAATTAATTTAATAAAAAACTCCAAAGAACCGAATTTATTTAAACATATTTATTTAAGAATACCGTGTTCTAAACGAATGTAATATGCGTTTTATTTTAAGATTAAACACAATCTTTAATGTTATACTTTATACTAATTTCTCAAATCTAGAAATTGCGAAGTAAACTGCAAAGGACTGCAGATAAACCGGCCAAGAGAATATTGGGCTATGCTCAGTGTAGGGATCCGTAGTTGCCGGCCTGTTACAATACATCAATTCAAAAGGTAGTCTATAAAGAAATATTTTGTGGCACTTACGTTATTTTACTATAGGCATAACTCAAAAACGGCTCAACCGATTTTATTCCATATAGTTTTTATTGAAAATACGTGATAAGTATTTCAATGGCCTCACTTCCAGGAATTTTCCCAATTTTTTTGGATCCACGGTTCAAAAATCAAAGAGCATTTTAACTTTCGAAGCTATTATTTACGAAAGTATTCGTTTTATCCAAAAGTTGTTTAAGGCATATTCTTCTTGAAAGGCCTATCCAACAATGGGTTTCAGATACTTATTGTTTTACCACTTTGTAGGCGTAATTAAAACACATAATTACTCAAACCAAATTTCAGTCTACTAACTATCACTGAGCAAAGCCTGATTGAGAATCTAATAAAAAATTGCTGATATTTAAGATATTGTCTTCGGTTGCCGCGATAGTTATTCATGAAATAAAACAATTAAAAACGGATTTTATCGCGTGTGTGTGTGTGTGTTTTACTCAATACACGCGATAAAATCCGTTTTTAATTGTTTTATTTCATGATATTTAAGAGTTCAATTTTTGTAAGAATAAAGGAAAAAAGGCTTTTTTTTATACCACGACGCTGGCAAACAAGCATACGACCCGCCTGATTGAAAGCAGTTATAAATCCTATGGACGCCTGCAACCCCAGAAGATTCACATGCGCGTTGACTACCCTATAAAAAACTTTACTATATCGGTGAAATGCAAATAAATACAAATTTTATATTAATTATCAACACAAGTGAATAAATAAATTACTACTAAGGGTTAATACTACCTATCAAATATCTTTAAAAGACCGGCCAAGTTTGTATCGGACCATGTATAATGTAGGGTTCCGTAGAAAGTAGTTTCTTAGAGATAACTCAAAAACGGATGAACCGATAATATGTGAAATAATTTTCGTAGAAAATTAAGTACCAAGCCTTCTTGGTATTTTTTCATATTTTTTAGACTTACGGATTAAAAGTTAGATGGGGGCTATTATATTTAGACTTTCGAAGCAATTATTTCTGAAAATATTGACTTAATAAAAAAGGTTTAAAAATACTCTATATATATATATAAGATATTTTTAAAGCCGTATCGTACAACATGTTCATATTTACAAAAAAAATATTTTTGACATTTAGTTTGGCATATGTATGTATGGAGTGCCTCACCTAAAAGATTTTTTTAGCAATTTAGCCAGAAAATTAAGTAGCGGCACATGAAACACACCTCTAGATAAAATTTCAGTAATATATGTTTTATAATAAAAATGGCTGTGACATACGGACGGACAGACGGACATGTTTCGAAAAACTTTTAAGGGTTCCGTTTTTACCATTTTGGCTATGGAACCCTTAGAAGTGTTTGCGCTGTGTTATATTTTAAAGATCTCTAAATTTAATGGGCTTACAGCTCTCATTTGTATGACGATTTCGTGCATAAATACCGCTCCTTACATGTGCATTTTTACTATTCGCAACTCGCAACAGGCTTAGTTTTGTTAATTTATCGTAATTAAGTGAATTTTTACGGTTAATATTTAAAATCGCAACAAAAAAATAACCATCTATTAAGCTCACTTGCACAGCAAAAAAATCCAAATTCACATGAAAACACCGCTTTGATGTGCATTCAGTTTTTTTTGCTGTACTAGTACAGTATTTTTTTTTTTCTGATATGCGGAATATTTTTAACCATATTTCGTAAATTCATAAATATTTTGCCGCTCACTGTACTTCAAATTCAAAATCTAGGTTTTCATTTTTTTACATAAAAATCTACTAATCGAGATCGTTATACTTATCTTATCTTATTTAGTAGCATTCCTAAAAAATGTCACCGTAGTACTTAATCACAGTATTCAAATCACAAAACATCCACAAAAGGATTAGGTATGATTATTATAAATCTGCCCGCGCGCCTCTGAGTAAAGTCATATTCTTTGAACATTATTGCGGTGCATCGCGGCGGATTTACGCACGATCGCAATGAGAAGGGTACGCGGGTGGCGCGGGTAGAGAGCGCCCAAACGCTCAAGGACACTCCGGCGACAATCGTCTTAAGGACCCCTGTCGGGTATAGGCCTCCTCCATATCTTTCCACCTTTCTCGGTCTCGGACGCGTATATAGACGTGTCAAAAGATAAATGCGAAATGGCGCATGTTTTGAGGGTTGGGCGCCAATTGTAACCCCTCAAAAATCAGAACTGCTAAAACGATTGCTAATGGTCACTTTTATTAACCCCCAACGCAAAAATAGAGGGGTGTTATAAGTTTAACGTGCCTGTCTGTATAACGGATGAACCGATTTTCGTTTAGTTTTTCAACAATAGAATCCCTTTTTTACCTGTGCCCCGGACCCAAGGAAGACGGCCAGCAGCATACCCCGTCGCGGTGGTCGGAACACATCTCCATGGACCAGTTTCCAACCAAACTCTTCCTGTTGGGCAACAGGAAAAACTTATCATGTAATTTGCTAATATAGTTTGAATAATAAACGGATTAGTAGCTGTTTCATTTCAGTGCTGATAATTATATTTTATTGTTTGGTAGGATTAGGCATTTCTGTTTTCGTAAATTATACACTTAACAATGATAACTTTAAATGTTTAATAGTAGCTCTAAAATTTACTTAATTTCCTTACCTATGTCAAGCAATAAGATACTTTATCTCGTAAAAACTTATCTGCAATTCCATATTACTTCAAAGTTTAGTTCTATTTCAAAAAATACAGACATACTTATTAAACCTAAAAGTTACAGTCATTAATTACTACCGTCCCTTGTCGTTTCCGGTGCAAAAGTGCCCATAACGCTCGCGGCATTACCGCGCTGGATAATTTCAAATAACAACTCAACGTATACCAATAAATTGAGTATATACTCAAGATGAATGAAACCGAGTTACTTTATAAGGAATTTTCAAATCTCTTTAGTATATAACTAACATAATAAGCTTCTTACCTGAGCATCCTCTCCGCACTCCATCTGATTGTATCTCGCGATATCCTTATGAAGGGTCCTCAACAATATCATAGCAACCATTCCACTGAGGAACAGCACTATCACCAAAGAATTCAAAATTGAGAACCACTGGATATTCGTATGTGGCATCGATTCCAGGATGTAATCCCATCGGGAAGACCATTTGATGGTGTTGTTCCGATGGAAGGTGACTCGGTAGGAGTATGTGATACTGAAGGTCTCGTCTCCGGTGAGTGTGTTTGGTATTTCGAGGGGCGCTCGAGTATTGCAGTCGAGTTTTTCGAGGTTAGTATGCCGGATGCTGGCTGGTTTGATCTGTGGGAAACTTTTGTATTGGATTTAAATAGTTCAAGGACAACTGCTATTCTTATTATAACCCCTAGAATTTATTTCATTATTGATTTATTCATATTTTATTAATATGATAATGAATCGCATGTTACGTCAGACTTTTATAAATAAAAGTTATTCAGTCGCGTACAAGAAATTGAAGTAAATAATAGTATTTTGTAAATAATAGTATTCACAAAGCTTGCTGATGATAGTATGATGAATTTTATCGACGAATCATTCCCCAAACCATTTTGTTTTTTAACCATTTTTAAACTGCACCCCTTTACAGTTCTATGTATTTCTAGTTACTAGTTATGGATCTAATAATGTAGTTTAATAGAAAATTACATTCATTTACTATTGACATGCATTACTTCAAATTAAATAGGGGTATTTCATAACATGTGACCTTAGAAATTTCCAACACCATTTATTTTTCCACACAAATATAGCAATCAGGGTAAGCAAATAATTGGCAAGGGCAGCATTTACCATAAACCTATACACCATACAAGTAGTGATTTTCATCCAAAACAGAAAGACGCATTTATTCGTCTTAACATACCAAAGTGTATGTAACCAAACTAAAGAGTGTCAATAGGTAGGTCCACACATGCTTCGCGGCCTCGCGAGGAGATTGCCGGGTCAAGCAGCTCGGGCTGTGTAAAACTGTAAACGCGCCTCGTTCGAGGCCGCTCGCACGCTTCCCGCGCGGCGAGACTAGTCTACACTGCTTGAGCTGCTCGAGCGCCAATTTTCTCGCGAGGCTGCTCGACCTGTGCGGACACGCTTAATTAATATTCAGTATTTTCCTAAGTATATAAAATTAGGTGATTCCCTACTTTACCTTAGCGGAGATAATCCTGCCACCATTCTCGCCGAAGCCGACCCCCCACTCCTCCTCGGCCCCGCTGTGGTAGGTAATCTCTATGTCCACGTGGTTGAACAGGAAGTAGGCACCGACCGAGGCCTGATTACCAGTTACGATTGGTGTGCACGTATCCTGGACGCAAATTTTATTATTAAGCTCTCTTAATTAGTATTATAAACAGAAATCGGATATTCATATAGATATAAACCTTAAGTTGGCAATAACTCAAACATTTAAGCAAACATGGAGTAGGCTTCTAAATTAAATTATCTGTTCACGTCTGTATCACCGTCTCTTTCTTTATATTAACTACTTAACAGAAAAACTTGCTAGTTCTTATCAGTTTAGTTAAATAGTCTCGTAAATTGCAGGTAAATTAAATCTAATAGTTACTACAACATGGAAAATAACTTTAAATAAATAACAAAGAAATTATGCGTTTTGAAAGCCTTGTTACAAAATTTAACAAGGAAATTATCAAGGGATTAATCCTTGAAATTTTATTTGAAAAAATCAATTGAATCCATATTCATCCGATTATCTGATAATTATTTTTATAACCCCCAACGAAGTATAGCTTAAACAATTTTGATAAAACTTTTCTAAGGACTGTTGTTACAAATTTGCTTTCATTAAGAGGCTGACAACACCCGATGACCTTCAAATTGACTTTACTCAAACAGGTTTTAAGTTATAACTACTTGTTTTGAGAAACTAAAAAAATATATGTTATTATTCATTATATTTGGAAGAACTTCGTTAATTCCGATACACGATTGGACGAAATCAGCTCGAAAGAAATAATTCCAAAGTTACAATTTAAAATTTGCATCGTATGTCTTTAGTTTCTTGACTTATACGTCTGTAACTAAAGACAAAATCCCACCGCACTAATACTAAAAACTTCGTTGTTTTATATTTCTCAATTAATGCGTAGTTTTTTTTAATTCAACATTTTGCAAAATTTGCAATGAGCTCCCATACTAATCGTAACAGAGTGTTTCTCTTTCACCCGCGTTGAAAAAGATAGGGAGGGAATTTAGCTGTTGTCAACCCCTTAAAAAAAGCATTCAAATTTGTTCACCCATTTAAGTGTTATGTCATTCAAACTTATAACACCCCTCCTTTTGTGTCTTGGGTTAAAAACCAGAGTGAAATATATTTATATGTGAAATGATTATTTCAAAATGCCAAGCTCTGGTCCTAGGTATTGATATTGTCCACAGAACTTGTTGTTTGGTCTTAAATTTTACTAGTACACACAATAATCTTATTAAAAGACAATCCATGGTACAGTTATTCTGAATGTATCCTACAAATGTGTAAGCCCATTGTACCAAAGAGAGTTGTACATTATGGGAATGATAACAACACAAACTATTGTTTACTGAAATGCCAAGATTTGTATCTATCTCACATACCTGGGTCTGTAAAACCATCCAAACAAATGGTTAGATTACACACATTCCACATAAACTGACAGAGTATTTAAATAAATATTATGGTACAATCTTACACAAATCAACCTAGTCCCACAGTAAGCTCAATAAGGCTTGTGTTGTGGGTACTAGATGATGATATATATAGCTAAATACTTAAATACATAGAAAACATCCATAACTCAGGAACAAATATCTGTGATAAACACACAAATATGTTTGTATCAACACAAAACGCAGTGTGTATAGGTTCATATTCTTATGTATCACTTGTTTTTTGCCAATAACATTCAGCCACCATTTAAAACAAATTGATATTACTTTTTTATATTTCTTATTTAACTATTCAAGGTCATTTCCATTGTAACAATAATAGATAAGACTCCCAGATGATATATATTTAGTTACATCTTTAATGGGGAACACGAAATGGCGATGATGCAACGGTTTCTCTTATGATAAGACTCCCAGGTTTTGTTAGTTCCTCGAAGCAGGGGAGGGGTAGGGCTAAACGATTAATGCAGTGTTGCAAGCTCCCGTGATTGGCCTTATCAGTGGCAGCATTATGATAAGCTTGTAGAAGTACACCTAAACCTAGCGCCTGATCTTTGTCTGTCTGTCTGTTGCTTTTTCTTTCAAGTCTTTCCCTATTGTTTCTATTAAGACACTTTCTCATCTGGTTTTTTGTTGCTTATCATTAGAACTATATAGTATTAAAAATTAAAAACTATCTTACCAAATCCCTCCTGACTTGGCAGCCCATCGGGAAGCCGGTGCTGCAGTAAGTCTTCTCCTTGTCCACCAAGTAACACCAGGTCACCGGCATATTGTCCAGGATCCAATGGTGCTGGTAATACAGCGCCATGCCCATCTTCAGCAGGTTCAACTTCTTCAATGACTCCGGGTTAGATGCTTTGTAAGTCTTCGTACACACAGCTGAACAACCAACATTATCCATAAAGCTCAGCTTGTACGGACTGGGCCTAATTCGCTCCCCGAAAACTACTTGTCCGAGATTCTCTACAGGAGATTGAGTCTCATCTGTTGTGCAGAAATCGAAGTGGTGATATTCAAATGGTATCACTGACTCTTCCGTGTTTAATCTGTTCACGTACAAAGGGATTTCATTCTGAAACAAAATGTTATTGCAATAATTTCTGTTTGATATGATTCAACCTGTTTTTACGAGGAAGCTTTGCAATTGGTAATTCAGTATTATAATTACCGATGTAAGAGTATAATTAGCAGCGCGCTATTCATCTGTTATCACGAATTGTACAGCTAGAAGTAATAAATCCGATCATGAAATTGACAAATCGTGCATTGAAGGCTTATACGATTCATAACTCCTGGGCGTATGCACCGAATTTCACATGTAGTGTTATACTCACTTTGCAAGTATTTGCGTTATCCTCGCCGGTTTTACTGCAGTAATTTACTGGGGCTAAGCCGGGTAAATAAAACGTTTTTACACATGTCAAAAGCGACAATGCGCAAACGAAAAACGACAGCTTAGACATGATGATATTCCTTTACTATAACACCAAAAAACTAACTAAATTGCAGTGACACGCAAAATTACAGTCCACATAATCAATCTTTACGTGTAGCAGACGAATTAATGCTTGAAAAATATTGTTTTTCCTTTTTCAGACGATTTATCTGAAATCTTTGCACTGCACGATACTGGAAAACGTCACCACAGTAAGTGTTGCCAGTCGTGGAACGTGGAAATATAAATATGTCATTATATTTTCCCGTTTCACTCAAATGGCGTTTAAAGTTCGATCACGCTCAGTCGCTCGCCAAGTCTTACATCGAAATATTGTAATGCATCAAGTGCGAAATTATCTTTTGGATCAAATCGTTCATAATTAGGGCACTTTGTTCATCTTCTGGGCAAATTGGCCTATTCCGGACCGTAATCATTAAAAAATGTATTGTACTGTCTTAAGACATTCTGGAATAGTTTATTCTAAACTAGATAAGATGAAATATATGCCGAATCATATAAAAAATTATAACTTGTTGAAACTCGCCTCGAACTGAGAACTCGCGATTTCCTTGCAAACGAGAAGACTAGTATAACAAGATCCTTGTGATGATTTTTTCGCGCCTTTTAGCTCCCTGACCCCTTGGTCGATCCTGCTCATATACGAACTCTCAAATTATAATATGTATCTTTGCTACAACCCCAACATTTTTCATGAAGATCAGAAAAGCGTTACTAAAGTTATCGCGGAACAAACTCTCAAAATCAAAAAGCCATTGAAACGCCGAGACATCCCACTAGAAAGAAGTTGTTTGTAAGAACTTGCTTCGCTTACGCTCCGCTCGTTCGATAAAAAAATACCAAAGTTGGGGTAGGTGCTTAATCGTTCATTTATTGGTGACTTAACCCTACTAAGGTTCTCAATTCGTTGAGATCTTTGTTTTGGCTATTTTTTATGTTTCTTCAGCGGTTATTCGAAGACGGCTGGGGCCCGTTTCTCAAAAGCTTGTAACTTGTAATACAAGCGGATGTCACTTTTGCTAGACAGGGACTTCCGCTTATATTACATACAAGTTACAAGCTTTTGAGAAATGGGCCCCTGGACCAATTACGAAAATTCTTTTTAGGGTTCCGTAGTCAACTAGGAACCCTTATAGTTTCGCCATGTCTGCCCGTCCGTCCGTCCGTCCGTCCGCGGATAATCTCAGTGACCGTTAGCACTAGAAAGCTGAAATTTGGTACTAATATGTATATCAATCACGCCGACAAAGTGGTAAAATAAAAAGTGGAATTTTTTTTTTATTAGGGTACCTCCCCTATACGTAAAGTGGGGAGTGATTTTTTTTTTTCATTTTTCATAACGTGTGATATATTGTTGGATAGGTATTTAAAAATAAATAGGGGTTTACTAAAATCATTTTTCGATAATGTAAATATTTTCGGAAATAATCGCTCCAGAAGTAAAAAAATATGCGTCCCCCCCCCCCTCTAACTTTTGAACCATAAGTTTTAAAAATATGAAAAAAATCTCAAAAGTAGAACTTTATAAAAACTTTCTAGGAAAATTATTTTGAACTTGATAGGATGAATAGTTTTTGAAAAAAAATTACAAAATAATTTCTGAACTAAGTTTATAATTTAACCGTATAAGCAGGTGTTTATTGTACCTGTAATTTCTACAAAATTACAATGAAATGACGTGCTTTCAAATAAAGTAAAAACGGTGAAAATCGGTTCACGCAATAAAGAATTATTCCATAAAAATCATCTTCCATACTTTAAGCTCGCGCGCAATAGTTTACTTAATTTGCCGATAGATGTCGCTGTACGTGGAACTCTCATATCATATCCTACATGGCGGTGTTATTAACTCTTAAGTGGGGACACTTACTGTGACGGACGGAAAACTACGGAACCCTACACTGAGCGTGGCCCGACACGCTCTTGGCCGGTTTTTGTTTGAGAGAGTTTGATACCTACTTGACAGTTGGTCCCATTGTCATCAGGTCAGGATCTGATGAGATCCTGGATAGATCTAGGGAACTCTTCAAATATTATTGGTAAACCCATTAGTGATTTGAGTACTTTTTACAGTATCGAGGGCATTTGCTCTTGGGAAGGTGGAGTAGCCGTGAAACCGATTCTTTTTTGTTTAAAATGAAATGAATCAAATAAGTATTGTAATAAAATAAAATATTATGATTTATGTTTAAATGATCTCTGTTTTTTTCATCGACGTAAACAAAAATGAAGGTGAGTGATGTTCATAGTAAACAAAACTGAAATATGGTCCTGCACCTACACACTTGTAAAATGCTACACACCGCTATAATGTATGTGCATCATGGGCAAAAGAGATAAACCTATATAGTTAACACGGGTATGTAAGGGAGATCTCCATATTTTGCGCATTGCACAAAGTGTGACTGAGAGACTCTGCCACACGAATAATTCAATATAGGTGCCGGAACCTATATTTGAACCTATATTTTTATATAAATCAATGTTTTTTTTACTTTTTACTATAGTAGGGTGATTGTGCTAGTTTCCCGTCGGTCCAGTTTACTGTCGTCCGTCAACTTGAGAAATCTGCACCAAATACATGGATATTTGGTGCAGATTTCTCAAGTTATCCATAGATTTCCCCATGGAAATCTTTATAAAGTCATTTTTTTTTATATAAAGTTTATTCTTTAAGTAGCTATTTTTTTAAATTTAAGAGTTTATTTTGGGTAAAACTTGAATATAAATGTATAAATAAGTATGGACGGAAAACTGACATAATGTGGCCAAATGGATGAAAACTAGCACAATCACCCTATATTTAACTAAATACGATATTTTCCGTATTACCTACTGTACAATTTTTTAACAACCAATATTTGACGGCTGTCATTTCCATACAATTTATAACCTAAAACGCAAAATATGTATGTGGATGACAGCCGTCAAATATTGGTTGTAAGAAAAATTGTACAGTAGGTACACAGATTTCATCGATATAGTTACCTAGATCACGTCATAACCTAACAGAATTAGCCTAAAGGGTCCGTTCTAAATTTAAGCTGCTAAAAAACTAAACTTTACTAGGTACTGATTTATTAAAACTTATACAAAATATATAACTTAGAATTAACAGCTCTATTGCGTAGAGAGTTGGCGGGTCCGCAAAGACTTTTTATCTACGCTGACGAGGTTCCCCGTGTCATCATCCAATGATATTCCACGAGCGAAAGCCGAGATCAGACCGAGCGCTGGCGCCGGCTTGTCTGCGGGCACCATGTGTCCGGCGCCGAGGACCATCACTTCAGTCAGGTTACCAGCTGTTTTCACGTATCTGAAAATAAGAAAGATTATTTTAGTATCAAATTGGACGGAAATTAATTAGGTACACCGTAAACTACGAAGGCTGAATTGTTAATTTAGTTATTAATACAATGGTCGCTTTTATACTTTATCTTGACGTGCCACGGCATGGTTAAACTCTATAGTTAGTCAATAGTTCAACTCTATAGTTTATAAGTTTTGCTTTAGAATAACTATTATCTATCAATTAAATTGTCCCGCACCAACTTACAAGTCTCTGCTTGGCCCTATGGTTGACTGGTAGAGAATGCCATTTGGCATTAAATCCGCCATTTACACTATCACTGTTGTGGAATAGAGTTTAAATAAAAAAAATATAGTTTCTTTCATAAATAGTGAAAAGTCTATAGCCTATGGTCGATTTATGAATGAAACCAGAGTTTTACCGTGCCGTGGTACGTCACGATAAAGTATAAAAGCGACCAATGTAGGTACATGATATGGGTACGTCGGAGTCAGGACAGTAAGTAATATTATTGAACTTTGTTCAACTTTGAACTTGAACTTGATTGAACTTTGTTCAATAATATTACTTACTGTTAATAGTTTTTGTTCTTTAAAATATACTAACAGCAGGGTATTTATTTATATCTATGGTCAGAAAATATAGGAACTATGTAAAGCCTGACCAGAAATATATGATTATTGTCAAGAGGGCGCTATTATTCTCATTTATATGGCAACAGTTCAGTATGCCATAGAGCGTATTATTTCTCTAAGGTATAGTGACATCTTGATTTGTTTACCTGTCAGCTCTAATGTTAATTTGAAAATGTTTCACAGCGAAATTTACAGCTTTTTATTACTACTTTTATGTATTATTTACAGCTTTTTATTACATACACTATTTACAATGTTTCGCTCTTGACTATGAATAATTTTGGAATATTTTTGTCTTTTATTATTTAATATTCAACACTTTACTGTAATTCAAATAAACCGCGACAATGACACTGAAAGCCTATCACATGCACTCACACATACATATCATTCTGTCAGTAAAATGATTGCCAGTGCAAGAAATTAGTTCCAATGAAATTCCGCAACATGGCGCATGATCATATATTTCTGGTCAGGCTTTACACCAGCCAACGGCAAAAATGCCCCACCCTACCTTTATAAGGTCTCATAAAGTAGCATATTAACAAACGATGTTTCGATGGTGAGATGTTTCTGAGTTTCGGAAAACTCTGCATCCATCATCTTATCTTAGCGCCGCTCGAGAAATAATAAATAGTTGTGCAGAGTACAGATATCTTCTCTGATGTTCATCGTCTCTTACCCAGCCAGTTTCTCGTCGTGATACCACGGGTTGCGTCTCGCGGTCTTGTAGGTTTTCGTACCGGAGAAGTTAAGACAGTTGTACGTGTTCACCGACGGGTGGTACGCCACTATGATGTCCAGATGTCCACTGTAATTGAAATTAATAATACTTTAAATACCTGGAAGAGGTCAAAGATTATGTTGTAGATCTAGAATACTCTTATTGGGTATAGAACTGGGCCTCCAAAACTGCCAGAAGGCAGTCTTTAGAATAAAACCTTGACTGCCTAAATGCTTTCAACGTGTACGAGTATATGAGTAGGTAGATTTTGGTTAAGATTATTACAAAGAGCAGCGTACCTAGCTATTACCTAAACTAGATACCTACTCCTAGATGATAGGTTAAAGCTACAGCCCAATTCGACAACCTAAAAATGTCAGTCGCTAGAGAGACCACTTTGCATCTTGTTATCCACGTGTCACAGTTTGGCATTATGGAAAAGGGGTTCAGTATTATTAATTGGTCTCCGCTGACATGACGATGACCAAGCTTAATCGGTAGTGTAGTGGTAGTCTTACTTATAGAGCATGACCCTGTAGTTCTCCAACAGTTCCTCCAGCCACGCCTTAGCGCTGTTCATGAAGTCTGGCACCAGCTTTCTGTACACCACGCCGACGGACGTGAAGCTGGTGTTGCCGACGTGGAGAGCACGACGCACTTCGCTGCGCTCGAGGTATTCGATATGGGGGCCGCCGATACCGATGTCGGTTTGGAGGAAATTGTATAGATTGTCCAGGTGGGAATGGTGCAGGAATGTGCTTAGGACGTAGTTGTAGTACTAGAAAAATAAAATAGTTTTTAAATAATGAACTAATTGTCTAATAGCACTAATAAGTACCTAATGAACGTCGGTTTCGCCAGACTAAATGACATAGGGGCGCCCGGCTTCTGGTTTGCCTTAACCGTCCAGAGTGAGGTCAATAGAGCTAGTGGAGAGATGTCTATACAAATATATTTAAAATCCAGTGATACATTTCATGATCATGTGTTCGGCATACGCTTAATTCCCAATTCCCAAATGTCCGTAACACTAGTTCCGTGTATGGGAAAAATATATCCCCAAAAAAAGCGGAGAAAAGGACTCCCTTAATGTGGGCCCCTGCGCTACTACATGCACATATCGTCGGTCACAAGTAATTGAACTTATTATAGTCGGACGGGAGTATATTTCTGTGCGCGCATCTGTAAGTAAGTACCCCTCTACAAGATGTCGGTGAGAAAAAAATCGAAAAATGTATATGTGTTATATTATCATTTGGGTTAAAAATTCGTGAATCTTACCGCATAAGCCTTGACCATCTCTCCATTATTGATAAACTGCGTAACGGCCAGTTCCAGGTGTTTCATGGAGTCGGCTACGTTGTCGTCCACCAGCCCGATCTCGCGGACGAAGTAGCTGTAGCGCTGCAGCGACAGCGGGTCGATGAAGCCGTTACCAATAGCCAGGCCCTGGGAAAAATTACATTTGAATGATACAATTCACTCAGGTAAACTCTACTCACTCAGGTAAATCAGCTACTACTAGCCTACTATAATTTAAGCAATATTGCACGTTTGTCATTTCTCGATATGTTAAATATACCTAAGGCACAAACAGTAGTATTATTTTTCCCGACTGCCGAAGGAACTAGTCCTCCCCTGTTTAAATATAATTCGCGCTGTAACGTTCCGCGTCCTACACTGCATCTCCGACACTTCGTGACCTCCGGAGGTCAGGTGACGTTTTCTATACAAAATGAAGAGTCGGAAGTGTAGTGTAGGACGCGGAACGTAACAGCGTGAATCATCCTTTACACCACTCGTAACAGCCGGGGTATGTCCTTAAACTACGTCCGGACTTAGGTATGTCCTTAAACTATGCCAAAAAGAGAGGTAGTATGGGCACTGCGAATGGCATCTCGCTTAGTGTGGTAGGGCACGTTCAGCGAATGTCATCTCGCTCAAATCAGGGAGCAGAGCCCGACTGGGGAAGTACCTCCACCTTACAGAAAACCACAACCAAATAGCACTAGACCCTACTCATAGTGTTGTGTTCCTGCAGGCGAGTAAGGTTGCCAAAGAGCTCAAAGAGGACCCAGTGTGTTGACGATGAGGGACCCTCTTGTTCCTTTAGCCGTCAACACAGTGAATCCTCCTTTTTGTAAAGAGTCGGCAACGCGCATGTGACTCCTGTGGAGTTACAGGCGTCCATAGGTTACGGTAGCTGCTTACCATCAGGCGGGCCGTATGCTTGTTTGCCACCGTTGTCGTATTAAAAAAAAAAACCTTTGTCCATCTCTTTTCTGATTGGCATCTGTCATATACTGAATGCGCTTGCGTTTCCCTCGATCATTAGCGGCGCATTCAGGGTACTTCTGTCTCGGCAACTGCTGAAGTGTTGTGTACAGTCACCGGCAATAGTATCTTCCTACACGAAGGCCGCAAAAATATGTGACACGCTCTTATGGCCTTACAAATAAGAGTGTGTCACATGTTTTTGCAGCCTTCGTGTAGGGAGATACTATTGCCGGTGACTGTACAAGGTGTAACAAAGGTCCTGGTGATCCTTTTAATGCCATAATTGGTATAGTATTATAATTCTAAAAATGTAATAAATAAAAATTCTCGCGAAAAAAAAATGGTTTTATACCTATTTGGAAGGTTGGCCGGTAGGGACGTGTCCTATATAAAAAAAATCGCAGAAAAAAAAAACTACTTTTTTTTATTCGCAATACGGTAATTATGCCCTTAAACGGATCACCAGTATATTTATTACACCCTGTATAGGTTCTGAACGTTATGTTCCAACGTACCTGCAGATTGATTGGCCGCTCCTGGTCCTTCTCCCTGTTCCACGGTATCTGTATGCCGATGGACGGGATGTGCTTGCCGGCGTACGACTCCCCCGCGATCGTCAGCGGCGCCTTCCTCCATTCAGGGAACATTAATTGTCAGGAACCTATGAAGTGCTATGTATAGGTTCTCAGCGCTATGTTCCAACGTACCTGTAGATTGATTGGCTGGTCTTTGTCCTTCTCCCTGTTCCACAGGATCTGTATGCCGATGGACGGGATGTGCTTGCCGGCGTACGATTCCCCCGTGATCATCAGCGGCCCCTTCCTCCATTCAGGGAACATTAATTGTCAGGAACCTATGAAGTGCTATGTATAGGCTCTCAGCGTTATGTTCTAACGTACCTGCAGATTGATCGGCTGGTCTTGGTCCTTCTCCCTGTTCCACCGTATCTGTATGCCGATGGACGGGATGTGTTTGCCGGCGTACGATTCCCGTGTGGTCGTCAGCGGCGCCTTCCTCCATTCAGGGAACATTAATTGTCAGGAACCTATGAAGTGCTATGTATTGATTCTCAGCATTATGTTCCAATGTACCTGCAGATTGATTGGCCGCTCCTGGTCCTTCTCCCTGTTCCACGGTGTCTGTATGCCGATGGACGGGATGTGCTTGCCGGCGTACGATTTGCCCGTGATCATCAGCGGCCCCTTCCTCCATTCAGGGAACATTAATTGTCAGGAACCTATGAAGTGCTATGTATAGGCTCTCAGCGTTATGTTCCAACGTACCTGCAGATTGATCGGCTGGTCTTGGTCCTTCTCCCTGTTCCACGGTATCTGTATGCCGATGGACGGGATGTGTTTGCCGGCGTACGATTCCCGTGTGGTCGTCAGCGGCGCCTTTCTCCATTCAGGGAACATTAATTGTCAGGAACCTATGAAGTGCTATGTATAGGTTCTCAGCGTTATGTTCCAACGTACCTGCAGATTAATTGGCTGGTCTTGGGCCTTCTCCTTGTTCCACAGGATCTGTATGCCGATGGACGGTTTGTGCTTACGATACGACTCCCCCGCGATCATCAGCGGCGCCTTTTTCAGTTCAGGGAACATTATCAGGAACTGCTGAAGTGCCGTGTATAGGTTTTCGACGTAATCTTCCAAGGTACCTGTAGATTGATCGGCTGGTCTTGGTCCTTCTCCCTGTTCCACAGGATCTGTATGCCGATGGACGGGATGTGCTTGCCAGCGTACGACTCCCCAGCGATCGTCAGCGGTGCCTTTCTTAGTGCGGGGAACATGGTCAGGAATTGCTGAAGTGCTGTGTATAGGTTCTCACCAATCTAAAATATTGACATAAGTTTAATTTTACCTAACTAGGTACTACTTAAGCTAGGCAGGTTTCGTAAGTCCAAAGATTCGTTTTAGTAATATGAATTTTAATAATGAAATTGTTATTGTTAGAGGTAAAGCAATGAGGTGAACTGAACAAGGAGTCAAAGTATCTGCCTACTATCGGCTTTTTAAGAGTCAAAAAGAAAGTATATTGAATAATCTTTCTTCCCCTTTTTTCCCCCGTTTTTATTTAATTTAATACCAATTTTACTCCCACAAAACGCCGGTGGCCCTATTTCACCCAAGAAAGTGATAGAAGGGTGACTGTCATATGTCATTAAGTCTATATAAATTAACTCTGTTTTAATGTAGGTATATGGTACCTAACTCTCACTTTTATGAAAAGAGACAGCAAGAGCCCCACTAGATCCCGATAGCTTTTTGCGTAAATGTCGCAACAACTTTGAAATTTAAGAGTTTTTGAAGTAAAATAAGCTGTGTAATATCTATCTATCTATAACAGCTTTTACAGCTCCCGTCTTCGGACATAGGCCTCCTCTCCATACTCCATCCTATCCGTGTAATATAGGATGATTTTTTAAACCCTTAGCTATACAAGGTAAATTCGAAATCGCAAAATATTTTACGACTTTCCTATTGGAACGCCAAAATATTTTAGGTATTTTGGGGTTCGTGCCGTAGCAAAAGTTGTTTAGTATGACCTACATAATGGGTATGGGTTGAAAAAAAAACACCTGTAAATAGGTAATAATTACCGTAGTTTGATTAGTTGCATACCCTCGATCATCTGAAGTGAAACTGAAGCCTGTGCCGACGGGGTTGTCAATGAACAGCAACGAGTGGTTCTTGCCCCAAGAATATTTTATTTCTGTAAAAAATTAATAAATAAAGAAATTTAATAATAATTGATATGTCTTCTTATATAACTACGCATTACTGTGTATCTTTAATATCTAATGTATTACTGTTTTGAAATAATAACTCCCGCCGAGTTTTTGCCGGTCATACATGATACTACTCGGGTCAGAGGTTAAAACCGGTTGTAGTTTTTTTTTGGCTCTGACGTTCATAAGTGCATTGCCAATGCCAAATTATATATCATGCAAACCTGACCGAAAGCAAATCATTATAGCCCTTGGCTTTAGCCGGGTTATAATGTTGTATAAATCTCATTATAACCCTGGTTAATAATGTGATTTCACTTCATAGTTCTTATTGTTATGTACATAAAGTCTAATTTCGTAAAGTCCGCACGGCAGGGATCGGAAACCGGTTCTATTTTCAAAACGTTCTCGGTTCAATAACCTAGACCGTTCTCTGAAGCGTTCTCGTTCTCGGTTACCAGTTAGAACAATGTTTTAGGAACGAACATTTCCCGAACGAACAGTTCCCAAAAGAACGATATAAAACGTTCTTTCAATAGCGCTCTTTGTTCTGGTTACCGGTATTTACAATGGTTTTGGGAACGAACATTTGTAAGCTCGTATCGTTCTCAAGGAACGTAAAAAGAACCGTTCTTTCGATAGCGTTCGACTTTGGAAAAAACATTCGCTGTATCGTTCCCGAGGAACAATATTAACCCGTTCTTTTGAATTCAACAGAAATGAAATAAGTCGTCATCGCCAACCAATGAGCGTTAGTTATTTCAGTGTATGCCTCAAGTTAAGTACCTACGAGTATTTTCGTTTTACTAGGCAGCGACGTCCATTATTAGTTCGAACTTAGACGTGAACTAGCGTGGAGGTTGGTTTGGTTGAGATAATTTTATTGGCTGATTGCTTTTATATTGGTTGTAAAATACAAACTGCGTAAGAACTTTTTGTGCTGCTGCACTGCGTCGAGAAACCTGGTCCATGTCAAGTAAGTAGGTATTTATATCAAAATAAATTTTATACTTTCATAAAATATCCGAGAAGTGAGTAGGTTTATGTGCGTGCGAAGACACTTTATACGTCCCTGGTCGCTCCAAGTTCAATTATATTTTTGTGTAGGTATTTATGGCGGTGGGTACTTGCTATTCCATAGTAAGCTATAAGTATCTGTTAGTAAGAAGTTAAGAACTATTAAGTATATTATTATAATCAGTGGCTGAGCGTTGATTAACTCAAACCCGATATCCATAATCCGAGAAGTGAGTGAGTAGGTAAGTACGAGTATGTGTGCGTGCAAAGCGGCTAGTGGCTTTTGCCGGAATCACAACAGGGTTGTTTCCACCTACAAAAGTTAGGGTTGAATTGTATCACATTAAGACGCGTGCCTACCTCGATAACCTTGAGCATCCGGCGTTTGCGCACCGGGGCCCCGCTTCACCGCAGGTATATTTCGCGATTCACCGCTGCGAGTTATAAGTACGGGCGTTATAGTCCAAGCGTTTGTCGCGGTTCGATCTTCTCTGTATGTTACTCGAATGAAATAAAAATACTAATCATATAATAGGGATACATATCACGCATGTTTAGAACTGCGCGCGTTCCGTGCGCGTAAAGCAATGTGAATTCTGTTAATAATCATCATAATCAATTTTTTTACAATAAAAATTGAATAAAAATGAAATAAAAATGAAATAAAAATGAAATAAAAATGAAATAAAAATGAAATAAAAACGAAATAAAAACGAAATAAAAATGAAATAAAAATGAAATAAAAATGAAATAAAAATGAAATAAAAATGAAATAAAAATGAGATAAAAATGAGATAAAAATGAGATAAAAATGAGATAAAAATGAGATAAAAATGAGATAAAAATGAGATAAAAATGAGATAAAAATGAGATAAAAATGAGATAAAAATGAGATAAAAATGAGATAAAAATGAGATAAAAATGAGATAAAAATGAGATAAAAATGAGATAAAAATGAGATAAAAATGAGATAAAAATGAAATAAAAATGAAATAAAAATGAAATAAAAATGAAATAAAAATGAAATAAAAATGAAATAAAAATGAACTAAAAATGAAATAAAAATGAAATAAAAATAAAATAAAAATGAAAATAAAATAAGAATAAAATAAAAATAAAATAAGAATAAAATAAGAATAAAATAAGAATAAAATAAGAATAAAATAAGAATAAAAATAGAATAAAAATAGAATAAAAATAATATAAAAATAGAATAAAAATATAATAAAAATATAATAAAAATAAAATAAAAATAAGTATTTGCTTAAAATGAAAATAAGTATTTGCTTAAAATGAAAAATTCACACTGAAAATGTAGAATGTGAATTAAAATAAGTTTAACCCTTTACCGGGCAAGACTGCCGACTAGCCGACTAGTCGGCCGACTAAGTCGGCTAGCCGACTATGGTCTTCGCCTAAGTTCGGGAGTAATCGGGAACGTTCGGGTCGCCTAATACGCTGCGGCACGTGGTGGCGTTCAGGTTTTGACTAGTTTTGTTTACCTTTCCGAGATTTACTTGTTGCTCCGGTAAAAAATAGGAAACAAATCGTAATTGTAAATAATTAAATAAACAAGTAGTGATCTTTATGAACATTATGTTTAAAATAAAGAAATTTGATTAAATGATGGTAGTTTTTTTTATATCCTTATTTTTTTGGAAGATCTAGGCAGCCGACTATTCGGCTCATTTTGCCGACTAGTCGCCGACTATAAATGTGGCCAGATAGTCGGCTTTCCCGACTAGTCGGCGACTAGTCGGCACATCTCTACTTACTACTAATAGGTTTTTTTGAAATGGCATTCCATGCTTTCTTATTATTCTATGGCCCACACCATCTCGTTTACCTTGCTGTATCGCTTCATATATGTATAGGTCGTATATTGCTGGCCTAATATTACAGGGTTCTATGTTAGATTTTGAGGATAGTTAAATTTAGACTTTCAATAGAGGTTCAAATTTCAATTCGATTATAGTAAAACATGCAACCCTGTAATATTGGGCAAACGACATTAAAGCACGCTTGACATACGGAGTTATACACTATACATACAGCAAGTAGGTCTAAAGTGTTATAAAAATAATAATTCACTTATCATGATGTTTATTTTCACTCCACTTTGACATCTAATAATATATAATGATAACATTGGCACGTGTCTAAGACTTAAAAAAAAAGCGCCGTGACGATGCGCTCGAGTCGCTCGACCCACGCAAAGTAACAAACAGCCATCACAGCATTTTGCCATTGAAAATTGAACCGTATTTCATCTACAGCGGCTTCGATCATTTTGAAGCGCGCGAATATCGAGCGCGTGGATTCGGAGGAATGTGTGCTTTATGAACAAGGTAGACGATTTAAATTAGCACGCAGTATGCTATAAGGGAAGCCCTTATATAAGGCTAACACTTATAAGCGATATGTAAGGTTTGGTGAGCGGATGATAAGGGTTTCGTAAGGGTATTGGGATAGCGCTGCTAGCCTTTATATAAGGGCTTTAAAAGCAATATGAAAGGGTATCGTCGGGGAAAGGGTATGGTTAGTTAAGCCTTATGCAAAACCCATACAAACCCCTTTATAAGGGATAGCGGGCCGGTCCCTGGTATATATACATATAAAGGGTATTCCACTAATATTACAAAGCACACATTGTCGTGCAACATGCTCTAGTTTAGAAGCAGAGATGGGCATTATTCGAATATTTTTTTATTTAAATAATCATTCGAATAAACAAATTATTCGTCGTGAAATTATTCGCGAATAATTTATTCACGAATAAATCATTCGTCTGCCCTTTCGAATAATAAATGATTTATTCGTTACTTTATTCGAATAAATAACACGAATAATATTTTATTACACTTTTAGATTTGATATTAAACTGCAACTCTAACTTATTTTTGGGTCAAGAAAATGTATCGCAGGTAGCCAGCCTGAAAGTGACGGATATATGAAATGAAAATGAAAATGAAAAGTCAAATCTAACCTACTTTAAGATCTCACATTTTTAAATAACAGCAATTGTTATAGGTATCCAATAAAGCAAAGAAATAGAGTTTAATACTTGTTAATAATGTTATTTTGTTCCTATAAATACATATTTGGATTTTGCATAGAACTTGGCACTCATTTAGATCTCCATTCTTTTTGCGGCGAAGCCCACAGCCAAGCATAATTTTTGTATTGAACTTGGCTCTCCTTTTTTACATTTATGTTTTTGGTGGGATATCATTACTTTTTGTAAAGAAAACTAGGCAGGTATTGAGATTTAATGTTTTTTCTTGCGTTTCCGCTGCATGGTTTTCTTTTTTATGCTATTGTCTACATTCTCTTTACTTCTGTTGTGTGTATAATTATGTGATGCCACGCGCCGCCGACGACACACCGTTGGCCGGTCGTTTAGCGTGTATCACAAGTTTTTTATATGGGGACACCACTTATTTTTTGACTTAACTTTATTTTTATATTTCTGTTATATAGCAAATATAATGACACATATATTGGGATAATTTCAAATATCTGCTTGTAACGGTTCCAACGATCCAATAAAAAAAAAATTGTATGGGGACCCCCCTATTTTTAACTTTTTTTTATTTTTAGATATTTTCCTACGCTTGCACACAATTACCGAGCTGGATTCCAAATTTCATCCTTCTAGGTCATCTGGAAGTAGGTTAGATTTAAGTACTATATGTCAGTCAGTCAGTCAGTGCTACAATTTACGACTTTTTGACCTTCATATCTTTATAACCGTTTGAGCTAGCTTCATGAAATTTGGGCATCTAGATGTCCTTATGGATATAATTAAACACACGTAGTTTTATGTGTTTACGTTAAAGAGGTTTTGATTTATAGAAGGGCCAAAAGTGGCACCACGTGGTTCGTGTAATATACACTCGGCGCTGGCTAGCCAGTTCCTTTGCTCGAACTTGGCTTGACACGCTGCCGCGTGTCTAGATTTATTCTTATTCGTTTTTTGTATTCGAATAATTTTTGACCATCTCTAAATTAGAACTATACATTTAAAAGAACCGGCTTAGTGCGTTTCGGACCACGTGTAATGGAGGGTTCCGTTCCTTCAACGATATAAGGAAAGATAATTATCAAAAAGTCGTATCTTCCTACGGAAGAAGTTTTTTTAGAAATAGCTCGAAAACGCCTCAACCGATAATATTAAAAACAATTTTAATTGAAAGATGTATTTTCTCTTTTATTTTTTGCATATCCAGTTCAAAAGATACACAAGTGTCCATAAGATTATGTCTGAAAATATTGGCTAAATCAAAAAATCTTCTGACAATCTTCAACGTTATTTTTACTACAAAACTAGATATCGGCATGCAAAATACGTCTTATGGTTTCCGTCTAGGGTTTGCTCTCGGTACTCGTTTTCTATACAAATCCAGTACCGGAACCGGGAATTCCCGGTTCTCGCCATACAAAATCAGAACCAGGAGCATTTCCTATTTCCGTCGTTTCCGAGTACAATGGCTGTGACATACGGACGGACGGACATGACGATAATAAGGGTTCCGTTTTTGCCATTTTGGCTACGAAACCCTAAAAATGCCATTAACATAGCAATTATATGCACACATCAAAGAGGTTGAAATAAGAACGGCGAAACTCGTCTAGGGGAGTCGGCGTAACAGCTAATTTGGTTGTGTTGACCGGGCACAAAGCGCAAGAGGACTGACAGTAGCTCTTTGGCCGTTGTAGAGAAATAAGTGTAAAAAAATAGCATAAGAATTGCAAGACCAATAGTGAAGTGACAAACTATTTGGCGCGTTATCGATAGTGAATATTTGCCTTCTTATAGCTTTAGGAGGAGTTTGGTTTACGTCACAGATCAGCAATGCCCATGTGCGAGCGGTAGGACTAGATATGGTGTTTGACCTAAGATGCTTGTATATCACTCTTGCGCTTTGCGCCCCGTTAGCGCCAGTGTCAATTTGAGATTTGTGGAGTTAACATTATCATAAAATGGGTTTGTAACATCATTTTGTGCCATAAATTGGTGCAATAATTAAGAAAATACGGAATGGTAACATATACGAGCGTATTATACCAAAAATAACAAACTAGAATAATATTAAGAATTATTCGCCAATGCAGTACAAAGAGGGCAATAGTGATGTAACATATTGATTGGCGGCATGTCGATATGAGATGTACTTTTCAGAGGCGAATTCTATGAAACTCGTGTCATGTTTCTAGGTCCTATTTTCGATTTAAGCTGAGGGTGATCTGTCAGTTTTTAAGTAACAGAATAATTTTATATAAATGGATGAAGTAGGTATATCATGAATTCATGACAATAGTTCCAAAAATACTCATTAATTATACAAACCTTTGTTACAGTTAGTTCCTACGTAATGCTAATTGATTATAATGATTATTCAGATTCTCTAATCAAAGTATCTATGAAAGTATCGACCTGCACCCCAACGCTATTAGCACAGATATCTGACAGGTAAGACATTTATTTGTCAAATATACTGACACGAGTGGTTTTCATATATAATGACGTTTATTTCCAGTCTATAAGGACCAGAGACAAGCTAAAACCACTTTAGTCTTTGGTTATATCATTTCTATGGATACGGGAACATAAAAAAGACAAGGTCCTAAATACAACACGTGCAACAGACGTTACACCCACACAAGCGCTAACACACACCTTGCTGATATTCATAAGCTGTAAGCATTTTCAAAATATAAGAACCCTTTTGGCGGTTGTTAATTAAATATTTCTAACAATTCGAACGATTAAACGTTGTAATATTTCATATCTTTACACAGTCATAGCGAGGTGATATAATATGATAAGATAACGATATATATTATTTTTACATATTTTAAATTATTATCTGACTCTGTAAATATCGATATGAGTTACTCATATCCCATCACTTTTATTAGCCATTTCTGTCACTTTAGACAACAACATGTCAAACGTACTGACACGGTCGATTCCTATAGAAACCATAGACAAGGACGCCTCTATCCTAAGATCGACTAACGCACTAAAGAGGCTGGTTCTCTGTGTTACATACTATTATTGCCGTGGACGTTCAAGTTATACTTTGCCGTGGACGTTCAAGATATAATGATGCGTTCATATTCATAATCATAATAAATGAGACAGGTGCATGCAGTACTGAAGATCGAGTAGATGGTAACCACGGCGAATTATAAAACGACATATTGGTCTCTGCTCTAGTACTCCCACACAAGCGCTGATACTGATACACACCTTGCTGATATTCATAAGCCCTTTAAGCATTTTAAAAATATAACAAGACCCTTTGGCGGTTGTTTATTTAATATTTTGAACAATTCTATAAACGTTGTAATATTTCAGATGTCTGTAAAATACATAGCGGGATGATACGATAAGATAATGATGTAAATTATCTGCCCATATTTTTAATTATTATATTTTAGAAATATGGATATGAGTTACTCATATTCCACCACTATTAATATGGATGGTATAGGAAGGATGGAACTCTCTTCTAGGAAAACGGTCGAAAAAGTGTCCAGCGGTAAGCACTAAACAATAGTTCCAAATATCTTCGGGTGGCGCTAGGTATAGTTCAGCATTTGAAATGAATTACCGATATTTAATACTTATATGACTTCGTAAATAAAATTAATATTCAGTGTTTTTCATCTCCGCAAATAATTATTTTGGATTTTTTTTTTTTAATTTCAAATTAATTTAATCAAATTTAATATAATTGTGGCGCTATCAGTTTATCGCCTTTTGACGGACACTTTTGTAACATAGAGATTTATATCCTTCTTGTCCTTCTGATTTATATCCTATATACTATTAATAGCCATTTCTGTCACTTTAGACAATAACATGAAAAACATACTGATACGGTCGATTTCTATAGAAACCATAGACAGGGGTGCCTCTATACTAAGCGCGACTAACGCACTAAAGAGGTTGGTGCTCTGCGGCACACATAAATAATTTTGTACATAAGTTAGGACTGATAACGGTTTCAAGCAATAGGAGAACACAATTAATAAGACATGCATTTTTTGAGCAACATATTATTTGCTGACGCTGCAATGCAAAGGACACTTGGATTTACGTGTTTCACGCGTGGGTACTGCCTATTTAACTGTCTCTTCTGTGTCTGTTACTCAATAACAAAAATGTTTTTGAGAAATTTTGTTAAAAAAATAATGGTTACGTATTTAAAACAGTAATTAGGAATGGAAAGTGGTACCGTCCCGCTTTGATTTTAAGTTTTGAACTATTACACCACTAAGAAACTGCAGAAACTGGCATGATTTTAATTTTAACAATCGAGCTCTCAGTTAAACAGGTTATATTTTGGACGTAATATCACGTGCAGGCGCTGAGGGCACGACTTTCCGTGCGCGTGATTTGACGTCTTTGGCGGTCAAAGGGTTAAGGTATTTTCGTTGATATTCTCGAAAGATCTTGTCAGTATTAACGCTTCGGCGGCCATCAAACGACTGATTCAATATAGGTCCTGGAACCTATATTGAAGGCACAAGATCGTGTGCCTGGTACCATATCTATATGGACTGTAAGCCAGTAAAAAATTTAACAAAAATAAATAAATTAAAAACATGTCGAAATGACCTCCAAATTACAAATAGACTTTATGTTAGTTTCCTTAGGTAACTCGGATTTACTTTATAGACTTACCATTAAAAATAAAACTACATTTATATGTAGTAGTCTAGTTTATACTAGACTAATACTAAAATCTAAAACATACTTCCAAATAAAAAATGGGCTCCAAGTCGGATCCGATCGGTAGGGTACCCAGAAGGCTGGCGGCATTGCCGCGTTGGACGGCAATACCGATGCGCTGGGCAAAGTATGCCCCAGTATAGTTAGTTATACATACATAGGCTAATTTTTTTTTTGTTTAAAGCGACTTATAGGATTTTAGCTCTGGGTTTTTGTAACAGACATTTTTTCGAAATCTACACCCCGAATTAATTGAAAACCACTACCATGGCGTTTTTTTATGAAAAATGTGTATTACCGCCATCTTGAATTTCTAAACAGACATTGTTTTCGGAATTTACACACCCGAGTTAGTTGAAAATGACTACCAAGACGATTTTGACAAAAAAATTCCATATCCGCCATCTTGGATTTTTAGGACTTTATTCTCGAAATCTACATACCCGAATTAATCAAAAACTGCTACTATAACGATATTGACGAAAAAAGTGTATGACCGCCATCTTGGATTTCATAACAGACATTATTTTCGAAAACCACATACCCGAATTAGTCGAAAAGTACTACCATGACGATTTTGACAAAAGTTCTCCATTTCCGCCATCATGTATTTTAAAACAGACTTTATTTACGAAAACTACATACCCGGATTAATCGAAATTGACTACCATAACGATTTTGATGTAAAAACTTTAAAAAGTGCATGGCCGCCATCTTGGTTTTAAAACAGATATTATTTTCGAAATCAACACACCCGAATTAGTTGAAAATGACTACCGTAACGATTTTTACAAAAAAGTGCAACGAGTTGGAAATATAAACCATCTTCGTGTGAAAAAGAGACAGTGCGAGGCGGTGTCGATATCCATGCGTTGGCGCCTACAAAAGAATACGGTGGCCTTGGCAAGGCCGACCTGCGATCGAGACGGGTGCGCGGCTAAGAACGTTTAATAAAGTTCTTGAGAACGTTTTACATTCCGTTCCTGAATGATTTTGTTCTTTGGGAACGTTTAAAATTCCGTTCTTTAAAAGATTTTGTTCTTTGAGAACGTTTCAAATTCCGTTCATAAAAGATTTTGTTCTTTGGGAACGTTTCAAATTTTGTTCTTCAATATCGGTAACCGAAATGATTTTGTTCTTTCGGAACGTTTTTAAATCTGTTCTTCTTGAGTACCGGTAACCGAAATGATTTTGTTCTTTTAGAGAACGTTCCCGTAATAAACCGATATATAGTATGAACGAAATAAAGATCGGGTTCCGAACGATAATGAACGGTATTTTGGGAACCGTTCCCGATCCCTGCCGCACGGTGAACAGCCCATCCCGCGCCGCCGCGTCGAACTGATTTAAAAATCGAATTTATTCGGGAAATCGTGCTGGCCACCTCAATTTTAAATACCTAAAATAAATGCCGCGAGTTTCATAAGACGCTGTAATATGGAGTAAAACTAGATGAAAAAATTCGAATAAAATGGACTAATGTATCACGAATCAATTTTTACTTTTGATTTACTTTAATAAAAATCCGTTTCTAGTAGCCTTAGGCTATTTTATTGTCTCACAAGGGGTGAGAAAAGAAGAATATACAATTAATATAATATAAAATATAATATAAAAGTGTACAATCTACTATTATCTTTAATATAATAATAAAATAAGTACATCAATCATCATTCATTTGAAAATTGTACATTATCTTAACACGAAGGCTAATGATATGAGTAAAGAAAGTCTACTTTCTTGAATAATTTAATACGAGATTTAAAATACTAAGTTATTATATAATGTTTTTGCGCTAGAAACTAGTTTCCGTTTATTAATTCTATCTATATGACTATTATGACTGCTAGGTGCCAGCAGGGTAAATCACCAGTAACTGGTGTTACTTACGTCCATAGGCTACGGTAACGGCTTACCATCAGGCGGGCCGTATGCTTATTTGCCACCGTCGTGGTATTAAAAAATAAGTTACTGGCCACAACTTTCGTCGTCATTTGTTTTACTATTTGAATGTATATTTCATATGTATTTCTTGATTATGTATTTCTTCATGTAATGAAGTATGAATATATGTATATATATTTTATGTGCTTTATAGCGCAATTTTAATATTTGGCCAGTAAATGGAGGGTGGCCAGTTATTGGCGATTAACCCTACATAGCACATACTTGTAACGGAATCAATGCTATAACATAAAATCTAAAAATATCCTGTTTGCACCAACTTGTTAACAAATACAAGCGGTTTTTAACCTATTCCTAATGTATACCTAGGTGTTACAAATATGTTAGCTTAGCCAAGCACGACATAATAACGGTTACAATAGCAAATTGTATCACAAGGGAATATAATAACATAAGCCAAGGTGGGAAAGTACAGCAGTCTCGGCGTCGAATATATTTTTATCCCATTCGGCGTCCAGACCCTTGGTCCGTGGGGTCCTAGCGCTCTGACCAAAGCGTGGGGTTCAAAGACCTGTCGATGATACTCAGAGATGCCACAGGAGACCGATGAGCTGGCAGCTATCTTGCTCAACGAATAAATTTAGTAATTCAGAGAGGAAATGCTGCCAGCATCTTCGGTACCATGCCGCAGGGGCCTCTTTTAGATATATTTTAGTTGTAGTTTAATTTTTTCTTAGAGGTAATTATTTAGATTTATTTTAGTTTTAGTTAGTTTTATTTGTTATATTTTCAAGTCATTTGTATGTTGTAAATAACGAAATCAATATAACTATTCAAAAATAACATAATGAATTCGATATATGCATCAACTGTAATTAAGCTGAAAAACTTTGCATTAATTAGCATACGTTAGGTAGGTTATCTACATACATCGTGGGGCCGAATTAATTGGGATTGTTTTTTTTTACCAATAGACTTCTGAATTTAAATTAGGCCATATAATAACTATGTTTTAATGTGCATATTTAATATTAAATTAATGGAATTATATTTTCACATTTGTGAGAAATTATTTACGCATGAGTATTTATAATGCTTGTATAAATAACATAAATGTGGCTGACATATTTATATAGGAATTTAAATACAAAAATATTTAAATACGCAGTTGGGTTTTCACTTAACGTCAATATCACGAACATAATAAATTTCAAGCGGATTTACCCTATTCGCAAATTTCGCAATAGGTTTTCCTTTCGTGCGTAAGGGACAAAGAGAGCCTATGCTCTATCTATATACCTAAGTAGTTTTGGAGCAGAACAGTACATTCTGTTTACAGCAGGGTTTTCCAACCAGTGGGGCGCGCCCCCCCTGGGAAGCGTAGAGTGACCCAAGGGGGGGCGCAGCGAGCGAGCGGCTCCAGATTTAAACTGTATAAGGCTTGTACCGCGGCGCTGACGGTCCCCAGTTTTGACTCCTCATTTGGCTCAAGGGGGGCGTAGTTTTTTAGTATAACTCCGGGGTGAAATTAAACTTAAGATAGTGATAGGAGGTACTTAATGCAGGAAACCATTGTGAGGAAACGGAACTGATCGGAAATTTAGATTGCATCGAATACATAAAATGCAACACGAGACTTGTTTTTTTTATCAATATTAGTAGTCCCTTTGATGCTGTAGTACCTACCTTATAACCCATGCAATCGACAAAGATCAGTTGAGGGTATAAATGCGGTGAGCGGTGCGCTTACCTTCCAAATTGTGGTCTTCATTAACGATAAACGGTCCAATCTCGGTGAAAAGCCCGTATAGCGAGGAGACGCCAGGACCGCCCTGCAGCCAGATGATCCACGGAGTGTCCTCCACCTTTTTGTCGGTCACTGGGAAGTACCAGAACCAGAGGTTCGCGTTGTACTCCTTGTTTACCTACAATGTAAACAAGTGATATGAATTCAAGTGGGACTTTCGTCCGGACGTCCGCTACAAATTGTACAACACGAAAACTGCGCTATCGATTAGGGATCCTTAATGGTGAACCCGGACCCGGGTTTGGAATATTTTTTCTCATTAATCACTTCACTATTTATGCTCATTTTTTCCCCTGGAACTGAAGAACAAATCAAATTATTTTTATAAATATTTTGATTTGTTTATTTTTAAGTAGACACACTACTACTTAATGTAAATTATAAACTTATATAGATGTCATATACAAAGGAAAAAGTGACCTAGATGATTGGCTAAAATGCGCCTTAGCATTTACAAAGATTGCATATACACGGGAAAATTCGACCGGTGCTGCTGTGACCCGGGTGGCCAAGTGGTTAAAGCGTCTGCCGCGAATGCAGAAGACGCTGGTTCGTTCCCAGCCCTGGGCACCGGAGGCCTAGGTCACTTTTTTTTCCTTTGTATATGACATCTATATAAGTTTATAATTTCCCCTGGATTTGAACTGTCACAAAAATAGGAAGATAGGAAGTCAACAGATTGAGAGGCATCTTAAAAAAGGTCGGTCTAAAAATGGTCATAAAACATGTATTCTTGATATAATCATCATGTTCAATCCTTACCGTCAAATACCCAGCATAACTGTCCATATCAGGCAGAATATAATCGGAGTCAACCTTCGCCGCCTCCCTAGCCTCCTCAAGTTTGCCCTCCTCAATCAACGGGGTGAGGAGCAGAGGCTCCCCGGCTTCGGACCCTGACTTGAGGCGGATGGTCTTGTACGTGTCTTCCATGAACTTGAGGATGCGGTCCGGCGCCTCGCCAGGTGGCAGCTCGGGCAACGTGTACCGATCCGAGCATGATGCTGCACAGCTAAAATGTAAATGAGTTTGTCAGTTTACATTGAAATAGGAATAACTAACAGTCTAAAGATTAACATCTAAAATAGACTAATGGATTTTGGACTATTTAGAGTTATCAAATTATAGTATAAACTATAATGAATTAACTCTAAATGTTTAATTTAAATTCCCTAGACAAAATTATTGCAAAAGCGGTTGTTGCATTAAAATAAAACCTAGAAATTGAATAATGATGAGAGACAAAAATTCATTGCAGAAATCCGCAAGTAAATCCATTTTGGTCATAAATAAAAAAAGGTATAAGTTGGAGCTTTTAGCTTCGCTTTTAGCTAAGTGATTAACATTTTTTTAACAATACACTTATTTTTACGGTTTAACCTTTCAAAGTGTAGAACACTTAGATTAGTATCTAATGATTATCAGAAGGGTGTCCTACAACATAATAGGTATCCATAAATACTCACACCAAAGTCAAAGCCCAAATTAACAGCATTTTTCCTATTTACTTAGTTGGAATCTGAGTTCACAATCCTGCTGAAACCTCTACTTTTTGCAGTCACTTATTTTATCCAGCAGTCGTAGAGAAGTTGTCAGCAGTCAGTGTTCTGGTCGATCTTCACTTGTTTCCGTGGGGCCGGTAGGATCAGGTTGGCCCTAGTATCCACGGCGGAATGGTAGCGCGCTCCTAGCGGGTGGAATCTTGTACCCCGCGCGGTGCGGTGCGCCTTGAACTTGGATTATTATCTGGAGCCGGTGCACAGGCTGATCTGAAAAGCTTGTTTACGATCGATTTTGTGTTACGCCATTAAAAGTTATAGTTTTTACCTATATTTACTTATCAAATTTGAAATATACAAATAGAAGACCTAAGATACATTAGGGTCATTCAATTTCTTTAATCTAGTCTCTGCCTTAGAGGCCTTAAGTATTCCTCATCGCGCGACTTTCACGAAATGCTTCATTTTCTTCTAAGGCTATGACAAAAATACTAAGTTTTTTTCAACACACCTGCTCGAAACGAGGTTCTTATTCCACCGCTTTTATGCTCATAATCCTAAATATTAAACACGCGTGCATTTCACAATAATTATCTAACTAGTGCAATAATTTAATAATCCGATCAAGTGACGTTTGTACTATAGTACCAAGTTGTACGTACGCAGACGAATCGTTGTAATTTAGTCGGGTATTACCTTTTCTTTTTTTAACTCTTTAAGAGTTTACATTCTAAAAAAGTAAAAAAAAGTAAATATATTAAAAATATACACATTTACGATAGAATACAAATTATACAATCCTGATTGTGAAAAAGAATCATTTCAACTCATTATATTACTCGTAATACACAATAAATTACGTTTTGAACATGAATTGTCTGTTTTAATATTGGCTGTTTGGCATTATACGTCCGCGCCTTTGTCTCAAGCTGCACGCACATCCAAAAAATAAAATTGCGCGCCATTTATAAGTTAACCTCAAATCATTGTTTATTTGTTAGATTTTTCTCGTTGTGTTTTATTAATTTAAGCAAATTATATTTTCAATGAATAAGCAGATAACTTTAGCGTTAATTTAACCTCAGGATATATTTCAAAATTGTGAAACATACTAGTAAACTGTTAGCATAAAAATCTAGTGAGCAATACGTAAGAAAAAAATACTATAATTTATTGCACAATAAATGTGAAGTCTTTAATTTTAGGAAAGGTTTTGAAAAAAAGATCCAGATAGTCAATAACATCACAAAAAAGGTTTGTTAAATTTAATTATCTTAGGTTCGTTAGTACCTATATCCTGTAAACATTCTGACAATTAATGTATTTATCAAAAGTTATTAATTAAACTATTCTGTTATTTCCTCGCAAATGTGTTGAAAAACGTCGTATGAAACGCGTGTGCATGATCATTCCATAGCTCAGCTTCCTTAGCGCACTCACGTGCGTTCGTGCGCACAATATCGCTTCGTATGTAATGATCAACTTAGCACACTTGTATCATAATGTACTATTAAATCAACTATTGAGTCATATAATAGTTCATTTCTTTATCTAGACGGCCATCGGAGCAAATATTAGGTAAGTATATTTGTACGAGTAAAATATGAAAAATATTGGGTGTCTTGGAAGGCCTTTCTAGATTGTCCAGTCCAAATTACGCAAAAAGGATAACATTTCTTATTTAATTTGAATAAAATTCAATTGAGTATACCATATCTGAGACGACCATCGAAATAAAAATCGAAGATTCATCTTGGATAATAGACAAAATACCTTTTGATTATATGCCAGTTTTTTTTTTCACGAAAACCCTATAATTATTTTGCCCTAAAAATATTACCATAGCAAAGTTAAACTATACTTCTATCACGATAAAAAAAAACATTATTGTGGTAAATTTTAATGTAGTATGAATTTTTTTAAATGACCTATAAATCACACTTTACAAGACGCTTTCGGTTAAAGAGTATTTTTTTTTATTACTAATAGGTACGTCAAACTATCTTATAAATAGCATCTTATGCGGCTTTTTTCATTAATACAGTTTTTCGACTTTTTAGGGAATAAGGAGCCTAAAAAATTCGTTCAGATTTTTTTAGGATTATTTTTTAGATTTGTCATAGCGACCGCTAAAACCTGATTGAAATTTCTGAATTAAATCTGTACTAATTTTAAGGCCTAGACTAGATTACGGGGTTGAGAGATAGAGAAACAATAAATTATTATTAAATCAAATACAAACATTGAAAACATTGAAAAAAAAAATCAACCCAGCAGGACTTGAGTGGAATGCCCCACTTAAAAAAAAACATGCAAAAATAATTAAGAGAAAAAATAATCCTACATACCTACAAGGTGTAACAAGAATGGTCTTTTTAAGGGTATAATTGATATCGTATTTTCTAATTATGAAAACTCAAGAAAAAAAAATGGTTTTGTATGGAGGGTTGGCCGGCTAGGACCACGTGTCCCATACAAAAAAAAATTCGAGTCGTAAACATTTTTCTCAGTCGTAATACGCCTAAACGGATCACCAGTATTTTTGTTACACCCAGTACAGTCACCATTAAATATATCGAAGCGGCCAAGGTACTCAAATATATCTGAACATGCACTTATCGCCTTGATAATAGAGGCGTTGTTCAGATATTTGTAACCACCTTGGCCGCTCCGATATATTTGATGGCGACTGTACATATAGGTAACATTGTATACCAAATTCTAAGTAAGGAAAATATTAGGTGCGTACAATAAATAGGAACTCACCCGCCAGTTTCAGGACAAACGAGAATATGAGTAAGTCCTCGGTTGGCGAGAGTTTATAAACCTTTTATTGCGTCAATAAATTATCAGTAGGTACTTATTGCCATTTTTGTGCATAAAATATTATGTATTATAATTGGATATTAACTTATTAATTCCTTAATTTGATAAATTTAATGAGATAAAAACCTATATGAATAAACAAAAAAAAACAAATGTATTGTTACCACACTATTTTTTTTTTTATATTTGCGATGCAACTAAATTGTGGTAGGTACTCACGCCACAATGCGATTTCAACCTTAAAGGGAATAACATAAAGCGTTTGGACTTGACAGATTAATTATTTTCAGTCTACAAGTTTACTTTTATTTCACTTGCCAAATATGAAATAAATAAACACGATCATGCTGTATAGGGCCGATGAACAGGTACCTACGCTCACGGGGTACTAACGACCTGCTTAGCATAAAGCCGCTCCCACGCCCGCTCGCGATATTCGCGATTCGCGATAGATTCCTCCACGCCGTGATTTGCTCTATATTTAGTAGTGATGGGCAGAGTACTACGAGAAGTACAAGCATTCCATTAAAAGAATTTGAATAAGGGCAATCGATTGGCCGAATTTTTGGTTCGAGAAATCGAGAGTCCGTAAATGGACTAAGAGCTGGACACGTCAAATATGACACAATAATGAGAGCAATGAAACCTGTCTAGTTAGATTGCTTTACCATCCTTATTGCTATATCTGGGAATCTGGCAGCTTTTAATGAGTGGAGGTCAGAGTGACAGACCAACAAAGTTTTTCAGTTGGAAAAAAAATAATACCAAAATAGGTAAAAACTGCCGAAGTTGTGCCATTTATAAAGGACAGGGCCTATATTTTACCGTTAGAACAAAACAGCAGGCGACTAACTATAAATTGCATTATACCTCATTGGGCACTACTTTCCCCCCGCAGAAACTTCTGGCTATAATATAATGTACTTAATTACATGATTTCCCATAATATTGCATCAAACCCAGTCTAGGAGCTACCAGATGTCCGGGTCTAGAAATAAGCATAGTATAACAAACTGACTAGAGGGGTTCGTTGCTCTCATTATTGTGTCATATCATATCTGACGTGGCTCTCCGTCTGAAAGTACCTGTGTGAAAACTTTTCATACTTAGGTTCAGGTAATGACTACTTAGTTGGGTTCAATTTTAAAATTGTCTATGCGGATTTTTGAGGGACGAAATAGTTAGGCACATCGATTTATCATATTTAAAGTTTTAACTTTTCACTAACTACTAACGTTTCGCAGTGTCTTGGTCTCCATTTTCAAGCATTTAAAGTGCTAAGAGTGAACCAATGTTAATATTAAATATGCGATCGTTTTAAAGCATGTGCTCAAATAATTTGTTCTAGGTACAGTCACCGGCAATAGTATCTTCCTACAGAAAGGCCGCAAAAATATGTGACACCCTCTTATTTGTAGGGCCATAAGAGCGTGTCACATATTTTTGCGGCCTTCGTGTAGGAAGATACTATTGCCGGTGACTGTACAATGCAAAGGATTTTTGCAAAATTAATCATAAAATGATCTATTTATTTTATTACTTCTATACCTTCAGTACCAGGTACCTATACTCTGCTAATAATGTAGGTATGTATCTTTAAAGTAAACTAAAAATTGTTCATACTACGAGTATATATTCAGCTATCGACGTAAAATACTGTCAATTTTACAAGAGATTACCAGCGCTCCCTTCGAATCCTTCGGTTAGGGTCTCCCCAAACCTATCGACGCGGATTCGGCAAAATTCGGTGGAAAAAAGCTTTATATCTACGCAATAAGAGCGAAAAAGACGTCGACGCGTCGGCAGGCGTCGGCCGAGCCGAGCCGAGTCGAACCGTGCATTGTTAGCTCTTATTGCGTGGTCATAAAGCTTTTTTCCACCGGATTTTGCCGAATCCGCGTCGATAGGTTTGGGGAGACCCTTACTCTCACTTATAGTGGTGTCCGCATCGCCCTATATTTGTCTCTTCACCAGTAAACATAGTTAGTATTTTTTTGTAAACCTGTAAAGGGTCGTGAATTTGACTGTGAAATTCCTTGTGCAAATGCAATCGTCCAACTACATCTAACTAACTGCTACATCTAAAGGGTACGCCCACAAAACAGAAAAAACGGTAGAAGCGGCTTACGTCGTGATTAGTACGAGAACCAGTGTCGCCAAAACGCACACTACTTTAAACACAAACACATCAGTAACTTAAAGATGATTGGCTAAATTATCTTGTTTAAAAAGTAATATGAGCCATGACCGGTTATATAATTTGAACTTTATGATTAATACCACATAGTCGAAATTGTATTCGTAATACTTATTTCATACAAAGTAGCGTCATCTAGCGTCGAATAGCTTGACCTACGGTATTTCCAGTTGAGCAACTCAACAACAGATGTCACAAATATCAAAATCTTCGTCTATATTCTTTCTCCCTTCCACTTGCGTGGTCTTAGTAAGAGTAAGCGAGATAACATGGAGGTAGGGCTTTACGTCGTAGGATGCAATAGTGATGTAGAAGAGTCGGTGTCATATCGATAAATAATAATTAGTATAGTTTTCCAAGTAAATTAGGTACTTATTTTTTTATCAATACATACAACAATACATAGTTGCGACTTTCGACATGACGTGTGAAATATTTTTTTTATAAGTAGCATAAACTTGTTTGTTCAAAAAGGTTATGTATCATAAATAAATTATATTGTCGTTTTTTAATACCACGATGAAGGCAAACAAGCATACGGTCCGCCGGATGGTAATATGTAGCTTCCATAGCCTTTGGATGCCTGCAACTCCAGAGGTGTAACATGCGCGTTGCCGACCCTTTACAAAAAGGAGTTTCATTGTGTTGACGACTAAAGAAACAAGAAGATCCCTCGTCCTGTTACAGCTCTTTCTTTGGCAATCCTACTTACCGGCAGAAACACAACTCAAGATTTTTCGTTTTTATCCGACTTAAAAAAAAGAAGGTCCTCAATCTGACCTGTATGTTTGTATGTATGTCCGTTTGTTCACGATTATCTCGTGTTTTGCCGAACCGATTTTGACGCGGTTTTCAAAAAGTATTTGTTACATTCTGAAGGTGTATACAAGAAGGCGTTCATTTATATTTATATATTATACGTAAGACAATTTTTGCCACTTTTTGACATCTTTATGTAAGAAAAAACAAGAATAATAATAAAAAAACCTCCTGTCGTAAGTAGAAGTAAGACATGGTCAATTTCCAAGTATATTATAATAAGAATGACAATAATAATAAATACGTAAATACATAGTAAATAAATGAATTACGGTACTTACGAACGGAAATTCAACACTATTATTATTGGTACGTTTCCTCTTTTCAAATTATTTAATTATTGGAATGCAGTGAGTGTTACAAATAAATTATTAGGAACACATAATGTTAACATCAATCAAAAACCATTACGTATATATAGATATCGATAAGTTTTTTCTAACATTTTCCTCGCACTGGCTTGAGTAGCGGACCATAGTCGAGACATTCGAGAAAGTTCTTTAGTGTTATGCTAAATAGATATCGACCTTATTTCTTTAAGATATAGTTGAAGTTTCTATAACGTATTAAGAAATGTTTTCCGCAAAACGAAATATGTAATATATATTTAAAAAATAATGAAAATAAGACTTAACGATGGTATGAAATGCCACCATGGGCAAGATTTGACCTCCGGCTCTCGTTTTTGTACTCTAAAATAGCACAATAAGGCATATTTGTATATTTTTCTATACTTTTCAATGCACATCAGTCTCGCTTAACCGCTCGTGCCGTCCGTGACGAACTGACTGCTATCTGTGGTCAGGGTTTGAGTTGCTACTCTTACCTTTGCCACACGCGCCGCGCATACGTTACGTTTCTATAGTTTTTTCTGTTTTGTGGGTACGCCACTTTTCCACCACCGAAAGTGACTGCCATCCAATTTTCCAACTCAGAGCGAACACTATAGAACTTTGTGGGGTTACCTCACGATCTTATCCTTCATCGAAAAGCGGCTGGTAAATTTCAAATGATATTTTGTAGGAACATCATTTCCAGGAAACTCAGTGGTACTACCCGATTCGAAGTGGTCGATAAAGTTATAAAAAATAATACACTATCCCGAATGTGCCAAATGCCGAATTATAGTTCTGCCGTTCTCGAGAACATTCTCAGTTTTGTATGGAGAACGTTTCGCGCTCGAGAATATTCCCCATACAGATCTGAGAATGTTCTCTACTCTATGCCGAATATGCTCGGTGTTTGGTGCAACCCTATTATTTAGGCCCGTAGTAAACCATCGGTGTCCATACACCGACCATCCGTATTCCTACCACGTAATTCGACCAGAGCTCTGAAATCCGACCAAAATGTATGCACAGTTGAACCGTGGACAGTAAAAACCTTAGGTATTACGTTAATAATGACACAATGAAGAGCACATTATGTTCCCACGGTTGTTAAGCCGGGATAAGCCGTTGGTGATAAATTGTGAATTTTTATGTTTATGTAGGTACATAACTACATTACCTACCTGTACTGTGTAAATAATACGAATATGCGTATACTTTGTATCAGAGTAGTTTACTTGATTAAAAAAAGTCGGGTAAAGAATCAATCAAGGCAATCGTGGGCATTTATATTTACCTAGTATTTTTAGAATTTACATTTTAGGTCCTATTTTTTGATTAGAAAAATCATGCGAATGTCGTAGTGCGATTTTTGGGAAAACGATTTTATAATTCGCTATTTTGCATCTTATTGGCTTAAGCGTATCACTAGTAAATAATGGAAAAAAGTAGTCTCATTAAGAAAAAAAAACTGATATGGCTGAAAAAAAATAAAGATACATTGTCGAAATCGACCGTTATTTTTCTAATCTGAAAAAAAAAACGAGGTGAAGTCAACATTGGAATTTAGGCCCATTAAATGTTTTTATAATTGTAGTAGATATAAGTAGTTTGTCCAGCGGCTTAAGCCGCCGTCCTTGCCGTTGTCCTTAATTCGGAGTCATATATATTATGTTTACAAAGGAGTGACTTTTGACGTTTACTGTACTCTCGTGGGCCCACCATTATCTATTTTTTCTTTAAATTCACTATTTCGCAGTTGCCCACCGTGAAATAGCTAATTTTATTGTATCTCTGTTAAAACTGTCGGGTCTTTCGGGCCCGGTTATTTTAAGCATGCGTGGGGATATACCGTTTGGAGAGCTTGGATGTGGATTATTAGTATTATTACTATTAAGTTATAGTTAGCATTAGGTACACTAGACCACAGTTCAATATATGGGGCGTTGGCATTTCTCAGATCTCACTTACATACATTACATAGTATATTAGGGTTTGCACAATTTGATCTGAAATGTATGGGACGATCCGTGGATCCGGATAATTCCATACATTCCAGATCCGTTGTGCAAACCTTAATACAACAGATGCTTTGAATACTCTTAGTGTATTCACCTTATTATAAACTAGTTGTATTGCCACAAAATAAGTCAGTTTTTATTTAAAAAAACGGACTAATTAGGTTTTTCAATTCCATATTACATATATGGATCATCTGGACTCTCTACCCTTAAAAAACCTTTTAACATAATCATTTCCAATCCTTCTTTAATGGTCCTTCGAACCCAATTCATTTCTCTTCCTCGACACAGTTTTCTATTTGGTTAATCATATTTTAATTAACCATATATCATTGATCCTTGAAATCAGGTAGTTACATAAAATTGGACACTAGTTCATGAATGCTTACAAGAAATTTTTTAGAGTCAGTTTTATTAATATTATTTCGATGAGTGATGAATTGATGATTCAAATGTTTTTTTGTGAATAAGTTGACGATATGTGTCATGGCATTAGACATGATGATGTTTTGTTTTTTTTAGCGTAGTTGTTACCGTTCTTCTCATAGAGGATATTATATTCTTTTAGTCCAATTTTACGATATAATTGCAAAAATATGAATAACGCGCTGTGTTTTTGAATACAAGGATTACTTTAGACGCAGTTTCAAGCGGCCAAGTGCGTGTCGGACCACGCATAATGGAGGGTTCCGTACCGGCTATCGAAAAGAATAATATCGCAAGGTCGTATCTGCCTATGTATGGAGTTTTTTGGAGATATCTCAAAAACGTTTAAACCGACAACTGTTCAAAATAATTTTCGTGGGAAGAGTATTCAAAGATGTATCTTCTTGATTTTTTGGACAATCGGTTCAAAAGTTACAGGGGGGGACACAACTTTTTTGACTTACGGAGTGATTATATCTGAAAATATCTACTTATTAAAAAAATGTTCAAAGAAACCTCAATGTTATTTTTAAAGACCTATCGATTGATATGCATTATGTTGATATTTGGTAGAATATTTTTTTTTACAATTAGTTACATGTATGGAGTGCCCCCCTAAAAAATATTTTTTTCACCTATTTCAGTACAGAACTAAGTAGCGGCACACAAAATACACCTAACGTTAAAATTTGATAAAGATACGTCTCATAGTTTCCGAGTAAAATGGCTGTGACATACGGACGGACGGATGGACAGACGGACATGACGAAACTATAAGGGTTCCGTTTTCGAACCCTAAAAATAGATATTTTCAAGTCCACCAAGTCTCAGGTACCATCAGGTTCAAAATTGCATGGTCAATTTATCAATGAATTCATTCATAAATTGGCCATGCAATTATGAACCCGATAGTACCTACGGAAGATTAAAAAAAAAATGCGGCTGAGTAAGAGTTGATTTTTTAGCGTAAGTGAAACCATTCATTGTACTGTATTTTTTTTTTAAATCAATCAATTTTGAAACTGGCAAACTTAATCCACATACTGTATGTATAGTATATGTAACAGGAACCACCAATTATTCGAAGACGGCTGGACCGATTTAGAATTTTTTGTTTGTTTGAAAGAGTATAGTATACTTGACAGTTATTCCCATTGTAACCAGGTCAGGATCTGATGATGGGATCTTGGAGAAATCGAGGGAGCTGTTCAAATATTATAGGCACCTATAATCAGCGCCGGCCCGAACCCTCGATCAGGGTAGAGCGAAATCGGGTTTTGGCGCCCTTCGTTAGTAATGAAAATGAAAAAACTGGTGGTCCGCCTCGACCTGAGAACTCACGATTTCCTTGCAAACGAGATAACCAATATAACAAGACCCATCTCAAAGATTTTTTTCGCCTTCTAGCTCCACACCCCCTTGAACGATCCTCCTTATATACGAACTCTCAAATTATATGTATCTCTGCTACAACCCCAATAAATTTCATGAAGATCAGAAAAACGTCCCAGTAGCCGAATTTGTAAGAACTTCACGTCACTTACGCTCCGCTCGTTCAATTAATTTGTCTTATAGTAGTAGTATAGTAGTATAATACTTTATTGCACAACAAAGAAACATACAAAAGAAAGAATTTATAATATTTGTACAAAGGCGGACTTATCCCTTAAGGGATCTCTTCCAGTCAATCTTATCTAAGCTAAGGCTGCGTTTCCACCAGAGATGAGCGAGAATTTATCAGGCTTTATTTCGTGCCTTTCAAGATCAATAGAAGTGATTTAAAAAATCATACTAACATTATAAATGCAAAAGTGTGTCTGTATGTATGTTACCTCTTCACGCTTAAACCGCTAAACCGATTTAGATGAATTTGGTATGAAGTTAGTTTGAGTCCCGGGGAAGGACATAGGATAGTTTTATCCCAGAAATAATCGCTTAAGGGGGAGGAAATTTGTATGAAATTGTTGCTCACTGTTGACTAAAAATAGCAAATTCCCTAAATTAATATTTGCTATTCGATTTTACCAAGGCGTTTTATTCATTCCTTATGGCGAATGTTTATCCCACACAGATAAGGTCGTGGCAAAAGCTATAATAAAATATAATCTTGATAAACCCAAATTGGGTAAACCAATCGCTTAGAAAATTATAAAGTACGTAACTTTTCCGGCGCCTTTATCGGGCTTAATTTCGCGCCTTTCAAAATTAAATCAGAGATTTAAAAAACAATAAATAATTTTAATCATGATATAACCAATTGTTTAGAAAATTATAAAGAACGTAACGTTTTCGGCGCCTTTATCAGTCTATATTTCGCTCCTTTTAGAATAAATCAAAAGAAGCGATTTAAAAATAAATATTAAAATGTAATCCTGATAAACCCAATCCCTTAGAAAATTATAAAGAACGTAACTTTTTCGGCGCCTTTCAAAATTAAAAGCAGCGAGCCACTCCTAAAAAAATACTTCAAATAACAAAAATACCAATAAATTATAACTGTACGTTTTCGGCGCCTTTATCAGTCTTTATTTTGTGCCTTTTAGAATCAAAAGCAGCGGTTTAAACAATAAATAATAAAATGTAATCCTGATAAACCCAACCTCTTAGAAAATTATAAAAAACGTAACTTTTTCGGCTCCTTTATTTCGCGCCTTTCAAGATTAAAAGCAGCGATTCACGCCTAAAAAAATACTTCAAATAACAAAAATACCAAAAAAGTTATAACTGTACGTTTTCGGCGCCTTTATTTCGCGCCTTTGAAAATTAAATGCAGCGAATTAATAAATAAATAATGAAATGTAATCCTGATAAACCCAATCCCTTAGAAAATTTTAAAGAACGTATTTTTTTTGGCGCCTTTATTTCGCGCCTTTCAAGATCAGAACAAGCAGAAGAAGAGAAAAAAGCAGCAAGTCACGCCTAAAAAATTTTGAAATGACAAAATTATATACAAATAGGTTAATTAATTACACCAGTCGTTTTACCGAAACCCGTGAACCGAATAAACGCGCAACTCCAAGCGTAAATATTTTCACGTCTTTTAAAACTTTTTTTTCTCTTTTGCCATTTTGGAGCCCCCCTTGCCATCCGGCGCCTAGAGCGGCCGCTCCACTCGCTCTACCCTAGATCCGGCCCTGCCTATAATTATTTCAATATTTTTTACAGTAGCTCGGGCATTTCCTTTTGGAAAGGTGCGAAAAAAGATGAAATTTCTAAGTGCAGTCGGTTCTTTTTTGTAATACTAATACGCGTATACTTTGTATCAGAGTAGTTTTCTTGATTTAAGAGTCAGGTAAAGAATTAATCAAGGCACTCGTGGGCTTTATGTGTGCCTTTTATTTTTAGATTTTTCATTTATTGGTCCTATACTTCATATTTTTCAGATTAGAAAAATCATGCGATTGTCGTAGTGCGATTTTTGGGAAAACGATTTTATAATTCGCTATTTTTTGTCTTATTGGCTTTAAGCGTATCACTAATAAATAATGGAAAAAAGTTGTCTCATTAAAAAAAATCTGATATGGCTGAAAAAAATAAAGATACATTGTCGAAATTGACCGTTATTTTTCTAATCTGAAAAAAACGAGATGTAGGACGCAACATTGGAATTTGGACCCAATTAACTTTTTTATAATATTATAGTAGGTATAGTCATATATCTATATATTACGTTTACAAAGGAGTGACTTTTGACGTTTACTGTACTCTCGTGGGCCCACGATTATCTATGTTCAACCGACTTCAAGATTTCGAAGTATAGATATACAGTTTGGAGAGCTTGGATGTGGATTATTAGTATTATTACTATTATTAGTATTAAGTTATAGTTAGCATTAGTTACACTAGACCGCAGGTCAATAGGGCGTTGGCAGCATTAGTCATTTCTCAGATCTCACTTACATACATTACATAGTATATTAGGGTTTGCACAATTTGATCTGAAATGTATGGGAAGATCCGTGGATCCGGATAATTCTATACATTCCAGATCCGTTGTGCAAACCCTAATAAAAAACCGGCCAAGAGCGTGTCGGGCCACGCTCAGTGTAGGGTTCCGTAGTTTTCCGTCCGTCACAGAAAGTGTCCCCACTTAAGAGTTAAAATAACACCGCCATGTAGGATATGATATGAGCGTTCCACCTACAGCGACATCGATCGGCAAATTAAGTAAACTATTGCGCGCGAGCTTAAAGTATGGAAGATGATTTTTATGGGATAATTCTTTATTGCGTGAACCGATTTTCACCGTTTTTACTTCATTTGAAAGCACGTCATTTCATTGTAATTTTGTAGAAATTACAAGTACAATAAACACCTGCTTATACGGTTAAATTACAAACTTAGTTCAGAAATAATTTTGTAATTTTTTTTCAAAAACTATTCAACATATCAAGTTCAAAATAATTTTCCTAGAAAGTTTTTATAAAGTTCTACTTTTGAGATTTTTTTCATATTTTTAAAACTTATGGTTCAAAAGTTAGAGGGGGGGAACACATTTTTTTTTTACTTCTGGAGCGATTATTTCCGAAAATATTTACATTATCAAAAAATGATTTTACTAAACCCCTATTCATTTTTAAATACCTATCCAACAATATATCACACGTTAGGGTTGAAATGTAAAAAAAAAAATCACTCCCCACTTTACGTATAGGGGAGGTACCCTAATAAAACATTTTTTTCCACTTTTTATTTTACCACTTTGTCGGCGTGATTGATATACATAATAGTACCAAATTTCAGCTGTCTAGTGCTAACGGTCACTGAGATTATCCGCGGACGGACGGACGGACGGGCAGACATGGCGAAACTATAAGGGTTCCTAGTTGACTACGGAACCCTAAAAAGATGCTTTGAATACTCTTAGTGTATTCGCCTTATTATAAACTAGTTGTATTGCCACAAAACAAGTCAGTTTTTATTAAAAAAAAACGAACTAATTAGGGTTTTCAATTCCATATTACATATATGGATTATCTGGATCTACCCTTAAAAAACCTTTTAACATAATCATTTCCAATCCTTCTTTAATGGTCCTTCGAACCCAATTCATTTCTCTTCCTCGACACAGTTTTCTATTTGGTTAATCATATTTTAATTAACCATATATCATTGATCCTTGAAATCAGGTAGTTTCATAAAATTGGACACTAGTTTATGAATGCTTACAAGCATTATTTTAGAGTCAGTTTTATTAATATTATTTCGATGAGTGATGAATTGATGATTCAAATGTTTTTTTGTGAATATGTGTACGATGTGTGTCATGGCAATAGGCATTGAAGTCCACCAAGTTTCAGGTACCTATGGAAGATTTAAAAAAAATGCGACTAAGTAAGAGTTCATGTTTTAGCGTAAGTGAAACCAGTAATTGTACTGTATTTTTTTTTTTCAAAATCAATCAATTTTGAGACTGGCAAACTTAATCCACATACTGTATACATGTAGTATATGTAACAGGAACCACCGTTTATTCGAAGACGGCTGGACCGATTTAGAAAATTCTTTTTTTGTTTGAAAGAGTATACTTGACAGTTCTTCCCATTGTAACCAGGTCAGGATCTGATGATGGGATCTTGGAGAAATCGAGGGAGCTGTTCAAATATTATAGGTACCTATAATGATTTCAATATTTTTTTACAGTAGCTCGGGCATTTCCTTTTGGAAAGGTGGGGTCTAAGTGAAGTCGGTTCTTTTCAACCGACTTCAAGATTTCGAAGGAGGAGGTTATCAATTCGTCGGGATCTTTATTTTTGCTATTTTTTTTTTTTTTTTTATGTATGTTCACCGATTATTTGAAGACGGCTGGACCGATTTGGAAAATTCTTTTTTTGTTTGAAAGAGTATACTTCACAGTTGGTCCCATTGTAACCAGGTCAGGATCTGATGATGGGATCCTGGAGAAATCGAGGGAACTCTTCAACTATTATAGGCACACCTGTAGTGATTTGAGTATTTTTTACAGCAGCTCGAGTATTTGGTGTTGGAAAGGTGGATTGCTTAGTGAAGTCGGTTCTTTTTTGTTTAAAATTATTGTTTAAAATAATTTTTAACTGACTTCAATTTCATAGAAGGAGGACGTTCTGTATTCGCTTTGGTGTTTTTTTTTCATGTATGTTCACCGATTACTCCGAGACCTGTGATCCTATTTGAATGATTTTTTTTTCGTTTGAAAGTTACTACCTCCAAGGTGGTCCCCGATTAATCTGGTGCTGTTCTGATGATGGGATCCACGAGGAATTGAGGGAAATCCTCAATTTTTAAAGTTTTAATGTTGTTGAAAAAGTGACACTGGTAATCCAATCTTTGATGTTTTATCAACAACAATCAATTTGATTTGATTGTGTCGTTACCTAGAGGAATCTTCACTCTTATCTCGCAATACGAGTATATAAACACTACATCCATATACAACACTACAACAATCAAACGAGTATATAAAAACTGCAAAATCAAACCTTCATAGGAGGCTTGGAAAAAAAACAAAATGTGGAAGGGATTGCTGTGAGTATTAACACAATGATTACCTAATATTTAGATATTAATAATATAATACAAGTAACTCTTTGTAATGTAATGTAACATGCAAATTCTATATTTTATAACTAAACATTAATGAGTTCAGTTTAATTATTATCAAGTTTTTACTGTCTTTAGTGGCTTCTACATGACGCCAATTCATTTCGTGTATTATTAATTCAGAGGTCGGAATCTCGTAGCATTTTTGAGCTGTCTTAGGGACTTCTCGTTTATCGACTTCCAATATACATATATACCTATATCGATAAATACAGCATACAATATTTAAAATATAATTACGAGTAGAAGTGAACAACAGGCAGTTTTATCTTATTGCGAATGAGCGATCTCTTCGAAATAAACTTTGGATACCAACTTGACGGATGGATCTTTTATTGTTTCTTATAAATAATTTGCGGATTTTTAATGAATTTTTTACCAAGTTTCGAAAAAACTTAACTTTCCATTGTTTTCATTGCAAATTTCTATTTCACGTTTTTGAACTACCCGTTCAAAAGTTATCTCCAAGAGATCCCTTTTTAGCGATAAGACCTGTTGTTTACCTCTAATTTAATATTTGTGTTCTATAATGTATCGATAAAATATGTATATCGGAAGTCGATAAACGAGAAGTCCCTATGACAGCTCAAAAATCCTACGAGAATTCCGACCTCTGATTATTATTGAGATTTGCCCAAAACGAAAGTGCCGCGACGAAGAGTAGCGAACACACTTATGCATTTATTTAGACAAAAACCCCATCTATATATGTAAATTCCAGATTAAGTACAGTTCTGCTTGTCTTGGCCGAGTGCAAGTGGACCGGCAGTAAGCAAGAGCCGCGCAAGTTCCCTGATGGGTTCACGTTCGGGACGAGCACTGCTTCCTACCAAATAGAAGGCGCTTGGGATGAAGACGGTACGTGTAATGCTCATTTTAAGCGTTAACATACATTCCTTACTTCATGGGCATTTTCTTATTTGATTTTTAATATTTTATTCTACTCGTAAGCTAGATACTTGTCCTTTAGATACTTTTTCGAGTTTATTACAGGAAAATCGGAAAATATTTTGGATCATTTAACTCATACCGATCCTTGCGCCATCAAAGACTGCTCCAGTGGCGACGTCGCGGACGACTCGTACCATTTATATAAAAGAGATGTAGAAATGATGAGAGAGCTAGGGATCGATTACTACAGATTCTCCGTGTCTTGGACTAGACTGATGCCAACTAGTTTCCCTGACCAAGCAAACCCGGCAGGCGTGGAGTTCTACAATAACTACATTAACGAAATGTTGAAATATAACATAACGCCCATGGTTACGCTGTATCATTGGGATCTGCCTCAGAAGCTCCAGGAAATGGGCGGTTGGACAAACCCTAACATCGTTGACTGGTTCGCCGACTACGCTCGCATTGTATTTGAATTGTTCGGAGACCGAGTCAAGTTCTGGATCACATTCAATGAGCCGCAATTTTCTGCTATCGTGGCTACGGGGACGTTAACATGGCACCGCGACTGAATATCGAGGGTGTAGCAGAGTATTTATGCTCTAAGAATATGCTCATGTCGCACGCTAAAACCTGGCATATGTACGATCAGGAGTTCAGATCAACCCAGGGCGGTAACGTTAGTATTAGGGTAGACCGGGGACAATAGAAACACGTCATGATTGAAACAAGTCAAATTTCTCGATAACTATAATACCTACGCGTCTGACGCAACACTCGGAACACGCGATCGGCCATGTTTGAATCCTTGGCCAGGATCGCTCGAGCGCCGGTGCAAAACGGGATTGTCCACGAGCCAAACCAGTTTTTCGCGGTAAAAAGTAAGTATTTGCGCTCTCGTATATTTTCTTATAACTTCGTTTACTCTCGTATTTTGACTAATCAAATTATTTTGGTGTTATAGTTAGGAATAAACGAATATTTTTAATGGCCGTTGATCAGCGTTCGAGTCTTTTTTATATATAATATTTGACCTTGAAGTGAAAAACGTGGTTTGGGGACGATAGAAACAACTTGCTTGTGGACGATTGAAACGTTTCAATCGTCCTCGCGTTTTAATCGTCCCCAAAAGTAACCGACTTCAAAATATAAGGTTCTGTATTCGATGCACATGTTTGTTCTATTAATGTTCACATTTATTTGTGCAGTTTTGAGCTAGTTGATAAATTTTGGATATACATTTTTTTTTTTGAAATCTGCAGTTTTTTTATTCGAGGTTGTGTGAACATTTGTTTTTAACCGACTTCATAAAAAAGGAGGTTGTCAGTTCGACCCGTATGTTGATTTGATATATAATACGTTTTACCAACAACCGACTGCTGCCAACCGGCTGATTAAAGAGGTCGGCCTTTGCTAAAATGTATATCAGAGAAAGTTTAACATTTTTTTTTTCAATTGGCACATGGCTATGTTTTTGTTTACATAATAAAACAATTTAAACTGATTATGTTATTGCGCCTATTATCTCATTTTACATTCCGACGTCTGCAAACACTCGTCACAGGGTGTATGGGAAAGGTTATGATTGGAACATTGTTATAGTTGAAACAAGTACTTTTGTATGAAACATAATAATGCTTGTTTTTTTTGCGATTCTTAATCGTTATATCTTAGAATTGCATTAAAACTACTTTGGTTAAGGTAAATGTATAAGGTAGCAGTCGCAAAGAAAACTAAAAGTCGTATAATCTTCTTTTTGCCAAGTTTTTTTATCGAGATGTTCAGATGCTCATAAATTGAGAAATGTTCATGTTATGCTTGCAAACATTTGATGAGCTCATTGTATGCCGATGTAGGGATGAAAAAGATTGAAACAGATATAAGTACTTTTATTCTGCCGAAGATATTTGAGTGTTTCATTTGACCTCACATAGTGTTTCAATTGACACTCATGTGAGGTCAATTGAACCATACTGCCCCATTATCTTTATTACATTATTGTCAAAAAACTATGGATTATAGACCATCCAAATACATTTTATTTAGGAACCAGATAACTAACCTTGAAATATTTTGAGCGTACATCTTTCTACTCATAAAAATATAACGGTCACAGGAGGTTAAAGGCAAATTGTTTCAATTGTCCCCGGTCTCCCCTACGTTAAGCGCCACGTGGTATATGAGCCTGAAGATGAAAACAACCCGGAACATGTTCAAGCCGCTGAGGATGCTAACCAATTTGATGTAAGGAATTATTTGTATTTTAAAACTGTTTACGCGTAAACACCTATTAATACCTTCTTTACATTTTTAAGAGCCCTTAAATCACTTAAATGTTTCGACTAACGCCACTGGTAAATAATTTTAATTATTTAAATTTAACTAAACATATTTAAAAAAACTGGCCAAGTGTGTGTGGGACCACGCATAATAGGGGGTTCCTTACCTACTATCGAAAAACTAATATCAAAAGGTCGTATCTGCGTATGAAAGAAGTTTTTTGGAGATAACTCGAAAACGCCTTAACCGATCATTTTTCGTAGAAAGAATACTATGATGTGTCGTTTCAATTTTTTTCATATTTTCAACGGACTTCAAGATTTCGAAGGAGGAGGTTATGAATTGGTCCCATTGTAACCAGGTCAGGATCTGATGATGGTTTCCTGGAGAAATCGAGGGAACTCTTTAACTACTATAGGCAGACCTACCCAACTAGCAAACTAGATCGTATAAGCATCACTCTTACGACTATAAGTCGAAAAACACTCGTGTGAAAGATCTATCTACACCAAAAAGCCGTATAGAAGCAACTCTCTACATTGTTTAGCATTGAACGCTTTTTGGCTGCATAAACGAGTATAGTAAACGTGGTCTCGACGATCTCATATCGCATTTACTCGATAATCGTATAAAGATATCTCTTCATCGCCTTCTTGCGACTGTATGTCTTATGACGGTTCTATAAAAATAACTGAATTGCTAATTAGTTGCCAAACTAGCTATTATAACACCATATTACGACATTTAGTTATTTCAGCATAATTGCTGAGTAAAAGTTGTTAATTCAACAAAATAGCATTTCAGTTACTTTAACAGCACTTAATGTCATCTAATAGCTGTCGGCAAGATTTTCATTCGACTTTAGTATTGAAGTCGAGAAAACGCTTTAAAATGATCTATTTCAGCGCTAAAGATGCTATAAATATTATTTGACGGCTATCATACAGTATATTAGTGGGATGATAGTTCTTTAAAATCTTTTACAGCACAGAATCGCCATTTTGTTCATAACGTACAATAAAAACCGCGTTCAATTAACTTTAATGGAAAATGGATTATAAGAAATGGAAAAAAAATAAAAGAAGTGGTGGTTTCCGACGGAAAGTGAATAAATGGTACACTCGTATGATACAACATACAATAGCTACATCGAGTACAACCACGGGTGAAGTGACATCAAATAATTGTAATGAGGGTTCTGTAGAAAATATTTACGGTTCTACTGGAAATGAAATTTGTGAACCATCTACTTTTCGTATCGAAGATATCCCCATTAATCAAGACTTGGATTCTACTAGTGATAACGACAGTGAGGGATCAGAGTTTGTATGCAAAAATGGTTCAGAGTCCGAAGACACTGATAACTTGAATGATGAGTTTCTCTCCAACATTAAAGAGTGGGCGCTCCAATTCAACATTTCTCATGATGCCGTTAGAAAATTGTCGATGATTGTCGATGATTTGTAATAAAAGATTACCAAATTTACTGCCAAAAGATCCTCGTACTATTTTGAAAACAAATACATCAAAGTTTGTTATATTTGCTGTTGGCTCTGGATTATATTGGCATAACGGATTGATAGAATCTTTGCAAGAATGTTTAAAATTTCTTGATTGTAATTCTGATGTTTTAAATCTGCTTATAAATATTGACGGCCTTCCAGTATATAATAGCTCAAAACTTTAATTTTGGCAATATTGTGTAAAATAATAGAAATACCAACACTGTCGCCACTAGTTGTTGGAATATATGCAGGTCAAGAAAAGCCATCGGACTTAGACAAATATTTTGAACACGTTATGACACGATCCAACTTTAATACAACTCCAATGCATTAACAACGTAATACATACATACATACAGCTAGCGCCTAAACGTCTGAATCAGAAATGTCAAGAATTTGCTCGAAAATATTCCGATGCAACTCCAATACAACTTTAATATTTTGTTGATTATTTGTTGAGTGTTGAAGTTGTGTTTGAGATAGTTGTGTTTTTTAAATATTTTATGTATTTCAAAATTAGAATACGACACACTGCCCATTTGCAGATGGGAATTCCCCCTCGAGACGGAGTAGATGTTTTGTTTTGTCAACATACATAATTTTGTACTTGCTATAGCTACTTACAGTTTTGTAGATGGTAACCCTAGTTACAATAACAACATTCGTCGCTCGGATAGTGATAATAAACTGAATAATTTGAGCAATTCAGGCACCAAAAGTATGAGTTGCCAAATAATAATTTTATTTTCGTATCAGACAATACAAAGTGAAGTGGCCTTGATACGATGCGATTATCAATAACAGAGCTACATGAGTAACATTCCTGCATAATTGAAAAATGGGTTTCCTTCCAAGGCCATTTCGATTCCTTAAGCTGCTTTAAGTCGTCTTTTGTTATAAATTTGTCTACGTCCAAGTAGACTACTATTTTACTATCTATCACCTATAAAAGATAAAATGATAATGGTTTAACATTCACCACTACAGACCCCTAAACTAACACAAACATGGCGCTAGTAAAGTCGTAAAAAGATATTTTCAATTCTATTTCTTCACTAAAAGCAGAGTGACAGACGCTTTAGTATGACAAGTGAGAAGATATAATGGCGAATTAATTTTAACTTTACAGATTAATATTATTTCTGACTAATTTTCTACTGAAAATTCTTGCGGCCCATGAAAATTTTAACTAAAATTTAAGACATGTAGACGAAATTTTTTATTCCGCATATGAAAGTAAGACCCACGACCTAGTATCTAGAGTTACTTATTGTCATTATATTAATGTTTTCGTATAACATCATGAGCAAATACATTAACTTTTCTTTTATGTTTTACACCAAATCTCTGCACAACGTCACGAAAATTTCAAGATAAATAAAGCGTTCTATGAGTGTTGTTTGGTTGCTATCTCACGTCCAAAGAGTCGAGTGATTGCAACCGCGCTGCTATATTACGACAAATCAGTCGAGTGAAAGCGATTATATCGACTTGAAAAAGGTCTATGTGTCGAATAATAGCATACTGATGTCTATCATAGAACTTAGTAACATTCGAGTTGCGATTACTCTATATTCTTTCAACTATTTGGATATTCATACGATAATCTTTCGATTTTTATAGCACTTAAAGCTGAGAGAAGTGCGCCCAAATCGCGTCGTGAGAACGTGAACGGATCTTTCTTTCGACATTTTAAAGATTTATCTCAGCACCAATAGCTGAAATAGAAACGTGCTGCTGACTTTTTTACGACATAATTTGCTAGTTGGGTAATAGTGATTTGAGTATATTTTACAGCAACTCGAGCATTTGCTTTTTGAAAGGTGGAGGCTAAGGAAAGTCTTTTTTCTTTAAAATTATTTGGATATCTAGTTCAAAAGTTACAGGGGAGGGAAACAATTTTTTAGACTTTTGGGATGATTATTTCTGAAAATATGCACTAAATAGTTAAAATAAAAATTTCGACAAACCTTAATGTTATGTTTAAAAAAAACCTATCGATTGACGTGCAATATGTTGATATTTGGTAAAAACATTTTTTTGACAATTAGTTACATGTAAGTATATTAAACAATTTATTGTACATAAAATAAGTAAATATAAACATGATAAAAAGAAAAAACAAAGTACAGAGGTGAACTTATCCCTGTAAGGGATGTATGTGCCCTCCCTAAAATTATTTATTTCAGCAATTTTAAGGGTTTTAAGGGAAACTATAAGGGTTCCGTTTTTGCCATCTTGGCTACGGATCCCTAAAAAGGAGGGCACTATATACTGTAATTTGCATTTAAGTACATTAAATACATCAAAATAGTTTTTACGTTTCTGGATTCGTCAATCTATGAGCTCAAAAGTAAAACAGCCGTTTTTACTTTGGACGGCTAAATACACTCGCGTGCAAATAATTCGGATCAGTACGAAAAACTATAATATCTCCTAAAATAATAAAGCTAGGAGCCAGAATTAAATTGTATATTATAGATAAATGCATTAGTTAATAAAACAACGTCAAGAGTTAGAGATGATATTCACTTGTTTATTTAATTAACATAGTAAACACGATATCAATTAATTATAGGTAAAAAGCAACCGTGGTACCTCACACACAAAACTAAAAACAAAAAAAAAGTAAAACATATCAATACTTCGTATTGCCTCCTCGGGCTCTTCTTACAGCTTCTAAACGATTGGGCATACTGTTTATTAAGTTTCTTATGCGTTCTTGCGGGATATTAGCCCATTCTTCCACTAACGCCTGTTTCAGGTCTCTAAGTGTAGCTGGGGCGGGGTTTCGATTTCTTACACGCCTTCCGAGCTCGTCCCAATACGTGCTCAATCGGATTTAGGTCCGGGCTTCTCGAGGGCCAGTTCATAGTGTTGATGCCAACCTCCTCAAAATAATCTTCCACAATCTGTGCGGTGTGTGGCCTGGCGTTGTCATGCATGAACATTGAGTTTTCACCCATATTAATTAAATATGGGCCTACATGCTCATTAAGAATCTCTTCCACATACCTGGCACTAGTTAACGTTCCATTTTCTATCAAAACTAATTGCGTGCGACTCTCTGAAGAGATTCCAGCCCAAACCATAACAGACCCACCGCCGAAAGCAACTTTTTCTTCAAAACAGGCTGGAATAAAACGTTCACCTGGCCGTCTGTAAACTCTTCGCCGCCCGTCATGTGCATAGAGCATAAATCTGGATTCGTCAGAAAACATAATTCTTGCCCATTCTTCGGCACCCCATCGCCTGTATTCGCGTGCGTAAAGTTTCCTTGCAGTTCGATGCCCTCTGTCAAGTTTTGGGCCATTTGCCGGTCTATGTGGGGTCAAATTAGCTTCACGAAGCCGCCGCCTTACAGTCCACTCGCTGATGTCATCTCTTCGGATCTTCCGAAGTTGGTTTTTGACTTCAACTGCAGTGAGATGCCGATTTCGGAGCATTGTTGTTACAATAAATCGATCTTCTCTAGCCGTAGTACATCTCGGCCTACCGGTTCCTGGTCTTCGAAGGTTCCTGCCAGTTTGTAGGAAACGTTGGAGGACCCTCTGCACCGTAGATAGTGACACGCCTGTTCTTCTTGCTGTATATCTCTGACTTCTGCCTTCTTGTAACAAAGTGACGATACGTGTACATTCATCTTGTGTTAGCGACATGATAGTAATTCAATAATGACCATCAAAGTCAACAAAAACTGCCTTTTATCATTTTGCTTTGACAGATTGAAAACAAAAGTGAGAAAACAATCAAAAGTGAAATAAGCTCAATTTGAATTTGGTACCAAATTCGACTTTTTTTTAAATAAAACTTTTTCCAGAATTCTTGTAGAACATTGAAGGTTCAATTTAATTCGATATTAAATTCTCTTTAATACACAGTTAGTTTCCTGCACATACCGCTATTAATTTGCAAAATATAAGGGTTTTTGTCACTGACCCGTATTATTTGCTCACGAGTGTAGTAGAATCTAGCAACTAACGAACTATTTTGACGGAATCAAAGGAATAAATACAAAACACAGTACATTAGTGGCCCCCTTTAAAAAAATCTATTGTTAAAATTAAATAATTACAATTATTTATGAGTGGCGCTAGTTGTCACAGTGGGGGCAATACGCCCATCCTATTTTCTTGAAAAGCGGCGGTTATCCCAAGGAAATGGTAAACAACGTTGCAGCCAAAAGCGCAGAGCAAGGGTTCGCCAGGTCCAGGTTACCCGAATTCACTGAAGAAGAAAAGGCATACGTTCGCGGGACATCAGACTACTTCGGCCTGAATCATTACTCTTCTTTATTAACCTACAGAAATGAGTCTGTAAGCGGATTTTATACCGCTCCTTCTTTCTGGGGTGACACTGATGCAATTACTTACAAGTTAGATGATTGGAAAATAGGAGCATCAGAATATATTCCAGGAAGTTGGATACAAAATGTTACTTATGTAGAATTTATTCCTGTAAATTATTATGTGCATCCACTTGGTACAAATCAATCTAATACGCTGAAATTTGTTGGAATTTAAAACTTGGGAAATTCTAAATAATATATTTTAATACAGTACACGCCATGGGGATTCTACAGTCTCCTGACCAAGATAAGGAAGGACTACAACAACCCCCCGGTGGTGATCACCGAGAACGGGTTCACCACGCTGGGCGGGTTAGAAGACGACGACCGCGTGCAGTACTACCGGGGCTACCTGGACGCTATGCTGGACGCCATCGAAGAGGGTTGTGACGTCAGGAGCTACACCGCCTGGAGCCTCATGGACAACTTTGAGTGGATGGAAGGTTACACGTAAGTAACACGCAGAATGGTTACGCGACGCTGGGTGGGTTAGAAGATGAGGACCGCGTGCAGTACTACCGAGGCTGCCTGGACGCTATGACTGCTCGGACGTCAGGGACTTGATCGCCTGGAGCATCATGGACAACTTCGAGTGGATGCAGGGTTACACGTAAGTAACACTATAATAATGGCAGCGACTACTTACCATGTTCTTGATTAGGGTACACAATAGGAATAGGTAGGACTATTTAAATGACTGATACTATTAGTATTACCCTGGTAACCTAAATTTTCCATGCATTTATTTGCTACGAGTACTGCACGGTTTATCGGTATTTATCGGTTAGGTAATTTTTGAATTATTGCTATTGACTCAATTTATTAAGTACCCTAACACTTGTTGAAGTCGAAACAGTCAGTTAATAATTTTAGCATTAAAGTTAATTGAGTTTATATTGTAAAAAAAAAATATCTCGAAGTTTTATGTAAAATAACAAAAAAATAACATTTAACCTGAAAATAAATTACAGCTAACAAATCTTAAAATAATGCTAATCGAATGCTAAACTAAAACCTAGAAAATAAAAAACAGGGTCCAAATCAGTGCCAGCCGGAAGGGTGCCCAGAAGGCTAGCAGCATTGCCGCGTAGGACAGCAGTGCCGATGCGTTGGGCAAAGTAAGCCCCAGCCTTCCTGGTCACCCGTTGCCTCAATCAGGCGCTTGGTTAGCTCTTTGTAGATGTGATGAGCTCCTGGTGCCCACGGTCCCAGCGTCTCCACCCCAAACGGCTCAAACATGCAACCAAAGTCTATGGCTGCATGTTTGCGCCACTTGAGATTTTTAGCCGCAGCAGCCCTGGCTGAGGTCCCTGGAAGGTGGGACGGCGCGAGGGTATCGACGCACGTGGCATCCCAAATCAAAGGCCGACCCAGCCTCCAGGGTCATGCTGACTGGTCTTTTGCTGTCGTCACGCGCTAGGCTCGTCGGTTCTAAAACTGACGGTGCTCCGGCAGTGACGAGGGCTCTACACAAGATGTCGTCGAAACTACCATGACGTGCTGTGCGGCCGGCACTTCTGGAGCATGAGAGGCCGTGGAGACAAAATTTGCTAACGTGGCTCTGATGTGGAGCCTCACATGCCGCCCCCAGGCGCAGCGATACGGCGAGCTTTTTTTGGAAGGCAGCGCCTGCCCAAGTAACACAGGAAGCATTATAATATACGAATAGTTAACTTATTTCGAACTTAAGGACCGTATAAACTCTTATATACGTTCATTGAGCAACTTGTCGCATTATATGATGCTTTGAGCTGTATAACGGTTGTATAATGGCATATCTAAATGCTTTTGTAAAGCCTTTAGCTTTAGTGCAGCAAACCACAACGCAACTGTACAGCTTTCAGCTGTTTAAAAGCACTTAGGTTCTACAATAGCATCATATAATGCTTTAAACGGTATAACGGTCGTATAATGGCTTTTTTAAAGCCCTTAGTTTTAGTGCAGCGAACCAAAATGCAACTGTACAGCTGAATGCTGTACAGTTGCGTTTTGGTTTGCTACACTAATGCTTCGGTGTGGTTTAGTGCCTTAGGTTCTACAATAGCATAAATAAATGCTTAGTGCTGTTTATGAGCATGAATATTAGCCATTATAATGCCACGTAAATCCGGTATACAGCTGTCAGCTGTTTTTAGTGCTTTAGGTTCTACAATAGCATTATATGATGCTTTACGCTGTATAATAGTTGTATAATGGCATATGTAAATGCTTTTGTTTAGCCAACAGTTTTAGTGCAGCGAACCAAAATGCAACTGTACAGCTGAATGCTGTACAGTAGCGTTTTGGTTTGCTACACTAATGCTTCGGTGTGGTTTAGTGCCTTAGGTTCTACAATAGCATAAATAAATGCTTAGTGCTGTTTATGAGCATGAATATTAGCCATTATAATGCCACGTAAATCCGGTATACAGCTGTCAGCTGTTTTTAGTGCGTTAGGTTCTACAATAGCATTATATGATGCTTTACGCTGTATAACGGTTGTATAATGGCATATGTAAATGCTTTTGTTTAGCCAACAGTTTTAGTGCAGCGAACCAAAATGCAACTGTACAGCTGAATGCTGTACAGTTGCGTTTTGGTTTGCTACACTAATGCTTCGGTGTGGTTTAGTGCCTTAGGTTCTACAATAGCATAAATAAATGCTTAATGCTGTTTAAGAGCATGAATATTAGCCATTATAATGCCACGTAAATTCGCTATACAGCTTTTAGCTATTTATAATGCCTTAGGGTGTACAATAGCTTTTTTAAGTAGGTAAAACATTCCTAATGCTGTATAATAGCAATAATATAAACCATTATAAAGCCAAGTAGTTCACTATAAGGGGCTGTTCATAAATTACGTCATTTTAAATGGGGGGGAGGTCTGGACATCGGATGATGGTAGCATGCCGTAGAAGGGGGGGGGGGGGGCGGTCATTCCGAAGATCACATCATCTCTCGCATCTTTAAAAAGTGCTTCAATGTGTAAAAAAAGGAATGAAATTCGTGTTTCTATAAACTTTTAATTCTATAAACTATTATCTCCTAAATAGTTTTTTATTTTACAATTAAGCTAAAAACGCATTTTTTTTTAGACGTCACTTTATTTGGCAGGGGGAGGGTTGGATGATTTTAGGGGGGGGGCGGTAAGAAATCACCAAAAATTGATGACGTAATTTATGAACAGCCCCTATACAGATTTTAGCTGTTTTAGTGCCTTAGGGCCTACAATAGCAATTTTAAGTAGTATATAATGCTTAATGTTGTTTAATAGCATAATTATTCACGTGTAATGCTGTAGGCATAAATAAGGCATTTTTTAAGGGTCACTGAGCTGCTATTGGACTAAGAGCTAGCCACGTCAGATATGACACAATAATGAGAGCAACAAAACCCGTCTGGTTAGATTCCTATACTATTATTATTGCTAGATCCTGGCATCTGGCAGCTTTTAATGGGTGGAGGTCACAGTTACAGACTAGCAAAATGTGTTAATTGGAAAATAGTAATACCAAACTAGGTAAAAATAGCCGAAGTTGTCTCAGTTATAAAGGACAGGGCCTATATTTTAAGGGGCTCCCTGGCGCCCACGACCTTAGATCTGATTCCCTTAGTTTTCTAAAAAAACAAAAATTAAAATTTAAACTGTTTATTATAATGAAATGGGTTAATAACAATTTAACTTAACTTAGTATTAATCTTTTACATTTAAGATTGTATTACCAAGCTATTGTTTTGGGGTTGCAACCCCTTTTAACATAAATTATTTCAAATTAAATCATATTAATCTATTTAACCAGTTACATTGTTATCTATCAGTGCTTTTTTAACAATACTTTTAATATTCTTAGGTTTTTTATCTAGATTTTCTATAACTTCTTTGGGAAAGCTGTTTAGAACTTTAGGTATGTAAGAAGTCCAAACTCTGTTACCATATTCATTACTATTTTTAGCGGTTACAAAGTTAGGTTCATTGGAGAGATTACGAAGATTCCTTGGTCTATTGTATCTAATCAGCTCTCCCAAACGATGCTTGCATTCTAAGATCACGGCCATTTTAGCCTTATCATATACACTTAACACTCTACAGTAATTAAACAATTTTTCATAATTATTTTTGTATCTTTGTTTAATTTTAAGCGGAACTATAGTTTTTAATATTCTAATCTGGATATTGTATATTCTCTGTAAATAAGTATTATAGGTTCTTCCATAAGTTGAGATGCCATAGTTGATTATGGAATCAGCTAGTGCAATATACTCGTACAGCAATCGGAGTGTGTTATAAGGCATTATACAGACATTGGCAAGAAAGGCTCTTAACCTATTACACACATGGTCTATATGAGGTCCCCAGTTAAATGAAGTGTCAATTTTTAACCCCAGATAGGTATGGGTGTTGACAACTTCCAACGGCTCACAGTTAGCAACACAATAGGACTGCCCTGCATGCATACATGAATGCTCGTGGGCCACGATTTTGGGGATAGTGTTAGTTTCAATATAAGGAGAGTGAATAAATATGCATTACTTTTGTTTTATTATAATTTATAGATAAGCCGACATCATGCGCCCACTTACATAACATGTTGAATTCGCTCTGCATTTGACGCTCTGCGACTTTGACATCTGCGTTAGCAGTGAGTAGACAAGTATCATCAGCGAATTGGTATACCGAGGCTGTTTGGAATACATTACTCATATCATTAACATAGATCAGATACTCAGTTGGTCCTAAAATGGATCCTTGAGCTGTCCCATGATAGGATTGCATGAGATCGCTTTGCTCTCCTGCAATGCTAACAGTGTTGAATCTATGCTGATGGTACTGCTAAAACCAATTTAGTGTAGGCCCCTGTATACCACATTGCCGAAGTTTTTTGTACAATATCTCGTGGTTCAGGGTGTCAAATGCTTTGCTGAAGTCTATCATGACTGCAATTACCTGCTTCCTGTCATTTAAGTGCTGGTTTACTTCATCAGCGAATTGTGCAAGCAATTGAGTTGTGTTTTTACCTTTTTGAAAACCAAACTGTCTGTGGTTAATAATGTTGTTACTCGATAAAAATTCGTTAAGTTTTTTGCCAATGTATTTTTCTATTATCTTATCTATGACTGATAGTATAGTTATTGGTCTATAGTTGTTAGTGTCCGAGAGACTGCCTTTTTTGTGTATCGGACGGATTAATCCTACTTTAAGTTTATCCGGATACAACGAGTGAGATATACATTTATTAGTCAAATGAGTCAACATTGGTGTTAATTCCTTAGTTAAGAGTTTTATATCTTTCGCTCGTAGTCTGTCGAAACCTGCACTTTTGTTTTCATTAATATTTTTGATTATTTTTTCCATATCATTGTTGTTGATTTTGTGAAGTTTTAGTGACACATTGGGGACATTACTATAAGTATCCTCATTTAGTAGTGGTATGTTGCATGCACTCAGCACTCTTGACACATTACTTTCAAAGTCACGGGCAAATTTATTGGACAACTCTTTTGCTTTCATTTTAAATGACTTAATTATCATATCATCTACGGCTTTTAGCAGTCTCCCGGTTAATTTGTTGATAATTTGCCACATTATTTTTGGATTTCTAAAGTTACTACAAATTTCTTTTTTTGTTGAGTTATTCCGAGCTTTTGTCATTAATCTATTTGTTTTATTTCTATTTCTATACCGCTTGTACAATAGTTCGTTTTGCTTATTTTTTATGTCTTTAAGATATATTTGAAGCAATTTATTTTTAGTTTTGGACATTTCCAATAATTTTTCTGACAGCCATGTACAATTATTTACTGTTTTGTTGTTGATGGTTTTCTTTACTGTGCACATTAATTCATAGACTTTAGTAAACTTATTGACTATAAATTCATAGATATGATTGCGGTTTTGTATTTCAAATACTGGGTTCCAGTTAATTTTAACAAGTTCCTGTTTTAGTAACCTACTATCTAATTTATCATATACTAGGGGTTTTTTCTAATGATTTATATAGCTTATCATATTATCAGTAACGGCTTTAAACAATATAGTATCCTATATTTACTTCTATATTAATGAACATGATGTCAAATATCTCGAAGACAATGGTCTTCGAGATATTTGACATCAAAGTCGAACCGGTTGAGGCTAAAAAAGTGGTTTTATGGTCATAAATTTTGTTTTAATTAGTTAAAAATTAAAATCTCTACAGTTTTTAGAGACATCAAAGAGGAACCCTAATATGCAGATTACGTATATGTAAGATTCTTTACACCATTCGAATATCGATAAAAGTGTTTTTTAGACCATATTTTAAAAATATCATAAAAAAATAACGGCTCATTTATTTCAAGATCCGGCTCTACAGAATGGAGATAAAAGATTTAAGAACCGATAGTCGTTTGCCTTGTAATTCTATCTGTAGTGAATATGTTGGAATATTGACTCAAAACTGGTCAAAAACGTTAGACCAAAAAATATTGTGTATTATTACCATACATCGGGGTTCTCGGTGCGGGAATGTTTGACATTAGCGAAAGAGTAGGCATTAACTTAAAAAACAGAATGTACTCTAGCAGGTTTCTACCTAATGAATAATTGATTGAAAAAATCATAGGTAGGATATACAATTCATATGTAATAGAGGATATACAATTCATATGTAATAGACTGACTGACATTATGTATATATATTTTTTAGGTACATATACCAATGATTTTTTCAAGTATTTGTTTATTCATGTAATGACTGATCATTGTCAACCTCTTCAGTTAACCAAATAGTTCATAAATATCGGACGTCAAGACACTTATAATACCGTGTCTTTGTCTTAGGTAGATCTAGTTAATAAATTTCTGATATGCATTTTTAAAATACTATATAATAGTCAATACAAACATGCCTCTAAGAAAAAAAGCTCGTATCATAGTGTGTATGCTATTCACAGAGAGGTAGTTATTCATTAGGCATAATATGATATTTTTTCAGACTAACCTATCTATTTATCTCTACTCTTTCTCAAATCGTTCCCGTACCGAAAACCCCGATGTATGATTATTACGGAAACAAAAACAGTAGGCGACAAACTATGAACTATATTTTATTATACATCGTTTGGCACTACTTTCTCCCAACATAAACTTTTGTATAATTTCTCTTAATATTGTATCGTTTTTGTATAGTTTCTCATAATACTGCATCAAACCCAGATCTCTAGGATTTATTTTCTTGAAATGGTTTGCATTCTTTGACCTCCACCACTTTAAAGCTGCCAGATGTCCAGATCTAGAAATAAGCATAGTATACCAAACTGACAGGAGGGGTTTGGTTGCTCTCATTATTGTGTCATATCTGACGTGGCTAGCTCTCCGTCTATATAGACCAACGCCATTTTGTAAATAATTTATAACCTAAAAATAAAATCATGCGGACCTATTTAAACAAGGAAAATACCTATATAATAATGAAATAACTTAATTTAATACTGCTCAATCAACACTATTATGTTAATAATGCAAAACTCGTTCTATACGAGGATTACACAATTGTTTTGTTTATTTGACGCATATATTTTTATAATATTTTATAGCAAAACCACAATAAATCAAAGGCGCGTGAAAATTTTCAATGAAACTTATATACACATCTATATATATATAACTCAAAGGTGACTGACTGACTGACTGACATAGTGATCTATCAACGCACAGTCCAAACCGCTGGTTCTAGAGATTCCAAATTTGGCACGTAGGTTCCTTATAAGGTCTAGAGGTGCGCTAAGAAAGGATTTTTCAAAATTCATCCCCTAAGGGGGTAAAATGGGGGTCCAAAGTTTGTATGGGGAAACAAGATTAGTAAGTCTATTTTATTCGAAACTTCACAGAAGTATTCCTAACAATAAATGAGTAAATACGTGTTGCAGGTTTTTTGAGAATTCAACCCCTAAAAGAGGGAAATGTGGTCAAAAAGTCTGAAAATCAACATGGGTATTGTTTCTATGGTTTATCGGGTCGCTGATTACGAAATCAACACTTAAGGGGGTGAAATGGAGGTTGATAGTTTGTATGGGGAATTTTTAAACGTTGAACCAATTTAGATGAAACTTGGTATAGAGATAGTTTGTGTACCGGGAAACGACATGGGACAGTTTTTATCTCGAAAATCAATCTTTAAGGGGGTGAAATGGGGGTTGGAGGTTTGTATGGAGATTTTTTTACCGCGAACCGATTTAGATAATTTTGTTGTGGATATAGTTTGAGTCCCAGGAAACAATATAGAATATTTTTTAAGCCGAAATCAATCTTAGAGGGGTAGAAAACATGTTGGTAGTTTGTATGGCGAATTATTAACCGCTGAACAGACGATTGAAATGAAACTTGGTACATATTATATAGATTGAGTCGCGGTAAATAATATAGGGTAGTTTTTATCTCGAAAATCAACCCTCTAGGGGGTGAAACGGGGGTTGAAAGTTTGTATGGGAAATTAATAACCGTTGAACCTATTTAGATGATTTGGTGTGGAGATATTTTGCGTTCTGGGGAAGGATATATAATAGTTGTTATCCCAGAAGTCATTCCTTAAGCGGGTAAAAAGGAGGGTGGATTACTAATTCCACGCAAATGAAGTCGCGGGGAAAAGCTTCTATTCAAGAGTAGAAATCTGTATTAATCATAATCTCTCGGTAGTAAGTCGTTGATGGCGTAACAATTAAACAATTATTGCAATAATTTCTTTAAAATAAAAAATGAGGGAACCGCCGTCTTCAAAACGTGGTATACCGAAACCTCCAGAATGTAACGAATACTTTTCCGAATACCGCTTCTAAATCAGTTCAGCGAAACGCAAGATGATCGCGGACAAACATACATTCCTACATACAAACATACGAGTCTAACTGAGAACCTCCTTTTTTAGTACTTTTAGTACGCGGGCGAAGCCGCGGGAAAAAGCTAGTTTACAATAAACTAGGTACATTGCGCAGTAATATTTGAATGATATAATAACGTAAAAGAGTCATAAACTTTTATAAATTTTGTTACGATGCAAACAAATATGACGTGTCACTCATTCAGTTTTTGTACCGTCTTCGTCCATTTTATATTGCGAGACAAAGTAGTTAAATCACAACGTTCATTGTATTATAACATTTGTTCCGTCGGTATTAGAGACGTTTTTGCATTGACGTAAGGTTTATTTTACTACACTCTTATGCTTGCTTTTGTATTGCGATTGGCAAGTTAATCGAGAGTACTAATGCTTCTTTACTGCGATTAGCAATTTTTTTGGCCGTATTAAAGCTTCTTTAATGCGGTGGGCAACTTAATAGAGCGTACTAATGCTTCTTTAATGCGATTGGCACTTTCCATGACAACGATAATGCTAATAGCGCAGACATAAATAACCTATATAGGATCTCAAGCTGGGTAATTTGTGCCCATTTAAGAGCTATATCCGCACTATAAACGTTTATAATGCTACTATAAAACGAACTCAAAATGCTAAAAGCATAGGTACAGATATGCCGTAAGACGGCCGTTATACTGCTCTGATGTGTTACTTGGGTGCATGCACGGATTCCAATTTCTGTCCAGCAAGGAGACGAGCTTAATGTACCTATTGAGTTTAATGTACTTTAAATTTCTCTCCCATGCTGCTTTGTATAAATATTTATGTATTTTTTCTCTGTGTCAGAGATCGTTTCGGTCTGTACGAGGTGGACTACACGGACCCGGCTCGGCCGCGCACTCCGCGCCGATCTGCCTTCATCTACAAGGAAATTGTCCGCTCACGCACTCTCGACCCTCACTATGAGCCCACCACTACCGTCATGACTATCGACGAAGGACATTAAGTGAACTCTGAGCTGAAATAAATTTACAATAAATGACTGATTTTAATTTTTATTCTCGCTTATAAATTAGGAAAATGTATACAACAGAGAATTTAAAATAATAAATTATGTATAAGCCTTAGTATAACATTGAGTGAGTCGCAATTACAACTGCATCGAAGAAACATGTATTTTTCTGTGACCAATCCTACATACAAAACTGAGCTGTAATTGAAGGAATATATGGTCCTAAATCGAACCGGATTAAGTACGGGAGCGATGCAGGCGGCTGCCAGCCGGCGAATACAATATGGAGCGCATTCCTTAAGAGAAAAGCGAAGTTGTTTACGTCGTTTCGTGCAAATTTAAGTTACGTTACGTTACGTTAAAAGATGTGGCCGGCATGATACAAAAAACACAAGCAAATATGAAGAAGTGCCCAAAACAAAGACTAACCGGGGCTTATGTTAAACAAAGGATATAAATACTTGAGGATTATTGGAATATGTTTCAACACGCACACAATAATCTTTGCACACCGCTCGAACAACTAGGAGATATCCAGTATTTTTTTAATAAAAATTAATACCGTGAAGGACCTGTTTCTAGGTTAATAAGCAGACTTAACCGGTTTATTGAGTATGTGGGAGTCTAATGAAAAGTCACTGGAGATGTCTAGCATGTCAACGTCGTTACACGATGGGCCATTACTGTTCGTTACTTTACCAAAAATCTAATTGCCGACCTTGTCAGGGAAATATGAAGATTGGCCTACGTACCAAGATTTATTCACAGCCCTGGTGCACACAGCACAACACAAAATTAACAAGTGTACAAAAACTAGACTATTTAAAAACAAGTGTAACTGGCGAAGCTGAAACGTTATTGTGTTGTAATACATACAAATAACAGAAAATAATTATACACAGGCATGAGAGGTACTTAGAAACCGCTTCGGCAATAAGAAGATGATTAATAATTCGGTATTAAAGAGATTGTTTGGACAAAAGAAAATGCAAACCCAGTCAGCGAACCAAATCAAAACTTTGCTTGATACTAGTTACTATGGAATGTATCAACAGTTTAAACAATTTAAACATAAAGACGGATTCTTGGGATCCAGTGATTATTTCTTTTTTAGTACATTACTGTAAGTTGACGCCTAGGAAACTATTGATACTTTATAGGAAAGAAATCGAGTCGTATAAAAAAATTGCATTTTAAAAATATAAGTTTTCATTTTCATACAAATTGTATGGCATAAGTTTACCTGAATTTGTGGCTTTTATAGCTGGCAGTTTTTTGGTCCCGTACTTTGATCCTGGATAAGAATGGGACCGATTGGCATAAAAAAAAGTTTGTCAAAATGACCTTTCTCCTCGCCCCCTCGGTAACCTGTATATATGCGTTTTAACAACATCTGTACGCCAATCTTCATTAATTAAACATCGAGGGAAGGTTTCCTTAGACCATTTTCGCGTAGCAGCACGGGATCTGGTAGCTGCCTCACCTCACTGACCCAAAAAGAAAATCCACCTGTATAACATTTAGTTATCAGATGTTAAAAGCGGACTATAATGAACTCTATTGCTCTCACTACGGTTTCTTTGCCTGCTCCACTTAATATAACAAGCCAAAACTACTAACAAACTACAGATTAATATCACATTCATTATAAGACTGGTCGCCAACATTCCGTCAGTTCCTTCTGTTTTCAAATATTTTTCAAGCATGGGAGTGTACTCCGGTTTGTCCCTGTACTCCCAAGATGTTGTGAAATTCTGGCTGATAAAGGAGATGATAAGCTGGTAGCCTTGGGCAGGCACGTCTCTGGGGACTAGGTGGCCCGAAGATCGGACCATGACTTCTGTTAATCCTCCACCTTGCTTGACGTAGCTGAAATATGTGACACTTATATTTATTTGGTATAACTATCACGCGAAAAAAAAGATATAGTGGTAGGGATGTGATATCAGGCGCGGATACAGGGGGGGACAACAGGGGCAATTGCCCCCCCCCCCCCCTGAAACGCAACCTTCGTATACTACGGGCCCCATAGGTGCGGACCGCGAGATTTTTTGCGAAGGAAAGTGCCCCCCCCTGAACGAAATCCTGGATCCGCGCTTGTGTGATATAAAAGCTAGATGTCGCTTACGGCTGCTATAAAGTCGATGTAAAAATAAATGCAAAAAGATGATTGAAGGCATTGAGAATTTTGTCAACTTAGTAACTTGACCCATAGCTTAATTGGTAAAGCGATCGAGCCCCGGTAAGGCGTATCGATGCGAGGTTCAAATCCTGCTGGGTTGATTATTTTTTCAATGTTTTCAATGTTTGTATTTGATTGAATGATATAAAAGATTTTGAAAAGTTTTACCTTAGTTCTGGTCCGCAAATAACAAATATTCGATTCCTGGTCAAGGCATCTAGCTAAATACCGAATGTACCTACGTCAAAATTTTTTTATAATTGTGTTGACGTTGGTGGTTTTACTTCGTCCAGGTTTAATAATAAATAAATAAAAAACATTAAAAGTTAATATAAGAATAATTTTATAAAATTTCGAATTAGCAACGAGGATCTCTTACAATAACATTTTTGGCAACACCAATTACTAATATAAATTAAAACATAACAATAATAAAAAAGCACCTGTCACGTCATGGTCAAAATTCCATCAGATATTGAGTCCTCCACGGTGCTGTAGAAAAAAGCCTCGCTTCTACTTTTGTACCTCATAAATGCGAAAACACCACCTATAAGGCAGATAATAAGGAGCACATTTAGCACGACTGACGCTATAAGCGCGTTGTTCCTAGGCGCCGGCTGACTAGGCTGAGGCTGATCGTCGACATATGACGGCGTGTATTCTGCTTTGTCTCTGAAGTCGATGGGTACGGACAGATTGTGGCCCAGGATGAAGTGTTGTACCAAAGCGTGTGCAGCCGCAGGAGCATCAAGGGGAACCAGGTGCCCTACTCCGCGGACCAGAACCTCGGTTAAACCGCCGCCCTCTTTCACGTAACTGAAACAAAATGGTTCAAGTTACATTGTGCTTTCTCATTTTGTTTTACAGCACAGAGTGTCATAAACGAGAAGGAAAGGGCTTTCTTTCTTACTTTGATTACTGGGGGCATACTATATAACTTCTTTGATTACTTTTCTACTTGACCATTTTGAATAATTATTTTTTTGATAAATATTGGTTTCTCCTTTTCGTGTGCATCGACCGACTTCAAGATTTCGAAGGAAGAGTTTCTCAATGTTGTCGGGATCTTAGTTTTTGCTATTTTTTATGTATGTTCACCTATTATTTAAATACTGCTGGACCGGTTTGGGAAATTCTTTTTTCGTTTGAAAGAGTATGCTTGACAGTTGGTCCCATTGTCATCCGGTCAGGATCTTATCCTGGAGAAATCAAGCATTTGCTTTTGGAAAGGTGGATGCTAAGTGAAGACGGTTTCTTAGGTTAAAATTATTTAGTTACTGGTTTTGACAATAAGAGGTATTTAAGGAAACTGATTTAATCAAACTAAAATCTAGTAACTTGTTTTATTTTAAAGAACATGTATTCAATCCAGCTTGATTTCGAATGCTCTAATTAAAACCTGGAGCTGGCTACGTAGCTCGTATAGTGCTAAAGTTCAGCTGACCTAATAGACTGTAACGTACCCAGCTAATGTTCCATTGAGCGCCCAGGGGCGTCGCGGGGCCTTGAGGAAGTCGTCACGACGGCTCCAGTGCCAGTACTTGCGCCGAGAGTCCGCGGCCAGCTCACACGGCGCAGTCAGGTCCAGTTGACCACTGGAACAAGCATAAAAGATAAGGTTTATACAAGTTGTAATGAATGCTACAATTCATGCAATTATTTTAATAAATATCGTGTAGGTTTCCCATAATCATCGACGAAAACACAAAATCCACTATCGCTCGAGGTGCCAGTTTTAGGTTCGATTTTAATAATGAGTTAAACTCACCAGTAAACCATAATTTTGTAATGTTCTAGTAGTTTTTCCAGTTTTGGCCTAACAGGTCCAAGGAAATCCTTCATAAGAGCATCGTCAACGGAGCCGTTGTTGAAAGTGAACTGTATGGTACCGACGTGAAGAGCTTCCTTGATATGAGGCTGGTTGATATATTTCGTGAAATCTTGCAAATCACCAGATTCTTTTAGCAAGTTAAAGTGATCTGGTTGCTGGGATATATCCTTCAATAACTGGTTTAGTTGATCGCGAAGCTGTAAAAAAATTAAAATGTCGTCCATAAAAATAACGTAGGATAGTTTTATGGACTAGCACAATACACAATGGAAGTTTCACACAAATCTTTTGAGTTAATTTGCAGGTGCAAATGCACATGAAGATTTATGAACTCCGCTGCCCTTGATGGCCACATCATGTATAGCGGACTGCCTTGCAAAATTTGCAGATATGTCCTGTTATCTTGGCGGCAAATCCTATGCTAATGACATACTTTAAATATATTTTTAGTAACTCACATTCCATGCTTCATTCAAGTTGTTCTGCTCCACCGCCTGGCTATATCTATCCTGAAGTGGTTTAGCGGCGAGTAACCCTTGTGTGTCGAGGAGGCCCCAGTGGTAGTAGACGGAAGAAAGGTTCGCGGCGTCAATTCGGTCGATGATTGGGTTGCCCATCATGAGACCCTGTAAGGTATAATATGGTTTGAGACATTTAGATTTGTTTCAAGGTCCATAGATGGTAAAAAGGTTTTTGAAGTAAGTAGCTAAAATTATCATGAAAATGTATCGGTTAGTCTATTTTAAAATCAGTCCAAGATTAATGGCAGTCATCTTAAAGTTTTTTTATAAACCATTGTGTGGTATAAACTGATATACTTAGATGTCTACTTCAGAAAAAGTGACCAAGCCCTCCGGTATCCTGACTTTTTCTGAAGTATATGACATCTATTTCAGTTTATAATTTATATATAGTAGTGTACTACCTGCTTAAAAATTGCACATCAAAAAATATTTAACAAAATAATTTGATTTGCTTGAAGATTCATTCTGTGGTAGAGTTAGCCAGTGTACATTTGAGTCACCGATTACCACGCTTTAACGCGTTGTGTTGTATCCGAAAGCCTTACCTGCTAATTGACAGACGCATTGCCTGTGGACTACTCACCCAAGATTTGTACCCGAACTACGTAGCGGCCGCTTCAAGACCCCTCAGCCATGAATTTGCGGAGAGGTTCAACTCGGGAAAGATTGTCAGGAACTACAATAGTACATCGTAGCCTACTAGAGGTTGTAGAACCTATACAACAGCGAGTACCTTCATATTGATGGACGCGTTGCCTGTGGGCTGCTCCTCTAAGATCTTGTACCCGAAAGCGGGTACGTAACGGCCTGCGTAAGACTCTCCAGCGATGTAAAGCGGCGCTGCTCGCAGCTCAGGAAATATCTTGAGGAACTGTTGAAGTATGTTGTAGAGATTGTTGGAGCACTGGAAAAATAAATGCATTTTAATAGGCACAAAAATCCGTTTTTTTGTGTACCTAGAGTTTGGAGTGCCCAATAAATGTGTATCATACGTAATATGTGACATGGGTTAAAATTAAAACTAATTCTGGGAAAAGGCGTTAATCGCGATGGGGTTTTCCACTGATGAAGTTTCACGCCGAAAAACTTCGTGGTTTGTTATCAATTTACATTCTTAAACATTATCTTCCTCATTTAAACGAAAAGGACTACACAACGCAATATCAAACCACAAATGCGCTAGATACTGGCATCGTATACTGTATGAATAATCCTGACCGTTTCCATGTCCTTGACGAATCCTTCTTGGCTGTCGGTGAAGCTGAACCCGGCGCCCACTGGGTTGTCGACAAACAGCAGTGAGTAGTTGTTTCCCCATGACCACTGGCGACCTGCAATTATGGATTTATTTATCGTGTCATTTATATTTTATAATAGTAATTTTTTTATTTGTATATTTTTATCATTGGGATTCTTTTGACTGTCTTTTATTATTTTGTCGAGGTTTTCTATTAGAAGATTCTGGTCCCATCTGGACCTCGCAGCACTCACTGGATTTTCTTTATCACCTACTTCCCCACTACTACTACCCAGGGAAGAAACGCCTATCTATATCCAGTGGCATGTAGCCATACGGTAAATAAATAAATAAATTAGAAGATTGATATTTTTTCGTGATTTAGGGGTTGATAAAAGTTGTTCAGCATGCCATAACCGTCTCGCACAACATGGCTAACAGTTGCAAAAATACCCTGTTTAATGTATGTCATTAACAAGTATGTTGCTGATAAACATTGTGTAAATAAGGAAATCATTTTATAACCTAACGAGGCGACTGTATTTACGTTAAATCCTAACAACACTTGGATAATTAATAGCAATTACTACTCAACTCAACAATGGGTGTTTTTATAGTAGGTAAGTAGGTAATATCGTTCATTTTCCTTTAGCAACTGATGATGATACAAGTCCCCTCTTTAAAATAAATGGTAAATACATGTAGATGTAGATCAATACATAAATGTCCAGGCCATTATACTTGAACACAGGCACTGACTTGAGGACACATTCTAAAAATAACTTTGATAGTCTTTAACCTCTAGGGTTTCTCAATTTCTCGTTCTATACTACATAATAAAATACGTCTCGCGTAATTTCAATCATAACGATTTTATCATATATCCAATCCAAATCAACAAATCCGATTAATGCAGTCGTATCAAATTAAGTAAATTCGATAAATTAGTTACCTATGGACAAATAGGACTATGTAAAAGTTGGATTAAAAAATACGTGGCCTAGAGCCTAGGATACCTAAATCACAATGTTGACACTTCAAGCGTTATCAATTTCATCCCTTATAGTTTCCCGTATTACTCACATAAATAGCGGATAAGTTTATGGGAAATATTATTCCACCTATCAGAAAATACCTACTGACTTGCGCAGCAAATAAGTCTGAACGCGCATCAAATCGATCGCGATGTTTTGATGTGAATTTAGATTTTTTTGCTTCGCAAGTCAGTATAATAGGTCTATGGTTATTTTTTTGTAGTAGTAGTATCATCCGCTGCTCCACCTCTGGGATGGGCAGGGGCTATTTGCTGTGGGTCCAGTGTTGGATACTTATTTTTTGTTGTGCCTTTAAGTACTAACCCATAGTACGGTGGGTTCCCCAACTTAAGTACCCACATTGCCATACAAAGTTGTATGGGAGAGTGGATACTTATGTTGGGGAACCGTTTATGCTACTAGCCTATGTTTATTTGTGAACTTAGCAGCTTATACTTACGTTTCAATTCCGTACCATCGTACTCAAACGGGCCAATTTCATCGAACAGCCCAGCCAAGCTACTCGCGCCAGGCCCTCCTTGCAGCCACACGATCCACGGCGTCTCATTCACCGGCTTATTAGCCACCGGGAAGTACCAGAAGTACATATTAGAGTTATGTAAAGAATCTACGGTAAGAAAGCCAGCATGGCTCGTGATGTTCAGGAAGAGTGTGCTGTTGACTAAAGAGACGTTTCTTGCTTCTTGGAGACGGTTTTGTTGGACTAGTGGGGAGAGCAGCAAAGCTGGTGAGGCGTTGACTAGATTTGATGCTATGGTGATGCTGAAATAGGGCAAATTCTGTCTTACACACCAAATACTCAATTATCTTGGTCGGCGTGGCAAAATTGGTAAATTAGTGCTAGATAGTAGAGAAGACGTGCTAAATATACATGATACCCGCTACCACTTCCTCATTTAAGTAAAGCCTGACCAGAAATATATGATAATGCGCCATATTGCGGAATTTCATTGGAACTAATTTCTTGCACTGGCAATAGTTTTAATGACAGAAGAAGAATGATATGCATGTGTGAGGGCTAGTGATAGGCTGTCTTTTTTGTCATTGTCATTGTGACGGTTTATTTGAATATTAATAAAGTCTTGAATAAACGACAAAAAAATCCCAAAATTATTCATAGTCAAGAGCAAAACATTGTAAATAGTGTATGTAATAATCATCTGTAAATAATATGCTCGGGAAATGAAACTATTTCGCAGTGAAACATTTTAAAATTAACATCAGAGCTGACAGGTAAACAAATCAAGAAATGTCACTATACCATAGAGAATAATACGCGCTGAACTGTTGCCATATAAATTATAATAATAGCGCCCTCTTGACAATAATTATATATTTGTGGTCTGGCTTTATATAGCAAAACAATTACACACACACAATTATACAGGGCCGCGATTCGACATGCCAAACTTTGAAACGTTGCTCTCACACTTGTCTCGCTAGGTGATAGAGTGAAATCCATCTGTTCACACGTGTCCACACCTAACTGTCAATCTGTCAGGAGCTCTCGCTAGAGCGTTTTGTCTATGGCTATGGCCACCATTTTAGATGTCACTCTTGAGTGATTCCACCCCAAATTACAAACTGTCACAAAAGTGTGATCTCATAGTTGTCTCGCTACCTACTGTCAGTTATGCCATGTCGAATAGAGGCCCAGTAAAGACGAGACGAGAAGTACCAAGTTAATTCACCGATATGTAATAATAGTAGTTTATGTAACTGTTACGTAATAAGGGTCCTTAAAACATGAGTGTGGTTTTATGAAATGAGCCGCAGGCGAATTTCATAATAAGATCACACGAGTGTTTTAAGGCCTAATTACGTACAGTTGCATACACTGCTTTATCTACACTCATATTATTTATTATAAATGCCGTATTCGGAAACCATAGAATGGCCGCCATTGTACCGCCGTGGCCATCTCGATTGTGTCGGCGTGGCCAACTCGATTGTGCCGGCGGTCGCGCGGGCGGGTGTCGCCGGCCGCGGGCGCGTGCAGGTGTACATTATGTTATCAAAACTCATAGCACATCAATAATTGAGCATGAAAAGTTAAAATTGCGGTACTGCCACAGATAAGAAACTTATCATAGTGAAATCGTTTGTTGTAATGCTGGTCATAGCCTACGGTTTTTGAACGCATTTTAGAGGACTTACAATATGAGTGTAGATAAAGAACATATACATACACAATCAGCCCTAAAAATGCCCCACAATAGTGCTGTAAGAACGACTCGTACAGCAGTTTCTCTGACAGTCTTATTACGGTATAACACTGGCCGGTTTCAAATTTTTACGAGCCATATTTTCGGTCACTTTTATTATCTATCTACTATACACCGTGGGCTGGAATAACCCGACAGATCTTAACCACGAATTTCTAAGACCAAAAGAAGGGAAAAATATTATGTGACTTTAGGTCAATTTCGCCAAAAAAAAATTATTTTTTCGTTTTTTTCTTCCATTTTTTGAATGTTTATTGCACATGAAAAGCAAATGTTATTAATAAAATTATCGCCTAAAACAAATTGGTACATTTTTTTTGAAAAATTTAGTTACTGCAAAGTTTTCCTTGTCACTGTGATGTCTGTCAATAAGGACGTGTAAACTATGTCCAATAGTGGCAACAACGCCATTAGAAAGGCGTTTTGTGATGAGTTATAATAAAAAGTGTATTTTTTTTAAATTGGTAATAACTCTGAAACTAGGCGTATTCCAGAAAAGTTTATAGGACATTTTAGTATCTAAATGTGATCAGGAATACACTGTTAAAATCTGTCTAGTTTTATGGGCCCATGGTGTATATCCTAACTCAATGAGTTAATTACAATAAAACTCACTTAAGACGATTTTAGAGTGAATATAAATTTTCATGTTTTGCACTTGTCTCGGCATGTTAACTTTTGAAATATGCAGTTAAAACAGTTAACTTTTTTTGTAGATGAAGATCAATCTAAAAAGCAATATATTCATCATTAATAATGTCAGATTGTTATACTGGAGGTATTAAAAAAAAATTTCTAACCTCAAACACTTAAGCTCTTTGGCGCGTCCCCACCGTGTTTTTTATTTTCCGACGATTAATAATACCCAGTTTCGGGCAAAAATATCCTCCCTAATAGACTTACCATTTAGTTCGAATGCTAAATTATTCATACATTTTACAATATATTTTTTCTAGCCTATTAATCGAAAGTTATCATCTGACATATTTTGTCCCACCAAAAAACACCGCTAGCCTAATATGGTCGGATTTTTATCGCCTGTCACCATAGCTGTCACGTTCTAACAAGTATGTAAGTGCGAAAGTGATGCATGACGTGATAGGCGATAAAATGACAACCATGATACGCGTCGATTTCTTTGGTGTACTTGTTTCGTCTTACATTATGTTATCTTGCTACCTAAGCAATCCATTGATAATAACCCGGCACCTTTCCAGTTGCCTTATATTTTTTATATTAAACACCATTATTTGTTTCCAGCAGTTCACCAAAATGTACTTAAATGATTAAGTTAGCTCCATATGTTCTATGGTGATAGAACATAATATTAACGCTACCTTTAGTACTCTTGTGGTTCAATGACCTAATAACTATTAGAAGAATTTATTAGGTGCCTACCAAATAATATAATGAAGCAACTTATCCTATTAACTTAGCGTAAGGACTACCGTTCAGAAAAGCGACTGCCATCTAAATAAATATTATGGGACAATTTTATACAAATCGACCTAGTCCCACAGTAAACGATACGATATTATATTATATTTAATAGATAGATATACTCAAATATAGAACTCAGTACATAGAAAACGTTCACAACCCAGGAACAAAGATCCTTGTTAAACACACAAATGAATTTCCTTTCCAGGATTCGAACCCGGAACCCCTGCTTCATAGGCACACCTCACTACCGACTAGGCTAGGATCTAGGAGGCCATTTAAAACCATAGACATATAAATTAAGAAGACGTAATCCCACGAAGATAAAACTGTGATTCCATGATGAGCCGCGATCTCGTGCACACACACTCACTTTTGACGTTAGAAGTGTTTGAACCAATGACCGCTCATCCACGAGTTGTAGATGTGTGCGTGTCGCGCGTAAACACGAAGAAATTGGCTTATTATGGAAGCACAGTTTTGTCTTCACGGCGTTACGTCTTCTTATTTTATACGTCTATGTTTAAAACACGACTTTTGTAATGAAGGTCAAACCTTGTTTACATTCGAATTCTACGTACTATCGTAGGTACATTCGAATTCTACGTTCTAACTAACCATCGTAGGTAGGTCACTAACAAAACAGAACAGTTATTCCAATTACTTATAACCTACTAGTACCTACTATATTAGTGGGCATGACGACCTACCTACTTGCTATTAAAATATATGGAATACTAACTTTATCAAGTGTAAAAACCGTTACGGCTAAGCCGGCATTAGCAACGCCATCGCCAAAGCACTTGTAAACATTCACCTTTCAATCTTCAACATATGCGAATATAACCTCACCTTAGACATAAAACGATCAACGCACTCCTTATAATCATCTTATACTTAGTTTTGATTCCTCTGAGTCTTGAGTTTGGTTAATTTTTAATGAGCACGGGTTATAATAGCATTTATGCTAGTTTCACACGCGAACACGCAATAGGTTCATGGCTCGACTCGGCGCACACTGACGTTTTTGTCTGGCATTCGTTGGTAAACAACGTCACAGTGCAAGCTGACTCATACGTATGTGTGGATTCTTATCGGTGGGCATGTTGACTTGAGTGGACCACATGGGCCAGTGTAACTGTTACCATGAGATCCAAAAAGACTATGCGTGATTGGAGACCAGGCTTATACTGGACGCTTCAGGAATATACGCCGTAGATATAGCAGCCCTGTTAAAACTGACCTTCAATTAGACTCCTAGTAAGAATTTCATGGTACACAAATTTGGGCGAATCAACATTTTGACCGACACAAATCTGTCCTTAACTTTTAAATTTCGTTGTAAAATTTCACCTTTAAATAATGGCTTTTCTGTGTTTCATTAATTTTATAGTGTATGTTAAAATATTCAAGGCCCCAACTGTTAAACCTAATAAACAGAAACTATGTTTATTAGAACCCCGATTTCTTGGTAACTCCAGAGACATTTTGAGTAACGCAAGAGACCCTCAAAACTGTCATTGATTGGCCCATTTAACACAATTAAACTGGGGCCTAACCCAACTCGCAGTTTGAACGCTGCATGACTTTTTTGTGGAAACCTAAGAAACTAGTATTCAGCCTCGAACTGAGAACTCGCAATTTACTTGAGTTGACCAGTATAACAAGACTGAGAATGAGACTTTATTGATAAAAAATTCAAAAAATGTTTACCCGTTAATTACAAGTATATTAATAGTTATTTGACAAGGGTCTAAAGTAGGCCATATTACCGCGAGGTGGTTATTTTATTTTATGTTAATATGGCTTTTAAACCAGAGTTATACATACTATTTTACACATCGATTGCGAGAAAATAAAAATACTTATTATTATTTAATTCATAAATTCCGCCTACTTTAGCCCGCCTTGGTAAGCATAATATGACACACTTTTTGAGCATAAGAAGTGATAATTATATTAATTATATATAATAGTGTATTAATTATATATGTAAAAAAATAAAAATCGGCATGACTGTTCCTCTTGCCCCATGACTGGGATAAGAGTATCGTACGTACCTAACTTGAACTAGGTTAGCTCCAGTGGATTTAAGTAATTATTAACACAGTTGGTAGACGCTGTCAAGAGAATTAATACCTTAACAAGTTGAAATATGGTTCAAAATTCTGAGAAAATGCGTTTATACATATTCTGGGGTAAGAGTATCATACTAGGTATTATCAGGGGTGACAAACACAAACCACCTAACACTTAAATAAAAAATGCTATGAATGTTTTAATTCTCTTTGAAAATTATACTATTTACGAGTAGGTATTACAGTAGTAGTATTTAGGCAGGTACACTTTTTATAAATTCTACTTAGCTTAAATCACAAGTAGGTACTCTCAGTCTATACTCACTTAAAACTATTTAAAAAAAATTACTTAAGTACGTAGTTTTAATTTTTTTAAATTATAATAATAATTATGAAGGGAAATCATGTCAAAATAAACAACACATTTATGGGTAAAAACCAATTTTTTTGTACATAGTTAAGGACTTAATTTTGCCTACATTTCAATTTTTACTATTTCGTTACGACAGTTACCTTTAGTTACAATTGATATGCGTAACCGTCGTAACGAAAAAATCGCATACGCAACGTCCCTGAATTAAACAGAGCCAATTTGTAATAAAAATGACAAGTTATAAAGGGTTTGTCAGCCCTGACATGGGATAAGAGTTAGAGATGCGCAAAACGCTTCACTGAAGTGAAAAGATTGATTCATATCTTTCGCTCGCGAAGATATGTATCACTCATTTCGCTCATTTCGCTCACTTCGCTCAGTTGATCCAAACGGTTCTTTCGATCCCTCGTTCGCGAAATGATCTGTCAATCTAGGAAAAAACAGATAAAATTTTAGAGAATTGGCCAATCTTATTATCGGACTATTCATATATAGATGTTACGAAAGTTGAATTATCTTAAAAAATTACAAATTTCGAGTTTAATTCAGATTATGATTTAATTACAAGAAAAGCATCACACATGGATATTTAAAAAAAAATTGAATTTAACACATGATTTTTCGTACTGCATAAATCGTCAGTTAAGTTGAGACATAATAATTAAACAGAATGTATTTTTCATTTATTATGACTATGACAGTATTTATTTAGAATAGTTTAGTTCTAATATAAACAGCGGTAAAACTAAACACAGCAAGAGTGGTGAAACGAAGCGTTACAATATATCACCCACACTAATACAAAAGAGCGACTCACACACTGAAGTGGCCCCTATCACTACACTGCACGCGACAAAGAGAGACAAATATATACATTCGATAATAAGTGCGAACAGTACAACCTGCACATCGGCCGAGCCGACTCGCTCGCATCTCGCTCGCGCTCGGCTGTCAGTTCGTTCGTAGTGTACTCGAGATCGGGAAGAGTTACTGATATAGTGAGTTGTTTGATTCACAAGTGAGCGAGAGAGTGAGTGAGTTGAATGAAAAGATATATATCTTTTGAATCATTCGCTCGCGAGCTACACATCTCTAATAAGAGTAGCATATGACTCCCTTCCCCGGACTGAACTGGCACTCTTGTCCCACTTAAATAATTTGAGGCTAAAATTTTATTGGATTGATAAAAACTTATAATTGATAGGAATTACAGAAAATAGTTACATCGTTATTTTCTGTAATTCCTATATAAGAAATAATCTATAAATATTCGACTCACCGACAAACAAATCCGGATTAATAGCCATAAATCAAACAAAACTACTTTTGAATTATACACGTGCACTTCCACTTATCACAAGTCGTCCTGTCAAAATGAACCGCGTTTTGTTTCAATATGGCGTGTGGCAGAGACATCTATGATTTGATGATGGAACTAATACACGCCTGTCTGTTTTACCGACGGTACAAAAAGGCGCTCAATTCAAAAGAATTAGCTGGAGAAGCTTTCAATCCTCTTCCCCCGATGTTACTCTTGCCCCGCCTGACCTTACTTCAAATTAAATCTGATTTATTAGCTTTCTAGTCTTAACTTGGGTTAACATTTGTTTTATTAGGTAGAATGTACGGTTTGTGTTAATGAAAAATTTGCTAAGATCAGTAAGTTAGCTTACAAATGGCGTGGCGTATTATCAGCCCCTTCTATTCTATTTATCATCTATCCTATTCTTAGATAGAAGCCCCAAAAATACAAAGGGCTCATTGAATGGTAAAAAAAAGATTTAATTAGTGCGACTATGCGTGCTTCACATAGGTACACGAAATTAAAACAAAATAAAATCTTATACGAATAATTTATTACCCTACTCAAAGATAGACAAAAATATCGCTGTTAGTCACATTACTCATCGTTGCATTGCGCAAATATTTCTCCATCGCATGTAGGGTCGCCTCATATTGCATGTTGCGCGGACCTAGCGGTTCGTCATTGGTGAAGCGAGTGATGAGGGCTTGCGCAGGTCCGGGGACGTCCTGAGGGACCATGTGGCCGGCGCCGCGGAACATCACTTCTGTTAGATGGCCGCCCGTTTTGTGGTAGCTGGAAAACGGGCAAGAGCATATTAGGCCCCAAGTGTAAGAAAAAAGAAGACTACATAAGAGAATCAGGGTCGTTGATATAACTTAGAGAGTTTTCAAGTGGTAAATAGTTATCGCGGTACATTGCTCGTACTCACTGTTGCCGCTAAAGTAGAACGATTTAGCTAGATCGATTTAGGTAGACTGATTTAGGTAGACGCAGCGACAGAAGACGAGCGAGGTGAACAAACAATCTGGTCAAGATCACTGGGAATGATTGGATGAGGACAGCGCACCATCCATCATCGTGGAGATTCTGCGAAGGGCCTACGTTCAACATTGGACGTCCTTCAGCTGGTACGATAATAATGCTACGCTCCAGGTTCATCTGTAAAACTATCTACTTACCCAGCGTTTCTACCATTGAAAATGTAGGGGTACCGTGCAGCTTGCAGGAACTCCTCAGTGCCGTTCCACTTCCATGTGCGAGCGTGCTTAGATGTCTGCAGGCAAGGCAACATCTGGTCCAACTGCCCACTGTAGGGAAATGGTTCTGTATTAAAATCCAAAATATTTAAAACGGGACAGTTTATTTATGCAATTTTTGTCGAATTTAGCTCGACATATTTCGATCATTTTAAAAAGCGTCCACACGTTGCCTAGCAAGGCGACCACAACTGGCTTCTATTGACCTCGCACCAAATCATGTGTGATTTTCAATACTATAATATTTGATCTATCGATTGATTTCGTTGCTCCTATATACCTAGGCAGCATTTGTATGTATCGAAGTTGCATGCTATATTTGCGTCAAAATTGCATTATCTAAATACACCTTTGGGGGCGTCCATTAATCGCGTCATACGTTTTTGGCTTGTTTTAGACCCCCCCCCCCTCCCCCATGGTGATCTTTTCAGGACCCCTCCCCCCTGTCCAATATGACGTGTAATTTTTTGCTAACTAAAGTAAGTACAGTTTTCTAACACGTGAACCTACTTACGTAACGTACGTACACGTAAAGGGTAAAAAAATGAAACTACATGTATATGTACCTATACATATAAAATAAAATAATCTTTAATAGAAAAAAACCGGCCAAGTGCGTGTCGGACGACGCGGTTTCGTACCTACTATCGAAAAAGTAATATCAAAAGGTCGTATCTGCGTATGAAATGAGTTTTTAGGAGATAACTCAATAATTCCTAAACCGATAATGTTCTCAATTTTTTTCATTGTTTTTTTATCTCCGGTTCAAAAGTCACCGGGGGGGGACACAAGTTTTTTAGACTTACGGGGTTTTTTTTTCTTAAAATATTCACTAAATAAATAAAAATTCAAACAGACCTCAATATTATTTTGAAAGACCTATCGAGTGATGTGCATCATGTCGATATTTGGTAAAAAAAAATTTTTTTTGACAAATAATTACATGTAATGGAGTAGTGCCCCTCCTTAAAATATCTTTTTCAGCAATTTTACTACTAAACTAAGTAGCTGCATACAAAAAACCACCTTATATTTAAATATTTATTAAGATACGTTTTAAAACTGAAGAAAAAATCAAATTATTTTTAATAAATATTTTGATTTGTTTATTTTTAAGTAGACACACTACTATATAAATCATAAACCAGGGCTGGCAACGAACCAGCGTCTTCTGCATTCGCGGCAGACGCCTTTACCACTTGGCCACCCGGGTCACAGCAGCACCGGCCACCGGTCGGTGCCCAGGGCTGGGCAATTTTTAATAGAATTTGACATATTATTTTGTGAAGTAGGTTTTTAGGGTTCCGTAGCCAAAGTGGCAAAAACGTAACCCTTATAGTTTCGTTATGTCCGTGTGTCCGTCCGTCCGTCCGTATGTCACAGACATTTTACTCGGAAACTATAAAACGTAAACTTATATATATGTCATATACAAAGGAAAAAGTGACCTAGGCCTCCGGTGCCCAGGGCTGGGCACACGGACATAACGAAACTATAAGGGTTACGTTTTTGCCACTTTGGCTACGGAACCCTAAAAACCTACTTCACAAAATAATATGTCAAATTCTATTAAAAATTATTTACAATCATAGTGCTAGTGCAATTTTACTCTGCTTTTGACAGATTGATTCATTTAAAAGTTGATAGTTTTTATTTTATTGACCACAATACAGTATAGCACAAGGAACAAAAAAATTAAACGTGATATGTGTCCAGACCCCCCTCCCCCCTGTGGTGATCATTGGTGATTTTTTTCTTAACCCCCTACCCCCCCTATACAATATGACGCGATTAATGGACGCCCCCTTTCTGGGCATGCAAGCATGCATGTGGGATGGACGGTCTGATTGAATGGTCAACGTAAATTGATTTCAATCAATGTCATGTCGAGCAAAAACTGGACTGAAATTATGTGAGTGGCCCGTTTATACGAGTTTGATTGAATGAATGAATGAATGAAATTGGTTAATAACGATGACTTACCAATACACTAATACCCTATAATGGTCCAGCAACTCCTCCAGCATCGATTTCGTGCTGCTAAGGAATTCCGGAGCCAGCTCAATGTTCACAGTCACATTCACGCGGCTATACTCAATATCCCCGACATGCAAGGCTCTCTTTACATCGGACTTGACCAACAGGTCTGTAAACTTCCCACTGGGGATGGTATCACGGAGGAAGTTGTAGGCGTGCCGCTGGTGGGACATTAGGAGGAGAGCTGATACGAGGCTAACCCATTTCTGTAAGCAATATTAAGGTTGGGTAAAAGTGTATTTGAATAGCAATTTAGGCGCAAAAAGGGCTACGACTATTTAAAAACCCGCAAAGAGCCCAAATGTTTTCGGTTAAAAAACGGTTTACATTCCCTAACCACGACACAGGAAATATGTCCATGTTGTAACGATGCACGTTACTTTATTATTCTAAATAAAAATAAAGTAAGGATAAATAAAAACTTTTTACAAAAAAAAGATAAACCGACTTCAAAAAGGATAAAATAAACTATTATATTTATATGCGTTACAAACTGATATGTTTGAAGTCGGTGCCAAGCCAAAAAGTTACAATACCGGCAAATCAGCTTCAAGTCTAGTAGAGTGAGTGCGTAGGCGCACCGCTCTGCGCCCCACTCTGCATCTGACCGTCTTGAGCGACGGACCCGCGCCGGCGTTCACGGGCTCCGCGCCGTGTCTTCGAACGCGCCGCGCGCGGGCAGTTTTATTTTATAATGTTATAATCGGCAGTCTCATAAATAGGTATTATGTGATACCAGTCGTAGCCGTAATTTACGTACCGGCTTGCACCCCAGACAAGGGTAAGTGTTGCAACGTTACTTACTGTTAGGAAGTGCTACTTATTTTAATTGTGCTTTGTTTTAATTGATGTGATAATTTAATAAATGTAAATTCACTTCACCGTACTTTTATAATCTTGCCGCCTCTGCTTTTGCATTCTTTTCTCCGCCTCTTATTTTGTAACTCCGTTCTGGTTATGAACACCCACCATCTACTTTCCGCTACTCCCTTGCTGCTAGCTTAGCGACATCATTGGGGTTTATACCGAGCGGCTAGTTAATACGTGGACGTAAAGGTGGACATGTCAATTCCAGGGTGCAAGATCCGGCTTTAAATCCTCGGCGGTGAGGAGCTCTCCCGTCCCAGCCTGGCCGCAGGGTAGGGTGGACATCAGAGGCCTCTGCCCCGGCACCAACTGTCACGTCGCTCCCCGAGCCGCTCTCGCTCCGAACCCCGGACCGCACCACCACCTGCCAACTGCCAGGGGAGTACATACCTGCGACAGTGGAACCAGACAGGCTTATTTTTTTTATTTTCACGGACCACTACCCACGACCCTCGCTCGGTTTTTTTTGTTTAAATAAAGTTTTTATTTTATTTTGAAAGCGACTGGGTGTTTTATTGACCACCCAGCCCTACACGCTTCAATGTTTATTAACCAATATAGATAGCTCTGTCATTTTCTATGCGGTAGACAGTTTTTTGATATGTTGTGCAAAGTTTAGTCTACGACTTGTTCACGTATCCACGAAAATAATATCAATTACGCTGACTCAACCTTTGGTGACCCAGTATCGTTACAAAGGTGGTCTACTAAATATGACTAATACTTACCGCTTTAGCTGGGACACTTCTATTCTGAGCGATGTCATCCTGAAAGCCTTCCACCAGCGGTCTAATGATTTCCTTCTGCGTCTGGTCTATCAGCCCAAAGTATTCGAACGAGTCCGCTATATTCGCAATTTCAACTGGGTCTACTATTGCGTTGCCTAATGTCACACCCTGTAGACATTCGGAATCATACATATATTCGTTATCGGGCTCAATTTGCCCAAATTATCTAGACCATCATGCATCATGTGACTCCTTTGGAGTTGCATGCGTCCATAGGTTACGGTAGCTGCTTACCATCAGGCGGGCCGTATGCTTGTTTGCCACCGTCGTAGTATTAAAAAAAAAAAAAAAAAAAAACACGCGGCAGCGTGTCAAGCCAAGTTCAAGCAAAGGAACTGGCTAGCCAGCGCCGAGTGTATATTACACGAACCACTTAGTGCCGCTTTTGACCCTTCTATAACTCAAAACCTCTTTAACGTAAACACATAAAACTACGTAATATCCATAAGGACATCTAGAAGCCCAAATTTCAGGAAGCTATCTCAAACGGTTATAAAGATATGAAGGTCAAAAAGTCGTAAATTTTAGCGCTGACTGACTGACTGACATATAGTACCTAAATCTAACCTACTTCCAGATGATCTAGAAGGATGAAATTTGGAATCCAGCTCGGTAATTGTGTGTAAGCGTAGGAAAAAATCTAAAAATAAAAAAAAGGTAAAAAATAGGGAGGTCCCTATACAATTTTTTTTTTTAATTTGTATCGTTGGAACCGTTATAAACAGATATTTGAAACTATCCCAATATATGTATTTTTATATTTGCTATATAACAGAAATATAAAAATAAAGTTAAGTCAAAAAATAAGTGGCGTCCCCATACAAAAAACTTGTAATACGCGCTAAAGGACCGGCCAACGGTGTGTCGTCGGCGGCGCGTGGCACCACATAATTATACACAGAACAGAAGTAAATCAACATAAAAGCGCTCCCGAGCAACACATAAAACATAGGCACCGCTTACGAATACCGATTTAGTTATTTATTGTTTTATTACATTTATGTTCATCCTGTTTCTTTCTCAACGATGAATTAAATGATGTCATACTATAACCACAAACGTTCTTCGTGCCTAAACCAGTAACAGTATAAAAGTGAAGTACATACATGAGATTCAATGAATAAATAAATATACTTTATACAACCCGTTCGCTATAAGAGAGAATGTAGACAATAGCATAAAAAACCCCCCCCGGACCCGGACCCGGGGTATGTCCTTAAACTACGCCAAAAAGAGAGGTATGGGCACTGCGAATGGCATCTCGCTAAGTGTGGTAGGGCACGTTCAGTGAATGTCATCGCTCAAATCTGGAGCAGAGCCCGACTGGGGAAGTACCTCCACCTTACAGAAAACCACAGCCAAATAGCACTAGACCCTACTCATAGTGTTGTGTTCCTGCTGGTGAGTAAGGTTGCCAAAGAGCTCAAAGAGGACCCAGTGTGTTGACGATGAGGGACCTTCTTGTTCCTTTAGTCGTCAACACAGTGAATCCTCCTTTTTGTAAAGGGTCGGCAACGCGCATGTAACTCCTTTGGAGTTGCAGGCGCCCATAGGTTACGGTAGCTGTTTACCATCAGGCGGGCCGTATGCTTGTTTGCCACCGTCGTGGTATTAAAAAAAAAAAAAAAGAAAACCATGCAGCGGAAACGCAAGAAAAAACATTAAATCTGAATACCTGCCTAGTTTTCTTTACAAAAAGTAATGATATCCCACCAAAAACTTAAATGTAAATAAGGAGAGCCAAGTTCAATACAAAAATTATGCTTGGCTGTGGGCTTTGCCGCAAAAAGAATGGAGATCTAAATGAGTGCCAAGTTCTATGCAAAATCCAAATATGTATTTATAGGAACAAAATAACATTATGAACAGGTATTAAACTCTATTTCTTTGCTTTATTGGATACCTATAACAATTGCTGTTATTTAAAAATGTGAGATCTTAAAGTAGGTTAGATTTGACTTGGCCAGTTTTTATCAGAATTAAATATATAAATATATATGTTGAATAACTTTATAAAATGACTGATGTAATGAAAACTGGCCATGTCAAATCTAACCTACTTTAAGATCTCACATTTTTAAATAACAGCAATTGTTATACGTATCCAATAAAGCAAAGAAATAGAGTTTAATACTTGTTCATAATGTTATTTTGTTCCTATAAATACATATTTTGATTTTGCATAGAACTTGGCACTCATTTAGATCTCCATTCTTTTTGCGGCAAAGCCCACAGCCTAGCATAATTTTTGTATTGAACTTGGCTCTCCTTTTTTACATTTATGTTTTTGGTGGGTTAGATTAACATCATTTAACGCCACAGAAAAGCATAACGTTTAAAACACAATATCAGCATTTTGATTTAATCAAATATTTAAAAGGTGTAGGTAGTTAAAGCAATGACGCGTAGTCAGAGTGACCGCGAGGCAACCGGATGGCTCGCGGTATTTAAGCTCCTGAAGTGATGAGGAACCGCCCTGTGCAATCCGAACTGACCCAACTTGGACTGGGGCGGAAATAAAGAGGGGTTGCGAGAACACAAACTCTGCAAGAATTGAGTTTTCGGGTATTAAATAATAATTAATGTGTACCAACAGTATTTTTTTGCAACAACAAGACTGCAAACTATCTTATCAAATTGCAATTCATGTGCGTTATTACATTATTAGCGATTTACGTTTTCAAATCGTTACCGGACTCTTAATTATAGCAAACACATCGGTTGAAATGACTCGCTTACTGCTCGACACCGTGCAGCAGCTGCATTGCAGTTATCATCTACCTGTTCCTTTCAATATTGAGTAGATCGTCGTACATTTTCTGGTGCACTTTCTTAAGCTACAATTGTCCTTATTAAATGAATAATGCAACCTGCAAATTAAAGTGCGGTGGACTGTCCCTGTGTCGATGGATCCTGTGAGCCAGGGCCGGGACATACTTGCCGGCGTACGATTCACCGGCCACAAAAAGAGGTGCTGTTTGCAGTTCGGGGAAGACTTGGATGAACTGCTTCATCGCCATATGGAGGTGGGTCGTGTACTGAAATTGGTATTTCAATATGAAGTAATTATTTTTAAAGTACGCTAAAAGGGCTCTTGCATAATTTAACTCTGATGCGAAAAAATATCGTGATCTTCAATTACGTAAATAGAAGGCCAAAATGTTTACCACTGATTCGGACATGAAACAAGCGGCCCATCAGATATTTTGCAATAATTTTATTTGACACCCACATTGTCGCGTACATACCTACAATATGCTGAACAGTTCAGAATCCTTTAGTTTAGGGTTCATCTGAGGACCGTCCGGGCGGAGTTTTCAAACGCCTTCAGAAAAAATCCGGACAATTTTGATGTGAGGGTTCCACAAATAAATCCATCTTCCATCTTTCACCTCTAACATAGAGGCCAAGGTAAAAGGAAAATTTATCTAAAGCGTCCGGAGTTTTTGAACTTTATGTCCGGCGGCGTCGGGAATCGTCAATATTTTCGTACTCTTGTCAAAATAAATTTCTATTCTTCTACCTCACATGGGTCATGGGTATGGAACGTATATTTCTATAAAGTTATCTATTAAATAACTACCGTTTCTAAATCCTTGGCATAGCCATTCTTGCTCTCCGTGAAGCTATAACCGGTGCCCACAGGGTTGTCGATGAACAGGAGAGAATGGTTCTGGATCCAGCTGAAGCGGTTCTCTGAAATAGCGTCGATAGTGGTTCAGGTTTTGAAACTGTATGTTGCGTCAAATGCGAAACTCCATACTTACAAGATAGAAACATATTCATATAGAAACATATTCATGCGAAACAATTTTATTAGAAAGTGAAATATCTTTAGTTTGTACTAATGTACTGATCATTAGGTGATTAGTATCAACCCGTTGATACCACTTGTCTGGCTTTTTTTCACAGCCTATAAGTATTGTGTCACAGTAGACAATAAAGTGACGAAAAAATTTTGAAATTTGCCAACTTATACGAGAATGATTAAAAAAGTTTATTGTGTAGTTTGCGTATCATAACTATCATAAGGTACCTACTTACTTTTTAAAGTGCCAAACTGACTAACAGTGAAAGGTCCTACTTCATCGAAGAGCCCCACTATGCTAGACGCTCCGGGCCCACCTTGCAACCATACCATCCACGGCGTGTCATTTACAGGCTTGTCAGGCACCGGGAAGTACCAGAAGAACAGATGAGACTTCAACTCCTCGTCGACTGTTAGGAAGCCACTATAACTTTCAAACCCTAGGAATAAATCCGAGTCGACTCTACAAGCGTTCCGCGCCTCTGCAAAAAGTCCGTCTTTTATAAAAGGCGTCAGAAGTAAGGCTGTCCCATTATCGACTTTAGCCTGTGGTGTTTCACTTGACTGTGTGTCCTCATAATCGCTTATAATGTTCAAGAAATCCACATCAAGGGCGTTTCCGTACGGGTCCATAGTAGATTTTTCAGTGATTGTGAACACAAGGTTGTCCTTGTTAGTGTCTCCGTTGGTTACGAGAGAGTCATCGATAGTGTTTTCGCGGGAATCCTTCGGAGGCTTGTCGGTGGTTGACACCGGGTTTTCTCCTTTACCAGTTCGAGTGATGATCAGATAATCTTCGTCAAAAGCTTTTTGAGCGTTGCTTATATTCACGGCGTCATCTGTTTTCTGAAGCTGAAGAGCTTCCTCTCTATTGTTGACTGAGTCCTTGGTGAGGGCTTCGGTGGAGGTTGTGATGTTTGGAGCTAAGTCAACTTTACTTATCTCATTTGTCGTGTGTACATTTTCATCATGGTTAACGACTCTGCCACGGGTGCTGGAAGGAGTAATATTATAAATTTTATATTTTTGGAGTTTTTCCTTGATTAAAGGTCATTGAACAAGGTTGTTGAATTTTTTTTATATAATTACTAAATAGGTACCTACAATTTTTATACGGTCCTGATTCAAACCCAAGATGCCTAAGTGACCTCCAGTATAAATTATTTCTTACTAGCTGTGCCCGCGGCTCCGCCCGCGTTGAATTCGGTCTGTGTCAGTAAGCGGCTAATTCACCTATAATTTCTCTCCCGCTTACCTGGAGGCGGAACTTGAAGTAAAGTTGACAGATGGATACGCTAGAGGACAGTAGTCCTAATAAAATATTTTACAATTACCACTAAATTAAACTACCCTCAAAAATTTATACTTTTTTTATAATATTTTTTTGGCATGATTTAAACGACATAGAGTAGTAGGTGTATATCGGACGATACAGGACTACTTTTGTATTTATACGTTCATGTCCACGGCAAATGTCATCCAAATCGATCCTCCCGTCAAATCAGTCTAAGCATGAAAGGTAAGAACAGGCGCGGTTGAAATTGGGGTAGGGGGGGGTCACAAATGCAGAAATGTTTTTTTTTCTATTTGTGGTGCACTTGGAGGGGGGGGGGGGTCCATGACTCATGCAAATTAAACTCAATCGAGTGTAGTGGCTACCCCCCCCCCCTTTTAGACGTTGAATTTTTATAGGCTACGTATAACCTGGCTGGGGATTTTCTTGAATTGGAATTAGTAATCTGTAAGGGGTGATTTTCGGGATAACAATGCAAAAAAAAACCGGCCAAGAGCATGTCGGGCGATACTTAGTGTAGAGTTTCGTAGATGCCGCCCAGTTACAAAGCATCCGTTCAAAAGGTCGTTTATTAAGGGATATTCGGCAGCGCTTACGTCATTTTACTATTCGGCACTTCCTTTCAATATGCGTTTTTGACTGATAATTCAAAAACGGCTGAACCGATTTTATTCAATATAGTTTATATTGAACCTTCTTATCAGGCCTCACCAAATTTCAGCTTTCTAGTGCGAACGGTAACTGAGCTAGACCGCGGACAGACATGGCGAAACTATAAGGGTTCCTAGTTGACTACGGAACCCTAAAAAGAGATAAATAGTAGTTTATGTTACTGTTACGTAATAAGGCCTAATTATGTACAGAAGCATACACCGCTTTACCTACACTCATATCCATTGAAAACATTAGAATGACCGCCATTACACCGCCATGACCAACCTTATTGCGCCGGCGGTCGGGGGGCGGATATTCATTACGTTACCGTATATTAAATTTTCATACGTTTTTACCACACTGTTACAGATAATATACTGATGATACGTTACTGGTTGCAATAATGGTGGTAATTACATACGGTTCCGATAGAGGATTTATGATATTGGTATAGATAAAGATATTTATTCTTCAATGTAAGCACATTACAATGCACTAATGAACGTCAGAGAAAAATAAAATACACGAGTGTCGTGAAACACGCGATTGGAACGAAGTTATGTTATTTTATTTTATATTATTATTGACTTTTTCGCAACTTTTGTGGTTTTAATTATTTTGAAATTTTGGAAAGTTTTGAAATTGTGGAAATTTTGGAAATTTTGGAAATTTTTGAAATTTTGGAAAGTTTTGAAATTGTGGAAATTTATTTATTTATGAAATTTTAATTTTTTTGGAATTTTTTAACTTTTTGAAATTTTGGAAATTTTGGAAATTTTGGAAATTATGGATATTTTGGAAATTTTGGAAATTTTGGAAATTTTTGAAGTTTTTGAAATTTTTGTAATTTAGAAATTTTGCCATTTTTGACATTTTCGACATTTTTTACATTTAGCTTCTCGACTTTTATCACTTTGTCACTTCTCACTTTCACTTTTCACTACACTTCACTTCACTACACTTTATTCTATTTCATATATTTTTTATTTCATTCCATTTTACATGTTTCTCAATCGTATGGGTGTTGCGTTTTCGTGACGTGACGCTTTTTCGTGACGGTCACGTGACTTTTTTTCGCCTAGCCCCCGATCCGCGAACCGTCCGATAAGGAACTTCGTTCCAAAACTACCACCGGTTCTAACCCTACACCTGAGCCCAAGAAGTATTATGACCGAAAAGAAACTCGACGGGACTTATTTTTTTCAAAACAGTAATACATTATTAGATCTTAAAGATACAAAATAGTGCGTAGTTCTTCAAGAACGTATATCAAAACATCTTGAGAGACAGATAATGCACCCATTGTTTAATTACAAATAAAAATAAATCCTAATCTGACTGCTTCACAAAACGTTTGATATGTTTTCCTACCTAAACGGTGTCCTATAAATGTTAGATGATTTTGTAGTAGTTTTTTGGTTTGGGCCATGCAACTTTGTCCGTCATATATAGTCCTCGAACCTGCAATAACCCTTTGACATTCATGACATTTTCAAATATTTCTTAAGAGCGGGTAAAGGTAAATTTAAAGCATCGACGGGTAACATGTTATAAATATGCAGTAACAACAACATTCTGAGGATGATTGCCGATAGATTTGATTGCCCGATAGTCTACGGGTTGATCAAACTGGTAAAGTCCAATTTAGAATATAACTTTTAGATGTTTTATGTTTTATTTTAAGTATGATAATATGATTACTTACTAACAACTTAGAATGTATACTAACAAAATGGACCATATTGTCTGAAATAAATATTTTTGAATTTGAATTTGAATTTGAAATATGAACACCTTGACCAAAAAATTACGAATTATTTCAATACCAAATTTCATCTAAATACGTACAGCGGTTATTTTTTGTTTCTTCCCATGTAAACTTCCACCCCTTTTGCATCCGCTTAAGGGATAATTTCCGAGATAAAACTATTTTATTTCCTTTTCCAGAGCTCAAATTATCTCCATACCAAATTTTATCTAAATCGATTCTGCGGTTAATAATTTCCTATACAAATTTCCAACTCCCTTTTCATCCCTTTAGGGTTGATTTTCGGGTTGAAAACTATCCTTTGTCCTTTCTCGAGACCCATACTATCTCTATACCAATTTTCATCTAAATCAGTTCAGCGGTAAAAAAAATCTCATACCAACTTCCAACCCCCTTTTCACCCCCACAAGGGTTTGAAAACTATCCTATGACGTTTCTCGAGACCCATATTATCTCCATACTCATTTCTATCTAAATCGTTTCAGCGGTAAAAAATTCTCCATACAAACTTTCAACCCCATATTCACCCCCACCAGGGTTGATTTCCGGGAATAAAACTATATATTATCCTTTCCCGGGACTCAAACTATCTCTATACAAAATTTCATCAAAATCCGTTCAGCCGTTTTCACGTGATGCGCGGTCAAATAAACAGACAAACAGATAAACAGATAAACAGACAAACAGATAAAAAGACAAAAATTCTAAAAATTGTTGGAACGTATTCTGTTATCGATTCTAAGTATCCCCAGCCAACTTTTTTTCGATTATCTTCCATGTACAGACTTTCGACCCTCTTCAGCTTTATTATATGTACTAGCTGTGCCCGCGGCTCCGCCCGCGTGGACTACGGTCTGTGTCAGTAAGCGGCTAATTTATCTCCCGCTACCCTGGAGGCGGAACTTGAAGTAAAGTTGACAGATAACGCTAGAGGACAGTAGTCCTAATAAAATATTTTACAATTACCACTAAATGAAACTACACTCAAAAATGAATACTTTTTTATCATATTAATTTAATTTTTTTTGGCATGATTTAAACGACATAGAGTAGTAGGTGTATATCGGACGATACAGGACCACTTTTGTATTTATACGTTCATGTCCACGGCAAATATCATCCAAATCGATCCTCCCGTCAAATCAGTCTGAAGCATGAAAGGTAAGAACAGGCGCGGTTGAAATTGGGGAGCGGGGGGGGTTCACAAATGCAGAAATGATTTATTTCTATTTGAGGTGCACTTGGAGGGGGGAGGGGGTCCATGACCCATGCAAATTTAACTCAATCGAGTGTAGTTTAGACGTTGAATTTGAGCATCATGAGATGAGAACTGGCCAAGAGCATGTCGGGCGATGCTCAGGGTAGAGTTTCATAAAGGCCGCCCTGTTACAAAACATCCGTTCAAAAGGTCGTTTATTAAGGGATAATTGGCAGCGCTTACGTCATTTTACTATTCGGCACTTCCTTTCACTATGCGTTTTTGACTGATAATTCTAAAACGGCTGAAACGATTTTATTCAATATAGTTTTTATTGATAGTTCTTATCAGGCCTCACCAAATTTCAGCTTTCTAGTGCAAACGGTAACTGAGCTAGACCGCGGACAGACGGACGGACATGGCGAAACTATAAGGGTTCCTAGTTGACTACGGAACCCTAAAAAGAGATAAATAGTATTTTATGTAACTGTTAGGTAATAAGGCCTAATTATGTACAGAAACATACACTGCTTTACCTACACACATATTAAAAATTCAGGGGGGGGGGGCGTGCCGGCGGTCGGGGGTAATGAATTTTCATACATTTTTACCACTCTGTCACAGATAAACCAAGATATTTATTCTTCAATGTAAGCACATCAAAATGCACTAATGAACGTCAGAGAAAAATAAAATACGTGAGTGTCGTCGAACACGCGATTCGAACGAAGTTATGTTATTTAACTTTATTTCATCTTTTTTGGATTTTTTTTTTTTTGTATTTTTGAAATTGTTGAAATTTTTTTGAAATTTTTGAACTTTTTGATAAATTCGAACATTTTGTAATTTTAGAAATTTATGAAATTTTTGAAATTTTTGAAAATTTTGAAAATTTTGAAATTTTTGAAATTTTTGAAAATTTTGCCATTTTTTACTTTTAGTTTTATCACTTTGTCACTTCTCACTTTAACTTTTCACTTCACTTTATTCTATTTTATATGTTTATTTTTTTTTTCATTCCATTTTACATGTTTCTCAATCGTATGGGTGTCGCGTTTTCGTGACGTGACGCTTTTTCGTGACGTCACGTTACTTTTTTTGGCCTAGCCTCCCATCCGCGAACCGTCCGATAAGGAACTTCGTTCCAAAACTACCACCGGTTCTAACCCTACACCTCTGGCCCAAGAAGTATTATGACATTTATGACCGAAAAGAAACTCGACGGGACTTATTTTATTCAAAACAGTAAGTAAATATATTATTAGATCTTAAAGATACAAAATAATGCGTAGTTCTTCAAGAAGACATATCAAAACAGCTTGAGAGACAGATAATGTACCCATTGTTTAATTATAAAGAAAAATAAATCCTAATCTGACTGCTTCAAAACGTTTGATATGTTTTCCTACCTAACCGGTGTCCTATAAATGTTAGATGATTTTGTAGTACTTTTTTGGTTTGGACCATACATCTTTGTCCGTCATATATAGTCCTCGAACCTGGAATAACCCTTTGAAATTCATGACATTTTCAAATATTTCTTAAGAGCGGGTAAAGGTAAATTTAAAGCATCGACGGGTAACTTGTTATAAATATGAACACCTTGACCAAAAAATTAAAAATTATTTCAATACCAAATTTCATCTAAATACGTACAGCGGTTATTGGTTCTTTCTTCCCCATGTAAACTTCCACCCCTTTTGCATCCGCTTAAGGGATAATTTCGAGATAAAACTATTTTATTTCCTTTTCCAGAGCTCAAGTTATCTCCATACCAAATTTTATCTAAATCGATTCTGCAGTTAATAATTCCGTATACAAATTTCCAACTCCCTTTTCACCCTTTTAGGGTTGATTTTGGGGTAAAAACTATCCTTTGTCCTTTCTCGAGACCCATACTATCTCTATACACATTTCCATCTAAATCGTTTCAGCGGTTAAAAATTCTCCACACAAACTTTCAACCCCATTTTCACCCCCACCAGGGTTGATTTTTGGGATTAAAACTATATATTATCCTTTCCCGGGACTCAAACTATCTCTATACAAAATTTTATCAAAATCCGTTCAGCTGATTTCACGTGATGCGCGGTCAGATAAACAGTCAGACAAAAATTCTAAAAATTGTTGTAACGTGTTCTGTTATCGATTCTAAGTATCCCTAGCCAACTTTTTTCGATTATCTTCCATGTACAGACTTTCGACCCTCTTCAGCTTTATTATATGTATAGATCGATAGAAGATAGATGAACCTAACCTACTCTTTGAGCCGCAGTTTGGGTTGGTTCAGGGTCACAGTTCTCACCTAACCCACTCTTTAAGCAGCCATTCGGGGTGGTTGAGGGTCACAGTTCTAACCTAACCTAACCCACTTTATGAAGCAGCCGTTTGGGTTGGTTGAGGGTCGCAGTTCTCACTTCTAACCTAACCTACTTTTTTGGCAGTCATTCTGGTTGGTTGGGGGTCACAGTTCTAACCAAACCTAACCCACTGATAATTCAAAAACGGCTGAAACGATTTTATTCAATATAGTTTTTATTGAAAGTTCTTATCAGGCCACACCAAATTTCAGCTTTCTAGTGCGAACGGTAACTGAGCTAGACCGCGGACAGACGGACGCACATGGCGAAACTATAAGGGTTCCTAGTTGACTACGGAACCCTAACAAGAGATAAATAGTAGTTTATGTAACTGTTACGTAATAAGGCCTAATTATGTACAGAAGCATACACTGCTTTACCTACACACATATTAAAAATTCAGGGGGGGGGGCGTGCCGGCGGTCGGGGGTAATGAATTTTCATACGTTTTTACCACTCTGTCACAGATAAATCAAGATATTTATTCTCAATGTAAGAACATTACAATGCACTAATGAACGTCAGAATAAATTAAAATACGTGAGTATCGTGGAACACGCGATTCGAACGAAGTTATGTTATTTAATTTTATTTCATATCTTTTTTGGAAATTTATTTTTTTTGTATTTTTTTGAAATTTTTAAAATTGTTGAAATTTTTGAAAATTTTGAAATTTGTGAAATTTGTGAATTTTTTGAAATTTTTGAAATTTATGAAATTTTTGAACTTTTTTAAAATTTTGAAAAATTTGGAAAATTTGAAATTTTTGAAATTTTTGAAAATTTTGCCATTTTTTACTTTTAGGTTCTCGACTTTTTTCAGTTTTTTCACTTTTATCACTTTGTCACTTCTCACTTTAACTTTTCACTTCACTTTATTCTATTTTATACCTATGTATATTTTTTATTTCATTCCATTTTACATGTTTCTCAATCGTATGGCTGTCGCGTTTTCGTGACGTGACGCTTTTTCGTGACGTTACTTTTTTTGGCCTAGCCTCCCATCCGCGAACCGTCCGATAAGGAACTTCGTTCCAAAACTACCACCGGTTCTAACCCTACACCTCTGGCCCAAGAATGTATTATGACATTTATGACCGAAAAGAAACTCGACGGGACTTATTTTATTCAAAACAGTAAGTAAATATATTATTAGATCTTAAAGATACGAAATAATGCGTAGTTCTTCAAGAAGACATATCAAAACAGCTTGAGAGACAGATAATGTACCCATTGTTTAATTATAAAGAAAAATAAATCCTAATCTGACTGCTTCAAAACGTTTGATATGTTTTCCTACCTAACCGGTGTCCTATAAATGTTAGATGATTTTGTAGTACTTTTTTGGTTTGGGCCATGCATCTTTGTCCGTCATATAATAGTCCTCGAACCTTGAATAACCCTTTGAAATTCATGACATTTTCAAATATTTCTTAAGAGCGGGTAAAGGTAAATTTAAAGCATCGACGGGTAACTTGTTATAAATATGAACACCTTGACCAAAAAATTACAAATTATTTCAATACCAAATTTCATCTAAATACGTACAGCGGTTATTGGTTGTTTCTTCCCCATGTAAACTTCCACCCCTTTTGCATCCGCTTAATGGATAATTTCGAGATAAAACTATTTTATTTCCTTTTCCAGAGCTCAAATTATCTCCATACCAAATTTTATCTAAATCGATTCTGCAGTTAATAATTCCGTATACAAATTTCCAACTCCCTTTTCACCCCTTTAGGGTTGATTTTGGGGTAAAAACTATCCTTTGTCCTTTCTCGAGACCCATACTATCTCTATACACATTTCCATCTAAATCAGTTCAGCGGTAAAAAATTCCTCATACCAACTTCCAACCCCCTTTTCACCCCCACAAGGGTTTGAAAACTATCCTATGACGTTTCTCGAGACTCATACTCATTTCTATCTAAATCGTTTCAGCGGTTAAAAATCCTCCATACAAACTTTCAACCCCATTTTCACCCCCACCAGGGTTGATTTTCGGGATTAAAACTACATATTATCCTTTCCCGGGACTCAAACTATCTCTATACAAAATTTCATCAAAATCCGTTCAGCTGTTTTCACGTGATGCGCGGTCAAATAAACAGACAAACAGATAAACAGACAAACAGACAAAAATTCTAAAAATTGTTGTAACGTGTTCTGTTATCGATTCTAAGTATCCCTAGCGAACTTTTTTTCGATTATCTTCCATGTACAGACTTTCGACCCTCTTCAGCTTTATTATATGTATAGATACCCATTTCACTGTTTTAGGCATAATATTTAATTCAAGGAAGATGATACGTTTACTTCAGGTTACAGTTCAAGTTTATATCTAACCGGAATTCCGTGATATATTATCAGATAGATTTTTTTATCATTATACTATACTTACCTACTAAAATCTATACTTATTTAGCGATGTTTATATACCTATAGAATTCACAGCACTGATTTCAAAAGAAAAAGACCGGGTCCAGTCGGGTATTTAAAAGGGTTCCGTACCTCGAAAGGAAAAAACGGAACCCTTATAGGATCACTTAGTTGTCCGTCCGTCTGTCCGTCTGTCAAGACCCTTTTTCTCAGGAATGCGTGGAGGTATCAAGCTGAAAATATCAAATACTCAACTCTACTGCCCCTTGGAGCTGTGAAAAATTCAAACTTCTAAGCCAACGCAATCAAAAGATACATAGTCCGACTCGCACTCGGCCGGTAATACGTCCGAAAGAGAGGTATGGGTATTGCGAATGTCATCTCGCTTTGTGTAGCAGACCACAACTCAGCGAATGTCATCTCGCTCAAATCTGGAGCAGAGTCCGACTGGGGAAGTGCCTCCACCTTACAGCAAACCACAGTCAAATAGCACTATAGTGTTGGGTTCCTGCCGGAGTGTGCTGACCACGGGAGACCCCCTTGTCCCTTAAGCCGTCACCACAGTGAAAGTGCGACCGTTGTGGTATAATAAAAATAAAATCTTATTAAGCGTACCTATCAATACATGGAGGTAGGTTTAGCTATCCATCATCTGTATTGTAATCATTACTTATTATTTAAGTGTTTCATTAATGACACATTAAATATTGGAAAATACCTACCTACCTATAAGATCTCTAGGCAATAGGAAATACAGACAATCAATCATCTTTAACATAAGTAGTAAAGTATTTATGCGACATTCATAATTTTCCCTATGAACATAGATAAAAGAAAAGAAAATAAGTTCACGTGGAACGAAAATTTAATTTAATTTATTTACAACTGTACTCACCTGCTAACTAATAATATTACAAATAAATAAAATAGTTCCATATTAACACGTATAAACTAACTAATCGCGAGATCGGCCCTGTGCAGGCATTTCTGTCAAACTGCGGAGTATGGCCAATATCTAAAGTGTAGTTATCTTTGTGAACTGCTGAACTTTACGCTACAATCGCGTTTATCTGCGGTTCTCAAACCTCGATATTTGGTGATCCACTAGTACACGGAACCTACTATTAGTACGGGCCTTATGTTTTTTATTGCCTGGAGGGTCAGCGCAGAAAGAAGTCTCGTATAATGTAATAGTTCCAATATAAACCACGACACTTTTATTTTTTCAACTTGCTCTAGGACAGCGTTGCATAGGTAAGTTAAGTCGTCACTTGATATGGGAATATTTATGCGAAGTGACTCGTTATCTGTCCTTGGGTATTATGTAGTGTACGTATTGTAGATAAAAAGGATGGTACGAATATACTGTGGGTGTTGATGAAATTATTAGTTATCATATCAAGGATAGCAAAATCAATACCAGAGTCCAGGTGATTTGTTTATAAATCACTGATCAAATAAAACTAGGGATACACAATCAGCCCAATAAAATGGCCCCACAATAGTATAACGATTCGGGCGGTACTTTCTTTGACAGTCTTATAACGGTATCGATTACAAATTTTCACGAGCCATATAATAAGTAAATCTTGTTTTTTTTTTAAACCACGACGGTGGCAAACAAGCATACGGCCCGCCTGATGCTAAAGCAGCTACCGTAACCTATGGACGCCTGCAACTCCAAAGGAGTCACATGCGCGTTGCCGACCCTTTACAAAAAGGAGGATTCACTGTGTTGATGGCTAAAGGAACAAGAAGGTCCCTCATCGTCAACACACTGGGTCCTCTTTGAGCTCTTTGGCAACCTTACTCACCAGCAGGAACACAACACTATGAGAAGGGTCTAGTGCTATTGGGCTGTGGTTTGCTGTAAGGTGGAGGCACTTCCCCAGTCAGGCTCTGCTCCAGATTTGAGCGAGATGACATTTTCTGAACGTGCCCTACCACACTTAGCAAGATGGCATTCGCAGTGCCCATACCTCTCTTGGCGTAGTTTAAGGACATACCCCGGGTCCAAAACATACCCCGGGTCCAAACATACCCCGGGTCCAAGCCGGGTGTTTGGGTCTGTACCTTCTTTACATTGTTGCTTGAAGTTATAAATTGACTAGATTTTGCCCGCGGCTTCGCTCGCGTTAAATTCGGGGTAACAAACCATACAAACTTCCACCCCCCATTTTAGGGAAGTGGGGGGTTAGAAAGAGACAAAAAAGTAGCCTATGTCACTCTCCATCCCTTCAACTATCTCCACTTAAAAAATCACGTCAATTCGTCGCCCCGTTTTGCCGTGAAAGACGGACAAACAAACAAACAAACAAACACACACATACACTTTCCCATTTATAATATTAGTATGGATTGATTACCTAAATATGGACCGACCGATTTGGCGCGTCTACGCAGCAGGAGGTGCAGGGGCCAGGCATGATTCGCCCGCCGTCACATCTTATACCTCTCGCCCGTGTACAGTCAGCATCAAAAGTAACTACGCAATCGAAGACATCAAAAGCTCTTATTCTCTTTTAAAAAGGACTTTTGACGTCTTCGTTTGCGTAGTTACTTTTGATGTTGACTGTACCGCGCTAGCGTGGACTCGTAAAAATTAAAGCGATATGTACATTTCGCAAACTGAAGCCAGAATGGACAGCTGATAAGTAATTTTCAGCATTAAAAAAACTATCTAACGTCATAAAAAAATATCCCCAAGTTTGTGTCACGAAAGGTAAAAAAAATATCCACTCAAAAAAAACCAGCCAAGTGTGTGTCGTTCCACGCATATTAGAGGGTCCCGTACCGGTATGTGGAATGAAATCTGGACAACATTCAATTTCTTATAAAATAAATATAACATAGTTATTTTTATAATCTTTTCATGGTTTTTAATAATAGAGTAAGTTTACTCCAATGCGAGGTTTCAAACGAAAGTTGTGGTACTTTATGTCCATCGCTGTCGACAACAACAATGTACAGATTTTTTAAGATCTAAATTTATCTTCCATCGGATAACTTTTTAAGGAGGCTTAGTATACTTGACATTTTTCACATTCTAGACCGTAAGATGATTGGTGTTCTCAAAATAATAGTTACCTTGCCACGAATTTCCATTTTAAACAACATAATATTAGTCATTAAAAAATCCGAAAATGAAAAAACACCTGTTTTTACATTTTTTTACCAAACGACGTGGCTGTATTTTCGGTTATTTTTTAAAATTTTTGGACACGATGGGCGTAACTTTTCTTAATTGTTAACTGATACCTATGTCTTCAAGATATTTTAAAACAGTTTTACTGCCACATTTGAATGCCTTCCTGAGTTCTCTATAAGATTTTGTGACTCAGCGGGCTGTCATTTTCTTTAATCGAACTCTCTCTGCAAACTGGCTAATGCTGGAATATTTCCCAGAAGAGAAGGACGCAAAATTATTATAAATAGCTCTTTAGCTCTATCCTATTTCCACAAAATTTTCCACGGTCTTCGCTTTCAGCCATAGGGAATTAATACTGTAGAAATTACATACTGTTTCGCGACGTTGTTCTCCTCGATTAACCATAATTTTAAGATAAAGAATCCAATGCCCATTAAAAGTACGGGATTAATTAAGAGATGTATAAGCTTTCAATTGGCATTTATATAAAATTTGAGTTTATTTCTTTACTTACTTTTTACGTCTTCAAACTTTTGTCCAGATTTCATTCCGCATACGTTATCGAAATAACTACTAATACTAATATCAAAAATATAATATATCTGCTTATGAAAGAAGTTTATTGGAGATTACTCAAAAACGCTCTAACCGATAATGTTCAAAACAATTTTCGTTGAAATAATAAAATGAATTTTGTTAATGATGCTGTATTTTCTCCAAAAACTCCAGTTCAAAAATTACCGAGGGGGGACACAATTTTTTTGATATGACGGGTGATTATTTCTGAAAATATTCACTACATCAAAAAATTTTCAAACAAACCTCAATGTTATTTTTATAGACTTATCCATCGATTAATGTGCAACATATTTGATAAAAAAATCGCATTTAGTTAAATGTATGGAGTGCCCCCCTAAAAAATATTTTTTTCATCAATTTTACTACAAAACTAAGTAGCGGCATACATCTTACTGCTTAGATTGACATGGTTGCCTGATATCTCTGACTTCTGGTTTCCTGAGGATAATATTGAACAAAGTCAAACAATTTTTTTTCATTACATTAGTACTAAAACTTTAATGTTTTTTTTTTATACTACGACGGTGGCAAACAAGCATACGGCCTGCCTGATGGTAAGCAGCTACCGTAACCTATGGACGCCTGTAACTCCACAGGAGTCACATGCGCGTTGCCGACCCTTTACAAAAAGGAGGATTCACTGTGTTGACGGCTAAAGGAACAAGAGGGTCCCTCATCGTCAACACACTGGGTCCTCTTTGAGCTCTTTGGCAACCTTACTCACCAGCAGGAACACAACACTGTGAGTAGGGTCTAGTGCTATTTGGCTGTGGTTATATGTCAACAGAATGGTATCTAAATATACTCATAGTTTTTATTCTGCTTGTTTTACACAACTTATATTCTTAACATGTGTTTTTCATAATTATAAGAGAGTAGACTGACTTAAAGTTAATTGCCGCCGCCACCGTACAATAAAATATAATCACGTGACTTTACTGATGTTACATGTAGCTGTATAGAATACAATAAAGATTTTCGAACTTGCAAACAAGTCTTCGGTAGTATAGTGGTAAGTATCCCCGCCTGTCACGCGGGAGACCGGGGTTCGATTCCCCGCCGGAGAGACTCTTTTTTTGCATTTTTCCATTTGTTTTTTTCTTCTTTCCATCTCTAATATCTATATTTATTCCCCTCTATGGTTAATTAGTAGAAAGTCTTGGATTCTAGTCATAACGCCCACAAGTTTTCCCATGTGGCAAGATAATTCTCGCGTGGTTTCGAGAAATTGTTTAGTGTATTCAATTTTTTCCCTTTCTAGGCGAATCAACTCAGAGGCATTTTCGTCGTCATCTGAAAAAAAAGCTTCAAATAATAAAAATAGATTCATATGAAAGTATAGACATTAAAAACATATCAAAACCATATACAACACAACTTCAACGCTTCCGTTTCGTATCAGAATAAAAAAAGATAAAAGATATTTATTCTTCAAATCTTCTGTTGATAGTTGAATATATGGATGGTATACCTAAGAAGGATGGGTCTCTCTTATAGGAAAACGGTCGAAAAAGTGTCCAGCGGTAGGTAAGCAGTAAACAATAGTTCCAAATATCTCCGGGTGGCGCTGGGTATAGTTGAGCGTATGAAATGAAATGAACTTTATACATCAGTAAGTGCCTAAAAATATAAATATTGAAAAATACCTCCTATGACCTTTTTTTTATTTGAAATTATGACTCACTAAATAAAATTAACATTCAGAGTGTTTTTCTTCCCCGCAAATAATTATTTTGCAATTATGTACGGATTTTTAATGTTTTCATTTTAATATCAAAAATCATACATAATAAATCATCATAATAACAAATATCCGTAAAAAAATATAAAAAAATAACGCCCTGACCGGGATTCGAACCAGGGACCCTCTGCTTCGTAGGCAGGGTCACTATCACTACCGACCGGGCTAGAAATGTATGCTCATGCTATTGTTGCGCCATCAGTTTAACGCATTTTGACGGACACTTTTGTAACATAGAGATTGACATCCTCCTTATACCATCCATAATTGAATAGTTCCATCTATAGAGGTAAGTACCTACGTCTATGTATAGTGTCTATTTTAATTAATTATGATTATCACAGATAAAAAAAAAGCAACAAAAAAATTATATATGTGACAGTTTATTATCAAATCGTACCATTTGACGTAAGCGCCTTAACGTACGTAGCTTTTCAAGTAGACTGTCACATAGTATTTTACCAGATTCGTTAGCAGTCTTCAATTTCTTTTGTTTCCACTCGAGAGGGCCGCTGTTGTCGGCCTCGTCAGCATCAGAGATGTTTTGGGATGAATGTCGTCTTTTTTTACATCTCCTGGACTTTGTTACATCTGCCGTAAAAACAAGCGTAGGTATGGTTACTTCCAAGTGACATTGCTGTTTATTTCATTCAGGCAACTCAGATTATTACATTTTTTTACCTTTTATTAAACAAACAATTCTGACATAAATTCAAGCATAATTGTAGATTAGTACACTTTTAATAATTAAAATAAATACTATTAATTAATTAATAAAATTACTAGTTGTTTGTCAAACTTATAAAAATAACATGCATCTTATAAGATTCACTGCCAAGACAATTATAATTCTTTTAAATTCCCAATGTCTTACAGTTATTTATTTCTTTCCCGATTTCTGATTTCTTTGCCAATTTAAGTTTAAAAAATTACATAATATTTTTTTCGAAGACACAGTGCATGAATCTTGCTTAATTATTACGTCAGCTACAAGCAGTTATAAAAAAAGACTAACCGCAATTGACAGGTATCTGCTCGCTGTTGTCAGCCATATACGATTCTTCTTCGTCTGAAAACTGTCATAAATTGTAATTGTAGTTCTGTTTAACTCATCATTTCTTTTTCTACAAATAAAAGCGGCGCTTTCATCCTTGAGAAAATATATTTTCCCAGAGTTTTTAATCGTAGAAGACAAAAAATGCCTATAAAGTTAATTAGTATTAGCAATTCGATTATTGCAAACGAAGCGATTACCCAAATATTGGTTAATTTATTTAAAGTTTATTGCACAATAACATTAATTAATAATGGCGGGCTTAATGCCTCAAGGCATTCTCTACCAGCCAACCATAGGGCCAAACAGTGTTTATTTGATACCTATACAAGTTATTAACTAAAGAGTAAAATTAATAATACCTTAAAAGTACTTTATAAAATATACCTACGTACTTGCTACCTTCAGCCAACGGTTCACTATTGATAACAACGCCCGATACCATACTCTCCCCGAGGTTCTCTATCTCTAAGATGGTTTAGTCCATCTGGCTGAGGCTGGCCACTCCACCCGGCGGCTTGTTCCTGTCCCAGGCTGCTTTCGTCTCAAGGGTTCACGGACTTTGTAATTGTCACACCAATAAAGTTTAAAAATATACTTACGCTTACACCCTCAGCCAACGGGTCACTCTTAATCACCACACCTGATACCACACTCTCCCCGATGATCTCCAGGATAGTTTCTTCCATCTGGCTGAGGTTGGCCACTCCGTCCGGCGGTGGTTTGTTGGCGTCCCTGGCTGCTTTCAGCTCCAGAGCCCGGCGACGGACTCTGTACTTCCAGTCGCACCAGTACTGGAATTTCAAAATGGTGCTTTTATACAGGGTGGTCCAAACCTTGATGTCAAAAAATTTTTTTTAGATACCTCTCATCGTGGGCTATCAGAATATACCCCATGTATGTTAGCCGATTTTTCGTAGTTTTCGAGTGAATTTTTTAATTTTTAACTTTTGTTAAGAAGTTCCGGGTGAAGCAATTAATTTATTAAAAAAATACTATTGAACTTTTTAGATTTTTTCTTTTTGTAGCACAATCCTTAATAAGCGGCGCAGTTGCAAAAAAAAGCATTCAAAGCTCAGCATCCTCACTTGGCTGCGAGTTGAAAAATAAAAGACAATAGTGAAAGTTTTACAATCAAGCATGTCAAGCTTAGATTTTGCGCTTATTTGCTAGTTAGAAAATGCATGCTAAATTTTCTAAAATAACCAAAAGTCCTTGAAATCGCTTGTATTTTTTTTATTTAAGCGCAAAATCTAAGCTTTTCATACTTGAACGTAAAACTTTCACTTTTGTCTTTTTTTTCCAACTCGCAGCCAAGTGAGGATGCTGTTTTTTTTCAATGGTGCCGTTTCTTAAGGATTGTGCTACAAAAAGAAAAAATCAAAAAAGTTCAATCGTTTTTTTTAATAAATTAATTTCTTCACATGGAACTTCTTAACGAAGTAAAAAATTAAAAAATTCATAACTCGAAAACTACGAAAAATCGGCTAACATACATGGGGTATATTCTGATAGCCCACGACGAGAGGTATCAAAAAAAATTTTTTTGACGTCAAGGTTTGGACCACCCTGTATAAATATCGCTCTAGCCCCTAACAAATTTACAAAATCTGGTCCCATCCGGAAGAAAGGATGATTGTGCATGCAAAGTTATGCACGTGGCTTAAATATATAGGTACGAAAAAAAAATAGACACCGAATAAACAGGTTGTCAAATGATTGTTTCCTTCACAAAATATAGGCTCTGTTCTCTATTATTGAGTCAACTTCGGCAGTTTTTACCTATTTTGGTATTACTTTTTTCCAACTGAAAATTTTTGCTAGTCTGTCACTCTGATCTGCACCCATTAAAAGCTGCTAGATGCCCAGATCTAGCAATAAGTATAGTATAGCAATCTAACTAGATGGGTTTTCTTGCTCTCATTATTGTGTCATATTTGACGTAGCAGCGTTGCCATTGCTTCGCGAGTAATAAAAATATATGTCACCTTAGACCATCCTTTTCCATCTTTTGCAGCACCTTCCTTGATAGTATTTAGTTTTTTGGCACAAACATTCCATAATTTAACGGAGTGTAGTTTCCCTCGGCGACCCCTGGTTAATCCTTTGGCCAAGTCCGGATGTTCATTTAGGTAATCCAGAAGACCTGTCAACTGCTCCAAATTAACTTGTTTTCGGGCCTTCAAATCTTAAATGTAAATGAACATTATCTATTAAAGACTTATTTATAAAATACATTTAAATTAGAATTAAAATTATATAAATAAAAAGAAAACATATACGGCACATTTGAAATTTCTAATCAGTGTAATCAACTAATCAACTTGTGCGTGTACTAATTCGAACAAACGAAAAAGGAAATTTTACTTTGGACTAACCTGGGTCCATTTTATCGTTAATTGTTGTAAAAGCTTTAAACCTTATTTGCTATTGCTTTTTCGAATATTGTTTGGAACATTTCGTAATTTTATTAGAGAGCTGTATTATTATCGGTATCGTTTACTGTTAGATCGCGTAGGTATCGTTCGGGTCGGGCTGACTTTAACTAAAATCGGCAAGTCTCCATCCGTTTTATCGACGCATGTTGGTGAAAATTCCGTGCGCGCGCATCTTCGATTTTCCAGCAAGTTAACCCCCAACAGCGCTTTAATAAGACATACCTAGTTTTGTTCTTCTATAGACATTAGGACTATTTTGTGTGGAACTTGAATAATTTGGTATTTATTAATTGAAAAGTAACATATACAATGTATATCAATATAAGTTTATATTGCAACTTTTTCAGTGTTTTCAAGAAAATTTAAAACAGTTTTGCGATTATCATAACGTCAGTGTAAAAGTGTTGCTAATAACGGTGTCCAAAAATATTTGAGTGTAAAAAATGCAATATTATCTTGGACTTGGGAGCTCTTCTTGATAATGAAAAGCGCTGAAAACGCTGAATCGCAGAAATTGGGTCCACGCAAATATTTACACCTCACCCTATACATTGTGATAGCACGACCAAATCAAAGTGTGTCCAGTTCTTGCAAATATCGCTCAAAAGGTTGTATTTTCAATTTAGCCCGGTCAAAAATCGTTCACGGCAATAAAAATGACAAGTGATATGATATCGGCAAGTCTTTGATTTTGTTTCTATTTTACCGTGACGTTACAGATTACAAATTAAATGTACAGTGACAATTAGTTCTACAAGAAATTAACTTGATTATGATTGAGATGGTGAAGCGGCTACTATTACGAGTACAGCGGGTGAGATTTGCTTTATTTAATTAATTCGATATTTAAAGTCTATACGATTTCCTTGAGAATAAATAAGATTGATCACAGTTTGTTAGTGACGATACATTGTTTCGTATGATGTATGTGGTTCTATAAAAGTCTTGGTCAATGTCAAGGTCGCTGTCGGAAAGGAAATAAATCTCCGTCAATACCCCGAGTTAAAAGTACCTGTCGTGTGTACCTAGGTACAGATTCTGACGCAATTGTAGCTTTTAGCTAAATTAAAGTGATATTACAAAATATAATATGATAGAATCGGAGCGAATACAGAGTGTCTACTGTAACTATTATTTATATAACTTGAACTTATATCTTATTTTCAAAATAACTTTAGAAGGAAAGAGAATGCCTTTTTAGTAGGTACTTAAGTAATAGTAGCTCCTACCTATTTATCCGTAATTTGTTACTCGCGTTTTGTAATAATACTTTTGCAATTTTAAGCTCGTTTATAGTTTAATTATATTCCTGTGCTTGTATTTTGTATGGCATCATTTATCTGGTTATAAATATTACAATAAAACCAGCCAAGTGTGTGTCGGACCACGCATAATGGAGGGTTCCGTACCGGCTATCGAAAAAATTAATATCGCAAGGTCGTATCTGCCTATGTACGTAGTTTTTTAGAGATATCTCAAAAACGTCCAACCGCTAATGTTCAAAATAATGTTCATGGAAAGAATATTCAAAGATGTATCTTCTTGAATTCTTTCATAATTCTTGGACTTACGGTTCAAAAGTTACAGGGGGGGCGGAACACAACTTTTTTGACTTTCGGAGTGATTATTTCTGAAAATATCTACTTAATCAAAAAATGTTCAAACAAACCTCAATGTTATTTTTCAAGACCTATCCATTGATATGCATCATGTTGATATTTGGTAGAAAAACATTTTTTGACAATTAGTTACATGTATTTAGTGCCCCCCCAAAAAAGTTTTTTCAGCAATTTCAGTACAGAACTAAGTATCGGCACACAAAATACACCTTATGTTAAAATTTGATAAAGATACGTCTCATAGTTTTCAAGTAAAATGGCTGTGACATATGGACATACGGACAGACGGATGGACAGACGGACATGACGAAACTTTAAGGGTTCCGTTTTTGCCATTTTGGCTACGGAACCCTAAAAACGGACTAATCGCGTGGCTTAGCAATTGATCTGTTGATTATAAGATTTATAAGTTATTTTATAGTAACGCAGATAAGTATAGACGGGGGAAAACAATTTCCCTCTTTTGTTTATTATTATGTTAAGTACTTATTTCGCTAGTTTTCTTGAAAATATTCTAGGAATCACATTAACATTCTAAATAGAACATCCCCTCGAAATCCCTTAGGATCTTGTTGACAAAGCGCTGCAAAGCGGTATCATTTCACAACTCAAATGTCCTAAATGGAAATTTAAACGTGCCAAAGAGTATTGTGAAATGGGCTTTTAATTTATTTCTACAAGTTAAGTTAAGTTTAACGACCTCCTAGCCTAGTTAGTAGTGACCCTGCCTATGAAGCAGGAGGTCCCGGGTTCGTATCCTGGTCAGGGCATTTATTTGTGTGTTTACCACGGGTATTTGTTCCTGAGTTATGGATGTTTTCTATGTATTTAAGTATTTATCTATATCTAAATATTATATATATCGTCGCCTGGTACCCACAACACCAACCTTATTGAGCTTACCTTGGGATTAAGCCGATTTGTGTAAGATGTGTGTTGATTTGTGTTGTTGTATTTATTTTATTTATTTAAGTACTAGCTGTGCCCGCGGCTCCGCCCGCGTGGAATTCGGTCTGTGTCAGTAAGCGGCTAATTCACCCCTAATTTCTCTCCCGCTACCCTGGAGGCGGAACTTGAAGTAAAGTTGACAGATGGATACGCTAGGGGAAAAAATATTTTACAATTACCACTAAATGAAACTACACTCAAAAATTAATATTTTTTTTTATTATACTATTTTTTTTCGCATGATTTAAACGACTTAGAGAGTAGTAGGTGTATATCGGACGATACAGGACCACTTTTGTATTTATACGTTCATGTCCACGGCAAATATCATCCAAATCGATCCTCCCGTCAAATCAGTCAAAGCATGAAAGGTAAGAACAGGCGTGGTTGGAAGTGGGGGGGGATCACAAATGCTGAAATGTTTTTTTCTATTTTAGGTGCACTTGGAGGGGGGGGGGTCCATGACCCATGCAATTTTAACTCAATCGAAAGTAGTGGCTACCCCCCCTTTTAGACGTTGAATTTTTATAGGTTACGTATAACCTGGCTGGGGATTTTTTTGAATTGGAATTAGTAATCCTTAAGGGGTGATTTCCGGAAAAACGATGCAAAAAAAACCGGCCAAGAGCATGTCCGGCGATGCTCAGTGTAGAGTTTCGTAGATGCTGCCCTGTTACAAAAAATCCGTTCAAAAGGTCGTTTATTTGGCGGCGCTTACGTCATTTTACTATTCGGCACTTCCTTTCACTATGAGTTTTTGACTAATAATTCAAAAACGGCTGAACCGATTTTATTCAATACAGTTTTTATTGAAAGTTCTTATCAGGCCTCACCAAATTTCAGCTTTCTAGTGCGAACGGTAACTGAGCTAGACCGCGGACAGACGGACGGACATGGCGATGTAACTGTTACGTAATAATGCCTAATTATGTACAGAAGCATACACTGCTTTACCTACACACATATTAAAAATCCATTGAAACCATTAGAATGACCGCCATTACTCAAGCCAATGCGTCAATGCGCCGTGTCGTCAAATGGTTGCAACGGAAGACCAGCGCTGGCCCTGCCGGCATTTAACGCTGAGTTGCGACCATTTCGTGGCAATTAATGTTTCGGGTTGTATATGTTATTGTTTATTATGTTTTTTGTAATTGTCATGAATAAATCTTTCATTCGTTCATTCATTCATTCATTCATTACACCGCCATGACCAACATTGCGCCGGCCGTCGGGGGGGCGGATTTTCATTACGTTATCGTAGGTAATTAATTTTCATACGTTTTTACCACACTGTCAAAGATAATACACTGATGTTACGTTACTGGTTGCAATACAGTTGGTAATTAATTACATACAGTTCCGAAAGCGGAATAGAGGATTTATGATATTGGTGTAGATCAAGATATTTATTCGTCAATGTAAGCACACTACAATGCACTAATGAACGTCAGAGAAAAATAAAATAGGTGAGTGTCGAGGAAAGTGTGTGAATCGAGTGCGATTGGAACGAAGTTATGTTATTTAATTTTATTTCATTTTTGACTTTATCGTAGATTTAGTTTTTTTTTTTAATTTTAGAAATTTTAGAAGTTTTGGAAATTTTGGAAATGTTAGAAAGTTTGGAAATTTTGAAAAGTTTTGGAATGTTTGGAAATTTTGCCAATTTTGGATTTTGGAAATTTTAGAAAATTTGGGAATTTTGGAAATTTTGGAAATTTTGGAAATTTTGGAAATTTTGGAAATTTTGGAAATTTTGGAAATTTTGGAAATTTTGGAAATTTTGGAAATTTTGGAAATTTTGGAAATTTTGAAAATTTTGGAAATTTTTGACATTTAGGAAATTTTTGACATTTTGGAAATTTTTGACATTTTCGACATTTTTAAAATTCTCGACTAAGGTTATTCTTTAAGGTTCTCGACTTTTTTCACTTTTATCACTTTGTCACTTTCACTTTTCACTACACTTCACTTCACTTTATTCTATTTTATATATTTTTTATTTCATTCCATTTTACATGTTTCTCAATCGTATGGGTGTCGCGTTTTCGTGACGTGACGCTTTTTCGTCACGTGACTTTTTTTCGCATAGGCCCCCATCCGCGAACCGTCCGATAAGGAACTTCGTTCCAAAACTACCACCGATTCTAACCCTACACCTCTGGCCCAAGAAGTATTATCACCGAAAATAAATTCGACTGAACTTATTTTTTTCAAAAGAGTAATACATTATTAGATCTTAATTATACAAAATAATGCGTAGTTCTTCAAGAAGACATTGATATGTCTTCTTGAAGAACTACGCATTATCAGCTTGAGAGACAGATAATGTACCTATTATTTAATTACAAAGAAAAATAAATCCTAATCTGACTGCTTCACAAAACGTTTAATATGTTTTCCTACCTAAACGGTGTCCTATAAAAGTTAGATGATTTTGTAGTAGTTTTTTGGTTTAGGCCATGCATCTTTGTCCGTCATATATAGCCCTCGAACCTGCAATAACCCTATGACATTCATGACATTTTCAAATATTTATTAAGAGCCGGTAAAGGTAAATTTAAAGCATCGACGGGTAACATGTTATAAATATGAACACCTTGACCAAAAAATTACAAATTATTTTAATACCAACTTTCAACATACAAACTTTCAACCCCCTTTTCATCCCTTCCAGGGTTGATTTTCGGGATGAAAACTATTCTTTGTCCTTTCCCGGGACTCAAACTATCTCTACACAAAATTTCATCAAAATCCGTTCAGCCGTTAACTAATAAAAAATTCTTGGAACGTGTTATCGATTCTAAGTATCTCCAGCCAACTTTTTTCGAATATATTCCATGAACAGACTTTCGACCCTCTTCAGCTTTATTACATGTATAGATAGTTTTTATAAAAAGTACCTTTCAGGCTTCACTTCCATTTTTTTTTTAATTTTTTGGACCTACGGTTCTAAAGTAAGATGGGGGGAGGGGGGTTTGAAGATGAAACTATCCTTTGTCATTTCTCGGGACCCATACTATCTCTATACCAATTTTCATCTAAATCAGTTCAGCGGTAAAAAATCCTCATACCACCTTCTAACCCCCTTTTCACCCCCACAAGGGTTTGAAAACTATCCTATGACGTTTCTCGAGACTCAAATTATCTCCATACTCATTTCTATCTAAATCGTTTCAGCGGTTAAAAATTCTCCATACAAACTTTCAACCCCATTTTCACCCCCACCAGGGTTGATTTTCAGGATTAAAACTATATATTATCCTTTCCCAGGACTCATACTATATCTATACAAAATTTCATAAAAATCCGTTTAGCCGTTTTCACGTGATGCGCGGTCAAATAAACAGACAAACAGATAAACAGACAAACAGACAAAAATTCTGAAAATTGTTGGAACGTGTTCTGTTATCGATTCTAAGTATCCCCAGCCAACTTTTTTTCGATTATCTTCCATGTACAGACTTTCGACCCTCTTCAGCTTTATTATATGTATAGATAGTCTGGTCAGCCAACGAACCCAGTAGCAATGTACATCAAACAAAAATATAGCAACACTCTAGGGCGAATCGAAAAGCAGCATAGCTCTATAGAAAAGCAGCAATGTACATCGAACAAAAATGGCCGCGCTCTTTCATACATCAGTCGCAAATTGAAAAATCGAAAATTCGAAAATTGTAACTCTGAATTGTATCTTATATCTTTTCAATGCATAAATATGTGCGTAGAAATTAATATAACCTACATACCTAGTTGGTTACTAAGTTCTGTAACCAGATTTCTGACTGATAAAATATAAAATAAAGTTTTAAATAAAAAATTAGAGTAATTGTTTAATACCCTAATTTCTAATGAACATAATATGGTATAATAATATACAAATCAGATGGGAAATTTATTGAAAATCCTTGTAAAGCACAAGATTGCCTGAAGACGCAAACACGCGGTAAATTTAAGAAAATTACACTTTACAAAAGTGCATCAAATAAATATTGCACCTTTGTTTAGGAACCTGCTTGTTTGTAAGAAACCTGTTTATTAGAGGTAATTGCGTGACCACCATTTCATTTTCTTGCGATTTTATCCCACGGATATTCCCATTAGAAACATTGCCTATTTTGAAGTTTTTCACTAAAGACATAGATTTAGACTGCTATGGAACAAGCAGACTTGCAACGTATAGTCTAGTATTTTATCGGATAAACCCACGTGAACTATACATATACCAAATTGAAGCTAAAGAATATAGCTACCGAATTGTGTAAGACTGATGCGTCTTAAACGTAAATAAAAATAAAAAGGATTTAAAATCAACATGAACAAGGCGCGTAATTTTGACGTATATTTTTCACGCCTTTTCCCGAGTGTTATAAAGAATTCTGAAAATCTGCGACAATAATTTTCAATTCAATATATTGTAATCTATTGACTATTAAATAAGCTTTTAAATTATGTACGTGTAAAATTAAAATGTTGCTACCTATTCTTATTTATTTAGTGAAAACTATAGTAACAGAACTTAGTAACCGACTAGGTATAAAAAAGTTATAAAAGGTGGAAATTATGCGGTCAAAATAAAAAACCCAGGAAGGATGGAAAGTTTGTTCAAAAAACACTGAATGCTAAAATCATAAGGCCAGTCGAGAAAAACGAGTAAGTACTTATATCTACCAGATAACACAACTTTTCAGTGAATGGAACAGGATTAACAGCATAGTAATCTATACGAATAAAAGAGTAATGCATACTCAGTAATAATACTAATTGTAATGACTTCCTTTCATCGTTCGTTTAAGGACTAAGTTAGTTATATTTATTATACGAAATGTATAATTAATGAACTATTAATAAAACGCTTGTGAGATTTTGGTGTTTTTTTTATTGTAAACAAATATCATAAGTATATGAAGAGCAACATCACAAAGACTTGATAAAAATCGGAAGGTAGGTTGTTGGTGTTGTTATCCCTGATTTTTACCGCTTTCTTGCTTTGTGACAATATTATATTGAACACATCCTATGCACAGTACCTATGCACAGTATCTATGCACCAAACGTTCTTGGACTTCATACGGCACCAGTTTTCACTTTAATTATTCGGTTTACATGAAAAAATAACTTAAAATGACAATTCAATACAAAACTCTGCATAACCTCAAAGCCACATTGATCACGCAAAATTTATTATACCTGCAGTAGGTACCTACATTAAAATCTTAGTTTAGCTTACTTAGTACATTTATTAAACTGAGATGGCAGATATTACATTAATAATAATGAAAAACGCAAACTGAAACTTAAAAATTAAAGTAAACAAAACTGTATTTTTAAAATTAAAAAGTTACATGCCATAGATATTAACACAAATTATGCACAATTTTCGAACTATAGTCTGGCCAGCCAACGAACGCAGTAGCAATGTACAGCGAACAAAAGTATGACAACACTAAGAATCAGTGAAAAAAGCAGCAATAATCATCAAATTTTATGTTTTTAATTTTAGGTAGTATTTCCGCCCCTTTCATTAGGTGACATTTACGGTGTGTAAAAAGGAGACGGATATATTTCGTCTCATATGTCATCAACTGCAACAGATAATCTGGTTGAGGCAATTGACATATGGCTTAAAAATGAATTTAAATGTAATTGGGAACGTTGCAGGATTTCTATCTCACTCGCGCTTAAGATGAGAGAGTGAAATGCACTAGAAACAAATTCAATGTGAATTGAAATGTTCGTCATGAAATACGGTGTCTCTGTAAAACTTGGGACTGTGATGACTGAGGGTGCGACGAGAGTTTAAATAATAGGAAATGGTTGGTAAATTAATTTACCACAAACCTCAGAAAATTGGTCTAGAACCCCCAATTATCCCCTACTACAAAAAAATATTACAAAGTGCTCACGGCTAAAAATGAAACTTTAACAAGGTCGCGGGTAGGCCTCCCTTGGAGCAAGGCGTCTAGGTCCAGTATTTAAATTAGGACGCCCTAGATCCTAGACCCTCGACAAACGTATGACATGTTCAAATAAAACAAACCATTACACAACTTATTTTTATTTATTATGCTCAGACAGTAATTAATACTATCCTTAGGGGACTATAAATTTAACATTCACATCTCTCCTGAATCATAAAGACAGTTCAAATACCTGGGGTTTAACCAGAAATGATCATCGGCTATAACCGTGTCAAAAATTCTAAATGTTTAACAAAATTACTTAATATACAACCTAACAAAAGGTAGCGCTCCTCTCCTTTCTTCATACCCCTTATTACATATTAAATATATGTTGTATGGAGGCAGGCGCTGCATCAACTACCTGCTAACCCATCTTCATATTATGAAGGTATATCTTTTACATGGTGCGTTCACGAAGGAAACACAACGCTCAAACAAGGACGGTTCGTTATAAGTTATAACTTATAAGGAACTGAAAATTGACTTACAGTCTTCCGCAATAAAGCTATGGATATTTCCCCTACACATCTTTTAACTGGTAGTGTTCCTGGAACCAAGGATGTCCCCGGAAGGCTGGGGCGCGTCCTACCATTCCGGTGTGATCCGCTCTGGAGTGCGATTTTTGAATCTCACCAAGTGACTAATTCTCACCGATGTGAGTGATTTCCGAAAGTAAATCACTCACATCGGTGAGAATTAGTCACTTGGTGAGATTCAAAAATCGCACTCCTGGGCCGATTCCGGAACCGAAATAAAAAACCCTGGAATTAAAATATTCCCGTTAAAAATCAAATCCTTTAAATATTAATTAATTTCTAATTTCTTCCACAATAAAGCCCAAGATAAACAAGATGCCTTGTAATCCACTTACCAGAATTAACTGGGTTTTCTTTTATTTGCGCCTGTGACGCGCCATGTGGCGGAACCCGTAGAGGTTAGGCCGACAAAGACATGCCCAGGTTTCTGTTTAGGACAAAATAGATATTTTAGGTTACGAAACATGAATAAAGCCACTCCCTACACAATCCTTTACTTATAAATCACGAAAATAACTTACCGAACATGGGTGTGTCCACTCGTGGTCCGACATTTGTTCGGCGAGCAAAAAATGCTACCACGCCTAACGAGGCTAAAAACAACGAAACAAAATAGGATTATTCATTGATCCGACTATGGAAATACAACGTTTCATAACCCAAAATCCTCACCATTATATTAAACTATCACCTCCCACACAATTAGCTGGATGACATTATCTCAACGACGATGGAGCAATCAATGGCGTCCCGGCGAATGAGATATCCAAGCGAATGTAAGATTTTGAATGAAACCTTTGAATGAAACACACACTTGAACTATGTGCTCATATATTCTCTTATTAAAAAATACGAATAATTAAATTAAGTTCAACCTTTTAAAAGGAAAAAATATAAATTCAACAATTTATGAAAAGATATCACTCATTGAATGACGTCGCTTCGACGCAGCGAAACTACTGGCTCGAACAGCGCTTAAGCTGTCTCCTATGACAGATACGTCAAAACACAGCCGATGGGCCAGAGCCAAATATTAACAAATTGTTTTGATTCCCATTGAAAATGGTCTTGAACATCAAGTGAAAGTATATCAAGAGTGTGTGTATCATACGACAAACACGATGTGCACCTCGCCTCCGTGATTATAGGAGCGAGTACATGCAAAACAATGGAATTTCAAATACAGCAAACGACCAGACTACAATGTAAGTATTTTCGATCTTTCACGTCTTTAGGCCTTCGATACACAACATTTCAATGTAGATGGATAATACCTATCTATAAACAAACAACTTACCACTACAAATACCAACTGTCCGCTGGAAATCTCTTAGTTCCTAACATATACAAACACCATCTAACTTACATTTATAAACCTACAAATTGACACCCTCAAAGTGTTACATCTCATCACAAAGGGTTGCCACATGTACGTATTTTGAATTTGCCGCGCGTTTCTACTGACAGAAATGGTTTGCCAGACTATATTCAAAGACAGGTGTTACCAACCCGGGATTTTTTAAATTTGCCGCGTTTTCTACTGACAGAAATGGCTTGCCAGACTATATACAGTAATCTTTAGATAAATGAACCATATTCTACGATAAAATAAAAGGTACATGTCGGACCACGCATAATGGAGGGTTCCGTATATACCACCGAAAAAACTAATATCAAAAGGTTGTAATATCTGCCTATGAAAGAAGTTATTTTTACTTAACTCAAAAACGCTTTAACCGATACAAACTTTGGGTTATATAACTAAGAAGTGACTTTCGAACACCGTGTTCAAAATAATTTTCTTTGAAAAATATGCAATGATATAACTATCTTCTCAATTTTCATCATATTTTTTTGGATCTCCACTTCGATAGATACAGGGCACACATTTTTTTAGACTTTCGGGCTGATTATTAAAATTTTAAATTTTTATTAAAATAGGTCTTATAGTTTTCGAGTAAAATGACTGTAACAATAACAAACGGCCGGACGGACGGACGTACAGACGGACATGAAACTATAAGGGTTTCGTTTTTGGAATTTTGGCTATGGAAGTACGGAACCCTAAAATTGGATTGCGTTCTCAGTACAAACATGGCTCTCAAAACTGTCCTGATATTCCCTTGACAGTTACTCCTTCAGCTTCACCCCCTTCGCTGGCGTAGAAAATTACCCAATACGCAATTTCCCGCTATTAAAAAAAGGCAACTATTAATTTATTTATCGTATGGCTACATATCACTGGATATAGATAGGCATTTCTTCTCTGGGGTAGAAGTAGTGGGAAAGCAGATGATAAAGAAAATCCAGGGAGTGCGGCGAGGTCCAGATGGGACCAGGCGCGGATCCAGGATTTCGTTCAGGGGGGGCACTTTCTAGGATTTCGTTCAGGGGAGGGCACTTTCCTTCACAAAAAATCTCGCGGTCCGCACCTATGGGCCCCGTAGTATACGAGGTTTGCGTTTCAGGGGGGGGCAATTGACCCTGTTGCATCCCCCCTGTATCCGCGCCTGGATGGGACAGTGCAGCTGCCAAGTTTGTTAGTCTTTTAGCACCACCCAGGGATCACGTGTAGGGATGTCTAAGGTGTTTCCTACGGACGCAGAGTAACATTGATCCCCAAACAATGTGAAATGCATATACCTAACAGCTGGACTATAAGGACTACCCGCAAAAATGTGGGGTCACTTTGTAGAGCTACTTATTACTACGGTAGAATTAATAATTCAGCGGAGTGATTTGACAGAACTTTACATACATTTGACAACCGCTTTGTATGCCGAGAGCTGTCAAATCACTCCACCGAATTATTAATTCTACCTTATTTCTCTGCTTTTATCGTTCACTGGACCTATTTGATTCAAAATCGCTAACCGGACCTATTTTACTCTAAGTCAGGTCATTTATTGTTGCCACACGGCGCGGGGTACCGTAGCAGTTATTCTAAAATAAGTAGAGGAAATTGGTATTGAAGAGACAGCTTTCGAAAAAGCAACCTCTCTTTTGGGAGTTATTAATCGATCTTTTTGTGTAAAAATTAGAAATGTTAATTTGTTTAGTTTCCCAATGTTCTGTGTGTATTATTATTTATAACCTGTCTCTTTCATACGGCTTTTTTTCTACATTGAGCTCTTTTTACCTATTCAAATAGGAAACTGTAACAAACTAAGTAATTAAGTAACCTAAAAATACTTAAGACGTAAATCTGATTACAGGTTTTCATTCAAATCCACTGCATTCCGAAGCAGGTATTTCTCAGAGAAAATCGCTTTCCAAGCCTATCTTAAAGTGACACTGGTAGGTATTTATTGAGCAATAAAATGTACTTTCCACTTAATTCGATTCAACAGGCGGTCCACGCCTGTTATTGTGGTGGTCGAATGAAACTAGCTACAAGTTTCAATCGAATAAAACAGTGGCATGAAAACTTCCGGCCCGACCGCACGTGCTGAGTTCAACGGGAAAATACTTGATCGTACGAACTTTATTTCGAACCTTTTGTTATAGACAAATGTGCGAAGTGTAAAAAAAAGTTGGCTTCTTAATGAAACTGTGCGTTTAATGCTTTTAGTTATTAGCGAATGAAAATGGAAATACAAGTTGAAGTGGTAAGTATTCTCTGTGAAAACTAAAAGTAATGTGAGACGCTTTTCTTTTCATTTAATTCAAAACAGAGAAATATGTAGTGTTTCTGTTTTACGGTACTATATAAAGGTGGTAAATACCTCTTATGGACGAGTAAGTTATGTGTACCTAACCTATAACTGTGTTGTATGAAAAGTTTTTCGATCCTTGCTACATCTACAGTTTGTTCATTATTATCTTTTGCTCTTAACAAAACAGTGCTATCCAAATTATAACTAAAAATATTTACAATTATAATTATACTATGCTTGAAAGTTTTCGTATGAAAAAAAATTAGGATACGCAATTACGACAATTACGTACGTGAAATCTATAAACACAATTATAGTGAGATACCATCATCTTGCCACTCTATAACTCTATGTCTCCCTGTCAATGGCGACGCTCGTAGACAAGCCGAATCTAAATAGTCATATTTTTTTCATGAGAGTAAAAGTACAAAGTAGCTGAAAATTAGGCAAGCCGGTGGGAATCCAGTTCTATGGCCGCTCAGTCACCGCTACGCTACCTATGCACCTTAATAGAATACTATATCAGGGAATGCAACCGCTGAATATTTTGAATAAATATTAACGGTAAATTGCCGATTTACCGCTAATTCCTATAAAATTTTTACCTGTTTAGAATCCCTAAATACTAGGAAATTAGACTCAAATAAACAGTAGCTGAAAAAAAATTAAAAGTGCGACTAAGATCTCTATATCTCAGATACATTACCAACAAAAGAGCTACAGTTTTCACTGCGTTCGAGACGTTAGGTACCGCATGTGACAAATGCGGGCGTACTTTTACCATTGATGTATTATGTATTTTACTAGATGAGCTATCTAGAACAAATTTTGTGCGCCATGTTTGGCGGTTGACAGCTGTCACTGAATCAAAGGGTAGCTTTAACAAAACAGACGTGACACTATTTTGACAAAATTCATATTCTGCCTAAACACATTTTGTAAGGAAACGTAATTTACTAAATAATTGTTTTATTTGTATCAAATGTTTATTTTGGTCCATACCCTAGAGTTTAAGGAACGAATGGAGAAAAATACTATTTTTGCCGACAAGTGCCTTTCAATACGAACTTTGAGGGTTAATGATCCTTGATATTTACTTAAAATTACATTGATTTCCTCGCCACGGATGAAATAAAACATTGTGTAAGTATCTATAACATGGGTGATATTTAGATATTTAAGTTTTAAATTTAAATCATAAAAAATTTTGCTATGTATTTTACTCGCATTAAAATATTTAGCAAATTCGCCCTCGTTGTAAAATTAAAATATGTTTAATGAACTAAACATTACCTAACGTACCTATCTAAAACATGTTTATTACGTAAATATAATAATAATGTAGGTAAATCAAGTGTAGGCACATATGTTGTTACTTCTGCGACATTAATCTGTGCGCCAAGGAATATGGCGTCGCAACGCCAACATCAATATTTCAAATTAATGTAACACCAAACTTTGCACTTACCTATGGAATATAATTCCGTGGCTTTTATTACTATTTTTAGAATTATTTTTATAGTTTATTATCATGCAAGAAGCCTTTAAGTTTAGTATTTGATTTTTAAAATTTGTTGACACTTGCGTGTAATCATGTCTGTGGTCCAACAGCCAATGTCAGACTTTTAGTGATTTTCACTACAACTCATGGTACAAATAATTTCTTAGGGATGTCATCTCCTGTTACTCAATGACTTTTAGCACAAAAGTTGGATATGTCAGTCACATTCGAGTACACCCGAGGAACCCATGATACCAGCAGCAGTCGCCGTAGCCGTATCGGCTAGGAAGAGATGATGATGATGATGATGAGGTACCGCACCTTTCTGCACGTCTGAAATATTTACCTACACATAATTATTGAATTTTAATTAGCATTATTACTTACCTAATACGTACTCAATGCTAATTTCATTCACCTAATTTCAAGATAAAAGACAAGCAATTAAGTAAACGTGAAAATGATTTCTAGTGTAAAAATTAAAAACACTTTTTTTTTTCGGGCAACCTTTGAGTAGGTACACATAGTCAAAAATATTTCAGGAAAATAATATCCAAATTTAAACAAATTATACTAAAACAGTAGGACTCTGTTTATAAAAAAATCTTAAGCCCCATTTTAGACTGTGCCAGAATTTGTATGCAATTTTAGTTACCTACATAGCTGCATTTGATCGATCGATTAATTCTTTTTTAGCTCAGGACGTATCAATGTATGTAAAATTGCATTTATAAAAATTAAAATGACCTTCGAAATTTCGAACGCGACATTGCGTTATTGGTCCCGACGATAATTTTAATTTTTACACGCAATTAGGTCCCGTATTGGTTTAAAACTTTCCGTGCCAAAGTTCCCTACGTGCTACGCTCGTAGCCGATCCACATTGTCCTAGTATGTAAAGGAAATCGACTACAAACAGAGAACCCGTTTAGCGGGTTCCTGCCTCTAATGTTTTAATCACATGGCAACAATGATTTGTGTGAAAATACTTTGCATGTTGACCTGCGTGTCCCTGACAATGCATAATGTCCAAACTAACCGCAGTCAATTAACGAAAGCATGGACGCCGATCACACGCCTAATAATAATTGGGTCACGGTCATCTGACATATACCTACATAGTCGAATCATTATTCGTTTCGATTAATGCATACCTATTTTAGGTCCAGCAACATAAGTGGCTGCTTGGTATTCGGTTTAGAATATGTACAGTCAGCTGCAGAGTTACATGACCCCCTCGTTTTCTTGACAATGAAGTCCTATCAAGTTTATCATGAACACTTCGTCAGCTTATCTGCTTGTACCACTGTAGATGACTGTAGGTACATACTAACGCCGGGAACGCCAGAAATGCCCAACACGTCAGGATATCGCTCTACGAAAATATCGTATCGCTTCATCTGCTTCTCGGTTGAACTCTCACTGCTGGGTCAATTGCACATTTTGGTACCTCATTAAAATAATCTTATCTCTTCCTTAATCTAATCTCTTCTTCATTGACTCATTTAAGTTACGAACGTTAGCCATATTTATATGGGATATTATACCGATTGGTATAATATATTTTTATACAAACGTTTTCGATTCGTGTGCAATGCAACGACCCCCTGCTTTTTCATTTATATTCTATTGTGTTGAGTATTATTATTATTATTCTTAATTGCTATCGATGTGCTGCATATCGATGTGCTATTGTGGCAGCCCTTTATAAATCATCACTGATTCCCGTTGAATCAAGAAACTTCTTCCTGGCATGCGATGGCTTGGTGGATGTTGGCCTGTAGGACTATCGCCCCCCTATTTTTAGATGTGTCCTTATTTGCCCCGGCGTTGGACGCCCCCGCTGGCCTCCTGTTTCCTCTACCCCTGGGGTGGTTACTGCCCCTGTTGCCATCCCTATTGGCGAGAAACCGCTGCCGAAGGGATTAGTTGAGTACGTATTTTAGATAAATTACTAGGGTCAGTAGGTACTGGATCACCATATCATTATCATTATATATAATAAAACTAAGTTGAGAAAATGTGCGTGCCGATAAAACTTAAAAAGGAGTCCCAGCACGATAAAGGGACTTATATAGTGTGATAGCCCTTTATTCCCCTCGAACAAGAAAGTTCCCGTTTTAACCTAAAGGGTGTGTCTTTAAAGATATAAGGGCTTTTCCAACCCTTCAACTCGGAAAGTAAGTGTAGTGGCGCCATCTGTTGTCGAGTAGTTGAACTTCATTCATTGTCCAAAGTGGCGCCATCTGTTGTCGAATAGTTGAATTTCATTCATTGTACACAATATGGACTTAAACGAACGATTATTCCCAAACTTTCTCGAATATCCTAGCGCCAACTTTCTCGAATATCCTAGAGCCTAGCTTTCTGAATATATAAGAGCCCGGTGTCACCCGCCAGAGTTAGTTTGATTTGAACAGCGAAACAAGCGATTTCGAAACGAAAAAGAAAGAAATTATCTGTGTGTGAGCCTTTATTTTGAAGTATCACGTGTGAGTATTTTTAATAGTGTGTTTAATTAATTCTCGATTTCGAAGCGAAGAAGAAAAAAGTTATCTGTGAGCCTTTATTGTGAAATATCAAATGTGAGTATTTTTAATAGTGTATTTAATTAATTCTAATGTTTTTTTTTTATTTTCTTTTAATTGTAATTTCCTTAACTTTCAAGTAGTCGCGCGGCGTTGAATCGATGCCTTCTATATACTTTGGCCGTAAACAAAATATCGCGCGACCGCTTGAAGATTAAATAATTTTTTTTTCTTTGTCTCAACGTGCTCCACGTTTACGTAACAATATATTTGTCTATAAAATGTTCATTTAATTTATATTTTACAGAATACAATGCCTAGACGTAAAAGAGGTGGAGATCTTGCCAGTTCTGCAGCGAAACGGCGGAAACAAAAAGAAAATCGAAGAAATGAAACGGAAGAAGAGCGCGAAGCACGTTTACAAAATCAACGAACCAGAATGAGCACCCTGAGAAGCGGAAAAAGCGAAGAAAGAAAAGAAAATAAAAGTATTGAAGAATCGAGCATTTTAAAAGATAATCTAACAAAGGAAGCATTCCACTACGAACCGACGAAGAAATATTACGATCATAAATATGTTGTGATCGGAAAAATGAATAACATTTGCCAATTTTGCCACGCGCAAAAATTCAGTAAAGAAACACCAGGTCTCTGTTGCATGAATGGAAAAATTCGATTACCACCACTGGAAGCACCTCCACAGGAATTTCTACATTACATGACCGGGGAAACACCAGAATCAAAACACTTTCTTCAAAATATAAGATCATACAACCCCTGCTTTCAAATGACTTTTTTCGGTGTTACTTCGACTGACACTAATAGAGACAAGTTTGAATATGTATTTTCAATTCAAGGGCAAATTTATTACAAAATTGGATCGTTACTACCAATGCCTAACGATGACTATAAATTTCTGCAAGTATATTTCATCGGAAATGAAGAAAACGAAATTGATCAACGATGTACAAATTTTATTGGATTGAAACGCGAAATAATCCAAGATGTACAGAGGATCTTACACAAATACAATCAACTGATTTACATATTCAAAACAACACTAGACCGCATGATTTCTGATGACTATAAAATTGTAATTCGAGCCGATAAAAGACCACGTGGAGAACACGAACGTAGATTTAATGCACCTCAGATAGATGAAGTCGCCATCGTAATTGTGGACAATGAAAATACAAGCCGTGACATAATTGTACAACGAAGAAGAAAAGGACTACAACGCATTGCAGAGACACACCGTTCATATGATGCTCTTCAATATCCGTTAATATTTCTGCACGGAGAGGATGGTTATCATTTCAATATAAAACAACTTCATCCTAAAACAGGCATAGAAACAAACAAAAAAGTCACTTCCAAGGAGTTCTATGCTTACCGCTTAATGATCAGAGACAATGAAATATACAATCACATTCTCAACACTCGCCGTTTATTCCAACAATTTCTGGTGGATATGTACGCAAAAATAGAAGCAGAACGGATGCTTTACATAAGACTGAATCAGAAGAAACTACGCACAGAAGAATACATCCACCTTCGAGATGCGATCATAAATGACGGCAATATTGACGATATTGGAACAATGGTAATCTTACCCTCATCATACATAGGAAGTCCAAGACATATGCACGAATATACTCAAGATGCCATGACCTACGTAAGAAAATATGGACGACCTGATCTCTTCATAACATTTACATGCAACTCATCATGGCCAGAAATCAAAGAACAACTAAAATACGGACAAACCTCCATGAATCGACACGACATGATAGCCCGAGTTTTTCGACAAAAACAAATAAGATTTATTGAAGTCATCACAAAATACCACATCTTTGGAACCGTTAGATGCTGGATGTATACAATCGAGTGGCAAAAACGAGGATTACCTCACTCACACAATCTCATATGGCTACACGATAAAATTTATCCCACGGATATCGACAAAATCATCCAAGCTGAATTTCCCAATCCACAAAATGATCCGGAACTATACAACATAGTGGTGAAAAACATGATTCACGGACCATGTGGACCATTAAACTTCAATGCGCCATGCATGAGTGATGGAAAATGTACAAAAAAATATCCAAAACCATACTTGGACGATACAAAAACTGAAGATGACGGCTATCCCAAATATAGAAGACGATCACCGAAAAACGGTGGCTTCACAGCAAAAATACGAATACAAGGCAGAGACGAACTGGAAATAGATAATCAATGGGTAGTACCATATAACCCACTACTTTCCAAACTGTTCCAAGCACACATAAACGTTGAATATTGCAATTCAGTAAAATCTATTAAATATATATGTAAGTACGTAAACAAAGGTAGTGATATGGCAGTATTTCAAATAGTCCAAAATAGCGAACAAAATAATAGAAATGATGAAATCCTCATGTACCAAATGGGAAGATACATCAACAGTAACGAAGCAGCGTGGAGGATTTTTAGTTTTCCCATACACGAACGCGAACCAGCTGTGCAACATCTAGCAGTACATTTGGAGAATGGACAGAGAGTTTACTTCACAAAAGACTCGGCTAGAAAAATTGCAAGCGAACCACCTCAGAACACAACATTAACAGCTTTTTTCCAACTTTGCCAAACGGATCCATTCGCAAAGACGTTACTGTATGTCGACGTCCCTATTTATTATACGTGGGACAAAACAAGGAAAATTTTTCAACGACGAAAACAAGGAATGCCAGAAGAGGGTCATCCAGAAATAATGAAAACTAACGCAATAGGTCGAGTATACACTGTACATCCAAACAATGCCGAATGTTTCTATCTCCGAATGTTGTTACACGAAATACGGGGACCAACAAGTTTCACAGATCTCAGGACTATTGACGGCTACATATGCCAGACTTACAGAGAAGCATGTCAACGTTTAGGATTATTGGAAAACGATAACCACTGGGAATTAACACTACAAGAAGCCACACTCACAGCTTCAGCTGAACAAATTCGAGAGTTATTCGCCATAATTCTAACAACATGTAACCCATCAAACCCAAAACAGCTTTGGGACTCTTTCAAAAGGAATATGAGTGATGATATATTGTACCAAATCCGACAAGCTAATCCAGAACTGACTATAGAATTCAATGACGACATCTTCAATGAAACACTCATTCGCTTAGAAGATAAATGTTTAGCAATAAATAACCAGACCTTAGTAGAAATTGGAATGCCAGCACCACAAAGAAATACTTTCAGTGTGCTAAACTACGAAATTACAAAGGAAAAAAGCTACAACGTCAATGAACTACTTGAATACATTGCTCACAACAAACCACTCCTAAATGACAATCAAAAAAAAAATTTACAACGTTATAATGAACCGAATAAATAACAACACTGGTGGAATTATTTACTTGGACGCACCAGGAGGCACCGGTAAAACGTTTCTAATAAATCTAATACTGGCGGAAATACGTGCTGAAAAACACATCGCACTGGCACTAGCATCATCCGGCATTGCAGCCACACTTATGGAAGGAGGACGAACTGCCCATTCTGCCTTACAACTACCGTTGAATATAGCCGAACAACAATTTCCGGTATGTAAAATCTCAGGAACATCTGGACGGGGTCAACTTCTAAAACATGCTAAAATTATCTTCTGGGATGAATGCACCATGGCCCATAAAAAATCACTAGAAGCCATGGACAGAACATTACAAGAATTGCGAAAAAACTCTGAAATGATGGGAGGAGCTCTACTCATACTCTCAGGAGATTTTCGACAAACACTTCCAGTTATTCCCAAATCAACACCAGCAGACGAGATCAATGCATGCTTAAAAAAGTCACATCTCTGGCCGCAAGTACAAATACTGCAATTAACAAAAAACATGAGGGTTGAATTATCAAAAGATGAAAGAACAGCACATTTTGCTAAAATACTTTTACAAATAGGCGAAGGTACATATCCTACTACGACCGGCCTCATTGAACTCAATAGTGATTTCTGTAACATAGCCACTACTGAAAACGAACTAATCGACAAAATTTATCCAAATATTATTCAGAACGTAGAGTGGTTATTTCAAAGAGCAATTTTGGCCACTAAAAATAATATTGTTGACGATATCAATTTTAATATTCTAAAGAAAATACCTGGTGAAGAGAAAGTATATAAATCGATCGACACGATGGTATCCATTGAAGAAAGTGTCAACTTTCCTACTGAATTTCTAAACTCTTTACAAGTACCAGGAATGCCATTGCACTGCCTTCGTCTGAAAATTGGATCTCCAATCATACTACTCAGAAATCTCAACTCCCCAAAACTATGTAATGGAACGAGGATGATTGTAAAACAGCTATCGAATAATGTCATTGAAGCTGAACTTATTTCTGGAAAGAACAAAGGACACACAGTATTTATACCTAGAATACCACTGATCTCTTCTGAATTGCCATTTCAATTTAAAAGATTGCAGTTTCCAATTAAATTAGCCTTTAGTTTTACAATTAACAAAGCGCAAGGGCAAACTTTGAAATATTGTGGCATCAACCTCAAAGAATCCTGCTTCTCTCACGGTCAGCTATATGTAGCTTGCTCAAGAGTAGGAAGTTCGAAAAATTTATATATATATACCCCGGACAATAAAATGAAAAATGTTGTTTATAAACAAGTAGTGTAAATAATGAGAAAATGTAAATACATGTAAATATAGAAAATGTTTTCAAAATATATTTTTTACTTTTTACGTCATAGTATGTTTTTTTATTTCATCTACCACGTAATCTCATATCAACTCCCGAGCGAAGCCGGGTATCATAGCTAGTAGGTAATAAAAGTAGGCAATAGGCACTAAGTATTCACTTAGGGTACCATTTAAGAAGGTGCCTAAAAAATCATATGGCCACGTCTCTCAGATTTCGCTCGGTCAATAATTGCCACCACGGCAAGAATGCCTTAAAATCCGGCACTGGCATAGCTACAAGTTGTCGTCTGATGTTCTTCAAGTAGTTAGGAAAGTAAGTATAAAGTAAATTAACTAAGTAATTAGCAATTAATCACTCTGAGGTAATGGCCTATTAGGCTTTTGGCTAATTCGCTTCATTACGGTGTTTGACCAACACTGTCATTGTACACCAATGATTGATGGGTGACTTCCCCGTATTGGAGTTGGGGGTAACATTATTTGTTTGGCCAGACGTAATTTGTTAAGCAGCCCGACGCTTGTTCTACAAAATGTTGCAGCCGGGGTCATTCAACTTTAAAAGTTATTGTAGGAACTTGGTACTAGTTGGTATAAAGGAAAGGACATTATGGGGTCACACAATTTTTTACAGTTGGTAATTTGTACATTTTGTTCATATTGAAAAACCATGTCCGAAGTAGTTTATTTTAATATTAACTTCTTTATTTTTAATAATAACTGCTTTTATTAAGTAGGTTATTTATATTTAATTACCTATTTATGCTGAATTCGCAAAAAAATTGCGCATTGAATGTGACGTTAAATAGTAATTTAACAGCAAAAGTGACATTCGGCTTATTCGTCCTACCTCTTGTTATATATTAGTTTTCAAGTTCATGTCAAATAGATATCAAAATAAATGCATGCTTACCGTCAATGCAATGTCAAATATTTGTAATGACGCAGTGACGGCTTGTGACATTGGTTGTCAGAATTACATTTGTTTAGATGTCATTGTTATGGCCAAATAAGAACATAATAATAACAAATCCATAACAAAGCTAGATTTTAAAGTTAAAATACCGCTTAGGTTAAAAATAGGGAATTACACTTCCGTTTCCTTAGGGTTTTCTGTATCTTTAATATGACTAGTATATGATGCATTATGCATTTATTTGCGTGACTCTATGTTGTGTTATGCAATAGTGTCTTCAATACTTCAGATATTTGGATAGATTTCTTATTTTTAGTGTATTAGGTAGGGAGTGTAGGTACATCTTGCGTCTACTGCTTAACAAATTGTTTAGGTACTTAGCCAAGACTTATTAAAACGCACGGTGTGTATGAATTACGTAACGTACCTACCTATTTTATTTTTTATTTAATATCCGGTCTCGGTTACTAGTAGAGGATTTTTTTTTCTTTGGAATATGACATCTATTTTTTAGCCAATACTAGGCAAGGCAAAGATAGGCCTCTGTGCAGCAATGAGACACGCACGCAGTTCCACTCTCCTGACTGTGTCCAGGGACTCCAGGGCATCCCGCATATCGTTTTGGTTTCCCGCTGCCTCGATCGACATCTCGTTGGCCTAGTCAGTCGATTACTATTTTCGCCGACTGTTCTGTTTGTTTTGTTCTTGCTTTATTCTGTTCAAACCTATTTTTTTAAATTCATTTATTATATACATATATATATACATATACATATACATTAGCATAATAGATAGAGAGTTCATAAGTTATAGACTTACAGTTTCCTTAACAAGAATAAGTACACACTATATAAGTAGCTTGACTAACAGTACTAAATATTAAATATGCAGCGTTAACTGATATAGTTAAATTGATTACCATAGCAGAAACAGTGCCAAATAAAAATAGGAGAACAAAAGAAAAACTAAGAGGAACAGTTATTAAAAACATGCTAATTGTGAAAAGATATACGAGTAGGTATTTGTTTATATATAATATAGTAGCCGCCACCATAGTATAATATGTTTATACCAACCAACTCACCGCCGCGTTTCAATCGACGCCTCAAGGGCGCACGAATTAACCTCCGTGTGATTTGAATACCGAAGTACTGCTAAGTGCTTTCCCTTTGCGGGCGCAAACAATTCTTTATTACCGTCGCTTTATGACCGCAACCAACAGAACAGCGCTACTAGTTTCTATAGCACGATCTTCTTCTTCAAACCATTTTAAAGTTCCGTACCAAAATGGTAATAATCTTAAACAAAAGAGAACCGACTTCACTTAGATTCCACCTTTCCAAAAGCAAATGCCCGGGTTACTGTAAAAAATACTTAAATCACTATAGGTGTGCCTATAATATTTGAAGAGTTCCCTCGATTACTTCAGAATCCCATCATCAAATTCTGACCTGGTGACAATGGGGCCAACTGCGAAGTACTCTTTCAGACAAAAAAGAATTTTCCAAATCGGTCCAGCCTTCGAATACCAAAACCATCATCGAGACACCAAGAAAAAAATGCAAAAAAAAAAACAAACATCTCGACAAATTGAGAATCTCCTCCTTTGAAATGTTGAAGTCGGTTGAAAAAGAGCCCTTATGGTGCGAATGTCTGTCACAAAACTCACAATGTCAATTTGCTCCGAAACTACGAGTACTCGACCGGTTGAGTCGACAACTCAAAGGAGGACGTGTAACGTAAGTGATAATGCATGATGGGCTATTTTGAGGGGGTAAATTAGAAAATTTAATAAGTGTTGCCTGCTGTGGATATATGAAATGAAACGGTTTGTTTAAGATAAGACGTTTTTTAAGAAATAAAAGCGAAAATTGACCATTCCCCCAGACTAAAAAAACACAGACAATATGTCATTACCTATATAGGACAAGAAAAATAATAAGAATCCTACAGTCAAGAGTGAGTAGAACTTAAGAAATTTACAGAACCCCGGGAGCGCGAGTCCGACCTGGCACTTGGCCATGTTTTTATTTTAGCCTTACCTACTTTTTTGGGCATGTTCCTTCTAATCAACAAGCCTTTTCCTTCGGTATTAGCCTATGTGTAGTGCGGCTTTGTGTGTGTTTGGATAGATACACTTCTTTCTAAACACTTTTTCCAAGCAATATAAAAATAAAAACGTACTACCACAAGGATTGAATGTTTTATGATTTACACTATTGTATAGGCACTACGAGTAAATGACAACACGCCTGGCAACGAGCGTAGGTGTCTGAAATCAATCGGCTAAAAGGGACACCCAACAGCCATAGTGGGGTGGAATACTAATAATTCTATTGTTTACGACTTCAATAAAAAGGACGTAAAATTAGGTCGTCGCGGCCGTTCAAGCCACGTTTAGTATACGATAAATACGTACTCATATATAATAACTAAGAACACCAGCTAGGGACTGCATGTAGTGCATGTTTTCCAGCTGCGATCGCGCTCTTTGATACCGTGCACTTCAGCTCATGATATCTATGGTGTGCGAGCCGACTTTTGATGCGCGAGACCATCGCGAGCGCGGACTTTAGGCCGCAGCGTGTCCGTTTCGATGGTTCCGGAGATTGCTGAATATTACACCAGAGCATGGGGGCGAAACAAAAACCCTTCACCAAAATGATTGTTTTAGGTTATTTTATTAGATATGTATGCTTGTTTTAAGGTAGCTATTTATATATTAAATTAAATTAAAAAAGCTTTATTAATTCCATACATACATTACAAAGAAATTCGTTAAATATTAAAAATGCAGAACAATCAATTACAACGTCAATAATCAATTAAATTAAAAATATGTTAAAATAAATCATCCTTTATGTCAATGTCGTGCAGCAATTAATTGAATTAATAAATATAATTGCATTGAATTTACAGAAGTAGTATTTCGTTTAATGTATGGACCCCCTTCGGGTAAAAGCCTCTTCCAAAGAATTCCAAGTGTCCCTTTTTAGGGTTCCGTAGTCAACTAGGAACCCTTATAGTTTCGCCATGTCTGCCCGTCCGTCCGTCCGTCCGTCCGTCCGCGGATAATCTCAGTGACCGTTAGCACTAGAAAGCTGAAATTTGGTACTAATATGTATATCAATCACGCCGACAAAGTGGTAAAATAAAAAGTGGAAAAAAAAATTTATTAGGGTACCTCCCCTATACGTAAAGTGGGGAGTGATTTTTTTTTTCATTTCAACCCTAACGTGTGATATATTATTGGATAGGTATTTAAAAATGAATAGGGGTTTCCTAAAATCATTTTTCGATAATGTAAATATTTTCGGAAATAATCGCTCCAGAAGTAAAAAAATATGCGTCCCCCCCCCTCTAACTTTTGAACCATAAGTTTTAAAAATATGAAAAAAATCTCAAAAGTAGAACTTTATAAAAACTTTCTAGGAAAATTATTTTGAACTTGATAGAATGAATAGTTTTTGAAAAAAAAATACAAAATAATTTCTGAACTAAGTTTGTAATTTAACCGTATAAGCAGGTGTTTATTGTACCTGTAATTTCTACAAAATTACAATGAAATGACGTGCTTTCAAATAAAGTTAAAACGGTGAAAATCGGTTCACGCAATAAAGAATTATCCCATAAAAATCATCTTCCATACTTTATGCTCGCGCGCAATTGTTTACTTAATTTGCCGATAGATGTCGCTGTACGTGGAACTCTCATATCATATCCTACATGGCGGTGTTATTAACTCTTAAGTGGGGACACTTACTGTGACGGACGGAAAACTACGGAACCCTACAGTGAGCGTGGCCCGACACGCTCTTGGCCGGTTTTTTTAGCTTTGTTCGTCCAGTTTTGGCCCGCTACCGACACTATTTCGTCTTGCCATCTGCTTCTTGGCCGACCTTGACCTCTGTAGCCGCGAGGGCCCACCCATTTGGTTGCAGATATTGTCCATCTGTCATCGCTGTATCTTGCAATATGACCTGCCCATTTCCATTTCAAGCTTTGAGAGAAGTGTAAAGCATCTCTGACGTTTGTTTTCTTGCGGATTTGCGAGTTTCTTACTCTATCACTGAGCTTTACACCTAGACAGCTTCTTTCCATTTTTCGTTGAGTAATCTGTCCAAGTTTGACAGCCGTAGGTCAGGCAAGGCCTCAGAGAAATAAACCAATGGAGTGGTAATTGTCAGGCGTCCCCCTCTGCCAAAAGTACAAGACCACTGGTCGTAGCGGTTATATAAAACTAGTTGTCGCGCGTCAAACGCCATTCAATGAATGTCAGTCAGCCCGGAACGATCTGAGGTAAAAATGCCGAATTGCTGCGTTTTTTCATGTAAAAAAAGATCTGAGTTATCTAGTTTACATAAGGATAACGTTTCTTTTCATCTGTAAGTATAATTACGTCTAAATATCATCAAATAGTGCACGAAATTAGCAAAAAACTAAAAAATATTGTCAATCAAAAAGTGTTGCCACTTAATGGTACTACATCTGCTTTAGGGTAATTTTTAAACTTGACTCTTCATAGTACATTGTACCATCGGGTTCATAATTGCATACCCAATTTATCAATGAATTCATTCATAAATTGGGTATGCAATTATGAACACGATTACATCGAGGGAGGTAAGTGAAATATTGCAAACAAGAGTAATCGACTCCAGTGCGGCAGAAATACGTCCTCCATTATGTCATTCATTGTCATTGTTATGACAGGTTAGGCTACTTACACTTAAAAGATACTCCGTGGGTTAGGCAGAGACCCATTCGGCATACAGCCATAATTGTAAAGCATTGCTCTGTTAAAAAAGCAGTGTGTCTGTGTGTGTGTTGTTATTAAATTATTTCTAAACGTATTTTAATCGACTTTTAAATTATTCAAATTACATATTATTTTTAATCATTAACAAAAATGAAAAGATTAACGTCAGTACTTCAAAGGTAAAACACATTCACACGCATAGCTTTTTAATTTATATATGTCGTCGAGGACCGCCGAGGGCAGGGCTGTAAGGTGGTTTGGAACTCAAAAAACTGACACTATCAGGATAAACTAGCCTATAGCACATTACGCACGGTAATGAAATAAAACATAAACACCGGTTTAACAACTGTATTGAAATCAAATCTTTTTAAAACTGTATTATGGGAAGGGCAATAAACTACTACTGGTTCGGAAAGGAGCCCCAACTGAGAAGAACCAGCGTAAGAAAATCAGCGTATGTGTGCTTGTAGTACGGCACAATAGCTGAAATTTGTCTATGGTCTCAAAAATACAGCTTACATAAACAAATTTCCCTTTTAATAGACTAATTTCAGCTAGTGTGCTGAATTCCGCTCTAATGTGTGGCGCCCCTTAAGTGAAATATACTTGTAGATTCTTCGAATAACGATATTCCTGTTTAAAAATTAATTCGTTCCTTTATTTTCACCATACATTTTATGTAGCATTTTAATTTTGTATGGATTTTACTTTATTTATTATAAGGTACGGTATACACACTTACCCCCTTACGAGTAAATAGGCACTTTTAATTTCTGATTCTGGTATAACTGTACCTAACGGGTAAGTTTTAGTGATGGGACAGCACAAAAATAAATATCGATATTAACATTAGCAGTATGTTATACTTTTTATTTATAATAGAAAATGAAGAAGAGATTTAAACTTACACGATGTTCACTCATTATTATGACAAAAACGGGACTTAATCGCGTACACTTACTTTTATTATTTTCCTGACGTTTCGAGCGTGCCGTAACGCTCGTGGTCGCAGGCAGACTGGCGAGGAATTGTATCAGCATCTCCTAGCTGCGCGGGTTTTTCGAACTACCCGCACTTGTTCTCGATTATGCACATTCACGCTAGGGTTGTCACTTTGCCTACACACAACACTCACGACATCTGGTGGTTTGGAAATGCAAGTATTTTCACGCTTACATTTGCTGATCACTGGATTCCACGAAGACGAGATCCCCTGTCCCTCGTTCTGGTTGAAATTCTTATGCTTCCTAATTTCAATAGCTTCTCGTAGTTTCCTGCTATAACGAAGACGTTCTGTAGAGAGGACTTTTGGATTATGGAGCTCAATCCAGTGGTTTGGTCCAGATTCTAACAAATGTTCGGCCACAGCAGACTTATTTATTTGCCGATTTTTGACTGCTGTGATATGTTCCCTGACCCTTTCCGCTATTTTGCGTTTGGTTTCCCCAATATAGGAACTACCACAGCTACAATCAATCTTATAAACACCCGGTGTTTGATAAGGGATAACATCCTTAGCCGACCTTAAATGCCCCGACACCCTGGATAACGGCATGTATACGGTTTGTATAGAGTACTTCCTTAGTACTGTACCTACTTTGTCCGTCACTCCTTTGACATAAGGCAAAAATGCCGGTCGTCTTGCAACATCCGGATGCTTCCTTCCCGGTTTCCGTCTGGGTTGCCTACTGTCCACCCTGTACCCATTCCTCCTAAGGACCTCCTGAATATGTGACATCTCACTCTCTAAAAATTCAGGGTCACAAAGATCATGTGCTCTGTTCCTTAGGGAATTCACTACTGACAGTAGATGGCGAGGGTGATGGTGAGACAGAGCGTTAAGATACCTGTCTGTGTGTGTGGGCTTCCTGTAGACAGTGTGCGCCAGGGATCCATCCATTCGACCTATCACTTTCACGTCCAGAAAAGGCAAACTACGTTCCGATTCCAATTCATAGGTAAACTTTACCTTGGGATGAATGGAATTAAGATACTGGAGCAACTGTTCAACTTCCTGTTTGCCACCCTTTATAATGCAAAACACATCATCGACATATCGCTTCCACAATTTCACTGCCCATGGTTGCAGATCTAAGCTGGCCTCAAAATGCTCCATCCAGATATTTGCTAAAACCGGGGCGACAGGGCTACCCATAGCAACTCCGTCGATCTGGAGGTAATGCGTTCCTCTATACAAAAAGTAGCTTCCTTCCAAACAGTTCCTTAATAACACCATGACTGATCCCAGTATCTCATTGTCCGCAAGCCTTCCCCGAACTACCTCAAGACATTCTCTTACTGGTACATTGGTAAAGAGTGACTCGACATCAAAACTCACCATTATGTCATCTGGTTCCAGCGTTATGTTCTTAAGAATGTCTATAAAGTGACGGGAATCCTTCACAAAGGACGTTGTCTTACCCACAAGCGGCTGCAACACCGATGCAACGTGCTTGGCCAGATCGTAAGTAGGTGAGGCGATCTGACTTACAATCGGTCGCTTAGAATCGGTCGGTATGAATTGGAATCGGAACGTAGTTTGCCTTTTCTGGACGTGAAAGTGATAGGTCGAATGGATGGATCCCTGGCGCACACTGTCTACAGGAAGCCCACACACACAGACAGGTATCTTAACGCTCTGTCTCACCATCACCCTCGCCATCTACTGTCAGTAGTGAATTCCCTAAGGAACAGAGCACATGATCTTTGTGACCCTGAATTTTTAGAGAGTGAGATGTCACATATTCAGGAGGTCCTTAGGAGGAATGGGTACAGGGTGGACAGTAGGCAACCCAGACGGAAACCGGGAAGGAAGCATCCGGATGTTGCAAGACGACCGGCATTTTTGCCTTATGTCAAAGGAGTGACGGACAAAGTAGGTACAGTACTAAGGAAGTACTCTATACAAACCGTATACATGCCGTTATCCAGGGTGTCGGGGCATTTAAGGTCGGCTAAGGATGTTATCCCTTATCAAACACCGGGTGTTTATAAGATTGATTGTAGCTGTGGTAGTTCCTATATTGGGGAAACCAAACGCAAAATAGCGGAAAGGGTCAGGGAACATATCACAGCAGTCAAAAATCGGCAAATAAATAAGTCTGCTGTGGCCGAACATTTGTTAGAATCTGGACCAAACCACTGGATTGAGCTCCATAATCCAAAAGTCCTCTCTACAGAACGTCTTCGTTATAGCAGGAAACTACGAGAAGCTATTGAAATTAGGAAGCATAAGAATTTCAACCAGAACGAGGGACAGGGGATCTCGTCTTCGTGGAATCCAGTGATCAGCAAATGTAAGCGTGAAAATACTTGCATTTCCAAACCACCAGATGTCGTGAGTGTTGTGTGTAGGCAAAGTGACAACCCTAGCGTGAATGTGCATAATCGAGAACAAGTGCGGGTAGTTCGAAAAACCCGCGCAGCTAGGAGATGCTGATACAATTCCTCGCCAGTCTGCCTGCGACCACGAGCGTTACGGCACGCTCGAAACGTCAGGAAAATAATAAAAGTAAGTGTACGCGATTAAGTCCCGTTTTTGTCATAATAATGAAGAAGAGATAATAGAAAGAAAAACACAAATTGGAAACAGATGCCCATTACAAACAAAATATCTACTGCGAAGGACTCTGGAACATCACGATATCGCTAGTGACTGATTCATCATTGTTCATTACAGTGAAAAATTCACTGAGGTGGATAGAGGAACGTCTAGTGTAATTGGAAGCACATTGGAACGGTAACCTAAACACGTGGGTTCGAATCCCGTGATGTTCCAAAGTTCTTTGCAGTTCAATGTTTCATTGTAATAATTATTTGTTTCCAATTTGTAGTATTTTCCACTAACTTTAAAAGCAAATACACATCAAAATATTAAATTGATAATATAAAAGTTATTCTAAATCAGCTTGCAAGATTTGTCCTGAATAAATAGACAAACTAACTTACATAGAATACTAACATTGTAAGTAATATGCTGGTAGAAAAACTTGATATTTAATCACAACTTAACATTATAATTATATCAATAGCTAAACCTTATACTTGGTAAATAAACAAAAATATATAACTAACCTACGATCAATGTTTCTCTGCGTCCGTAGGAAACACATTAGACAACCCTACACGTAATCCCTGGGTGGTGCTAAAAGAGTTACAAACTTGGCAGCTCTACTGTCCTACCTGGACCACGCAGCACTCACTGGATTTTCTTCATCATCTGCTTTCCCACTACCCTAGGGAAGAAATGCCTATCTATATCCAGTGACATGTAGGCATACGATAAATAAATCTCCGATAAAATGTGACATTTTCAAGTCAAAGGTACATCATTATCGGTTGTCAATAAGGCGTTACCATAAAAAAATCATTTAGAAATTAACTCTATTAACAACCGACAATGATGTACCTTTGACTTGAAAAGTCACAAATATCGATACTTAAGTATATTATTATCGACGCGTTCCTCGCACTGTGTACGTTTACTTAAAGATGACATTATCTCGTTCACGGACAGGTTGTCTGTGTCTGTGTTTATACTTGTGTGAGTATATTTTATGCTAGTGTTTGATAATTTTATCGTGTGCGTGTGTAGCGACGTCAATGGAAAATGCATTAGTGTTAACAGTATTTGTGTGCGTTTCCTCGTCCCCCGCGTCGAAATTGGCAGACTTTTTCTGATAGAAATTAGTGCGCGTCTCGCATCCGGTTGGTTTAATAATCAAAGGGCAAGGCAGGATGGCAGTATCCATGACAACTTTTTTTGTTGTGTTCGGTAGCTTTTGTGATTTTAATATTTCTTTGTGTGCCCAAAACTTGTTCCAGGTGATGGCGATCCGTCTGTTAACTTCGTCTAAGTTGTTGTCAGTTTAATGTTTGTAGTAAATGATATTTGTTTACCGAGATAGATGTAGTTGCTTACGTATTCCAGTGGTGTATTATTTATTAACTAGAATTATTTTAGGCTCATCGTTGGTCATCAATTTAGTTTTTTCGAGGTTCATCTCTAGTCCTACTTTTTTGCTCGTAAGTTCAAGTTCGCTTATCATCGTGCTTAGTTGAGATGGGTTTTCGGAGAACAGGACCAGGTCATCTGCGAACCTTAGGTTGCTCAGGTACTTGCCGTTTAGATAAATACCTTTGTTAGACCATGGTAGAGTTTTCATTATATATTGTAGAACCGCTATGAACAGGTTCGGCGAGATTGGGTCGCCCTGTCTTACTCCCCGTTCTATGTTGATGCAAGGGCCTGTTTTCTCTAACCTGACTCTACTTGTACTATTTGAGTAAATATTTTAATGTATTGAGTAAATATTTAATATATTAATGTATTTAGTATTGATATCTTGTTCTCTCAAAGCTTCCCAGATGCTGTTGTGTGAGATGCAGTCAAAAGCTTTCTTATAATCTATAAATGCAATGTAGAGAGGCCGGCGGTACTCTACATATTTTTCTATTACTTGCTGAACTGCGTGGATATGGTCAATCGTGCTAAATCCTTTTCTGAAGCCAGCTTGTTCGCAAGGTTGGTGGGTGTAGATAGCAGAAGATATTCTATGCCGTAAACAGGAAGCAAATAGTTTGTAAAGACTGGACATGAGGCTTATAGGGCGGTAGTTACCTATATCTGACGGATCTCCTTTCTTATAGAGTAGTATAATTTCCGATTCTGTCCAGTTTCGAGGGACCTGCTCGGCGTCTAGTATTTTGTTAAATAAAATCGTCAGCGGTGTCGAAAGTAGCTCTTTAGCATGCTTAATATACTCGTTTGAGATTCCATCAGGACCGGAGCTTTTCTCTAACTTTAAGTTTTTTATTTGTTTTAAAACTTCTTGTACGTTAAACGGTTCTACAGGTGAGTTGTTATGTGGCTGCATTGTATCTATTCTCTCTTGTGTTGGCTTTGGTAAACTGTAGAGCTTCGAGTAGAATTCGGTCGCTATATCCATAATGTCTGTGCGTGATTTTGTTTTGTTTGAGCCAGACTTTAGAGATGGTATCCATTTCTTGGATTTATTTTCAAGATGTCTTTTTAATGTGTCTAATCGGTAGGATTCGTAGCATTTTTTAATTTCCTTGTTTGACTCTTTGTAGAGTCTCTTCAATTCGTTTTTGTCGTCCTTTGTCAATTTATCTTTGTTTTGTAATGCGCTTCTTGCTTTAATGAGATTTAGAGCTGTATCAGATAAAATGTTCTTGTCCGGTTTTCCATTAATATGTGCTATACTTTCTTTAATACACTTTGTTATGTTTAGGCTAAAGTCGTTTTCTGAGTAAGCCCCGTGTGTATTTATTAAGTTTTCCGCGCGCTTTTGAAGCTCTTTACAGTATGTTTCTTGATCGGCTGTGGTTTTAAGTTTTGTGTTTGCGTTTCTGTAGTTGTGTCGACTTTTCCTTTGTGTACATAGATTTAATGTTGCTCTGATTAACCTGCGGTCTGAGCGGAATTGGAACAATCTTAGAACCTCATACTTGGAAAATAGATTTGGTACCGTAGTCATTATTTAATCTATTTCATTTCTTGTATTCATATCTGGCGAAACCCAGGTCCATCTGTTTTTTGTCTTTAATTTAAACACGGTATTTAGTATAGTCAAGTTGTTTTCGTGCGCAAATTGAACTAGTCGCTCCCCTCGCTTGCTTCTTTGACCGTAGCCGTGTTTACCTAGGACTTTGTTTTCGTAACTCTGGGGTTTCCCGACTTGGGCATTAAAGTCTCCCATCGTGATAATGTTTTTTGTAGTTATCATATCGTGTGCAGTCTCTAGGTCCTTGTAAAAGTCCTCCAAGTCGTCTTGCGAGGATCGTTCCGTAGGTGCATAAGCTTGTATTATAGCGAAGATTTTATTTTCCAATTCTATTTCTAAGTAGCAGACTCTATCCGATAGGCCGGTAAAGTTAATTATGTTCTCTTTATAACGTTTTTTGATAAGAAAGCCAACGCCGTGTAATCCTTTGGTTTGGCCTATATGGTACATTATGTGCTCATTGTCTTCTATGACATTTTCTCCAAGTCTCCGGATCTCACACAATCCTAATATGTCGCAAACCCCATTTGAACCCTTCGAATCGAGCTATACGCGACAGAGCAAACAATTTCTGCAAGAATCAAGAGAGGGCGCTAGTAGTAGATCCAACAAATCATGGATGAATTAAAACAACTATTGGAATCGATGCGAGCTGATTTAAGACAACAAAAAGTGGAAATGTTGGAAATGAAAGAAGATATAAAGAAAACTATCAACGACAACTTTAATGAAAAAATCCAAAGTTTGGAGCAGAAAAACGAGATTATAGAGGAAAAAATCGAAGAACAGAGTTTATCTATAAGTAGGCTCGAAAAACACATCAGACGAAAAAACCTGATTATGTTCGGAGTAGAAGAAACTGAGAAATCCTACCACGAGCTGGAAAACAAAGTTATTACCATAATAAACTCGCACTTGAACCTACAATACGACATCAATAACATCGAATGCGTCAGAAGAATGGGGCGAAAAACCGAATCAAAAAAACGTCCTATAGTTATAACGTTCAGCACGATTGGCTTGATGATAAATGTTATTAAAAACAAAAAACGCCTGGATAAAACCTCCTACTACATAAAGCAGGACTATCCTCCAGAAGTCCTAGCCAAACGCAAGGAATTACAAACACAGCTAAAAAAGGAGAGAGAATCAGGAAAAACGGCGTTCCTCAGATATGACAAACTTATAGTACTGAACCACAAAAACCGGGGTTCTCCCCGCAACTACGCAAATAAACGTAATCTGTCTGAATCACCAGAAAATCATCAAAACAGCGGAAACAAAGCGCAACGATACAAAAACCAACCTTGGAAGCAAAATAAAACGGCTAACATGAAGGACTTCGTTATTAAAAAGCCTAGATTCGTCCACACCCCTGAGAAAAACTCCGAAACTTACGAAGTAAACATACAAGGCAGCACAACATAGCAATCACAGCTGGACCCCTTATCTCAAAATCTCCCCATCCGGCTGGTGACCGGGGGAGAGCTACACCACAACCCTCCAAAGAACACGGCTAAGAAAAATACCTTTTATAAATGCTCACTTAACGTTAGAACTCTATCTTCGGCTGAGAAACTTCTCGAACTTAAAACCGCTCTACAAAACGTCAAATTTATATATAGGCCCCTATATAGTAGTTGCCAGATAATAAAGTTGTTTCATTATTATTTTTACCTACGTTCACAGAAAAAATACATATAGGTAATTCTTCTATGAAAGATTCCGTCGGCATCAATAGAAATTTAGTATTAATTACGATTATATTTATTATAGAATTTATAGACATTGATTTCATGCGACACTTGTAGTACCTTTGACATGATTTGTGTCATAAATAACACGGGTATGTATTATGTAATGTACTTTTACTCGGCTCGTTAAGAATAGGAAATCAAAGTTCCCACTTCCCTACGAATATTCTTGGCGCGCCGCCACTAGTAAATAATAACTTATATAGATCATAGACTATAAGAAAACCATCCTGTAGTTCCTGTATATAATGAGAACGCTCTTTAGTGGACACTAGAACCCTGCTGCGAGGCTTTGACCACTTTACGACGATATTAATTGCTCGAGTTATTAGTCGTTTATGCCCGTTAGAAACGGCCGCAAACAACAAATAGCTTGTGCTTATCTATTCCCGGGTAAATAGGTTTTGCAGCAAACTTTACGTTTATGGTTAAGCTTAACAGATACTACATATGGAATAGGGAAGATGCAGCTATCATATTTACCATTATTTTGTAATCAAAATGTTGAAAAAACATAGAATAATAGCTATTGAAAAGTTTTTATTTTAGTTTCAACTAATTTAAAATAATAATTAGGATTTGAAGTAATGTAAAACGGAACGTGTTTTAATCCACCAATCAGCGTCTGGTGACGTGACTCCTGTTATGACAACTAATGGGGTTGGCAACTTTCCATGGGATTTGTCTTAAAGCTCCACTTCTACCATCCAGGTCAAAAAATTAAAAAAATGCAAGAATTTGACACTGTGAACGAACAAATATGAAGTGACACACACGAGTGACGTCACAGAAACTGTAGATCCGTTGAGGCGGGAAAATTTAAATTGTCAGTTTGTAACAGCAATTTTTGACTATAAATCATAGTATTTTATTTTTTTAATACACTCGTGGTCTATTCTACACGCAATTCTTTCAAATGAAAGCATAAATGAAAATATTGCATCTTGCCTATTATAATAACACGTACAATAACTTGTACCGGCACTCGCCTTTTCTGTTACCACCATAGCTTTGGGCAGGCTGAAATCCAGCGCTGAAACTGCGTCGTTAAGGGGGCGTCCATTAATCGCGTCATACGTTTTTGGCTTGTTTTAGACCCCCCCTCCCCCATGGTGATCTTTGGTGATATTTTCAGGACCCCTCCCCCCCTGTCCAATATGACGTGTAATTTTTTGCTAACTAAAGTAAGTACAGTTTTCTAACACGTGAACCTACTTACGTAACGTACGTACACGTAAAGGGTAAAAGATTGAAACTACATGTATAGATATAAAATAAAATAATCTTTAATAGAAAAAAAAACTTTAATAGTGCGTGTCGGGCCACGCGGTTTCCTACCTACTATCGAAAAATTAATATCAAAAGGTCGTATCTGCGTATGAAATGAGTTTTTAGGAGATAACTCAATAATTCCTAAATCGATAATGTTCTCAATTTTTTTCATATTTTTTGGATCTCCGGTTCAAAAGTGACAGGGAGGACACAATTTTTTTAGACTTACGGAGTGATTTTTTCTTAAAATATTCACTAAATAAAAAAAAAACAAACAGACCTCAATGTTATTTTGAAAGACCTACCGAGTGATGTGCATCATGTCAATAATTAGTAAAAAAATTTTTTTTACAAATAATTACATGTATGGAGTAGTGCCCCTCCTTAAAATATCTTTTTCAGCAATTTTACTACAAAACTAAGTAGCAGCATACAAAAACACACCTTATATTTAAATATTTATTAAGATACGTTTTATAGTTTCCGAGTGAAATGGCTGTGACATACGGACGGACGGACGGACGGACAGACGGACATAACCAAACTATAAGGGTTACGTTTTTGCCACTTTGGCTACGGAACCTATGGAAATATGTCAATTGCCATTAAAAAATATTTACAATCATAGTGCTAGTGCAATTTTACTCTGCTTTTGACAGATTGATTCATTTAAAAGTTGATAATTTTTATTTTATTGGCCATAATACAGTATAGCAGAAGGAACAAAAAAATTACACGTGATATGTGTCCAGACCCCCCTCCCCCCTGTGGTGATCATTGGTGATTTTTTCTTGATCCCCTCCCCCCCCCTATACAGTATGACGCAATTAATGGACGCCCCCTAAGGCGAGGATGAGGCTTTCAGCATACAGCTGAGACTGTCCTTTTGTCATGCGTTTAGTTTCTAGATTTGTATGCACAATAATAGTGATAATTTCTATGGTTAAGTTTACATTGTGTTTTGGTGTAAAAAGCCTAATTGTAACGTGTTTTTTACACCTGGCAATGAGTCATTTACTTACCGTACCTAGATATACTTACTTTAAAAATTTACTGTTCAGGCAACCACTTTGACGGCTATCACACTGATGCGGAGACGGTGTGTGAGCGGGATAGCGCTCTGCATGTGTATAGCTGTCTCATTCACCGGAGCGGGACGCGGCGCCAGTGTGAAAGCCGCTTTTCAGAAAGTGTATCTACCGTCTATACAGCTTCCTTCCGAAAGCCTATTAAATGTTCCCCTAAGAGGCTTAAAGTTAATGTTTTTACAGCACACGGTACACCCGTCGGAGCCCACCAAGCCAGCTCAAAACCATGCCGGTCCCAAGCCATACGGTTCATGGTGTACCCCAGATGCCTCTCCAGCTCATGTGCAGTAAGTTTTATGTACTTACTACTAATAGCTCTCTACTCTACCTTTACGACAACCCGTGTGTGTTTGCAATACAACAACTGCTTTCCATTCCATCTAATGTAAGCTACAATAAACTTTTAAGAGAATCACTCCGCAAAGAAAGAGATGGCAAATGCTTGGGATAGGACCATCTTTTTCAATCGGGTAAAGGAAATGCAAACTCCAAACGTTTAAATAGTTTTTGATTTACCAAAAGTAAATAGGTATAGTTTATCCGGCGGCTTAAGGACAAATGCTCCATACTTAAAGTATGGCGCATTTATCCTCATTAGCGAAGCCGCTGGACAAACTGTACAAATATATTTTTAATACGCGACCACCTTAGTGAGATCTCTGAGCAGAAATACCTGATATAATGTAATGTATGTTTGTACAAACTCTCTATTACACAAAAAAAAAAGATAAAGAAAAAGTAGTAAAAAGGCGACTTATCCCTTTAAGGGATCTCGTCCAGCTTACCTTCGAGTATAATCAGTTGTTTTCATTTTCAGTGCTGCATACGCAAATTCTAACAACGAAACTAAGACAGAGGTTCGGGATTTGAACACTCAGTGTAAAGGGTAAGTTCCAATGTTTGGTACAAATGAAGTAAAATTTAGTAAAGTCTTATTTATATAACTAGTAGTCCGGATCGAACTCAGAACTCGCGATTTACTTGCAAACAAGCTGACCAATATAACAAGACCCATGTGATGATTTTTTCGCGCCTTCTAGCTCCATAACCCATTGACCGATCCTGCACATATACGAACTCTCAAATTATATTGATTTCTGCTACAACCCCAACAAATTTCATAAAGATCAGAAAAACGTTACTAAAGTTATCGCAGAACAAACTCTCAAAATCAAGAAGCCATCGAAATGCTGAAACGTCCCAGTAGCCGAAGTTGTTTGTAAGAACTCACTTCGCTCGTTCGATTAGAAATTTAATCAAATTTAACTATGTTCCAGCATTTTATTACCACCGAAGAAAGTCCGACTGTTCCCATCTAGCCCCCCGCAGGACTCCAAAGCCTACAACGTGATCTACGAAGATGACGAAACTGAGCTGAAGGACCTCAAGCGTTCCGAAACCATTGGAGAGCCTCCTAAATGGTTGGTACTACGAAAATAACGGTCTGAGCGATATCGCTTGACGTTCCCGAAGATATATCGGGGGGCCAAGATTACAATCGTTTGTTAATCCGTCTCTCTATTGCACTAATATGGAAGAGTGATAGAGAGACCGATAGTGTTTCGTTTCGTTATTTCGTTATCTACAAACGATTGTCATCTTGAGTAAGCCCCCGGTTCTCTAACACAAGTGCATGGTGCACGACTGGCGCGTCGAGCGATGACGCTTTTTTCGGTGGACTTTGGGTTATATATATTTATTTAACATTTATTGCACATATTTAAAACTTGTTGAGACTCGTGAAATCCTATTACAGCCCCCTCGAGTTGTTGCACCCTAAACAGGATATTTTGAAGCTACGTAAAAGGACCGTAAAGACAATAATATTTCATTGCATGTTTGAGGAAACGTCATATTTCCAACCTACGCTTGGAAAGTCGTTACTTCGTTAGCGCGGTTAAACTCTAACACACTTTATTAATTTACATCTCTTTCCCAGCCTAGACTAAGTATCACAGACAGGTTAAAATCGATTTTTATGGACTTCATTACAGAGTGAACTGTTATTAGCTACACTAATATAATGTTAAGTTCAATGTCAGACACATTTGGGTATAAAGTTAAGTAATTCACATGCAAACATAAATGCCTTAACAAACGTATAACGTGAACTACGAGTATAATAAGTACTTAGTCAAGTAATTGTAACATTTTCAAGTCAAAGGTATATTTATTTATTTATCGTATGGCTACATGTTACTGGATATAGATAGGCATTTCTTCCCTGGGGTAGTAGTTTACTCTTTTAGCACCACCCAGGGATCACGTGTAGGGTTGTCTAAGGTGTTTCCTACGGGCGCAGAGTAACATTGATTGAAAGGTATATCATTGTCGGTAGTCAATGTTTATTGTTTACGTTACTGCCATAAAAATCATTTAGAAATAAGCTATACAATCGACAATGTACCTTTGACTCGAAAACATCATAAATATTTTCTCGCATATTTGTCGCTTAGCTACCCACTTACGCTAGTGAGTCCAATTTGTCACATTCTAGTAGGCGCATGTGTCAAACATGTCAAACAATTAGTGATTTCAGGCCTGCTAGCCGAATATGGTCGGATTTTTATCGCTTGTCACCATAGCTGTCACGTTGTAACAAGTATGTAAGTGCGAAAGTGATAGGGGATAAAATGACAACCATGATACGCGTTCTGATTTAGCATGGATATCAACGTAACAACGTATCACAGTTTGGCATAGAATAGGGGTCGTGGCAATTTATATTTTAAGTCGCAAGTAGATACAGTTAAATATCGAATCTGTCAAGTTTTTTTTTAACAAAACATAGCTATGCGTCAAATATCATCCTTGCTATACGTTAAGCAATTTCCTAAAATGGTGCTCATGTTCGTCTAATTTGTCAAGGTTTTATAACTAAATATATGTATGCTCTAAGCAACTTCCAAAATAGATGGTCATGTTCTCTAACCTCTTAAAATGGTGTCATCCTCATCACCTTTACCATTAAGACCTTTTTCATTTTCTTTAGGAGTCCTCCAGAGAAGAAATGCCCTCAAGTAGAAATCCCTCAGAGCCCGGTACCGTCCTCGCCTTCCCGCGCCAAGAAATGCAAGGGCTTCTTCAGATTGCCAGACAGCTGCGACCCCTTCATCACTATCGACCCTCAAGGTAAGAAGTACGGACGGATAAATAATAGACGCAGCGTAAAAGCAGGAATTTATTTTATTTGTATTTATCACCCACGGACTAATGTGGTACCCAGGAACAAGAAAATTTGTGAAGTATCGCACTTGTACTTTAAAAAAATGTGTGCTGGTGGTTGTAGATCGAGACGAATCGAATCGCAGGGCGAAACAAATTAAGAACCTTATTTGTCAAATTCATAACATCGCAGGTAACCACGGACACCCAATCAGCGTTCCGCGTTGGTCTGATCTTCCCGCACGCCGCGCTGAGATGGGAAGGATTCCTTCCCATCTACGACCGCCCTACCTGACCATAAGGGGTACAGGTAGAATTCAATTTCTTGGTTCAAAAACAATATGAATCCCAGTTTAACTGATTCCAGGTGGACTGTACATCAGCTGGCTTCTCCTCGTAACGTTCTGCTACTGCTACAACGCCTGGTGCATCGTCTTACGAGCCACATTCCCCTACCAGACTTCAGAGAACACCGTCTACTGGATGATGGCCGACTACTTTTGCGATCTAGTGTACTTGTTGGATGTGGCTTTTATCAAGCCTAGGCTCATGTATCTACATGAAGGGTTTTGGGTAGATGATCCGGGCGAGACTAGGAGATACTATAGAAAGAAAATTCAATACAAGGTGCGTATTTATCACTACATTTCTGTACCATAAAGTTCATATTATTAACGTTAATAATATTCCTTTGATATTGCGTGGTATAAAAACGTACTAGCTGATTAATCCTACCCCGTTATATTTACTTGCATATTTGTGAACGATATGTGATTCGTCTACGAGCTTAGTGACAGGTTCCACTTCATGCGGTATAGAGACTTCATCCTTTCACTAATAGATAGCGTGTATTGTGCAGTTTAAGTAGTTTTAGGAAGTACTGACAACTCCATATCGACAAAGTGGGACCTTTTCCGCTGCACTGGGTCATCGCAAAAATAAATAACGGAAATAAATATAACAAACCAACAGCAATAGTAACAATACTCAAAACAGCATTTACTTGCGCCTCTCTTTGAGGAATACTCAGTAAGTAGATGCAGGAGATGTTATTTGTCTGACGGCAGGCAATGGAATGACGCATCCATAGGAGTACTAAACTGATCGATCGTATTTATTAGATTAACCTGAGAATGAGAGAATGAGAATGAGACCTTTCTTGATAAAACATTTCAACGATTTTTTACATGTTTCAGTTTGACGTGATATCTCTAACCCCGCTGGACTTCCTGTACTTGTACTTTGGGACACATATGGTCGTTTTGCGCTTTCCTCGGCTGCTGAAACTGCAAACCTTCTGGGAGTTTATCTTGGCTGTCGACAGAGTACTGTCGTCTCCTTATGTGGTCAGTATTTTAGAATAGGTTCCCGCAAATGGGAAATTTGCATTTTCATTCAATATCACATAGCACGAGTATGTTATAACAGTGCATAGTTAATAAAAGTATCAGGCGCAATTTGAGACCAAAAGGCATTTTTAACAATTCGTAATAGTTAAAATGGATGTTAAAATTTGTTGCATCAAATTATAACTTTTCTGCGCTACCATACGTTTGATATGATTAATTTATTACGAGAGATTCACACAGCACCTTCGTAGGGATTACGGGTGCTAAAAATGTTTTGTTATTTAGTAAATCAGAACTCATGATGAAGCTATTTTGTTCTACTAGGTTCGCATCGGCAAGACATTGGTGTACATATTTTATCTGATCCACTTAAACGCGTGCGCGTACTACAGCATGAGTACCTATGAGGGCCTCGGCATCAATAACTGGGTGTACGATGGAGAGGGCAACGCTTACATACGGTGCTTCTACTTCGCCACCAAAACTGCCACGTCAATAGGTAAGTATTTATACCCGTGAATTTAGTATAAGTAATATAACATAACATTAGTACTCATCAATGCAATCCTCAATAGAAGAAAAAGCATTACATATTACGCAAATGCAAGAGTTTTTATTTATATGTTGAAAAAGTTTCTCAATGAAGTTATAAATCCACAGAAAATGAACTGTAGGATAATTGTGCTAGTTTCCCGTCCAGGTCCAGTTTACCGTCCACTTGATTAAACTGCTGCAAATAAATGGGAAAACTTTTCAAGGTCAAAATAGTTTATATTTATAGTTTATTCTTTAGTAGATTAATGTAACCCTACCTGGAATAAATTCCGACTAAAACATAGTAATAAAAGTTTCTCTAAAGAGGTTTCAGTCAATTCGTTTTAACAAGTGGGTGTAGATAATGTATAGTGATATAAATTTTATTTTTTTAAATCATCTAGTTGCACCGCAGATAATATTCAATAAATATATTTGTGTTATAGCTTATTATATTATAGAATTGAGTGTTGGTGAATAAATTGGAGGTGTCGCTGACGTGAAAGTACTTTAAAAAATCTAAAATATTAATATATATATTATTTTTTGTATGATAATGTATTTTTTCTACTCCGGTACTTTTATCTGTCAATTATATGGTCCCGCAAACGAATATAAAAGCATGGCTTATGCAATTTCAAAAATGTCTATCTAGTCTATTCTTCATAAAGACCTAGGTTATTATGTGATATAATGCAACTGCTAACAGAGGTGCCCAGTGAACCCAACCAATATTTTTTTTTCTACTCCCGTTTATCTATCATTTATACATTCGTCATCATCTATATACTCGAAGAAACACATAGATAATATACTCGAAGAAAAGTCTTCTAGTCTATTCCCCAAAAAAACAACTGTTAAATAAAAGCACCAAAATAGAATCGCGTGCAGTCAGGACTTTAGAAGAAAATACATTACTGCCAACCTAAGAAACCTAAATAAACGCAGCGTTTTTAGAAAAAAAACTTTAAAAAAGGAAAAATGAAAAGAACCACAGACAAACTTTGTAGTTTTTACGTTTGCCATTCGTTTGTGATGGCAAACTGCAAACTTAGAAAATAATATATTTTTACCAATCTCTGTCGCTCTTTGATAATTGATTTAATAACGACGGTGTGTGTTTGTGTTAGTATTCTTGAAATACAGTGTTTTAAAAGGTGAAACTTAAATTATTGTTGATTATGTTGACAAAATAACTGCAATATCCATGAAGTGTTCAATTTCGCATTTTTTGTAAAACTATGTGTAGTCGTAGAATAAGTATTGTATGCAACATCGTATAAACTATGTGTAGTCGTAGAAAAAGTATTGTATGCAATGTCGTATAAGTAGGTCAAAAAATGACCGTGGCGTTTTTCTTAACAATTTTCGCCTCCGGCTGCGCCTACTGCTCAAATTGTTACCCACGCCACTCACCTTTTTTGACCCCTCTTATACAACTGTTGCATAAAATACTATTATAGTTCATGTCTTTATTTAATGCACAATATATGTGACGCACGTCGAAATCGGCTGGTAGAAAAAAAATATTGGAGAAAGATCATAATTAGGTGGTTTTTTTTTACAAAAAACTATAAAGTTTTGGCGGTTGAAATTTTGCATATTTGCTACTTAATGTAGCAGCCACAATATCCATAAAAATTACAGGCCCAAACTCTCTGGGGCAGATTTACTATGGGGCAGGTTATCTTGGCATGGCCTTTGCGACGACGATGAGGACGACGACGAACGCCATATAGCACATAGTCCGTGTATGTAGTTCAATATATTGTAATAGGGATGATGACACATGTTGAAGTTGAATGGATGCAAAATGATAAATATATCCAAAAGTGAAATTTAAAAAAATCTTTTGAAATGGTTCAAAGATACGAACGAGACTTCAAAATACTAAAATTTTACGATTTTTAAAAAGTATGAAATTCAAAAAAAACAATGACACCATTCGATTTCTTACATTTTATCGTAAAATAAATTGTATGGCAACCATATACATAAACGCAATATTTTACAGTCAAAATAGCAATTTCATATTTTTTCCATACTTTAAACAGGGCGACTACGCAACCGTGCCGTCACTGTCAATAATATTTACTATGGATGAGTTATACTCTAACAAAATGATCAGAAAAAATACTTCCAGAGTTATTTCATAACCGAGCAACGATTCTCTTTTGTTTATCTATTTTGACAATCATTACATCTTTGTCACTCTCATTGTTAGAAAATTACAGTTTGTCTCTTTCTCGCGCGGGTGACGGGAGCTCATTGGCACGTCCGCATTTTACGCTGGCCGGTGCGCGACTAGCGACAATTGTTTTAATTCACTCATTTTAAGTGCTTCACTTTTGGAGCGTACATAACACCGCTGTCATCTAAATATATAAAAGAAGAAACTGACTGACTGACTGACTGACTGACTGACTGACTGACTAATTGACTGACTGACTGACTGACTGTCATATCAACGCACAACCCAAACAGCTGGTTCTAGAGATTTCAAATTTGGCACGTAGGTTCCTTATAAGGTCTAGGGATGCACTAAGAAAGGATTTTTCATAATTCACCCTCTAAGGGTGTAAAATGGGGGTCCAAAGTTTGTATGGCGAATCAAGATTTGTTACACTATTTTATTCGAAACTTCCCAGGAGTATTTCTAACGATAAATAAGTAAATACGTGTTTCAGGTTTCTTGAAAATTCAACCCCTAAATGGGGCAAATGTGGTCACAAAGTCTGAAAATCAACATGGGTATCGTATCCTTTTTGAGTACTTATAGTACGCGGGCGAAGTCGCGGAAAAAGGCTAGTTATTATATATCATAGGTCACTGTTGCATATCATTTTGTTAGGAGCATTTTGAGTTTGATTTTGAATCTCATTTCTGACTTTTGTGTTGCTTTGACGCAATTAGCCCCATATAGACATTTGATCCTTACAACAAAACGAATCGATTGATACCATACATGAAATAAATTCATCATGCCTATTATAAGTAAGTATCGCATATCCCCTTCACGGGTAATGAGACTAATGAGTTGTCTGCATGCTGAACGTGCTTTGTAAATAAAACAAACTTAATGTCTGCAGGAAAGAACCCAAAACCAGAGAACCCTGAAGAATACATGTTCATGACTGTCGCATGGTTGATGGGCGTGTTCGTGTTCGCACTGCTTATTGGTCAGATCCGAGACATCATCGCTACCGCTACTCGAGCCCGGGTGAGTTCAGAAAAACTGCACTTTACGTAACATGTCAAGTCAAGCCAGAACGCGTAAAAAACGTATCCCATATATACTCAATAGTTTACCGGAAGCCATTCAATGGGAGAAAAAATCCATACTAATATTATAAATGGGAAAGTGTATGTGTGTGTTTGTTTGTTTGTTTGTCCGTCTTTCACGGCAAAACGGGGCGACGAATTGACGTGTTTTTAGGGTTCCGTAGTCAACTAGGAACCCTTATAGTTTCGCCATGTCTGCCCGTCCGTCCGTCCGTCCGCGGATAATCTCAGTGACCGTTAGCACTAGAAAGCTGAAATTTGGTACTAATATGTATATCAATCAACAAAGTGGTAAAATAAAAAGTGGAAAAAATGTTTTATTAGGGTACCTCCCCTATACGTAAAGTGGGGAGTGATTTTTTTTTAAATTTCAACCCTAAAGTGTGATATATTGTTGGATAGGTATTTAAAAATGAATAGGGGTTTACTAAAATATTTTTTTGATAATGTAAATATTTTCGGAAATAATCGCTCCAGAAGGAAAAAAAATGTGTCCCCCCCTTCTAACTTTTGAACCATATGTTTTGAAAATATGATAGAATTCTCAAAAGTAGAACTTTATAAAAACTTTCTAGGAAAATTATTTTTACCTTGATAGGTTAAATAGTTTTAGAAAAAAAAATTACAAAATAATTTCTGAACTAAGTTTGTAATTTAACCGTATAAGCAGGTGTTTATTGTACCTGTAATTTCTACAAAATAACAATGAAATGACGTGCTTTCAAATAAAGTAAAAACGGTGAAAATCGGTTCACGCAATAAAGAATTATCCCATAAAAATCATCTTCCATACTTCAAGCTCGCGTGCAATAGTTTACTAATATGCCGATAGATGTCGCTGTACGTGGAACGTTCATATCATATCCTACATGGCGGTGTTATTTTAACTCTTAAGTGGGGACACTTAATGTGACGGACGGAAAACTACGGAACCCTACACTGAGCGTGGCCCGACACGCTCTTGGCCGGTTTTTTTAAGTGATGATAGTTGGAGGGATGGAGAGTGACATAGGCTACTTTTTGTCTCTTTCTAAACCCCCACTTCCCTAAAATGGGGGGTGGAAGTTTGTATGGTTTGTTACCCCGAATTTAACGTGAGCGAAGCCGCGGGCAAAAGCTAGTATGCTATATTTAAGTAAAGATTAAAAGAACATTTCCTAGACATAGCTTTGTACTTGTTTTAAAGGAGACTGCGGATCCCACAGTCAAACTATTATTATAGTTTTGTGGGACAATGTAATAGTTTTTAAGTTAAACATTGTGCATCCATACTAATATTATAAATGGGAAAGTGTATGTGTGTGTTTGTTTGTCCGTATTTCACGGCAAAACGGGGCGACGAATTGTCGTGATTTTTTAAGTGGAGATAGTTGAAGGGATGGAGAGTGACATAGGCTACTTTTTGTCTCTTTCTAACCCCCCACTTCCCTAAAATGGGGGGTGGAAGTTTGTATGGAGCATTCCGGGGGGCAATCAGGAAAGGGGAACCGTGTTACCCCGAATTTAACGCGAGCGAAGCCGCGGGCAAAAGCTAGTATTCAATAAATTAAATAATAATAAGAAGGTGATGTGTATTTACATAAATTGTTGTCAAATCATTTCATATTTGAATGTTTGACTTTTGGATTAAGATTGGATAAGTTTAAGATTCTTTATCTACACTCACATTTTAAGTCCTCTAAAACGTGTTCGAAAACGGTAGGCAATGGCTAGCATTACCACAACCGACCTTACTATGATAAGCTTTTTATCTGTGGCAGTAACGTAATTTTAACTTTACATGCTCAAATATTGATTGATAGATTATGAGTTTTGATAACATAATGTACACCGGCACGCGCCCGCGCGTCCGCCGACACGCGCCCGCGCGACCGCCGGCACACAAGAGTTGGCCATGGCGGTGCAATGACGGTCATTCTATGGTTTCCGAACACGGCATTTAGGATAAATAATATGAGTGTAGATAAAGCAGTGTATGCAACTGTACGTAATTAGGCCTTAAAACGTAACAGTTACATAAACTACTATTATTGCACCGCACAATAAAAAATATACAATACAGAAACAGATTTCACATGTAGCCTTGTCGCTGTAAGCGATATCTTCCAGACAACCTTAGGGTAACAGGGTCTTACACACACACACACACACACACACACACACACACACACACAATGTATTTTTTTCTTTTTTTCGATATCTTGGCATTTGTTTATAAAATATATATTTAAACTTTATTGCACAAATAAAAAAGTATACAAGAGACGGACATAATGCCTTAAGGAAATCTCTACCAGTTAACCATTGGATCATACAGAAACTTGTAATTCGTGCAGGATCATAGAAATCGAGAGATATTTAGAAACACAAATCAACATTACTATTATCGGTTCATTTGGCTCACCCACTTCTGTGATTTGGATAATACATTCTGTACTGATTCGTAATATAGATTCGTAAAGGTTGTCTGGAAGAAATCGCTCATTAGCGATAAGACCGCCTGTTGTTACCTCTACCTAAATTTATCTAATTGTAAAATTTGTGCTTGTAACTGTATGAGGTGTGCAATAAAGAGTATTTATTATTATTATTATTATAGTAATATCCTATTCGTAGTGTTAATAATCCATATGTTTTTATTTTGTATGGGTTTTACGTTAAATGAATATTTTTATTCGATACTATTATATTTAAGACGGAGTACCGAAAGAGAGTGGACGGATGCACGCGATACTTGCGGAAGCTGAATATGCCGGTGTCCCTCCAGCAGCGTGTGACGTGCTGGTTCAACTACACATGGCACGAGCAAAGGTGCTTCGGTGAGAAACTCTTTTTGATAATTATTCTACATAACACCCCTTAGTTAGATAATTTTCTGATCAGGGGGCTTAGCCAAGGTGACAACCGTTTGCAGAAAACGAAACGAAACGCTACACGCTGAAGCTCATAGTGCTGGAGCCCGCCTAACTGGAAATTTATCAAAATCCTAACCAATTTTCTTCCATATAGCGTTGTAGAGCCCATCTCGGAGATCATGATAACATAAGTCTTAGTCTTAAATGGCCATAAGTGTGTATGGCGTCAAGTTGAAAATACAATTTTTTGGCCTAAATTTATCAACGAGCCAAATTCCAAATTTTGACACATGAGTTAGCCCACGTCAAATAACCTACATACCAATTTCAAGACCATCCTGGTGGGCGCATAAGATTTTAAGACCAGTTGAAGTTGCAATTTTTTGGCCTAAATTTATCAACGAGCCTACCGCTCCAAATTTTGACAGTAGTTAAAGGACCCATTCAACACACCAAATCCCAATTTTAAGACCATTCTGGTGGGCACATAAGATTTTAAGACCATTTTAAGAAATAGTCGACTTCATAGAAAAAATAGCAAATTACTATAAATTCCTTAAAAAAATATTTAGCTGGCACAAACACAACTGCATATTCATATATAAGTGTCTTGTAATTAAAAAAGCCCTAAAAGTATTCCGCAATAAGTCTAAAATTGGAGACATTCGTCATAGCATTACTTTAGTCACGGGGGTCTTAAATCACTAAAATTATTATTTATTTTAAACTTAATGTCACAAAATATGATTTGAAAAGCCAGACGTACTGCCTATAAACATTTTTTACCAGTCGTTCATAAGTCTAAACTGATAAGCGTCAAGTTAGGTGCACTGAGAATATATTACTAACTAAAAAATTACGTAAATTTATTTTAAATCCTACCGTTCCAAATTTTGACAAACGACTTAGCCCACATCAAATAACCTACATACCAATTTTAAAACCAATCTGGTGGGCGCATAAGATTTTAAGACCAGTTGAAGTTGCAATTTTTTGGCCTAAATTTATCAACGAGCCTACCGCTCCAAATTTTGACAGTAGTTAAAGGACCCATTCACCAAACTAAATCCCAATTTTAAGACTATTCTGATGGGCGCATAAGATTTAAGACCATTTTAAGAAATAGTCGATTTCATAGAAAAAATAGCAAATTACTATAATTTCGGTAAAAGAAAATATTTTGCTGGCACAAACACAACTGCATATTCATATTTAAGTGTCTTGTAATTAAAAATGCCGTGAAAGTATTCCGCAATAAGTCGACAATTGGAGAAATTCGTCATAGCAGTACTTTAGTTACGGGGGACTTAAAACACTAAAATTATTATTCATTTTAAACTAAATGGAACAAAATATGATTTAAAAAGCCAGACATAATACCTATAGGCATTTTCTAACAGTCGCTCATAACTCTAAACTGATAAGCGTCAAGTTAAGTGCACTGAGGTTATATTACTGACTGAAAAAATGACCTAAATTTATTTTAAATCCTACCATTCCAAATATTGACAAACGGTGTAGTTCACCTCAAATAACCCACATACCAATTTTAAGACCATTGTGGTGGGCGCATAAGATTTTAAGACCAGTTGAAGTTGCTATTTTTTGGCCTAAATTTATCAACGAGCCTACCGCTCCAAATTTTGACTGATTGATATGAATATGCAGTTGTATTTGTGCCGGCTAAATATTTTTTTAACTAATTTACAGTATTTTGCTATTTTTTCTATGAAATCGACTATTTCTTTAAATGGTCTTAAAATCGTATGCGCCCACCAGAATGGTCTTAAAATTGGGATTTTGTTTGTTAAATGGGTACTTAAACTACTGTCAAAATTTAGAGCGGTAGGCTTGTTGATAAATTTAGACCAAAATCTTGACGCTTATCAGTTTAGAGTTTTAAGTGACTGGTAGAAAATGCCTATGGGCATTACGTCTGGCTTTTCAAATCATATTTTGTGCCATTAAGTTTAAAATGAATAATAATTTTAGTGTTTTAAGACCCCCATGACTAAAGTACTGCTATGGCGAATTTCCCCAATTTTCGACTTATTGCGGAATACTTTTAAGGCATTTTTAATTACTACTTATTAGACACTTAAATATAAACATGCAGTTGTGTTTGTGCCAGCTAAATATTTTTTTTAACGAATTTATAGTAATATGCTCTTTTTTCTATGAAATCGATTATTTCTTAAAATGGTCTTAAAATCGTATGCGCCCACCAGAATGGTCTTAAAATTGGGATTTGGTTTGGTGAGTGGGTCCCTTAACTACTGTCAAAATTTGGAGCGGTAGGCTCGTTGATAAATTTAGGTCAAAAATTTGCAACTTCAACTGGTCTTAAAAACTTATGCGCCCACCAGAATGGTCTTAAAATTGGTATGTGGGTTATTTGAAATGAACTAAACCGTTTGTCAATGTTTGGAATGGTAGGATTTAAAATAAATTTAGGTCATTTTTTCAGTCAGTAATATATACCCTCAGTGCACCTAACTTGACGCTTATCAGTTTAGAGTTATGACTGACTGTTATAAAATGCCTATAGGCATTACGTCTGGCTTTTCAAATCATATTTTGTTCCATTAAGTTTAAAATGAATAATAATTTTAGTGTTTTAAGACCCCCGTAACTAAAGTACTGCTATGACGAATTTCTCCAATTTTCGACTTATTGCGGAATACTTTTACGGCATTTTAAATTATAAGACACTTAAATATGAATATGCAGTTGTGTTTGTGCCAGCAAAATATTTTTTTAACGAATTTAAAGTGCTATTTTTTCTATGAAATCGACTATTTCTTAAAATGGTCTTAAAATCTTATGCGCCCACCAGAATGGTCTTAAAATTGGGATTTGGTTTAGTGAATGGGTCCTTTAACTACTGTCAAAATTTGGAGCGGTAGGCTCGTTGATAAATTTAGGCCAAAAAATTGTAACTTCAACTGGTCTTAAAATCTTATGCGCCCACCAGAATGGTCTTAAAATTGGTATGTAGGTTATTTGATGTGGGCTACTATCATGTGTCAAAATTTAGAGCGGTAGGCTCGTTGATAAATTTAGGCCAAAAAATTGTATTTTCAACTTGACGCCATACATACTTATGGCCATTTAAGACCTTTAAAACTTATGTTTTCATGATCTCCGAGATGGGCTCTACAACGCTATATGGAAGAAAATTGGTTAGGATTTTGATAAATTTCCAGTTAGGCGGGCTCCAGCACTATCACTCTTCCATATTAGTGCGATAGAGAGACGGATAGCGTTTCGATTCATTTTCTACAAACGATTGTCATCTTGGCTAAGCCCCCTGATATGAACTTCCTTTTACTACATTTCAGGTATTGTAGAAAAAAGGTTTAAATACTTAATCGATTCTTTATTCTATCCTTTCCCAAAATTAGTCCGTTAGGTTTATGAGGTCAGCTTGATATGATAGTATTGATAGTAGTCAAAATTGTTTTTATCAAAATTGGTGCACCATTTGATTTGTGTTCAATAAATATAGGTATGTTATTTCCAGATGAGTCGAATATATTGAACACACTGCCTCACAACATGAAACAGGATGTAGCTCTAGAAGTGCACATGTCGACTTTGAGTAAGGTAAGATAAGATGCTCCATTTAACTGGCAAAAGGGTGTCAGAAATTATGCGAAACTGAACCCTTTGAAATAATGGTGAAAAATATATTCCCTCTGCTTTATAAAGGCTTAAAATAGTTTCCACAGATAGCTGTTATATTATACATTTCTCAAATTCATGGGTTCATAATTTAGTCAGAACATGGGAATTAGAACTTTATAAATCCGTACACGGCGGAAAGAAGTTGATATCTCGAGATATGAAAGTGAAGAAATTTGAAGCTCATGTAATTATATTAAAGTTCAAATTTCTTCAACTATTTCCCAGAGCCAGAGCGGAAATAAATCATCTAAGCACTATTTTACAGAGCTCAGAATTGTTTTAGCGAAACTTATTAGGTTTATATGAAAGTGATTCCTAAGTCATTGATAAATATTATGTTCACTTTGAAAATATCAATTTGAACAGGTGGAACTCTTCCGTGACTGTTCGGATTCTTTACTGCGTGACCTGGTGTTGAAGCTGCGACCCGTGTCTTTTCTGCCTGGAGATGTCATCGTGCGACGTGGAGATGTCGGCCACCAGATGTATATTATCAAATCTGGCCAGTGCTACGTGAGTTTTCTGCTTCTCTTCGACACAAATATTTTATACTCACTGCCAATCATTGGTTTCATTCTAATAACTATATAAAAAAATCAAAACTCGCACCAAGTGAACGCTTAAATATTTGGTTATTGTTTTGAAACAATAACTATATTACAAGCTATGACTTGTTGCGTGACGTATTTATATTTTTGTATGTATTCCTTAATTTCTTAAGTTGATTTACACGCAAAACAGGTGATGTCGCCAGATGAAAACGAAGTGCTGGCTACGCTTGGCGAAGGCTGTGTCTTCGGAGAAATCAGTTTGCTCGGAATTGATGGAATGAGGCGACGAACTGCCACAGTCAGGTAACAATATCAAAATCAAAATTTAAAAGGCGTTAATTTTTAATAAATCTTTTAAAAACTATGATTCAAAATACTGCTGTATAGAATATTGATCAAAAAAATACAAAAGTTATTCTCATTCCGCGTGGGTCTTGGATGCCATTCACCAATTTATTACCTATTTAATCAAAATTGGCACCCAACGTGGGGCGAGCATGCCATCTACATCCAATATTTAATATACCTCATAAAAACTACAATTGAAAACATTGCTGTATACTATGCTCATAAAAATACCATAGCCCTTCTCAGTCCGCTTTGGATGCCATTCGCCAAAGCCAGTGTAGCCAGTGCCGTCTACTGATAGAAGTAGTAAAAAATATTAATGAAGTTACTAATAGATTCAGTGAAGACTGATCTTGAAATTAGCTAACTATCGTCTTAGAGTAACAAATTTAAGTAATTATACTGCTGAAAAGAGCTCAATCACTCCATAATTGTGCAGGTCTCGTGGCTACTCGAACCTGTTCGCCTTATCCCGCAACGACCTTTACGGGGCGCTACTCCATCACAAGGAGGCGGCGCTCGTGCTGCGGCGGCGAGCTGATAAGATCATCCGCCAGAACGCTGCGAGGCACGCTCAGCAGCGCATGGCTGAGCGTCAGGTAGGTTTATTAACCCATGTGTATCTCACATAGTAACATTAGTGTGGTTATTCGAATCTGTTCGTAATATCCTGCACGACCTACACTGCTTGCTGCTCCAGCAGGCGGGCCGCAAGCTTCTTTACCACTGTCGTGGTATTTAAAAAAAATGAAACTTTTACAGGCAAGGAAGTCAGCCAGTATCAACGAGGAAACCGGTCTAAGGAGGCGGAGGAACTCGAGTCTCTCTAAAGTGTCTAAACTGTCTAGTGAGAGTGGTGGCGCGGGACTAACCACGGGGGTCGAGCCGCGTCGACTGCGAGCCACCAGTGCGCTGTCTCGAAGAAAACTCTCCGTGGTGTCCGAAAACAAGGTTAGTAATGCCTGGCGTAAAGTATCGTAACTAAAAATAGGATAAAGAAAAGTGCACTGTTCTCAAGGTAATTCTATAATTTTGGAAAATAAGGTTCATATTCCCGCCAATTGTGATAATAGAAATTATCGGATAGGATTGTAATTTTCATTACATAACAGTTCATGTAAGAAAATAGTGATAGGCATATTATTAATTAAATATAATAAATGATATCAACAACTATATTTATAGTTGCTCTATAAAATATGAGGTTAAAATAAATAATTACTTAAAAATCGTCTTTTTTCAGACACTAAATTGCGATGAGTCTTCTGAAAGTCATGAAGACGATACAACAGTGGTGGCCCGGCCACGAGGTCCCGTGCCGAAAATCGTCTTCTCGTCCGATTAATGCATAAGTTAACTTTGGAAGACTACTAATATCTCCAAACCAAACTTTAACATGTTTGGACTATGAAAAATGACAATGTTAAACGAGTATGTTGAAAAAACATCGTGTGATGTAGTCTTCTTTGTCGTATTTTTATGGAGCAGTATTTAATGTTTTAGAGTAAGTGCTCAGTGTCAAATTACTATACTTTTAGAACGACGGCATCTAAATTTATACTAAATCTGTGATTCCTTCAATGAAGTGTTTAAAGCCTAATGTTTCTAAAAGCCCCACGTTGGGCGCCAATATTCAGATTATTTTATTTTAAAGTAAATTCATTTGATTTATTTTTTGTACTATTGTATTCAGTGGTAAGATAAGTCATCTTGTTTGTAATTGCCAAGCTCAAATTCCTTTTTATTTTACGAGTAAGTAATGTTTGTCATAGAATAATGTTGCCTATGGTATTAAAAGAAATACGTATGACGTATACCTAGATGTTAGGTTCTAGTCAAGAACAATGATGTCATTGAATGTTATGACAAATAATATTTATATTTATGTATTATCTATTTAGGTATATACTATCCTAGAACAAAAAGAGGTAAAGCTTCGGAAAAAACAAAGGTGATTGCCTGATTGCATGTTTTTACTAAATGTCTATGATGATCTAATAAAGAGTGTCTAGCATAACTTTCTTGTTTAATATTCGTTCCTTATTAGGCATTCTAGCAGCACACGTGACTTGCATGGATGGTATAGAGTTCCTTAAATCCGTTTTATTGTAGAGAAAATGTGTCTCCTCCTTGGAATCTTTCTCATTCGTTAATGTTAGAAAAGTAAATTTTGGAATATACCTACCCACTTGTCAAATCATAATTAAAAGGAAATTTTGTTTTATACCACGACGGTGGCAAACAAGCATGCGGCCCGCCTGATAGTAAGCACAATATGGGAAATATAGTACCTGCAGCATACATTTAGTGTGAAATACATTGTCTATAAAAGCGTGCGCGAATTATTTGCCAATACTATTGCAAAACGGATGTTATGAATTACAATACTGATTCCATAAATTTCTTATGACATAAACATCTATAGGTACATAGTATTATCCAAGATTGCCCTTCCGCTTTTGTTAATTACTAAACCACTGCCGTTGATCAATTTCCATTTCCCCAAATTTACTACCGAACTCAGACGACAAAAGGCGTAAAAGCTATGAAGTAACAAACATCCATAAACTATTTTAGTTTGTACAAAGATTGTCTCTGCCATTAATTACAATATTGTGCCATCGCTTGCGTGCAATCAGCCCACGACGCCGAACTTTGTTATTCCATAACACAGAACAATTCAAAGTAGACTTTAATAGTTTGGGATTACGACTATTATCACTTGGCTGGCTATTCATGTTGAAGATCAGTGATAGCACAATGGTGTATTAAAATAATGGACTCTATATACCTTTACAGTACCTTAGCATCGGGTACCATACCCGATAAGTAATTAACCAAGCTCAAACTGATTTTTATAAGCATGCATTAAATGGAACGCAAATTCTTTATTTTATCTCATTGGTCTGACCCTCTGTTCTACACAGAACGTTTAGCTCAAATTCAGAAGTGGGTTTTGCGGAAAAATCTGTCAAAAAAACATTTTTTATACATACATTAATTCAGACAGCTATAATAAGTTTGTCTAGGACTCCTATTTACTCACATTTAATATTCATACTATTAAACGGTTAAACCAAATACATATTAATAAGCAAGGGAATATATTCTAAATGCATGTCAAAATTCATTAACGACATGCCGACGAAATAATGTAGCCCAAAAGAAAAATGAAAAAAGTCATTTAGAAGGTAAAGTAAGGTAAAGTTTGTATGTAAATATTACTTTTTTATTTGTTTTGGTTAGTTCGATACGAGACTAATGGGTGGTTATAATTCAGTGGTTATTTACGGATCGCATGTCGCGGGCGGCCCTTTACAACGCGCTACACGTTTTTTACAGATTACGTCGCGGAAGACCCTTATAGAGATAATTCTAACTTTGAAACACATTTAAAATATCAACTGATTTTGTTATTGCTACGATTCGTAGCGCAGTTATGTTGTGCACGATAATAAATACGAAAAAACCGGCCAAGAGCGTGTCGGGCCACGCTCAGTGTAGGGTTCCGTAGTTTTCCGTCCGTCACAGTAAGTGTCCCCACTTAAGAGTTAATAACACCGCCATGTAGGATATGATTTGAGAGTTCCACGTACAGCGACATCTATCGGCAAATTAAGTAAACTATTGCGCGCGAGCTTAAAGTATGGAAGATGATTTTTATGGGATAATTCTTTATTGCGTGAACCGATTTTCACCGTTTTTACTTTATTTGAAAGCACGTCATTTCATTGTAATTTTGTAGAAATTACAGGTACAATAAACACCTGCTTATATGGTTAAATTACAAACTTAGTTCAGAAATTATTTTGTAATTTTTTTTCAAAAACTATTCATCCTATCAAGTTCAAAATAATTTTCCTAGAAAGATTTTATAAAGTTCTACTTTTGAAATTTTTTTCATATTTTTAAAACTTATGGTTCAAAAGTTAGAGGGGGGGGGACGCATATTTTTTTACTTCTGGAGCGATTATTTCCAAAAGTATTTACATTATCGAAAAATGATTTTAGTAAACCCCTATTCATTTTTAAATACCTATCCAACAATATATCACACGTTAGGGTTGAAATGAAAAAAAAAATCACTCCCCACTTTACATATAGGGGAGGTACCCTAATAAAAAAAATTTTTCCACTTTTTATTTTACCACTTTGTCGGCGTGATTGATATACATATTAGTACCAAATTTCAGCTTTCTAGTGCTAACGGTCACTGAGATTATCCGCGGACGGACGGACGGACGGACGGGCAGACATGGCGAAACTATAAGGGTTCCTAGTTGACTACGGAACCCTAAAAACGATACGATACGGTGCCTATAGCGCGACCCGGTGAGCGATCGCCTCAAATGCTGATAATGTATAACAATATCATATCAAGATTTTTAAATTCAATCCCACGACACGTCCGATGTCACCTTGTAAGCGAGCGAGATAAGTCGGGATGTCATTACCAGCATCATTATCCTTTGCGCTTACCGTAACTAATGAAAAACCGGCCAAATGCGTGTCGGGCCACGCTCAGTGTAGGGTTCCGTAGTTTTCCGTCCGTCACAGTAAGTGTCCCCACCTAAGAGTTAAAATAACACCGCCATGTAATATATGATATGAGCGTTCCACGTACAGCGACATCTATCGGCAAATTAAGTAAACTATTGCGCGCGAGCTTAAAGTATGGAAGATGATTTTTATGGGATAATTCTTTATTGCGTGAACCGATTTTCACCGTTTTTACTTTATTTGAAAGCACGTCATTTCATTGTGATTTTGTATAAATTACAGGTACAATAAACACCTGCTTAGAGTCTGACTATTGAAATATTACCCAATTATTTGGCGGGAAATTCAAAAAATCATGGGCTGGTCACACCTTGTGTAGCAGGAATAATAGTTTTGATACTAGAAAATACTTTTGACTTCTGTGCACACGTACGGTAGGTAGGTAGGTAGGTTTAGGTAAACAGACAGAAGTCAACGAAGTAAACAAGCTTCACAGGGTGTTAGAAAGATCTTTAACCGACTGCAACAAGAGAAATACATTCAGAAATTAAATTCCCCAAAACATGCTCAGAAGCAAGTAAAAACAATCTAATAACTATGTACTTGAGTTCCCTATTCACTTGTTTTAAGGGATTGTTTTAGTTGGTTTACGTACTGTATAGACATGTTTCGCGAAAATATTTTTATTTATATTTTTGCATAAAATTACTACTGACCAGTCCGTCCACAGATTTCTCCTAAATATTGGTTTTCAGTAAGTAACTTCTTACGTTTCAATATTTTGATTGTATTGATATTTTCCAAAACTTCTAGTTTATCCGTTTCTTTACACACTTGTCCTGTTTATGAAATTCAGGTATTAATAAATTCGCGTATTTAATCAAAGTTATAGGCAAATGTTAGAACTAGTACTTAAAGTATCAAAATATTAATAGAGCTCCAACCTACAAAATTGTTGACGACTTGAAAACATTGCAGTTTTTCGTTCACGTGAACTTCGCACATCGTCGTAATTATTTACGAGCCTAAATAATAGTTTGCGCACCACTCAGTACAGTTATTTTTAATATTATTTAAAATAAATCCCTTATAAACCGTGAACAATTTGAAATAATGACATAAATTGACCACAGACTTTTAGTTTTTTTTTAAATCATAGACAATTGGTGATATAACAAGGAAATATCTGTCAACAATATTTGGCTAGTTAGACTCTATACGGTTAAATTACAAACTTAGTTCAGAAATTATTTTGTATTTTTTTTTCAAAAACCATTCAACCTATCAAGTTCAAAATAATTTTCCTATAAAGTTTTTATAAAGTTCTACTTTCAAGATTTTTTTCATATTTTAAAACTTATGGTTCAAAAGTTAGAGGGGGGGACACATTTTTTTTTACTTCTGGAGCGTTTATTTCCGAAAATATTTACATTATCAAAAAATGATTTTAGTAAACCCCTATTCATTTTTAAATACCTATCCAACAATATATCACATGTTAGGGTTGAAATGAAAAAAAAATCACTCCCCACTTTACGTATAGGGGAGGTACCCTAATAAAACATTTTATTCCACTTTTTATTTTACTACTTTGTCGGCGTGATTGATATACATATTAGTACCAAATTTCAGCTTTCTAGTGCTAACGGTCACTGAGATTATCCGCGGACGGACGGACGGACGGGCAGACATGGCGAAACTATAAGGGTTGCTAGTTGACTACGGAACCCTAAAAAGGCAGATATTTGTTGTGTACTTCCGGTCAATTAAGGCCCCTTTTAAAAATCACTTAGGTGTGGAGTTACGTGTGTTAAACCCATTTATAGTACAAATTATAGCTTGTAACTATAATAAAGTAATGCTGTGAATGATGAAAATCAGCAATCAAGTTTTGTAACCTAAAAATAATGGTTTTATTGTTGAAAAAAGAACATCGCACCGTGTAAACATCCTTTTTTCATTAGGGTTGGTAACTTAGTAAGTCAGAACTCTTCCACTAGTTGCTCAGTCTGAAATCAACCCCCGTGGCAGCGCATATTTTGCCAACGATTTTTAAAAGCGTTAAGCGGTTTAATTAAATGTATGGTAGTAAACAGAGAAGACTTCATTTTACACATCATACAAGTATTAACAGTAATTTTGGATTTAAATTGTCTTAGGTAAGTGTTTTTACGTAAAATCTAGTGTCTTTATTTAGATCCTAAGAAAAAAGTCCTCAATAAGCTTCATGTGTGCCTAGTTGGGGTACCTAGAGCCTAATTATTCTTCTGAAATAAGAAACGTTTTGTTGATGAGACTCATAATTTATATCCCAGTTCCTTGCGATTTTATGTAATTAAATCGTCATCATCATCATCATCTTTAGTCATTCAATTCGTACTGACGACCGTAAAATTAAGTAATACTGTTGAAAACTAGGTTCCTGATGCATGGAATTAGATAAAATACCTGTAAATACAGGGTGTTTGGTAACCGGATGCAAAGCCGAAAGTAGGAGATAGTCTAGGTCATGTAGAACATTTTTAGCCATACTTGTCTTAGACAAATGTTATTAGTTTTTTTTTAATTTAAATTTTAAGATTTGTCGGAGAAAACTGCAAAACTTCAGACTAAATCGATAATTAGTACTTTTTTTACTGCAGGTAGATTTTTTTTTGTTTTATTTCTTATTGTGCAATGTCTATCAAACACTAGAAAAGTGATTTCAAACATCTGTGTCTAAAGAAAACAAGTTGACAGCGATTTAAAATTTTAGTTACATGAAAATGTAAACGATTTAAGTGATTTCAAAGTACGATAAAAAAAAAACTAAAATAGCCACGAATTTTCAAACCATTTTAAAAACATGCTTGGCTTTTACCCTTTTATTTAAGCTATCAAACACGACTGTAGCTACTGTATCCTTGAAAATAAGCCACCTAAACCAACTGGGTAGCTAAAATGTTTCACTCTACTTGTGATACTTGTGGTAGTTGTGGTGACGAATCTCATTATGATTTTACAATAAAACATTGGTTCTGAATACTAAGTTGGCGTTGACTTGACATTTGACTTGTTTTAAAAGGGTTAAGTGTACTGGACAAAACTACCACATGCAATTTTAACAAACAAAGGCTTGCGGCGGTGAGAGACAAAAGAGACTGATAGCGGCAGGCGGTGAGCGGCGTTAAACAAAGATGATCGGTTTTGTGCTTTATTGACAAAGATAAACTGATTAGCTACATGAGTATTTGTGCAAAAACTAGTAATTTAGTCTAGTTACAACTTCAGTTGCGATTAGACGTTCATTGTGGTTTAATTTCCCGCTCTCATCTCAATTTACCGTGTCAAGTTGTAGCTGCCGTAGGCGCTCCTTCACGTGTAATTACGACTTCTTCATTGTAAACATGGAGTTTACGAACGAAGAATACGCCGACATTATCTACATGTACTGCAAAGCTGACAGTAATGGAGCGATGGCCCGACGGATGTACCAAGAGCGTTTTCCAAACCGGAGATTGCCTAATGTGAGAGTGTTTTACAATTCATTCCGAAGGCTACGTGAGAATGGTATTGCTGTGCAACATGGAGGGAATCCAGGACGTAATCGCCCTGAAGTGGAGGAAGACGTTCTACAGGCATTTGCAGAGGATCCGAATACGAGCATCAGAGTGGTAGCTCGTAATCTGAACTTGTCCACATGGAAAGTATGGGCCACAATGAATCGTGAGGGAAAATATCCTTTTCGCGGCATCGGAGTTCAAGGTTTGGACGAAGGAGATCCTGCACGCCGAGTGGACTTCTGCCGATTTTTACTCAATGCGGATATCGAAGACCGACGTTTTTTGCGAAGCATTCTTTGGACCGATGAATCGAAATTTTCCCGGGAGGGGATCACAAATTTCCATAACCTACACCAATGGGCTGACAAAAACAACAATCCACATTGGAAAAAGCAAGTGTCCTTCCAAAGAAGGTTTTCCGTCAATGTGTGGGCTGGAATCATCGGCAGAGTCCTTATTGGGCCACATTTTTTGCCAAATAATTTAAATGGGGCAAATTATTTGGAATTTTTACAAAACGATTTGCCCAGGCTTATTGACGAAGACCAGCTGCCCGGTGCAGTGACATTTCAACACGACGGTTGTCCCGCCCATTACTCTCTGGCTGTAAGGGAGCATCTGGATAACTGTTTCCCGGACGGTTGGATCGGCAGAGGCGGACGAATCCCTTGGCCCGCTCGGTCACCTGATTTGACACCATTGGATTTTTTCGTTTGGGGCCGAGCTAAGGAGCTAGTCTACACACAAGAGGTCATTAATACCGTAGAAGAGCTGAGGGAGAGGATAGAAGCGGCGTTCGAAAGGATGAGGGAAGAAATGATATTCGGAACAACCACCACAGAAGTATGAAGACGGGCTCGTGCTTGTATTCGAAACGGCGGGTCACATTTTGAAAACGAGCGATGATGTGTAATTTTAATGTGTTGATCGTAAAAATAAATACTATACTTATGCTTTTGTTTTAATTTACCCTAAACATTCCCTCTTATTAGTACAGGTAGCCTATTTTCAAAGATAAAATGGCTTGAGACATGATTGTCTTATCGCCCGCCGCCTGCCGCTATCAGTCCCTTTTGTCTCTCACCGCCGCAAGCCTTTGTTTGTTAAAATTGCATGTGGTAGTTTTGTCCAGTACACTTAACCCTTTTAAAACAAGTCAAATGTCAAGTCAACGCCAACTTAGTATTCAGAACCAATGTTTTATTGTAAAATCATAATGAGATTCGTCACCACAACTACCACAAGTATCACAAGTAGAGTGAAACATTTTAGCTACCCAGTTGGTTTAGGTGGCTTATTTTCAAGGATACAGTAGCTACAGTCGTGTTTGATAGCTTAAATAAAAGGGTAAAAGCCAAGCATGTTTTTAAAATGGTTTGAAAATTCGTGGCTATTTTAGTTTTTTTTTTTCGTACTTTGAAATCACTTAAATCGTTTACATTTTCATGTAACTAAAATTTTAAATCGCTATCAACTTGTTTTCTTTAGACACAGATGTTTGAAATCACTTTTCTAGTGTTTGATAGACATTGCACAATACGAAATAAAACAAAAAAAAATCTACCTGCAGTAAAAAAAGTACTAATTATCGATTTAGTCTGAAGTTTTGCAGTTTTCTCCGACAAATTTTTAAATTTAAATTTAAAAAAAACTAATAACATTTGTCTAAGACAAGTATGGCTAAAAATGTTCTACATGACCTAGGCTATCTCCTACTTTCGGCTTTGCATCCGGTTACCAAACACCCTGTATACACGAAGGACGGGCATACAGGATGTAACAAAAATGCTGGTGATCATTTTAAGGGCATAATTGGTAATTATGAAAAAGTAAGAAAAAAAAAATTATCCCGAAAAAAAAATTGGTTTTGTATCGAGGGTTGGCCGGACAATTAAAAAAAATTTTTTTTTTGCGTCAGCAATATTTTTCTCCTAGTTTTTTTTCACTTGCAATACGATACCAATTATACCCTACTTCTTCTTTCGGATCACCAGTATTCTTGTTACACCCTGTATAATCTCTAATTTGATTATTTTTGTGGTCGACGAGTCACGATAACGTGGGTTCGCGTGTCATCCAATCTTAGCTTCGATAGCGATAGCGTGGATAGATACATCACTTTACCGTATCCACTCAGTCGGTTGGCCGAGTCAATTACCCTGATAGTGATACCAGCAGGTGTCTAATAGGTACGTAGTGATCTTGATATAGGTACTTAAGCAATACTTCAAGTATAAAAATTCATGGAAGTTCCATTTCGATTTGAGTTTTCGATTTCCTATAGAAACATTTAAATGTTACGCAGTAACAAGCGGGCTTAACGAGCAACAATAGATATCCTTAGATCTATTGTTGCTCGTTTTTATGCCCGCTTGTTACTGCGTAACATTTAAATGTTTCTATAGGAACTAAATATTTCTATAGGTACAGACTGAAATAAGATTTACTGAAAATATGGCTGAAAATCTGTAACCTTACCGTAATAAGACTGTCAGAGAAACTGCTGCACAAGTCGTTCTTGCAGCCCTATTGTGGGCCATTTTTTTGGGCTGATTGTGTAGGTATCCCTATAATTATTGATCGGTGGGTCATAAAATATCATTACGTAACAACACTAATAACTCCAAAAAACATGATATTTTTATAACTTTTAAAAAGAGCACCTTAATTTTTAATTTTCCTCTCGCTCATTGTACTCTAAGAGATTTGGTTGGCTGGTCCCCAAAAGAGTGTATCCCTAGTAAAAAAAAACGGCCAAGAGCGTGTCGAGCCATGCTCAACGTAAGGTTTCATAGTTACCGGCCCGTTACAATGCTCAAAAGGTTGTTTTTCATATGATATTTTGCGGCACTCACGTCATTTAACTATGCGGCACTTATATTATATCCTTTTTACTAGGCGTTTTTGCGTTATACCTCTAAAACGACTAAGCCAATTTTATTCAATATAGTTGTCATTAAACGATTTGATAGTACTTATTAGGCCTCACTTTTATGTTTTATTTTCAAAGACCTATCCAATGACACCCCACACGATAGGATTGGCGCGAAAAAAATTCACCCCCTCTTCATGTGTACGGGACGGATGGATATGGCAAAAATATAAGGTTTCCTAGTTGACTACGGAACCCTAAAAAGGGTCGATTGGATTTTTTATTTTATTTATTAAAAAAATCTTTAAATGCCATTAACATTGTTTAAAAAGATAAGGAACAACGATCAGTTGCGCGTAGCTGCCCATACTGACCCATTTAGAAAATCCACCCCATTGCATGTATTCTATAAAGAGTTCTATGGTACAAACTGTGTACCTAAAAAAAGTAGTAATAGAAAGTTTATGCGGTACGACAGAGCGTGCAAATTATGAAATTAAGTTAAAATTAAAGAATCTACGTTGCGCCAACTGTTTACCGCATTACGAAGATCATGTCGTATTTCATAGCGGGCTTGCATGAGTAATACGATGGTAATGAGCGTACCGAAGCCAAAGTTATGCCAAAACCACCCCCCACCTCCCCTGCAAGTCGTGCACGAGATACTTACGTAATTATAATTATGTAAAAGTTCACTACGACGTATCAAAAATAATAAGGTGGAACAGTGAAGTAAATCATACATTTTTTCAAGGTAATGAGGTTGGCTTTTATTAAATCACTAGCTGCTACTGCTACAAGCTTAATTTGGTAGGTTGGCCGGCTGGGACGACGTATCCTATACAAAAAAAAAACTTTTTTTGCGTAAAAAAAAATTCCGTACTTTTTGTTACTCGCAATACGATACTAATTACGCCCTTAAACGGATCGTCAACATTTTTGTTACACCCTGTATTAACTGTACTATATCCGGTAAACATACACCGTGTCTAACTAGCGCTTGATGAATAGAGGTACTGAAACTAGAAGCCGAATTCATCCATCGGCTGTCGGCGATGGAACGATAACCGTCGAATAGTCCCGGCGCACGGAAACGGCTCCAACTATCGTTAAGTTTATCTGATCATGACTCTCATTGCATACGTAAACCGAATAAACCAGTGTATAACTATAGCTGTGACTTCAAGATCCGCTAGTATAAAGCGCATATTTGGACCACGTCGATGTAAGGACTTCAGACGAGATGAGCGACCAGTAATGATACGATAATAAACACTAATTATGTTATGTGCTCTTGTAGGTACTCGATGTGCGCAGGAATCTTTTTAAAAACACTTGAACTACTTATCCGGCAGCACATTAACGCCTCCAATACCGACGTTTAAAGCAGTTTCCGTATTGCAAAATCGGCTGAGAGACTGAATGTTAGTTATTTATTGTTCTGATTTTAGTAAATCCCAAAGCAAATTTATTTTAGCACATATTAACAACACACAACAATAAAATAGTACATTATGATACAAGTGTGCTAAGTTGATCATTACATACGAAGCGATATTGTGCGCACGAACGCATGTGAGTGCGCATAAGGAAGCTGAGCTTATGTAATGATCAAGCACACGCGTTTCATACGACGACGTTTTTCAACACACTTGCGAGGAAATAACAGAATAGTATCTATACATATAATAAAGCTGAAGAGGGTCGAAAGTCTGTACATGGAAGATAATCGAAAAAAAGTTGGCTGGGGATACTTAGAATCGATAACAGAATACGTTCCAACAATTTTTAGAATTTTTGTCTTTTTATCTGTTTGTCTGTTTATCTGTTTATCTGTTTGTCTGTTTATTTGACCGCGCATCACGTGAAAACGGCTGAACGGATTTTGATGAAATTTTGTATAGAGATAGTTTGAGTCCCGGGAAAGGATAATATATAGTTTTATTCCCGGAAATCAACCCTGGTGGGGGTGAATATGGGGTTGAAAGTTTGTATGGAGAATTTTTTACCGCTGAAACGATTTAGATAGAAATGAGTATGGAGATAATATGGGTCTCGAGAAACGTCATAGGATAGTTTTCAAACCCTTGTGGGGGTGAAAAGGGGGTTGGAAGTTGGTATGAGATTTTTTTTACCGCTGAACTGATTTAGATGAAAATTGGTATAGAGATAGTATGGGTCTCGAGAAAGGACAAAGGATAGTTTTCAACCCGAAAATCAACCCTAAAGGGATGAAAAGGGAGTTGGAAATTTGTATAGGAAATTATTAACCGCAGAATCGATTTAGATAAAATTTGGTATGGAGATAATTTGAGCTCTGGAAAAGGAAATAAAATAGTTTTATCTCGGAAATTATCCCTTAAGCGGATGCAAAAGGGGTGGAAGTTTACATGGGAAGAAACAAAAAATAACCGCTGTACGTATTTAGATGAAATTTGGTATTGAAATAATTCGTAATTTTTTGGTCAAGGTGTTCATATTTCAAATTCAAATTCAAATTCAAAAATATTTATTTCAGACAATATGGTCCATTTTGTTAGTATACATTCTAAGTTGTTAGTAAGTAATCATATTATCATACTTAAAATAAAACATAAAACATCTAAAAGTTATATTCTAAATTGGACTTTACCAGTTTGATCAACCCGTAGACTATCGGGCAATCAAATCTATCGGCAATCATCCTCAGAATGTTGTTGTTACTGCATATTTATAACATGTTACCCGTCGATGCTTTAAATTTACCTTTACCCGCTCTTAAGAAATATTTGAAAATGTCATGAATGTCAAAGGGTTATTGCAGGTTCGAGGACTATATATGACGGACAAAGTTGCATGGCCCAAACCAAAAAACTACTACAAAATCATCTAACATTTATAGGACACCGTTTAGGTAGGAAAACATATCAAACGTTTTGTGAAGCAGTCAGATTAGGATTTATTTTTATTTGTAATTAAACAATGGGTGCATTATCTGTCTCTCAAGATGTTTTGATATACCTTCTTGAAGAACTACGCACTATTTTGTATCTTTAAGATCTAATAATGTATTACTGTTTTGAAAAAAATAAGTCCCGTCGAGTTTCTTTTCGGTCATAATACTTCTTGGGCTCAGGTGTAGGGTTAGAACCGGTGGTAGTTTTGGAACGAAGTTCCTTATCGGACGGTTCGCGGATCGGGGGCTAGGCGAAAAAAAGTCACGTGACCGTCACGAAAAAGCGTCACGTCACGAAAACGCAACACCCATACGATTGAGAAACATGTAAAATGGAATGAAATAAAAAATATATGAAATAGAATAAAGTGTAGTGAAGTGAAGTGTAGTGAAAAGTGAAAGTGAGAAGTGACAAAGTGATAAAAGTCGAGAAGCTAAATGTAAAAAATGTCGAAAATGTCAAAAATGGCAAAATTTCTAAATTACAAAAATTTCAAAAACTTCAAAAATTTCCAAAATTTCCAAAATTTCCAAAATATCCATAATTTCCAAAATTTCCAAAATTTCCAAAATTTCAAAAAGTTAAAAAATTCCAAAAAAATTAAAATTTCATAAATAAATAAATTTCCACAATTTCAAAACTTTCCAAAATTTCAAAAATTTCCAAAATTTCCAAAATTTCCACAATTTCAAAACTTTCCAAAATTTCAAAATAATTAAAACCACAAAAGTTGCGAAAAAGTCAATAATAATATAAAATAAAATAACATAACTTCGTTCCAATCGCGTGTTTCACGACACTCGTGTATTTTATTTTTCTCTGACGTTCATTAGTGCATTGTAATGTGCTTACATTGAAGAATAAATATCTTTATCTATACCAATATCATAAATCCTCTATCGGAACCGTATGTAATTACCACCATTATTGCAACCAGTAACGTATCATCAGTATATTATCTGTAACAGTGTGGTAAAAACGTATGAAAATTTAATATACGGTAACGTAATGAATATCCGCCCCCCGACCGCCGGCGCAATAAGGTTGGTCATGGCGGTGTAATGGCGGTCATTCTAATGTTTTCAATGGATATGAGTGTAGGTAAAGCGGTGTATGCTTCTGTACATAATTAGGCCTTATTACGTAACAGTAACATAAACTACTATTTATCTCTTTTTAGGGTTCCGTAGTCAACTAGGAACCCTTATAGTTTCGCCATGTCTGTCCGCGGTCTAGCTCAGTTACCGTTCGCACTAGAAAGCTGAAATTTGGTGAGGCCTGATAAGAAGGTTCAATATAAACTATATTGAATAAAATCGGTTCAGCCGTTTTTGAATTATCAGTCAAAAACGCATATTGAAAGGAAGTGCCGAATAGTAAAATGACGTAAGCGCTGCCGAATATCCCTTAATAAACGACCTTTTGAACGGATGCTTTGTAACTGGGCGGCATCTACGAAACTCTACACTAAGTATCGCCCGACATGCTCTTGGCCGGTTTTTTTTTGCATTGTTATCCCGAAAATCACCCCTTACAGATTACTAATTCCAATTCAAGAAAATCCCCAGCCAGGTTATACGTAGCCTATAAAAATTCAACGTCTAAAAGGGGGGGGGGTAGCCACTACACTCGATTGAGTTTAATTTGCATGAGTCATGGACCCCCCCCCCCCTCCAAGTGCACCACAAATAGAAAAAAAAACATTTCTGCATTTGTGACCCCCCCCTACCCCAATTTCAACCGCGCCTGTTCTTACCTTTCATGCTTAGACTGATTTGACGGGAGGATCGATTTGGATGACATTTGCCGTGGACATGAACGTATAAATACAAAAGTAGTCCTGTATCGTCCGATATACACCTACTACTCTATGTCGTTTAAATCATGCCAAAAAAATATTATAAAAAAAGTATAAATTTTTGAGGGTAGTTTAATTTAGTGGTAATTGTAAAATATTTTATTAGGACTACTGTCCTCTAGCGTATCCATCTGTCAACTTTACTTCAAGTTCCGCCTCCAGGTAAGCGGGAGAGAAATTATAGGTGAATTAGCCGCTTACTGACACAGACCGAATTCAACGCGGGCGGAGCCGCGGGCACAGCTAGTAACTAATAACTTTTGATAAATACATTAATTGTCAGAATGTTTACAGGATAGAGGTACTTACGAACCTAAGATAATTAAATTTAACTAACCTTTTTTGTGATGTTATTGAGTATCTAGAACTCTTTTTCAAATCTATATCTATATTCTATATCTATACGTCTATACATTTATATAATAAAGCTGAAGAGGGTCGAAAGTCTGTACATGGAAGATAATCGAAAAAAAGTTGGCTGGGGATACTTAGAATCGATAACAGAAGACGTTCCAACAATTTTAGAATTTTTGTCTGTTTATCTGTTTGTCTGTTTATTTGACCGCGCATCACGTGAAAACGGCTGAACGGATTTTGATGAAATTTTGTATAAAGATAGTTTGAGTCCCGGAAAGGATAATATATAGTTTGAATCCCGAAAATCAACCCTGGTGGGGGTGAAAATGGGGTTGAAAGTTTGTATGGAGAATTTTTAGCCGCTGAAACGATTTAGATAGAAATCAGTATAGAGATAATTTGAGAAACGTCATAGGATAGTTTTCAAACCCTTGTGGGGGTGAAAAGGGGGTTGGAAGTTGGTATGAGGATTTTTTTACCGCTGAACTGATTTAGATGAAAATTGGTAAAGAGATAGTATGGTCATCTTCAAAAAAGCCCCCCCCCCCCCCCAACTTACTTTCGAACCGTACGCCCAAAAAAATAAAAAAAAAATATGGAAGTGAAGCCTGAAAGGTACTTTCAATAAAAACTATCTTCTATATCTTCTTCTATACATATAATAAAGCTGAAGAGGGTCGAAAGTCTGTACATGGAAGATAATCGAAAAAAAATTGGCTGGGGATACTTAGAATCGATAACAGAAGACGTTCCAACAATTTTTTGAATTTTTGTCTGTTTATCTGTTTGTCTGTTTATTTGACCGCGCATCACGTGAAAACGGCTGAACGGATTTTGATCAAATTTTGTATAGAGATAGTCTGAGTCCCGAGAAAGGATAATATATAGTTTTAATCCCGAAAATCAACCCTGGTGGGGGTGAAAATGGGGTTGAAAGTTTGTATGGAGAATTTTTAGCCGCTGAAACGATTTAGATAGAAATGAGTATAGAGATAATTTGAGAAACGTCATAGGATAGTTTTCAAACCTTTGTGGGGGTGAAAAGGGGGTTGGAAGTTGGTATGAGGATTTTTTTACCGCTGAACTGATTTAGAAGAAAATTGGTAAAGAGATAGTATGGGTCTCGAGAAAAGACAAAGGATAGTTTCATCTTCAAAAAGCCCCCCCCCCCCCCCCCCCCAACTTACTTTAGAACCGTACGCCCAAAAAATTTAAAAAAATTATGGAAGTGAAGCCTGAAAGGTACTTTCAATAAAAACTATCTTCTATATCTATACATATAATAAAGCTGAAGAGGGTCGAAAGTCTGTTCATGGAATATATTTAAAAAAAAGTTGGCTGGGGATATTTAGAATCGAGAACAGAACACGTTCCAATAATTTTCAGAATTTTTGTCTGTTTTTCTGTTTAATTGACCGCGCATCACGTGAAAACGGCTGAACGGATTTTGATGAAATTTTGTGTAGAGATAGTTTGAGTCCCGGGAAAGGACAAAGAATAGTTTTCATCCCGAAAATCAACCCTGGAGGGGTGAAAAGGGGGTTGAAAGTTTGTATGGAGAATTTTTTATAGAAATTAGTATGGAGATAATTTGAGTCCCGAGAAACGACAAAATAGTTTTCATCCGGAAAATAAACCCTTGTGGGGGTGAAAAGGGCGTTGGAAGTTGGTATGAGGATTTTTTTACCGCTGAACTGATAAAGATGAAATTTGGTATAGTATGGGTCTCAAGAAAGGACAAAGGATAGTTTTCACCCCGAAAATCAACCCTAAAGGGGTGAAAAGGGAGTTGGAAATTTGTATAGGGAATCATTAACCGCAGAATCGATTTAGATAAAATTTGGTGTGGAGATAATTTGAGCTCTGGAAAAGGAAATAAAATAGTTTTATCTCGGAAATTATCCCTTAAGCGGATGCAAAAGGGGTGGAAGTTTACATGGGGAAGAAACAACCAATAACCGCTGTTAAGAAATATTTGAAAATGTCATGAATATCAAAGGGTTATTGCAGGTTCGAGGACTATATATGACGGACAAAGATGCATGGCCCAAACCAAAAAACTACTAGAAAATCATCTAACATTTATAGGACACCGTTTAGGTAGGAAAACATATCAAACGTTTTCTGAAGCAGAGGATTTATTTTTCTTTATAATTAAACAATAGGTACATTATCTGTCTCTCAAGCTGTTTTGATATGTCTTCTTGAAGAACTACGCATTATTTTGTATCTTTAAGATCTAATAATGTATAACTGTTTTGAAAAAAATAAGTCCCGTCGAGTTTCTTTTCGGTCGTAATACTTCTTGGGCCAGAGGTGTAGGGTTAGAACCGTTGGTAGTTTTGGAACGAAGTTCCTTATCGGACGGTTCGCGGATGGGGGGCTAGGCGAAAAAAAGTCACGTGACCGTCACGTAAAAGCGTCACGTCACGAAAACGCGACACCCATACGATTGAGAAACATGTAAAATGGAATGAAATAAAAAAATATATAAAATAGAATAAAGTGAAGTGAAGGGAAGTGTAGTGAAAAGTGAAAGTGAGAAGTAACAAAGTGATAAAAGTGAAAACAGTCGAGAACCTAAAAGTAAAAAAATTCAAAAATGGCAAAATTTCTAAATTTCAAAAATTTCATAAACTTTCAAAATTTCAAAAATTAAAAAGAAAAATAAAACCACAAAATTTACGAAAAAGTCAAAAATTAAAGAATATAACTTCGTTCCAACCGAGTGTTCCACGACACTCGCGTATTTTATTTTTCTCTGACGTTCATTAGTGCATTGTAATGTGCTTACATTGAAGAATAAATATCTTGATCTACACCAATATCATAAATCCTCTATTTTGCGTTCGGAACCGTGTGTAATTACCACCATTATTGCAACCAGTAACGTAACATCAGTATATTATCTGTGACAGTGTGGTAAAAACGTATGAAAATTCATTACCTACGGTAACGTAATGAAAATCCCCCCCCCCCCCCGACCGCCCCCCCCGACCTCCGGCGCAATAAGGTTGGTCATGGCGGAGTAATGGCGGTCATTCTAATGATTTCAATGGATTATTAATATGTGTGTAGGTAAAGCAGTGTATGATTCTGTACATAATTAGGCCTTAATACGTAACAGTTACATAAACTACTATTTATCTCTTTTTAGGGTTCCGTAGTCAACTAGGAACCCTTATAGTTTCGCCATGTCCGTCCGTCTGTCCGCTGTCTAGCTCAGTTACCGTTCGCACTAGAAAGCTGAAATTTGGTGAGGCCTGATAAGAACTTTCAATAAAAACTATATTGAATAAAATCGGTTCAGCCGTTTTTGAATTATCAGTCAAAAACGCATAGTGAAAGAAAGTGCCGGATAGTAAAATGACGTCAGCGCCACCTTATATCCCTTAATAAACGACCTTTTGAACGGATGTTTTGTAACAGGGCGGCATCTACGAAACTCTACACTGAGTATCGCCCGACATGCTCTTGGCCGGTTTTTTTTGCATTGTTATCCCGGAAATCACCCCTTTAGGATTACTAATTCCAATTCAAGAAAATCCCCAGCCAGGTTATACGTAGCCTATAATTCAACGTCTAAAAGGGGGGTAGCCACTACACTCGATTGAGTTAAATTTGCCGTGGACATGAACGTATAAATACAGAAGTGGTCCTGTATCGTCCGATATACACCTACTACTCTATGTCGTTTAAATCATGATAAAAAAAATTATATGGTAAAAAAAGTATTTATTTTTGAGTGTAGTTTCATTTAGTGGTAATTGTAAAATATTTTATTAGGACTACTGTCCTCTAGCGTATCCATCTGTCTACTTTACTTCAAGTTCCGCCTCCAGGGTAGCGGGAGAGAAATTAGGGGTGAATTAGCCGCTTACTGACACAGACCGAATTCCACGCGGGCGGAGCCGCGGGCACAGCTAGTCATTTCATAAAATTAAAGACTTCACATTTATTGTGCAATAAATTATAGTATTTTTTTCTTACTCACTTTTCACTAGATTTTTATGATGTCATTTTACTAGTATGTATCACAATTTTGAAATATATCCAGAGGTTAAATTAACGCTAAAGTTGTCTTCTTATTCATTGAAAATACCTATAATTTGTTTAAATTAATAAAACACGACGAGAAAAATCTAACAAATAAAGTAAATAAACAATGATTTGAGGTTAACTTATAAATGGCGCGCAATTTTCTTTTTTGGATGTGCGTGCAGCTTGAGGCAAAGGCGCGGACGTATAATGCCAAACAGCCAATATTAAAACAGACAATTCGTGTTTAAAACGTAATTTATTGTGTATTACGAGTAATATAATAAGTTGAAATGATTCTTATTCACAATCAGGATTGTATAATTTGTATTCTATCGTAAATGTGTATATTTTTACTTGTTTACTTTTTTTACTTTTTTAGAATGTAAACTCATAAAAAGTAAAGGTAATACCCGACTAAATTACAACGATTCGTCTGCGTACGTACAACTTGGTACTAGAGTACAAACGTCACTTGATCGGATTATTAAATTATTCCACTAGTTGGATAATTATTGTGAAATGCACGCGTGTTTAATATCTAGGATTATGAGCATAAAAGCGGTGGAATAAGAACCTCGTTACGAGCAGGTGTGTTGAAAATATAATAAATAATCGAAAGTACTTAAAACTACGGATAAAAAAAATTGGCCCAGGTCGCTGTCAACGGATAGGGTGCCCAGTAGCAGATTTTGTCAGCGGATAAGTTGGTATAAACCTGATAAAATGACAGTTGCCGCCATTGTTTGTCATTTTATCATGTTTATATCAACTTATCCGCTGATAAAATCTGCCATCATAGGCCTGCAGAAATGCCTTGTTCTGATTAGTCTTAAACTCAACCCCTTGAAATGTTAATCATTTTGTATGAAGAACAAATTTGTCCCATTGACAGAGATCACACTTTAGCTGGATCGCTGTGACCAATAATCGTAGTTGTTCGCGAATGCGTGGCTAGCAGATTTCATTTGTTGCCGTCGAGGCTGGATATTAGGAGTCCTATACGATTGAATACCTAATATTGATTAATTAAATGCGTCTAATCTAAATATATAAAAGACGAAACTGACTGACTGACTGACTGACTGACTGACATATCAACGCACAGCCCAAACCGCTGGTTCTAGAGATTCCAAATTTGGCACGTAGGTTCCTTATAAGGTCTAGGGGTGTACTAAGAAAGGATTTTTCAAAATTCACCCCCTAAGGGGGTAAAATGGGGGTCCAAAGTTTGTATGGCGAATCAAGATTTGTTAGATTATTTTATTCGAAACTTCACAGGAGTATTCCTAACGACAAATGAGTACCTAAACACGTATTTCAGGTTTTTTGAAAATTCAACCCCTAAAAGGGGCAAATGTGGTCACAAAGTATGAAAATCAACATGGGTATCGTATCCTTTTTGAGTACTTATAGTACGCGGGCGAAGCCGCGGGAAAAGGCTAGTAACAAAATAAAAGCTTAACTATGGGAGCTCAGAACATATTATAACTTCTGTTTCCATTTTTTTAATTGGTGCTTATAAAAAAATAACGATTGAATAAGCAAGTTTCTAAAAAAAACGGGAGTAGTAACTTGGTGACCTAGTTTTTTTATTCAATCCAACAAGGGAAAAAACCGGCCAAGAGCGTGTCGGGCCACGCTCAGTGTAGGGTTCCGTAGTTTTCCGTCCGTCACAGTAAGTGTCCCCACTTAAGAGTTAATAACACCGCCATGTAGGATATGATTTGAGAGTTCCACGTACAGCGACAGCTATCGGCAAATTAAGTAAACTATTGCGCGCGAGCTTAAAGTATGGAAGATGATTTTTATGGGATAATTCTTTATTGCGTGAACCGATTTTCACCGTTTTTACTTTATTTGAAAGCACGTCATTTCATTGTAATTTTGTAGAAATTACAGGTACAATAAACACCTGCTTATATGGTTAAATTACAAACTTAGTTCAGAAATTATTTTGTAATTTTTTTTCAAAAACTATTCATCCTATCAAGTTCAAAATAATTTTCCTAGAAAGATTTTATAAAGTTCTACTTTCGAAATTTTTTTCATATTTTTAAAACTTATGGTTCAAAAGTTAGAGGGGGGGGGACGCATATTTTTTTACTTCTGGAGCGATTATTTCCAAAAGTATTTACATTATCGAAAAATGATTTTAGTAAACCCCTATTCATTTTTAAATACCTATCCAACAATATATCACACGTTAGGGTTGAAATGAAAAAAAAAATCACTCCCCACTTTACGTATAGGGGAGGTACCCTAATAAAAAAAATGTTTCCACTTTTTATTTTACCACTTTGTCGGCGTGATTGATATACATATTAGTACCAAATTTCAGCTTTCTAATGCTAACGGTCACTGAGATTATCCGCGGACGGACGGACGGACGGACGGACGGGCAGACATGGCGAAACTATAAGGGTTCCTAGTTGACTACGGAACCCTAAAAAGCGTAGGTGATTTGGGACCATCAACATTTTTCTTGGAATGTGTCATTTACGCCCGCCAAGTTTCAGCACGCGAATACACTGAAAAATTAACATACTACGGTAGGTAGGGAATCTATACTACTATTCAACATTGCGCTCACTGCTAGTTTACATCAACTACACTTCTACACTACACCCAAAGACAATCAAAACAAGTGTTTTCATTGCCCGTAGTATATTTACAACGAACACTGTGTAAAGTCAAATCGATAATTTGCAGAAGGCGCAGTAGAAATAAACGCAATCATAGTTAGTCCCTGAATCAAATTGTAACAAGGATAAGTAGTTTTAGATGAGACTCGATAGTAGAGGTATTATATTGTTTGATCAAAATTAACTTAGACGTATCTACACTACTCTCACATACACGTATACCGTGTGTGGGTGGCCTATAACACGAGCAAAAAATTGAATCGTAGGTTCTTTTCCTCAAACTAGACAACGTTTGTTCAGCGACTTAAAAAAATAACTTGTGGTTTGATTTTTAGTAGACTTTAAATTTTATTCGAATACGCAATGCATTGCAAAATTGATAAAGATTATGTTATGTATCTAGGGTGACAACTGACAAGACTGACAAGCAATGTCAATAGGACGGATTTTAACGTCCGGTCAACCAATTTGATTCCTAGGCCACTGTAGAACCTTGTCGTAATGACAGTTGCCCGTGGATACGTATAAACGTAACCTATTCGCTACTAAACTAGCTATTGTGACAAGGTTCTAGAGTGGCCTAGGAACCTAAAGACTCCATTTTTTTTAAGTTGTTAAACAAAAGTTTTATAGTTTGAGGAGTAAAATCTACGTTTTAATTTTTGTGCTCGGGTTACAGGCCACATACTGTAGATATCTATGTAATTCATACACTCAAACTAAATTATATTTAACTTGGTTGGAAAAAACAATGATTCTCTAGTTCTAGTTTTACCTGTTTCTTTCAGGAACGATGTGTCTGCATTTCACGGGTAAACCGATTATTATATCGTGGAACTGCCTTTGGCTAACATTTGCCTAATCCAAATATTGTTTCCTAATATTCTGCATGTTTGGCCAGAAGATTGGTTTGGCACTTTACCAAATTATTATGTCATGTACCTACCTAGTACTATGAGGGTACTAGATCGTTTGAATTGGTAGTGATATGTCAAGGAATGTACGGGAAGTGATCCTCTTATTCTGGCTTTAACTAAAAATTTCAGAAAACCTCAGCATGGGGCGAGGCAAGGAGCCAGAGCTCCCTACAAGTGACCCCATAGAGGCCAAGAAACATCGAGATGAGTCCACCGGACACCTCAAGAATGGACAATATACGAGGGCGCTCACGTCATTGAATAAAGTAAGCGATACATAAATTTACTATGGGTATATGAGTATATTTACATAGTTACGTATATGAGTATATTTACATGTGGTACGTATCATGGAAGTAAGTAGCTAATGTTACCCATTGGAGGTCAAGAAACACCATAACGAGTCCACAAACGAGACGCCTCAAAAACAGACTCTTAAGTACACGATTTTCTTTATACCAAAAGGCGGCGGCAAACAAGCATAAGGCCCACCTTATGGCAAGCAGTTACCGTAGCCTATGGGCACCAGTACATAGATGCTCTCGAATACGCTTTACGATCAAAGTGGAAGTGGGCCGGTCATGTCGCAAGAATGCATGAAGAAAAATGGACAAAGATTGTCACACTATGGACTGGACCGAAAGGAAAGAGAAAGAAAGGCAGACCAAGCGCTCGTTGGGTGGACGACATCGCAAAACTACTTAAAAACTGGCCGGAAGTAGCACAAGACAGAAACAAATGGCATGATTTGGAGGAGGCATTTACCCGAGAGGGGTCCAAACCTACTTAGTTAATATTAGATTGTACACCGAGGGGATAAAGCAGTGTTTTATGTCACGGGCGCGATATATTGAATCCCGAACGGAACGAAGGACTCCAGACTTTACTCCCGAGCGCAGCGAGGGGGTTATGAGTTAATTCCCGAGCGAAGCGAGGGAATTAAGACTGAGTACTGAGTGCAGTGAGGGGTTTAAGCGCGCCCGTGACAAAAACAGCTTTATCCCCGAGGAGTATACTCTACTTTTCTCACCTCTTGTGAGACAATAAAATAGTTAAGGCTACTACTAGAAACGGATTTTTATTAGGGTCCCGTAGCCAAATGGCAAAAAACGGAACCCTTATGTATTTGTCATGTCTGTCTGTCTGTCTGTCTGTCCGTCCGTATGTCACAGCCAGTTTACTTGGAAACTATACGACGTATCTGAATAAAATTTACACATAAGGTGTATTTTGTATGCCGCTACTTAGTTATGTAGTAAAATTTGAAAAAACAAAAATTTTAGGGGGGGGGGGCTCCATACATGAAACTAAATAAAAAATGAAAAAAAATTAACCAAATATCAACATGTGATACATCAATCGATAGGTCTTTAAAAATAACATTGAGATTTCTTTGACCATTTTTTGATTAAGTGAATATTTTCTGAAATTATCGCTTCGACGACAGAAAAATTGTGTCCCCCCCCCTGTAACTTTTGAACCGTAAGTCCAAAAAATATGAAGAAATTTGAGGAGATGCGCCTTATCATACTTTCTACGAAAATTGTTTTGAACATTATCGGTTCAGCCATTTTTGAGTTATCTCCAAGAAACTTCCTCCATAGGCATCAGATACGACCTTTTGGTATTAGTTTGGTTCTTATTCCATTGAATGTACGGAATGCTCCTATGCGTGGTCCGACACGCACTTGGCCGGTTTTTTAAAGTAAATCAAAAGTATAAATTGATTCTTAATACATTAGTCAATTTTATTCGAATTTTATCTTCTATTTTTATAGAACCTGCAGTTTTACTCCGTATACTGCAGCTCATATGACACTCGCGGCATTTGTTTTTGGTATTTAAAATTGAGGTGGCCAGCGCGAGTTTCAAATCAGTTCGACGACGCGGCGGCGCGGGCCCGTGCACTGTGCGGACTTTCGAAATTAGACTTTAAGCACATAACAATAAGAACTATGGGAAGTGAAATCACATTATTAACCAGCGGGTTATAATGAGATTTAGTACAACATTATAACACGGCTAAAGCCAAGGGCTATAATGATTTGCTTTCGGTCAGGTTTGCATGATATATAATTTAGCATTGTCGAGCAGGTGGTGTGAAAATTTATTTTCTTATATATATATATATATTTTTTACATGTTAACCTAATCTTAAGTTGGTTTTTGGAATAAACAGGCTTTTATTTATTATTTATTTATTATGGGCACCAGTAACTCCAGAGGTGTCACATGCGCATTGCCGACACTTTTATATAAAGATACCATCCCGCGGTGACAATGTAAATGAATGCGTATTTAATTTACACGTGGCTATTTGACTTTCTATCTAAACATTAACAGGATAATACCGCTGCGAAAACGGTATGAAAACGGTCACTTCTTATAGAAACATACATAGCGCAAATTGGAAACAGGAGTCCATTGCAGGCGCTGATACAGGGGGGGGCAACAGGGGCAATTGCCCCCCCCCCCCCTGAAACGCAAACCTCGTATACTACGGGGCCCATAGGTGCGTGTGAAGGAAAGTGCCCCCCCTAAACAAAATTCTGGAAAGTGCCCCCCCCTGAACGAAATCTTGGATCCGCGCCTGGTCCATTGCAAATTAAAAACGAACTGTGAAGGACTCCGGAAAATAAATAGTAAAGACTTGGTCAATATGATTGAGTTGGTCATCATGAGAGGTTCAGCGGTGGTCTAAAAACTGATAACGAAGGTACTAAAAATAACTCGTAATTTGTAGCTCTTTGGTGTCCTATTTCCATAAGCCCATAACCCTGCTTATGTTGATATTAATGACAGAGATAAAAATGAAAAGGCTTTTATTAATGTGATTTTTATTTCATAATAAAACTTATGTTTGAATAGCATTTTTACTGCGTTGTTTACGTCCGTTTGCGAACGTTATACCTCCTTCATATCAAATTTACGTTGATTTTATAATCATTTTTATGCTTCCCCATATGTCTCTCAAGCCCCATTAAAAGTATTACCTGCTCGAAAAGCAGCATAACGTCGCTGAAACCTTAGACCGCCATACGTGCTCGCTTCGGGCTCTCGTGAGGCCCACTAGCGAGCGAAGTGGGTGCGAAAACACATTCAGTAGCTATGGTAACGACAGCTCAGGCGTCAATACCGCCGTCTCTTCACACACTCCGCGTTACGTAAATATGGACAACGACGATAACGCAAAGGCCTTGGCCAGGTCCATCCTCGGACCAGCAAAAGACGCTGACTTCCTCGCTAGTTTTGTCCGAGTCGGCATTGCAGATGAAGAAGAAGAAGACACTACTCCAAAAGCATCAATTAGTAAAAGAGCGCCCCAGTCCGCTAGCCATGAAATCGTCGAGGAAGAAAAGCATTCCGCAAAGGAAAGGAAACTTTCCCCAAAACCGAGAAAAAAGAGCGCTAAACGCAAGCAGAAGCGTGAGAGACGACTGCGAGAGGAAGAGCTGTATACTGACAAAGACCGAGCTGCTGCCGTCGTCATGGGCTCCAAGGATATCAAGCAGTCGCTGAGCATGAAAGACAAAGCGGAGAGAAGCAGCGCATTGCAACTGCCGGAGGAGGCCGATGCCGGGACTTTGCTGGCCCTAGCCAGAGCGGAGATGACTAGGGAGAGATTTAGGACTGCTGTCACGTTTGTTAACAAGGTATACCGACAATCAGGGTATTCACATTTAAATGGTATTGGGTATTGCCTGCTATTCGAGTACTTACTTACTTTGCATTACTACACCATAGATTTTTTCTCCCACAGGCAATAGAACTAGCTCCAGAAGACAAAGCAGCATACGTGGCCCGCAGCAAATGCCATCTCCTTCTGGGCGAGCCACGTGCCGCGCTAGCCGATGCCGAGACAGCGCTGTCCCTGGACCCGAAACACGGGAAGGCGCTTCTGCAAAAGGCTGAGGCGCTATATTACTGTGGAGAATTCGAAATGAGCCTGGTTCATTACCACAGGGGCCTACGCGCGAGGCCTGATTTAAACGAGTTTAGACTAGGAGTCCAGAAGGCACAGGTAAGTCACAAGAATAAATAAGGCATCATTCAGTCTCATAGTTATAAATGCACAAAGGGACCTTGCACTTGAAACACGGGAAGACGCTGCTGCACATGGCTGAGGCTGAGGCGCTATACTAAGTCCTGCGGAGAATTCGAAATGAGCCCCGTTCATTATCACAGGGCCTGATTATACGGCCAGAGCCTACGCGCGAGACCTGATTTAAACGAGTTTAGGTTGGGAGTCCAAAAGGTACATAGGTAGACACATGACATGACACATACCGACTAAGTAAAATCTTAGGTACTTTAAATTTAACATATTTACCTACGGCGTCTGAAAACGCTTTCGTTTGGTTTCCTAACCTTATTTGCGAGAAGAGCCACATTTTTAGGATTCAGCAACCGGCAGTAGAAAACATTCATCATAAACGTTCAACCTATCGGATTTTATAAACTTGTTGTTCAGCTGCTATTTCAACTCTGTCTAGCCAAAAACCGTCTTCAAATTCAAAGTCTAACTCTTCAACAGACCTACCTACTCCATACAAGACTGGTAACAATAAATAAATCAATCCTAAACCCATAACACAATTAAACATGACAATCCATTTCAGGAGGCCATAGAAAACACAATAGGCGCCGTCAAACCAGTGAAAAAACCAACCAAGCGGACTCGCTCTAAGTCCGCCCGCCCGGTCCTCGGACAGCTCATGTCCGACAAGCTATACCTAGAGAACCTGCTGAAGAACCCGGACCTGGCCATCGCAGACAGGAAGAACGACGTGGTGACGCAGCAGGCCGAGGAGGCGCTGCGTTTCCTCGCCAACAGGGAGGAGTTCTGGAGACAGCAGCAGACGTTGTAAATTTTGAGGCTAATTAATACCTTCAAACAACGCTGCTTAAAAGTATTATTTAACAGGAACTTAGTTTAAGCGAAAAATTAAATTGATTAATATTCATTGTACTTTCCAGAGCGTTGTTGTGTGTGTGATTCTGAAGTTAAATCTTAATTATGTATTTATTATTCTGAATTTTTCATCTGTAATTATAAAAAAACAATTCCTACACACTACAATATTAAAACCGTAATTGAATCATATTACACAATAAGTGCGCAGTTTTTCATTTTGTTATTGTACGACTCGGTCTTATATATTCAGATGTGGACGGCAAACTGAACCCCGACGGGAACCTATAGCATACTAGCCAATGCAGAGGCATAATCTTATAAGGAGGCATATTTAATACAGTTTTTAAATACATTAAATTTTAAGGCATTTACAATACAAAAACTACGCGAAAAAAACATTTGCGTCGTGGTGTATATGTATTCTCCATAGTAAGTATCGAAAATCAATGTGAAACGTGAACATCCGTAGCGTATTGACCTTAATTAAAATTTATGTATTGTTTATTATTAAGTAGTCACTTTTGCTCAGAATACCTTTTACAAAATGCAGAAATGAAAAAAAAAAGAATTAAAAAACACGTATTTCCTTATACTAACTTAAGTGTTACTCGTTATAATTGGAACAAATGTGTTTTTTAATTCTTTTTTTTTCATTTCTGCATTTTGTAAAAGGTATTCTGAGCAAAAGTGACTAAATAATAAACAATACATAAAGGAGATCGTCAATTTTTGTTAGGTGATCTGGCCCAGATTATTTAGGACCGTTTAGGAATGGTTCCCTCTTTTAAAGAATCGCCATAATTTCTAGATCAGGATGGTGGTAAAAATATTGCGAAATCTAATGGGAAAATTGACAAATCATGCATTTAAAACTTGAATCTGACAAAGACAATATTTGAAAGCGTGCTTGCCTATGATTTATATATTAATGTAAAAAAAGTACCGATTATTTAAAGATACCTAATGTACAAAAGCAGACTAGAAAACAAAACGGGAATCATGATGAAATAATAAAAAGTCATATTTTGATCGTATTTATAGTTCCTGTATTTCGGTAAACAAAGACTGCTGTCAAACCATCGTCGATACTATTAACTGAACATTCCTAACACCTATTGCGAAGGGATAAGGTTTACCACCGTTAAGTGCGATAGCACTAGTATCTGACATTACAAAATTGAAAAAAAGATGCGTTTCGTTATCGAAGGAGCATGATATTATGCCATTATGAAACCCACTTTTAATATTCAAACTCCAATCAAAAATTCAAAAACACGCATTTTCAATCTTTAGGCGTTTTAATACAGTCGATTTCTAATTTAAACTTCCGTATTCGTAGGCTTAGATACTATTTTAATATAACAATGATCTAACTTACCGAACAGTATCAAAACGCAGATTATGTAACGGTATACATTGACAGTGTCAAACGAAAAAACAATCCCGTTTCAGGCCAGGGTGAAGTTAAACTTTATGTCAATGCCATAAGGACGTTAACAACTTGTCTTGCTGTATTTTAATCGCGGAAAAAACAACATAATGTTTATTTATGTAGTATTTCTAACTCCCGTTTAATTTTTTTGCAATATTTTGTCCACTTTAGTAATAAAATGAGTATTTATTTTACATTGCAGTACAAACTGTATACGTTTTATATCAGGTGGCCCAGAATTGACGATCTCCTTTTAAGGTCAATACGCTACGGACGTTCACGTTTCACATTGATTTTCGATACTTACTATGGAGAATACATATATGTGACGTTATCATGGTTAGGGTACCACTTTGTCGCTTATGGATTCCGAGATATCACTGATTTTGTTAATCAACTCGAAAATAGTGAAAACTGGTTTTGATTAAAAATAGCTTCTACACACTTAAAATAATACGGTGTATTGATAAAAAGTTAAACGTTTCAACTAAAAGTAGGAAAATAACAGTCAAAGTTTACCGACTAGGGTACCACATTGTCGCTCATAAGCTTGAAGTAATATCGGGCCATTGGAAAATGGAGTAACACGTGTTGTCTAAATCTCAGTTTACTCCCATCCATTTGCTTGACAGTTCGTAACTCAGCTGCCCGTTACGTTCACTTAGCTTTATATTATGTTACCCTTTTAACAATAGTGGTCAATGAGCAATCATTATTAAGACAAAGCAAAACTCTCTATTTTAATCTGGCCTAAATCAATCAACTAGATACAAAATATATTAATCGAAATTCATATTATGTTAGTTTATTCAATTGGATTGTTAAAAATAAATAAATAGATCACGTAGGATAATAAAATTATTTACAACTAGCTTTTGCCCGCGGCTTCGCTCGCGTTAAATTCGGGGTAACACGGTTCCCCTTTCCTGATTGCCCCCCGGAATGCTCCATACAAACTTCCACCCCCCATTTTAGGGAAGTGGGGGGTTAGAAAGAGACAAAAAGTAGCCTATGTCACTCTCCATCCCTTCAAATATCTCCACTTAAAAAATCACGTCAATTCGTCGCCCCGTTTTGCCGTGAAAGACGGACAAACAAACAAACACACACATACACTTTCCCATTTATAATATTAGTATGGATTTTAAAGTACGTCCAGACCGCCTTAATACGCCACGAATACGCTGCTCGTACGCTGCGCACGCGTTGCTCTAGCCGGAGAGCTAGCAACGGAAATAGGTTTGCTATTATATATAAAGAAATGAAAATTTCTCTAGTTAGTGTGCCATACTATCAATTTTAATAATCCGGGTGCCTGGCAGATGCTTTGAATACTGATTAATTACATAACAAAAACTTAAATATAAATAAGGGGAGGGATATAAGATATAAGTTAGTGACAAATCAAAACTTTTTAACAGAAAATATAGTTGACTTATATTTAACAAGCTTCTGAGGGACAACCGTATAGATAATCAGTTAATACTCGTACAAAGTCACCAATCTCTCAATCAGACGTAAGAATTTAAATGACTTGGCGTTAGCACTTACGTACCCCTAGGTGCGAGGTTGAGTAGAGTAAATAATTTTCATAATGATGTTAAATGCGAATTATTACTTTTCTAAGTAATAATTTTATTATAATAAGTCTTAAAAATAAGTTTGATCTCATAAGTCATAAGGCGACAATGTGGGTACCCTAAGGAATGTTAAACTAACAAACTTGATCTAAATTAGTAAAGCTGACGAAAACACTGTTATTTTTTATACAATAAATTATGTTATTGATTTATAATAATATTTGTATTAGATATATGCACTTATAGTGCGGACACTATGTTAAATAATGGAAGTAGAATTCTTATTTCTCTAAACTTATGAATAGCGACAATGTGGTACCCTAGGTCCCTTTACATACAAAAAATCATGTTAAAAGTCTAAACTTTGAAGTCACTTTTTTGATAGAAAACTACATTACTTTTGTATTTAATTACACTTGATCGTTAGTTTTGTTCCTAAATTAACGTAAACTATGAGAAATAAAAATTATAATGTTGATTTTGTATATTTTTTATGTAAGTGTTGATTTTTTTTGTTTTATTATTTTTAAAAAATGCCTTGAGATATGGTTGTTTCATTGTTTTTATTATAAACCTTATGTACATCATATTCAGAAATCAATATAAGCCACCTGAAAATCTGTCGATTTGGAGTTATATAAAATACCTTATTTTTGATTCTTGACTCTACACCCTACGTGCATTATTATTGTATTATTTCTATAAAATGCAAAATGTTAGAGACAACATATGATTTGTCGAGTAATATAATGTATGTCGAACATTTTAAAACCGCTATCTCCATAACTTCAACCTATAACTAGGTTTTTTAGGCTTTCAAACTTTAAACTCCAATATCTCAAAACAGTAAAAAGGTATGTTGAAACTTCAAAAAATTATTAAAAATAAAAATACTGAACATAGCGATCTCGTTCTTTTTGCATATAAAGGAGAATGTTTTGAACTATAAGGACGCACCAATAACTCAATACCGACAATATATTACCTTTACCATGATTAAAACAGCGTTTTGAACAAATCTCTAAGGGATATGATCAAATCACGCAGGATGTTAAAATGGAGAATGCATATCATCATTTCCCTAGAAAAATTCAGTCATTTCACCAAATCACTGACTCTGTTTAGTGGAAAGACAAAATCGGCCAATAAACGCGACACGCTTTTTCATTTCACTAGATTTGTTTAGGAATTTGATAAAGTCCCTAACCACGACAGTAAATTGATGAAACGAACTTAATAAGTCAAATAGTTTTAACATTTCGCTAAACAAATTTAGTGAAATGATAAAATCTCAACTGGAAGATGGTATGTGGTGATTTGATTAAATCTCTGAAGTGGTTTAGTGAAATGATGAAAGCAAGTACCGAATACAACATTTTACTGTACAGTTAAGTTAAGCGATTTGATCAAATCTCTGACTAGATAAAGTGAAACAGATATTAAAACAAAGATTCGAACAAATCTCTAAGGGAAATGATCAAATCACGCAGGATGTTAATGGAGAATCTATATCATCATTTCCCTAGAAAAATTCAGTCATTTCACCAAATGCTGAGAGGGAAAATGCGGCAATATTTTTAAAGATATCGGCTGAAAAAATTAAAGAGACTTCTTTGCAACTCTCTCTCTGACCTAACGTACCGGGGATTGTTTTAATTATTAAGAATAATCTATAACGAATCGGTACATCTGTCGGCATCATAAAAGACGGCTACCTAGAAACGCACTAACCACAACTTCATTTACTGCAGCAGTTCCCTCTACGAAGTACAGTCTACGTGAAATTGTAGCTATGTTTCTATATTAGGAGGTCAGGGGTTTAAGAAATGTTCCTGTGAAAAGTCCATAGTACAATGCAAAACAAATAGATGTGCCTGTAAAAAAAACTATGTCACGTGTAACTCATTAAAATTACATTTACGCACTTGTAGCTTTGTTTTTAATTACCGTCAAAACTGGCAACTTCACCATAGTCTATTGTAGTAACTTCCATTTTTTCAGCCGATATTTTCAAAAAAATTGCTGCATTTTCCCTCTCTAATATTGATTTATTTTTGGTATAATTGGCATTTAACTACTGAGCCCATAACCTTCCTCTCCAACAGTACTTCCACATATTTCATGCACTGGATTTTCACAAATATCGCACCGGCCGATTTTGTCTTTCCACCGAACAGAGTCAGGGATTTTGTGAAATGACTACATTTTTCTAGGGAAATGATGATATGGATTCTCCATTTTAACATCCTGCGTGTTTTGATCCTCCAGAGATTAGAGATATCCCTTAGAGATTTGTTCAAATCTCTGTTTCACTTAATCTAGTCAGAGATTTGATCAAATCGCTTAACTGTAGAGGAAAATGTTGTATTCGGTACTTGATTTCGTCATTTTACTAAACTAGTTCAGAGATTTTATCAAATCACCATATACCATCTTCCAGTTGAAACTTTATCATTTCACTAAACTTGTTTAGCGAAATGATAAAACTAGTTGACTATTTGAGTTCCTTTCGTCAATTTACTGTCGTGGTTAGGGATTTTGTCAAATTCCTAAATAAATCTAGTGAAATGAAAAAGCGTGTCGCGTTTATTGGCCGATTGTCTCTTTCCACTAAACAGAGTCAGTGATTTGGTGAAATGACTGAATTTTTCTAGGGAAATGATGATATGGATTCTCCATTTTAACATCCTGCGTGTTTTGATCATATCCCTTAGAGATTTGTTCAAATCTCTGTTTTAATCATTTCCCTGCGACATATACACCACGACGCAAATGATTTATTTCGCGTAGTTTTTGTATTGTAAAGGCCTTAAAATTGTATATATTTAAAAACTGCATTAAATATGTCTCCTTATAACATTTTTTCAATTTAAAAATTTATGATATGTATTACTTATACAACTAGCTTGGAAGAGAGAGAAAGAGAGATTACTTATACAACGTTGTAAAAAATAAAAAATTTTTGAGTGTTTTTCCTCTTCGCAGAACTTTTTTTTAAATACGGATTTTTACTTTTTGAAATAGTAGTTTATGTAACTGTTACGTAATAAGGGTCCTTAAAACATGAGTGTGGTTTTATGAAATGAGCCGCAGGCGAATTTCATAATAAGATCACACGAGTGTTTTAAGGCCTAATTACGTACAGTTGCATACACTGCTTTATCTACACTCATATTATTTATTATAAATGCCGTATTCGTAAACCATAGAATGGCCGCCACAGTACCGCCGTGGCCATCTCGATTGTTTCGGCGCGGCCTACTCGATTGTGCCGGCGGACGCGCGGGCGGGTGTCGCCGGCCGCGGGCGCGTGCAGGTGTACATTATGTTATCAAAACTCAGAGTACATCAATAATTGAGCATGAAACGTTAACATTGCGGTACTGCCACAGATAAGAAACTTATCATAGTGAAATCGTTTGTTGTAATGCTGATCATTGCCTACGGTTTTTGAACGCATTTTAGAGGACTTACAATATGAGTGTAGATAAAATGAATTCTGCATATCTGTTTTATACGGAAATGATAACACCTAGCAGCCTTAAACAGAGAGTAATAACATATTGCACGGGACCCCTGATTTTGACGTTAAGGTTCAAACATTTTACGGAGGTCCAATACTAAAAAATATTTATCGTAGGGCCTCTATCCATGCTCAAAAACTCACAACTTTTTCTCGATGCGCACAATTTTTTTCACTTTTGTACTGAGAGAAAACCCTACTAACTAAAAAACCGGCCAAGAGCGTGTCGGGCCACGCTCAGTGTAGGGTTCCGTAGTTTTCCGTCCGTCACAGTAAGTGTCCCCACTTAAGAGTTAAAATAACACCGCCATGTAGGATATGATATGAGCGTTCCACGTACAGTGACATCTAGCGGCAAATTAAGTAAACTATTGCGCGCGAGCTTAAAATATGGAAGATGATTTTTATGGGATAATTATTTATTTTATTACCGTTTTTACTTTATTTGAAAGCACGTCATTTAATTGTGATTTTGTAGAAATTACAGGTACAATAAACACCTGCTTATACGGTTAAATTACAAACTTAGCTCGGAAACGGTATTGTAATTTTTTTTTCAAGAACTATTCAACCTATCAAGTTCAAAATAATTTTCCTAGAAAGTTTTTATAAAGTTCTACTTTTGAGATTTTTTTCATATTTTTAAAACTTATGGTTCAAAAGTTAGAGGGGGGGGGGCACATTTTTTTTTGCTTCTGGAGCGATTATCTCCGAAAATATTTATATTATCAAAAAGTGATTACCTATAGTAAACCCCTATTCATTTTTAAATACCTATCCAACAATATATCACACGTTAGGATTGAAATGAAAAAATAAATCACTCCCCACTTTACGTATAGGGGAGGTACCCTAATAAAACATTTTTTTTCCACTTTTTATTTTACCACTTTGTCGGCGTGATTGATATACATATTAGTATCAAATTTCAGCTTTCTAGTGCTAACGGTCACTGAGATTATCCGCGGACGGACGGACGGACGGGCAGACATGGCGAAACTATAAGGGTTCCTAGTTGACTACGGAACCCTAAAAAAGTAAAGTGTAATAAAAGGCTTTAAGGACTAATGTTGGAGATGTCACTTTGACAGTTGCCTTCCCCATTGAAATGCCTAATACAAAGTAGGACTATTTTACGTACAGTATATCATATCAGCCTAGGTATATTATATATTGACGCTCTTTGCGCATATCGTGCACGCACATGAAGTTTCATATGTATGTACCTAATAATTATCATTTAAAAACATATTTTTTCCAAAGGTACTGGTCTGCAATGATTATGATATAAGTAGGTATGGATAACCTGACTGTATTGTTGTTATCGCAAACGTATGTACAGTCGACTACAAAAATATGTATCCACTTTTGGACCTTAAGTTGACTTATTTATTACAACGCAATAAGGTGAAAAGTGGATGCATTTCTTTATAGTCGACTGTTCCTGTAGGTACGGGCTGTACCTACCCAAGAGCGTCGCCAGCTGATGGTCCAGAGGGGGTTGCTATAAATGGAGGGTGAAGACAATATGAATTGTGGGTAGGGTAATTGTGCTAATTTCCCGTCCAGGTCCAGTTTACCGTCCACTTGATTAAACTGCTGCAAATAAATGGGAAAACTTTTTGAGTTCAACATAGTTTATATATATAGTCTATTCTTTAGTAGAATTTTTTTACTTTAAAGCTTTTATTTTGGGAAGAACTTGAAGATATATAAATAAGTATGGACGGAAAACTGACAAGTGGATAAAAACTGGCACAATCACCCTACAACATTTGGCTACATTTTTAGGGTTCCGTAGCCAGAATGGCAAAAACGGAACCCTTATAGTTTTGGTCATGTCCGTCTGTCTGTCCGTCCGTATGCCAGACATAAGGTGTAGTTTGCATGCCGCTATTTAGTTATGTAGTGAAATTGCAGAAAAAAATATTTTCAGGGGGGAACATACATGTAGGTAACTAAATTTTTAAAAATATTTTTTTACCAAATATCAACATGTTGCACATCAATCGATAGGTCTTTAAAAATAACATTGAGGTTTCTTTGAACATTTTGTTATTAAGTGAATAGTTAGTTAGTTCAGAAATAATCGCTTCGAAAGATGGAAAATAGAATCTCCCCCCCCCCCATGTAACTTTTGAACCGTATGTCCAAAAAATTTGAGAAGATGCGCGTTATCATATACTTTCTACGAAAATTGTTTTGAACTTGAACATTATCGGTTTAGCCAGTTTTGAGTTATTTCCAAAAAACTTCTTCCATCGGCATCAGATACGACCTTTTGGCATTAGTCTGGTTCTTATTCCATTGAAGCTACGGAAACGTGGTCCGACACGCACTTGGCCGGTTTTAGAGGGGCAGCTGGCCCCCCTGCCCCCCCCCCCTGGCGATGCCCTTACCTGTACCTACTACTACTTGCTAATAAGTCAAGATCACTAGATTCGCAAATGAAGACCATCATGGTCTGCTACTAGTTCATTAAAAAGTCGAATTAAAAGAGTAGACACCAAACACCTACAGATTACATAAAGAGATACATGAAAAATTAGCCAAAAAAACTGTATGAAAAATAATACTTCGCCAGGCTCCATTACATTGTAAATCTGCAATGTTCAATGGGTTAACATTGTAACTAATTGAAGTAACGATAGTTTTCACAGTGCACATGAAATATATAATGATAATACCGATGTAACTAAGTATGAGATGATTACCTCGGCACAGGAAACAAGCCTTTTGTTGTCATCATATAAAATATCCGAGCAGCGGGCGCGCCCCACAGTTTGGTTGTGCTTTGTGCTGCTAACATGGTTTACTACATTTTTGCCCTGTTCTTTGTAACATTTCACGTAAGTATAATGTCGAGGTCGATAACTGCAAGATTTAGAAATGCTTAACTTTATTTAGCGATATAGTTATACTCTTTAGAATTTTTGGAAAACTTTGACTACAATCTAAAAAAATTTTACATATCAGGTGATAGCCAGATTAGTCTGATGGTTTTTTTATATGGTTGGATTAGCTATTTATATTTAACTGGAGTAATGATCCGGTCAATTTATGTATTTTGAAAAACAAACTAATAAAGTTTTGAAACTGTTATAGCATCATACCTTTAGGTATCGTGTTTAACGCACACTACCGTCCGCCCCCCTCCCCCTGACGCTACCCCTCTTTTAAGCACGAAATGTGTCGCGGTTGACAGTTTTCTTTATTTTTTGAGAAAAAATGTATAAGACAAAAATTATTCTTATTAAATACAAAATAAAAAGAGTTCTGTGCATTTTTTCGATACGCTTTACTGTATTCACGTAAGAACTAGGCGAACTTGGACTAAACTCAGCTGTTGAACTTGGCGATATGGTAAGACAAGATGCGGAAATTGACTATATCCCTCTCCCCTTATCTCGGAATCTGCTGAATCTAAAATTTTAAAAAAATACAGAATAGTTTTTCACCTAGGTATAGATAACAGGAAAAATAATAATGAGTCTACGGTCAAACGTGAGTCAGACTTACAATAAAAAATATTGTTAAAATTGTTTGATGGAAGTAACCCTTGGAGCGCAATTCTGACTCTCACTTGGGCGGTATTTTTGTAGATAAAATAACAAGCGTTTATTTTACTTATAACTTTATGTTATTTTTTTAGTAGGTATCTATCTATGTAAGTTAATAACGAGTTGATTCATTTGTTCAACGACTGAGTTTTGTCGAACTTTATCTAGCTACGAATACGGTAAGGCCTATCGAAAATATGCATAGAACTTTTTTGTTTAAACAATAAGGATAATTTTTGGCATAGATTTTTTTCTTAGTATTAATATATTTTCTCAAAAAATAAAGAAATTTACTGTCAATCGGGACACATTTCGTCCCCACTTAATGTCAGTCAGGGGGAGGGCGACGGACGGTAGTGTGCTTTAAACACTATTTATATCAAAAGGCATGATGCTATAATAGTTTCATAACTTTATTAACTAGTTTGTTTGTCTACCCCATATATTTAAAAGTAACTTGACCTGATCATAGCACGACCACAAACTAGCTACCACCACCTACCTGAAAATTCAAACAGTTACCTTAGAAAGTAAAAGCATTATTTAGGAAGAGTTAAAAGAATCACGATCGGTTTTTACTTCAGCTCAATGACACGATATTTTCGCGTCACGCAACAAATACACAAATGGTCAAAACTCGTCTAAGCCAGATAAAATCGGCCTGAAACGGTGACCTTAATCGAAGTCAATTGAAGCAATACTTGGATCCAGTATATTAATATCGATATAATACTTGGTATTATAGATGTTCGCAGCAGGAGAAGATGACGTCTCGTCGTGCTTAGAATTGTTCAAACCTGAGGTATGTATGTTTATCCGGTTACCACGCTGATGCGGCGTCACGCACGCCGGAGCGAGGAGTAGTTCCGGATCTAATGTGAAGACACCCTTAGTAAACGCAATTAAAATCTGTTAGTACTGAATCTATAGAATTGTACGAAGCGATGTAGATGTGATGATAAACAGCTGAAAGGTAAAGGTACATATACAGTTTTAAGGGCTATATCACTTGCTTGAAATACCTACATAATCGAACGAGCTTTAGTAACGTTTATCTGATCTTTCTGAAATTTGTTGGGGTTTGTAGAAGCGATCAATACAATTAGAGTTCCTTACTTATTGAATTAGAGAGTTCGTATATTGAGCAGGATCGATCAAGCTATGGAGCTAAAAGGCGCGAAACAATCATCACAAGGGTCATGTTATATTGGTCATATCGTTTGCAAGGAAACGCGAGTTCTCAGTTCGAGGTGGGCTACTATAGTACTTAATATTCCACAATGAAACGCGCTAAAGTGCCTATCTGACTCAATCTTATAAACCCCCGACTGTAAAAGCGAGGTATGATAAGACTTAGGTATAGGTATAAATAGGGTATAATAGGGTCAAACGTGTACGTATCTGTGTTTGTTGCACCGCAACTCCCAAACAGGTCAAATGCGTCTGTCACGATCTCACGATGATTCTGGAGTGCGATTTTTGAATCTCACCAAGTGACTAATTCTCACCGATGTGAGTGATTTACTTTCGGAAATCACTCACATCGGTGAGAATTAGTCACTTGGTGAGATTCAAAAATCGCACTCCTGGTCCTCTTTACAGGTTTTGTCTCTCTAGACTAGATGACAAGGAAGTAGAAACTAAACTTGGTTCCACAAATGAGAGACTTAAATTCTGGCAACCTACAATATTTTTTTCTTTGGCAGAATATAGAACAAAATTGCTGCGAGATTGCGGATTTTCAAGAAAAAGAACACTTCGAGTCCTGCAAAACTGGTGAAGATTGGGAGGTGAGAACCTTAATGTTGAATAACAGTAGTACTTGTACCATCAAATTGAGTAACTTGACAGATTTAAAGAAAACGAATGTACCTAAGTAGTTAAAGGAATGAGCCCCCGACGCTGGGCGCGATTCGACATGCCAAACTGCGAGACGTGGCTCTCACACTTGTCCCGCTAGGTGATAGAGTGGAATCCATCTGTCCACACGTGTCCACACCTAACTGTCAATCTGTCAGTAGGTCTCGCTAGAGCGGTTTGTCTATTGGCTATGGCCACCATTTTAGATGTCACTCTTGACTGATTCCACCCCAAATTTCAACTGTCACAAAAGTGTGATCTCATAGTTGTCTCGCTAGCTACTGTCAGTTATGCCATGTCGAAAAGAGGCCCTGGTTGTCCAAAATGCTAAGATAAGAACTTATCAATACGTAAGTAATTGCCAACTCAGCTTAATTTTTTGTTAGGGCTAAGTTACCCAACAAGTCGCAAGTTACCCCATTTAATGGGACCTACTCAAGATACTCGTATAATGCATAAAGGTTGTCGCACACTAATAGGCTCTACACGGGATACTTAGGCTCAGGCACGGCCTCGTCTCATCGCCCATATGCAAACAAGCCGAGAGGCCACGCCCGTCTAGAGTTGCCATACGGACATGTCCTGGGGCCGTATTCTAACTTTAAAACACGTATAAACATGATCCAACTTCAATACAACTCCAATGCATTAACAACGCAATACAGCTACGGCATAAACATCTGAATCAGAAATATCAAAATTAGCTTGAGAAATATTCCAACGCAACTTCAATACAACTTCAATATTGGTTGATTGTTTGTTGTGTGTTGGAGTTATGTTTGAGATAGGTTGTGTTCTTATTGTATTCTTAATGTATTTTAAAATTAGAATCCGACCACCTGGCAAGTGTAAGAATTTTTAGAAATTATCTTATTAAATTCACAAAATATATGTTTTTACATATGATACCTACATTTTATTACAAAGTTTAAGTTAGGTACGACAAAGGACTGTTACAAAAATTGTCCGGACTTTTATCACGACATTCCGTTTTTAGGGTTCCGTAGTCAACTAGGAACCCTTATAGTTTCGCCATGTCTGCCCGTCCGTCCGTCCGTCCGTCCGCGGATAATCTCAGTGACCGTTAGCACTAGAAAGCTGAAATTTGGTACTAATATGTATATCAATCACGCCGACAAAGTGGTAAAATAAAAAGTGGAATTTTTTTTTTTATTAGGGTACCTCCCCTATACGTAAAGTGGGGAGTGATTTTTTTTTTCATTTCAACCCTAACGTGTGATATATTATTGGATAGGTATTTAAAAATGAATAGGGGTTTCCTAAAATCATTTTTCGATAATGTAAATATTTTCGGAAATAATCGCTTCAGAAATAAAAAAATATGCGTCCCCCCCCCCCTCTAACTTTTGAACCATAAGTTTTAAAAATGTGAAAAAAATCTCAAAAGTAGAACTTTATAAAAACTTTCTAGGAAAATTATTTTGAACTTGATAGGATGAATAGTTTTTGAAAAAAAAATACAAAATAATTTCTGAACTAAGTTTGTAATTTAACCGTATAAGCAGGTGTTTATGTACCTGTAATTTCTACAAAATTACAATGAAATGACGTGCTTTCAAATAAAGTAAAAACGGTGAAAATCGGTTCACGCAATAAAGAATTATCCCATAAAAATCATCTTCCATACTTTATGCTCGCGCGCAATAGTTTACTTAATTTGCCGATAGATGTCGCTGTACGTGGAACTCTCATATCATATCCTACATAGCGGTGTTATTAACTCTTAAGTGGGGACACTTACTGTGACGGACGGAAAACTACGGAACCCTACAGTGAGCGTGGCCCGACACGCTCTTGGCCGGTTTTTTTCCATATGGCAACCATACGCCCGTCTGATGGCGTTAAGTGTGCGTTACAGTATGGGCTTTCATATAAAAATACTGTCGAGGCCGCGCCTATCCCGTATTGGTGAGCGACAACGTTTAATATATATTTTATCTCGTACGAGTTTCATAAAAAATACAAATTTCTATGTATTATGGTCAGTACGTAGGTATGAACTTCTATACAACTTTCAGTGCGAAAACGCCAAATGCGTTTTAAGCAAGTCCGACTTATTGACCGGCGACACACTAGACGAGAAGAAAACCATAGATCTCCTAGAGAAGATCAAGCAGAAACGTCCAGAAAGCAAGGCTATGGTCGACCGTGTGCGCGCTGAATGTCTGAACGGGAAATATGAGGATTATCCCCCGAAGGAGGCCTGTCCGCTCATTCGGTTCCAGATATGCAGCTATCTTAACGCCCTTGTAGTGAGTTATCATTATTCATCTTTCTCTTTCTTTGGGTTTGTTTTCTTGTTGCTGTCTCTAGATTTCAGTTATGCGTGTAGAAGTGAGGACACAGAACAAATATTAACCTTTGACCGCCAAGAACCGGGCGGAAAACTCGTGTCCTCAGTAAGGCAAACCGGTTATATTTTGGGCGTGATATCACGTGCTGGCACTGAGGGCACGCCTTTCCGTGCGCGTGATTTTACGTCTTTGGCGGTCAAAGCGGCGGTATAAGGTGAAAGAAGCAAAGCACTCTAGTATGACACTGGACGTACCGATTTCTTCATACGCATTTTTATAGAAAAATGATTGACTAATTGCAATTTCTTCGGCGTAATAGACCGTATTCTATTTTAGAGATCAATGCCTGTCAGTTGGAACTTCTCGAGTTCATCATTTGGATAATTGATCCTTGGTGAACTAAATAACATTCGAAGTAAAAGCATTAGTGGCTTCTATAGGGGTTTCCAATATGGGATAAAACACGCTATGTGTAAGATATGAATTTACTTTTTAGTTTTATTGGAAACCATACGTGCCATTTTTTGTGAAATATGACATCGTTCAAATGTCCGCCTCGGCTTCTTATGGTAGCCCATATCCTAAAACTCCAATTTTCAATAACTCTGCCGCACAGATCAGGATGAATTTCAGCGATGACTTGGGTTATATTAATTTTAAGGGCATTGCGGCTTGTCTGAGTAGTAGACCTGCGATGTGCGATATGAGAAAACCTCATTAAAAAAGTCAAGCGGGGTCAAATGCACTGATCTCCTTAACACTTTCACGACCAGGAACCCGACTGCCGGCTCCTCTCTTCGTAGCTACTATGCGCTACATACGACAAATACGTGGCTACGGGCTACGAGCGTAGCGCGTAGCACTAGGTGGTACGGAAACTGTTAAAATCAGTATCACCCAAGCCATTGCTGAAATTCAGCCTAATCTGTGCGCCAGAGTTATTGAAAATTGGACATTTAGGATATGGGCTACCAGAAGAAGCCAAGGCGAACATTTGAATGATGTCATATTTCACAAAAATTGGCATGTATGGGCCTTTCAAATAAAACTAAAAAGTAATTAATATCTTACACATAGCCTGTTTTATTGCATTTCAAAATCGACCCGCCCTTATTGGAAAACCCTATAGTTTAATGTATTTGTCTGAAAGTGACGAGTACAGTCACCGGCAGTACTATCTTCCTACACGGAGGCCGCAAAAATATGTGAACGTGTCATCTATTATGATTATGACCCTACACACACACATCTATTATGATTATGACCCTACACGCGTGTCACATGTTTTTACGGCATTCGTGTAGAAAGATACTATTTATTGCCGGTGTCTGTACCTACACAGCACCTCCTACATGTGTTTACAAATAACGCATCAAAATAAAACGATTATGTGCATGATTGAAAGCAAACAACAGTGTTCTCTTATTTACATCGTAAATACTATAAAATAAAAATAATTCATACTGAACACGCGATCATTACGTTTAAATGGGGAAAAGAACACCACTCTGATGGCACCATTATCCACATTTAAGTTATAACGTAAAATATAAACATGATTCATTTTTTTTTCTCATTGCTCGCTATATTTATCTGACTGATCATAAAATAATTTACTGTTACAATATATAACTTTTTATCATTATTTAATATGACACTGGTCGGACTAGTTTATGTTATGTTTAACATATTACACTGATTTAAATGATATTAAATGCCTAAAACCACGAGCTCATTAGTTACGCCATTCTCACCTTGAACTACAATATTATTTGGTATTCTAGTTTCTGCGTTTGTAAAAGTAAAATAAATAATCTTATTTCTGACTTGGAACCCTCGCAACGCTCAAGTTTCCACTTCCCTCCTACATTTATGGTTCTAAGTCTTGCATTTCCTTGGCTTTCGTGTAAGTGTGTAAGTATATAGAACAATTACCTACCTACATCAATTTTTTTTTTGCAGGAATGTGACAAATGGAAGCAAGATGACTCCTGCAAAAAGTTCTCCGACCACGCCAAAAGCTGCAAGTCAGTGCTCGACAAACTTAAGGAATAACCCCTCGGACCGGCTTCAAAGAAAACAACTCAATATTAAAAGATAACATTTTATTTGTTCATTCGGCCTCCGATCTCATCGCCACGTCAAAATGATAAAATCAGCAAGCCATACGTACTAATGATGAAAATAAAAATTGTCACTCTATCAACTTGAACAGACGCTTAGCAATAAGTGTTTTATTTACAATATTTACAGCGTTCCTCGACTCAAGGTCACGTCCCATACATTCTATAGAACAAATAGTTCCTGTTCTAATTGCTTACTTAATAAAGACTTTACATTTCTATAGAACAGCCGGGAATTACCTTCAGCTAACATCTCATTTACGTCTCCTATTTGTTGAAAAAATGCGTCTTATATAACTTTTATTCAACTGGGTTCGTTTTAAAATACCTAAGTTAAAATATTTAAAATATAAAACTATTTTCCCTCGACTCGAAAGTATTTAGGAGCATCAAAACGTTCAAAGTTACTAAAACACACTCTCCCCACATTTTTCTTCCTTTTATTTTTATTTTAAATCATCGTCCAAAATAACTTACTAAAAAATATTCCAGATATTTACTCAAAATACAACATAGGTACTTAATCTTTCAAATCGGAAAATAAAAAAACCACAAAATAATAAAAACAAAAACAATCACATAATTAGTTTACGTCCAAAATGACTAAGATTTGCGACTTCGCAGGTGATATATACATAAGATTAAGTTTTTAAACACATATTTGTATAACATTCAGTCATTCCCGGAAAAAAGATCCATTTTGACATGTCATACTCATAGGTATAGTAATCTTCCCTTCTCTAGATAATAAAAGAAAATAGTTATTTTCCCTTAAAAATAAGTATGAATCTCTTATCTATTACTGTTTATTCATTCAACACTACTTCAGCTAACTTCAACATATTCAAACATAATACTGTGCATGTACTTGGAAAATATAATATGCGGATATCTCATATTCGAGCTATTACCATATAGGATTAATTCTAATCATCCCAGTCGACCTAGAGATCATAGTGATAAATAATACCTCCAATGAAAGGTATTTTATATACGAAAACTCATCTCTCGCTTAAACTGCGCATACCAGGGGACATGAAATAGTATTTTTTTATTCAAGACAGATCGTGCCATACAAAGTTGTTTACGATGTATTGCACGCGCTGTCTGGAATTAAAAATACTACTTTAGTCTAGTGACTGACGTTAATCGGATGCCAGTCGAAACTGGCAAGTGGCTCAATATTCCCGCTCAACATTATATGACATCTATTTATATTTATAATTTAGATACATTTTTAACTTTTCGATTGGCGGTGTCAGTACACGGTTGTCATCTTGTCTACGGTTTTATAATAACTATACTCTATGTCTTTAGGTATTTAAATAAAAGTAAACAAACAATTTTTACATTTTCGGGTAGTTATAACTTTTATTGGTTAACCAATCAAATACAAAACTGCCTGGATCTGTCACTTAACGACCTGGCTTTAACCAATAATATTTGATCGTGTAATGTTTTCATCTACCCTCAACTGGCTTAAGGAGCCATTTGAGGGTAGATCTTATTTACTTTTATCTAAATACCTAAAGATACAGAACATAACTGGTTTATACGCGTTTAAAGCGAGCATATTTATCAAACGATTAGACATGCATAGGGATCTACTCTAACTAAATACTAAGACACTTAGGAAAATGAGGAGTGACTTAATTCGTTATAATATTTACACATTTGGCGCTCAATACGAGCGGATTCAATCAAGAGGACATTTGCCTATTTAACTAACCACACAGTATAACTTCTTAGGTTTTGAGTAAACATAATTGTTTTTGTATCTCAAACTTCAAGTTCAGGTCTTTGAAAATAATTTGATAATCTTGAAGGACTTACTTTACGCCTCTATGCCTCGTTTTTTTAGGATTAGAAAAATAACGGTCGATTTGGCCAATGAACCTAACTTTTTTTTTTTCAGCTATATAAGGGAGACATTTAAGAGGCCTTATTTCCAATACGCGCGAATTTCACGAAACGTTTCAAATTTTTCGAAGGCTATGGCGAAAATACTTTGTTTTTTAAATCAATTATTAATGCATATAATAGTTCATTTCTTTATCTTTATTTTGTTTTTTTGTTTGTTTTTATTAGTGATAGTTTAAAAATTGTTTTTTCCAGAAATCACACGACGAATATCGTAAGATTTTTCTTATCATAAAAAAAAGTACAGGAATAGAGTTCTATTCCCACATTTTTTAGATGATTTTTTAAACTGTATGAAATCCACTGTACAAGCACATACGAATTGCTTTTACAACAGCATGATTTGTTTCATTTATTTCCAGTAGTCGTAAAGTCTTTCAGATACTTCGCTGATTCACATTCATTCGTTAGACTTATTCTAATCAGTTGGTTTAAGCTTGAACACAGAGATGCAAGAAAATATTTAGCCTATAATCACTGTGAACACTGTTTACTACAATAAAAAGTAATAAAACATTGTGTCAAAGGTTTTGTCAGGTGGCGGCAGTAGAGATTGTACCTGTCACTGGTTTTGTTCTATGTTTGGCTTAAAGGATTAGAGCGAGAATCCACGCCAAAAAAAAAAAACAAGTTTTTATAATATTTGCAACCAAATGAGAAACCGGACATTACTCTTACTCTATTTCCATAGGTTGAACCTTATTACCACGGAAAACAGTCGTGCATAGGTGACTAGTAAAACGTGGTAAAAACGGTCCTATTGAGAGCATAATGTAGGGGGCGGTTTCTAACTCGCACTCGTCACATTTAACACATTTTGATTGTTTGATGACGTCATTATTCAAAACGAGAGACAGTCCCCTAGATAACCCTCTGTTTCGGCCTCACTTTGTGACCGAAGAGTATACTCCAAAATGACAACTTCATGTTTGGAACTACCAAGACTGACAGGTACAGGGCCTATACTGGCGCCATATGTCGACTTGACTCTGTTGTGTATTTTTTATTGTAGAGGAACAGTGTAAAACTTTACCATTCATAATTAGGAACTACGATTAGATCATCATGATTTCGTTATGTATATTTAGAATAGAACACGTGATTTGGATTTAAATCAGTTCAAACGTGCGTCGCATACGCTGCCACAAAGAAAATTTCATTGTGTAAAACCAAATTATGAATATTCTTTCTACACATTTTTTTTTCATTAAAAATAACAAATCGAACATTTAACAGTATGAATCGACAAATAAGTTTTTGCACACTGAGTGACACTACAAAATTACAATCGCCATCAGAATTATACCGGAGCGGCTAAGGTGGTCACAAATATCTAACCAACGCCTCTATTGTCAATGCGATAAAGTGCATGTTCAGATATTTATGAGTACCTTGGCCGCTCCGATATATTTGATGCGAGACTGTACCTTAGACAATTGAACAAATGCGCGAGGCCAAAAAAACTTCGTGGTGTCAGATATGTCAGTGCATGTAAGGGATGACAACTATAGGGTGTCTAATCCCGCGACTTTTTGGATCCTAGACTTACGTACACCTAATTCTCCTACAAAAAATCCTGGGACCAGATTCCAGTGTCAACCCAGTTATCGCAAAACATTTAATAATACTTTATGTACGGTCATTAAAGCTATTAAGATATCAACCCTACACGCTTAGGTGCATTGACGCTTTGAACGCCATACGTCATATACAAAACGTCACTGACACGCCAAGATTAGTGACAAAGCCTTATAACCTTACTTGAAAGAGTTAAGGATACTTAGACAGCGTACGCCATTACACTTTAAGTGTCCTTGGCGACGCCGGTGCGCGAGCGAGATAGCGCTCTGCATGTGTATAGCGCTGTCACGCTTGCACACCGTCGCGGCATCCGGTTGGCGCGCCAGTGTGATAATCACCTTAGGTGTTCGTGACGTCGAAAAGTTGCTGATAGTACCTATCGATGACTGTCATCAACTGATTTTTTTATTATGACGTCACGATTTTTTGTACAACTACGCCTCTGTATAATTGTCTATGGTGCTATCAGTAAAAATAATCAATCTGCTCATTATAATTACTTCATGATTTCAATCAATTCATGTTAGATTAGTTGATTTTCTATATTTTGAAATTGGACTAGCACTTCTTCTAGTCCAGTGTTCAAATATCAATTTACACAATATCACACCGGTTTTTTAACACATCTTTCGCATAACTTTGTTCCGCACCACTCGTAATTTAAATTATAAACAAAGGTGTTTTGTTTTTAACATACGAACACCAATTATTTTGGTGGGCAAACAGTTTTGTTTCACACCTCTGACCACTTCGTTTTTCTTTATTAAGCTCTAGATGTGAAAATTTAGTCAATTCAGCCGCCCTACATATGCTTCTTTTGACACATGATCTCTTCTCCAGAGACCAACTTATATAAGTGGTAACTGCAGTTACCGAGATAAACTAGGATTCCGTAGAAACCCGTCTCAGTACAGCTACAGTATACTACACCTTCGAGCGCAAGAGTCCCTTCAATGTCCTCTAACATGAGGTACATAGGACAGAGGGCCAAGTCTGTTATCTTATACATAGTAGTTGTAGGAGGCGCTGCCTTGGAGTAGGATTTGCCTTGCTACCGCTTTTCAGCTTCTTCGGCGGTGGTGGTACATCTCGCCTTACGTGTTCAATTGTTCAAGTATTTGATCATTTTTTGGCAGCCGAGCGTAATGGTTCCTTCACTGACAATAGAGAACATGCATGAAAAATATTTAATTGAATTTGTTCCATAAACACGTTCAACAACCCCAAATTAATATAAATAAGTGGAAATCTGTAATAGTTTTTAAGTTTCTTAAAGATATTGCGGTTTAAAAACTTAAAATTATAGGCATTTTTTTATACCTCAAATGTATTTTCGAAACTTCAGTTCGATTACTTATGTTCTAATAAGAAAAAAATGTACGACAACTATATAGCTAAACGCATTTTTTCGTGCCTAAAATTACAAAAATCATCCAAAAACTCGTTCCTTCCAAACAGTTTTCTGCAACTTTGTGGTCGGTGACGTCACAATCCTCACACTTTTTGTATAGGGCGTTTTGACGCGCGGCGCAGACGCCTAACGTATTTTCACATTTTTTGGTTTTCAGGGCTATCATAGATAGTAGGTTTATTAGAGACATTTGAATCGACAGGGAAATAGAATCGAATGACGTCTTCCAAAAAAATCATGCATGTTCCTAATTCATGGAAAAACATATCACGCTCTTGGGCCGCGTCGGTTACCGGTTACTGTCGAGGAGCGGCGCCCCGCAGCTTGTGTTAGTCGGCCTCCTCGGCGGGGCGGCGGTACAGCTTGCCGAACTTGGCCATGTACTTGCGGACGAACTCCTTGGCCTTGGAGCGCACGGAGTCCGTCACCACCAGCTCGTCGATGGAGCGGCAGTGCTTCAGCTCTTTTAGCATCACGAAGTGGGTTAGCTGTGGAAGAATTTTCATTTGGATGAACGCTGTATTTTATTTGTAAATTATTGAGGAGCTTATGGAAGCTGTACAAGTTTTTATTTCTTATTTTGTTTTTTTTTCGTATCATCGAACGAGCGCAGTGAGTTCTTACAAACAACTTCGGCTACTGGGACGTCTCGACATTTCGATGGCTTTTTGATTTTGAGAGTTTGTTCCGCGATAACTTTAGTAATGTTTTTCTGATTTATGAAATTTGTTGGGGTTGTAGCAGAGATACATATTATTTGAGAGTTCGTATATGAGCAGGATCGATCAATCGGGCTGTGGAGCTATAAAGCGAAAGAATATCTTCAGAAGGGTCTTATTATATTGGCCAACTTGTTTGCAAGTAAATCGCGAGTTCGAGGCGGACTACTCTTGTAAATGGTGAAGATGAAATTCAACTACCGACTTGAAACCGATCAAAGAAGTGTCGCGTCCATCAGGCAAATGAGTAGGGGAGTAAAATTATTATTATTTTCTTTAATTCAACCGAATGGGGCGAGAGCGGGGAGGGGTGCGTCTGAAGTGGATGCGGATATACAGTTAGTTGCATAACTGAACCAATGTGCATCACTTTGACATGCTTCTTTCATTATTTCAGAAGAGGCTAGTTATTAAGTTACTATTTTATTATTAATTGGTAACAACGCTAATAAACTTACTGACCTATTATGTTATTGTAGATAAAAATAAACATTTTCCTTATTAGATAATATTTGGTACTGACTCAGTTTTGCACCGACATCGTTAAATGAAGATAAGTCTGATCAATTACGGAAAAAATAAAAACTTTTAGGTTATATTTGTTCGTCTCGGTGTCAGCTATGTATCCATATGAAAAGCCAATTTCGATTCATTGCATTCAAAATCTTGATTTTTTTATTCATCCATGATTTGGAACCAAAAACTGTTAAACTACTTTTTTTATTTAACCCAATATTTATATTTTTCTTTTACACAACCAGGTAAGACAATTAGTTGAAATAGTACATTATATGCTCTTTAAAATGAGGTGTATGACTTTTATATCACTCACGTATTTTTATGGTTATCTCAGAATGAAGTCCGCTACAAAAATTAACTAACGAGAAATTTGTTCGGCCATTTGCCTTGACTCAGTTTTGCACCTGACTATACATCGCCAGTACCTAATTACAAAAATACGCCTGATTTAAATGATTGATAACTAAAATAATGGTCGTGGAATTCCTTACTTTAAATGAGTTACTGAATTGGGAATGCCTAAGAAAAAATGAAATAATGGGAAAAATAAATTAGGTGAAATTTTTCGGTCTGAAATTGAGAAAAATGTATAGGTCGGAAGAAAATAATTTGTGAGGCAGTTTTGTAGCGGTACCCAAGGATTAATATTCTGCGTTTATAACTTTTATGTAAATTTGATTGTTATCAAATTATTTACATTTTACTAAGGTACTAATATTGACTCACTTATGCAACTAACTGTAGATGCTATTCCAGAACTGCTCCTCGAGTTCGCGCGCAGTTTCCACCACGTTTACAGCACGGAAAGGGTTTCCAGTGTCGCCACGATCGAAAACAGTACAGCAAAACCCGGTACAAAATCTCACCTTCCTCGCCAAATGCTTGAAATCAGCCGTGCACGTGATCCGGCCGGCGGGCGCGTCCGAGTGCCGGTACGGGTTGAGGTGGTGCACCATGACCCGCGCCATGCTGCTGCGGAACTGCTCCTTCAGCTTCCGGGCCGCCTCCTCCGCGTCCACGGGGGAGGGCGGGGAGGGCGGCAAGGGCGGGGGCGGCGCCGCGGGGGTGGGGGAGGGCAGTGGGGCGGGGAGCGGCGCGGGGGCGGGGAGCGGGGCGGGCGCGGGCTCCTGGGCGGAGGCCTCCGAGTCCGAGTCCGTCTCGGCGAGGTCGACGATCTGAAACAGTATAAATTTAAACACACTTTAAAACACACGCCGTTAAGCGGGAAAGCGTATTTTGCGGGACCTCGTGTTGGAACTAATATAAAATGGCGTATTAAACTATTTAAACGTAATTGTATTAAGCGGGTTCTTTTTAGGGTTCCGTAGTCAACTAGGAACCCTTATAGTTTCGCCATGTCTGCCCGTCCGTCCGTCCGTCCGCGGATAATCTCAGTGACCGTTAGCACTAGAAAGCTGAAATTTGGTACTAATATGTATATCAATCACGCCGACAAAGTGGTAAAATAAAAAGTGGGAAAAAATGTTTTATTAGGGTACCTCCCCTATACGTAAAAGTGGCGAGTGATTTTTTTTTTTCATTTCAACCCTAACATGTGATATATTGTTGGATAGGTATTTAAAAATGAATAGGGGTTTACTAAAATCATTTTTTGATGATGTAAATATTTTCGGAAATAATCGCTCCAGAAGTAAAAAAAATGTGTCCCCCCCCCTCTAACTTTTGAACCATAAGTTTTAAAAATATGAAAAAAATCTCAAAATTAGAACTTTATAAAAACTTCCTAGGAAAATTATTTTGAACTTGATAGGTTAAATAGTTTTTGAAAAAAAATTACAAAATAATTTCTGAACTAAGTTTGTAATTTAACCGTATAAGCAGGTGTTTATTGTACCTGTAATTTCTATAAAATCACAATGAAATGACGTGCTTTCAAATAAAGTAAAAACAGTGAAAATCGGTTCACGCAATAAAGAATTATCCTATAAAAATCATCTTCCATACTTTAAGCTCGCGCGCAATAGTTTACTTAATTTGCCGATAGATGTCGCTGTACGTGGAACGCTCATATCATATCCTACATGGCGGTATTATTTTAACTCTTAAGTGGGGACACTTACTGTGACGGACGGAAAACTACGGAACCCTACACTGAGCGTGGCCCGACACGCTCTTGGCCGGTTTTTTATACACTACGATGCAAAAACGGAAAGTCATGACTACAAAAATTCCGTGATATGTTGCCACGAGCTGCAAGCGAATAACTTTCCAGTCGTTTGCTTGTATCGTGTCATCTCGAGTCAGCCGGCTAGCTTGTCCTCCTCGTTCTGTAAACCTTGTATTATATTCGAACGAGCGGAGCGTAAGCGAAGTGAAGTTCTTACAGACAACTTCGGACACAGAGGAACTGTCAGCTGGCTACCTGAACGTCCCCACATTTTGATTAACAGTTTTCTGATCTTTAAGAAATTTGTTGGGAATGTAGCAGAAATAAATATAATTTGAAAGTTCGTATATAAGCAGGATAATCAGGATCGATCAAAGGGTTATGGAGATAGAAAGCGCGAAACAATTATCATAAGGGTCATTGTACAGTCTATTCACTGTACAAATTTTGATAAATTTCAGACAGTTACGCGCAGACGCAATCTCCTACATATGCCGTATCGCCGTCTATCAAAATCAAAGAAATCCCTATACATAACAGGGATTAAATTGTACAATGTCTTAAGTGAGGAGTTCAAATCTGGCACCGATTCAATGTTCATTAATAAGCTTAAACGGACACTACTGGACATGACGTGCTATAGTATCGACGAATTTGTCGCCTGTTACAAGTCACAGGCCCATTTACAGTATTAAATAATGATGCTTTTGCTGCATACGATATATTATTCAAACATAATGATGTTAAGTACGTATAAGTATTATAAAAGTGACGTGTAAATTTTTAGTCTTTTATCAATAAATGATCTATCTATCTATCATGGTCACTTACAACGTACATGTCAGACGTGATTATATTCCACATTGGAGTCGCACGTACGGCACGACCTGTCAAACAGCCACTAACAGCGGAAGCACTTTTGCTCAGCAATATGTTACTATAAAACGGCAATACAGGCTAGACATGAGATAAACGCATCTTAGATTCTTGAGAAAGAGTCAACTTATTAACTGGAGTGCGATTTTTGAATCTCACCAAGTGACTAATTCTCACCGATGTGAGTGATTTCCGAAAGTTCGTATTTTTGAAAATCATCGGTGACTTACATTTGTCATACCTATGATATCGATTTACGAGTGCCCCTACCCACTCGTAATTGAAATCACCATGCGATTGTTTTTGACAAATGACGTATGTGACAAGAATGTACACAATTATTTGTAAAAAGCTTACAATTATCAAGTAAAACAATATCTAAGTTATTAGATAATACAATTATTAAGTTAAATATACTTGTAAACATATGCCACTAAGCCACTAACAAATATACATACCTTTTCTTATAAATTATAAAATCGATGTTATATTCTCTTTGTTCGTCCTTTTCTAGTGAATTTTTCAAAACTTTAATTTTCATTTACATGACACTGACAGATACGCTACGTTTTACGTTTGACCAATTTGATGAATCTATTTGAAGTTATTGTTGTTGGCAATTATTTATTTGTACCACTTGCTTTCGAGACGACAGGGTGTTGGGGGTCTGAGGCAATAGCCTTTGTTAAGGAACTAGGGCGACGTATTGCCGAGAGGGGGTCTGATGTACGCGCGGGTTCTTACCTGGCGCAAAGGTTGTCCATCGCCATCCAACGTGGCAACGCCGCCAGTGTGATGGGCACCTTCGCGCCTGGTACAGCTCGAGTAGGGCTCTTTGAGTAGTTTTTAGTTTAGTTTAGTTTTTAGTAGTGTTTTATATTTAAGTTTGATTTACGTGTAATTTTATTCCGCAAGTTTTGAAATAAATAAAAAAGGTGCTTTTAAGTTATAGTATGAGAAAATAAAAACCGGTATCAAGGACAACACTATAACATCTGCGTAAAAAGGAACGTAACGGGAAGATTGCCTCTGACTGACATTGTAAAATTTCTGCATGTTGGTAAACAGCATGTGACTTTCAAAAATACGGCTTATGGAAAATGGTGACATAAAAGTCATCGGTGATAATTTTAGTCACCGGTGACTTTGATATCACCAGTGAGATTCAAAAATCGCACTCCTGTACTTTTACTTTGATTGTAATACTCATATCTCAACTTTAACTATCGTTTACGTGCTGCACATCACCAAACTACCTACAACTAAAAGTGTAGTAGCTAACTGGCTGCTACAGTCATGTTCATACATCGGGGTTTTCGGTGCGGGAATGTTTGACATTAGCCAAAGAGTAGGTATTGACTTAAAAAACAGAATGTACTCTAGCAGGTTTCTGCCTAATAATTGAAAAAAAAAACTTGAAAAAATCATACCATATATATAATAGTCAGTCATTATCATACTCTTCAGTTAAGTCCCTAATCATTTAAAAGCAAATAGTTCATAAATATCGGACGTCAAGAGTAATATTTGACGCTTAATGTCATACCGTGTCTTTTTCTTAGTTAATTATCTTGTGCATAAATTTCTCATATGGAGCATTAAACTTATATAGATGGCATATACAAAGGAAAAAGTGACCTATTATGCAAGTATGCAATTGCCTTTTTAACATACTACAAAATAGTCAAGACAAAAATGCCTCCAAGAAAAAAAAACTCGTATCACAGAGAGGTAGTTATTCATTAGGCATAATATAATATTCTCTCAGACTAACCTATCTGTTTATACTCGTATCTACTCTTTCTCAAAACGTTCCCGCTCCGAAAACCCCGATGTATGGTCATGTTATATTGGTCGACTCGTTTGCAAGTAAATCGCGAGTTCTCAGTTCGATACGGACTACCAGTGTACCTTGAGCTCCTCCACGATGGGTTTCCTGGACCGCTGCGCCAGTTGCCGCACCTTGTGCAGCAGCTTCTCGCGGCGCCGCCGCAACTTCTCCTTGGTCTGTTTGTAGCGTTTCACCTCTAGTCGGCCGGCTAACTTGTCTTCCTCCGTTCTGGGCTGTAAAACCAATAAAAAATAATATATATATCGTCGTCTAGTACCCACAACACAAGCCTTATTGAGCTTACTGTGGGACTAGGTCGGTTCGTGTAAAATTGTCCTATAATATTTATTTATTTATATTAGGTAAATGAAACAAGGCGTTTTGCCTCTGCGATATGGAGGAAAGGAATTACTTACTACCCCAAAATATTTTGTGCTTTACACTGAAAAAGTAAATTATAAATACGAAAATAACTCTTGCTTGTCTGTCTATTACTTCTTCAACTTGTTTATGTTTGCAGGTTATTTATTATTTACTTGGTTACTTATATATTATTTCGTAAAGACGGGGCTAAAGGGCACTACACTACGATTGTGACACCAACGACGATCCAGTCGTGAGCGACACTCCATAGAGTGAGGTGGTCACAAAATGTCAAAACATTTTGTGACAAATGCCTAGTTGAATCTTTTATGAGACGAAAAATAACTACAGAAAATTTAAAAAGATAGATAGAACCTATTATAACCGGTAATTTACTTCAAATTGTATTTATTTTTTGCTTAAAACAATTTAAAAGCTATCAGTTTATTTCATTGTGACACCAAGTAAAATTCACCTCGTCGGTCACCTTGTGCAAACCAAGAAGGTTGTTTATGACAAGTCACTGGGCGGCGATAGAGTTTGTCTGGAAAGAGAAGTGTCGTGGACATACTCTAACTCAGTTAACACGAGTACACTACACAGGTGGCGCTTTTTTACGAGTATGATGGAGGTAACTTTCGCAATGTACTGACGGGATTAACTTTACTATTGAAATCTCGGGTTTCTACCCGCCAGTGCGATATTTCCCAGTTGACGACCTTCTTGTTCCTTTAGCCATCAACACAGTGAATCCTCCTTTTTGTAAAGGGTCGGCAACGCGCATGTGACTCCTCTGGAGTTGCAGGCGTCCATAGGCTACGGTAGCTGCGTACCATCGGGCCGTATGCTTGTTTGCCATCGTCGTGGTATAAAAAAAACATCTCGTATCTATCTCTCTCATGTTGCCACCTCAGCATCATATTTACGTACAGTATTCCAATTTGATATGTGGGCCATTGTACTTTTCGTTGTACATAAGTTGTTGACACTTTTTCGTAAAATGCATATTTTATAATACTTGGCCATTACTTTCATTTGCTGGTTTGTGACGGAGAAAGAGACTTAATTAGGCTAACAACTGTAAATATTCTTAATCATAGTAACTCAGTAGTCCTTATTGTTTCTCGATTTGTATGAAAATAAGGCATTTACCACTGCGTTACCATCTTTTTACATTAATCAATATTAATATATGAATTTTGGTTAACAAATTCCTATTATTTGGTTCAGGACTTCAGGTCCACCTGAACCAAACCACCTGGTTTGGTTCAGTTTTTGGTTCAAATTAGGAACACAATTTTATACACAAAATTCAATACCTATCATACTTTTTGTGGCAATAGATTAATCGTCAAGAAAAAGTAGAATGCGCCATGTGTCACGCAAAGCGGTACTTACACTGATGGGCCGCTCGGAGACCAGCCCCGGCCGCCGCTTCCTCGGCTTCACGCTCACTAGCGCGTGGTCGGGGATCAGACCGTTGTGCCCCTCTTTCACCACTGCAATGTATAAACATATAGTACATTACTGCAGAGGCCGTGAAGTAAGGGATTTAAGGACGAGATTGCGGTACACGGATAAAGCGAGTCCTGCAATCCCTGTTCCGGCCAAGGATTGTATAGTGCTTTGCTCAAACATTGTAAGAAAAAACATTTAAATTGCCGCCTTGTTTATTTTGAAACTTGACATTTGAAAAAGCTATTCGAGCACCATGTTTAACCGCTTATAAATATAGTACCATACATTTAGTTTTTCTTTTTAGGGTTCCGTAGTCAACTAGGAACCCTTATAGTTTCGCCATGTCTGCCCGTCCGTCCGTCCGTCCGTCCGCGGATAATCTCAGTGACCGTTAGCACTAGAAAGCTGAAATTTGGTACTAATATGTATATCAATCACGCCGACAAAGTGGTAAAATAAAAAGTGGATTTTTTTTTTTTTATTAGGGTACCTCCCCTATACGTAAAATGGGGAGTGATTTTTTTTTTCATTTCAACCCTAACGTGTGATATATTATTGGATAAAATAATTTTTCGATAATGTAAATATTTTCGGAAATAATCGCTCCAGAAGTAAAAAAATATGCGTCCCCCCCCCCTCTAACTTTTGAACCATAAGTTTTAAAAATATGAAAAAAATCTCAAAAGTAGAACTTTATAAAAACTTTCTAGGAAAATTATTTTGAACTTGATAGGATGAATAGTTTTTGAAAAAAAAATACAAAATAATTTCTGAACTAAGTTTGTAATTTAACCGTATAAGCAGGTGTTTATTGTACCTGTAATTTCTACAAAATTACAATGAAATGACGTGCTTTCAAATAAAGTAAAAACGGTCAAAATCGGTTCACGCAATAAAGAATTATCCCATAAAAATCATCTTCCATACTTTATGCTCGCGCGCAATAGTTTACTTAATTTGCCGATAGATGTCGCTGTACGTGGAACTCTCATATCATATCCTACATGGCGGTGTTATTAACTCTTAAGTGGGGACACTTACTGTGACGGACGGAAAACTACGGAACCCTACAGTGAGCGTGGCCCGACACGCTCTTGGCCGGTTTTTAATTTTAATGTCGCAAGTATGCTTACATAGAGTGTCGTTGGCTGTATGTAATATTTCCTTTGTCAGTCTAATCTTAGTGAGAAAATTTAAAAAGTTAGAGCAGCGGACAATAATGTACGTTTCATACTAACTCCCTACATTACTTCTTGGCCTAGGTCAAGAAGTAATGTAAGGAGCCATAAATGAGCAACTTCATGTCTTCATTTCGTGACATTAACGCATACATTTCGGAGTATGTTTGAGAAAATAATCTTAGTGAAAAACTAGCGCAATAAAGATCATTTGGAATACATAAAAATAATAAATCGAAATTCCGTGTTTCTGATAGAATCAGAAACACGGAACTGCGCTCCAGAACTCGCATTGTAGATGTTGGTGTCAAGAGCGCCAAGCTAAAATGGGACTGGGCAGGACACGTTTGCCGCATGCATCCGGAAAGATGGGCCAAACGTCCGGCCAAGAGCGTGTCGGGCCACGCTCAGTGTAAGGTTCCGTAGTTTTCCGTCCGTCACAGTAAGTATCCCCACTTAAGAGTTAAAATAACACCGCCATGTAGGATATGATATGAGCGTTCCACGTTCAGCGACATCTATCGGCAAATTAAGTAAACTATTGCACGCGAGCTTAAAGTATGGAAGATGATTTTTATGGGATAATTCTTTATTACGTGAACCGATTTTCACCGTTTTTACTTTATTTGAAAGCACGTCATTTCATTGTGATTTTGTAGAAATTACAGGTACAATAAACACCTCCTTATACGGTTCAATTACAAACTTAGTTCAGAAATTATTTTGTAATATTTTTTCAAAAATTATTCAACCTATCAAGTTCAAAATAATTTTCCTAGAAAGTTTTTATAAAGTTCTATTTTCATATTTTTAAAACTTATGGTTTAAAAGTTAGAGGGGGGGGGGGACACATTTTTTTTTACTTCTGGAGCGATTATTTCCGAAAATATTTACATAATCAAAAAATGATTTTAGTAAACCCCTATTCATTTTCAAATACCTACCCAACAATATATCACACGTTAGGGTTGAAATGAAAAAAAAAAACCACTCCCCACTTTACGTATAGGGGAGGTACCCTAATAAAAAAAATTATCCACTTTTTATTTTACCACTTTGTTGGCGTGATTGATATACATATTAGTACCAAATTTCAGCTTTCTAGTGCTAACGGTCACTGAGATTATCCGCGGACGGACGGACGGACGGGCAGACATGGCGAAACTATAGGGGTTCCTAGTTGATTACGGAACCCTAAAAAGAGATGGCGGGATGACTTGGACGCATTCTGTAAAGAGTGGTCGAATTTGTCAACTAACAGGGTCGAATGGGGGAAAAGAGGGGAGGCCTTTGCCCAGCAGTGGGACACCAAATAGGCTAATAAAAAAAAAATAAAAAAAATCGGAAGCTATGGAACGAGATTGCAATAACGCATGCTCCATTTAACGCAAAACCACAGAATAAGTAATAGCACAAGTACAGAAGATTCTCCTTCCTGAATTTGACATTTAGCTACAGAGAGATGAAAACGTTAGCCATCATGCACTCTTAAAAATATAAAATTGAGTTTTCAACATGCTTATATCCGTGCAGGTTTGAGATATGTCATAAACACTGGCCGAAATGATAATACGTGACGTTTTCAATCAAAGGTACACATGATTGTCGCTTGTCAATACGATGTTAACTGTAATCCATACTAATATTATAAATGGGAAAGTGTATCTGTGTGTTTGTTTGTTTGTCCGTCTTTCACGGCAAAACAGGGCGACGAATTGACGTGATTTTTTAAGTGGAGATATTTGAAGGGATGTAGAGAGACATAGGCTACTTTTTGTCCCTTTCTAACCCCCCACTTCCCTAAAATGGGGGGTGGAAGTTTGTATGTGTTTTAATGCGAGCGAAGCCGCGGGCAAAAGCTAGTAAAAAATAATTTAGAAATAAACTCTATTAACAACCGACAATGATGTACAGTCACCACATGGGAATGTTGAGCCACTTGGCAATGGACGCAATTTAGTCGTGTAATATAATGGGTTCGGTATTTTTCGTTAGTAGGCACGATCGCGATATGACCGATGTTACCCGATGATATCTTGGTTGCTTTGTTGCGTCAAAATTTCACTATGTCAAAACTAGTTGACATAATAAAAATTCCTTCGTCTACGAAAAGGATTAGCCAACGGCCATTAAATTTTGAAGTTACTCGTTTGAATCAGACGCTAGATGTCGTTGTTCCTAGCGGAAACTGGATAACGACAGTTCTTCATGAATTCGTCTAAAACCGTTTAGTAATCTACTAGTATTTCTTTCAAATTGGATGCCATGATTTAATAGGCGAGATCTTTTTTCAAGTCAAGATTTTATATAAATATCCATGTTATCGGGCAATTTCAAATTATTTTTTCATTGAGAGGGACAAATGCTATTGCTGTCTTTACTATCATTAAATGTGTCACAGCTCCTAGTTGACGTTAATTGAATACCTACTTATGTAACCTTTGTGGAAATATGGTAGATAACCTTTGATAGTCTACATATAATCCATAAAGCTCTATAAATGGAGTACGCTTCGCCTCATCTTTCCAAACAAAAAAAGTCTGCCAAAATCTGAGGGGGGCGAGGTAGCACGCATGTGAAATTTTCAAGTCAAAGGTACATAATTGTCGGTTGTTAATACAGTTTATTTCTAAATGAATTTTTATGGCAGCAACGCTTTATTGACAACCGACAAAGATGTACCTTTGACTTGAAAACACCAAACATATTTGACATATTCTTTTTATACTTCATAACACTAAATGGAGCAATAGATAGTCGACTGTACATATGTTAACATATGGTTCATTATTGGATGCAGTCTTTGGAAATGTCAAACAAAAAAGCTAAGGATCATTTTTGATTGTATTTTCAAACAAAATATAGAAGACAGCAATCCTTAAGCGCGTTAAATATGGAGAAGTGTCAAACGTCAAATAGTTACTGCCCGTCAGAAAGAAAACGATTGTCTTTGAATCGATTCTGTAAACGAAGCTTGATTTTCGATTTAGGTTAAATCTTATATTACGAAAGTAATGATAAATAAAGTAAAACTATACTTACATCTGAAATGGTATTTCGTCTTTTTGTAAACTAGACGAAATATAACATTTTTTTTACATCCAAAAACAGCGCATAAGGGCATTTTCACGGAGCTTGTTATCCATTGACAGCGATGACGAAAATGGCGTGACATCGATTATTGAAATAGTTTTTATAGATGTACTAGATTTTCCGCCAATACTTTTGACAGAGGGGAAATGATACTCAGGGCCTCTCCTGGTTTAGAACTCTCTGATATAATCCTATAATCTGTCAGTAGCTATAGAAATGTTTAATAGAGACTTGATAGTTTCTGACTCAAATTCTAACTTTGAAAAAATATCTGACAATGGGTATTGTCAATTTTTTTCGCTGTAACATTAATTGCGGAAAAGTAGCTATCTAAATCTAGTAAAAAAATCAAATATGCCACCGGCAATAAACGACGAAACTAGACGTGAAATTATATTTTTGCACCAGCAAGGGTTAAGCATGCGTGCAATAGCAAACGCGTTAAATGTGCAGGTATAAGGTTCTACAAAATAATAATTTCCAAACACTTTGATTTTATTAAGAAAATATCTAACCTATTCATTCCTTTCTAGCGAAATACTGTCAGTTTGTGGGTAAATAGGTATGCCGCAGAAGGAGATATAAATGATCACCGTCAAGGCAATCATGGTGTCTCGATACTATCAATGGAACAACGCAATGAAATGCGAGAGAGCTACATGGAAAATGGGTTTATATCTACCAACTATTTCGCAGACCGCTTCAATTGCCACCCCAATACCATCCGAAAGCATTTGCATTCTATGGATCTTCACCATAGACGTCCCGCATACAAAATTGCTTTGACGGAAGATCACAAAACCGCTCGAGTCAATTTTGCTCAACAGTACCGAAATTTTGATGGGGGTTCGACAATATTTTCCGATGAGAAGTCGTTTAATTCAAGTGACCACGGTCGTTTACATCTCTGGCGTTATGACAATACGCGATATGCGGAAGACCATGTTATACCAAACAGGGAGTCGGGTCGCATCAGTGCAAACTTGTGGGGGTGGATGAGTTCGGACGGTGTAGGTGAGCTGGTTCGTTTACCTCCCAGGACCAACGCTCAATGTTATCTCAGCGTGTTACAGGAAAGCATGCTTCCCACCGTAAGGGCATTTTATCCACGGGAAGAATTGCCACATTTTCATTTCGTGCACGACAACTGCACGATACACAGGGCCAGGATTGTAAAAGACTGGCTCCATCAACGTCGACAGGAAATAACGGTCATACCGTGGCCTGCTAAGTCTGCGGATCTAAACCCCATAGAGAATCTATGGGGTTTAATGGTCCAAAGATGGGAAAATCGAAATGAACGATCAAGACAAGCTGTGGAAAATCATTGCCAAGAAGTTTGGGAAGACTTGCGAGGAACTGATTATTGCACTCGATTTGTGGAGTCCATGCCTTCGCGTCTCCAAGCTGTCATTGATAACGATGGGTCATATACAAGTTATTAGTTTTTAGATATCTCTTTGCTTTAATACGAATAAACAGATTTTGGTCTATTTGTTATGTTTTTTACATTTTTAATAGTAGAGTTAAACGTAAATATTTTTTACGTCACCACCTGGCCATAATGTGAGTTTTACCGCTCGCTACGCTTACGGTAAAACTCGCATTATGGCCAGGTGGGGACGTAAAATTGTGTACTCACCACGGGCAGTAAAAAAGAAAGCCCTCTATCGCATATTTACAACCCTCGCCTGCGGCTCGGGTCCCAAATACCTGCGATTTCGGGCTTTCTTTTTTTTACAGCCCTAGGTAAGTAATGTACTATTAAATAATAATAGATATTTTGACATAGATCTTTACGAGACAGTAATGAGGGTATTAGACAACATTACAAAGAAATGTTTTAAATTCCAATAAAAAGAACACAATAAAATATTCGTAAAATAATGAACTTCTGCTTATTTATAATTATATTTTTCATTCACTTTCCTTTTGACAGCTGTTATCTAAATGAGTTTCAGTTTATGAATTATATGGAAATGGCTGCCGTTAAAAGGAAAGTGAACGAAAATTTCTACATAGCAGCTTAGCAGTCAAATAGACGTTTCTAGGACTAAAGCGGATGTTGTAATGTAACCATAGTAACGTCAGCTTCCGGAAAAATCGCTATCAATCATTGGTTAAATATTTTTGTTATTACGTAACCATAGTAACGCCACCTTCCGAAGAAAACACGGGCGGTCATTGGCTAACCGTATTTGGTTTTACGTAACTGTAGCAACGACCGCCCCATTGGTCAGCAGAGTTCGGCCGAAGTCGTGATACCAGTCTCGTAAGAGTTCGGACCCCGATTTGTATTATTCGACCAAGTTGCGAACAGTGGTAAGTGGCTCAACATTCCCGTGTGGTGACTGACTATGATGATGATGACTACCTATGACTTGAAAACGTCACATATTCTGGAACGCACCCATAAGGTGATAAGCGATGTGCCAACCCTTCCCTCATTAGCCCTCAAATGCGGTAAGCGCATTGGAAAAAACGGGTACAATGGAGAAATACATAGTGAAACCACCCTGGCATAACTGCGTCAGGTCGATAAGTCAAAGTGACGAACACATTTGCGAAACGATCGGCGACTTTGTCTTACTAACGTGCGGATCGACCTGTCCGCACTGTCGTCGCGCCGTGTTCGCACAAAAGATTCAAACCAAGTGAACTCATTCGCCCGCACTCCGCGTGTAATTTGGACACTCAAATAGGTATCGACTGTTTCTTGCCACCGCATCGCGCCGCTTTGCGTTCACGTCCAGATCGCAACAGACAAATACAACACACAATGACATTCACAATGACGGGAAAGAGTTTACCTTCATAAATGATTCCGTTGACACCTTCGACGACCTTGCCGGGCCGTCTTACGGCCGGCGTGTCTACGGCCGGCATCTCAGCTTCTTCCTCTGATGAACTGTCATCTGTAAATATAATGTTATTGTTAACCCGTGGGTTTACTATACTTCATTTTATTTGAGATTAGAAAAATGTTGACAGTACGATGTACAGGGTTCTTTATTAGGCACGATACATGTCACAACTGTCAAAGTGCCTACGCCGTCATTAAACATACTTACATATATTTGTATTTATAGTAAAGCCATCCCTACGTATTTGTAAATGTTATATTGAGTATTTAACAATATTTTGGTAGTAGTTATATGCACGAAATATTTTATTTTTATCATTGCTCATGTTCTTGTGAATGTTGCACAATAAAATACCTAGAGAAGAAGAGGTTCTAAACGGATGGTTCGATTTTTAAATATTTTCTTGCGTCATCTGTCATTCATTAGTATCTCTCAGTCATACCTGGATAGTTTTTAATGTTTAAAGCTTATTGTGATTCTTATTTAAGTAAAAGTATTTGCTTGCTCTATTATTGTGCGTTTGGTTGGAGGGTTATGGAGCAATCAGAGGCAGACCCGAGTGGCATACAACAAGAAAAGCCACCTCGTAGTCCACCAAATCTGTTATCAATGTTATCATCACCTAAGACAATTGTTTTATTATTTAGTATTACATAATAAAACTATTAAATAACGTATAGAAGCACTTTTATTTACGAAAATTTATAAATAAGTTTGGTAAAAAACTAGATGTTATGTTTTCGTTTTAGAACGTACGTGCGTCACTGTTAGGTCAGTTTTTCATTTTTCATGTGTCTGTAACGTGATAATCAAAACGAAATTGTCTTTTTATTGTTGTGTTGGATTATTTATTCTGCAAATTGTTATTATTTATTTACAAATGTGAACTCTTAATCATGTTAACTAATCGTTTGTTGGTGTGCTTGCAGTGTGTTTAAATTGCACATTTAGAACAGGTTGGCAACTACTGTTTCTATGTTTACTCAATTTCTAATCTCAAAAAAAACGAAGTATAAGTCTAACGACCGATTCACATAAAACGGCTGGATTTGAGGTGCGCCTTACTAGTTTTGTGATTTTGAACCTATGCAGTAGTTACAGCCCATATTTAAGGTGCAACGCCGCACAGCTCCGTGCGGTGGTGGCAGCTGGTCAACATTGTCGCTGACATTTAAATATACAACTTTATTATTACTGCAAAGAAGATGCAAACACCTTTAACTCTAGTAAGACTTTCTTTGGATCGGGAACTAGGTTTGCTGTTGCTGACGTGGTAGTTACACCTACGTACCACAATAACCTTGTTTACATAATGTTAAACGTACGATACATCGCCGTAATCTTTATGAATTATAACTTCTACGTAGTGCAACTTTAAGTGTAACCTCGTGCCGCTTACTGAACATAATTTAAGCCCGAAAAAAATTAAATCCAATTACTTGGAGAATAGAGTTAATTTTCCTTTGTTTAAAAAGTATGAAGTAATCAAAGAAAAATGCACTTTTTAGGGCTAACAAATGGTTTGAATGCGGGCCACTTATAATTTTTATTATAAGTGGTATAATAAAAATTATAAGTGGCCCGCATTCGCACAGATGTTTGACCGCGATCTCACCTGATGGTAAGTGATGATGCGGTCTACGGTGGAGCACGCTTACCTATGAGATACCTATTTACTCTCGCTTTGAAGAGACCCAAATTGTACTCGAGTGGAAACACAGACTCGGGCAGGCCGTTCCACTCCTTGGCAGTTCGCATTAAGAATGTAGAAGCAAAACAAACAAAATGATGTTTGGTATAAAATTCGTGTAAATTATAATTCTGCAAATTATTTCAATTTGTGTAAAAAACACCATCTAATACCACTTCATAAGCACCGTCTTATTACTGACATAGTGTATCTATTAAACATTATTCAAGGCAAAGTTGATTGTTTTAATCTACTTAATAAAATATCTTTTAATATTCCTAATAGGAGACTTAGACACTTTCGTCCCATTGGCACGTATCAAGCTTCTGCAAAATATAGGAAAAACAGTTTCCTGTGCAGGGCAAGCACGAGTTTAAACAAAGTTCTATTAAAAATTGATTTTGATATATTTAATGACAGCATACCAACAATAAGGGCTAAATTGATTAAGTTGTTGATGGGCAGCACTCCCGGTGCAGGTGCGGGTGCAGTTTATTAGGATATTAATTGAATTAGTAAATTTCATAGTAATTTTTAGAGTATTGTATTTTCTATTAACTTGTGGTTATTGGTACTTGTATGTGTTTAAGTTGGGCTGTAACTTTTTGTAAGTAATCTATTTCTATAAGTGAGAACCTGTAATTGGCTTTCTAGTTTTATTGTATTTCTATACATATTTTGTGCTGTTGGTTTTCCATACAATAAATAATAATAATAAAGCGCTCCTGTTGCTCCTGCTGACTCGTGTTACCTGCAGCGGCGGAGGGCGGCGGCGGCAGCCACTGCGGCTGGCGCAGCTTCACGTGGTAGTAGTAGGTGCGGCCGCGCTGGTCCACCGCCGAGCGCCAGTGCGACGGCAGCACCACCGCCGGCGGCTGCTGCTCTATCTGCTGACACGTTTCATTCTTATCAACCGACTTCAAGATTTCGAAGGAGGAGGTTCGTCGGGATCTTTGTTTTTTTTTGCTTCTTCTTTATGTATGTTCCCCGATTATTCGAAGACGACTGTTGTTTGGAAATTTCTTTTTTTCTTTGAAAGAGTATACTTCACAGTTGGTCCCATTGTAACCAGGTCAGGATCTGATGATGGGATCCTGGAGAAATCGAGGGAACTCTTCAACCATTATAGGCACACCTATAGTGTATTGAGTATTTTTTACAGCATCTCAAGCATTTGCTTTTGGAAAGGTGGATGCTAAGTGAAGTCGGTTCTTTTTTGTTTAAAATTATTTTACCTTTTAATCGCATCACGAAAATAAAAATTATTAGCCTGTTTTAGCCTCCTACTGCTAGACAAAGGCCTCCCTTTTATCTCCACTCGACCCGGTCGTTTGAATTTTGCCACCATTCTGTATAAAATGCTTCCAAGTCGTTTCGCCATCTCCTTTTTGGTCTGCCTGCACCCCGGCGCGCGTCATCAATGGTGTTATAGTACATTACTTACCAAGGACTGTAAAAGAAAGAAAGCCCGAAATCGCAGGTATTTGTGACCCGAGCCGCAGGCGAGGGTTGTAAATATGCGGTAGAGGGCTTTCTTTTTTACTGCCCGTGGTGAGTACACAATTTTACGTCTCCACCTGGCCATAATGCGAGTTTTACCGTACGTGTAGCGTGCGGTAAAACTCACATTATGGCCAGGTGTGAAGTAAAAAGTTTAACTTTCAATTTTGAACTCTATAATTTATGACGGTGTCATTCACGTTGTCGCTTTGTCTCATATATAAGTCATATATCAGACGACGGCGGTCAAAAGGTTAAATCTTTATAAGGCAGAGGGAATATATTTCCCACTATTATTTGAACTTTATTTCAAAGAGATATGGTTCAGTTTCGCGTAATTTCTGACACGCGAATGCCCGTTAAACGGTTAACTTTCCTCTGTATTGTTAACTGGAAGCGTTCGGATTTCACTTAGAGAGTCTAGGAATTTAGGAATTAAATGATCCTTCCCGTCTGTATCATCATTATATCATCATATACGGTACGGTGGCTGTAGAAGAAGTACTTATAATACCTAACAGCGTTTCCATTATTTGTATTTCTTAATGTAGGAAAATCGTACACAATAGTAGTTTATGTAACTGTTACGTAATAAAGGTCCTTAAAATTTTCATAATAAGGCCTAATTACGTACATTTGCATACACTGCTTTACACACATATTATAAATCCTAAATGAGGTGTTCGGAAACCATTAGAATGACACCGCCATGCGATTGTGCGAACGGTCGGGAAGGATTACAACCGCGGTCAGGGTGGAGGGTGGGATTTTCATTACGTTACCAAAATCGATGTAGTTATGATTTTTTATAAATTTTTACAACACTGTCACAGATAATACAGTGATGTTACATTACTGGTTGCAATAATGGTGGTAATTACATACGGTTTCCGAATACAGAATAGAGGATTTATGATATGGGTGTAGATAAAAATATAATAGTACATTACTTACCAAGGACTGTAAAAGAAAGAAAGCCCGAAATCGCAGGTATTTTTAACCTGAGCCGCTGGCGAGGGTAGTAAATATGCGATAGAGGGCTTTCTTTTTTACTGCCCGTGGTGAGTACACAATTTTACGTCTCCACCTGGCCATAATGCGAATTTTACTGTACGCGTAGCGTGCGGTAAAACTCACATTATGGCAAGATGTAACGTAAATGCTTATAAACTTACTGGCATCATGGCCTCAGCTGGTTGCGGCGTCGACGGGAAGGCGTTCGGCATCTGCTGCCCGAACATGAAACCCGGCATTCCGAACCCGCCCATACCCATGAGGCTGGAAATAAAACGGTTCACTATAAATAAAACAAATACAGGGTGTTTTTTCGACAACTAGCCATATTATGTTGAATAGGTAAGTTATACTGAACAACTTTTTCTATGGAACCAACCGCGAAATCTCAAAAAAAATTTTGGTCTCCCTGTGGAAAACGTCCACATCTGATCGGCCAAAATCTATGAAAAAATAAAACCTTTTTTGTGGTTTCGGAGTTGGTCCCATAGAAAAAGTTGTTCAGTATGGCCTACTTAATTACTTCGCGCAATATGGCTACATGTTGAAAAAACGCCGTGTATAAAAATAAGTAACGAATTAGACAAAAAATAAACAAATTTAACACAAAGAAGCCAGTAAAAGGCAGCTGTTTGACAAGCAAGCGACTTTTTTTCCAAGCAAAAACGTTTTAGAAAGAAAATTAAAAAAAAATTGTTCGCAAAGAAAAAAACTAATCACGAGCTTTTCGCCTATCGTCGCTGATCGAACAACTGCCTTATGGCACTGGCCGCGGACTCGTAATGGCACTGGCCGCGGACTCGATGCACGCGACCGGCGGCGCGAACTGCGAAGCGGCGATCGGCGAGACGAGCGGCCGTCGCTGTCATCCAAAATGGGTCCATTCCAGTTTATAGATTTCGATTGAGTCATGTGCCACCGCTCCGAGCGTCACGATTAAAAACTATAGACTTAAACCGACCCCTCTTGGATGGCAGCGGCGGCCGCTCGTCTCGCCGCGTCGCAGCTCGCGCCGCCGGTCGCGTGAATTAAGTCCGCAGCCTGAACAAAGCTTTTAATTTTGCTTAAAACCGTGAGTGATTACCTCTTCCCAGTAGGTGACTCGAGCACTTGTATGCCGCTTTTAAAATAAATAAAAAATATATTTCGCTAAAGCTTCTATTTCGCTTAAAATTCAACATTTGTTTTTTTATGGGGTACAGACAGAACGATACAATTATGTAGGTATATCCTAAGCCTCACAAGACGTAGTGTCATAAAATAAGGGCATATCTACAAAAATATACGTTAGTTCGGTAACTTACTTAGGTTGCGGCATGCAGAACTGCTGTGGGCCGCCAAATGGCGGACAGAAGCCCGGCGGGCCCTGGAACTCGCCCGAAGGCCCGATCCACTCCGGTGGCATGTCCGACATGCCGGGGACCATGCCGGGGGGCATGCCGGGCATCCCCGGCGGCATGCCGGGCGGCATTCCCGGCGGCATCCCGGGCATTCCCGGCGGCATGCCCGGGAGCATGTTAGGGGGTCCGCCCATCATTCCGGGCGGGAACATCTGAGAATACATTTTTATATAAATGTTCGAAGAAAACCACTAATAGCATACGCCAGACAAGTAATTACATCCTCTAGCCGCCCAGAGCCCTATAAAAAGCCCTCTCATTCCATTGTATTTTAATTAAATCTTTGTTTTGACAATTCAGAATTGCATTTGTGCAAGAAAGTTTAGTTTTTAGCAAGATTCAGCGAGCGCTCTGCGCCGCTCCTCCTTGCTCACCGTCGGTACTGTAGCCAGTACTGCTGTGACAGTATGTTAGTGTACTAACCTGTGGGAAGGCCTGCTCCTGCCAGTAGTGCGCGTAGTGTTGCTCCCGCTGCCGGCGGCTGTCTTCGGCCGCGGCGGCCGCTTCAGCGAACGCTCTGCGCCGCTCCTCCTTGCTCATCGGCGGTACTGTAGCCAGTACTGCTGGGACAGTATGTTAGTGTACTAACCTGTGGGAAGGCCTGCTTCTGCCAGTAGTGCGCGTAGTGTTGCTCCCGCTGCCGGCGGCTGTCTTCGGCCGCGGCGGCCGCTTCAGCGAACGCTCTGCGCCGCTCCTCCTTGCTCATCGGCGGTACTGTAGCCAGTACTGCTGGGACAGTATGTTAGTGTACTAACCTGTGGGAAGGCCTGCTTCTGCCAGTAGTGCGCGTAGTGTTGCTCCCGCTGCCGGCGGCTGTCTTCGGCCGCGGCGGCCGCTTCAGCGAACGCTCTGCGCCGCTCCTCCTTGCTCATCGGCGGTACTGTAGCCAGTACTGCTGGGACAGTATGTTAGTGTACTAACCTGTGGGAAGGCCTGCTCCTGCCAGTAGTGCGCGTAGTGTTGCTCCCGCTGCCGGCGGCTGTCTTCGGCCGCGGCGGCCGCTTCAGCGAACGCTCTGCGCCGCTCCTCCTTGCTCATCGGCGGTACTGTAGCCAGTACTGCTGGGACAGTATGTTAGTGTACTAACCTGTGGGAAGGCCTGCTTCTGCCAGTAGTGCGCGTAGTGTTGCTCCCGCTGCCGGCGGCTGTCTTCGGCCGCGGCGGCCGCTTCAGCGAACGCTCTGCGCCGCTCCTCCTTGCTCATCGGCGGTACTGTAGCCAGTACTGCTGGGACAGTATGTTAGTGTACTAACCTGTGGGAAGGCCTGCTTCTGCCAGTAGTGCGCGTAGTGTTGCTCCCGCTGCCGGCGGCTGTCTTCGGCCGCGGCGGCCGCTTCAGCGAACGCTCTGCGCCGCTCCTCCTTGCTCATCGGCGGTACTGTAGCCAGTACTGCTGGGACAGTATGTTAGTGTACTAACCTGTGGGAAGGCCTGCTTCTGCCAGTAGTGCGCGTAGTGTTGCTCCCGCTGCCGGCGGCTGTCTTCGGCCGCGGCGGCCGCTTCAGCGAACGCTCTGCGCCGCTCCTCCTTGCTCACCGGCGGTACTGTAGTCAGTACTGCTGGGACAGTATGTTAGTGTACTAACCTGTGGGAAGGCCTGCTCCTGCCAGTAGTGCGCGTAGTGTTGCTCCCGCTGCCGGCGGCTGTCTTCGGCCGCGGCGGCCGCTTCAGCGAACGCTCTGCGCCGCTCCTCCTTGCTCATCGGCGGTACTGCTGCTAGTACGCGACCGCTCCTGGTGCAATATTAATATTTGTTACATTATTAGTGTCATATAACAACACTTCAATTTGGGGGGGGCTCAAAGAGGGACCAGTGTGTTGACGACGAGGGACCCTCTTGTCCCTTTAGCCGTCAACACAGTGAATTCTCCTTTTAATAAAGGGTCGGCAACCTATGAAGTTACAGGCTATGGTAACTGCTAACCATCAGGCGGGCCGTATGCTTAGTTGCCACTGTCGTGGTAAAAAGTAAAAGTTAAGTGCATTGTGATATTTGCCACCTATTTTAGTTTACCTTATACTTCTCCTGGCATCAGGACTGGTCCTTCGTTTTCTTCTGTCCCGCTCATCCCTTTCCCTGTCTCTGTCGCGCTCACGTTCCCTATACCTATCAAAAAAATACATGTGACATTATAAATATTACGAAGATAATTTCTATGGATAAATTATTTTAAAATCCACTCAAATGTAAATGATTTAGTTTTAGAGTAGCGGGCGCGTATACCGCTGGAGTCGGTGGCGCGACGTTCGAAGTTGGCTTTCCATTCGTGCTCTTTATTTGTATGCAGGATACTGAAACGTATGCCAAGAAACTTCAAAACAAACATTCAAAACTCTTTCTCTCTCGCGGTCCCGGTCCCATTCACGCTCACGGTCACGGTCCTCACGCTCACGAGCCGTGGTCCGAATCACGCTTACAGCAATCACAGCGCGTTAACGGGCGGACCGAATCACGCTCACAGCGCCAACATAGATGTCGTGACGTCATTGAATGATATCACTTGACAGCGTTTACAGTGCTCACGGTCCTAGGCGTAAGCACCTTGAGCACAAACGTCAAGTTGACATTTGGCATACGTTTGACACATGATTTTCATTAAATTGACGTTGACAGCGCTCACGCAGATGTCTACGGTGGTCCGAATCAAAACACTACTTACGCGGCCTTGAGCGCGCTAATGATTTCGGACCGACTATCAGCACTTTTAGCGTTGTCAGCGTTGTAAGTGTGATTCGGACCACGGCTACGGTCGCGGAACCGCTCGAGTCGGCAGCGCGACGCTTGACGTTAGCTTGCCGTTCGTGCTCTTTCATTTGTTGGATAAATAATTTAAAAACAAACATACCGGTCTCTCTCTCTTTCCCGGTCCCGCTCCCGGTCCCTCTCGCGTTCCCGGTCCCAGTCACGCTCACGGTCCCGGTCGCACTCGTCTCGCCTCTCACGGTCGCGGTCGCCTGAACCGCTCGGGTCGGTAGCGCGACGCTTGACGTTAGCTTGCCATTCGTGCTCTTTCATTTGTTGGATAAATAATTTAAAAACAAACATACCGGTCTCTCTCTCTTTCCCGGTCCCGCTCCCGGTCCCTCTCGCGTTCCCGGTCCCAGTCACGCTCACGGTCCCGGTCGCACTCGTCTCGCCTCTCACGGTCGCGGTCGCCTGAACCGCTCGGGTCGGCAGCGCGACGCTTGACGTTGGCTTGCCGTTCGTGCACTTTCATTTGTTGGATAAATAATTTAAAAACAAACATACCGGTCTCTCTCTCTTTCCCGGTCCCGCTCCCGGTCCCTCTCGCGTTCCCGGTCCCAGTCACGCTCACGGTCCCGGTCGCACTCGTCTCGCCTCTCACGGTCGCGGTCGCCTGAACCGCTCGGGTCGGCAGCGCGACGCTTGACGTTGGCTTGCCGCTCGTGCACTTTCATTTGTTGGATAAATAATTTAAAAACAACCATACCGGTCTCTCTCTCTTTCCCGGTCCCGCTCCCGGTCCCTCTCGCGTTCCCGGTCGCGATCGCGGTCGCGGTCGCGCTCGTCCCGCCGCTCGCGGTCGCGGTCGCGGGAGCCGCTGGAGTCGGCGGCGCGACGTTCAACGTTGGCTTGTCGTTCGTGCTCTTTCATCTGTTGGATTCGCTCCTTTTTTGGTATTTTGAAGGCCTCCTGAAATGCAAGTTTATTGTTAAGTTCTGTTGCAAAACATTATCATTGTTAAATATCTTCATTATACCATTGGGCCCAGCGCAACTTTTTTCGCTTCTATACCTCTCTCCGCAGCTCATACAATGAGGACAGATAATATATGAGTCCTATCGTTTTTTTGTAACCCTACATACGTTCAGAGATTTTTACCACAGAGGTACGAGTATGTTACATACATTATGAGCGTAGATTTGGCATATCCGATGTTTAGAGAATAATATGATGTTTGGTTACAAAAGTTAAAGTCAATGTTATTAAAATTAAAACTTTAAACGTTTCTTACGTACCGAAAGTACGTTCCTTCGTTACGTAATTACGTACCTTTAGGCTCGACCATCTCTCTAGTAGCTGGTTAGATAGATCTTTGACCTTGTCCAACACCGAACTGATATCTGAATTGTCGTCTTGCGGTTTGTTGAGCAATTCTACTGGCAAACCTGTAAGCAGAAAATTTAATATTAAAATAGAGTATGTATTAGGGTAAGGGGTATGTATTAGGGTTATTGTGATCCTTATTTAATATTATTTTAATTTTGCGGAGTTTTAGAGGTCGCTACCGCTAGTGGAGAATTCATCTACTAGGTGTAAAAAGTTTTGTGCCTTGAACGATTAGCATTAGTATGAAAGCAAATATTTCAAACTTTTTTGAAGTTTCTTTACCAGTGGACTCATCGATAAACACGTCAGGAGTGGGAGTGTCGCTCAGCCACCGCTCGACGATGGTAAAGAAACGACTCTCGGAGACCATGGTCTTGTTCGTTATGGGCAGCCGGTCCACAGTCTGCAGCATCTCGAGTCTGTATAAAGTTACACCATTATAATTATATAGGATAATTGGTTGGCTTTGGCTACACAGCTTCTGTAACAACAACGTAAAAGCATAGAAGATCAGCAAAACTCAGGGCCGCGGTAGTCGAGGAACAGTCGGCGACACGGCAGGTCCGCGTCACGTAGCAGCCTCAGTATCGACTTGAGCGATCTGTGTTATCCATCGTACAATGTCCAACCAATCAGAACTGACCTGAAGTCCATAGGAGCGTCAGTACACCATGGCGCAAACAGTCTCAGGCCGCGGTAGTCGAGGAACAGTCGGCGACACGGCAGGTCCGCGTCACGTAGCAGCCGCAATAGCGACTTGCGCGATCTGTGTTATCCACCGTACAATATCCATCCAATCAGAACTGACCTGAAGTCCATAGGAGCGTCAGTACACCATGGCGCCAACAGTCTCAGGCCGCGGTAGTCGAGGAACAGTCGGCGACACGGCAGGTCCGCGTCACGTAGCAGCCGCAATAGCGACTTGCGCGATCTGTGTTATCCACCGTACAATATCCATCCAATCAGAACTGACCTGAAGTCCATAGGAGCGTCAGTACACCACGGCGCCAGCAGTCTCAGGCCGCGGTAGTCGAGGAACAGTCGGCGACACGGCAGGTCCGCGTCACGTAGCAGCCGCAATAGCGACTTGCGCGATCTGTGTTATCCACCGTACAATATCCATCCAATCAGAACTGACCTGAAGTCCATAGGAGCGTCAGTACACCACGGCGCCAGCAGTCTCAGGCCGCGGTAGTCGAGGAACAGTCGGCGACACGGCAGGTCCGCGTCACGTAGCAGCCGCAATAGCGACTTGCGCGATCTGTGTTATCCACCGTACAATATCCATCCAATCAGAACTGACCTGAAGTCCATAGGAGCGTCAGTACACCACGGCGCCAGCAGTCTCAGGCCGCGGTAGTCGAGGAACAGTCGGCGACACGGCAGGTCCGCGTCACGTAGCAGCCGTAGTAAAGTGACTTGAGCGCGGCGTGTCTTTGCGCGGACGACTGTACGCGACAGACGTAGCGTGTGACTCTGGTTTTTCACCCCGGTGCGGTGTAACGCTTCCAGGTCTTCTTCGATCTGAGAACAAATTAGAAATAGAAGAAAGCAACACAGATATGAAGCAAGAGGCCTACGCTACAAATGCACTAGGCAATGAGAAAAAAACCAATCAAAGAACTTTAATGAATGTTGTTTGAATGGGAGTTGACTACAATTGGTCATATAACTACGTTGACTAGGACTATTTTAGCTAGATGTCACTGTAGATAATTAATTCGCCCTCCAATACGCTACGTACTTGACTATATCGATCCATTTCAAATGCTAATGACTACAGCTCCAACTTCATACATAATTTGCCAATCAGAGTACAGCTTAGAGGTTATTAAGCCAGGCAAATACGTCGAGTGTCAGGATATCCAGATCCTCAACTGGGCCAGGGAAGTGAAGAGGGCTGCGCCGAAAGTTGTGCTCAGAGGCTTGTTCTTCTTCGTCCTCAAGTACATTCGAATTATAATCTTAATATCAACCCTGAACGTAATCGGTCATGTAAGTAGAAAGTTTGAAAGGGCGGGCATTTTTCATGTAGCAATTTTAGGGCCGGTTGCATCAAACTACTAGTCAACGTCATCGTTAAAAAAAACTTGTATGAAAAGTTTGACAGTTTTCTATGGGATGACAGCTCCGTCGCCATATTTAACGCTGACGAGTTCGTTCGTTATGCGTGATGCAACCCACCCTTAAAGTGTAAAATTCACGTCAGCGTCTTGTACGAGGTACACCTTGGGCTTGTACAAACAGCAACACTGTTAAGTGAACATCGATGGGCCTTATTACAAAAGGCATAAGGCGGTCACACTTGGGCTGGCTCTTAATAGCCACGTACGTTTACGCGTATTCGAATTCTTCTCAGACCTAGATACAGCCTTGGCCAGAAGTGTTGAGCATAGCAGTTTTTTGTTTAGAATTTTGATGTTAAGTATTATTTCCCTATCATAACAATGTACGATGACGCAAAATGTTATAATTTATTTATATATCTAGAAAACTTCACTTGATAACAATTTCAAGGTACATACCTTTAAAATATGAAAATTTAAGGTCACAAAAATGCGAATTTAGGTTGGTGCGACAAATTGCAAATATTCTATGCAGTTCCTACTAACTTCAACAAAACATGCCTGTTCAGTTCGAATTAATAACTTTAAAAAAGATAGAAACGCTGGACTAAAGTTTCGAGTTTTGTAGGAAAATCGCAAGGGTGCTCAACACTTTGGCCAAGGATGTATAAAACTCGAACGTAATATCTATTTGTAATAACGGGACTTAACCGCGTATATATTTCTAAAAATTACCTTCGACGTTTCGAGGACGACATTGTCCCCGTGGTCCCGAAGAAATAGATATGTGTAAAAACCGTGAAAGTTTAAATCAGTGTTTCGAACGTAATAGGTCATAAAAAGATTTTCACTTCTCATGCTCAAAAAGTGTGTCATATTATGCTTACCAAGGCGGACTAAAGTAATACATTTAGCCTCTAGGGCTAGTATGTATACATATTTATGATTTACAAAACATTTTAAATTGACCAATCGGAACACTTCACCATATTATATCCACCAATCACAACACATATCGAAATGAATCGGAACGCTACTTTATTGGTGCGTAAATAAAAAGTATTTTTATCTTATTTTCTCGCAATCGAAGTGAAAAATAGTATGCATTACTCTGGTCTAAAAGCCATATTACCACTCGAACAATTTTCCCCTCACTTCGTTCGGGAAAATAACCACCTCGTAGTAATATGGCCTACTTTAGACCCTTGTCAAACAATCTACTATAAAATGGCGGTCATTTGAAGCTAGTCACAGTAGAAACATAAGATTAGCGTCACTCACGTCAGCGTCTTGTACGAGGTCGACCTTGGGCTTGTAGGAGCGGTCGCGCCGGGGCCGGCGGGCACGCGGGCGCGCGCGCGGCGCCTCCGCCGCGGCCGGCGCCTCCACCGACACCGCCGCCGGGGCCTTCGTCGTGGACACGTCGCCCTCCTCCTCCTCCTCCTCCTCCTGGACATAACGGGATTTACAGGGTGTTTCAAATTTCAGTTAGGAAATGTAAAAAATAGGCATGGTGATTTTTTTTAAAGGACATGGACAAGGACAAAGGAAGGTATTAATCGATTCGTTTTGTTGTGAGGATCAAATGTCTATATGGGGCCAATTGTGTTAAAGCATCACTAAAGTCAGAAATGAGACTTAAAGTCCGAGATTTGCATTTGTTTCTCAAAACTCTCCTAACAAAATGGCGTGCAAAAGTGACGTCATGATCACATAGTCGCCCTGTTTAAAGTATGAAAAAAATATGAAATTGCTATTTTTACAGTGAAATTTATGTTTATGGTTGCTATACAATTTATTTTACAGTAAAATGTTATAAATCGAATGGTAACATTGTTTATCTACACTCATATTGTAAGTTCTCTAAAACGTGTTCGAAAACGGTAGGCAATGGCTAGCATTACCACGACCGATTTTACTATGATAAGCTTTTTATCCGTGGCAGTAACGTAATTTTAACTTTACATGCTCAATTATTGATGTGCTATGAGTTTTGATAACATAATGTACACCTGCACCCTCCCGCGCATCCGCCGACAGCCCGACACGCGCCTCCCCGACCGCCGGCACAATCGAGTTGGCCATGGGCAGTGCAATGGCGGCCATTCTATGGTTTCCGAATACGGCATTTTGGATAAATAATATGAGTGTAGATAAAGCAGTGTATGCAACTGTACGTAATTAGGCCTTAAAACACTCGTGTGATCTTATTATGAAACTCACCTGCGGCTCGTTTCATAAAACCACACTCATGTTTTAAGGACCCTTATTACGTAACAGTTACATAAACTACTATTTTTTTTAATTTCGCACTTTAAAAAATCGTAAAATTTTGAAGTTTGGCAGCTTGATATCTTTGAGCCATTTCAATAGAATTTATAAATTTTTACTTTAGTTGGATATATTGATCATTTTGCATCCTATCAACTAAATTTTATTGCATAATTCAACATGTGTCATCATGCCTATTAAGGGCGCCAATGGTCGCTTTTATACTTTACTGTCGATGTCGACGATATTATCGTCACGATAAAGCAGAATATGTACATAGTTGTATGCAGACGCTTAATAGTTTACCATAGTCGGTAACGGAATATCGTAAACTTCGCTGCGTAGGTACAATCTCATACGTTTCGGTCCCCTGTTTTATTTATTTATTGTCACGATATCGTCGGTATCCACAGTAAAAATAAAAAATAAAAATATTATAGGACATTCTTACACAAATCGACCTAGGCCCACGATAAGCTCAATAAGGCTTGTGTTATGGGTACTAGACGACGATATATATAATAGATAAATATGGATAAATACTTAAATACATAGAAAACACCCATAACTCAGGAACAAATATCTGTGATAAACACACAAATAAATGCCCTGACCAGGATTCGAACCCGGGACCTCCTGCTTCGTAGGCAGGTTCACTACCGACTGGGCTAGGAGGCCGTTAACAGTAAGGTATCTCTTTGTAATCGTTCCTCCATATATAAAGAGCGTGATCATCTGGCGTCTTTTTGAATAGCACGACTTGCTTCCATCGACTCCGAATGTGACTCTGTTTGTGGCCATTTTTACCGTGTCATAAAAAAATTGTTTTCTTGACGTTACTTTACAATAATATACGACACGGTAGAATGATTAGAAAAATGGCTACTAATAGAAAAATACCATTATCTACTGACAATACAAAGTTAATCCTACCTCTTCATCCTCATCGTCAGAGTCGGGTTCCGCGCCGATCCAGCCGCGGCACGCGTCGGCCCCGCAGTAGCAGCGCTGCGCCTCTTTTCTGTACAACAACACACGGTCAAACTCCTGCCTATTACACCACTGGAAGACGCACACATTGTACACTGTAAGTTGTGAAATGTTACAGCTAGCGCTATTATTTTGTCAATTTTTAGCGGATTTACTGTACTATCTGCTAACAATAAAAAAACCGGCCAAGTGCGAGGCGGACTCGCGCACCGAGGGTTCCGTACAAACCTATAACAAGCAAAAGTTGTAGTATGTTTATTACTAATTTCAATTTAAAACCTACGCGTTAACGAGGAAAAAGGTAGTAAGTTTAAAATTTAAAAAAATATTTTTTGTATGATTTTACTAAAAATGTCTACGTTTCCTAATTTTTCCTTTGTCTGTGCTATATGAAGTTTCTTCGTGCCAAGTTTCAAGTTTCTGAGTTTACGGGAAGTACCCTTTAGGTTTTGAGTTTCTTGCGAGTACTCAGTTTCAAAATATGCGACTTAAATTGCTATTTCTTTTGATTGCGTTGACATAAAAGTTTGGTTTTGCTACATCTGAAAGTTCTTATAGCCCTGAGTATTTGACATGAATTTCAATTTAATACCTCCACGCGTTTACGAGGAAAAAGGTAGTAAGTTAACAATTTAAAAAAATATTTTTTTGTATGATTTGACTAAAAATGTCTACTTTTTGTAATTTTTCTATTGTCTATGCTATATGACGTTGCTTCGTGCCATATTTCAAGTTTCTGAGTTCACGGGAAGTACCCCGTAGATTTTGCGAGTGCCGAAAAACTCTAAAATTTGCAGCATAAACGACTGTATCTTTTGATTGCGTTGGCTTTTAAGTTTAATTTTTTTTCACAGCTCGAAGGGACAATAGACCTGAGTATTTGATATAAATTTCAGCTTGATACCTCCACGCGTTCCTGAGAAAAATGGTCTTGACAGACTGACAGACAGACAGACAGACAGATGGACAACAAAGTGATCCTATAAGGGTTCCGTTTTTTCCTTTCGAGGTACGGAACCCTATAAATGACCTCGTTTTTGAAAACGAAAGAAAAATGTTTAAAAAGGAGTTTTTATTTTGAGACAATTTTCCTTTTTACAATTAATTTTCGAGTAATTGTGGAAACTTTTGTGCAACATTTTTGACCGAAGTGTATGCCCTAGTTCGTAAGCTTCCGAAAGAAACCTCTTTTGCACATGTACAGTCGGCATCAGATATATCGGAGCGGCCAAGGTAGTCAAAAATATCTGAACATGCACTTTATCGCCTTGACAATAGAGGCGTTGTTCAGAGGCGTTTTTGAGACATTTGTGACCACCTTGAGCGCCCCGATATATCTGATGGCGACTGTACGACGGATATTTTGACAAATAATGGTTAATTTACCAAGGGCGGTAGAGTGTGGTGCCATAGAATTTTAAAGGAGTGCAGTTTAAAAATGGTTGAGAAAAAAATGGTATGGGGTTGATTTGTCAATAAAATTCATCAGCCCTTAACCGTGGCCACGTATTAATACGTGGTTAACGGCTCGAACTTATTATTAGTAAATTGAATAAGTTACCTATAATAGATTTAAAAAAAAATAAAAAAAGTTTTATAACTAAGCAGTATATAACGACCTACGTCAGGTGTCACATACCTACTGAAAAAAAAAGTTAATTAGCGTGAACCATAATCTTGTAATATTTGTTTATTTTACGATTAATAATTTCCTCGCAATCGAAGTGAAAAGTAGAGTGTAAAACTCGTTCATAAAACCAATTTTACACTCGAATGTATATCCATACAAGGTCTAACAAAAATTGTGGCGATCCGTTTAAGGGCATAATTAGTATCGCATTCTAATTATGAAAATAAAAATAAACAAAAAAAATTTTTCATGGCAAAAACAATGTTTCTTTTTCACTTTTTTTTAGTCGCAATACGATACCAATTATGCCCCTAAACGGATCACCACTATTTTTGTTACACCTTGTATAATATATCCATATAAACATCTCGCGTATAATGGTACGATTTATGCACTTGTTGTACAATCTAGTTATTCCATTTCTATTTACTCCAGCATTATAATCCGTCAATAAGATAACTGACAGGTATTATATTAATAACATATACCTACTTTATAAACGTTTATAGTATTCCATAAGATGATCGCAAAACTATGTTCTTAGGGATTTTCATTAGTACATTATGATACAAGTGTGCTAAGTTGATCATTACATACGAAGCGATATTGTGCGCACGAACGCATGTGAGTGCGCATGAGGAAGCTGAGCTTATGTAATGATCAAGCACACGCGTTTCATACGACGTTTATCAACACACTTGCGAGGAAATAACAGAATAGTATAATTAATAATAATAACTTTGATAAATACATTAATTGTCAGAATGTTTACAGTATAGAGGTACTTACGAACCTAAGATAATTAAATTTAACTGACCTTTTTTGTGATGTTATTGAGTATCTGGAACTCTTTTTCAAATAATTTCATAAAATTAAAGACTTCACATTTATTGTGCAATAAATTTTAGTATTTTTTTTTTACGTATTGCTCACTAGATTTTTATGACGACATTTTACTAGTATGTATCACAATTTTGAAATATATCCAGAGGTTAAATTAACGCTAAAGTTGTCTTCTTATTCATTGAAAATATAATTTGTTTAAATTAATAAAACACGACGAGAAAAATCTAACAAATAAACAATGATTTGAGGTTAACTTATAAATGGCGCGCAATTTTCTTTTTTGGATGTGTGTGCAGCTTGAGGCAAAGGCGCGGACGTATAATGCCAAACAGCCAATTCGTGTTTAAAACTTAATTTATTGTGTATTACAAGTAATATAATAAGTTGAAATGATTCTTATTCACAATCAGGATTGTATAATTTGTATTCTAACGTAAATGTGTATATTTCTAATATATTTACTTTTTTTTTACTTTTTTAGAATGTAAACTCATAAAGAGTTAAAAAAAAGTACAGGTAATACCCGACTAAATTACAACGATTCGTCTGCGTACGTACAACTTGGTACTAGAGTACAAACGTCACTTGATCGGATTATTAAATTATTCCACTAGTTGGATAATTATTGTGAAATGCACATGTGTTTAATATCTAGGATTATGAGCATAAAAGCGGTGGAATAAGAATCTCGTTACGAGCAGGTGTGTTGAAATAGTAGTTTATGTAACTGTTACGTAATAAGGGTCCTTAAAACATGAGTGTGGTTTTATGAAATGAGCCGCAGGCGAATTTCATAATAAGATCACACGAGTGTTTTAAGGCCTAATTACGTACAGTTGCATACACTGCTTTATCTACACTCATATTATATATATTAAATTAAGTGTTCGGAAACCATAGAATGACCGCCATTGTACCGTCATGGCCAACTCGATTGTGCCGGAGCTCGCGCGGGACCAATCGAGTTGGCCATGGCGGTAACATTATGTTATCAAATTCGATGTTCCAAATTTGAAACTCATTGCTTAACAATATTTGAGCATGCAACGTTAAAATTACGTTACTGCCGCAGATAAGAAACTTATCATAGTTAAATCGTTTGTTGTAATGCTTGTCATTGTCTACGGTTTTTGAACGCATTTTAGAGTACTTACAGTATGAGTGTAGATAATAGTAGTTTATGCAACAGTTGTATAAGAGGGGTCAAAAAAGGTGAGTGGCGTGGGTAACAATTTGAGCCGTAGGCGAAAATTGTTAAGAAAAACGCCACGAACATTTTTTTACCTACTTATACGACGTTGCATACAATACTTTTTCTACGAATACACTTACTTTTACATAAAATGCGAAATTGAAATCTTCATGGATATCGCAGTTATTTTGTCAACATAATCAACAATCATTTAAGTTTTACCTTTTGAAACACTATTTTTCAATAATACTAACATTACTAACACAAATACCGTCGTTATTTGATCAATTATTAAAGAGCTACAGAGATTAGTAAAAATACCTAAATTACTTTCAAAGTTTGCAATTCGCCCAACAAACGAACGGGAAACATAAAAAACTACGAAGTAGTTCTGTGGTTCTTTTATTTTTTTCTTTTTTAAAGTTTTTTTTTTCTAAAAACGCTGCGTTTATTTAGGTTTCTTAGGTTGGCAGTAATTTATTTTATATTAATAGTCGTGTTTGCACGCGATTCCGCGATACTATTTTGGCGCTTTTATAGAACAAGTGTTATTTTGGGGAATAGACTAGATAGACTTTTCATCGAGTGTATTATCTATGTTCTTATAAAGGTGTTGACGAATGTATAAATGACAGATAAAAGTACAGGAGTAGAAAAACAATATTATAACATTGCTGCCGGTGTCCCCCGGCGCCACCGCCGCCGCCGGTGGGGCCCCAGCACAATCCGCCGAGATCTTTCTTTCAATTATAAAATTAAAAGTGAGGGATTCAAGTAAAATCCTAGGGGTATCTAGAATGGATAGAAAACGCGTTAATATACGCTTAAAATAGAAAAAAACTCACCCAAACCGTTTGAACTGGTAATCAAACGTAATCTCCTCCCCCCCTGCAATGTCTCTCTTACTGAAGAACCCTATTCTGAGCTCCCCGTTCACAGTCCACTTCTGCGTCTCCGCGTTCGGATCGCACGAGTGGTTGATGAACCGGGATATGTTGCCCTTCAGCGTGGCGTCGATGACCGTGTCTCCTTTTAAAGACATGAAGTAGTGGTGTAGGTTGTTCTCATCAGAATAGGCCTGCGCGCGCTTGTAGAATTGATCGTAGTCTAGCACTTCGCCTACGTATTCCATGAGGAATTCGCCTCTGAAAGAAAGGATAAGATTTTTGAAAATGTAGGATATACTAGCTATATGCTAGCTCTAGAATGCTTGTGTAAAATTTAAAATTTAAATGTAAATTGTTTATTATGCACAAATTTAGGTACAGTCGCCATCAAATATATCAGAGCGGCCAAGGTACTCAAAATTATTTGAACATGCACTTTATCGCCTTGACAATAGAGGCGTTGTTCAGATATTTGTGACCACCTTGGCCGCTCCGATATACTTGATGCCGACTGTACAGTAAAGGAATCATTTTTTTTTAACAGTAATCAATTTTTTTAATGGTAGTCTTATTACAAAAAGGGAGGGAATAAAGTTGTGTTTAGGTCATTTAATGGTGACCCCTAGTCAAGGAAATGTACAGAATGGATTTTCTTTTTGGGTCAGTCACACAAAAAAAAGTTTGTCATAAATGACCTTTTTCTCGCAGCCTATATATATGATTATAACTATTATTTGTAACGGGGTATTTACCATGTATATTAGAGTTTTCGAGTGCTCGATATTTCACACACACACACAGTTACATGCGCCATCATCACGGAGTAACATGCAACTGTGCCGATATCGGGTGCTCGAAAACTCTAATATATGTGGTAAATACCCCGTTACAAATAATAGTTACCATGTAAAAGACTATGTGAACTTGAAATCCAATATATGTGTTTTTTCCAAAATCTGTAAACGCCAATGTTAATTAATTTGAAATCCAAAAAGAAAATGCACTCTGTATACAAGGACATTGAAATAAACAGTCATGTTTAACACATTCATTGCCACCCAGCCAAACAAGACATCCGCGCCAGTCCACAAAAATTTCGTCATATAAAGCTGTAGTACCACGATCCCGACTATCGGGTCGTCCGGCCTGGGAACGAAATCATAAAATACCCGATAGTCGGGTTTTCGGCACTGAATGTGTTAAACAAATTACATACTGAATAGACTTCATTCATACAAAAGTTTACCTTGAATAACGATAATAGTCTCTTTATGTAGTATAATGTACAGCATAAACAGAATATTTGAAGAAAAAGAACCTAGAGTTATTTTTGGTGATTATCTTCGTTTCCATCAGATTCCAGAAAAAAAAAATGAAGTCTCTTAAAATTACTTACTTACTCTTACAGCCACGAATTCGCCTTTGCAACGCTAATATAGACATTTTTGACACAAATAATAGTAATAATCGCGTAGCAATTGTTAAAACTTACGCTGGAATGTCATCAGCGGCTTCGACACCGCAACCCTTCTTGTCAGCGTAGAACACTTTCAGCGCCCCATTCTCCCGTCTCTCAAACCGTCTGTTCGTACACCGGTCGCCCACTGGACACCGAGAATTACTGAAAAAATATATAAATGTTACAGCACTTTTGGAGTATCAATGAATATTTATTAACATGAATAAGATATTGAAATGTAGTGTTTAAGTGTAAGTATAATTCTCAAAGTGGATTATTCAACCGACTTCAAGATTTCGAAGGAGGAGGTTATCAATTCGTCGGGATCTTTGTTTTTGCTATTATTATTATTTTTTTTTTTTTTTTTATGTATGTTCACCGATTATTCGAAGACGGCTGGACCGATTTGGAAAATTCTTTTTTTGTTTGAAAGCGTATACTTCACAGTTGGTCCCATTGTAACCATGTCAGGATCTGATGATGGGATCCTGGAGAAATCGAGGGAACTCTTCAACCATTATAGGCACACCTATGGTGATTTGAGTATTTTTTACAGCAGATCGAGCATTTGGTGTTGGAAAGGTGGATGCTTAGTGAAGTCGGTTCTTTTTTGTTTCAAATTTTTTTTTTAATAAATTTCCTGTTTAAGTTAGAGATACATCCGGGCACTTTTATTCTTTTACTATTCAGCCGAATACCGGTAGTAATGATACATAGTTAAGTTTAAAAACGGGATAAGTACATGGTAATATGATAAATCATTAATTTATTTTATTAATATTACTCTATTACGTCACGTGATTCTTCCACTCAATAAAGGGCATAACTTTAGGTAGCTTACACTTTCTAACAAGTTGCAAGTTTAAATATGTATTTGATTGGTGTCTAAGTCCATAATAATTTCTACTTTCATTTGTGTATGTGGACATAAAAATATGTAGAGATATTTTATTTTTTATACTTTACCATTCAATCATAAGCAGCCTATTTAGACAGTCTTCTCCACAGCCTAACTCTCCTCTCTCAATCTCCTCTTTGGTCATAAAACAGTCGCAAATCATCTTCTTCGTATCCTTACTGATCATTCGCTCACACAAATACTCATTCTCATTCATATGCTGAAACTGTTGCATTCTTCCTTCTATAATTTTATCATATGCTTCTTTAGATAAAGTGATTGCTGCTTGATCTTCTGGGATCTGAGCTTCAGGTACTGGTTGTAACCGTTGCGGTAAACTAGGACTAGCCAGCGGTGAGTTTGCTGGAGAATTAGCGCCCATTTCTAGCTCGCTGGAGCGACGCCATCTTGATTTTACTTTCACTGGCAGATCAGAAGGCACTGGGAATGATGGGGAATTAGGAGCATTGGTTATAGCTGTGTCTCCTGATTTCTCTTGACTATCCGAGTTCTCCTCAAGCTTAATCTTTGTTTGTGTGATCAATGCTTTCTTCAACGGAGTCTTCACTAATCCATAGCCTTTTGACTTTTGTTTTTGACTGCTAATAGTCTTTATTCGACTTGAGCGTCTAACCCCTGTAGGGGAAGATTCTGTTGACTCAGTCATGTTAGCAGCAGGTTCAGTAACTCTTGAAGAGTTACTGTCATCAGATAAAGTGGAGCTGGGTGTTAGACTTGGATCAGGTCTAGATAAGTGTTCAAATATTTCTTTAGAGCCAGGTTGAGAACCATCCATAGAAGCTGAAGTAATGTTGAGTTTCTCAAAATGTTTCTGGAACTCTCCATCCTGTTCTTTCTTTTCTACTGCATCTGGACTGTCCATATTGATATTGTAGTAGAGCTCCTGGTTGTCATCTTCAACAATCTGAACAATGGTTATGAGCTCTTCATCATCACCGCCATACTCCATTGGTTCCTGTTCACCTGGAATGTCTGTGTACATGTCCTCTTTATTAACATTAATTGAATATTCATCAGTCTGATTACATGTTACATCTGAATTTGTTTCTATGGCTTTAGCTTCTTCAGGTATAAGATTCACAGTGCTGTGCTTAGCTAGTGCTTCAGGCATTGGAATATCATTCAATAGTGGAATGCCTATTGGTATAGGAACTCCTGTAGCCAATGACAAGCCGGGTAACACAGAATTTGATGGATAAGGTATACTAGTTTGAGCAGGCTCTGCAGGAAATGGAATTTCTGAAGTCAAAGATGCTTCAATTTGAAATGGTTCCTCTGAAGATGTCGGGGGACCTACCGGTAGAGGAATTTCAGATGGCAATGAAATACCGGCCAACATATTTTCTGAAATAGATGCTGATTCTGATAGCAATGGAATTTCACTATGCTCAGGTGCTTTATATGGTTTAGGCTCTTCGGGAACTATAGGAAGTTCACTAGGTAGAGGTATTTCAGAAGCTAGAGGTAGTTCAGTCAAAGGGGCCTCGCTTGGCATTGCTATTACATTTGCTATTGGAAGCACAGAATTTGTTTGTAATGCTGCTGACATATTTGTGTTGCTCGTGTCACTTTGCTTGTTGGCATTGTTCAAAGAACTAAAATTTGTCACTACACTCCTATTTTCTGGCTGTATATCCACTGCTGTATTTGAATCTGACTCTGAACTAGCACAGGGGTCAACAACCCTAATTTCTACACTACTGTTGGTTTCACTATCACTTCCCAACTCATATCGCCTAGTAAAGGAATCCTCGTTGTTAAATAGACAGCGATATTTGCCGAATTTCTTGTGTAGTACTACAGTGGGTACAGTTGGTTTTGGTGCCTGATTAGTTTGCGAGTCTTGGGAGACAGAGGGTTGGGTGTCGACGGCGGGCGTCGGCTCTACGGGCGCGTCTAGCTCTGCGGGTTGTTCAGGAGGAGGCTCGACGGCGGTGGACGACTCGCCCTCCGCGGCCGCGGCCGCCGCCTTTCCCCGCCGAGGCATCCGCCGCGTCGCGGGCTTCGGTGCTGCCTTCTTTCGCCTTGCCATCGTGCCGCTTGCTCAGTAAGGTCGCAATCAACCTGAGGACGTTAAAAAATTAATACAATGACCTCTTTCGATCGTTATTGTTTCAAGATGCCTGTCAACGCCACATGGTACGTATATTATTTACGGACAATCTAATACACACATCCGAAAGGGGTTGTTTGCAAGATAATGAGATCATGTAGCACATATTACCATAATTTTAATAAATTTTATATATTATCATAACCACCGGTTGAAACATTTCTATATTATGTTTTATGAAATCATGAGTACATACCATTACTTTCCTAATCTAGCAATATTGTTTAAGTCATTGGAGTTATGTAAATAGCACTACTACTAATTCTTGTAATACATCAAATACATATGTAAAATAAATAGCGAAGCGAGTTATATTCTCTCAGTTCATTAAATATTTTTTTTAATTTATGGCAGCCATCGAGAGTCAGTGTTGTGAAAAACCAAACAAAATATGAAAGTAGTGTTGTATTGTGATTCAGATGAGTTTGTTGTCAAGTCGCAATCTTCACGTAATTCTTTGATTCTATAATAATTTTAGGTAAAGCAATTTCAACATTAAATATTTTTTTAAGTTTCATCTCACGTAACAAAAACAAATAAAGTGGAGGCTGGAAGAGTGTGATTCGATTTCATTCACTCTCTTTACTTCACTAAACGTCAAATTTACCGACACCGACGCGTATTCGTGTCAAATTGTCAATTGTGTCAAAGCGACGCATTTTAGGAACAAAAATTATTGTTTTAAATTAAAACTATCTCTAACATATCTCTGTCACAAATTGGTTCAACATGACTGAAACACCTGAGGTAATGTTTTAAATATTCAGTCTCATTGTAGTCATTGTCTTTTTGTTCGGTTTTATTGATTTCACATCGTTCCCTGGGACACGTCATGTTTCCCATTCGATACCGAAATCCACGAGTTTGTATGTATTATAAATATTTACTATCATACTTTTACTAAGGAAATACGGCACGGGCCGGTTATTTCATTCACCTGTACCGAAATTTTAATAACCATTAATGAATTTGCTTACAGGTAGTAAAAATCAACAAATGGGATGGTGCTGCGGCGAAAAATGCTATTGATGATGCGGTTAGAGAGGTAATATAAAATTTAGGTTGGAATTTCCTTTCGTAAACATTATTACGTTTACCATTTCTAATTGAGTGAGACATTGTGTTAGTCTAGAAAAACTTTCGTATTTCATTTACAGTTGTTTTGGCAAAGGACTCACCTCTTACATTATTTTTTGTATTTTTTTTTTCATTTTAACATTTTCAGGTGTTAACTGGAGATCTGAAGTGCAAAGAGAGCTTTGCCCTTATTGATGGACGCCTGTTTCTCTGTGCACTCGCTGTTGGTGTTGCCCTGTATGCCCTGCTCTGGGACTACTTATACCCCTTCCCCCAGTCAAGGTAAGATTAGTACTTAATAGTGTTAGGAAAGACAAGAGGTTATCATTTTAATTTAAGGCATACAGTTGACCATAGGTTTAAGTAGGGTAAGGGACAAGGATTTCCATATCCTTGCCTGAATTGAACCTTAAATCATCAAATTACTATGGTTTTAAATATCAGTTTTGAGCCAACTACTAATTGTTCTTATTTTAAATGTACCTTAGTATTTCTCAGTATGCAGTCTTAGAGAAATGTGCTACAAATTTAACACAGTGCCAAGCTCCCTAAATCCTATATAAATATTTTTTTTTGTGGATTTTTATGGAAATCCTATATAAAATAAACACACTGTGTTCCCTGCAGCTAAAAATGTTAATGATAAGTAACAATGTTGTTCCATGTTTAATAATACTTGTATATGTAAGTACTATTTAAAATGTAAATAACTAAGTAATTAATTGTGTATTAATTTTTAGATTGGTGTTAATCATTTGTGTGTCTTCCTACTTTGTGCTTATGGGCATTCTGACACTGTACACTACATTCAAAGAGAAGGGCATATTTGTGGTTGCCAAGGAGACGGTCGGAAACAACACCAGAGTATGGGAAGCCAGCTCCTATGTCAAGAAGTAAGTTTACAGTATAAACAATGTATACCTTGATTTTTAGAAAAATAAAGGTGGATTTTACCCATGTAACTTTATTTGTTCAGCCATATGAAGGGAAAAATTTAAAGGCAACTTGTCAGTGATAGCTTAGGGGGCGTCCATTAATCGCGTCATATTGTATAGGTGGGGGAGGGGGTCAAGAAAAAATCACCAATGATCACCACAGGGGGGAGGGGGGTCTGGACACATATCACGTGTAATTTTTTTGTTCCTTGTGCTATACTGTATTATCTAAATATATAAAAGAAAGTGGTGTTAGTAAGACCGTTTATAACTCGAGAACGGCTAAACCGATTTAGATGATTTCGGATTAGTTTGAATGGTCACAGCCCTGGTTAACAGAATAAGTATTAAAAAGTCACAAAACCCTTGATTTCAAAGAACAAATATGACCTTAATTAAAAGCCGGCCATGTCGGCCATTTTGTTTATTGACATTGATAATAAGCCTGTTGGAGCTCAATATTTAAAAGTGGGTAGCAGCTCAATATTTAAATGAGGGTAGTTATAAAATTGAATTGAAGCATTCGTAATATTGGCACGACGAGTCTGTTCAAGATCAATACATAAACGCCGGTAGCCGAGTTTGTATTACCATTTTCAAATAAACTTTTATTTTATTTTTGTGTTTGACTGTTTGTTGTCATTGTCTGTCATAATTTAATGGTGAATTGTAATAATGTTTACAAGTCGTCATCTTTGTGTTGTGCCTTCGCAATCAAAGTCTATTGCAATATTTTGAAAATCGACTATCTCAACTCTAGATAAAGCGTCAGCAACGACGTTGTCCTTTCGCTGTATACAGCCTTGGCCAGAAGTATTGAGCATAGCAGTTTTTTGTTTACAGTTTTGATGTTAAGTATTATTTCCCAATAATAACAATGTACGGTGACGTAAAATGTTATATTTCATTTATATATCTAGAAAACTTCACTTAATAACAATTTCAAGGTAAATATAAAACATGAAAACTTAAGGTCACAAAAATGCGACTTTAGGTCGGTGGGATAAATTGCAAATATTCTATGCAGTTACTACTAACTTCAACAAAACATGCCTGTTCAGATTGAATTAAAAATATAGAAACGCTGGACTAAAGCTTCGAGTTTTGTATGAAAATCGCAAGGGTGCTCAACACTTCTGGCCAAGGCTGTATGTCTTATGTCCGTAGACAATCTTTTATATTATATATATAAAAGAAAGTCGTGTTAGTTACACTATTTATAACACAAGAACGGCTGAACCAATTTGGCTGAAAATTGGTGGGGCGGTAGCTTAGAACAAGAAGATGGACATAGGATACTTTTTATCCCATTCCCGCGGAACGTGACATAAAACGTGGTATAACAAAACGCTATATATCATTTATAACTCAAGAACGGCTGAACCGATTTTCATGATCTTTGATTTTTAACCGACATCAAGGTTTCAAAAGAGGATGTTCTCAATTCGGCGGGTATGTTTTTTTTTTAGTTTATATATATATTACAGATTGGTCCCGTTTTTGTCAATACGCAGTTCAGATGACGGGATCCATGAGGAATCGAGGGAACTCCTCAAACTTTAAAGGCATACATATACATATTTTTATCAAGAAATCCATCATTTTCATTCAAAACAGTGAATCGTTTCAAGAATTATTTATTTATTTTCTAAAGCTGTTTTATTATTAATTGTATCATCTTTTATAATTTCATATTTGTGTATTAAAATATAATAGGGTAGAAACTAGAAGCCGATAAAAAAATTTACCCCTACTTCATGTGAACCTTACCCAAAAAAAATGTTAACTTCAGTTTTTATTTCACCATTTTTTCAAGAAGATCATTTGAAGAAGTAGATCTGCTGATGATGATCAGAATGGAACTCTTCAACGATGCATAGTTCACGTTTGGCGATTTGTCCTCTTCGCTGTGTTTGTTAAGCAAGTTTGATTGTCAGGACAAATTTTCGTCAACCTCAAGTTCTGATGATGGGATCCATGAGGAATCGAGGGAACTCCTCAAATCTTAAGGGCATACACATAGTGATTTTTGTATTTTTTTCAACAAATCAAGATTTTCATTCAAAAGAGTGACATCTGATAAAGTGGAACTGCTGATGATGGTCAGAACGGAACTCTTCAACGACGCATAGTTCACGTTTGGCGATTTGTCCTCTTCGCTGTGTTTGTTAAGCAAGTTATTTCATTGTATGGAGTCTAAGAGTACACCATCTACATAATAATCTTTCACCAGCTTTCCCCATTGAGGTCGGGTTTTTTTTTCCTTAAAAAATATTTGGATGTACATATCTCCACCCCGAATAACAGAATAACTATTAAAATATTAGCGAAACTAAAAAGAAAATGGAACATAATCTATGGAAGTAGGGTTACCAGGCCCAAAAATGAAAAAGCCGCTTAATTTAGCTGGACATTTGATCCCAAAAGCCGGACATGCCTTTTTTGCATACGCTACGCTGGTCTTTCGAATCGTGTCACTGGCGCGTAGCGTAAGTCAGACAGAAGCAAACAAAAGCCGGACAGGCCGGACGAGGAATTATTTGGCCGGACACACTGGTAAAAAGCCAAACATGTCCGGCTAACACCTGGCAACCCTATATGGAAGTTAAGAAAGTGTAAGTCCGTTAATAGGAGTGGATGAAGATAATGAGAGGAGATGGAGACGATGAGACTGACGTAGTGTAAGAGTCAGTGGGAATGGAGTCGATGGAATGGGAGTGAAGTAGGAGTCGGTGGGAGAAGGGTGGTGGAAGAGAGTGAGAGAAGGGTGGACAAGAGTGGGAGATTGGTTGGACGACAGTGGGAGAGTGGTGGGAGACGGTAGGACTGGCGTAGGAGTGAACTTGAGGTCGACGGGAGTCTGTGGAAGTTGGCGGTACGAAGTTCGCCGGGTCAGCTAGTGGTCAATAAAATAAAAATTATCAACTTTTAAATGAATCAATCTGTCAAAATATATTTTGTGAAATAGGTTTTTAGGGTTTCGTTGCCAAAGTGGCAAAAACGTAACCCTTAGTTTCGTTGTCTGTCTGTCCGTCCGTCCGTCCGCATGTCACAGCCATTTTACTCGGAAACTATAAAACGTAGGTATCTTAATAAATATTTAAATATAAGGTGTATTTTTGTATGCCGCTACTTAGTTTTGTAGTAAAATTGCTGAAAAAGATATTTTAAGGAGGGGCACTACTCCATACATGTAACTATTTGTCAAAAAAAAATTTCTTTTTACCAAATATCGACATGGTACACATCACTCGATAGGTCTTTCAAAATAACATTGAGGTCTGTTTGATTTTTTTTTTACTTAGTGAATATTTTAAGAAAAAGTCACCCCGTAAGTGTCTAAAAAACTTGTGTCCCCCCTGTAACTTTTGAACCGGAGATCCAACAAATACGAAAAAAATTGAGAACATCGGTTTAGGAATTATTGAGTTATCTCCTAAAAACTCATTTCATACGTAGATACGACCTTTTGATAATACTTTTTCGATAGTAGGTACGAAACCGCGTGGTCCGACACGCACTTGGCCGGTTTTTTTCTATTAAAGATAATTTTATTTTATATGTATACATGTAGTTTTTTTACCCTTTACGTGTACGTACGTTACGTAAGTAGGTTCAAGAAAACTGTACTTACTTTAGTGAGCAAAAAATTACACGTCATATTGGACAGGGGGGGGAGGGGTCCTGAAAATATCACCAAAGATCACCATGGGGGAGGGGGGGGGGTCTAAAACAAGCCAAAAACGTATGACGCGATTAATGGACGGCCCCTTAAGAAAATAATTATAAACAAAAAAAAACCGGCCAAGTGCGAGTCGGACTCGCGCACCGAGGGTTCCGTACAAACCTGTTGGTATATAGGGGTAGTAACTTTAAAAATTATTTAAAATATTTTTATATGATGTAACTAAAAATGTACGGTTTTCGCAATTTTTCCTTTATCTGTGCTATAAGACGTTGCTTCGTACCAAATTTCAAGATTCTGTGTTCACGGGAAGTACCGTGTAGGTTTTGATTCCCTTGCGAGTTTCGGAAATTTGCGGCATAAACGGCTGTATCTTTTGATTAAGGGACAATAGACCTGAGTATTTGATATAAATTTCTGCTTGATACCTTCACGCGTTCCTGAGGAAAATGGTCTTGACAGACAGACAGACGGACGCGAAAGTGATCCTATAAGGGTTCCGTTTTTTCCTTTCGAGGTACGGAACCCTAAAAAGAACAGACTTCACTTAGCCTCCACCTATCCCAAAGCAAATGCCCGAGCTACTGTAAAAAATACTCAAATCACTATAGGTGTGCCTATAACATTTGAAGAGGTCCCTAGATTACTCCAGGATCCCATCATCACATTGTGACCTGATGAGTGATGACAATGGGACCAACTATGAAGTATGCTCTTTCAATGAAAAACAAAAGTGTCTTTGAATAATTGGTGAACATACATTAAAAAAAATAGCAAAAATAAAGATCCAGATAAATTGAGAACCTCCTCCTTCGAAATATTGAAGTTGGTTGATAATTAAGGGGCAAAATGTCGGGTTTTAAAATGATTTTCCCAGAAATCGCATGAGTACAATAGCATGATTTTCCTTAAAATAACAAAGGAATAGTTTCAGCTCTGTAACAAGGACTACAAATGTCTCTTATTTTTTTCTAGACATGATGACAAATACAACTTGATCCTGGTCCTGCGTGACACCAATGGAAAGTTTAGAGAAGCTTCCATCAACAAGTCCTTTGCCAACTTTATTGATACCAACGGAACAGTAGTCCAAAACCTTGTGCTCAATGAAGTAAACAAGCTGTACAACTCTCTGTCCTCGGAAAAGAAGGAAAAGTAATCTAAAGTTAAGTTAAATGTGTGACTGCTAATTTGTCTCAATAAATAATTGTAACTATGTAATGAGGTTTAATTTAAGAAAACGCTAATTTCTTAACAAACCAGGTCACAATGAAGATTAGGAAAATACTGGTTGACTTTATAATAGTGGAAATGGACAGTTTAAAAATTTAGAAATAGAGGAGCGCAGTCTATGAACTTTTTAAGAGCTTTACTAGATGGCGCTGTACAGCCCCATACATTATGCGGTAACTCTGGTTCAGATGGCGCTTCAGAGTTACCGCATAATGTATGGGGCCGTACAGCGCCATCTAGTAAATCTATTAAACTTGGAGCCTCCAAAAGTTCTTAAACTGTGCTGCTCTATTTATATATTCTCTTTGATAACAATTTTGGTATATAACAAAATCCTTTCAATTGTTATAAATTATAATGCACATTTAAAAAAATAGGCAATGAAAACTTATCAAGGGATTTAATCAGCATCAATTGAAAAAATTATATATTAGCAGAAATCATCTTATAAAATTATAAATAATTCTAAAGGGGAACTTTGATGTTACAGCAAAAAACAAAATAAGAACTTCTACGTTACACATGGAGGTGAAAATACCTAATTAATCAACACAATAACTTACTACTGAAGTTTTCACTGATTGGTAGAATTTTTTTCGTCTTGTTTGCCTTTGCAGGTCTGTTTAGATTTCTTGAGTTCATAACTTTTATGAACAACATCATCAGGAACTTGCAAAAGCATAGCAAATGATAAATCTGTTATATTATTTTTACACGCAAATTCCAGGAGGCTGTACACGTTTTCAGGTTTGACTAATTCCATCAACTTTGAAATGCATTCGGCCTTCAAAGTTTCCATGGAGTATAATGAAGAAAGAAGCAGCAACGGTTGCAGGTCATCTTCGGCACCAGGCAGTATGCCCAAGTAAATGTAGTCCTTAAACTGCTGAAGGCTGCTCAAGGTAACTCCTAATCCCACGCGACCATCTGAAGTGTCTTTCCAGGGTCCATTGAGCATTGTCTTAAAAACATCACTGTGAGCAGCCAGGCATACTTTGTGCATGGCTATACTACCTTTTTCAGTGCTAAGGTGAAAGTCCGTCAAAATAGTATCATCATAAAGTTTTGCAAAAGTAACTGGTTCAAGCTTAATCACACTTAGGTTTATTTCTAAGTCGGTTAAAAGTAAATACTGTTCCTTTCCTAGAATCACTTCTTTTTCACCAATACATATAAATTGTAACCAGTGTCCTGTGCAAGTAATTTGCTCAGAATAATTGAATTCCTTGCATGTTACCTTTAATATAATTGTTTGGTGTGTAGTGTATCACTTAATGATTCGAGTATCTTAGTTGCTATCTTGACTGATACTTGCACAGAATTTGCTTTTCCTGGATTGAATTTTGTTAGAGTATGTTCAAATCTCAGGCATACGTCAACCATGTTGTCAGAAATACAGTTATCATGCACTCCTTCCTCGATCGGAAGAAGATTTCCAGAAGTGGCATTACTGAAATATCTTAAGTTATCAAAATTACTCTCAATTGTATACAAAAGCTTCTGAAATGGCCCTCGTTGTAGATTCTTGCAAGACCTGTAAAGCATGAAAGAGTAGATAAGTCAATATGTTTGCTTCGTTTTTTTTGGGACGGACCAGCGTCTGGCCTAAAAGCCCTGTTACACGTGTCCTAGTTAGCTTCCTAAATGATTTAGTTTCTAAATTAAATTTAGTCAAGTCTAACCGCATTTAGCAAGTAAATTTACTATTGAAAAAAGTTAGGATCCTAATTAGGATGCTAGTTAGGACACTAAAAGAAGTAAAGTGTAACAGGGCTTTAAGTAGGGCTCACCGGTTCAGTAATGTTCAGTAAATTTGTTATGCTTCTGATCTAACTTCATTTTTAGCACACGGTCAGACCGCAATTGGTGTTCTATATACGATGTCGCGTTCAGCTCAGGGAATGACTGGCAGCGCTCGAGATGAGACGGGAGATCGGTCCGTCTCTCTCTCGTTATACCTGCGATCGCGCTCGTGAGGTTTTGGTGTGACACAAGTTTCTGAACATGTCACCCGACTAAAACGATTTTAAAGACGTTATCACGTCAAAAATTTGAAGCCTGAACTCGATGTCACATATTGTACAGTTGAGCCCATGCCCTACCCTAAATTAGCCCTGCCCTATTTTAACTGTAATTCTGGCTACGGAGCATGGATTATGGATCGAAACGATCAACACAAAAACGAAACGAAGAGCTACCGATTGGACCCCGATGTATGCTCAGCTAAAATTAATAGATTCAGAGAAGTTTTCGTGTGTTCGAAATAACTCAAGGTGTATGTACACCTAAGTTACCTAATATTCTGAAGAAATTATACGGTGTCTGTCTATTTAAATATACTCGGGGACACTGGTAGAAGGAAAATTATAGGACCTACTTCCTACATGATTAATACGACTACCCTTTTTAAGAAATAAATAAAAAATAAACTAAACAAGTCTACTTACACGTTTAACGCCATATTTTGACTCAATAACTTTATTTTAATATAGTTAAAAGATAATTAAGTAGTGTAGATTCTGTATGAACTTATTTGAAGTGGAACGGTGAAGTGGAAGGTAGGTTTGACAGTTGTTAACAAAATAAAACATACCTTGTTTTAGTTAATCTACTCATCACTAGATGGCGCTAACAATCCGTGTCGTAAAGTTAACAGTAATCTATAGAGGTCGCTGCGTTGAGCAGTGAAGTTAGTGCTGTACCAAACATGTCAAAAAGGGGGAATGAGTCACGCTTCGCTTCAGCTCAAGATCGAACGAAAATACGGTCAGTCGGCTAAACTGGGCTGGGGCGTTCAACGCCCGGTCGCGCATGAATGTCATTCACGATTAGCTAATAAGTGTTAGTTAAACTAAAACAACATCCTCGCCCTTAGTGTAATGTTAAATTATATAACATACAAAGTTTAGTGAATTAAATAAGGGAATTTTGTAGTGTACATACAAAAATATCCTTTTTCGAATACAACCTTTGTTGTCCTTGTTAAATTGTTTCTTCTAATATAGGTAACATTTGTTAAATGATTTCGACGTAGTTTTCCTTGATACAATTTCATTGAATAAGGTGAGTTTCAAAACATGTTTTTCATGTTGCCAATTTTTTTATATACACCATTGCTATTTATTTTTTGGAATATTTTCGGGATTTACCAATTCGCTAAATACTTTAGATACCAGTAAAAATATTCAATATGACACCTTTTTTAAATTAATATTTAAGGTAGTATCTATGCTTTTATCATTATGTATTGTATCTCGTCGTAAAGTAAAAGCCTAGTTACGACGTCTACGCCGCGCCACCTCTAAGTAATGATAATGACATCATCCTACTTACTTGGTGTTGCACCTCAAGGTCTTTAATCAATTTTACTTATGGAGTTACATGGAAATATGTTTTTATTTATTTAATCATAATTAGAAACTGACGAGATCTATCAGTAAAGCAATATAGCAGTGTTAAATGGACATGACAGTTATGTCGTGTATTAATTATTGTATACCTACTACTTATACATGCACTACATTTGTGTTTACCTATGGCAAGTGTTTCCGCCTACCGCACTACTAGCTAGGAATTGTGCCCTTATAATAACTTCAGATTTTAAAAAATGTATATTTTATACTTTGTATTGTATAGAGTTTGTATTCAGTTACATCTTTAAATTGTGATTCCGAATAATATGTAAATAAAGGATGTGGCTTGATGTTTAAAATTCTCTGCAGAACTTTTGAGTCTGAAATGCCGATATAAAAAAATGTCTTTGGAGTTAGGTTAGGACACGCAATTAATTGCTTTACGCCATAGTTGACTGTCAGATATTTACGCTATATTACGTTACATATACTTACCTTGGTGTAAGGCTATTGGGAATACCTGGACCTGGGAATATTAATACAAAGGGGAATCATAGCTTTTGAGTCAGGATATTTTACGACAAACCGACAAAAATGTCTATACTCCCTTATGTACGATCACGGGCTTTAATTGTTGGGTTCACTTTACATTGGACATTTTAAAGAGTATGTATTCAACAAAAGAAAATAGCTTGAACCGTAAAAGGCTCAACAATTAAAGTCCACTGACTGTTCTTGACAATAAAGTTAGTGTTCACATAATGTTTTGTCCTAATGTCAGGATCAATATTTTAAACCCAGGTTCTTAAAATTTTAAGAACAAATGTCATAAAGATCCTCCATCCTTCCTACTAAGTACTGACGACCTAAAATATTTTTATTTTAAAACGAAAACTACAAGTTTACCCGTATTACACATCTTTAAAAATGTCAAGTCCTGTTAGTCCTGATCCATTAATTATTACGTCAGCAATGTCAGCATACTGATATGTAAGTTGCGGAAAGTTCTGAATAAGTTGCGGAAAAATATGTATTTCATATGTATAAGTATTTCACAAGAAATACATGAAATTTTAATGTAAGAACCGGAAAGTATAAATCGCTGAGAATGTAAAAAATTCCGCTCTTCAAATTTTTCTGTTGACACTACAAAGCACGACATAGCGACATAATAACACTATCTTCGTAAAAACAGTAAAAGGTAAATTTCCTACATTTTTTCTAACGCTATCCCTAACCAGGTTTACTCTGCTACACGTAAATTAATAAGACAACTGTGCGTTGTGTTAACATTAGTGTTTAAATTAAATGCACTTAATGTGCATCACTTTTGATTAACACACAATGCACACATTTGTTCACCACGGCCTTAAAGTTGCGAGACAATTAGTTGATTCGATATCCCTGCAAGTGTCACCTGACTTCACGCGCCGCCTCTATTAAACCGCACCGCGGTAATTATTTCGCAAGCTCAGGCTATTTTAGTTCTGGCTACCGGCTACGAGCGTGGTAGTTAAATTATAACGCTGTGCATCGAACGTAGGATAAAGTACGTATTGATGGCATGTAAACTTGTGGCTGTCTTGAATAAAATTGGAACTGAATGCGACGAACGTCGAACGCCTGCCAACATTCACCTATCTCCGATTAGATCGAACTCTGTTATGCGGCCAACGACATTGTATTGTGGCTAAAAAGTAGCGACCTAAGTAGTCCCGAACACGCATTACGTACTACAAAGTAGGTACTGTGCGGATATTATTAAACCAGCTATATATAATTAGGCGAGCGCGTACAATGTGTGATACGGCCTTGAACGTTATCGGGGAACTGGGTAGACAGACAAGTCGGAAGTGATAATCTCTCTAATGAACAGATTCAATCTACTTTGATAAGAGCAGGCTTATCATACGTGCAGGTACACACTTTCTTCCTCCTAATTTGAATTGAAGACATGTACCTATGTATCTAAGACTCACTTATAAATTATAATAAAACATAAACTGCTGAACGAATCGTAAGTTTCTGTCGAAAACTTATAAGCGCCATCTATTAAGGCTGACAACAAGGGGCACGATTATTTATCAAACTTCACCTCTATTACACCATTTCCTGTATGCCTATTTCATGCGCCTGGAATGCATTAATTGCATTATGCAATGTTTATAAATTAGTTTTAAATCAATTTTCAAAACATGTTTCCGTTCATGATTAAGAAAAATACTCTTTCTTTGTCGTAAGTTCGCATAACAATCACGCCTTCAAAAGCTGCTTCAAATCCCAAAATAGCATCCCCAGATTCTTGGCTTAAACGTGAACTGCGTACCTACAAGAAAGTACGCTGACCTTACGTGATTTCGTTAGTCGGTTACGGTAATTACAGATTTATGTAATACTACTAATTACTTATGTGTCTAGCTCTAAACACCAGGCTCCGAAACGGGTACCCTCCAGTACCTCTAAATTTTGCAAACTCACCTCAACCTTTCCATCACTGTTGGAGACACGGCACTGCGATCTTGTACCCACCGCGTGATGTTACGCCGTATGACCCTACATGAGGTGAATCGTCACGTTGTATCACCCCATGTTACGATGCCTGCATGGGTGATAGTGTTATGTAGGTACTTTCTCATATTTATCACGTTAGCATGCCGTGCGCCATGCATTGCGTAGGCGTGATAGTTACGTGAATAACAGTATTTCCTAGCGGTTTCTTAGATATCTATCCTTCACTTTATCTAGATCACGTATAACAATTTATGTTTAAGTAACTGATATCTAATTATAATTAATATCATAATATCTTTATACTAGGACAGAAATTAAGTATAGGTACCTTACCTAAGTATTCTTCTACAAGTTTCTATACGAAACGAATATTATGAAATGCCAAAGTATTTATTTATTTATATATTCAAACTTTATTACACATAAAAGTAGTATAAAAGGCGGACGTAATGCCTTTAGGCATTCTCCACCAGTCAACCATAGGGTCAAAGAGAAATGCGTTAAGGTGTGTACAGAGAGAAAATGTAACTATCTAACTAGGATATTTTTACAATTATAAACTAAAAAAAAATCTTAATTAATATACACATTCCGAAAATAATGCTTAATGACTATTAATACTACATATGCATACGTATATAGTATTGGTATAAATACATATAATATACAATATACGTGCGTTAAGGGATGCAGACTAAACCCTATTTTCTAAGCCTGATCAAGAAGGTGCTTATAAAGGAAGCGTTAGTTAGCGTTAAGTATGGTTATTCTATTTCATTTATCCCTAATTATTTTTATTTCATTTATCCCTATAATTATGAACGACGAATTTCTATACTTTGATCCAACAAATCCGTCACAGAAAATTTCAACCTTGGGCATATTCATAAACATCCTATCATTGCATCACTGCTCTAACACTACGCTAGCTTTTCTTTTGCTAAATAATACATTAATTAAATGCATTCGCATTTCAGTAATGTCGCGAAGAAAATTGCTGGTTGGTGGCGCTACAGGAGTCGCCGGCGCAGCTCTAGCAGCATGGGCTCTCTCCGCTGATGACTCACCCGCCGTAAGTAACGAGGAAACCCTCACGAACGTAGATAACAACGTAGCAACGAAATAGAGCCAATAGCTTCTTATCTTACTGAGTGATTTTTAAAATGTAATGATTGTTAAATATTTTTAAGATTGCAAAGGTTCTTTTGTTGTTACTACGTTAATGGTACGTATACCTACGTACTACTACAGGTAACTATTTTTTTTAAGAAACGTGTAGGTATCTCTGAAGAACTATACTTATTAAAATTATCATATTTTAAATGTCATAACACTCATAACTTATAAGAGACATTTGGGGGCTTACCGCGGACGTCGAAAATCGAAACTTCGTTATCTTTATCTCTTTCGCTCTTATACGAAAGTGCTTTTTTTATCTTAATGTATACATACATTTATGGCGTACAGGACAGTTTTATTATTTAGTTTTCTTATACATAATTCAAGGAATTAATATAAAGAATAAATTAAGGAAAAATAAACGTAGTGTCGTATCAGGCTGTCAAGGAGAAGGCAAAGGACAGACATACATGGAAACTGCTCCACCAACAAGAGCCCAGCTCTTAATTATTTATTTTAAGTATTCATTCGTATATGGCGTTTACTGTAAATACTAAAATATATAGTACCGTGTGTAGGTATGTTAAACATCAGCTGGTAGACGATAAACTTTAAAGTAAATAATTGATACGACGTCACTCATGTTGAGAGTGCGTGATTCCGCGCAATTGTTATTGTAATCTATCTATCCCATCAAAAACATAAATGTAAAAGGCTGCCAAGTTCGATACTATGAGAATGCTCCGCCTATAAAAGAAGTGAGATCTGAATAAGTACCAAGTTCCATAAAAATACCTCAAATCATAAATAGTTATAGGAATGCACACTTGATTTCCAGCAGTTTTTAAGGTACATTTTGAATAAGTATCACGTTACATAGAAATACCTAAAATTATAATAGTCAGAGAAACGCACACCGGTTTTTTTAGCAGTTTCCTGATAACATTTATTATTTTTAGTACTTTTTAATGATGTTACTTGGCAAGTTTTCACACACCACACACCTTTTCAATGCAATGAATCGACACCTTTGGACTGCAATGTGTCAAGTATATAATTTTCTATTAAAACTTGCCAAGTTACATCATTAAAAAGTACTGAAAATAATAAATGTTATCAGGAAACTGCTAAAAAAACCGGTGTGCGTTTCTCTGACTATTATAATTTTAGGTATTTCTATGTAACGTGATACTTATTCAAAATGTACCTTAAAAACTGCTGGAAATCAAGTGTGCATTCCTATAACTATTTATGATTTGAGGTATTTTTATGGAACTTGGTACTTATTCAGATCTCACTTCTTTTATAGGCGAAGCATTCCCATAGTATCGAACTTGGCAGCCTTTCACATTTATGTTTTTGATGGGATTTCATTTATTTTTGTTAGGTGTAGGTTCTTTATTATTTTTTTATCACTTTTGCTTTAGGCAATGTCTCATTCCACTTAGGTATGTACTTTATACTATACCCTTTATACTAAGCGTCTAATTCTATTTTACTATTTATTTATTTATAGGTGATTTTTACAAATAAACTGGCTCCCTACACCTATAAAATGTACCTACTTACATATAATTACATACATCAATAACGTACTTTATTCTGTTTGTAAGTACGCTACCTACATAGATAATTAATAACTTGGTAATACCTACCTACCAGTAGGTATTATAATTGGTGGCCTATTATGTAGCCCTAGAAGTGCACCATCCCATCTCATCCCGTGGCGTATCGGAGGGTGAGATGGGCAGTAGTATATATAATTCCATCTTAGAGTATATATGATTTCCATGTTCTTGAATCTGCGATTTTATTAGTTGTAAAATTAGAAATTATTTAGACTATGCGAGAAAAAATAGTCTTTTTATTTTTGTTTGACTGATTTAGCGCACCTAGTGTACCTAGTGACCTGCTTTGTACTTCGTAAATCGTGGGTTCGGTTCCCGCAACAGACACACACAGAGTGGTGAACAATTTTATTGTTCTTGTCTTTAAGACAAACATGTATTGTCTTAAATTGGTATGTATCTAAATTTAAATAAGTCTTATCTCATTTCCACTCCATACCTACTTATAGTAGAACAAAATTACACATTCGTTGTTTTCGAAACTGACTCACACTTGGCCGTTTTCAGATGTTTACTTTATTTCGACCTAAAGACAAACCTTCGAGCCAAATTTCAGGTCGGTACGACCATTGGAAGATAGACCCACTTAGTTCATTATGACTTCATAGTAGAACAAAGTTACACCTTCGCTATTTTTAAAACTGACTCACACTTGGCCGTTTTCAGATTTTTCCCTTTACTTTGACCTTAAGACCTCTTATCTCCATGCCAAATTTCAAGTCAGTACGACCATTGGAAGTGGTCTAGGTTTTTGATGAGTCAGTGAGTGTATAGTAAAAATAGCGATTTTCTGACGTCAATATCTCAAGAACTGCTATAGGTAGAATAATGAAATTTTGTATTCTAGACAATTAAGGGGATGTCAACAGACACTCGAAATTTCATATGCGTAGATAAAATATGTTTTGAGTTATAGGGTGGTCGAAATTGGCCCGAAATGGTTCGTGTAATATAACCCACGGCCGGTGTGTCGCTTTTTTTTGCTCGAACTTGGCGGACACACTGCCGTGTGTCTAGATATGTGCAATTCATTTCGAACACTAGTGTCGCCACCTATTTTAATGTGTAGCGAATATTAAATAAAATAATAGTTTGATATTATGTAGTCAATTTAAGTAATATATACCTATATTATATCCTTTTTATAACCTTTTTTTCTTAGATTAGGCCTTTATAATATTTTTACCAAAGTAAAATGTATGTGTGTAGTAAGTAAATGTAAAAATACATATAAAATACAAAAACTTAATTAAAAAACCTAACCAAGCATCTGGCATCTGGAGTGCTGCCGGCAACGGAGCAAGGCCTGGGCTGCTGGTGGTAATAAAACTCTTTCCATTTAAGAAAACTTAAAGGAATGTGATGTGGTAATTTTATTAAATGGTAACCCAATTATATGGTTACCCTATCATTCGGGTTAGCCTATCGTTATGGAAACAGTTTTGAATAAGGTTAACCATATTCAATGTGGTTTCCCTGTGTCAATATTTACCACTTAGATAGGGTTACCCTTACTCCATCTCTTTTCACATAACTTAGGAATAGAGATTATACATGACAAGTGTCAATTAACTCATTCATGCGCTAAATCAATAATGAGTTTATAGTAAAACATATGGTATCTTATGACGAATATATCCGTCGTTGGTGTTGAACCGCGTCGTTGGTGTTATGCGGTGCGGATATATGCGTTGGCTTCAAAAAGGTTTATCACAGATAAGATATCGATGACGTACCTAAATACACAAAACTAGATTAATATTATTATTGCTGCCAGACAATCACGTGTCAGCAATAAATTATAATAAACAAATACAACTATCATACCGATCATTCCATTGCAGATTTGGTACAAACCGTCTACGGTGTCGGCTAAGACTGAGCGCAAGAAGCGACCACTGCCGTCCCGTGCCGAACAGATCACCAGCTTGCAGGGCGGCCATACTTATGATGTGCTCATCATTGGCGGAGGTGCCACTGGCGTCGGTTGCGCCTTGGATGCTTGCACAAGAGGTGAGGACTAGAACTAGTCTGTTTGGAAAGAAAAGTGTCGTAGAATGTATGAGCTCCCATATAAACCTCGACACTTTTCTTTCCGAACAAACTGTATACGGTCAGATTTTATACGCTCTAGCTAGATATAGGGTAAATCGCCAGTAACTGGCCACCTTTCAATAATTGGCCCTCTCATACTAAAAATGAACCCTATACACCTACAAACAATTCATTTTAGTATAACTTGGCCAGTTATTGAAGGGTATTTTAGTATAACTGTTTATAGGTGAACAGAGTTCATTATTCGTATGAGGTAGCCACTTACTGGTGATTTACCCTACAAGGTTGTTTACTGTGTGTCAAGTCTATGAAATAATAGAAACATCTTATGATGCGCCGAAAACGAATTTTATCCATATAACTGTAATGACTGCCGATGCCGTTTCGATATGATAATAGGTGTGATCTGAAAAATCAGCATTTACAACTCGTGTCAGTATAGACTTGAGTCAAATATTAATAAAGGAAACTTATTCACTTTTGATTTTCCGTATTACGAACATTAAACTTAAAGCCTTATAACTCCTTAATACCAGGCCTCAGAACAGCCCTCGTTGAAGCCGATGACTTTGCCAGCGGCACATCCAGCCGCAGCACCAAACTTATCCATGGCGGCGTTAGATACCTGCAGAAAGCCATCATGCAGCTCGACTACGACCAGTACAAGATGGTGAAGGAAGCTCTGCACGAGAGAGCGAATATGCTAGAAGTTGCCCCGCATTTGACCAGGCCACTACCGATTTTGCTGCCAGTTTACAAGTTAGTATATCGTGAAGCACACGCACGCTATTCGCTAGTCACATATTGCACAATCGATTTGACTTTCTTGGGTTATACGAGTACATACTTGCTAGATGCGATCTACATTCGTTTTGAATTACCTACATACTAAGATTATATTTTCAGATGGTGGCAAGTACCGTACTTCTGGTTCGGTATCAAAATGTACGATTTAGTAGCTGGCGACAGGAACGTCAAGAGTTCCTACTATCTGTCCAAAAAGAACACATTGGAATTGTTCCCCATGTTAAAATCTGATAATCTCTGTGGAGGCATCGTATATTATGATGGTACGTAGTTAAAATACTTATATAACGTACTCCTTTCGAGATTTTTAGGTGAATTATGAATTGGGAGCAGATTTGTATGGAGAGGATATAATTCATACAACAGGGGAAAGGTTGTCCTTACGTTGCAAGTATGACGTATCCCATAATAAGTAGGAAGCTGACCAGACACTGTCAGTAATAATAACATTATTTATCTACTCATCCTTCATATACATTGTTACTGAGTGTCTGAACCGCTTTAGCATCGCCTGGCATCTGAAATATTATTAAATATTTAACTGCCATGTTTATTTATCGTATGGCTATATGTCCCTGGATATAGATAGGCATTTCTTCCCTGGGGTAGAAGAAACAGGAAAGCCGATGATGAAGAAAATCCAGTGAGTGCTGCGAGGTCCAGATGGGACAGTGCAGCTGCCAAGTTTGTTACTCTTTTAGCACCACCCGGGGATCACGTGTAGGGTTGTCTATGGTGTTTCCTACGGACGCAGAGTAACATTGATCCCCACCGCCATGTTAAAAATCGGTTTTGAAAAGTTTTATTTTATAATAACATTTCAGCAGTCTTGAAGAGTTTGACTTCCTCTACAATTACTTCGCGTCGCGAATACCAAAGGCATTAAAATGATTAGTAACTAACGTTATTTCCTCAGGCCAACAAGACGACGCTCGAATGAATCTGGCGATCGCGCTGACTGCAGCGCGGCATGGCGCCACCATCGTTAATCACGTCAGCGTTACTAAGCTGCATAAGACTGGAGCAAAACTCAGTGGTGCTCGGGTTAAGGTACATAGTCTAAACTTCTTATTCAGACACAAGATACGGTTTAGAGTCTGCCTCTAGAGGTAGCGTTTTTATTTTAGTTTGAAGCAGTCATGTATCGTCTTTTTTTTTGTTTTATACATGAACATTCTCTATTTTCTATCTGCCAATATCATCACTCTCCTAGCGTTTGTCCCGGTATTTTGCCGCGGCTTAATTGAGCCTCAAGTCTGCTTGGCAACCTAATCCCATGAAATGGCGTAGGCCTGACCTTTCAACCCAGAGGTAAAACTAGGCCTTATTCACCGGTGTCTTCCTTCACCGAAAAGCGACTGGTAGATATCAAATGATATTTCGTACACAAGTTCTGCAAAAGTCAGTCAGCCTGTGTTTAAACCTGACATTCGGATTGAATGTCGGACGTCTCACCACCAGCGCTTTTCATCTGTCTTCTTATCGTTTTTATCTGCTAATATATATTAAGGTAATTGTGCTGACGATGACGGTGTATTCTAGGATGAGATGACCGGCAAGGAATGGGACGTGAAAGCAAAGTGCATCATCAATGCTACTGGCCCCTTTACCGACACCATCCGCAAGATGGACGACCCTACGGTTAAAGAGATCTGCTGTCCTTCCAGCGGGGTGCACATCGTCCTGCCTGGATATTACAGGTAATTCATTAATATGATTGTGTGCATTAAATATAATAAGAAATAGATTATGTCCTACCAAGTAAACGCTGTAGTGACGCGTGTGAGGTTCGTCAGTCTGTGAACTGCAAATGACGGATCTAAAAAATTCTGACCGAATAACTTAGTAAATACACTAAAACTAGCTTAACACGATTTTGAAGGGACCCTGCCTAAAACGCGTCTTAAGCGGGAAAGCGTTTTATGTGGAACCTCAAGCTGCAGGGACTGATATAAAATGGAGTAGGTATTATGCAAGAAATCCTATTAACCGGATTCTACTGTATATCTGTTTCTTTTCAGCCCTGAGCATATGGGTCTCCTAGATCCTGCCACGTCAGACGGCCGCGTTATCTTCTTCTTGCCCTGGCTGAAGGGAACTATCGCGGGCACCACCGACATGCCTTGCAAGGTCACTCACAACCCCAAGCCGACGGAAGACGAGATCTTATTCATCCTCACTGAAGTCAAGAATTATCTCAACCCTGATGTTGAAGGTGTGTAGGTTTTAGAGTTATATTATAAGGAGTGGTAGTATCACGTTCTACAATTTTAACCATGATTTATTCTGCTAATAAAAGTGAAGTCAAGCTTTCTTCACTACTACTAGTATAATGCCACTACAGATTCTAAATTGTCTAGGCATTCTTGCGCTCCACAGGGAGACCAACACTTTTCTTGATTGTATATCATAGTGTTATCCTTCAACTTAACCTTGGCAAGGCGCTCATATCTGGCCTATAACCGCGAACTACTTCCTTCGTTCGATCATCTATTTGCATCACTCTCTTTCGAATATGCAAGAGGGGTAAAGAAGGAGATAACGAAATTTCGATTTTCGAAGTTCGCGGTAGGCCCACTATTCCGGATGCGTGGGGAATGGATTGTTATATATAGTTTTATGAGGCAGTAAATCTAACATCATTCTACCACGGATAAAATGTCTTTTTGTATTCCAGTTCGTCGTGGCGACGTCCTCTCAGCATGGTCTGGCATTAGACCCCTAGTCTCCGATCCCAACAAGGAGGACACACAGTCCCTGGCCCGTAATCACATCGTGCACGTATCCAAAGCCGGTCTCGTCACTATTGCGGGTGGCAAGTGGACCACGTACCGTGCTATGGCGGCTGAGACCATTGACGCTGCTATTGAAAGTAAGTGCACATACAAAGTCATGCCCAGATTTCTTCTAACATCTTCTAGAGATCAAATAATAAATGTAGGTTTCTAGTCTTGCGGTACTGTTTTACTGTTCATAGTCCACCGTCCAGTCGTTAAAACTCTTCGGTATTATCGGCCATCAATAATACGAGCACTCATGGTCAATGTGCTACATTCAATGTCTTTTCGAAAATTCTTCTCGAACAATATTTCAGTGCTTGTAAGTGTCATTGTCGTATTAGTGTTATTCCTTGTAATTTACGATCTGGTTCGAAGGACTATAAAGTACAAAAACTCGTTGTATTCAGGCGCCAACCTAAAGCCGCTGTTCCGCGAATGCCAGACCGACGGATTCCTTATCGAAGGTGCCCACGGCTGGACCCCAACCATGTACATCAGATTAGTACAAGATTTCGGCCTGGAGATGGAGGTACTGTATAATGGAACTAAGTCCAAGTGATGTGACTGTGTGTTCCATCTGTCGTATTGCACATTTTAATTATCTATATATCAATCCATTCTCGTAATAGCTAGTCTTTGCTAAAATGTAGACATTTTATTATTTCAGGTAGCACAACACTTGGCCAAATCCTACGGTGACAGAGCGTTCGCCGTTGCTAAGATGGCAGTCATGACCGGCAAGAGATGGCCTATAATTGGCAAGAAAATTCATCCAGAATTCCCTTACATCGATGCTGAAATCAGGTTAAAATCATTGCCATATTAACTTACACAATCTAAACAGACTTACAGCCCTTGCATAAAATTCGGAAAATATCATATTTGTAGGTACGAGGGTTGCTACTTATATATCCGGAAACAAAAAAACAAACAAACGTACACGGCTGAAAATGGTTTTATTGTTTTTCAAAGTATTCCCCTTGATGATCTATGCACTTTGCATTCGCGTGAACCAATTTTTAAAGCACTTCTGCCACTCCGCCTGAGGTACCTCCATAACGTGTTGTTTGAATGCGTCGACAGCATCTTCAGCGGTCGAAAATCGTTGACCGCGTAATTTATTCTTTATATTTGGAAATAAATAAAAATCGTTGGGTGCCAAGTCAGGGCTGTACGGCGGATGACCCGTTAATTCCACATTTTGACCCTCCAAAAATAGAGTTGTTTCGCGTGACGTATGACAGCTGGCATTGTCATGATGAAGAATGATTCTTCGTCGCTGGTTAGTTTTACGAATTTGTTCAAATACTTCCGGTAAGCAAATGGTCGTGTACCACCCTGAATTAACCGTTCTACGGTTTTCTAGTGGCACTGTAGCTACATGGCCATTAATACCGAAGAAGCAGGCCACCATTTGTTTCAATGTACTTTTTGCACGAGTAACTTTCGTAGGGTTCGGCTCATTTTGAAACACCCATACCGTTGATTGTTGCTTCGTTTCGGGATCGTATGCATAGATCCAGGATTCGTCACCTGTATAGATGTTATAAACGGCTTTTGAGTCACCACGGTTATATTTTTTTAGCATTTTATTGCACCATTCGACGCGAGCATCTTTTTGCTCTTTTGTTAAGTTGTGGGGTATCCAACGCGAACAAATTTTTTTTACAGCTAAATAATTATGTAATATGCTATTAATGCTGGTCATAGAAATACCCAGAGTCGCCTCTATCTCGCGGTACGTAACATGTCGGTCGTCCATTATAAGTTTTCGCACAGCCTCGATATTTTGTTGTACAACGACCGATTTCGGGCGACCTGCCTTAACTTCGTCCGTAAGCATACTACGTCCACGATTGAACTCACTAAACCAGTGATACACAGTAGTTTTAGATGGGGCTTCATCACCAAAAGTTGAAGTTAGTTGATCTATGCACTGTTGTTGCGTTAAACCACGCCGAAAATCATAATAAATCATAGCACGAATATTTTCACGAGTGAGTTCCATTCTTGCTGCGAGATGACATTTAAAACCCGTCAAAAACAAAACACGAGCGTTAATAAGAAAGAAAAAATATACCGGCCAGTACTTAAAAAAGTTCAAATTTTACCATGGAGGTCAAATATGCTATTTAAGAAGATTGTAATCCCGGTTTCCGGATATATAAATAGCAGCCCTCGTATTAGTGTAAAGACGAGAGATTATCCTACACAATACTGTAAATATAAGGAAGTTGAAGTCCATTTTACATTCGGCCAGAAGTTGTACATATGTACCTATACCATCAGATATGGTTATTATAGCGGGCTGTAGAAGTTCATTCACACTGCCACATTTCAATGAGTGTTGCTCATCGTTATTTTTTGACCTAAGAGGCTGGTCTTTCCACTTCTTCGACTAGAGTAGATTAGAGACTTAGTAGATGTAGTGTAGGGACGCCCGGCCGGATTCAGGCGGGCTGTCGATCGCTGCTCGCGTTCATTCAGCCCAGTTTACTATAAACTTCTTGGACTAACTTTGTCAGTGTTTTTAACTCTCCAAATGTTTCATGGTCCATGTTCACAGATATGGTGTCCGCGAATACGCGTGCACATGCGTGGACATGATCGCCAGACGTCTACGGCTCGCATTCCTGAACGTGCAAGCGGCTGTAGAGGCATTACCCGTCGTCGCTGATATCATGCAAGAGGAGCTCAAATGGAGCAACGATGAGAAGAAGGTATGGTAGCCATAAAAAATCTGATTTAAATGGTTTCTTTCTACCACAATCATGCTCGCAAGGGCTCGCGTTCCTTAACGTACTACCGGCCGTAGAAGCAGCCATGTCGTCGCTGATATAATGCAGAGCTCAAATAGAGCAACGATGAGAAGGTAGGATAACCATAAAATAAGCAGATTTAAATGGTATCTTTCTACCACAATTATTCTTGGACTCTACGGTAGCGTTCCTCAACGTACGAGGGTTGCTACTTATATATCCGGAAACAAAAAAACAAACAAACGTACACGGCTGAAAATGGTGTTATTGTTTTTCAAAGTATTCCCCTTGATGATCTATGCACTTTTGCATTCGCGTGAACCAATTTTTAAAGCACTTCTGCCACTCCGCCTGAGGTACCTCCATAACGTGTAGTTTGAATGCGTCGACAGCATCTTCAGCGGTCGAAAATCGTTGACCGCGTAATTTATTCTTTATATTTGGAAATAAATAAAAATCGTTGGGTGCCAAGTCAGGGCTGTACGGCGGATGACCCGTTAATTCCACATTTTGACCCTCCAAAAATAGAGTTGTTTCGCGTGACGTATGACAGCTGGCATTGTCATGATGAAGAATGATTCTTCGTCGCTGGTTAGTTTTACGAATTTGTTCAAATACTTCCGGTAAGCAAATGGTCGTGTACCACTCTGAATTAACCGTTCTACGGTTTTCTAGTGGCACTGTAGCTACATGGCCATTAATACCGAAGAAGCGGGCCACCATTTGTTTCAATGTACTTTTTGCACGAGTAACTTTCGTAGGGTTCGGCTCATTTTGAAACACCCATACCGTTGATTGTTGCTTCGTTTCGGGATCGTATGCATAGATCCAGGATTCGTCACCTGTATATATCTTATAAACGGCTTTTGAGTCACCACGGTTATATTTTTTTAACATTTTATTGCACCATTCGACGCGAGCATCTTTTTGCTCTTTTGTTAAGTTGTGGGGTATCCAACGCGAACAAATTTTTTTTACAGCCAAATAATTATGTAATATGCTATTAATGCTGGTCATAGAAATACCCAGAGTCGCCTCTATCTCGCGGTACGTAACATGTCGGTCGTCCATTATAAGTTTTCGCACAGCCTCGATATTTTGTTGTACAACGACCGATTTCGGGCGACCTGCCTTAACTTCGTCCGTAAGCATACTACGTCCACGATTGAACTCACTAAACCAGTGATACACAGTAGTTTTAGATGGGGCTTCATCACCAAAAGTTGAAGTTAGTTGATCTATGCACTGTTGTTGCGTTAAACCACGCCGAAAATCATAATAAATCATAGCACGAATATTTTCACGAGTGAGTTCCATTCTTGCTGCGAGATGACATTTAAAACCCGTCAAAAACAAAACACGAGCGTTAATAAGAAAGAAAAAATATACCGGCCAGTACTTAAAAAAGTTCAAATTTTACCATGGAGGTCAAATATGCTATTTAAGAAGATTGTAATCCCGGTTTCCGGATATATAAATAGCAGCCCTTGTACTAGCGATCGTAGAGGCATTACCAGTCGTCGCTGATATCATGCAGGAGCGTAAATAGAGCAGCGATGAGAAGGTAGAATAACCATAAAATTATCTGGTTTGAATTGTGTCTTTCTTCCCAATCATTCTTGAAATCTACGGTAGCGTTCCTCAACGTACTAGCGACTGTAGAACCGTTACCAGTCGTGACTGATATAATGCAGGAGCTTAAATAGAGCAGCGATGAGAAGGTTGAATAGTTAACCATACAATTATCTGGTTTCATTCTACCAGAATCAATCATTCATGAATGCTTATTTTATAATAATCTGATTTCATAAATGATGGTGGTAGAAAGGTACCATTTTACCTTTCTACCACAATCGTTTATGAAATCTATGACGGTAGCGTTCCTCGACGTACCTACAATAGAGGCAGCCATGTCGTCACCGACATGGAAGGAACATACAAATGGAGCTCAAAATGCTCAAATCAAGCAACGACAAGATTGTAAGGTTCCCTTTATATCTGTAGTCGCTCCACTCGCTCCTTCATATCTGAAAATCATGATCATCTGGCGTCTTTCTGGATCGTATGACTTGCTTCCTTCGACTCCTGTTCGTGATGGTCAGAATACCTACAATAAAAATAAAATCATATTTTTGTGGTTTCTTTCTTAAACGGTTAAGACTCGTACTCGTTACCACGGGGTAACGAGCACGAGTGTTACTTATCAATCTTATCATGCCAAAAGAAACTTCATTTACTTCGGGTAAATCCTTTGACTTTTGACTCCATCATCAGTCATCAGTGTCATCACATTCTATTAATCGTTTTACTGTGTTACTCACTATTCGGCATGTATTAGCATATATATTTTTATGCGGATGAATTCTGAACTGTGTTCTTGGCTATAAATAGATTATTATTGTATTGCAAATTACTAATAAAAGTAATTAAACTCTTTCAGAGACAAATCAAAGAAGCCAACGAATTCTTGTCCAACGAGATGGGTCAGCTCGTCAACCGTGCCAGTCGCGACAAGATCCCCATCAACCTGAGCAAGGACGAGATCCAGACGTACATCAAGCGGTTCCAGATCATTGACGCCGATAGGAAGGGATACGTGTCTATCAACGATATTAGGAGGAGTCTCAAGGTATTGTGATAGGTTCATATCCATATTTGAATTTGTCTGACAGACCAACCCCCGAAATTCATAAACGTCTTACAAGTCTCTTTTAGTTATTTTATATTTTGTGTGTTTGTGTTTATGACAGATAAGGATAAACAATTATTAGTTAAATGAGGCTTGTAGACTATTATGTTATGAATAATGGGGTAAACTTTAAAAGTAAAGATACTTACTTTGATTAAAGTAAAAAGAGGAAAATACCTTACGTTCATAGCTGACAAAACCGAAATGTGTTCCGGCACCGACACACTTGTAAATGCTTCCACACTGCTATAAATGCTATAATGTACATGTGCATCAGGGGTAAAAGAGATACACCAATATACTTAACACGGGCGTGTAAGCGAGATTTCCATATTTTGCGCATTGCACAAAGTGTGACAGAGACCAACTAATATAATTTACAGTAGTGTAAGCAAGATGGTCATAATTCTAACAATGACGTATAGAAGTAAAAACAGAGTCATTTGGGTTTGAAAAAATTAAAATTTTGAATTGATAATAATCGTAGTAAGTCCTTGTCGCATCGATATGAAAGTGGGCAAGATAGACCGAGATAGAAAATTAAATGTCGAGTCAATAGCATACTATATATTTAAAATATGAATAAATCTCTAGTTCTAAACTTCTGGTGCTCTAGTCAAATATTCCAGTGTTCAACGAAATAGGTAACGTACGATCGTCTCAAAAACCAGTATAAAGGCATCTACGATTACGCGTAGGTGTTATGGATCTAGAGGTTTCTCTTTTTAATGCAATAATGGTTTATCAAAAGAGACGCGTATGGTAAGCGACGGTTATATTGCACTACGCAGACACTGCGATCCGTGTGGTCCTAGTACTTTAATTTCCATCGCCTACCTCGCGCACGACTCAAGAAAGCCAATGTAAAGGTGTGACCTCCGATTGTGCATAGTTATAATGGTAAAAAAGATTCACTTATCCTGAACGTGTTCTAAGTCTCGGGAATCAGCGCTAGGTGCCTAATTTCGTAGGTAGCGTTAGCAAATAAAACTTTTTAATACCACGACGGTGGCAAACAAGCATACGGCCTGCCTTATGGTAAGCAACTACCCTTAGCCTATGGACGCCTGAGGTGTCACATGCGCGCTGCCGACCCTTTACAAAAAGATGGATTCACTGTGTTCACGGCTAAAGGAGCAAGAGCAAATAAAACTGTTAGAAATTTAAGTAATACACTTTATCTACACCAATATCATAATTCCTCTATTCCGTATGTAATTACCACCATTATTGCAACCAGTAACGTAACATCTCTGACAGTGTGGTCAAAACGTATAAAAATTCATTACCTACGGTAACGTAACGAAGATCCGCGCTCTCCCCGAGCGCCGGCACGCGTCCGCGCGATTGTCGACTGGCGGTCATTCTACTGGTTACCGAACACATCATATAGGATTTATAATATGTGTGTAGATAAAGCAGTGTATGCAACTGTACGTAATAAGGCCTTATTACGTAACAGTTACATAAACTAATATTCTAGAAACGTTTTCATTATCGGGTAATTCGGGTATTAAAGATAATTGCTTACATTAATCGGTTAACACCCAAAATTCACTAATTACTACCTCAAGTGTATAGCCGTAATGAACCATATTACTAACAAAACAAGGTTGATTTTAGTTAAATCTTTTTTTTTGCATTTACTGAGTTTTGGTTATCACCTGACGAATGATATTTAATTTCTAGAAACGTATTTATTCTCTGGTATTAAAGATAATTGCTTAAAAGGTTTTGACATGTAAAATCGTAATTTATGTCTAGACCAGAAAACTATAGGTATGCATGTTTTCTCATTTACAGATGTTTCAAGTAAAATAATAATTTATAATACCTATTAGGCTTAAGTAATGTCTGTATAGACCGTAAGCCAGAAACAAATTTTGTTGGTCATCGCGTCCCAGGTGATAACTTGTCAAGTGGTTAAGCTGCCTCTCTGTTGGTGGGTTGAGGAACAGCAGCGATTTAATCAATTTAAAAAAATGGTCATCGCGTCCCGATTGAAACTTTCGCGGATATAATGGCTCCAAAAATCCTTCTAACTTTTTAATATGGGGAAATTCAAGAGCGTGACACCTAATAATTACTTTCAATGAAAACTATATTTAAAAACTATTGCGTTATTTGAGCGATTTTTGAGTTATTTCAAAAAGTTGTAATTTCATAGTAAAAGGACGTAAGATATCCTAAAAAAATACATTTTGATTGGGTGTATTGTGACGGCAACTACGGAATCCTACATTCAGCAAATATTACAATTCACAAATTGTCATGCAACAGGCTCTAGTTTAGAAGTTTAATTCTATACATAAATAATTTGTACATACGTTTAGCTTGGTAAAGGTTTCAAGCACTAGGAGAACAGAATGAAATATAAATGAATTTTTATCAGCATATTATTTGCTAACGCTACCCAAAGGGGCATGACACTCGGACATACGTGTTTCACGCGTGGGTACTGCCTATTTAACTGTCTCGCTTACTCAATAACAAAAATGTTTTTGATAAATTTTGATAAAAAATAATGTTTGCGTATTTAAAACAATACTTACGAATGAAAAGTTATTCCGTGAGATTTGTTTTAATGTTTTGAGCTATTACAGCATTAAAAAAAGGCACAATTTGGCATGATTTACGGGTATTTTAGTCGTTATTCTTGAAAGCACGCTCTTCGGCGGCCATGACACGACTGATTCAATATAGGCGCCGGAACCTATATTTGATGGCACACGATCGTGCGCCTGGTACCATATCTATTCCCTTTATAATTATCAAAGGATACTTACGTAATTTTTGGTTTATGATTGGAAATTTGATAAAAAACACTCTTTGTTGTGAAGATATATGATATGATTTTAACAGTCCATCTTTTTTTTTATTATGACTACAAAGCTGCCAATTGCCATGTTAACTCCGACAATAGTATCAGGTTTTTTTTAGATTTATGTGAGAATTGTGAGATGCTAACGGACATGATTTAGGAGAATATTGAGGATACACTTTTTAATGTCAAGGTGCACCTTGAGCTTGGAAATACAAGATTTCCCTTACGGTGTTTCCTTCAAACGAGTGTCAAGGAGGTAAAATTTGATTTAGGCGGCTTTCACACTGCTGCGGTTTCCGCATGGGGCGCCGGTGCGCGAGCGCAATAGCGCTGTAAGGCTTGCACACCATCGCCGCATTCAGTTGCGGCGCCAGTGTGATAATCGCCTTAATCTTCAAACTTCAGAATATTTTCAAGACCACTTCTAAATATTCTAACCAAAAATGTTATAGAGTATGGGTTTGAAGCCGAGCGACGCTGAACTAAGCGCCATTCTGTCCGAGATAGATGCGACTTACCATGGGCAGCTGGAAATACAGGACTACCTGCAGGTAGTGGGGAGAATAGTACTTACTTTAGAGGATATCAGTTCATGTCTGTGTCGTCATTGGAGTTCTTTACACAGAGTGTAAAGTCTAAACCGAGCTGTATGGAACTTGTATTAATTTGCATTTAAAAGGTTTTAAATCTGAAATAGATTTAGCATGTTTGGCTATTAAAGGCAACAGACACTGACCAATATATTTAGATTAACATACGCAAACCGTTGATTTTATTTTTTATTTTATGGGACTCACCAGCGATTGGCTCTAGTCTCACCTGATGGAAAGTGAAGACAGAGCCTAAGGGTTTCCCCCCATCTATCGACGCGGATTCGGCAAAATCCGGTGGAAAAAAGATTTATATCCACGCAATAAGAGCGAAAAAGACGTCGACGCGTCGGCAGGCATCGGCCGAGACGATCCGAGCCGAACCGTGCCTTGTTAGCTCTTATTGCGTGGACATAAAGCTTTTTTCCACCTTATTGTGCCGAATCCGCGTCGATAGAATGGGGGGAAACCCTAAGATGGAGCTCACGTTCAGTAATAGCCTATTCACTTTTGCTTTAAAGATAACGAATAAAAAATAATGAAGTGTTTAACCTTGATAGCCTGCATGTTTCTTTGATGTTCTGCGATTTTGTCACCCTCGATGCAAATGGCCAAGTTCCATATAGTCCCATGTTCGCTTCTCATGTCCATGTTGCTTGATTTCGGAGCTTTTCCACAGGCGGGCGGCGAGGAGGTCACCGGGGAACAGTTGCACGAAATTCTGAAAGAGATCGACACTAACATGAACGGCCAAGTTGAGCTCGACGAATACTTGCAGGTCTATATCTAGTTCTGTTTTGAAAGACCTTTTTGCTGGGCCATGAAGGCCGTTTTTGGCTATTATATAAATATTTATTAGCATTTTTGAATGATCAGAATAATATCGGTAACTTAACTACAGGCATTTTGTATGATGGAAACGCAATGTACTTACTTATATCATATTGTCCTTTAAATTGTGTCATAATACGTTATAACTCAGTCATATCGCCACAGCTTTTTATAGTGAAATTAAGAAACCATAAGTATTATCTTAACTCTTAACCGTAATGCGTTTTCCAGCGACAAAGGCCTGATTTTTTACAACTTTTTTCTTTTATTTGCAAAGTTTTCTGGCAGTATATTATTTATTATTATGAATGATCTTGCTCGGTGTGGATTTTTTACTTTTGTTTGTCTACTTCTTTTGCTGAATTGTATTTTCTTACATTCTACTGCTATGTTGCTTGCCATCCTTTTCACACTGCATGAACTTGAACTAACAGCACGGAACGCATGTTTGATACTTAAGAACAGTAATTAACTAAAGCTAACATTATTCATTTTACGCGTGCTAATAATTTAACCTATACAAGTATTGAGTCGTTCTTGTTATAAGTAATTTACTTTATTAACGTATTTGCTTCCTAATAAATTATTTATTTAACAAACCTAAATTTCTAAAAAAATACATTTATTAGAATCTAATAATGATTGATTTAATAAACCACCACAAATGCCTCCAGGGACCACCAGTGGTCCGCGAACCACCGGTTAAGAACCACTGTATTAGATAATAGCATGTTGATTTTAAGGGGAATTGACACATAATACTTAGTGCAAAGAGACAAATCAATTGTTATGTTGTCAGTAGAGGCTGCAATGGCGAAAATTAAATTAAATTTTTAAAGAAAATTAAATTAAAAATTAAGTCTTTGCTAAAGACCGCAGCCATATCTACCGATACATTAATTAAATACCGATTGCCTTACATACCTACGAAACATGTCACCAATTAAAAACGAAAACAAACGCAATTTATGCTGGAAGACGCATAATACTTTTTCTTATACAGAATAAAATTCCATATACAACCCTAAGTGGGTTATCAGAAGTTTGAAATATCTTGTGTAAATACAGCTTTTTTATTAATCCTTCGATTGATGGCAGATGATGTCAGCCATCAAGTCCGGCCACGTGGCCTACTCCCGTTTTGCGCGCATGGCCGAGATGGAGGAAGAACATCACGAAAAAGAAATGCTGAAGAAAATGATCACCGTCGACAGGAGCGGTGGCGGATTGTAAACGCTTATAATGTAAGTACCTATATTAAATTTAAACTTGATGCACCCACAGTGCACAGTACAACTAGCTATATAACAATACACCCCACCCACTTTCCAGTCCGAAAACCCGCCAAAATTGCAGTTCAAACTGTAGCATTTGATATCGCTTTATTGTTTATTTTAATGAAAAGTATAGGTACATAAATAACATATATCACTAACAGAATGTCTTGTTTCAGATCCAAGGCGTATCTATCCCAGTCATGAGATTATTTGAAGTCACAATCAACCCATGCACTCTTTGTATTTGGTATTTTGGTTAAACCAACATATTTATTTATATTTAGCTTATAGATTTCATTATTTTAAACTCAAATAATCGACTCTTGCTGAAAGCATTTGCAACACAGCTCATTATTTAGATAGGTACTTACACAAATGTTATACATAGTGTTATTTACAAAGACAACCTCGTAGTATTAGCAGTAGAACCTTAGAAAGTTATTTATATTTCTCTAGGATTTTTTGACTGTTTTCAAGCCTTTTTTTAACTGAACAAACTTCAGCAATAACGAATAACCTTAATTTTTGTATGAGTTTAAGTGTTTAAATTCCCACAACAAAGCGTACTATTTATAGAACAATCATTGTTTTATTTTCTAAGTTTACTAAGATGGTCTTATTTTCGAAAAGCTTTACTTCAATTAAAACGTTTATTTTATAATTATGTACAGGCAATTCCAAATTTATTATCGTTTTATTTCACATAGCCACAAATAGTTTAAGAATTAGTATACTAGAATATGTAAAATTATAAACAATTTAAAGATCTTTATGTATTATAAAATGTGAATTTAATAAATCAATTTTGAATCAAGTCTTCAGTTTATTTAATCCATTTATTTAGATACTAGATGCTAAACCGAATTTGAAGTGGACAATGTTCCTGATTCAGGTAGATCTCATCAGGTGGAACTTGTACACCTTTAGATTAAACGTGCACATGATACTTTCCATGTACAGTCAGCATCAGAAGTAGCTATGCAAATGAAGATGTCAAAAGTCCTTTTTAAAAGGGAATAAGAGCTTTTGACGTCTTCGATTGCGTAGTTACTTTTGATGCTGACCATACTACCTTTATGAAATGGCTTTCTATGATCTTTACCAAATGGCTTTCTATGATCTTTACCAAATGGCTGGTAAGTGCAAACTGTTCCACTATAAATTGTCAGTTCAGTCAGTCAAGTCATAAAAACAGACAAACAAAATCTCACCATCCACACCCAAAATATATCATTACAATAATTTGGTTAATATTCACACAACCAATTCTTGCAAGTACGTGACTAGTATAACAACTTGACCTCCATATTCGTAGCATTCACGCTCACGATTGTCTTGCTTGAGCTGGTCTGCTTTTAACGAAGTGCTTTGTCGGTCCTTTTTTATATCAGTGCACGTCAATTTCTTATAGACAAAAATAGGTACCTTGTGTTGTGTGTGATCACATCGTGTGCTGGTGTGCTGCCCTTAATACTTGTTTCTTGGTATGGTCGGTAAGTACAAATTGATTAACTATAAATCGTCAGTTCACTCCAGTAAAAGATTAATGTACCTTTATATATTTAATTTATACTTACTCGAATATTTAAAATAATGATTCAACAATCTTACGGTAGCCGAATCAGATTATAAAATTACGGCATAGATTTTATGAAATCCATGCTCTAACAAGGTCAGCAATCACTACATACCTAAATACTATGAATAACTTGTGAAAGTCGCGAATAACTTCATCAATAAAGTAAATTATAACTGCAAACAAATTAATTAATAAAAAATACAAACAGTAGCCGCCAAAATTGATGCAATGAGTGAATGAATTATATTACAATAAATGACAGTTGAAATGACACGCCATAAAAGTAAAATAATCATAAACAATTTTAAAGTAATGAATGAATGAAAAATTAGTTTCCGATCATTTATGAAACTATAAATTATAATATACAATGTGTAATTGTGTATTTTGACAATTGACACCGATCGGGATGTATCTGATTATATTGAACATCATTCAAAACAAAACGGACGCTTTATTTATCCGTCATCATCCATTAATACAAATCCGTTATCAAATTTTTAATAATTCATAAAAAATATATTACTCGTAAAGACATCTAACAGCAGTCTCGCAAACTAAATTCAACGCTGTTATATCTACCGTCGCAATAGGGTTTACTAGCTAAGCTTGAAACCCGTTATGCACGGTTCGCACCAGTTGAAATAGATGGCGCTATACAAGCAGTCTTAAAATTAACTATTATAGGGTTAGATATTAGTCGAAGTGAGCGAAGTTGAATTGTTTTTACGAAAAATCAAACTCAGAGTTCCGGTTTTTTTTATATCGGGACAAGTTGAAAGTATTGTAGGTGACCATTAATTTAATTACGAACTATACCGTTATTATGACTCTGAATAAAGTACTTATAAAATAAATTATTGCATTCCTGATTTTTTGATAAAAAATTAATTTGTGGTCAGGTAAATTGACTTTCTGCATAATTCCATCGAAGAAAATTGGCGGGAAAAAGTTATGATGACGCGTGGGCTGCACGATGTAGGGCGGCGGTTACGCCCCCGCGGTATGCTGTCGCGGGCGGGCGGTGGGTGGGAGCGTCTTTTGCGTCCTTGCGAATTTTAAATAATGATCACAGAAGGGGGCCGCTACACAGCGTGAAGAGATGAGGGATTGACGGGTAAACAATAGTATTAGGGCGAGTAATAGGGAGGGTCCGTGGTTTCACTTTGAGTTCGACTGTATTATTCGGTTTGAGTACGAATGTTGTTGATTGATCGATGCTACAGTGGTTTGTTTGTTGGGAACAGCGAAAGTTTATTCAAACCCATAGTATTAATGAAATTGATTACTCACAGACCTTTTGGTAGCAAATTAGTTGTGTTAACATTGATATGGTTTTCCTTTTGTGGGTTGTGATTACCTTTGTTTGAAAAGTTCAAATACTTTGGTATATACAGAAGATGTTTTGTCAACGAGTTATATTTTTAAATAATACACCAGGATAGGATCCAAAATAAAAGGATCGGAGCTTTCAAGGCGAGACTGGTGTAGACTCAACAGGCTTCGTACTGGTCACGGTCGTTGCGCTCATTATAAACACCGCTGCTGATAGGTCAACTCTCCTGCTTGCACTTGCGGTGCTGTGGCTCAAACCATCCAGCACATAATTGAAGACTGCCCTATATCACGCTATACCGCCGGTCCTCCAGATGACCTGATCACCTTGTGCGACGAAGCCATTATGTGGCTGACTGGTCTTAGTGTTGACATTTAATACCTAATTTATTGAATATACATATATTATGCTTCTGTATTTTGCCGGCCATACGATTAAATAAATATTTTTTTAAATATTTATATTTCATAAATCATACCAATAATGTGAAATCCGACAAGTAGCAATATCTTCTCCATTCATTTGTGGTAATGCATATTGGAAGGGCCCTTATGGTAGCAAGCGCTGCCGTTGTAGTCCTTGCACAGATTAAAAATGAGTTCATAATGTTCAAGAAATAAAAGCTAAAGCGCCGGCCACTTTAAAGGGCCCTTTTAATACGAATTATCATATTTGCATACAATTTCTAAGTACATAAATTGAATATGCATGAAAAAAAAATCTTCCTAAAACTTTGAAAATATTAAATTACATTATCATTGCGATCAATATAATTTGGTCATATACCTATCTAAGATTATGTAAATATGATACTCGAAACATAATTTTTCATAAAATTACCATAATCTTACAATTAATCGCCCATAAACATAGGTGACTTGGTATTATTGCTACCAATTAGATATAAAACTGTAGACACCTTCACCTCATAGAAAAAATAAAAGGTCGCTATCCTGGATGTGAGCACCAATAGCACTATGATTAATCGCATCGGGCGTCGAACAAGACACTCGAGAGGGATCTCTGCATTAGGCTTTCCTTTGCACTTCTAGAAGTTTTTTGAGAATGGGCCTAATGACACATTCTGGACTAAAATGCTTAGGTTAATATTTTAATTAGTGCGAGATGCACCGTGAGAGCTAGGGCGTGTCCGGGTACGGGGGGGCGGGTGGCGCGGGCGGTTCGGACCGCCCACCGTCACTTCCACTTCCGCTAGCACGTAAGCCTACCGGACATTCAGCGACCCTCAGGTGGTTGATAACGATGTAACCGTCATTCTACCATAGCTTAGTCCTGACTGCACTATAACAATTGTGACCAAATTGATCACATGCTCGATCACATCTCACATTTTTTCTAATTTGACAACTTAATGTCAACCCCATCCCTTGGTGTCTGTTCAATACTCCCCTATATTTCGTTCGTCTCGACTTTTTGTCACAGCTCAATTTTTTGAGCCTGGGGTGAGCTCAGCAACATAATCCCATGAATTTGCGAAGGAACTAGTTTTTTCGTCAGTTCAGTCGCTTGACTGCCCATCTGACCTTCCAACCCAGGGGAAAAACCAGGCCTTTTTGGTTTAGATCCGGTATCCCCACGATGTTTTCCTTCACCGAAATGCGACTGGTAAATATCAAATGATATATTGTACATAAGTTCCAAAAACCTCAGTAGTACGAGCCGGGGCTTGCGTTCGAGATCTTCGGTTTGAAAGGCGGACGCCTTACCGCCAGGCCAGACTATCAGCTCTAGCTGGACTTACCTATACGTAGTACAAATATAAAAAGTTTAGTTAGAATGATTTACGTTAGGAATCGTTTACACTGATTTCAGTGTTACAAAATAATTGGTATAACTATTATACATGGTGCTCCTGGTTTCAATCTGAAGGTCTCAGGTTCAAACCCCGGCTAGGCGAAATTTTTTTTTGGGTTAGTGAGGGCAGCTACCAGAGCCCGTGCTGGTACGCGAAAATGGTCTTAGGAAACCTTCCCTCAATTTTTTATTAATGAGGCGTTTACAGATTTTGAAAAAGATCGTTTTTGACAAACCTTTTTTTAGATGCCAATCGATCTCATTTCTATCAAGAATTAAAAGCATGTATGGGATCAACAAAAAAATTCAGAATAGAAAAGCCATAAATCGAGCAAAACTCCTCCCATACTATTTGTATGAAAATTAAAACTTTAATCTTTTATATGCTTTTTTTTATGGCAATCTATTTCATTACTAGAATAATTTTCTAGGGGTCAACTTACGGTAATGTACTAAAAAGCCACAAATTAATTTGAAATTGAGGAAAGGTCTTCTTCGACCTTTTCGCGTAGCAGCACGGAATCTGGTAGCTGCCCTCACTGACCCAAAAAGAAAATCCACCCTCTATACATATAGTCCTTATAGTATTTTGTCTGTGCATTTTCCGTATTATGGAATTTTAAAACGCTTGCATGCTGTTCATTTGAACTGGTCAATCCAGCTGTAGTTCAATAGATAGGAACAAAGATCAATTTAATTTGTTGGTACAATTAAAAAGCCTGATTCACAGACTAGAGTGGCCTGATTCGTGTAGGTGGGTTTCAGAAAGACAACTTACCTTGGTTATACATTTATCGAAGATTTTTTTTTGTACCTAAGCTATTTTTAGTGCCATTAAGAAAAAAAATACTTCTCAGTATCTGCATACTTTCGAAATGAGGTAGATAGACGTTTTGTAGCAGCGATATCTCTATTACAAATAATCTCTATAAACCTCTTAAACCTAATACTGTTCAAGTGTTCTGATAGTACTCCATGTGCATAATGTAAAAAGACAAGAAATGTTAAGACGAGATAAGAATGAAGTATTGCTTAACTAAAGTCCTGCAATCAACGAGTGGGAAGGCCTCGGCCCTGTTCAGATATTAAATATAGGGTCATATTATGGTAGAGATGTGACGTAAAAATTGCTCCGAAAAATAACTATGAATTAAACAGACGAATCTAAGACAACAAGGCCTACGGAAAAATCGAAAACTTCTAAGATTTTGCATTATTGAAATAGGTAGGTACCAGGGAATTTAATCACGCTTACAGCGTCAAGACAAGAGGAAACTATCAATCTTATTGCAATCTTTTAAGATAAAGTTAGGCGCGCAGAAACTCGTTCTGTAAGTTGTCCTTTTCGAAACCCAGTGCAAGAGCATGAATGAATGTTTTTGAGCGGCTGGCATTCTTATTTAATGTTTTTTTGTCCATAAATGTCATAAATTTATTGAGTTCAAAACAAACAAAAGGATAAACAACAATACGTAATAAAAATATCTCCATTTTAGTATCAAAATATACAAGATACGAGTGCGCTATTACAAAAAAGTGCCAACAATTAGTAAAAAAAGAAAGCTAAGGGAGGATTTTTTTTAGATCATTAAATAATTAGTTAGCGCAAACAGCATCACGTTACGCTGATGCTGTCGCATGAAATATCACCACGCGCCTCATCGGAGTGTCTACTACTGTGACTGTCTACACCCATAATAGAACTAAGTAAAATTAACAACGGGTTATAGATTAAAAACTTTCAGCAATGTACCTTATCTCATTGTGATACGATCCAATATAGCATTACAGTTCTAACAAGTCAGTAATCGTTGTCCGAGATATTCTTACAGAGCAAAGTGAGTCTTGTAGCCTTTGCTTTAGGTTGAGAATATTTTTTTTGCAGGTGGAGATAATTAAGCCGCACACGTTCTCTCGGGGCGGCTGCTCATTCGTGCATAATGGACTCGGGGCGACGCGGCTGATACTTGACAAAATGTGGCGCGACTTTCACTCTCGTTTCCAACTAGTTTGAGACTACCACACATTAGGGAACTCAAGATAAGAATTAAGCAAATTAGCGAAATTATCGCACTTTGTAGTGCTTCGACCTTGTGGGCTAATTTGCATAAATTTCTAATTTACATTTTGCAAATTATGAGTATTATGTTATGAATTTCAGGCGATCTATACACCTTCACAAATTGAACGAAGTAACAAATTATGCTAAGTAGGTATGTGACTAATGTCTCTGTGACCGATGTGGTCAGATCAATAAATAGTGTTTTTTTTTTTTCAGAATGCTCAAATAGTTTTACATGTCTCCTTTTCTAGGTCAAACATCGACAGCAATAACTATTGTCATATAGCTACTGTTTGTACCCACATAATTCACTCATACTAACACGAGAGAATTTACTTGAGTTAAGTACGATAAAAATTGCTCAAACATGAGCATGTCGTAATGTTAGTTACAACGTGGAGTCATGTGAACAAAGACTTGCAAATGCAACAGTGAACCTCGTGTACCCTTATCGTTTGTTTACAGGCCACGTCTCGTTACCAGACACGGCTGGCGCGCCAAGCGGCACGACATGTGTGCATTTTTTGCCCGCCCAAGGAGGCCGCGGGCGCGAGGTTATACACCCATTATTACGTCCTTCCTACTTTCAATTATTATTATCGGGCGGCGGCGCCGCACCCGCGACGGGGAGGAGGAGAGAGGCGCAGCTGCTGCCTACCAATAATCGAGACCTGTCCTCGATAGAAAGGGACAGAGAACACGAGAGACGAGCTTAAAATAAGACTTATACTTGATTTTTATGACCATAGAAACTTTTGAGGTATTCAATTACAATTATGTATTACTATTGGTGACTTTTGACAACTTTTACACGATAGAGAATCAATGCTTTCTCTGAAAAAGATTTAAAACTAAAATAAATCCGACCGCGATAGGAGGCGGATCTCCGAAGATTGCCGAGCGGTTTCGCCTATGCTCGTCAGTACGCTCGCCGCAGTTTGGCGGCCGGTCGTGAGGATGGTGCGTTCCGTTCGCGAACAAAGAAAAATAATACTTTGCAAGTGTCAAGTGGATAATGTCGTCTGAGCCTACTAAAGTGCAGGTGGAATACATAAACGAGGATAAACCAGGCAAGGTAAATAGTTTGAAGTGAAAGGACGTAGTATTATTGTGTAACAAAACGGACGCCAGCGGGCAGCGGTCTCGTGTCGGCGCAGGGGGAGGGCGGGGCGAGTGCGGCCCCTGGCGTGTGGGGCCCGCCAGGCCACACGCAGGAGGTTGTGACCGCTTTGCAAGGAACTCCCTTGCCGAAATAGAATCAGCGTCCTCCTCCAGGTCCGCTTCCCACCCATTTACAATTCAACACCAACAATAACAAAATCTAGTTACGTGATAAATCACTGTAGGTCTGTCAATAGAATTAACACTTGTACTTACTCTTGCGATGAAGGTCGTGGATGTCGCCATTTTAAAAATAAAACATGTTGATTGATTTATTTTTAAATGTGATCAAGGAACTATTACGTATAATCCTTGACGTATGATGAATAAATTGAACATATTCAATAGATTTAACCTCTTCAGCAACTGCATAAAATCAGTGCGCGATTTGAGGTGGGTGGATCAAAGGGCGGCGGCGGCCTTGCGTGCGACGACTCCCGGCACTCGTTAGGAAAAGGCGTGTCGACTTCAGCTACTACGATGTATACACTGAACAGTTGAAACTTTTAAACTTCCTTGAATTATTCAGCAAAACTTACTTCGTGGCTTCACGTTCATCACGTGTGTCAACAAGACACCACACTGTATATATATCTTTTAGAAATTCACAACGTGACTTGACTTGTTCGTCACTGCCGGAAGTTAAAAACGTGAAGTTGAAGAATAAATACAAGGAACGAATGATTAGTCTATGATAAATCTGTTTTTTATTTTTTTTTCATAATCTGTGTAATAACGAACTTCTCAAACTTCTGTCATATGACACTTCATATTGTTTTGATATTTTCGGGAAACTGAAACTTTGTTCAAAACATTTACATTTTGACCCATCAAGATTACTTAAAGTTTCATATTTGATGGTGTCGTTAATAAAAATGGTTGCAGCATCAATTCTGCCATACACGGTAAGTTGTTTTGTAAAGAAACTGCATTAGTAGTTTTGTTTAAGGAAAAAAATCGAACGTATGTCGTATATTGAAAGGGCTCCCGGTGGCATTTTCCCCCTTTCGATCGCGCCTTTTAGCATCTATTGTGCTCGATCGGCTGTCTGTATAGCTAGTTATGTGGACACATCTCCCCTCCGCTATAAAAATAATGTTCGAAAAAAGACTTTAACAAGTTTAAAAGTCTTTAATGAAGCCTGTTCAATCGCAAATTGGTGCTAATTAGTTGATAGCTTAATGTGCCTGATAACTTGATAATTAGTACTTCATTATGATATGTGTTGTGGTATTTAGCTAGTCAGTTTATAAAATCATGATGACAATTTCATATTATAAAAACAAACGACTTAAGAAACCCTTAACCATACATTATGTGTTAAAAAAGGAAAGCTACTCTTACTTTAGAAATCAAATTCCTTACCTAATAAAGAACTTGTCTGATGTGCATTGAATATCATAAATGCTCTAGAGGCTTCGCACCTGGGACCTAGCTGCTCTTAACAAAACTGAGTCAGTGAATAAATTATACAAGGTTATCATGGGTACTACCTCATTCAATGTTATTTGCATGTCTCAGACTATACTACATTGAGATTGATACTTCAGGTCAGCAATTAAACCATTTAAAAAGAGAGTTATATGTTTATCCATATTTCTTATTGTAAAGATGTAAGGTCTATGGCGTTGAACCCATATTTTTTCTGTCTAACAGTACTGTTTAAAATATTCATTTATAAAGAATAAAAAAAAAAAAAACATGTAACTTATTCATGGCCAATAAAGTGTACCCTTTTGTATCTGTGGAATTATGAAAAAAGTGGAGCACAAAAAGACAGGTGCACACATACTAACTACAATCCCACACAAGTACAGCCACAAAGTAATGGCTTGCTATCATTGATGTTGATAGTAGATAACCAACTAGGTTAAACATGTACTGCTCTTACACAATGAAACCATTATGATCGAGCTTGCTTCCTTTCCTCATTACCTTGTACTGCCACTTGATCTTATAGTATGGTTGAAATTATTTGTTAGAATGCCTTGAAATCTGAGAACACCTTTTATGACAAAATAAATACTCTTCATTCTGTTTGTAATAAGGTTTAAATTTCAATGACAGTTTTTTTTTTAATTGAGCATTGTTAGCTCTTAAGTGGTAGCAATATGGATTATCAATGGTCAGCTATGAATGAACCTAGATATTACACGGAGTAGACAAATGGAGACTTTGGAAAAGTGGATCTTTTCCACTGTCTGTTTTTCATTTTCTTTCAAGCATTGAATCTTAAGATATTTTCAAGAAAACAGAGTTTCTTACACTGTTGTGTTTTGTTTAAATTCTTTTGCAAATTGATGGCCATTCAGAATATGTAAATTTGACTAGCAACACAACTGCCTGTTCATTAATTTGAATTTACAAGTGTAATATAAATCAATATATGAATTTTAATAAATGAATTTTACTTTACTTTACTTTTGTATATGCTTACCTTACAATGAGGCAGAGTGAAGTTATACAGGCTGTTGTAGAAATAATAAATATTTTTGGTTGTTATTACCGGTCATTAGCATTGGTTTGATATTTTTATTTTGACTGATTCTTATAACTGAATCATATCATGTACTACATATCAAGGATTAATATAGATCAATTTTCTTGCATTTTACAAATCGACTGATGAATTATAGAATCACTGGATTCTCGGAAGTGTATGTTGGAGAGTTCATACAATAAGAAAACGTTACAACATTATTTTTTAAATTCATTATTTTTTAATACCACGACGGTGGCAAACAAGCATACGGCCTGCCTGATGGTAAGCAGCTACCGTAGCCTATGGACGCCTGCAACTCCAGAGGAGTGACATGCGCGTTGCCGACACTTTACAAAAAGGAGGATTCACTGTGTTGACGGCCAAAGGAAGGGATTATTATTCAATTTTAGAAAGCTTAGGACACAACAAAAAAAACTACTCACTTAAAAATAGCTTTTTCGAGATCTTATAGGACCTGCTTAAACTTTTGAAAAAATTGTGTTTTTTAGTACAGTCAACTGCAGAGAAAAAGGCCCATGTTGCATACAAAGTTTGTATGCACGGGGGTCTTTTTCTCTGCAGCTGACTGTACATCTCAATTTATGCTTCTTAACTTATGCCAAAATAAAGTGTAATTTTTCGTATCATACTTTCTCTTTCATGTCTTCGCTTTAATATCATTCAATTTCATCTGCAATGTACACATTATATGTATTTATGACAAGCTAACCACATTTTTAATAATGCTAATGTTTCCTATTCATTGTAGCTTACCATCCAGGATATAATTTGGTGGGTCAAATTCCTTTTTGCATCATTTTCATTATTTTGCTCATGGGTGAATTAACTTTTTCTTGTCACTTTGCTGGCCCAATATTAACAGGGTTCTATGTTTCACTTATATCGAATTAAAATTTTAACAATGTCGTAGTTATTATTATTATTTATTGTATGGCTACATATCACTAGGCATTTCTTTACCCGGGTAGTAGTAGTGGGAAAGTAGATGATGAAGAAAATCCAGTGAGTGCTGCGAGATCCAGATGGGACAGTGCAGCTGCCAAATTTGTTACCCTTTTAGCACCACTATTGTCTAAGGTGTTTCCTAAGGATGCAGAGTAACATTGATCCCCGTTGTCGTAGTGACACTAAGTCTAAATTTAACTGCTCTGAAAATGTTACATAGAACCCTGTAATATTGGGCCAGCGACTTGTTGCCATGTTTATATGTTCCTTACGCTTCAAACCCTGGTTTTATGGCATTTAAGCTTTTGAATACCACATAAACATGTTTGATAACAACAAAAAAAAGTTGAATCGTCCTTATACACTCAGGAGCCATCAAAGCTTGTTTCTTTGTATGCAAATTAAGAAAAAACTTCTTTTGAAACTCTTTTGTACTCCATAAAATAAACCGAATGTGCAAATATTTTGTTGGCTCTGGGTGTTTCCTCTATCTATGCAATATCATTCTTACATATCTTATATTTATATAAACATTATAAGGTATATTTATCTTCCTCTCTGGCTTAAATAAAGCATCTCCAAGGACATTAATTAAACTACTTTTAGAACACGTTAAATTTTCATATGAGCCGAAGGCGAGTGCCATAAACTTGATGTGGCAAAGTCAAGAAAGTGATCAGCTGCCTGCTTGGCGGGTATAAAATTTGTTTGACCAACTACAATTTAAAACATCAAATACTCCATGCATAACATTCAGGGATTCACCTTGAAAGTTTAAAAGGCCGGGGGAAACCCAAATTGTTTTTTGTGTGTTAATTAATATAATAATTTTCTTTTTATTGGGTATCTCAGGAGGGAAGCGGCACTCAGTCGCCCCTAGCGCTGCTGGCAGCGACTTGCAGCCGTCTCGGCGCCGCCGCCATGGGGCCCGAACAGGAGAAGGAGCAACAACAGCAGCAACATTTCAGTAAGTTGATGTTTATCTAGAAAACTGTCGTCATAGAGACATATCATTTGAAGCCCTTTTATATTTCCCCATTATTGTATTGTACAGTTAAATTCAAAATATGTATACCATTTTGAACTTTATTAAAATGTAGTAAAGTGCAAAAGTCTATACATGCTTTTGACTAGTGCCTATTTTACGTGAAGTAATATTACCGAGACGATACTCTATTTCCCCATTATTAGAATTTTATATTTTTTATAAGTTATAGCAGGGATGTTACAGATGTGGTTTTATCGGGACCGAAAGCGGAATCAGATGTTTTAAATTTAGTTTATCGGAACCAGAAACGGAACCGGAACCGAAAACGGAAGCAGAACCAGAATCGGAGCCCGAGTGATATATAGGTGGACGAGATGTTAGGGGTAGGTCTACGCTGAGTCTATTGACAGGTATAAACCTGTTTGTTTTTGATGTACGCCGCTCATTTCCCCCCTCTGCGTTGCTATGACATCCGATATAACTTCCGATTTGAAAGTAACAGAACCGGAACCGAAGCAGATGTTTAAAACCAATCGGAAGTTCCGACTTGACGGAACCGGAACCGGAGGTCTGTAACATCCCTGAGTTATAGGGTTTAATTTCACGTCATTTCTGACACCCTTATGCTTAAAACGAATCTTTTGCGTAACTTAGATGCAATACCATTCACATGGCAACCTATTTATTAGGCAAGGATTAAAAAGTTGCAAGATGTTGCTAACTTTACCATTCCATTCCAGGTCCACAACAACAAAACCAACAGCAACAAGCGCAGCAACAGGCGCAACAGGCCCAGCAACAGGCGCAACAGCAGGCACAACAGCATGCTCAGCAGCAAGCGCAGCAAGCCCAGCAACAGGCGCAAGCGCAGCAACAAGCGCAACAGCAGCAGTTGATACAGCAACAGGTACTTATACCAACTATCCCATACTACTGCAAAACTGAAGTGTGCAATAATAGTAGATTGTGTAACAAGGGGGCAAAATGAAATATTTACGGCGAGGGCGTGTATTGAATCCCAAACGAAGCGATGGAGTCTATAATAGAATCCTGAGCGTAGCAAAGGATTCAAGTGTTAACGCCCAAGGTGAAAATAATTTTGCTCCTATGTGACACATACTGCTATTCACACCACCTTAGAGGAAAATATAAAATTTTATTGATGAATCATATTTATTTGAACTTTATATGTTCTTAGTGTGCTTTATGATTATGATAAATTGATAAATTTTACAACAAATTAGTTTCTGATGAAGGACTGGCTGAAAAAAAAGTAATGTCCTAGAACAGAAAAGTGCCACTTTGTTCCCTCCTAGCAGGGAAGAAAAAGCCCTTATACGAATAGGTGGTGTGAAAAAAGTATTTATGTTTATGCTTATAGGCTTCCAGCTACTCTTACTTGTCTTTCGTTAACACCATTTAAGATTATTGCGTCTAGCGTTTACGCTCTTTATTTAACACCATTATTGTGAGCGGTAGTGCCTCCGCCACGACGCACAAAAAACATGGCGGGGCTCTACCTACCTTTTGGCGTTTCGTCTAATTAGATTGGACAGTAATAGAGAACATGCGTGAAAAATATTTAATTGAATTTGTTGCAGAAACACGTTCAACAACCCCAAATTAATATAAATAAGTGGAAATCCGTAATATTTTTTAACGGTTTTTTAAAGATATTGCGGTTTAAAAACGTAAAATTTTAGGCATTTTTTTATGCCTCAAATGTATTTTCGAAACTTCAGTTCGATTTATGTTCTAACAAGAGAAAAAATGTATGACAACTATATAGCTAAACGCATTTTTTCGTGCCTAAAATTACAAAAATCTTCCAAAAACTTGTTTCTTCCAAACAGTTTTCTGCAACTTTGTGGTCGGTGACGTCACAAACCTCACACTTTTTGTATGGGGCGTTTTGACGCGCGGCGCAGACGCCTAACGTATTTTCACATTTTTGACGTTTCAGGGCTATCATAGATAGTAGGTTTATTAGAGACATTTGAATCGACAGGGAAATATGACGTCTTCCAAAAAAAATCATGCATATTCCTAATTAGCATATTGAAATTCTAGGTGCAGAGCGAGGCAGCAACCCTCGCCGCCATCCAGCAGCAGTACCTGCAGCAGCAGCCGCAGCTACGCGTCATCAGTTCTGCAGTCGTGCAGCAGTTGCGCGCGCAGGGGCTCTCTGTGAGTATACGCTACTTTACTCTATAGGGTGGATTATCGAGCTACCGGCAATGATATTTACTATGGATGGGTTATACTCTAACAAAATGAGCAGAAAAAATACTTCCAGCGTTATTTCATAACCTAGCAACGATTGTGTTATGTTTATCTATTTTGACAATCATTACATCTTTGTCACTCTCATTGATAGAAAATTACAGTTTGTCTCTTTCTCACGCGGGTGGCGGGAGCTCATTGGCACGTCCGCATCTCACGCTGGCCGGTGCGCGACTTGCGTCAATTCTTTGAAATCACTCATTTTAAGTGCTTCACTTTTGGAGCGTGCATAACCCATCTGTCATTATTATATATCATAGGCTACCGGTTGAAACTCAAGATGGCGAGGTCGTCTTCAGAATAGTTTCTTGTTTTTTGTTGATTTACATAGTTCAGTATGTAATATTGGTGCAGTGATCTAAGGATAAAATGTGCAGCTAATGAATGTGCAGTATTTATTTTTATCTTAGTCTTGAAACGCGAAATGGCAAAATTTGTAAAAACGAATCCTCACTTATTTAAGCAACTTAAAAACTCGTGCAGCTTTAATACAAGATATCCGACAAGACTGGTTGCCCCAAAAACGTCGTCTGCATTACGTAGGAACAACTGCTACTGCATGGCCATACGAATTTTTAATACTATCCCAAAGGACATTACTAGTTTGCCTTACAACTTGTTTATACGAAGGCTACACAATTGGCTGCTTGAAAAACGGTTTTACACAGTAACCGCTTTTCTGACATATAAGTAATCGCTAATTCTAATTATTGACTCTATTTTCGTTGTATTAATGTAATTACTTGAGATGTTTAGCTAGACTAGTTAAGACTTATTATAATTATTTGCATGCTACACTGTAGTAAAATAGTTGACAAAATAGTGTACATTGAAGACGGTAAATACAGTAGGTATTTACCGTCTTCAATGTACACTATTTTGTGCAAATATATGACTAATGAATGACTAATGACGCAAAGGCGTTTGGTGGTGAAAGCACCACTCGGGTTGGGGTAGCGACCGCCTCGGGACTAGGGATGTTACGGAGGTTCGGCTTCGGCTCCGATATACCGAAACTTTCGGCTGAATTCACACCTCCGGCTTCGGCTTCGGTTTCGTCTTATTTCAAGCGAACACCTCCGGCTCCGGCTTCGGTTTCGTCTAATTTTAAGCGGAGGTTTTAACGGAGCCGAAAGTCAGCAGCCGCGGCGCGCGGCGTGTGCCTAGGAGTACAAACAGGTTTTGACTTGTCTCCCCGGGAATCACCCCACCTGTTTTACGACTATTGTTTACATTAGTCTCCCTCCAGGCCTCCACCTTCACCTCCGGCTCCGGTTTCGGATTCGGTTTCGCTTTTGGGTACGCTTTCGGTTTCGGATTCGCTTTCGGTTTCGTTAAAACAAATTTCAAAACTCCGGTTTCGGCTTCGGTTCCGATAAAACCACCTCCGTAACATCCCTCGGGACATCAAAATACAAACAGCAAGGCCTCTGCCGAACATCGTCATGATCTACGAGCTTTCTTTTTATACTACTTTACTATTGCACGATAACCTTAACACTGGCAAAATGGACCCATTTGAAGGAAAGAAGCCTTTTTTTTCCGAACTTTTTAATTGACGATGATTGACATTTACACTTTTTGAAATAGGTTGTGTTCAAATTATTAAGATAATAACTAGGCTTAGGACTTTTCGTAGCATACCGTGGTTCTAAAATCCTTGGAGCTGCCATATGTGGTTTTTTCGAAGTCGAAGTCAAAAAGTATGAAGTTATTTTAAAGGCTTTAGGACTTTTTGAAGCATACCGTGGTTCTAGATTCTATGGAATTTTTAGTTGTAAAATAGTATATAATAAAGTAAAAAAAGGACATTTAATATAAATAGTATACTTAATGTAATATATTAATTTACAATGCATTTTATAACGGTGATATAAAAAAAAACCTAGAAAATATAACGTTAATTTCAGCAGACGAAACGCGATCGGTCGAAACAAAAGCTATAATATAACTTTGGCTTGTCACGTGCTTCTCTACATTAAACTTTTTAAATTTCAAATTAGTATCACACGCCGAATAATATGTGTGACTTATCTTCGCTTACCGTTAGTTCTTCGTAAGGTTTTATCCAACTTAGGATTATACTGTTCTCATTACTGTTATTTTGATGAGATATGCTATTGATATGGTTCACAACAAACATTTTTTTTGTCGCTGTAAAATATACACATCATATAAGGAACAATGAACACTATATTTTTCTTTATTATATTTTAATTCCTTATATGGCTCTATTCAGTATTTAATCTCGAAAGTAATATTATTAATTTTAAATAAAATCAAAAACCAATTTGAAGGTCTCTGAAGGTAAATATTTTTTTAATTTTAAATTGCGAATGAATTTGCACTACTGACTAAATACGGGCATTAAAGAGGATGTATAACTAGATAAATAATATTGTAGCATCACATGTGATCAGTAATTAGTATTATTATATAGGTTTATGATAAAATTAATTACGTTCGATTAAAATGAACTCAGTAACGATATGACATCATACTTTTTGACTTTGACTTTGACTTCGAAAATTTCACATATGGCGGCTCCAAGGATTTTAGAACCACGGTATGCTACGAAAAGTCCTAAGCCTAATAATAACTAGTAGGTATTAAAAACAAATAACCCGTTTCTTAAAGAGTTTCTGTTTCTTAAAGAGTAGCTGATTTGACTCTTTAATTAAATAGCCTATTGTTGTTGGTTAAATAAAAATATCAGTATATGGAGATGTGAGTAATATTTCCTGGATTGAGCTACTTGCTATTCGACTGAAATCTGAAAGCTTTGAAACGTATCACTATAAAAGATAACGGTTCCACTCACGTCACTTTAGCCACTTCGCGCGACATGTTTCTTTGAAACGTTTTTATTTTTAAACCAATTTCCAGGGAAATGAATTATCGGCAGCGATCGCGAACGCGGCGAACTCCGTCCCCAATGGCATTCAAGTTCAACAACCGCAGGTATGCTTTATTGATATCTTGAGCTATAAAAATATCTGCCTCAAATGCAGAAGATGCTGGTTCGATCCAAGTTCTGGGCACCGCAGGCCTTGGTCACTATTTCCTTTGTATATGACATAACATAAATTTAAGTTTATAATTTATATGTATAGTAGTGTGAATAGAATAATACAAATAAGAATATTTATTAAAAAGGATTTGATTTGTTCTCTAGTTATAAAATTGGTTGTCTGTAAAGTAGGTTTACGATCGAGATGTTTACGTGATAACGTCTTATTGGTGATATAAGTTTTTGGGAAGTAAGGAATTAATGAAGATAACAATTTTTTCAAATTTTAAATTACATCTATCGTTTTATTCACACTTTTGATGATAAATTTCGGGTGTAAAATGACAAGTTTACGATTTTAATTCGATATTCTAATCATTCCTTTATCTATTTTTTCCGTATTATAATTATTTAGGGTATGAGTCCAACTATGTTTTTATTTAACACTACCACAATTCATTTTTATCATAACATAACCTCTAAATTTCGTTTGTTTACACGTGTCTTTTTTCCATCTTTCATTACTTTTACAAGTTTATTCAAGAATGTTAATTGTTAGTAAGTAGGCTATTTTATTCACCTTTTTTTGTTGCAATTGTTGTAACACTTCACTTGCACTTCACATTTTGTTTCACTGTTAAACATTCAACGAAAACTTAACCGCACGAGAAAATCTCCATTCGTTTGTATGCCGCTAGAGTGAGAGAGACGGAAGATCGGTCCACTCACTCGAACGCTATGCCAGCCTCCGCTCGTGAGGATTCCGCGTGACAAGTTTCACGGAATGACTGGCAGCGCTCGAGATGAGACGGGAGATCGGTCCGTCTCTCTCTCGTTATACCTGCGATCGCGCTCGTGAGGTTTTGGTGTGACACAAGTTTCTGAACATGTCACCCGACTAAAATGATTTTAAAGACGTTATCACGTCAAAAAAATATACACATCGTGGTAGATTACTTATATCCAGCATCCCTGTTTTTGAACCAACCTTGTTCTTAGTTTTTTTTTTTAATAAAAAGGCTGAATGTGTTTTCCTAGCAGTGGCGGTGCGTCAAAAAATATGTTTTGTAGGGAAGCTACAGCTTATTTAGCGTTCCCTAAACTGCAGTAAAAGTAAGTATAAGTAGTAAAACCGGGGGAATCGAGTTCTATTGCGCCTTTCATTCCTAGTATTTTTTAGAAGTTCAGCAGGGCCTCTATAATCTGGACACCCAAAATGTATACCCTGTTCGGATGCACGGAGCGTTCGGATTATAGTATCTAGACATTTTCAAAAAAAATTTTCTTCGACGTCAAAGCCATGATGAAAAAATTATCTAATTCGAGACGCCATACTTAACAAAATGGCGAATCGACGCGTGGCGGACGATACAACAATACGTGAAGCACCTAAAACGTAGTTCGTGGCACTGCGAGACAGAAACCGAGCGATACGGCGGTTGCGTGGGTGGAGAAGTCGTTCGGGGTATAGACGTGTTCGTATTAGCGTGGGTACGGATAATTGAGGCCCTGCTGTATTCATTTAGAAAATAAACCAGCTTTAGAATATGGTGCTCTAAAGGCCTGCTTCTCAATTAGATTTTACCTACTAATTTAAGTGACAAAGTTAGTTCAATATTTCGCCCAATGACCTATTTTTAGGATGGTAAAATTTTGTCATAATGGCCCACTAGGTCAACTTTTTTGATAAAAATTGGACCTTGTTCCAGAAGCTTAACACTTTGACTACCGAGAACCCGCCTGGTAGGCACTCGTAATGTTTGCTCAGATGCCGGGCACGCGGCGTGCGGCATTGCGTTGCATGTCGTAACCCGCCTGGCGAGTTCTGTCGGTTTCTGGGGTATTGTCCAAAATTTTGCCCGGTTGCGAAAGTGAATTCAAAATATGATGTCCTATTTTTAGGATAACAGGGCGTTATTTTACTTGTCCTAAAAATAGACTGGGCCTTACGAGGCTATGCATTAGCGTATTGTGCTAGTACCTACGTAATATATAATTATATTCCAGGTTATATCAATGCAACAATTGCAGTCGCTACTCGGTGGCGGAGTGGTCTCCAATGGAGAGGGTGCGACCTATCAAAACGCACCACAACAATTGCTTCAGATCCATCCTCAACTCCTGCAGGTATTTCAAATATTAATTTCAAAAAACCTTATGCCTTAATTTCGACGGTTTTTTCTGGGTTGCAATCTTAAAATGGGAGTGCCTGAGACTAAAGTGCAGACTTAAAGCCCCTAAACGTTTGTAGTAAGAGCTATGGTCTGGCTAACCAAAAAGCGGAAGTAGTAAGTTATACCCATCCCTTTTCAGTTGTGAGGGTTACTAGCGTAAGAAAAGAACAGTACGATTCTCTCTGTCTGTGCTTGAAATGAGACCACATAAACACCACATCATGAAGCTTTTACAAGGAGTATGAGGTCACCATACATAGACTCAATTTTATTAGTAAATTTTTACGATTTGATCAGCACACCTCAATAGTATCCAACACAATTTTACTTAGATTCCACCTTTCCAAAAGGAAATGCCCGAGCTACTGTAATAGTAGTTTATGTAACTGTTACGTAATAAGGCCTAATTACGTACAGTTGCATACACTGCTTTATCTACACTCATATTATTTATCCTAAATGCCGTATTCCGAAACCATAGAATGACCGCCATTGCACCGCCATGGCCAACTCGATTGTGCCGGCGGTCGCGCGGGCGCGTGTCGGCGGCCGCGCGGGAGCGTGCAGGTGTACATTATGTTATAAAACTCATAACACATCAATATTTGAGCATGTAAAGTTAAAATTACGTTACTGCCACACATAAAAAGCTTATCATAGTAAAATCGGTTGTCGTAATGCTAGCCATTGCCTACCGTTTTTGAACACGTTTTAGAGGACTTACAATGTGAGTGTAGATAAAAATATTTAAGTCACTGTAGGTGTGCCTATAATATTTGAAGAGTCCCTCGATTTCTCCATGACCTGGTTACAATAGGACCAACTGTGAAGTATACTTTTTCAAATAAAAAATAATTATCCAAATTGGTCCAGCCGTCTTCGAATAATCGGTGAACATATATGAAAAAAAAAAACAAATATCCCGACGAATTGAGAAGGAGGAGGCTCCTTCGAAATCTTGAAGTGGGTTGAAAACGTTAACTGATATAAGCGGATGCGCTTCCATACTAAATTCAGTATTAATTTGGTATGGGAGCGCACCCGCTTATTTCAGCGCCTATGTGTGGTGACCTCGAGTTGTACTTATGATTCATCTAGTAGTTGAGGTGATCTGTGAGTGAGACAGTCCCTGGGCAAAGTATAAATGTTGCGTTCCATCTGCAGCAACAAGCGGGCGGCGTGTACGGCGGCTGCCTGGTGGGCGGCGGCGTGCAGCCCATGCAGGCCGTCACGGTGGACGGGCAGGACGCGCTCTTCATCCCCGCGCAGCACTCGCAGGTACACGCCCGCTCCACATCTCAGCCCATGCAGGCCGTCACGGTGGACGGGCAGGACGCGCTCTTCATCCCCGCGCAGCACTCGCAGGTACACTCCCGCACCACATCTCAGCCCATGCAGGCCGTCACGGTGGACGGGCAGGACGCGCTCTTCATCCCCGCGCAGCACTCGCAGGTACACTCCCGCACCACATCTCAGCCCATGCAGGCCGTCACGGTGGACGGGCAGGACGCGCTCTTCATCCCCGCGCAGCACTCGCAGGTACACTCCCGCACCACATCTCAGCCCATGCAGGCCGTCACGGTGGACGGGCAGGACGCGCTCTTCATCCCCGCGCAGCACTCGCAGGTACACGCCCGCACCACATCTCAGCCCATGCAGGCCGTCACGGTGGACGGGCAGGACGCGCTCTTCATCCCCGCGCAGCACTCGCAGGTACACTCCCGCACCACATCTCAGCCCATGCAGGCCGTCACGGTGGACGGGCAGGACGCGCTCTTCATCCCCGCGCAGCACTCGCAGGTACACTCCCGCACCACATCTCAGCCCATGCAGGCCGTCACGGTGGACGGGCAGGACGCGCTCTTCATCCCCGCGCAGCACTCGCAGGTACACTCCCGCACCACATCTCAGCCCATGCAGGCCGTCACGGTGGACGGGCAGGACGCGCTCTTCATCCCCGCGCAGCACTCGCAGGTACACTCCCGCACCACATCTCAGCCCATGCAGGCCGTCACGGTGGACGGGCAGGACGCGCTCTTCATCCCCGCGCAGCACTCGCAGGTACACTCCCGCACCACATCTCAGCCCATGCAGGCCGTCACGGTGGACGGGCAGGACGCGCTCTTCATCCCCGCGCAGCACTCGCAGGAACACGCCCGCACCACATCTCAGCCCATGCAGGCCGTCACGGTGGACGGGCAGGACGCGCTCTTCATCCCCGCGCAGCACTCGCAGGTACACTCCCGCACCACATCTCAGCCCATGCAGGCCGTCACGGTGGACGGGCAGGACGCGCTCTTCATCCCCGCGCAGCACTCGCAGGTACACTCCCGCACCACATCTCAGCCCATGCAGGCCGTCACGGTGGACGGGCAGGACGCGCTCTTCATCCCCGCGCAGCACTCGCAGGTACACTCCCGCACCACATCTCAGCCCATGCAGGCCGTCACGGTGGACGGGCAGGACGCGCTCTTCATCCCCGCGCAGCACTCGCAGGTACACTCCCGCACCACATCTCAGCCCATGCAGGCCGTCACGGTGGACGGGCAGGACGCGCTCTTCATCCCCGCGCAGCACTCGCAGGTACACTCCCGCACCACATCTCAGCCCATGCAGGCCGTCACGGTGGACGGGCAGGACGCGCTCTTCATCCCCGCGCAGCACTCGCAGGTACACGCCCGCACCACATCTCAGCCCATGCAGGCCGTCACGGTGGACGGGCAGGACGCGCTCTTCATCCCCGCGCAGCACTCGCAGGTACACTCCCGCACCACATCTCAGCCCATGCAGGCCGTCACGGTGGACGGGCAGGACGCGCTCTTCATCCCCGCGCAGCACTCGCAGGTACACTCCCGCACCACATCTCAGCCCATGCAGGCCGTCACGGTGGACGGGCAGGACGCGCTCTTCATCCCCGCGCAGCACTCGCAGGTACACTCCCGCACCACATCTCAGCCCATGCAGGCCGTCACGGTGGACGGGCAGGACGCGCTCTTCATCCCCGCGCAGCACTCGCAGGTACACGCCCGCACCACATCTCAGCCCATGCAGGCCGTCACGGTGGACGGGCAGGACGCGCTCTTCATCCCCGCGCAGCACTCGCAGGTACACTCCCGCACCACATCTCAGCCCATGCAGGCCGTCACGGTGGACGGGCAGGACGCGCTCTTCATCCCCGCGCAGCACTCGCAGGTACACTCCCGCACCACATCTCAGCCCATGCAGGCCGTCACGGTGGACGGGCAGGACGCGCTCTTCATCCCCGCGCAGCACTCGCAGGTACACTCCCGCACCACATCTCAGCCCATGCAGGCCGTCACGGTGGACGGGCAGGACGCGCTCTTCATCCCCGCGCAGCACTCGCAGGTACACTCCCGCACCACATCTCAGCCCATGCAGGCCGTCACGGTGGACGGGCAGGACGCGCTCTTCATCCCCGCGCAGCACTCGCAGGTACACTCCCGCACCACATCTCAGCCCATGCAGGCCGTCACGGTGGACGGGCAGGACGCGCTCTTCATCCCCGCGCAGCACTCGCAGGAACACGCCCGCACCACATCTCAGCCCATGCAGGCCGTCACGGTGGACGGGCAGGACGCGCTCTTCATCCCCGCGCAGCACTCGCAGGTACACTCCCGCACCACATCTCAGCCCATGCAGGCCGTCACGGTGGACGGGCAGGACGCGCTCTTCATCCCCGCGCAGCACTCGCAGGTACACTCCCGCACCACATCTCAGCCCATGCAGGCCGTCACGGTGGACGGGCAGGACGCGCTCTTCATCCCCGCGCAGCACTCGCAGGTACACTCCCGCACCACATCTCAGCCCATGCAGGCCGTCACGGTGGACGGGCAGGACGCGCTCTTCATCCCCGCGCAGCACTCGCAGGTACACGCCCGCACCACATCTCAGCCCATGCAGGCCGTCACGGTGGACGGGCAGGACGCGCTCTTCATCCCCGCGCAGCACTCGCAGGTACACTCCCGCACCACATCTCAGCCCATGCAGGCCGTCACGGTGGACGGGCAGGACGCGCTCTTCATCCCCGCGCAGCACTCGCAGGTACACTCCCGCACCACATCTCAGCCCATGCAGGCCGTCACGGTGGACGGGCAGGACGCGCTCTTCATCCCCGCGCAGCACTCGCAGGTACACTCCCGCACCACATCTCAGCCCATGCAGGCCGTCACGGTGGACGGGCAGGACGCGCTCTTCATCCCCGCGCAGCACTCGCAGGTACACTCCCGCACCACATCTCAGCCCATGCAGGCCGTCACGGTGGACGGGCAGGACGCGCTCTTCATCCCCGCGCAGCACTCGCAGGTACACTCCCGCACCACATCTCAGCCCATGCAGGCCGTCACGGTGGACGGGCAGGACGCGCTCTTCATCCCCGCGCAGCACTCGCAGGTACACTCCCGCACCACATCTCAGCCCATGCAGGCCGTCACGGTGGACGGGCAGGACGCGCTCTTCATCCCCGCGCAGCACTCGCAGGTACACTCCCGCACCACATCTCAGCCCATGCAGGCCGTCACGGTGGACGGGCAGGACGCGCTCTTCATCCCCGCGCAGCACTCGCAGGTACACGCCCGCACCACATCTCAGCCCATGCAGGCCGTCACGGTGGACGGGCAGGACGCGCTCTTCATCCCCGCGCAGCACTCGCAGGTACACTCCCGCACCACATCTCAGCCCATGCAGGCCGTCACGGTGGACGGGCAGGACGCGCTCTTCATCCCCGCGCAGCACTCGCAGGTACACTCCCGCACCACATCTCAGCCCATGCAGGCCGTCACGGTGGACGGGCAGGACGCGCTCTTCATCCCCGCGCAGCACTCGCAGGTACACTCCCGCACCACATCTCAGCCCATGCAGGCCGTCACGGTGGACGGGCAGGACGCGCTCTTCATCCCCGCGCAGCACTCGCAGGTACACTCCCGCACCACATCTCAGCCCATGCAGGCCGTCACGGTGGACGGGCAGGACGCGCTCTTCATCCCCGCGCAGCACTCGCAGGTACACTCCCGCACCACATCTCAGCCCATGCAGGCCGTCACGGTGGACGGGCAGGACGCGCTCTTCATCCCCGCGCAGCACTCGCAGGTACACTCCCGCACCACATCTCAGCCCATGCAGGCCGTCACGGTGGACGGGCAGGACGCGCTCTTCATCCCCGCGCAGCACTCGCAGGTACACGCCCGCACCACATCTCAGCCCATGCAGGCCGTCACGGTGGACGGGCAGGACGCGCTCTTCATCCCCGCGCAGCACTCGCAGGTACACTCCCGCACCACATCTCAGCCCATGCAGGCCGTCACGGTGGACGGGCAGGACGCGCTCTTCATCCCCGCGCAGCACTCGCAGGTACACGCCCGCACCATATCTCAGCCCATGCAGGCCGTCACGGTGGACGGGCAGGACGCGCTCTTCATCCCCGCGCAGCACTCGCAGGTACACTCCCGCACCACATCTCAGCCCATGCAGGCCGTCACGGTGGACGGGCAGGACGCGCTCTTCATCCCCGCGCAGCACTTGCAGGTACACGCCCGCACCACATCTCAGCCCATGCAGGCCGTCACGGTGGACGGGCAGGACGCGCTCTTCATCCCCGCGCAGCACTTGCAGGTACACGCCCGCACCACATCTCAGCCCATGCAGGCCGTCACGGTGGACGGGCAGGACGCGCTCTTCATCCCCGCGCAGCACTCGCAGGTACACTCCCGCACCACATCTCAGCCCATGCAGGCCGTCACGGTGGACGGGCAGGACGCGCTCTTCATCCCCGCGCAGCACTCGCAGGTACACGCCCGCACCACATCTCAGCCCATGCAGGCCGTCACGGTGGACGGGCAGGACGTGCTCTTCATCCCCGCGCAGCACTCGCAGGTACACTCCCGCACCACATCTCAGCCCATGCAGGCCGTCACGGTGGACGGGCAGGACGCGCTCTTCATCCCCGCGCAGCACTTGCAGGTACACGCCCGCACCACATCTCAGCCCATGCAGGCCGTCACGGTGGACGGGCAGGACGCGCTCTTCATCCCCGCGCAGCACTTGCAGGTACACGCCCGCACCACATCTCAGCCCATGCAGGCCGTCACGGTGGACGGGCAGGACGCGCTCTTCATCCCCGCGCAGCACTCGCAGGTACACTCCCGCACCACATCTCAGCCCATGCAGGCCGTCACGGTGGACGGGCAGGACGCGCTCTTCATCCCCGCGCAGCACTCGCAGGTACACTCCCGCACCACATCTCAGCCCATGCAGGCCGTGACGGTGGACGGGCAGGACGCGCTCTTCATCCCCGCGCAGCACTCGCAGGTACACTCCCGCACCACATCTCAGCCCATGCAGGCCGTCACGGTGGACGGGCAGGACGCGCTCTTCATCCCCGCGCAGCACTCGCAGGTACACTCCCGCACCACATCTCAGCCCATGCAGGCCGTCACGGTGGACGGGCAGGACGCGCTCTTCATCCCCGCGCAGCACTCGCAGGTACACGCCCGCACCACATCTCAGCCCATGCAGGCCGTCACGGTGGACGGGCACGACGCGCTCTTCATCCCCGCGCAGCACTCGCAGGTACACGCCCGCACCACATCTCAGCCCATGCAGGCCGTCACGGTGGACGGGCAGTACGCGCTCTTCATCCCCGCGCAGCACTCGCAGGTACACTCCCGCACCACATCTCAGCCCATGCAGGCCGTCACGGTGGACGGGCAGGACGCGCTCTTCATCCCCGCGCAGCACTCGCAGGTACACTCCCGCACCACATCTCAGCCCATGCAGGCCGTCACGGTGGACGGGCAGGACGCGCTCTTCATCCCCGCGCAGCACTCGCAGGTACACTCCCGCACCACATCTCAGCCCATGCAGGCCGTCACGGTGGACGGGCAGGACGCGCTCTTCATCCCCGCGCAGCACTCGCAGGTACACTCCCGCACCACATCTCAGCCCATGCAGGCCGTCACGGTGGACGGGCAGGACGCGCTCTTCATCCCCGCGCAGCACTCGCAGGTACACTCCCGCACCACATCTCAGCCCATGCAGGCCGTCACGGTGGACGGGCAGGACGCGCTCTTCATCCCCGCGCAGCACTCGCAGGTACACGCCCGCACCACATCTCAGCCCATGCAGGCCGTCACGGTGGACGGGCAGGACGCGCTCTTCATCCCCGCGCAGCACTCGCAGGTACACGCCCGCACCACATCTCAGCCCATGCAGGCCGTCACGGTGGACGGGCAGGACGTGCTCTTCATCCCCGCGCAGCACTCGCAGGTACACTCCCGCACCACATCTCAGCCCATGCAGGCCGTCACGGTGGACGGGCAGGACGCGCTCTTCATCCCCGCGCAGCACTTGCAGGTACACGCCCGCACCACATCTCAGCCCATGCAGGCCGTCACGGTGGACGGGCAGGACGCGCTCTTCATCCCCGCGCAGCACTTGCAGGTACACGCCCGCACCACATCTCAGCCCATGCAGGCCGTCACGGTGGACGGGCAGGACGCGCTCTTCATCCCCGCGCAGCACTCGCAGGTACACTCCCGCACCACATCTCAGCCCATGCAGGCCGTCACGGTGGACGGGCAGGACGCGCTCTTCATCCCCGCGCAGCACTCGCAGGTACACTCCCGCACCACATCTCAGCCCATGCAGGCCGTGACGGTGGACGGGCAGGACGCGCTCTTCATCCCCGCGCAGCACTCGCAGGTACACTCCCGCACCACATCTCAGCCCATGCAGGCCGTCACGGTGGACGGGCAGGACGCGCTCTTCATCCCCGCGCAGCACTCGCAGGTACACTCCCGCACCACATCTCAGCCCATGCAGGCCGTCACGGTGGACGGGCAGGACGCGCTCTTCATCCCCGCGCAGCACTCGCAGGTACACGCCCGCACCACATCTCAGCCCATGCAGGCCGTCACGGTGGACGGGCACGACGCGCTCTTCATCCCCGCGCAGCACTCGCAGGTACACGCCCGCACCACATCTCAGCCCATGCAGGCCGTCACGGTGGACGGGCAGTACGCGCTCTTCATCCCCGCGCAGCACTCGCAGGTACACTCCCGCACCACATCTCAGCCCATGCAGGCCGTCACGGTGGACGGGCAGGACGCGCTCTTCATCCCCGCGCAGCACTCGCAGGTACACTCCCGCACCACATCTCAGCCCATGCAGGCCGTCACGGTGGACGGGCAGGACGCGCTCTTCATCCCCGCGCAGCACTCGCAGGTACACTCCCGCACCACATCTCAGCCCATGCAGGCCGTCACGGTGGACGGGCAGGACGCGCTCTTCATCCCCGCGCAGCACTCGCAGGTACACTCCCGCACCACATCTCAGCCCATGCAGGCCGTCACGGTGGACGGGCAGGACGCGCTCTTCATCCCCGCGCAGCACTCGCAGGTACACTCCCGCACCACATCTCAGCCCATGCAGGCCGTCACGGTGGACGGGCAGGACGCGCTCTTCATCCCCGCGCAGCACTCGCAGGTACACGCCCGCACCACATCTCAGCCCATGCAGGCCGTCACGGTGGACGGGCAGGACGCGCTCTTCATCCCCGCGCAGCACTCGCAGGTACACGCCCGCACCACATCTCAGCCCATGCAGGCCGTCACGGTGGACGGGCAGGACGCGCTCTTCATCCCCGCGCAGCACTCGCAGGTACACTCCCGCACCACATCTCAGCCCATGCAGGCCGTCACGGTGGACGGGCAGGACGCGCTCTTCATCCCCGCGCAGCACTCGCAGGTACACGCCCGCACCACATCTCAGCCCATGCAGGCCGTCACGGTGGACGGGCAGGACGCGCTCTTCATCCCCGCGCAGCACTCGCAGGTACACGCCCGCACCACATCTCAGCCCATGCAGGCCGTCACGGTGGACGGGCAGGACGCGCTCTTCATCCCCGCGCAGCACTCGCAGGTACACTCCCGCACCACATCTCAGCCCATGCAGGCCGTCACGGTGGACTAATATGGAAGAGTGAGCGAGAGCGTGTAGCGTTTCGTTTCATTTCTGCAAGCGATTGGCACCTTGGCTACAGGGCCTGTACTCATATATTTCGATAGTCTCTCCTCAAACATCGGACCTCAAACTGACTCGTCCATCCAAAAGCTCTCTGGCCACTGCAACAATGTACTACAGAAAATAAAAAAAAATGTTACGAGTCAACGATAGATTTGGCACCATATTAGCATCCCTATAAAGCTAACTTAATCTTACTTTTCATTCTAAATCAGAATCAGAATCAATCGTTTCATTCGTGATAAGTGATAAACCATAGTTGCATACAAAAGTATAAAAAAAAAAAACAAATATAGAACATAAAATACACAGTTTACCACGAAATGGACCCGCCTCAGCATTATGCTGACCCGAAAGCCAGCGCTGATCTTCCGGCGGGACCATTTGTGGGCCACGATCGCAGCTTCACGAGACGGCCTTACACCCTTAAATGAATGTTAAACTTCTCATATTCCAGAACTTCTCCGGCATGGGTCAAGTGAGCCTCGTAAATGGGCAACTAGTGAGGACCCCGGTGTTGCCTGCGGGCTTCCTCCAAAACGTCATGCACCTACCTACTGGTGAGACTGAAAATTATTTTATTAATATTTCCTGTACATCCTAATTTTCATACAATCATTTTTGTATTAAGTAGGTACTATATTTTTTCCAACTAGTAAACGTAGCTACCAAAACTGCGGATACTAATATTTAAGTTTTGTATGACTTAACGTGTCTTATTTATTTGTTTTTGACGGCTCCATATACCAACAAAGAGTTTAACCAATAGTTTATATCTATTATCATGTTTGTATGGAAATTATAACTGAATAGTTAAATTTAAAATCCTCATAAGCTTATAACACTCACAACTTGATCTTTGCTTCGGGATTGCTGTCTTATTTCATTTCATAGGCTTTGCTTTTTAATAGTTTCTGTACATCAATGTAAATACTTTATTAGACGTATAATGGTTCGGATTATTCATCTGTAGATAGCATATCCTTTGTTCGAGCTATATCTGTTAAATATGTTTTTTCGTTGTATGGCTCGCGGTTTTATTTGTGAAACAAGTAGATTTTCACCGATCCACCTGGGAATCGCGCTCTTTATCGCTTGAAAGCGGTGGAGAAAAACACATTTTATCCACATGTTGGGAAAGTAATATTTTTTTTTTTAATTTATTTAGAAAACAAACAGCCATATACAAAAACATTCATTTCGAAAATAGACACAAATTAGGCCTAAAGTTTCCTATTTTACTACGTAAACATTTAGAAAATTGTACAACGAATGTTACATATTTAATTGTGTACTACACGCCAATAAAATATCATAACATAACATAAAAAAGAGAATTGCTACTAACAATATAACATAAACGCTTACTTCTTATTGTCAAAACTAAATTGTCCGTAATTTGGTACAACTTCAGACTTGTTTTTCTCACGTTATCTGGTTTAGTTGGATGGACTTAACAGAGATGATTTTGAATTATTAAATTTTGAAAAGCATCCATTTGGTTTTTTTTATTTTTTTTATAGCTCGTATTTTTCTATGATGGCGCGGTGAACATTTTTGTATTATACTCAGCAGCAAAGTTTGTTCAACCTCTCTTGCCTTGAGGCCCTCGCACGCTCAAGATTCCATTTTGGAATCGTTCGCTGGCTCAGGTCTCAATAAAAGCACGAGAGGTTAAACATTAACTTTGCTCCCTTGTATGATAAAATAAATAACTATTTACACACATTTCATTTTAATAATTTAGCTCTGTTATTTATTTGTCTTTGACATGTTATTAAAAATGTAACAAGTAGTGTCTTATAATTTAGAAAATCACCATTTCACAAATAAATAGGCGCAAGGCATACATTTCTACCTGCAGTACTTCCAACCATCTAAGTATATGTTTGGACCCAGACAGTGCTCCCATTCAAGTATCTAAAATAACTGTCCATGTTATTTTAAAAGTACATATTTAAAACAAACAGTTTCGCTATATAGAAGCCTGCGTTTCTCCATTCGGCACTTTCGGTACCATTTTTTTGCGCCATAAAGATTAAACAAACAAGTATTGAATGTGGGTATTGTCTGGCAACTCATTACCCTACTATTCTAAGCATGCGCATGCAGCGAACCACCATACTAATCAGTGTTGCCCCGCACAGAGCAACAGGCGACCGTGACGATACCGGGCACTAACATATCGATACCGTTATCCGCGCTCGGCAACCAAATGATATCGATACCCGGCAACAACATTATCCAGAATGTGCACATACCCACCAGTCAGCCGGTGTCGGTGTCTGTGCCGACCAGTCAGACGATATCGATACCGTGTAGCACGGAGAAAGCTAAGGACAAGGAGGCCAGTCCGCAGCAGCAAGGTTTGTACGAGACGGACGGGTGGAAACAACTTTTGAACGATGAGTTCTCAGCAACTGCTCAAATGCCGCACGACTCCTGAGAGGAGTTCATAGTGGAGTACGGGAACGCCTTTTTAACCTATAAAAATGAATGACATAAAACACAAGTCCGATTTTATTTTGTGACCTGTTAGAATACGTTAAGTATTCATAATAAAAAATATTTTTTAATACAATTGCTCAAAAAGTTTAGTTTATGTAGCTGCAAATCGTGCGTAAAGTTTGATTTTATGCACTAGTGCTAAAAAGTAATCTGATCTGCAAATCGTGTGTAAAGTTTGATTTTACGCACGATTTGCAGATCAGAATTTTAAATAAATGAGTATTATGCGAGACCCGCTTATAAATGACCCACCTGACCTACGCGCGATTGAGCATAAAGGAGTATTATGCGAGACCCAATAATATTACTTGAACAACGCGCGATTGAATGAAGCTGTCTTTCGTACACTGACATAATATAAATGTAATTTTATTTCATTGTAGTTCTTTCGCAATTGTATTAAAAAACGTTGTTCGACACACGTGCGGAAGTGTCATTTTCACTCGTCCCGAGTCTTGACCCTCGCCTCTTGGCTCGGGTCAAGTAACCTCGGTACTCGTGCAAAATGACATACTGCTCGCACTTGTATCGAAAACTACTATTCTAATAATTGTTAGCATTGCGCTAGGTATAATACATGTATTTGTTTGTTACACATAGAAAAGATTATGTAAGTTTTATTTTTCTCTACCAGGCTATCGCTTTTTACAATTGCAACATAACTTCACATTTTATAACGGTTTTGTCAAGAGCATATGTCGTCTTAGCCGTTTGTAATTCGTTTAGAATTCAAGGTCACTTATATTTTGACAAATTGTTTTCGATTATGCTCACGTAATCTATTGACCAAACTGTTATAAAATGACAGATGATGTTGAAATAGTTGAATGCAATAGTAGGAAAATATATCTTATATAATCTTTTTTTGTTGTTATTAACAAATATCTATGACCAGCGCGACGTCAAAAAATGTTAGAAAATATTTTTACTATGAGTAATCATATCATATTCTCTAACTAAAAAAGAAAATCGCACTTGTGAGTTATCGAAGCTCAAAACTGTTCGCGTACTGTAGTATCAGTCTATACTAGCTATAGACGTCTAGAGGCCATGCCAACCGACTTAGCGAGTACTTTCGGAGCATGCAAATAAATGAACTCCCCAGGAAAGTTCTCGACGTGCAGCGTTGTTTACGCATCGAGTGTGCGTTTGGACTCCCCTAGCGAGTCCTATGTAGCTATTTGTCTTTACGCTGTCATTCGGCGATGGTCTTGGGTTTCGGCGTGGGAATGAAGGTTTTAGGTAATAAAACAAGCCCCAAGGAGGATAAAAACCGAGATTATATTGAACTGTTTTGGATTCATATGCAAGTTTTTAGTTTATGGTGTATCAATTATCAATCAGTTCATACTTCATAAGGAGGAGGATTCATAATAAGGAGGTATATATTATATTTATCTACACTCATATTGTAAGTCCTCTAAAATGCGTTCAAAAACCGTAGACAATGACAAGCATTACAACAAACGATTTAACTATGATAAGTTTCTTATCTGCGGCAGTAACGTAATTTTAACTATGCATGCTCAAATATTGTTAAGCAATGAGTTTCAAATTTGGAACATCGAATTTGATAACATAATGTTACCGCCATGGCCAACTCGATTGGTCCCGCGCGAGCGCCGGCACAATCGAGTAGGCCATGACGGTACAATGGCGGTCATTCTATGGTTTCCGAACAATTAATTTAATATATATAATATGAGTGTAGATAAAGCAGTGTATGCAACTGTACGTAATTAGGCCTTAAAACACTCGTGTGATCTTATTATGAAATTCGCCTGCGGCTCATTTCATAAAACCACACTCATGTTTTAAGGACCCTTATTACGTAACAGTTACATAAACTACTATTAAAAACTCTAGAACTCGGAACACGCTGAATCTGAAACTGACCGATTAGCGCCCTTTGCGTCATACTTTTCGCGTTTATCCTGATTAAACCTGCTAGATATTTCAATCGGATAGTATTTAACCAATAAGTTCTGGTTTGTCACAAGAAAAAGAGTAAAAAATATCATAAAATTCCCCTCATCTTAAAAACTACGATGCGTATATGGTAAAAAAATATAGCTGTGACTGAACGTCTGAAGTTTAGATTTTTTACCACGTAACTTATAAAAAAGTTGTTTCCATCCTAACCCTATCTAATACTATTCTATCTCCCAAGCTTACTTATTGTGTTGCCCCACGGTTTCTTTGCTTGGTGTAATAACTTCCTTCACCATCACGCACTGTCATTGTTATATTATATTATGTGTTATCACAGCTTTTAGCCTCGTAAGATCCAATCTCATTTTAGGACAAATTATTTTGAATTTATTGCCTCCCGAACTAGGTGCAATTTTGTTAAAGAAGACCTGTATGCCTATTATGGGAGCTGGTTGTCGCGGGATAGCGTAATATAAAACGACATTTTAAAGGCAATAGGGATGATGACACATGTTGAATAATGCAATAAAATTTAGTTGATAGGATGCAGAATTACCAATATATCCAAATAAAGTGAAAATTTTTAAAATCTATTGAAATAATATCATGCTTCAAAATTTCAAATTTTTTAAATGTTTATAAGTACGAAATTAAAAAAAAAACCATGATACCATTCCATTTTTAATATTTTACTGTTAAATAAATTGTATGGTAACCATATACATAAACGCAACATTTCACTGTAAAAATAGTAATTTCATAATTTTTCCATACTTTAAACAGGGAGACTATATGATCGTGACGTCACTTTTGCACGTCAATTTGTTAGGAGCGTTTCGAGAAACAAATGCAAATCTCAGACTTTAAGTTTTATTTCTGACTTTTGTGTTGCTTTAACGCAATGGGCCGCATATAGACATTTGATCCTCACAACAAAACGAATCGATTGATACCATACATGAAAAAAATTCATCATGCCTATTGTCATTTTATATCACGCTATCTCGCGACAATCTTTTGCCATCATAGGCCTGTTGATGGGCTGTCATGCCTACATTTTGTTGTTCTAAAAATAATACATTGGGCCTTACGAGATTACTGAACCACGGTGTTAGTTACTTTTTATTTATTTGCTATAAAAATGTATTTGTTTTACTTAATAATGTTTTCATAATCATTAGATTTTTCTTGACACAGCGTGGCTTGAGTTGTAGTTTTTTTTAAAGGTTTGATAAAAAAAAAGTTGCTATTCTATGGACAGTTTATACCGTTTTAAAAGTAAGGGTCAAAATAACATCACAATGTACGGGCAGCTGCAGAGAAAAAGACCCCCCCTGTATACAAAGTTTGTATGCAGGGGGGGGGGGTCCTTTTCTCTGCAGCTGACTGTACTAAGGATTCAGTAAGAACGAAAGAAAAAAAAATATTTTGGCTAAATGACGAGGAGAGGGAGTAGATTTAGGAGTAGAAGCGGCGTTTTGGGGAAAGCGTTTTACAGAAACAGACCAGCTTACTATTTATTTTTACCGCTGCTGGGGTCTGTACTGAGAACTTCGAGTTTTGATGTTCACGGTACACGTTTGACCAATTGGGGGTTCGTTAAAGTTTCTAATTAACAGTTGGGCGTTTTTTTAGATTATATAATAAGTATTCGAACATACGAAAGGCCTACGCACGTCGGTACGGCATGGCAAAGGATTTAATTGTTTACCAAAGGACATTCAAACCTATCTGTAGGAAATATTAAATTGATCCCGTGGCATCGAAATGGATTCTTTATACGGCATCGAAGATCGCGCTAAGGGATCCCTCACACTATCTAAGCAGCTAGTGTGCGCTGACCGGTGGCAGTATCCTTTGCCATTCCGTCCTGGTGTGTGTAGGCCTCACCCTACTTCGGCTGGAGTACTTAAACCGGTATTAGACATTGCAACTTGTAGGGCACAATCTGTCAGGTTGGGAGGTGTAATAAGAGTTAGGGCCCTTAGGGAGCTTGATTAATCTCATCTTGGTTTGATATGTTTTCTTATAGAACAACGCGTTTATGTTTTTAAAGCCGAGTTTCTTGCCGGTCATAGTTCTTCTCTGGTCAGAGGTGTAGGGTTAGAACCGGTGTAGTTTTTTCTCTCTTTTACTTTGAACTATCTGACGTGTGAAAGTGACCTTGTGGCCTACTTACTGAATAAATGTTTGAGTTTAAGTTTGAAGGAGGGTGAGGGAGAGGTAGGGTACACGACAGATTGGGCCCTACAAATTGCAACGTCTACGGGTTTTACGTAACTGGAGCCGTTGCCGTTGACCTTATTGGAGGCAATGTCAGCAGGCGGCGGCGTGGCGGTCCGCGGCGGGGTGGGCGGGGTGGGCGGGGTGGGCATGGGCATGGTGCCGGTGCAGGTGCCGGTGAGCGTGGCCAACGGGCACACCGTGTACCAGACCGTGCACCTGCCCGTGCACGCGCCGCAGCATCTGCAGATCATACCGCAGCTGCAGCAGGTAACCACCTATATTTATTTATTTAGCCAAGAGGCAGGCGCGGGCTGAAAAACAGCGCTGTGCAGCCGACCGAGCTCGCGGCAAATGCTGAGCTCCGAGCCTATTGTCGCGAAATTTAGTTTAGTTTTCAAGTTGTGTGTTAGGTACTTGTATTTTTTTTTCCTTTCCCTTCTTGTGTATTGTTTTATATTTTTTTTGTTTACTTCGGTGTATGTATGTCTACGTGTCTGTATTTCTTTATGTATTTTTTTTCTGCGACAATAAATGCTTTTTTTTATTTTTTTTTATTTAATCTTTATTGCACATAAGGAAACTTTACGTACAAAAGGCGGACTTAATGCCATAAGGCATTCTCTGCCAGTCAACCTTTAGGGCAAAACAAAAAAGATTGTAGGCGGTGCATCTAATGAAATTAATAACGAAAAGTAATTCTATTACCTTATTCATACACATAAGTCACATAACATATATTTATAAACTAGAATACATAAAATACATACATTAAAACTACTACACATATAATAATGTACATGTACATACACACAAATACTTAAATATTCATATTCATTTATTTTGTATTAAACATACATTGCCAAATTACATGACATCGATGTCAATATTTACATAATATAAATAAAAATGAATTGAATATAAATTCTATTATATTCAATTCATTTTTATTTATATTCAAGAATAATAATTGCATTCAGCAAGTTATAGTGATTTTATAACAAACAAAATTAACATACATACATTTTAAAGTTCTTCAATAAGAAATTTAGTTACAGAATAATACGCCTTTTGGATTAAGAAAGATTTTATATGTAATTTTATCTTTTTTAGGGTTCCGTACCTCGAAAGGAAAAAACGGAACCCTTATAGGATCACTTTGTTGTCCGTCTGTCTGTCTGTCTGTCTGTCAAGACCGTTTTTCTCAGGAATGCGTGGAGGTATCAAGCTGAAATTTATATCAAATACTCAGGTCTATTGTCCCTTGGAGCTGTGAAAAAATCAAACTTAATGGCCAACGCAATCAAAAGATACAGTCGTTTATGCTGCAAATTTTAGAGTTTTTCGACACTCGCAAAACCTACGGGGTACTTCCCGTGAACTCAGAAACTTGAAATTTGGCACGAACCAACGTCATATAGCATAGACAATGGAAAAATTACATAAAGTAGACATTTTTAGTAAAATCATACAAAAAAATATTTTTTAAAATTTTAAACTTACTACCTTTTTCCTCGTAAACGCGTGGAGGTATTAAATTGAAATTCATGTCAAATACTCAGGGCTATAAGAACTTCCAGATGTAGCAAAACCAAACTTTTATGTCAACGCAATCAAAAGAAATAGCAATTTAAGTCGCATATTTTGAAACTGAGTACTCGCAAGAAACTCAAAACCTAAAGGGTCATTCCGATGATCACATCATCTCTCGCATCTTTAAAAAGTGCTTCAATGTGTAAAAAAAGGAATGAAATTCGTGTTCCTTATAAACTTTTCTAAATAAATATTATGGGTCCTTACACAAATCAACCTAGTACCACAGTAAGCTCAATAAGGCTTGTGTTGTGGGTACTAGGCGACGATATATATAATAGATATATACATATAAATACTTAAATACATAGAAAACATCCATAACTCAGGAATAAATATCAGTGATAAACACACAAATAAATGCCCTGACCAGGATTCGAACCCGGGATCTCCTGATTCGTAGGCAGGGTCACTACCGACTAGGCTAGGGGGCCGTTAAAAAAAAACATCAAAAATTGATGACGTAATTCATGAACAGCCCCTATACAGATTTTAGCTGTTTTAGTGCCTTAGGGCCTACAATAGCAATTTTAAGTAGTATATAATGCTTAATGTTGTTTAATAGCATAATTATTCACGTGTAATGCTGTAGGCATTAATAAGCTTTTGTTAAGGGTCACTGAGCTGCTATTGGACTAAGAGCTAGCCACGTCAGATATGACACAATAATGAGAGCAACAAAACCCGTCCGATTAGATTGCTATACTCTTATTGCTAGATCCTGGCATCTGGCAGCTTTTAATGGGTGGAGGTCACAGTGACAGACTAGCAAAAGGTTTTAATATTTGGACCCGGGGTATGTCCTTAAACTACGTCCGGACTTGGGTATGTCCTTAAACTATGCCAAAAAGAGAGGTATGGGCACTGCGAATGGCATCTCGCTTAGTGTGGTAGGGCACGTTCAGCGAATGTCATCTCGCTCAAATCTGGAGCAGAGCCCGACTGGGGAAGTACCTCCACCTTACAGAAAACCACAGCCAAATAGCACTAGACCCTACTCATAGTGTTGTGTTCCTGCTGGTGAGTAAGGTTGCCAAAGAGCTCAAAGAGGACCCAGTGTGTTGACGATGAGGGACCCTATTGTTCCTTTAGCCGTCAACACAGTGAATCCTCCTTTTTGTAAAGGGTCGGCAACGCGCATGTGACTCCTGTCCAGTCAGGCGTCCATAGGTTACGGTAGCTGCTTACCATCAGGCAGGCCGTATGCTTGTTTGCCACCGTCGTAGTATAAAAAAAAAAAAAAAAAAAAAAAATTGGAAAATAGGTAAAAACTGCCGAAGTTGTCTCAGTTATAAGGGACAGGGCCTATATTTTAAGGGGCTCCCTGGCGCCAACGACCTTAGATCTAATTCTCTTAGTTTTCCAATGATTTATATAGCTTATCATATCATATTATCCGTAACGGCTTTGAACAATATAGTATCCTATATTTACTTCAATATTCATTGTCTTCGAGATATTTGACATCAAAGTCGAACCGGTTTAGGCTAAAAAAGTGGTTTTATGGTCATACATTTTGTGTTAATTAGTTAAAAATTAAAATCGGTCTACAGTTTTTAGAGACATCAAAGAGGAACCCTAATATGTACATTACGTATATGTAAGATTCTTTACACCATTCGAATATCGATAAAAGTGTTTTTTTACACCATATCAAGCTCAAAGAGGACCCAGTGTGTTGACGATGAGGGACCTTCTTGTTCCTTTAGTCGTCAACACAGTGAATCCTCCGTTTTGTAAAGGGTCAGCAACGCGCATGTGACTCCTTTGGAGTTGCAGGCGTCCATAGGTTACGGTAGCTGCTTACCATCAGGCAGGCCGCATGCTTGTTTGCCAGCGTCGTGGTATAAAGAAATAAAAAAAATATTTTAAAAATAACATAAAAAAATAACGGCTCATTTATTTCAAGATCCGGCTCTACGGAATGGAGATAAAAGATTCAAGATTCGATAGTCGTTTGCCTTATAATTCTATCTGTAGTGAATATGTTGAAATATCGATAAAAACGTTAGACCAAAAAATAATATGTATTATTACGGAAACAAAAACAGTAGGCGACAAACTATGAACTACATTATACATCGTTTGGCACTACTTTCCCCCAACATGAACTTTTGTATAATTTCTCTTTTTATTGTATAGTTTCTCATAATATTGCATCAAACCCAGATCTCTAGGACTTGTTTTATTGAAATGGTTTTCTTTGACCTCCACCACTTTAAAGCTGCCAGATGTCCAGATCTAGAAATAAGCATAGTATACCAAACTGACTAGAGGGGTTTGGTGGCTCTCATTATTGAGTCATATCTGACGTGGCTAGCTCTCAGTCTATATAGACCAACGCCATTTTGTAAATAATTTATAACCTAAAAATAAAATCATGCGAACCTATTTATATACAAGGAAAATGCCTATATAATAATGAAGTAACTTAATTTAAGACTGCTCAACCAACACTATTATGTTAATAATGCAAAACTCGTTCTATACGAGGATTACACAATTATTTTGTTTATTTGACGCATATCTTTTTATAATATTTTATAGCAAAACCACAATAAATCAAAGGCGCGTTAAAAATTTTCAATGAAACTTATATACACATTTACAGTAAACTACATTGCGCAGTGATATAATAACGTAAAAGAGTCAAAAACTTTTATACATTCAGTTTTTTGTACAGTCTTCGTCCATTTTATATTGCGAGACAAAGTAGTTAAATCACAACGTTCATTGTATTATATTTGTTCCGTCGGCATTAGAGACATTTTTGCATTGACGTAAGGTTTATTTTACTACACTCTTATGCTAGTATAATGCTTTTGTATTGCGATTGGCAATTTAATCGAGAGTACTAATGGTTCTTTACTGCGATTAGCAGCTTTTTTGGCCGTATTTATGCTTCTTTAATGCGGTTGGCAACTTAATAGAGCGTACTAATGCATCTTTAATGCGATTGGCACTTTCCATGACAACGATAATGCTAATAGCGCAGACATAATGCGCCTGTAATGCTATTAAATGACCCCGTAAACTCAGAAACTTGAAACTTGGCACGAAGAAACTTCATATAGCACAGACAAAGGAAAAATTGCGAAAAGTAGACATTTTTGGTAAAATCATACAAAAAATATTTTTTTAAATTTTAAACTTACTACCTTTTTCCTCGTAAACGCGTAGAGGTATTAAATTGAAATTAGTAATAAACATACTACAACTTTTGCTTGTTATAGGTTTGTACGGAACCCTCGGTGCGCGAGTCCGACTCGCACTTGGCCGTTTTTTTTTCTATATAATCATACCATAGTCAAATTGACTCCCTGGAGAAAGCTAAATCGCGAGCAAAGCCGTGGCTCAGCTATAATTTACACGTAGAGTCTATGCGGAAAAGGCAGTACCGCTGAATTCATTGCTTTCCGTTTAAACCACGACACATCTTTTTCAGCACAAACTTATTAATATTATACAGGGTGTAATTAAAATACTGGTGATCCTTTTTTAAAGGCATAATTGGTATAGTATTCTAATTATAAAAAACTAAAATTTTTGCGAAAAAAAAAATGTTTTGTATGGAGGGTTGGCCGGCTGGGATCACGTGTCTCGTACAAAAAAAAATTATTTTGCGTCCAAAAAATGTTTCTCTTACCTTTTTTACTCGCAAAACGATACCAATTATACCCTTAAACGGATCACCAGTATTTTTGTACTTCTTCGGCAGATGTCGCTAGGCGTCCCCCTAAGACGCATATGGGATATAGTGGAGAAATTCGTAGCCATCAGGCCTGTCTCAGTAGTTCAGTTGGTCAGAGCGATGGGCATGTATCCCAGAGTCGCGAGTTCGAGTCTCGCCTGGGGCAGTGGATTTTTCTACTTTTCCATTTTTTCTAAGCATTGTGGTATCGTTAGCAGACGTTCTGCTTAATACAAAATTAATTGTAGTATGGGGTAGCGCATTGTTATCGATGAATTCTCAATACAACTTGGGACTCCGATGGCCGGTTGAGAAGTGTAAGACTTCTTCGGCAGATGTCGCTAGGCGTCCCCCTAAGACGCATATGGGATATAGTGGAGAAATTCGCAGCCATCAGGCGTGTCGCAGTAGCTCAGTTGGTCAGAGCGATGGGCATGTATCCCAGAGTCGCGAGTTCGAGTCTCGCCTGGGGCAGTGGATTTTTCTACTTTTCCATTTTTTCTAAGCATTAAACTAGCGTAGTTAACATAAATTGCAATTGCAAAGTATTGACATAAATTGCATAATAATCATCAAATTATTTCACTTTCCTTTAGATGCAAGCTCAACCACAAGTGGCTAACGTGCTCACGCCGTCAGGACAGATACAGCAGATTCAGATCACGTCGCTAGCTAATGTTCAGGTAACTTCTTCAGATCATGTACTTAATATTTAGAATACAGATTACACTATAGTTACAGTGAGAAAAGTTTTTCACGCCATTGATTTAAGATTGTTTTTGGCCTAGCCCGTGGAAAAACTTTTTCACCATGCCTTTACGTAACATAGTCATTTTAATAACTCTGCAATTTCACATTAATGACTTGACTCCATGCTAAAGAGAAATTATAATTTTGGAATCAATTATAATCTAAGCAGTCTTGTTTTGGAACCCTACACAAGTTTTGATGTTGCTTATGTTCGTGGGCGATGATGACCGCTTCCTATCAGGCGGCTCGTATGCTCGTTTACTACTACTTTCATTAATAAAAATTACAAGCGTCTATGCTGTATAGATTTGACATATCCAGAGAAATTGATTTTTTTTACCGATCGCAGCACCATATATGCGTTGCTTTTCGCGTTTATCCTAATCATTTATGTTTATATGAAACAAATCACTTCATTTGCCAATCTTGCCATGGGCTGAATGTCCAGTCTTGGTTTATTAACCCTTTTACCTCCAAGCATCGGACGAAAAAATCGTGCCCTCAGCACTACCAGCGCGTGCGAGCGCGCAAGGCACACCGTTTATACTTTAAAGATAAGATAAAAAGATAAAAAATCTATTTATTGCACAAAACTAATGATACAAAAGGTTGTATACAGTATTTCTATCGTTAAATAGTTGGTGCACAACATAGTTAATACACAGAGATTCCAGGACTCCCCGCACTAGGCTAGGCCTGTATCGCGGGAGACCATTTATACATTTAGAAATAGAAATAGAAAAGCATTTATTCGCGACAACAACAACATGCATACAAACATATTTAATCTAAGGACTAGTCATATGGTTGCCACGAAATGCCATGCAGGTCAACGACATTAGAATGGAATTTTTATAATTCAGGTTTATACTTTGGACGTGACATCACGTGCTGGCGCTGAGAGCATGACTTTCCGTGCGCGTGATTTGACGTCTTTGGCGGTTAAAGGGTTAAACGGTCTCGCTCCCTCTTTCCTGTACTAATTGTGTTGTTTGGCAGCAAAACGGAGCGACCCAGGCCTCCGCCAGCGGCGCGCAGACGCCAGGCACCATAACTCTGCAGGTAAAAATTAAACACATTTCAATTGAATAAATTTTACTTCCTAAATTTAAACTTTCTTGAGATATACTAACGTTATAAAATATAACGGTTACACTGATGTCACTTTAGTCACTTCGCGCGACATGTTTCTGTCCGAAATTCTATGTTCAATTTTCGACGATCTGGTCACGGAAAATGGGCGTCGTTTTCTAAAGTTCTTGCAATACTCAACATTTTAAAATTAAACGGGTTCATTTTCAACTATTTGCAAACAAGGAATTAAAACTACTGTGTCTAATAATGTACGCTTAAGGCAGATAAGATTAGCGTTACCTAAGTTTGTCTAAGTTAAATCTGTATCGGACAAAAGCGAAGTCTTGATGGTGCTTTCACACTGCCGTTCGCAATTCGGTTCAGACTTGACTTAGACTAAACTGGCTTTCTTTTGACTTGAAATCAATCTAAACATTACATCTTATCTCCCGCTGCCTGGACTTTGGTAACGTATTAATACAAAAGGCGGTGCAAAACGCCATGCAAGCCGACACGACAGCCATACAGCAGCAACCTTCACAAACTATCCTCACTAGCACGCCGGGGGGGCAGCAAGTTACTGTCATACCTGCCACAAACAATGTGCGGCCCAATGTCGTACAGGTAATCACTATCACTTCACCATCACTACATAGTATATAACTTTAAACAAAAAAGAACCAACTTCACTTAGCATCCACCTTTCCAAAGGCAAATGCTCGAGATGCTGTAAAAAATACTCAAATCACTATAGGTGTGCCTATAATAGTTGAAGAGTTCCCTCGATTTCTCCAGGATTCCATCATCAGATCCTGACCTGGTTACAATGGGACCAGCTGTGAAGTATATTCTTTCAAACAAAAAAAGAATTTTCCAAATCGGTCCAGCCGTCTTTGAATAATCGGTGAACATACATAAAAAAAAATAGCAAAAACAAAGATCCCGACGAATTGATAACCTCCTCCTTCGAAATCTTGAAGTCAGTTGAAAACACAGTCGCTTTCCGCTGTCTGTCCCTATGTATGCTTAGATCTTTAAAACTACGCAACGGATTTTAAGGCAGTTTCTTTTAATAGATAGAGTGATTCAAGAGGTAGGTTTATATGTATAATACATGCATATTATAGTAGAGAAATACTTATAATTTTAGAGGTTTCTAATGTGATGTCGTAAATAAACACATTTTTTTGCGCTTACATTGCAAACGCTGGCTGAACCCTACGAGATATATCAAAATAATGTACTACAGTATTGTACACCTCAAAAAGGTCTACAAAAAAGTCCGCGATAGTATATGTCTATCTCTGGGATAACCAACAATAAGCATTTTTTATTCCGTGCGAAGCCGGGGCGGGTCGCTAGTTTACATATAAACTAGACCAGAGGTCTCCAAACACCCGAGGCCCACGGCTAGGCCTTCGCTGGCTTTTCGTGGGCCTTTGATTGTAAGCTGTTTTTGCCAACCCGAGTGCAGGCCGAATCGGCCTCGCGGGTTGCCGTTTGGAGACCCCTGAACTGGACTATAAAAAACCGGCCAAGAGCGTATCGGGTCACGCTCAGTGTAGGGTTCCGTAGTTTTCCGTCCGTCACAGTAAGTGTCCCCACTTAAGTGTTAATAACACCGCCATGTAGGATATGATATGAGAGTTCCACGTACAGCGACATCTATCGGCAAATTAAGTAAACTATTGCGCGCGAGCTTAAAGTATGGAAGATTTTTATGGGATAATTCTTTATTACGTGAACCGATTTTCACCGTTTTTACTTTATTTGAAAGCACGTCATTTCATTGTAATTTTGTAGAAATTACAGGTACAATAAACACCTGCTTATACTGTTAAATTACAAACTTAGTTCAGAAATTATTTTGTATTTTTTTTTCAAAAACTATTCATCCTATCAAGTTCAAAATAATTTTCCTAGAAAGTTTTTATAAAGTTCTAGTTTTGAGATTTTTTTCATATTTTTAAAACTTATGGTTCAAAAGTTAGAGGGGGGGGGGACGCATTTTTTTTACTTCTGGAGCGATTATTTCCGAAAATATTTACATTATCGAAAAATGATTATAGGAGACCCCTATTCATTTTTAAATACCTATCCAACAATATATCACAAGTTAGGGTTGAAATTAAAAAAAAAATCACTCCCCACTTTACGTATAGGGGAGGTACCCTAATAAAAAAAAAATCCACTTTTTATTTTACCACTTTGTCGGCGTGATTGATATACATATTAGTACCAAATTTCAGCTTTCTAGTGCTAACGGTCACTGAGATTATCCGCGGACGGACGGACGGACGGACGGGCAGACATGGCGAAACTATAAGGGTTGCTAGTTGACTACGGAACCCTAAAAATCGTATAGGTCTCTAAGGAAAGCAGCTCGTGAAACAATTATATGCATGCTCAAACTCTGCGTATGTTGGTCAAGTAAGTTATGGTAAGACCACGATCTGGACGCCAGCGGCGTTCATAGATTAGAACTCATAAAGTGGTTTAGCAAAAAAAAAAACCGTCCAAGTGCGAGTCGGCTTCGCGCACCGAGGGTTCCGTACAAACCTGTAAGTATATAGGGGTAGTAACTTCAAAATTATAAAAAAAAAAAAATTTATATGATGTAACAAAAAATTTACGGTTTTCGCAATTTTTCCTTTATTTGTGCTATAAAACGTTGCTTCGTGCCAAATTTCAACGTTCTGAGTTCACGGGAAGTACCCTGTAGGTTTTGATTCCCTTGCGTGTTTCGAAAATTTGCGGCATAAACGGCTGTATCTTTTGATTGCGTTGGCTTAGAAGTTTGATTTTTTCACAGCTCCAAGGGACAGTAGACCTAGGTATTTGATATAAATTTCAGCTTGATACCTCCACGCGTTCCTGAGAAAAAGGGTCTTGACAGACAGACAGACAGACGGACAACAAAGTGATCCTATAAGGGTTCCGTTTTTTCCTTTCGAGGTACGGAACCCTAAAAATGAGGCGCAAGGCGCTTACGTCGTGTAATGTACAATTCAATATTGTATTCGAGCATTAAAAACGTAAGCGCCAGTCGCCAAATGGTACCTTTTCATGTAGACCGTAACAAATTTATTAATGCCTGCCTAACGCTCCGCTTTTGTTTTGTTACATATTCCTTCAGATTCTGTGACACTGTACCCGATATTTAAAAATAATGCAGCAAATGTCTTACTCAGGTACCAACTTTAGGAGTGGGCGGCCTCGGCGGGGCCGTACAGCTGGTCCCAGCGCTGGGCCTGCCCGGCGTGCAGATTGCACAGCTTCCTCAGGCCCAACCTCAACAGCAACCAGTCATAGGTAAGTGTTATATAACTGCTGTAATTGTTATCAGGGATCAGGGCCGGATTAACAGTGTAGCGCACACAAAATATACAGGGTGAAATCGGAGTCGTGTAGCAAGCGATCAAGGCATGATACAGAATCGAAAGATGAAGCTAATGATGTGTTAATCATAACTTTTTGTCACCAATATTGGTGATTATTTTTTAGATGATAAGTGGAAAAAATAATTTTGGCGTACAATTTGTCACCCTAATCAATGTGACGCCTTGTCGTTTTCCATACAGCGTGTATCAAAACCAATAGGGTGGCCATGATTTACTTAGTTTAAGATTAATTTTAATGGAATAATGTAATTTAAAAAAATCATTCTGTTTTGATTCAATACTATCATGTGATTCCATAATCACATGATAGATTAGTTACAGAGTCAGAAAAAGTGGTTTAGGATTACGACCCAGATTTCACCCTGTATAAGCTAGAAGCTACGAATACTCGTAATCCGCGCGTTTTTTTAAAGTTGTGTACTCAACTCTTCTTTTTTTTTTTTGCGAAATTTTATGTTATCTCGATTCAGAATCACGAGCTCTTTCGATACTATTGGGACAGAAGAAACGGGGTGAAACAGTTTGTATTCAACCGAGGCTGTAACTACTGCAGCTAGAAAGTTGTAATTTGCAGGTCGGGTTACATTTATAATCTGTACAAGTAATAAGAAGAGATTTTGATAAATTCAACCCCTAAGGGGTTAAAAAATTGTATGTATAAGGTTTAACACTGCTAGAAACTTCGTCCGTTTACTGCTAATAGGGATGATGACACATGTTGAATTTCGTAATAAGATTAAGTTGAATAGATGCAAAATAATAAATATATCCTAATAAAGTGATTTTTTTAAATCTATTGAAATGGTTGAAATATATCAGGCTTCAAAATTTCTAAATTTTACGATTTTATTAAAGTAGGAAATGAAATAAGGCACCATTCGGTTTCTCACATATTAATGAAAAATAAATTGTATGGCAACCATATACATAAACGCAATATTTCACTGTCAAAATAGAAATTTCATAATTTTTCCATACTTTAAACAAGGCGACTATGCAACCGTGACGTCACTATTGTATATCATTTTGTTAGGAGCGTTTTGAGAAACAAGAGCGAGTGTTAAAATTTTAATCTCATTTCTGACTTTTGTGTTGCTTTAACGCAATTGGACACATTTAGTCTCCTCCAGTTGACATCAACATCTTCTAGCCGCGCGAGTTTTTCGAACTACCCGCACTTGGTCTTGATTATCAACTTGAACGTTTTGCACACTAGGGATGTCACTCGGTCGACATACAACACTCACAATGTCCGGCTTTCGAACCGGCGGTATTCGTTGACGCTTACATTTACTAATGACAGGATTCCATGTAGATGAGATCCTAAAACCATCGTCCCGATTGAAATTGCAGTGTTTTTTGATTTCAATGGCTTCACGAACTTTTCTACTGTAAAACCGACGATCCGTAGAAAGGATTTTAGGATTATGAAGCTCAATCCAATGGTCCGGTCCTGACTCCAGTAAATGCTCAGCAACGGCAGACTTGTTCACCTGACGATTTTTGACAGCTGCTATATGTTCCTTGACTCTTTCTGCTATTGTTCTCTTCGTTTGTCCGATGTAGGAACTACCACAACTGCAATCGATCTTATAAACGCCAGGTGACTGAAAAGGGATAACGTCCTTCGGTGACCTTAGATTTTCCCCGATTTTCGACAACGGTGTGTACACCGTCCTTATAGAGTACTTCTCAAGTACTGTACCAATCTTATCCGTTATCCCTTTTACATAAGGCAAAAATGCTGGTTGCCTTGACACATTTGGACGCTTCACTCTTGCCTTTCGTCTGGGTTGCCACTTTTTCACCTTATACCCATTCCACCTAAGTACCTCCTGAATATGCGACATCTCGCTCTCCAAATATTCAGGGTCACACAGATCATGTGCTCTGTTCACTAATGAGCTGACAACCGATTGTAGATGACGGGGATGGTGGTGAGAAAGAGCGTTTAAATACCTGTCTGTATGCGTCGGCTTTCTGTATACGGTATGCTTTAGGGTTCCACCTGTATGACCAATCACTTTGACGTCCAGAAAGGGTAAACTGCGCTGTGCTTCCAACTCATACGTAAAATTAAACTTAGGATGAATTGAATTTAGATGTTGGAGTAGTTGCTCTACTTCCTGCCTCCCACCCTTCATAATACAAAAGACATCATCTACATACCGCTTCCACAACTTCACTGCCCATTGCTGCAGATCTATACTGGCTTCGATATGTTCCATCCAGATATCTGCCAAAACCGGTGCTACAGGGCTTCCCATGGCAACCCCATCGATCTGGAGGTAATGTCTTCCACAATATAAAAAGTTACTACCCTCTAAGCAGTTTCTTAGCAACACCATAATTGACTCCGACATACCACTATCGCTAAGCTTCTTTCTGACAACCTCAAGACATTCTTTCACTGGAACATTGGTAAACAGCGACTCCACGTCGAAACTCACCATTACGTCCTCCGGTTCCAAAGTTACTTCCTTGAGAATGTCTTTAAAGTGACGAGAGTCCTTCACATAAGACGACGTTTTACCCACAAGAGGCTGCAGTACTGACGCAACATGCTTTGCGAGGTCGTAAGTAGGGGACGAGATTTGACTCACGATTGGCCGCAAAGGCACATTAGTTTTATGTACTTTAGGCAGTCCATATAATTTAGGTGGTAGTACGATCTTTGGTCTATACAAACGATTGAAAACGTCCTCCTCGAATGACTCCCTGTAGTCCCTGATTGAGTCTTCGGGACCACGGGGACAATGTCGTCCTCGAAACGTCGAAGGTAATTTTTGGAAATATATACGCGGTTAAGTCCCGTTATTACAAATAGATATTTACTTTACATGTCTACATTTTTATTAAATTAAATATTTTAATACATACCCAAAAATACCACCTAAACTTAAGCAATTTTTCTTATAATTGCTCTAGGTAAACGTACTCATGTTTAAAAAATATGTATGAAAATGAAAAAAAAAATTACATTTATTCCTTAAACGACTAATTTTCAAACTTATTTATATATTTTACGTACCAGTTTAGCATCACTTTAATCTTTAAAATTCTTACTTTTGTCGCCTCTCCAAGCAAAAATCGCGAAACAGCTATTGGATTGAGGTGAAATATTTATAAATAAAACATAAAATAAATAAAAAACCGGCCAAGTGCGAGTTGGACTCGCGCACCGAGGGTTCCGTACAAACCTGTAGGTATATTGGGGTAAACTTTAACATTGTTAAAAATATTTTTACATAGGCTGCTATTTATATATCCGGAAACCGGGATTACAATCTTCTTAAATAGCATATTTGACCTCCATGGTAAAATTTGAACTTTTTTAAGTACTGGCCGGTATATTTTTTCTTTCTTATTAACGCTCGTGTTTTGTTTTTGACGGGTTTTAAATGTCATCTCGCAGCAAGAATGGAACTCACTCGTGAAAATATTCGTGCTATGATTTATTATGATTTTCGGCGTGGTTTAACGCAACAACAGTGCATAGATCAACTAACTTCAACTTTTGGTGATGAAGCCCCATCTAAAACTACTGTGTATCACTGGTTTAGTGAGTTCAATCGTGGACGTAGTATGCTTACGGACGAAGTTAAGGCAGGTCGCCCGAAATCGGTCGTTGTACAACAAAATATCGAGGCTGTGCGAAAACTTATAATGGACGACCGACATGTTACGTACTGCGAGATAGAGGCGACTCTGGGTATTTCTATGACCAGCATTAATAGCATATTACATAATTATTTGGCTGTAAAAAAAATTTGTTCGCGTTGGATACCCCACAACTTAACAAAAGAGCAAAAAGATGCTCGCGTCGAATGGTGCAATAAAATGTTAAAAAAATATAACCGTGGTGACTCAAAAGCCGTTTATAACATCTATACAGGTGACGAATCCTGGATCTATGCATACGATCCCGAAACGAAGCAACAATCAACGGTATGGGTGTTTCAAAATGAGCCGAACCCTACGAAAGTTACTCGTGCAAAAAGTACATTGAAACAAATGGTGGCCTGCTTCTTCGGTATTAATGGCCATGTAGCTACAGTGCCACTAGAAAACCGTAGAACGGTTAATTCAGAGTGGTACACGACCATTTGCTTACCGGAAGTATTTGAACAAATTCGTAAAACTAACCAGCGACGAAGAATCATTCTTCATCATGACAATGCCAGCTGTCATACGTCACGCGAAACAACTCTATTTTTGGAGGGTCAAAATGTGGAATTAACGGGTCATCCGCCGTACAGCCCTGACTTGGCACCCAACGATTTTTATTTATTTCCAAATATAAAGAATAAATTACGCGGTCAACGATTTTCGACCGCTGAAGATGCTGTCGACGCATTCAAACAACACGTTATGGAGGTACCTCAGGCGGAGTGGCAGAAGTGCTTTAAAAATTGGTTCACGCGAATGCAAAAGTGCATAGATCATCAAGGGGAATACTTTGAAAAACAATAAAACCATTTTCAGCCGTGTACGTTTGTTTGTTTTTTTGTTTCCGGATATATAAGTAGCAACCCTCGTACTACATATACGATGTGAGTAAAAATTCACGGTTTTTGCAACTTTTGCTGTATTTGTGCTATAAGACGTTGCTTCGTACCAAATTTCAAGATTCTGAGTTCAAGAGAAGTACCCTGTAGGTTTTGATTCCCTTGCGAGTTTCGAAAATTTGCGGCATAAACGGCTGCATCTTTTGATTGCGTTGGCTTAGATGTTTGATTTTTTTACAGCCCCAAGGGACAGTAGACCTGAGTATTTGATATAAATTTCAGCTTGATACCTCCACGCGTTCCTGAGAAAAAGGGTTTTGACAGATGGATGGACGGACGAACGGACGGACGGACGGACGGATGGACGGAGGGACGGACGCAGGGCCGGACGGACGGACGGACGGACAACAAAGTGATCCTATAAGGGTTCCGTTTTTTCCTTTCGAGGTACGGAACCCTAAAAAGTGTTACACTTATTCAGTTTAAAAAGAAACGATCATTCAAAATAAAGCATAGTTCATATAGAACTGGCACGAGTTTATCATAAAATAAAATCAAAAAATAGTTCAAAAAATAGTTCAAAAAATAAAAAACTGACAATCGCAACTCAATGTCAATACGTTGATGACTCAATGCTAGAAATTCGGTTCATCTGACTTTTTGCGTTTGTAAATTATTGGTGATGGAAGTTGAACGGCGAAAATGTATTGTGAACAAATTCGTGGAAAATCCCACTTGGTCTGGGTCAATGATTGCTAAATCATTAAATTTCCCGAAAACTACTGTTTGTAGGGTGATAAACAGGGCCCGTAATTTTCATGCCGATGACATCAATTTGACGTCACGCCGCTCCATATAGGATGATCCCATATAGTTTTATAGTAAATTATTAATCATTAGTCGTCAATCATTTTAATCATGTACAAATGACTTCAAAAGTACTCTATTTACACATGGAATAAATAATACCTACTTGATACGTGAAACGTAAATAAAACTATTTGATTTGTTTTTATACATACATTTTATTCAATGGTATTGTTAACAACACATTACAATTGTTACGTAGAAAACAGAATTCCCCTCTAACGTAAAGCACGCCATCCTTCTTCCATTAATTCCCATGCAAAGAAAATCTAAGTCATCTTCGCGTTCATACGTAATGCAATATTCATAAAAATCATTTTGTTTTGTAATCGTATTTTTGTTTGTTGTGTCACACATTTGGTTAATTATTCCAGATTCTCTGCTAAAAAGAAAATGTATAATTGATGGACACATTTTTTCTGATTTTAACAACTAATACAATTAGGAAATCAGTATTTTTATTTCTCAGTGGCACTTACACCTCGTACAAAACCTCGTTTGTAAATAATATCATTAAGTATCTGGTTATTTGTGTAGGTACGACCCAGGACTTTGATTTACATACCATTTAGAACCTTATCACAGCGACAATAATATGAAATCTCTAGCGTCTAGATGTTGATTGTCACTATGACAAAGTACGTAATGTTACACAAATCAATTTCCTTGACTGTTTGTAAATCAATATGTAATAAAACCTTTTTAAATGTAACCTTTTTTAGGGTTCCATAGTCAACTACCATTATACCCTTATAGTTTCGCCATGTCTGCCCGTCCGTCCGTCCGTCCGCGGATAATCTCAGTGACCGTTAGCACTAGAAAGCTGAAATTTGGTACTAATATGTATATCAATCACGCCGACAAAGTAGTGAAATAAAAAGTGGAAAAAATTTTTTTCTTAGGGTACGAGTACCTCCCCTATACGTAAAGTGGGGAGTGATTTTTTTTTTTTTATTTCAACCCTAAGGTGTGATATATTTGTTAGATAGGTATTTCAAAATGAATAGGGGTTTACTAAAATCATTTTTTGATAATGTAAATAGTTTCGGAAATAATCGCTCCAGAAGTAAAAAAAAATATGCCCCCCCCCCCCTCTAACTTTTGAACCATAAGTTTCAAAAATATGAAAAAAATATCAAAAGTAGAACTTTATAAAAACTTTGTAGGAAAATTGTTTTGAACTTGATATGTTGAATAGTTCTTGAAAATAATTTCTGAACTAAGTTTGGAATTTAACCGTATAAGCAGATGTTTATTGTACCTGTAATTTCTACAAAATCACAATGAAATGACGTGCTTTCAAATAAAGTAAAAACGGTGCAAATCGGTTCACGCAATAAAGAATTATCCCATAAAAATCATCTTCCATACTTTAAGCTCGCGCGCAATAGTTTACTTAATTTGCCGATAGATGTCGCTGTACGTGGAACGCTCATATCATATCCTACGTGGCGGTGTTATTTTAACTCTTAAGAGCGGACACTTACTGTGACGGACGGAAAACTACGGAACCCTACACTGATCGAGGCCCGACACGCTCTTGGCCGGTTTTTTATTCGTTCTCATTAAAAAACGTTCTGTCAAAAATGTTACAAGTGCCACTGAGAAATAAAAATACTGACTTCCTAATTGTATTAGTTGTTAAAATCAGAAAAAATGTGTCCATCATATATACATTTTCATTTTAGCAGAGAAGTTGGAATAATTAACCAAATGTGTGACACAACAAACAAAAAAACGATTACAAAAAATTTTTTTTTATGAATATTGCATTACGTATGAACGCGAAGATGACTTAGATTTTCTTTGCATGGGAATTAATGCAAGAAGGATGGCGTGCTTTACGTTAGAGAGGAATTCTGTTTTCTAATGAATTGTAATGTGTTGTTAACAACACCATTTAATAAAATGTATGTATAAAAACAAATCAAATAGTTTTATTTACGTTACGTTTCACGTATCAAGTAGGTATAATTTATTCCACGTGTAAATATAGTACTTTCGAAGTCATTTGTACATGATTAAAATGATAATGATTAATAATTTACAATAAAACTATTTGGGATCATCCTATATGGAGCGTGACGTCAAATTGATGTCATCGGCATGAAAATTACGGGCCCTGGTGATAAAAAATACAAGAATTCTCTGGTCTTCGATAAGCAGCCTCAAATCAACCGACGGTCTGGTACAACGGATAAAACTTTGGAGAAGAAAGTTTTAAGGTCAGTGGCACAGAATCTCGGGCTGGATTATGATTTAGCTTGAAAATTTAATAAAAACCGCAGTACTATAAGACGGATTCGCCTTCGAGCACGGTGTACAAGAGCTACAGAGCAATTAAGCAGCCAAATCGAACCGTCAAACAGAATAAAAAAGCAAAAAAACGAGCTCGTCTGTTGTATGACCAAGTTCTGACTAAATACAAAGGCTGCCTCTTGTTGGATGATGAGACATACGTAAAGCTCGACTTTAACCAACTACCAGGTTCAAAGTTTTACAAGGCCGACGCTAGAGGGAATGTTGACGAAAAATACAAGTTTCACAAACTCGAAAAATTTGCAAAAAAACATATGATTTGGCAGGGTATATGTCGTTGCGGTCTTAAGACTAAAGTTTTCGTCACTGCGGCAACAATGACATCAGATGTTTATGTGAAGGAGTGTCTGCAGAAACGAATTTTGCCTTTCATACGAAGCCACAATGGTCCTGTCAAATTTTGGCCCGATTTGGCTAGCTGCCATTATTCAAAAAAGGTTTTGAAGTGGTATGCTGATAATCACATTGATTTCATACCACGTGAGATGAATCCACCCAATTGTCCCCAGTTTCGGCCAATTGAAAACTACTGGGCAATAATGAAAGGAAAATTAAATAAAACTGGCAAAATTGTCCAAGACTCGTTGCGGTCCACATGGAATGAGCAGGCAAAAAAGGTGGACGAAAGTCTTGTTCAGAGGATGATGAATACTATTTCCAGAAGAGTCCGTAATTTTGAGCATAACCGTAGTGAATGATTGAAATTTATATGACACGCTATAAATTAATAAATGATCTTTTATATTGTTTAATTTAAAACATTGTTTTTCTTTTCATTTAAAAATTATATGCCTTCCGATGCGTTCCAATTCTATATGAACTATGCTTTATGTACGAGTATCTGCCAATTTGTGTGAAAATATTAAAGTATTTTTAATACTAGTTCTCAGTGTTTTTGTTTCCTAATAGGTTTGCACATCCCTAGGGCAGAATCCCTTAGAGGCCCCGCTTCACGTTTTCGCCGAGTTGTAGCTGTATAAAGCCGGAATAATACGTAGCGTTTCCGCGCGTGGTTTCGCGTCCGGTCCGCTAGTCCGAGTTCACATCTCCTTGCTGAAGATGTGACCGTGGACTAGCGGATCGATCGCGAAACCATGCGTGGCAGAGACAGCGCGATGGTATATATGCGCGTAGGTCATAGAGCAGTTGGATTAGCTATTGTTTCGCGCTCAATTCCACGGATAACTCGGCGAATTTTTGTAGCGGTGCCGCGGTGTCGGTTCCGCAGGGGAGATGCGCGAAACTCCATAATGATTCTTTGATCGTATGTCCGTGAAGTTAGCATATCAAATTTTAACAGTTTACTTTTTATATAAGATTTTTTTTAGCATGCACTATAGTTGTAGAGTGCACTATAGTGTATCCTGAAAGGTTTCATGAAGAGTTCTGTCGTTTTTACCAAAACAACATATACTATGTTTTTTTTTATGGTAATTTGCTATCTTCATGCACCAGCATTTAGTCCCATATCATAATAAAAATAATAGCGTGGCCCCGTCATATGATAGAGTTCACCTGATACCATAACGATATAATAACCACAAAAAATATTGTTCCTATTTTTTGACAGGCTTACTTCACACGAGATATACGATAAATGTTTGGGAATACGAATTTTCTTTGGGATTTTTTTTAAAATTCATCTTGTTGATTATTTATTATGCCATTCCCACGGTTGAAGATGGCTATTGTTGTTGTTGGTAACGAAGCTCACCAACGCCACTGTATATCACCAACGTCATATTCCATTTCGGTAAATTGACGAGATGATTCTATACGTATAAAATAAAGTGGCGCCATCTACGACATCTCGATAAAATTTATCGATATCGATATTCTCTAACAATATGCCCAGCTCCATTATTTCGATTCGATTACATCTACAACCATAGTAGTATATCGTGTACGCACTTGCTTTTTATTAGGACTATTTACATCAGTGTGACAATTTAAATCAGTGTTGTTGTTTTTCTTTAGTATGGGTGCGTAGAAATGAGAGATAGTTTTGCATATGTATGCACTGATTTTATATGTGTGCTACCTCGCCCCCCTCAGATTTTGGCAGACTTTTTTGTTTGGTTAGATGAGGCGAAGCGTACTCCATTTATAGAGCTTGATGCTCTCTGTGTATGCTAGTTCCTGACCAAACTATAGTACTACACCATTTTAGCCAACATTACAAGGAAAAATATACTACAATACAGTTTGATTGTTCTGTGTATGGCAACACTGGATAACTGCCAAGTTAGCATCTGTCAAAAGTGTCAAACAGACGTAGTCAACGTCACGTCAACTTAGTTTTTACTCTGCGTTCTCCGAATATAATTTAATTAAAAGAGCTGTGAATTGATTAATAAAATATTTGAATTGCGCAAAACTTGTTACTTTGAATTGCATCGCGCAAAGTAACTAATAAAATATGTGGCCGGATATAAAAGTAGATTCAGTCCGTTCAGTAGAACCGAAGGAGGAGCCCTTGTCAGACGAGGATCCGCTCACTCTTGATGATGGTAAATTGTTTAATAATGTGTTTTGTAGGATGTAAACTATCTAATTCAGTGTCTACTTTATTACGAGTTTTATAAGCTATAAAGAAAAAATGAGTAAACCAGTGTCGCATGTTTGGAAATTTGTTCATGTTATGATTGGTCTTACTCTTTTTAATGCACGCGTGAATTTGAGAGATTATTCCAAAGAGTAGCTATAGATTCTACATTCGGTATTCAGTTTTGGGTAGGTTTAGATAATACACTTAATACTTATTACGACTTTTCGAACAACTAACTGTATTTTTACTTCCTTAACTATATAATTTATGGTACCTTTTGGTCACCGGAAATATTATTAAACTGTAGTATTTAGACATTTTTTTAAAGCCGTTAAGATTTTTCTTTAGTGTAACCAGGGGTCGGAAACCGGTATTTGCTCCATACTAAAATAATGGTTAATTTCGTTCTCTTTACGTTTTTGTTTCCTATTTCATTGTTAACGAGGCAATCTAATAACACCAAGGCAATACCTAAATACAATATTGAGTTCTGTAGAATGTGTCATGTATGAAGCCCTGAAAATAATTAACACTTTGACTACCGAGAACCCGCCTGGTCGGCACTCGTAATGTTTGCTCAGATGCCGGGCACGCGGCGTGCGGCATTGCGTTGCACGTCGTAGCCTGCCTGGCGGGTTCTGTCGGTTTCTGGGGTATTGTTCAAAATTTTGCCCGGTTGCGAAAGTATTAAATATATCACATTATATCGGGGTTTTCTGAAAGTACTGGTTAAGATCCCTGAGTGTAATGTGTAATTTCAACAGGTATTCTCTTAATTTGTCAGAAAGTAAATATTCACAAAGCACGCTAAATGTGTGGAATTTTTTATGTACATATATGGGAAAGTTCTAATCCGCAGGGTCCATTTTAAAATCAGTACTACCATGGCATTAGGGAAACTGGTTATTTTTACTATAATAATAACTGGTTCTTGACCAAGAAACTACATTGCATAGCATGTTTGTTCACAGCACTAAAATGTATATCAAAAATAACTTTACGTTTTTAATTACAGGCCAGCAAATCCAGCAAGACCCCAACGAGCCGGGCAAGTGGCAGATAGTCACGGTTGGCAATAATAGCAACAACAGCAACAATAGTAACAGCGGCAACACTTCGGGCACTGAGTGTGAGAACGGCAAGCAGAGAGCTGCCAGTCCGAGTGGCAAGAGGTTGATGAAGCGGGTCGCTTGCACATGTCCGAACTGTGATCAGGGGGAAAAGTGAGTTATTTATATGTGTCAGTGCAGGGAAAAGGTCCCACTTTGTTGGTATGGAGTTATATTAGTACTTCCTAAAACTATAGTATCCGCAGAATTAAGTGGCGAGCACGGTCATAAATCATCGGAATAATGCTATCTCTTTCGCACCTGCACGGCCTTATGGAGCGGGCCGTGCAACAATAGTGCAGGTAGCGGTAGGCAGAAAAAGGAATGTCGATAAAGTTATGAAACAAAGAAATTAAATAGTGTGGTATTCTTTTATTCCGGTATTGTATAATTACTATTGAAATATTAAATAAGTATATTGAATAATTAACATAAATTATTGACAATTAAAAATAATTACATTACAAAAAAATAATTATAGTAGGTAAGTACCTATATACAAGAAAAATAAATAAATAAATAATGCCTAATGCCCTACATAGACTACATAGTACTATAAATTATACGTACTATAATTATTTAACGCATTTCTCATTATTAGATACTACTAATCACATATTTAGCTAATTATGTAAGAAATATCTTAATTTTATTTATTGTATTTTCAGTCATGAAATAATTAACCATCTAAAAACAAATTAAGTAATGATATAAGATTTCATTTAAAAATATAACAATTATATCGACGTTTGCATCATAAGTAATCGACATGTTACCACCCCTACGGTTACTGACGTTTATGACCCTGCTCGCCACTTAATTCTGCCGACACTATACACATTATATGCTATCTATTAGTGAAAGAATGTATGTTTGCCAACCAATGTGTGTGCCAACAAAATGAGACGTGTCACTATACTCATCTACATACATTGCAATCAATGCTAAACTGTTCTTGAGGTGTTACTTATTTGTTTTTTTAACTGCTTCTAAGATAAAAACCGGCAAAGAGCGTGTCGGGCCACGCTCAGTGTAGGGTTCCGAAGTTTTCCTTCCGTCACAGTAAGTGTCCCCACTTAAGAGTTAAAATAACACCGCCATGTAGGATGTGATATGAACGTTCCACGTACAGCGACATCTATCGGCAAATTAAGTAAACTATTGCGCGCGAGCTTAAAGTATGGAAGATGATTTTTATGGGATAATTCTTTATTGCGTGAACCGATTTTCACCATTTTTACTTTATTTGAAAGCACGTCATTTCATTGTGATTTTGTAGAAATTACAGGTACAATAAACACCTGCTTATACGGTTAAATTACAAACTTAGTTCAGAAATTATTTCGTATTTTTTTTTCAAAAACTATTCAACCTATCAAGTTCAAAATAATTTTCCTAGAAAGTTTTTATGAAGTTCTACTTTTGAGATTTTTTTCATGTTTTTAAAACTTATGGTTCAAAAGTTAGAGGGGGACACACACATTTTTTTTTACTTCTGTAGCGATTATTTCCGAAAATATTTACATTATCAAAAAATTATTTTAGTAATCCTGTATTCATTTTTAAATACCTATCCAACAATATATCACACGTTAGGGTTAAAACGAAAAAAAAAAACACTCCCCACTTTACGTATAGGGGAGGTAACCTATTAAAACATTTATTTCCACTTTTTATTTTACCACTTTGTCGGCGTGATTGATATACATATTAGTACCATAGTTCAGCTTTCTAGTGCTGACGGCCACTGAGATTATCCGCGGACGGACGGACGGACGGACGGACGGACGGACGGACGGACGGACGGACGGACGGACGGACGGACGGACGGACGGGCAGACATAGCGAAACTATAAGGGTTCCTAGTTGACTACGGAACCCTAAAAAGATATTTATTATTCAATTTAGGCACATTACAATGCACTTATGAACGTCAGAGTGAAAAAAAGAGAGACCACTTTGGTTAAGTTACAGCTTAACCTTTTGACCGCCAAGCATTGAACAAAAATGTTGCGCCACCGACGCCACGTAATCGCGTTTTGTCAAGCGAAATTGAACTTTGCGGAAGCCCGCGTAGGTCCCTATTGCATTACAAAGCCTGTCGGCTGTAGCCGTCGTTGGCGTCCATGGCACAACTTTTTGATGTCGGCCACAGCCGACTGTGGCGGTCAATAGGTTAACAAACATTGTATAACTGTAATAGATAAAAAATGTAGGAAATCTCCCAGCTTGATACCAATACGCTAGAAAAACTGTCTTCATGTTTAGGCAGCAGTGAAACTTATAACACCCCCCTTTTTGGTTTGTAAAACAAAATATATTTAAGGTTTTGCCGTCTTCAAATATGATGCACTAGAGATTTTAGTAATTTGATTACAAGTTTACTATGAAATATAAATTAATTGAGAAAGAACCGACATTTTCTAATTAAGTAATTTGCTAAAAGGTATAAAGAGAAATGTAGCACCAGTAGTCAATAACTAGACAGTCAGATGACGACACTTTTCAATGCTTATATACAGAATTCATCCTTGCTTGTCATGTAAAGGCACTCGTCCCACCGGCGGCAAGTAAGCAAGTACAGTTAAGCGAGTAGCATTACATCGCGGGCCTTGAAAGGTCGATCGATCACTCTATACCTCGACAAACCGCAATGTAATTCTACTCGCTTAACTTTACTCGCTTACTCGATCTTGGTGGGACCAGTGCCAAACCGTGTGTCAAGTCAATCTAGATGTCGTTGTGTCATTTATTTTTCAGGCTGGTCGTTTGTTACTTCAATGATTGAAGATTTTTTTTAAATTATATTTTTTAGTGTGATAATTTAGTTGAGAAGTGTTTGTTTACATGATGACTGATAAGACACGTAAGAATGAATTCTGTATATCAATGACAATGAAATAGTAGTTTTCGATACAAGTGCGAGAAATATGTAATTTTGCTCGAGTACCGAGGTTACTTGAGACTCGGGACGAGTGAAAATGACACTTCCGCACGTGTGACGAACAACGTTTTTTAATACAATTGCGAAAAAACTACAATGAAATAAAATTACATTTATATTCTGTCAGTGTACGAAAGACAGCTTCATTCAATCGCGCGTTGTTCAAGTAATATTATTGGGTCTCGCATAAACTCATTTATTTAAAATTCTGATCTGCAAATCGTGCGTAAAATCAAACTTTACGCACGATTTGCAGATCAGATTACTTTTTAGCACTAGTGCATAAAATCAAACTTTACGCACGATTTGCAGCTACATAAAGTAAACTTTTTGAGCAATTGTATTAAAAAAACATTTTGCAATGCGACAAGTCGAATATAAGATGTAACAAAAATAATGGTAATCCGTTTAAGGGCATAATAATAGGCATGGTTTTGGCAATTTTTTTCATGTATGGCATCAATCGATTCGTTTTGTTGTGAGGATCAAATGTCTATATGGGGCCAATTGCGTTAAAGCAACACGAAAGTCAGAAATGAGAATTATAGTCCGAGATTTGCATTTAATTTTCAAAACGCTCCTAACAAAATGACGTGCAAAAGTGACGTCACGATCACATGGTCGCCCTGTTTAAAGTATGGAAAAATTATGAAATTGCTATTTTTACAGTGAAATGTTGCGTTTATGTATATGGTTGCTATACAATTTATTTTACAGTAAAATGTTAAAAGTCGAATGGTATCTTTATTTTTTTTTAATTTCGCACTTTAAAAATCATAAAATTTAGAAATTTTGCAGCTTGATATCTTTGAGCCATTTCAATAGAATTTATAAATTTTCACTTTACTTGGATATATTGATCATTTTGCATCCTATCAACTAAATTTTGTTGCATAATTCAACATGTGTCATCAATCATCATGCTTATTATTGGTATCGTATATTAATTATGAAAACATAAGAAAATTTTTTTTGGTATGGACGGTTGCCGGCTTGGACGTGTCCCATACAAAAGAAAAATTTCGCGTCCAAAAAAAAAAATTTCTCCTTTTTCTTTGTCTCAATATGATACCAATTATGCTCATAAAACGGATGACCCGTATTTTTGTAATAACCATACATTTTTTCTATCAGCCGGCTAGTAGACCGCAAGAAACAGCACGTGTGTCACATAGCGGGCTGCAACAAGGTGTACGGCAAGACTTCTCACTTGCGGGCTCACCTCCGCTGGCACACCGGGGAGCGGCCTTTCCTGTGCAACTGGCTCTTCTGTGGAAAGAGGTGTGTATCATCAAAATTATACAATATCTTGTTAAAATTAGCTATAGTTCACATTCTTATTAAATAGCCGGCCCGAAACCTGACGTACCGCCTCGCGAGGAAATTGCGGCGCGAGGCAGCTCGGCTAGTGTGGAGGTGCCTCGCCCGAGGCAAACGCACGCGGGGCCGCAATGCCTCGGCACGTCCACACTAGCGCGGCAATTTCCTCGTGAGGCGGTGCGTCAGGTGTGGTCCCGCCTAATGAAGCATTTTTCTTTGCTAAATTATGAATAAAGAACCCAACCATTTATTTCAGTCCCAGCTATGAATACGACCTTTATAACTGTGTATAATCCTGTAAAGTATGAAGTTGAACTCATATAAATTTACATTTGGATACTTAATGACCCCATAGCAACTACTACACCTCTTCTGACATTCGAAACTTCTACAGTTTACCGCCGTACCGTACAACCAGTATAGGACTGAGCTCCGATGACACCTAGTTCTTAACGAATCAGTAATACCAGTTATGCTGGCCTATAGCTTACTGTTTATTACAAAATGTTTATTAAGTGCTATGCACCACTAATCACCTTGTTTTGTTAAACTGTATCGGCAGATTTTGTTTAACTACAGTCAGTTAAAATAGTATAACCTCAATGTTTTCAGTTCGTTTGCTGATTTCATCCAATATAAAGAATTATTTTTAAGTATTTATAAGTTCTCATGTAAGTCAATTGTAATATTCTTAGTGAGAATAAATGATCTTAAACCTAAATCTAAAGTATAAAAAACCGGTCAAGTGAGTGTGGGACCACGCATAGGAGGGTTCCGTACCTTCAATGGAATAAGAACCAAACTAATACCAAAAGGTCGTGTCTGATGCCTATGGAAGAAGTTTTTTGGATATAACTCAAAAATTGCTGAACCGATAATGTTCAAAACAATTTTCGTAGAAAGTATATGATAAGGCGCATCTCTTCAAATTTTTTCATATTTTTTGAAATTACGGTTCAAAAGTTACGGGGGGGGGGCTACACAACTTTTCTGACTTTCGAAGCGATTATTTCAGAAAATATTCACTTAATCACAAAATAGTCAAAGAAACCTCAATGTTATTTTGAAAGACCTATCGATTGATGTGTCACATGTTGATATTTGGTTAATTTTTTTTTTTAATTTAGTTACTTGTATGGAGCGCCCCCCTAAAAATATTTTTTTTCAAATTTAACTACATAACTAAGTAGCTGCATACAAAATACACCTTATGTGTCAATTTTATTCAGATACGTCGTATAGTTTCCGAGTAAAATGCCTGTGACATACGGACGGACACACAGACAGACATGACGAATCCATAAGGGTTCCGTTTTTTGCCATTTGGCTACGGAACCCTAAAAAGTAGAGGTTAAAGTCATCTGGTACCTTGCTGAGCGTTGTGAAAATGACTGGAAGTAAGATATTTTACGTCACACCTGGCCATAATGTGAGTTTTATCGCACGCTACGCGTACGGTAAAACTCGCATTATGGCCAGGTGGAGACGTAAAATTGTGTACTCACCACGGGCAGTAAAAAAGAAAGCCCTCTAACGCATATTTACAACCCTCGCCTGCGGCTCGGGTTACAAATACCGGCGATTTCGGGCTTTCTTTCTTTTACAGTCGTTGGTAAGTAATGTACTATAACGAAACAGTGTGCATCGTTTGCAGGTTCACGCGGTCAGACGAGCTGCAGCGACATCGGCGCACGCACACGGGCGAGAAGCGGTTTGAATGTCCCGAGTGCAGCAAGAGGTTCATGCGCTCCGATCATCTCGCGAAACATGTGCGCATACACACCAAGAACCGTATTACGGTGAGTCATACCTGCATACATGTTGGATTAGTGCAGCGAAACCAAGGCCTGAGTGCAGCAAGAGGTTGGTGCACTCCGACCAAACGCCAAACATGTACGAGAAGGTGCGGCCTTCACGTCAAACAAATGGAAATGTCTGCCAGCAGCCGCAGTGCTCGCTGTCCAAATGTCCAGGTCCCTTTGACGTCTGACGCCCCCCGCCACAAGATCACGTGGTAATTGTGTTTTAACACATTCAGTGCCGAAAACCCGACTATCGGGTATTTTATGATTTCGTTCCCAGGCCAGACGACCCGATAGTCGGTATCGTAGTACTACGGCTTTGTATGACGAAATTTTTGTGGCCTGGCGCGGATGTCTTGTTTGGCTGGGTGGCAATGAATGTGTTAAAGTTGGTGCGATGAATGTTTTTACGCATATAAAAGAAATAGAGCGGATTATTTGATCTGATAATTTTTTTGAGTAATATTGTTGTTTTTGACTTTCCCGCTTTAAAAAAAATTACACGTGATATCTTCTCTGACCCCCGTGATCATTGGTAATATTTTTCTCTCCCCCCTAAACGATCACATGATTTCTGGACGACCCCTTACTATGGTTACTTCTCTTGGATCATACTTCAAAACAATTAAGCATTTTATTAAACTTGTGTTTATCTTGCAAAATATCTTTTGTATTCCATACACATAGACCTATCCAGATACGTTTCACTTTGTTTTATCTCTTTCGTTTGGTTCATCACATTCTATATTACCATTACAGGAAGTAGCAACCTCAACGCAATCCATGTACTCTGACTCGGGTGACGACAGTTGCGACGAAAAGATGATGCTCACCATCGAGACCATTCATCCCGAGGGGGAAGACGAGAAACAGCTGGTGATGATCCGGCCTGGAGGCAAGATCGACCAGGACCACGACAGCTAGGACGAGGACAGCGACGGGTAGGCGTCGCTGAGTGAAGTGAAGTTTTAAATTATACTAAACATTTAAAATCACCCTCAACAAGCTTTATCATGATGCTCATCATCGAGACCATACACCCTGAGGGGGAAGACGAGAAACAGTTGGTGATGATCCGGCCCGGAGGCAAGATCGACCAGGACCATAACAGTTGGGAGGAGGACAGCAATGGGTAGGCGTCGCTAAGTGAAGTGACGTTGTAAAAAAATAAACTAAATATAAAATCAATCAACAAGCGTTATCATGATGCTCACCATCGACACCATCCACCCCGAGGGAGAAGACGAGAAAGAGTTGGTGATTATCCGGCCCGGAGGCAAGATCGACTAGGACCACGACAGCTAGGACGAGGACAGCGACGGGTAGGCGTCGCTGTGAGAGAAGTGAAAAAAATTATGCAAAATGTAAGATCACTCGACAAGCTTTATCAGAGCGCCGGTCGCCGGTAACGCGTTGTGGAGCGGTTCTTTGGCACTCTTAGTGCTTGAAGATGGGCATAGGCTTTCCAAAACATCCAGGAGCGCGTAGTGACTAAAATACATGCGAGTTGAACTAAACATGTATATTTTGTAGTTAGTCTCACGAAAGTTTGAATTCAATAATCGGGTTTTCAACCGACTTCAAGATTTCGAAGGAGGAGGTTATCAATTCGTCGGAATCTTTGTTTTTGCTATTTTTTTTTTTTTTTTTGACGTGATAACGTCTTTAAAATCGTTTTAGTCGGGTGACATGTTCAGAAACTTGTGTCACACCAAAACCTCACGAGCGCGATCGCAGGTATAACGAGAGAGAGACGGACCGATCTCCCGTCTCATCTCGAGCGCTGCCAGTCATTCCGTGAAACTTGTCACGCGGAATCCTCACGAGCGGTTAGACGTTATCACGTAAACATCTCGATCGTAAACCTACTTTACAAACAACCAATTTTTTTTTTTATGTATGTTCACCGATTATTCGAAGACGGCTGGACCGATTTAAAAAATTCTTTTTTTGTTGGAAAGCGTATACTTCACAGTTGGTCCCATTGTAACCATGTCAGGATCTGATGATGGGATCCTGGAGAAATCGAGGGAACTCTTCAACTATTATAGGCACACCTATGGTGATTTGAGTATTTTTTACAGCAAATCGAGCATTTGGTGTTGGAAAGGTGGATGCTAAGTGAAGTCGGTTCTTTTTTGTTTAAAATTATTAATAGTAATCATTCCTATCTGTCCCCGCCATCGCCATACTGCGCGCGATCAGGCGGAGACAGTTGGAAATACACCGAATTACATACTTTTTGAGAAAGAAGGCCCAGTGCCATGATTGCATAGAATACAATTGAGCTACCCGTCATCGTTCCATCCCATAGTATGGACGGTCACGTCTAAAAATATGGATACATTTAATGCGACAAAAACTTGTATCCAACACCTTACGCTTTGGTAATAGAGTCGTGGCTACATATTTTTGTCACATTAAATGTATCCATATTTTCAGACGTGACTGTACAGCGCGATTTTTTTTGCCTTAAATGGGTACAAAATGAAAGCCCGTGTTGTGTCTGCAAAGGAAAACCTCATGTCTGGAGACAGATGCCTGATGCATGTGAAATGTATCATTAATAGGGACTATATAGTATAAAACAAAGTCGCTTTCCTCTGTCTGTCCCTATGTATGCTTAGATCTTTAAAAGTACATAACGGATTTTGATGCGTTTTTAGGGTTCCGTACCTCGAAAGGAAGAAACGGAACCCTTATAGGATCACTTTGTTGTCCGTCTGTCTGTCTGTCTGTCTGTCTGTCTGTCTAGACCATTTTTCTCAGGAACGCGTGTAGGTATCAAGCTGAAATTTATATCAAATACTCAGGTCTATTGTCCCTTGGAGCTGTGAAAAAATCAAACTTAAAAGCCAACGCAATCAAAAGATACAGTCGTTTATGCTGCAAATTTTAGAGTTTTTCGGCACTCGCAAAACCTACGGGGTACCTCCCGTGAACTCAGAAACTTGAAATTTGGCACGAAGCTACGTCTTATAGCACAAATAAAGGAAAAATTGCGAAAACCGTAAATTTTTTGTTACATCATATAAAAAAAAATATTTTTAATAATTTTTAAGTTACTACCCCTATATACCTACAGCATTGTACGGAACCCTCGGTGCGCGAGTCCGACTCGCACTTGGCCGGTTTTTATTTTAAATACATAGAGTGATTCAAGAGAAAGGTTTATATGTATAATACATGCATAAAATAGTAGAGAAACACTGATAATTTTGAGGTTACTAATGTCATGTCGTAAATAAACACATTTTTTTGCGCTTACATTGCAAGCGCTGGCTGAACCGTACGAGATAGATCAAAATAATGTACTGCAGTATTGTACACCTTAAAAAGGTCTACAAAAAAATCCGCGTTGGTATATGTCTATCTCTTAGGGATAAACCACAGTAACCATTTTTTATCCCGTTAATGTTTTTTATTTCAAAGCCGGGGCGGGTGGCTAGTTGTATCTAAAAGAGAATCTTGGCCAGTGTCACTCGTGTTAAAATAAGTGCTAAGGCCAGTATACTATCTAGTTCATTCAATGTAACCTCCCCATTTTTAGGGCTTTGCACCCAAAATAGAAAAAATTGAACTTTTATAGATTTTTTATAATTGTGGATACAAAGGTGATTTTCAAATGATTTTCATGTGATTGTGAGGTGATTTTCATATGGGGTTGGCCGGTCGAAGTTTTTCACAGATACCGCATAAGTTGTACCTGACAGTCCTACCAATAGTGTCAAACTTGTTTTTTTTTCCCCAATTTTCTGTCGTGGATTCTAGTTTTTTAAGCCAAATCAAATCCTATGGAATAATAATAACAGTTACAACTTATGCTGGTGCCCTTTGAATGTCTTCCCCATTCAATATCACTGTATGTGTGTTGTCCTAAGTGCAAATAGTAATTTTAGTGTTGCTAGCAAAATATTACGAAATGAAAAGGCATTCTTATTTATTGTAGATATTTTATTAAAGTATTCTAATCGCGATCATCACAATTCGCAATTAAATAGGTGTAATTATCTTGTATATTTATATAATTGAAATACAAATATGGAAGAAGGCCTAAGGTATGAAGGTACAGATGTAGTGCATAATGGTTTTCCGTCGTATTTCCTCGAAAAATTACGTTTTTATGGTGCTCTTCTTAATTAACTTCAGTAGATGGGTACTCAAGATGGGTACTAAAAAGGAACTTTTTCGAGAAAACTAGTCGATGGAAAACTATTATGCACTACATCTGTAAACATTATGAAATCTTGTTACATATGTATATCTGATTCTATGTAACTAATTAACAGAAGCCGGAATTCTCGTAGCACTTTTGAGCTGTCATAGGGACTTCTCTTTTATCGACTTCCGATATACATATTTTATCGATACATTATAGATCACAACATATTAAATTAGAGGTAAACAACAGGCAGGCTTCAGAGAGAAACAAAAAAAATATTATTATTTAACTACTTTAAAACTTCCAAAAAAGTTCGTATCCAAAGGTTATCACAAAGAAATCGCTTATTCACAATAAGATAACACTGCCCGTTGTTTACTTCTACTCCTAATCATATTTTAAATATTGTATTCTGTATTTATCGATGTTCATACGTATATTGGAAGTCCCTATGACAGCTCCAAAGTGCTACGAGAATTCCGGCCTCTGCTAATTAAATATTACTGTTTCACACTGTACTGTTAAGTCCCTTTTTCGTTAACACTTTCGCTGCCAAGAACCCGCTATGTGGGTTCATTTTGTATAGGATTTAAGGAGCTTGGGGAAGTGTTAAATACCAAAAGAACCATCTCACACTAAGAGTTTAATATAAACTGAGTACTCTTAGAATCACATGGTTCTTCAGCAGTATTTGTTATATTATGAAAACATAACTAATTTTCTGGCTAAAAGAACGAAAACGGTTCTTTTTAGTTTGAAGCATCACAGTACATCTAAGATCCCTTTAAATGTAAGAAGTCCATACAATTTATTAGACTTAAATGTGAATAAATTGATATTATGATTTATGTAATCTTGTTGCGGTGATTTAGCCATACATTGAGATTAATTACAAAGTTCAAAAGCATTAACACATTAACTGCCAGACGAAAAATGACGTCCTACTTCAGAATCCGGGCGTCCATAGCTACGTACAAAACAACCCGCCCAGCGAGTTGTCTGGCATCTGAGCAAATTTTACGAGCGCCCACGAGGCGGGTTCTCGGCAGTGAATGTGTTAATTATACCTTTTGACCGCCAAATAATCGTGCCGAGGACGTGATGTCACGTACTGGCGCTGAAGACATGACTTTCCGTGGGCGTGATTTGACGTCTTTGGTGCACTTTGAACAGAGCACTCAAGGCTACCAGTAGCTGACAGGGTCGACCTAACCCCCTTATTCGTAATCGTAAGACGTTCATAAATAAGGGGGTAAGCCTTGAGGGTATTACTTTTGAGCCTAATCACAGTAATCACCCAGTATGTACTAAATACGATTAAAAATTAGTTGTTTTTGGTTAGTTGTCGATTGAGCCGCCTGTATTAATAGAAACTGTCTGCTAGGGTGAACAAGCCGTTCATTGGTACTAAGTAGACGGCCAACTCCTTTAGTCGTGTTGTACCACTGATAGGGTTGTTTACCTTAATGTTTAAATTGAAAATGATCATGAATTGGGTGTGGGTGTTTTAAAATTTAATGTGCGGAATTGTGAGTTTTACGTCAATTGAATAATATTAATCTTTTAATAATAATTAATCTCACTATTAATGTCACTTTCGTATCGGAATAATTGTTAGCTTAATACAATTTATACCTTTTTTTATAATTTATCAATTTTCCTAATCCTATTTTTTTATCCTGCACTTTTATCTAACTCATAAGCATTTTAAATTTAAACTAGAGTGTACATAGTGATATTTGTTGTAAATATTGTAAATTATAAGTATTGTTGTTAAAGTATTTAAATATAATCTGAATGGATTAGAGAATTCGGGAGAGGAAAAGTGGCAGTGTGTTAAATCTCTGTAAGTAGGTACAGTCACCATCAGATATATCGGAGCGGCCAAGGTGTTTTATAATATCGGAACAACGCCTCTATTGTCAAGGCGATAAAGTGCATGTTCCGATTTTTTTGGGAACCTTGGCCGCTCCTATATTAGCAATATTATGTTTGATGGCGATTGTCCTGTCAATATTTAGCAGATATGTATTAGGTACTTCTGTGTTTAAAACCACATTGGTTGTACTGCACACCATTTTTATTACCACATCGAAGCCCTGTGGGATTTAAAATAAAAAATAGCAAACTTGTAAATAACTTGTATATCTGTTGTATAGTGTATTTAGCTGTATAGTATTGTAAGGCTGTAAATAATTTTATCGTTGAACCTTTTTAAATTAAATATTTTTACACAAAACACCTGTTTTCTTTTTATCGTGGTTTATAGACCAAAGGAGATCGTCAATTCTGGGCCACCTGATATAAACCGTATACAGTTTGTACTGCAATGTAAAATAAATACTCATTTTATTACTAAAGTAGACAAAATATTGCAAAAAAATGAAACGGGAATTAGAAATATTAAATAAATAAACATTATGTTGATTTTTCCGCGATTAAAATACAGCAAGACAAGTCGTTAACGTCCTTATGGCATTGACATAAAGTTTAACTTCACCCTGGCCTGAAACGGGATTGTTTTTTGGTTTGACACTGTCAATATATACCGTTACATAATCTGCGTTTTGATACTGTTCGGTACGTTAGAACATTGTAATATTAAAATAGTATCTAAGCCTACGAATACGGAAGTTTAAATTAGAAATCGACTGTATTAAAACGCCTAAAGATTGAAAATGCGTATTCTTGCATTTTTGATCGGAGTTTGAATATTAAAAGTGGGTTTCATAATGGCATAATATCATGCTCCTTCGATAACGAAACGCATCTTTTTTTTCAATTTTGTAATGTCAGATACTAGAGCTATCGCACTTAACGGTGGTAAACCTTATCCCTTCGCAATAGGTGTTAGGAAAGTTCAGTTAATAGTATCAACGATGATTTAACAGCTGTCTTTGTTTACCGAAATACAGGAACTATAAATACGATCAAAATATTACTTTTTATTATTTCATCATGATTCCCGTTTTGTTTTCAAGTCCGCTTTTGTACATTATCTTTAAAAAATTGGTACTTTTTTTACATTAATATATAAATCATAGGCAAGCACGCTTTCAAATATTATCCTTGTCAGATTCAAGTTTTAAATGCATGATTTTTCAGTTTTCCCATTAGATATCGCAATATTTTTACCACCATCCTGATCTAGAAATTATGACGATTCTTTAAAGGTAAGAACCATTCCTAAACGGTCCTAAATAATCTGGGCCAGATCACCTAACAAAAATTGACGATCTCCTTTCGTCGTTTCACGCAGCGTAGACCGGATTTTTGTACCATTTTTATTTGTCTTATCATGTAAACACTTCTTAAAGACATTATGACATTTTTCTCTGGGATTTTCATTTAAAATATTGTTATATACTTAAACTCTCAAAGTATTGGATTCTCAATCAAGTAACCACTGAAAAATAAAATATCTTCAATAATCTAACGAACGAATAACCTGAAAAATAAAAAACATTACGATGTCTAGATCAGTGTTGGCCGAACGTTAGTGTAATTGAAAATTAAAAATTGAAGATTGAAACACGTTAGTTAAAATTGAACACTAATAGTTTAGTGCAAATTGATTTCAATTAGAATTGAAATTAATTGTAACTAACGTGTTGTTAATCCTTTGCGAATAACTAATAATTGAAGATATTTAATTTTTAGTCTTTCTCAAAAATTGAAACATTAATTTAAATTTTAGTGTAGATTGAATTGGTAATTGACATTAATAATTTACCTAACTAAACGCGAATTTAGGTTAAGCTACGAGGTTTTGATTTTTGTTTCGATTTTGACTCTGGACTCGGGGGCTTGTATTAATAAGCAATGGGACCGGTATCCTAAGATGGAAGTCATGCTGGACCCTGGGGATCCCTACTGGATCTCGGGTTTGGTGCATCATAGACTCATGCTGTTTGGGCTCATTCGACTTGTACTGATGAGCAGATGGTACCGGGATCAAAATCTGGAGCTCATGCTGGACCCTGGGGATCCCTACTGGATCTCGGGTTTGGCGCATCATAGACTCATGCTGTTTGGGCTCATTCGACTTGTACTGATGAGCAGATGGTACCGGGATCAAAATCTGGAGCTCATGCTGGACCCTGGGGATCCCTACTGGATCTCGGGTTTGGCGCATCATAGACTCATGCTGTTTGGGCTCATTCCACATGTACTGATGAGCAGATGGTACCGGTATAGCTCCTTTTTACTTTTACTTTTGACCTTTGACCTTTGACCTTGACCTTGACCTTGACCTTGACTTTGACTTTGACTTTCACTTTCACTTTGACTGTCACTTTCACTTTGTCTGTCACTTTCACTTTCACTTTGACTGTCACTTTCACTTTCACTTTCCCTTTCACTTTCACTTTCACGTTGACTTTCACTTTGACTTTCACTTTCACTTTGACTTTCACTTTCACTTTGACTTTTACTAAGAAAGTAAGTAGGGATCCCCAGGGTCCAGCATGACCTCCAGATTTTGATACCGGTACCATCTGCTCATCAGTACAAGTCGAATGAGCCCAAACAGCATGAGTCTATGATGCGCCAAACCCGAGATCCAGTAGGGATCCCCAGGGTCCAGCATGACCTCCAGATTTTGATACCGGTACCATCTGCTCATCAGTACAAGTCGAATGAGCCCAAACAGCATGAGTCTATGATGCGCCAAACCCGAGATCCAGTAGGGATCCCCAGGGTCCAGCATTGGCTCCAGATTTTGATACTGGTACCCTCTGCTCATCAGTACAAGTCGAATGAGCCCAAACAGCATGAGTCTATGATGCGCCAAACCCGAGATCCAGTAGGGATGCCCAGGGTCCAGCATGAGCTCCAGATTTTGATACCGGTACCATCTGCTCATCAGTACAAGTTGAATGAGCCCAAACAGCATGAGTCTATGATGCGCCAAACCCGAGATCCAGTAGGTAGCCCTAGGGTCCAGCATGAGCTCCATCTTGTGATATTGGTCCCGACTTCCGAACCCGAGATGCAGTTTTAAAATTAATTATTAGTGTAAGACAGGATTAATTTAGTTACGAGTACACTAACGTTAATCTAATTGACTGTAATTCTTATTAAATTTTCGAGACGTTACTGTAACTAATAGGTTAATTCTAATTGACGGTTAGTGTAATTGACGACGTCACAAAATCAATGCGAACTAACGTTAGTAAAAATTGATGTTAGTGTAATGGATTAGTTACGGAATTAATCTTCAATCTTATTGATCAATTTTCAATTCTAATTGAAATTAACGGCCAACACTGGTCTAGATTGACACGTTTGTTTACATATGGTTTACATCAGGGGTTTTAAAACTGGGGTGCGCGGGGCCTCGGGAAATTTGAACAGGGCTAGCTAGATCTACCTCCGTTTCCTTGCATCGAAGCGAAGGGGAGCGTGAAAACTTCATTTTAGGCAGCAGGGGGGCGTGCCTTAAAAAGTTTTGGAACCCCTGGTTTACATGCTAACTGATAAGACAAGTAAGGATGGTTTCTGTATATCTATTTTTTTTCCGCGACTTCATACGCGCTAAATAACATTTAACGACAATTATTAAATTAAAGTACATACAATTAATTTCCCTTTCAACCCCACGTCACGGTCACGTGATACGTAAACACGTAAAATTGAGGTGTTTTTGTGATGAAACCAATGCACTTGGAAGCGTTGATGTGGGATGATCTGAAGGGACATATAAGTCAGGTTTAGTGTCAGTTCAATAGTTTTCTCCTGTATATCATAACATTATTATGTTATACAGAGAATTGTTCAAAGAATTCAAACAACTTGAAAAAAAAAAATCAGCTCTGTCTATTGACAGAGCTGATTTTTTTTTCTTCAAGTTATTTGAATTCTTTGACCTCCACCATTTTACAGCTGAAAAATGTATGGATCTAGAAACAAGCATGGTACATTCAACTAACTAGAGAAGTTTCGTTGCTCTCATTATTGTGTCATATCTGACGTGGCCAGCTCTTAATTAGGTATGTGTACAGCCAGTACAGGGGTATAAAGTGAGGGAACATTTTCTCGTCTCTGACTGTGCCAGACAGTCTGCCAACAGAGAGAGATGGCGCGATCACCATCGACGGGGACGCCTCGACGTGACCACGACCGCTCTGTCAAGAGCGAAACGACAGAAGAGAAGATACCTGGAGTACGATTCGACATGCAAAATGTGACAGTCGACTGCAACACAACTGAGATATCTGACTTTTGAGTGACGCTAAACTGAGATATCTACTTACGTCAAAATCAACAACTATCGCTACAGGTATGGATGATATATGGAGGAGGATGGGTATGATGTGGAAAACGATATGCTCAAATGCCATACCTCTCCTATGAAATTTCATCCCTCTGTGGCAATTGATTGAAAAACATTTTATTCCGCGTATTCAAATTTGACGAATTTCTCGTTTGTGGGGGTGGCCACAGAGGGATGAAATTTCATAGGAGAGGGATGGCATTTGGGCATATCGTTTTCCACATCATACAAAATTCAAAAAACAAATGCCATCCGATTTGGATCGTAAGTGCGTTTTTCCTAAGTTCTCCTCCACCGATAGAAAAATTCACCTTGCGTCCGGCTTCCAACTCTGATGTTTCGATAACTGCCCGGCCTGGGCGGATGGAAATTTGTTTCCGGTGTCTGTATGTGATGAAGAACAAGCATGCCAATTTTCAAGCGGTTGCCTGACAATTTTTTTTTAAATTTTTTTCGTCGTTCTTGTACAGAAAACGAGTCCAACCAGGAGGGATGGCATTAAAATTTTGTTATATAACCAGGGTACATTCTTTCAGGCAACCGCTGTTTCAGTCGGGTGCCTCGCCAAAAAAAAAATTTGCACCCTCCATTATTTCCGCTCCAGTCCAAGTTGGGTTAGTTCGGGTTGCACAGGGCGGTTCCTCATCACTTCAGGAGCTTAAAACCGCGAGCCATCCAGCTCTGAATATACGTGTTGCACTTTGGCATGTCGAATCGCGGCCCTGCTGTGTTATTCGCGTGGCTATTCCATCCATTTAGACTTTTGATTGGTAGATTTTTTTAATTTTTAAATCACGACGGTGACAAACAACCATAAGGCCTGCCTGATGTTATGCAGCTACCGTAGCCTATGGACGACACCAACTCCACAGGTGGCACATGCGCGTTGACGATACTTTAATATGAAGGAGGATTCACTGTGTTGACGGCTAAATCGTCCGTCGTCAATACTGCAATCTTTGAACACTCTGGCGACCCGGCAGGAACAACAGTTATTTAACTAGGAATACAATTTATGACCATATTGCGTAGAATAATAATTGAGATTCTATGAGGAGGTACTCTACTGTCATGATAAAACTAGATCTAGATGCAACTGAGAATTGGGTCGCAGGGCTGGCAGTTACCACAATGACGTTTGTTTAATATTACATTTTGATTTGTAGATTTTTACTGAAATGACAATCTTCTTCTTCTCTTCTTCCTTCCCTTAGTCCCAGTTCTATCTGGGGTCGGGTCTCCTATCCCTATTTATTCCTCCTATTTATTTATTAATTTATCCATATTGTACTGAAATGACAATATGGATAAATAAATTGGGGCAATCGAACTGTAGGTAGGTAATTTTAGTTTGAACTTATATAAGCTCTATAAGGATGCAGTGTATTGACGACGGGGGACCCTCTTGTCTCTTTAGCCGTCAACATAGTGAATCCTCCTTTCTAAAGGACCGGCAATGTGCGTGTTACACCTCCGGAGTTGCAGGCGTCCATAGGTTACGGTAGCTGCTTACCATCAGGAGAGTAGTATGCTTATTTGCCAACGTCGTAGTATAAAAAAAAAACAATATAATAACTGGTAACCAGCGCCGGATTAAGACCATTTGATGCCCTAACCAATCCACGCCTGTGGTGCCCCCCTCCCTCCTATCCATGAGCAATTCAATATCGGTGTAAGTATTTAGGTATCTAGGTTTTCCTGTTTTTGGTGCCCCCCAAGACGTGATGCCCGAAGCAATTGCTTAGTTTGCTTATGGGTTAATCCGGCACTGCTGGTAACCAAATGTGAGTTCGATGAGCTACGGTTATTTTTTAATTGTGTTCAAGGTTCGTGTTCAAATAATAACAAAATACAGAGTGTAACAAAAATACTGGTAATCCGTTTCAGGGCATAATAGGTATCGTATTGAGACTAAGAAGAAGTAGGAGAAAAATTTTTTGGACGAGAAAAAAAAAATTGTATGGGTCACATCGTCCTAGCCGGCCAACCCTCCATACAATAGTACATTGTTGTAGAGGCTTGAAAGTAAGCTATAAGTGGATCGAGTTAGTTCGAGGGCCGACCCGCCAGGGGAGGCCCTCGAAGATACGAGTCCACCTATAGCGCTTTCGGCCGAGATATTACATAGTGCTTTTCACGACTACTGTGAGGAAATAAAAAAAACATTTGTCATAACATAATAATATAAATGCTTTAATAGAATATCCAATTCAGTATTCCACTTCCGCCTTTTTACTTTTTTTTTCAATTTCAAGAAGCGTTTTTCTGTTGTTTGCTTCAAACTCCGACTCATTACTTAGAGGCGTTTTTGATAGAAAACCACAAACGGCTAAAAAAGTAAAAACGCCTTAAGGGTGAATAAAGGGTGGGGAGGCGTATGCGAGAGGGGTCTGGACCCTCGCTCCGGGTCTTTCCTGATGCAAAGGTTGTCTATCGCCGTTCAACGTGGTAACGCAGCGAGCGTGATGGGCACCTTTGCATCTGGAGGGTCACGGGGTGGGTGTCTGGGAGATATAATTGATTAATGGTGTATTAAGCTTAGGTGTAGTTTTCAGTGCTCGTTTTCAGTGCTCGTTTAAATTTTCTTGTGTGTAGTTTTATTGTGCTATAGTGTTTAGTTTTAGTATTATTTTAGTTGTTCGAATAATTACATTAATTGTTTAATCTTAAATTGTATAATAAACAATCTGATTTAGGCTGTTTTCATAATTAGAGTGCGATACCAATTACGCCATTAAACGAATCACCAGCATTTTTGTTCCACTTGAATATATTTTTCAATTTATTAGAAGAAACATTATTGATTAACGTGTATTCTGACGTTATTAAGCTCCGATTACGAAATGCACAGCAGACAACCCTACCCGAAGCACTGGGAGGCACTATCGCGATGCTTTCCAACGGTTTGGTGCCTTTTTATCTTTCCCCTCCGCGGAACAGTTGTTCCGTTCTTGCCATTTAGAAATTCATAGATACAAAGTTAATTGCCGGAATGAGATGTATCTGCAATAATTTATGCGTTTATGGGCTTATCTGCGTTGTGTTACTGTTTTACGTGTAAGAACGAACATTATAGGTAACGGATTAGTAAGATAATGGGTTAACGGAGTGGATTCTAATCGGGATTATTAACTGAAGTAAAAAGGTGTGGCTAATATAACTAATATAACTAGTTATAGTAACTAAATAATACCCATTCACATACTGCAGCGTTGAGCGCATATATACTCGTAGGTATAGGTAGGGAGTGGTACCAAAACTGTACACAAACAGCTAGACTAGGTAAGTAACAGTGAAGTAGGCAGTGAAGCAGGTGGTGGTGCCACAGATCTAGTATAGACAGATTGTTTGACAAATATCAAAACTGAAATGCTAGAGTGTGGGTAAATTGTCTATGTGAGCGTAAAAAATAGTGGTGCCAAGTACAACAGGTCAATTATCTATCGATATTTGACTTTATTATCGATAAGTTGCAACGTTAAATTTATATTCATGTTTTACACTAAACGGCATATTAAAATTCTAGAAAACTAAAATATATTTATTCAGAATTATTTTATATTTCACACGATTAAATATGATCTGTTAAAAAGCGGGTTCATGTTATTTTACAGAAATTAAGATGTCGGCACGCCTTTACATTTGTCATTTTTTTCTCTCGCACTTGTGGAGTGTTTATACACGTGATAGTTTGTTTTTTACATACTTCTTTATTATAGCGTTATTAATTGTGACGCTAATAAAATCGCATGCAAATGTAGTCTTGCATCAATGCAATCTTGGTGGAGTGGAAGTTGGGTGGAAGTCGAAGTGGTAGGCGCAGCACACACTTAAGAGTGGAATTTAGCTTTCATAGATAAAAGTAAGCGGAATGACATAATGTTAATACGAGATTTATTATTTATTATAATTCTTTCGAAGCTATAATTATAATTTTCATATCGAACAGTTATCGATATTATGTCCCTACGATATTTTGTCAAACCCTAGCGTAAAATGACAATTTTGATTTTTACACAAAATAATCTTTAATATTAACTATTATGATAAAATATTCACATGCAGTAAAAGAGACATTAATATTTAATGGTATCAAACGGTTATTTACATGATTTATTTGGCTAATTTGATAAAATATGGTTTCAAAAACAACGATCGGAATATCATATTTACCTGTGAAACGAGTGATTGCCTGGGTTTTTTATTTGTGTAGTTGTGCAATCCGGGACGCAACACGACACCATTCTTCTTTTGTTTCATTTCAGGTAAATGAACAGCGGATAATATTATATTTTTCAAGATTAAATATGAGCACTCCCGACGCAGGTGTTTAAGTGTAACGAGTGATGTCAAAAGTCGTCCTGCTAGGAGACTGATCATGTATCTCTTTCGCACTCGCGGAATGTTCATATACGTGTTGGTTTCTCTTTTGCGCACTTCGTCTGTCTTTTAGCAAAGCGCAATTTTAGGTCTGTGGGTGGTGCACTGGCAGTTTAATTTAGGTGTTACCTACTGTAACGCAGGTTCAGATCACGCAAAAAAATGTTAAGATAGCAGTCGTGGTGCGTCAGAAATAGATACTCGAACCCTTTTTCATAAACGTCTCTGATATGTAAATTAACTAATATTCGTTTCTCCTTATCTATCACTTTGACAGTTGTGTTGGTTAGAAACAGACAAAACATAAATTAACTCATTTAATTAAGCCTGCGGGACGGTTATGAATAAGGGGGTTAGTATTTGACAAGCCGGTGGTAATATGGATTTCCTTATCTTCAAAATAGAATAGGAAAAGGGCGTAACTGTCTAACTAGGCAATCCGGTGGGAATCGTGGTCTAAGGGGCGTCCTTAGACCACGATTCCCACCGGATCCCACCTTCACTAGAAGACATCATGATGGTAACCGCTAGACTCTTCATGAGACTAAATATAGACTCTTCAGCACACCAGTCTCTCCAAATAGGAACCTTTATTTTGCAATTATGCGTGCCTCGCTAGTTGCCTCCAAATGCAGAACCTAGACATCAAAACTATGTCATGCTACATTTACGAAGCCGCAATCCGAACGCAGGTCGTCGGCCATTTTCCGTGTCGTTACTCGTCTAATGGCGGCCATTACCAAGCCCGTGAAATCGTGATGCCGCAGCCCACAAAACGATATGCTACGTTTTTTCTATTTTCCCTGACGCCTCGGTGATTCGACGGAATCGTCGTGAACTTGATGGTTCTCACAACTGGGTATTAAAGTGACAATATAAGTGAATAGGCGATAAGTTGCGCAGTGGCAGGGCGTTAAACGTTATAGAAAGTCAAGAATGAGCTTTTCGGGTTTGGTATTTATATGGTTGCGAGGAATAAGGTGTAATACGGCTTTAATACAACAACTACCCTGTTTGCCCAATAGTACCTAGTAATGAGTGCTGCTTTTAATCTGGAGGTTGCGGCCGGCTCGTGCCAAAGAGTTTTTCGAACTTTCAGTTGTTTTTCGGTGACAGCAATAAGTTGTATGGAAAACTTTGAAGGAAACCTGTTCTTTGAAGAAATTCGAAGGTGTGTTGTGAGTGAAGCCCCCAATTCTCATCTCATTAGACTAGCGTGGGGAATATAGCCCGAACCTGTTTGTGAGAGGTGATCTATGCCCAACAGTGGCACTAATAATTATAGGGGGTGATTGTCTGATGATTGCTAAAGGAAACCATGTTTTATAGCTAGTAACTTGTGAGTACATTTAATTCGGACATGTTAAATAACTCAGTTCATCTCAGTAAGCGGTTTTAAAATACCCTTAGTACAGCACCGCTAATGAACCGTGCGTACTTTGTATAATTTCTAGGATTTACTGCATTACAGTGCTTACCGAAGCGCGTAAACAACTCCATAATTAGGTATGGTGATTCAGGTAAAATGTCTTTCTGTTACAATTGAAATTTGTATTTTTTTGGAATTAGAAAACAATGATGTGCACATCTAGAAAAAAACAAATAAAAGTTTATCGAAAGACTAACAATCTAAATTCAAACTAAATAACCATAACTCGTTCAGCGTGGTCAGTATAAACTGCTGGGGTATCCCGTCTGTTATGACACAGGTAAGTAGGTATAGTAAACGATTATACATAGGTACATATAGTTACATTATCGGCCAAACGAAGTGAGGTCTCTAGTTCACTGATTATTGGGCGTAATAGAGAATTGTTAGATTCTAGTTTTGTCTTTGACTATAGAGTTTTAGTCGGTGCTGAACCTTGGTGACTCTGCCTACGTCGCTGTTGGTCTGGCTGGATCCTTATATAGGTAGATATTATAAGTATTATAGGTACCGTAAAATGGGGTGAGTAGGGACAAAACCGAAGTTGAAACCTGGATAAAATTTTATTTGTGGCATGTTGTATTTTATACATAAAAAGTAGTCCGGTTGTATAAATTCTAAAATTGTATGTATCATCCGTCGATTCATTTCATAATTTTAATGATAAACACAAACTAGTGGAAAATCTCACCTTATTGTTGGGAAAACATTTGATTTTTTTGGATTCTGAACATTGCATTAGCTTGACTTGTTAAGAGAATATTTTATTTACGTAGCGATTTAACAACCTTGGTCTAAAAACACCAACTCGCCCCACTAGCATCTCTACTCTCCCCATGCATGACCTAACTGCCCACGTTATCCCTTCTTACCCCGTTTTATGGTACGGTCTCTAATATGTATCTCTGAGTCATTGAGTCAGAGAGAATTTATCGTCCTATTCATCTGTCAATATTGTCACCAAATATATACATAATAATACCTATTTACACTTTCATACATAAAGTTAAGCGGGATATACCTACATAAGTATACTAGTATGCTCGACAGTATCCCTGTAAAAAGTAAAATGTAAAGGGTTAGGCTTATTTTTCTCTACAGACTGTACAACCGGCTACACCTCTTTACTATCACGTAATCGTACCGATTAACATTCTAGACATTTCTAGATCATCGTTAACCGTTCGCAAATGTCATAACAGTCCCATAAGCAGGTGACGGCGCACCTGCGGCGCGTGTTGGCTGCGAGGGCAAAGCCTGGTGAAACCCGAACGAACCAGTATAACGTGAACTTTTATACGTCGGTAGAAAACATGGATACCTGATGGTATGCAGTAGCCTTTAGTTTAGACGCATAAAATTCTATGATAGAGTTATAAAATAACGTTCTCCAAGTGGCTTCTTAGGTACCATCAGGTTCAAAATTGCATGGTCAATTTATCAATTAATTAATTCATAAATTGGCCATGCAATTCTGAACCCGATAGTACATTGGATTCGAGCGTTGGACTCGTGCCAGAAACACCTGCTAAGGACGTCAACTTTACATTGACTAAATGTGAATATTGTAGATTAATGACCGTCCAAAGTCTCCTTTTGAAGCTTTAGGCTTCGTCGGCCTCGTAAACTTCCTCCCAATCGGTTAAACATTGAACAGTACCTGTTATAGCGTGCTCACATTTGCCACGCATGCACTATCATGCATGTTTGCATGGACACATGTGTATGTTATTAGCTACCGTTATTTTATTAGGTTAGGCTAAAGTGGTCAAATAGAGCTTTGGCGTCTGTGCACAGTGTTCTTTTAATGTTGGTTTAAATACCAGAGCTTTGGATCCGCCCATCCTCGTTGATCAATTGAACATCGTTATCATTGCCTGCTGGGACGAGCACCTGACATTTGCAACGGTAGCGTTGCACGGCGATGAATATAACAAACAGCTTTATAGGACTGGTTTATTACGGGGTACCGACTAGGCAAAAGCTTAAAACTCTCGTAAAACTAAGCAAACCTCCGTTAAATTCAGTTTGATCGAGTTTTGGACTCGCCTGATCCGTTGAACACAGAACATCACCTGCTACGAGTAGGACGTGCACCTTACATTTGCCACGGTGGCTGCGCGCGCGACGGCGCGTGGCGGTCGATGGACGCCTCGGTCGCACTTGGATTTAATATGAAGTTTAGAAATGGAAAATTATTGTGTGGAAATAGATATTATGAGCGTGTCAGTGATTGATAAGTTGGCTTTTAGCTCCATGCGGTGTATTGTGTCATTTAGCAAAGTAGTTACGAGTTTAAAAAACAGTAACGGCGTCCCATCTTAGTACCTACATACCACGAAATAGTCGAGTAATCCATGAGTAGTGAATTATTTGTCTGTCGACCTTGATCCATTGCCACATAGCATATACCTAATATCCCTACCTACCTACCTAGTTATTGATGATGATGACAGTTTGTAGATAAATAATCTAGTCTGCGTCTGCTACGGGTATTTGCAAGGATTATTCCAGCGACCATAGTCTTTCCTAACAACCATTCATCCCATCTATACACTATATTTTATTTTCTCCACTATGGCAGGGTGTCCTTTACAACCACTGACGAACCTTTAAGAGTTCGCGTACCTCAGTTTAAGGAACCCTATCCACAATTCCACACACACCATATCACGAAGTTTGACACCTTTGGCCCAGTACTTCTTCGACTTACCATTCTTACTACGTACTAACAGAAGCTTAAAGTTCCAGGTCTTTGAATGGGGAAGGAACAGTGTAACGAAGCACTAGAAAGTATTGAAGCTCCAAAAGTCCTCAATTAGCTGGTCTTAATGACGGCTGCCATAAAGCAGGCTAATTAAAGAGGGTGCATAATGTGCGCCTGCGCCGTGACGCCGACGTGGGCGCACGTTCACTCCCGAAACTTACCGAACACTCGCCTCACAGAATCAGGACTACTATTACAAATTTTATAAATGGTCTTAATATCACTTTCAATATGTTATTTCGACAACATTCAGTGCATCTTGTTCTTATATATGAAAACGAACGAAAAGTGCTGCGAATGATGGCATAGGGCATTCGAATAGGACACCAGTTTAAAATAGAACTTCGATCACTAAGGTACATACTTCGATTGCGTACCGTCAATGGGATTTCTATCCATCTGATATTTTTTAGGTTGAAAATTTGGAGTCCCACTTATACTGGGCGCATAAGGCGATGTAAGTTGTGGGACTATAACTTTAGGTTGTTGGCATTTCACGGCCTTTTTGCTGTCAGTGCCAATGACACCCGCTGCTGCCTGCCATTTCTAACAACACCAAAGAAATATGCTTTTTATATGTACGGAAATTGAGTATATATTTTCCTTTCTATAGAAAATTACAAGTAACTACTAATACTGAAAAAAAGACACATTGGCGAAATCGACCGTTATTTTTCTATCGTTATTTATCTAATCGTTAGATTAGAAAAATAACGGTCGATTTCGCTAATGTGTCTTTTTTTCAGCCATATCAAGGAAAATTTTAAATGAGACTACTTTTTCCATTATTAGTGATACGATTACGCCAATAAGATGCAAAATGACGAATTATAAATAGTTTTTCCAAAAATCGCACTACGACAATATTACGATTTTTCTAATCTGAAAAAAAAACAAGTATACTTAGTTCGTTCTATAGTTGGAGAACTAAGTACCTACATCACATCATTTCTATGCCCATTGGGGATATATGGGAAAAGGTTTTTCGTAGTTATTTGTGTGAGGACAGATGGGAACTCACCTCTAACAAATAACGTTCATTATCAACAGATTTTTTTTATAACTAAAAATTTCCGTTGAATTCAAAGCTCATCGCTGTAAAGTTCAAGACTCGCGGCGGCGCAGGCAACGGCGGTCGGCCGTGACGGTGGATGACCGTTAGCGTTAAACTTACTCCGCCAGAGAGCATGCTGAATTTGAGAGCAGACTTTAAAGGATTTTAAACGACTGAGGTGTTGTGAGGTAGCAGGTAGTGACCGGTACAGGAACTAATATGGTTGTTGCTCGTTTAGCGCCACCCGGGGGACACGTGTAGGGTATAAGTGGCAATCTAATGCGGACGTGAGCAACGTTCATCCCCCCATTGGCAAATTTTAATATCTCGGCAAAGTGGGAAAGCGAATGGAACGATAACCCTCCCGGAAGAATAGGAATTTCCATCAATCCTAAAGTAAGACCACCTGGCTTCTCATTGCCTAGAAAATAATTGTGTCAATTGAATAGGTTGAGAACTGGCTGTAGACGCTCACGGGCATTCTTACACAGATGTGGATGGATAGAGTCTCCAAAGTGCGACTGTGGAGCTGCGGTGCAGGACATCGAGCACGTCATCCAGCACTGCCCACTTAGCAAATACGACGGGAACCCTGCAGACCTGTTCACCCTCGACCGTGACGTGATCCAGTGGATACAAAACCTAAAAATATTTGTAAACGACCAACTGAAAATGCCATACGAATAAATAAAAGGACAAATGAGTAACCTCAAGAGTTTAGACAACTTGAACAGTTTTTAAAAGAATTACAGACTAGCGTTCATCTGCGTGTATATAAGCTAGTATTTCGTAGTTGCAATGTATGTCAGTCTATCCGCATGCACGACGATGAACTTCGAATGACGATGGCCTTCAAAGGCAGCGAGCTGCACGGACTGAATACGAGTGGCGGGGCGTCCAGAGAACTCGATTCTTATTGACTTGCCTAGGTCTGAGAAAATGGGTACACTCTTGAAGAAAACATGGCCGCGGCACTACCACTACTGAATACGGACTTGCGCACTATAGTCGTAAATGTTTAACTTATTCCAGTGAGAAAATAAAAATCATAAAAATAGGTAATGAATAAAATTACTATACATCTCTGTGCTTATTTAAAATTCATTTGCATACACATTGTGCAGAAATGCCTGCTTTTTTACAGACTTCGCATTATAACAATAGGCAGGTTGTTTTATTTCTCATCTCATAGGTATAATATTCATGATAGTGTCTGTATGTTATAACCGGTCGTAATATGACTTCATACATCTTTTGACTAGTTTTAATGCGTAATATAAATATTAGGAACATCAGCGTTATAAAATTGATAGCTAAAGCTATTATTAACGGCCTCCTAGCCTAGTCCGTTGTGACCCTGCTTATGAAGCAGGAAGTCCCGGTTTCGAATCCTGGTCAGGGCATTTAATTGTGGGTTTATCACGGATATTTGTTTCCGAGTTATGGATGTTTTCTATGTTTTAAGTATTTATCTATATCTTTTTTATTATATACCGTGGGCCCTATAACTAGAAAGATTTTAACAGTGCATTCCTGATCATATTTAGATACTACAATTTCCTATAAACTTTTCTAGAATACGCCTAGTTTCAGAGTTAATTCATACCAATTTCAATCAAATACAAACACTGAAAACATTGAAAAAATAATCAACCCAGCAGGATTTGAACCTTATGAGTTGATAGCAGCGCCATCTATTATTTCCGTTGTGACACTTGTAAAAGGGTCGGCGGGAAGGGTATCTAACTCTAGTAGTTAGCACCTAGATGTCGCTTACGGCTGCTATAAAGTCGATGTAAAAATAAAAATGCAAAAAGATGATTGAAGGCATTGAGAATTTCGTCAACTCAGTAACTGAACCTATAGCTTAATTGGTAAAGCGATCGAGCCCCGGTAAGGCGTATCCATGCGAGGTTCAAATCCTGCTGGGTTGATTATTTTTTCAATGTTTTCAGTGTTTGTATTTGATTGAATAACATACTATTGTATGAGTGGAATGCCCCACTTTAAAAAAAACATGTAAAATAATCATACCAATTTAAAAAACCGGCCAAGTGCGAGTCGGACTCGCGCACCGAGGGTTCCGTACAAACATTACCTACATGTTACATAGGGGTAGTAACTTTAAAATTATTAAAAATATTTTTTTTATATGATGTAATTGAACATTTACGGTTTTCGCAATTTTTCCTTTATCTGTGCTATAAGACGTTGCTTCGTACCAAATTTCAAGATTCTGAGTTCACGGAAGTACCCTGTAGGTTTTGATTCCCTTGCGAGTTTCGAAAATTTGCGGCATAAACGGCTGTATCTTTTGATTGCGTTGGCTTAGAAGTTTGATTTTTTCACAGCTTTGAGGGACAGTAGACCTGAGTATTTGATATAAATTTCAGCTTGATACCTCCACGCGTTCCTGAGAAAAATGGTCTTGACAGACAGACAGGCAGACGGACAACAAAGTGATCCTATAAGGGTTCCGTTTTTTCCTTTCGAGGTACGGAACCCTAAAAAATACACTTTTTATTTTTTTAACTCAGCACAAAACGCCTTTGTTCTCGTGGCATTGTTGCCAATAGTGGTTGGCATAGTTTTCACGTCCTTATTGACAGATATCAAAGTGACAAGTAAAAATTTGCAGAAACTAAATTTTTACAAAAAAAAACCGGCCAAGTGCGAGTCGGACTCGCGCACCGAGGGTTCCGTACAAATCTCTAGGTATATCCAACACGGCGGAGATATAAAACTAGGAAATATTGTCATTACATATTGGATGGAAATATTGACACTTAGTAACGTCGATAGCCTTTCGGTTTGATATTGCTTCATACTCGTATAATTTTATATTTGTTTTATAACTAAGTGTCTATAGCAGTAGATGTAGTAGGCTATATGTAAATCCTGCTATATCGAAGTACTTGTCGAACCCATCGACATACTTATTATTCTTCCAAGGTCGAACCCCCTTAAGGTGAAAATCTGGGGATACACGCACGGGCAGATCCGTAAATGTATGGCGCTGATCAGATCTGTCCCAAACACATCGGTACCAAGGGATAGGGTATGGGATAAGTCAATGTGTTGAAGGGATAAACACATTGACACATCGGTACCCTATCCCTTCAATACATTGACACATCCGGTACCTTATCCCTTCAATATATGACGCATCTGTCTGCCGGGTACATTCGTCAGACAGAAATAAAAATATCTTTATTCGTGACATGAGAGAGAGAGAGATAGAGAGAGAGAGAGAGAGAGAGAGAGAGAGAGAGAGAGAGAGAGAGAGAGAGAGAGATAGAGAGAGAGAGATAGAGAGAGAGAGAACAAATAAAATACAGATAATAATAGAGTAGAGACAGATTCCGGGCAGATTTGTACGTGTATTCTATTGCGTGTAGTCTAACCCGTTGACCGCCAAAGACGTCAAATCACGCGCACGGAAAGTCGTGCCCTCAGCGCTAATGCGTATCACGTCCAAAAATAAGCGAGTTACAATATATAAGGGCAGATTTTGAGACTCACAACCCCATCGAGCGGCACGAAAGAAAGACATCACGGACGTCTGTGTCAATATGCTTAATAAAATGAGTGAACTTCCCGCGACAGCAACTCAATGAAATAGTTTTATCAAATAAATTGGTAGAACAAGAGATCTCGTCCATTTCCCGCTGTTGCAATGCTTTCCGTTATGTAACGAACCTTTATGCTAACTTTACATTTGTAAAATCATTAAATGTTTTTTCCATAACTAGTTTCTACTGATTTCTTTCAAGTCATCAATTTATTTCAGATGAATGAAATGAAACGGGTCTCTGGTGACGTTAGTAAAGATAATTGGCACGGATCGTATACCGGTATTATTATCATACAAATATACCTATTGGTATTCAATTTCGGTATCTCGGTTGTTAACCTAGGTATATTTTTAAATTTTGCCTAAATAACCCAATAAATTTATTGTCCTCAAATGTCTAAATTACGTTTGAAAATATCGGGTAAATATTGCGAATGCACGGTGCTTTTTCGATTTTTATTTATACCGGTATATTCTCACGCTAAATATCGGCTCGTTTATGTATTTCATTACATAGTTATTATGTATAATTTGGCTACTGAGGCGTGGCTAATGACCGGCGACCGACGCCGCAACATGACATTATAAAAATTGCCACGGATTACGGTTGCTGAAGAAGATTTGGAAATCCCGTTGGCTGTAGGTACCTACTCCAACTTTAGACTAACTAATATTCCCCTGGACTTAACTGTCCTACCGGATGATCTATAGTGGCAGTAGAAAGGGCAATCAACAGAATCACTTTCGATGTATGTGATCTGAAGTTAATCTCTAGAATATCTTGAATTCTGAGTCTCTTGAATGAAACTATGGTTGTTTGTAGTTCCGCATCAAATTTGATGCAGTTGCGATGACGCTGATGACTACATCCTGCATGTCGGAAATGCCGCAAAGCCCACCGAAAACAGACTAATCATGCACTAGGAACTTTAATTCCGCTCTTAAAGTATGTAATGCAACGATACCACCGACCGTTTCAATGATTGATGCGATGAATAGGAATACTTTCAACAGAAGCCACGTATAATAAAAGGAAAAAAATGCATTCAGAGATAGGGGCATTATATCAACAATGCAAAAGAAAGTTCAGCGTTCGACATACTTTCCTTCGAGCCAGCCAAATTATGCCTTCAATAATGAGCCCTTTGTAGAAAACAAATTGCGTCCGAACTATGAGTTTAGCTGACACTTGGAGCAATTTATTCTTTGCCGTCGGCGTACGCACGCAAACATACATCTGTCTATCGACAAAAGCTAAATATCTTTCTATTATGCCGTCTTAGAGTACAGTTTTGACAAAAACGGCGGCAACCGAAATGGTATACAAGGGTAATTTTGAGGACACGAGTTTTCGTGATTTCGTAAGCGGTGGCTTTTTATTCGTTTTGACTTTTTCGGTGGATTGTGTAAAAAAGTGTCGCTGGGGTCTATGAACGCGAAGCGGCGCGTGACGTGCCGGAGATGGTGCTTTTGGGGAATAACAGTGATTTATAGTACAGTTTTAGATCGACATTTTAAGCTTTACTTAAATACTAATAGACGATGAGACATGTTGGCGAATGGCTGATTTGCCAACCTTCTTATACCGTTTTTTATTTTTAAATTCCTTGAAGTTGTCAGTCTGCCTTTAGTTGTCAAACCGATATATTGTTGTAATTCTCCCTGTGCTTATTTGTATTAAATATCTGGTTTATATTACTTGTTTCCATCTATTACTCATCCACACACTCCTAACAGTCCTCTACTAGCTATCAAAAAACGATACGCATACAGTTTAATTTCTAGATATTGTGATTTTTATTTTGTGGGTTGGTTTTGAAGGAATTGATCCGATAGAAAAAAGGAGCTAAAGGCCCTTTCACTAAATGAACGTATTTTGTGTAATCTTGACAATTAAAATAATTAGGCTAAGAAAAAAATTGAAGAATTAATTAAGGAAAACATCCGGTGCTCGACACTGCCCCAGACATGTCATCTCTAAGCTTGTAATTAGCAGTAAAGGTGACAGCCGTGTGTCAATTATTGGGCATTAATGTATTGAGGACTAGAACGATTGCCCTAAGTAAAGTACTAATATTTAAGTTGTGACGGTGTTTAAAGTCTAGTGTAGGGTACATAAGAGCGGTTTCGCGCTACGTCCGATCCGAATCTAATTCGAACCCGTGAATATATTTATGTTTATATCCGAACATACATATTTATGTTCCAAAGTAGCCGTAGAACAATTTCTATGGTAATTTACGCACTAGATCCGATCTCCGTCATCCGATTTCGGAAAGGAATCGAACGGATCTGGTGCGTAAATGAGGAGCCACACTAAAAGGTCGGGGCAGATGTCGCTACTGGGCACTATACCTTGTTTACGTTTTGTGTGAAGTGTCATAGTGCCGAAATTTTCATTTATCCTTACGAGATAAGATTACAATGTTCGCTTTCATGACCGTACGGGAACTGCAAGTTGAGCTACGAAAGAGAAATGCATCGGTGGCAGGAAAAAAGGCTTTTAATACAAAGGCAATCACTTATAATATTTTAGGTTATGTTATGTATTTTTAGTATTAATTTCAACTATCAATGCTCACGTGCTGTTTTTTCTTTTAGATTAGAGGCGTATGATCGCAACTAAAACTTTGGTGCACAGCTAGATATCCAGGACAACCGTGCGTATGCCTGCCCACCCTTTGATACGTACAGAGATATAAACGCGGATTCGCCGATTCCCAACATAAGGAAGCATGAAATGCAAGAATATTTTCAAAGGTATGTTATGTCGCGCCGAGAGCGACCACCGTACCGCCGGCCGACTGGGTGGCAACCGCCTCCCCCGTTCCCTCCTCCGTATCCCAGTACGTAGCTGGTGCTGATGCGTACATGTATGTCGCGTAAGCACACTATATATTACTTACCTAGACCCAACCTAGCCGTGACCTGCGCCGATGTGTATCAACGCGTAGGCAGCAGGTGCGGTTCCCTAGGGATAGTTTGTGCCGGTGCGTGTATGACGTGTAGGCACGGTGTCTTTCCTGTTCGTCCCGCACCCTTCCTGACCGTCGACCGTCGGCCTGGTCTCCGTCCCAAGGGTTATACAACCGTGTGGTTGTCGCGAGTAGCTTAGGGTCTCGCGCCCTTGATTTACTTCCTTCTCCGGGAATCCTGTCCCGCGCTCCGTAGCATAGGATAGAATAGATATAGGTAAGTTACTTAAATAAACTGGCATAACAGACAGCAGTTTGTATAATTGTCACCCTGTGTCTCTTTACTCGCCCTGTGTCCGTTCTCACCTGAGCTAGACCGAGCGAATCTCAAGTCACGGAAGGACAAAGCAGGACATCACATCTGTCGTCCCTTCCCTGCCCACCCGAAGTAGCTACGTAGTTACCGGCAGTCCCGACATGCAATAATTGCCACAACACACACATCCTCACAGGTATGTTCTTGCAACCTTGCTGCTCTGCTTATTCCGCTTGGCCTATATGTGAGGACCTAACGCGCGGCGAGATTAACTAACAGTTATTATTATAATTATAGCTTACGGTCCATAACTTTTGTTACTAAATCTCCTGCTACCCAAAGGTTGTCCAGTATAAATAGCGAGACCGCATGATGCTGCTTGTGTTAAATATTAACTTTTTATTGTTGCACAACTTGCACGTTTGATGCAATAAATAATATATTATTATTATACGCATATCATATAACGCCAGTATTTTTTTTACAGATTTAAGACTCAACCAAAGGGACAACTCCTATACGAGGCTCGTCATCTTATTACGGCTCGTTACTCATCTGACGGTACATTTACGTATTTGCGCGGACAGTGTAAAGCCAGTATGAAAAGCTTAACATATGTTGTGGACGTTAAAGTTACACAAGAAGGCTCGATTGAAGAGAGTCACTGTGAGTGCGCCGCAGGAAACGGAACACAAGCAAGCTGCAAACATGTTGCTGTGCTATTGTTGGGTGCACATGATATTGTAAACAAAGGTATGATATTATTACATCAAGTTTGCACTCAACGGCTGATGACGTTTAAAACACCGAAGAAGGCTTTTCAAAAGTCGCCTATCGCTGCAAAATGTTTGCCTAGCAAAAGGCTTAAAACCTGCAACTACAAACCCCTTAAAGAGGAAGACGTAATGGACAATTATGAGGATTATGTAAGAAATTTGGCCATAGGTTATGGAGAAACCTCTATGCCTTTATTATAAACCTATGAACCAGCAAACCCTCATGCAGTGGAGTGGGATCACGGTTATGCCCAAGAAAGTTTACAAGATAGATTATTAAAAAGATTGCTACTCAAAGACATAACTGATGAGCAGATAAAGGAAGTTGAACTCCAGACCAGAAGTCAAGATGCTTCTTTGGTGTGGCATGAAATGCGCTCGTGCAGAATAACAGCCAGCGTGTTCTATATGGTCAGCCATTGCACGCACATTGGCAAACAGGCCATAATAGAAAAAATTATTTCGCCAAAGCCGGTTTACACAAGGGCTATATCCCATGGCAAAATACATGAGCCAATTGCCATACAAAAATATAAGGCTATTTACGGATTTGATGTGCAGAAATGCGGAATGTTTATTTCAAAAGAACATTCGTTTCTTGCCGCCTCTCCTGATGGGTTGCTAGGTGAGGATACTGTTATCGAGGTAAAGTGTCCGTATGCTGCAAGGTACTGCTTAATAAATGAGGTAACAGTATCGTACTTAGAAAATGTCAATGGTAATTTAAAGCTTAAGAAAAAGCATCCCTATTATGCTCAGATACAAGGGCAGCTTTATTGTAGCGAGAGAAAATACTGCAACTTCATCGTCTACACTTTTCAAGACATGAAAGTATTATTCATAGACAGAGATGATCAATATATAAATGAGATGCTCACTCGATTGATCAACTTTTATATTCATGATCTTGAACACAATATATTCAACAAATATATATATAAAGATTACTTGTCTTTAATAAAAAGGCAATAAAATTTTATTTCGTTTTATTTGTTTTCATGGTCATAATGCATTCTCTAAAATTGCAACACATAAAGCACACAAAAAATATTTTGCTTGCTATAGGTATATAATTATGATCTAAATCGGACTTTAAAATTTTGTACGTTTTTGTCAAACCAATCATTCGTTCAATGTGGACACGTTTACTTGCGAGTTCTCTATCTTTTATGATTGTAACGCCTGGTAACTGTGATTTTCCTTTTAAAAAATTTGGTATTTTAACAGCGATATTTTTGTCTGCAAACATGTCTTGTACGAGGGTTGCTACTTATATATCCGGAAACAAAAAAACAAACAAACGTACACGGCTGAAAATGGTTTTATTGTTTTTCAAAGTATTCCCCTTGATGATCTATGCACTTTTGCATTCGCGTGAACCAATTTTTAAAGCACTTCTGCCACTCCGCCTGAGGTACCTCCATAACGTGTTGTTTGAATGCGTCGACAGCATCTTCAGCGGTCGAAAATCGTTGACCGCGTAATTTATTCTTTATATTTGGAAATAAATAAAAATCGTTGGGTGCCAAGTCAGGGCTGTACGGCGGATGACCCGTTAATTCCACATTTTGACCCTCCAAAAATAGAGTTGTTTCGCGTGACGTATGACAGCTGGCATTGTCATGATGAAGAATGATTCTTCGTCGCTGGTTAGTTTTACGAATTTGTTCAAATACTTCCGGTAAGCAAATGGTCGTGTACCACTCTGAATTAACCGTTCTACGGTTTTCTAGTGGCACTGTAGCTACATGGCCATTAATACCGAAGAAGCAGGCCACCATTTGTTTCAATGTACTTTTTGCACGAGTAACTTTCGTAGGGTTCGGCTCATTTTGAAACACCCATACCGTTGATTGTTGCTTCGTTTCGGGATCGTATGCATAGATCCAGGATTCGTCACCTGTATAGATGTTATAAACGGCTTTTGAGTCACCACGGTTATATTTTTTTAACATTTTATTGCACCATTCGACGCGAGCATCTTTTTGCTCTTTTGTTAAGTTGTGGGGTATCCAACGCGAACAATTTTTTTTACAGCCAAATAATTGTATAATATGCTATTAATGCTGGTCATAGAAATACCCAGAGTCGCCTCTATCTCGCGGTACGTAACATGTCGGTCGTCCATTATAAGTTTTCGCACAGCCTCGATATTTTGTTGTACAACGACCGATTTCGGGCGACCTGCCTTAACTTCGTCCGTAAGCATACTACGTCTACGATTGAACTCACTAAACCAGTGATACACAGTAGTTTTAGATGGGGCTTCATCACCAAAAGTTGCTGCGAGATGACATTTAAAACCCGTCAAAAACAAAACACGAGCGTTAATAAGAAAGAAAAAATATACCGGCCAGTACTTAAAAAAGTTCAAATTTTACCATGGAGGTCAAATATGTTATTTAAGAAGATTGTAATCCCGGTTTCCGGATATATAAATAGCAGCCCTCGTATTGTGAACCCTCGATCTGCTAGAATACTATCACCACTTTGACATTTAGCCACCAAGCCACTTCGTTCAACTGTCTGTCTGTCACTAATAGATCCAGCATAAGCTTGTGAACAATATGATAGCAATCCACCTGGTGAAGCTCCTACTAATACTTTTAAAGTATTAGTATGCTTATAGCTACTCCATGAACCTTGCTGAGAGATCGCATTTTTTGGTTTCTGTACACTGAATTCGGTTCCGTCTAATATGACTCTAACATTTTCATCATAGTCTGTGAAATGTTTTGGCATGTAGTATTGAATTAGTTCTTTTTTAGGCCAAATATTTATTCTGCTCCATAGTTGATCAATAAAATTTATCCAAGTAATAAATATATTAGAAACAGTCGTTTCACTTATGTTGAAAAATCTGCTGATTTCAAAAATGCACTTATTTTGCCGTAGTTTCATCATCGTCAAGAAAAATTGGTTTTCAGTAGATAATGTAGCTACATTGCTGCCAAAGTATCTAATTTTGTGTGCCATTGGACTAAGTGTAGAATAAACAAAATGGAATTTCTTATAATTTTCAAAGCCTGTATAGAATAGAATGGCTTTGTCATCATCTTTATACCTATCTATTGAACCATATACATGCTCATGGTCAACTTGAGTGCTCTTCGAATGTTGTGCGACCGTGTGTGTACTTTGATCTAGAACATCAACTTCCTCAGTAGTACATATTTCTTCTTCTCTTCCTACTTCAGGAGTGCTATGGCTTAGGGTTGGTTCCGTCACTATTCTGTGTTCTGTTGCTGTTTCTTGTTCTGATAAATCTTTAAGGAGCTTTCTATGAGTGCGTGATGCATATCGCTTCTCACGTTCAAGTGCTGCTGATTTTTGTTCTTTTATTTTAGTAAACGAGAATATGGATGGTACAGCACTTTTCTTCAAAACATTTACAATTGGTTCAGCATCTTAAAGTTAAATAAGCATTTAAATACAAGAAAATGAGAAAGACTCCTGGCCGTAGTGGCCGCGCGACAGATGGGAGAGTTACCTGATAAGATAAGGCACTGGTCGTCTCTGCATTTACATTTAGCACCTCAGATAGTTATAAGCCTATTTAACTATAAAACCGATATTAGACAATGTAGATAATGTAGCTACATTGCTGCCAAATTATGAATCTGTCAGATTGGGAGGTGTAATAAAATGTAGGCCACTTAGGGAACTAAAGAAAGGGCAGGGAGAGGCAGGGTACATGATAGATTGGGCCCTAGAAACTGCAATGTCTAATACCAGTATAAGTTTAATTTTAAGTTGTTTTTTACTAACAAAATATGGACGGCAATTAGTCTGAAATAAATGCATTTTATTTTATTTATAATCGTCTTCCCGTACAACTCCTCGACGCGAGCACGTGCGCGAGTACGAGCGCGAGTGCTAACACGTCTATTGGCATCGTCACTCCTATGAATATGTGATCGCACCATAAAAGTGAGCGTCAGGATAGCGGATGTACATCAACAAATGGAGCTGGGGTATGCGTCAGGAGTTAGTGCTAGCAATGTATGTTACTTATTGTATGTGTGTACGTCAGTGTTGGGCGTAGTTAACTACTATTCTGTAATCTAACTACTTATTACGACTAAAAGTAGTTAACTACAAGTGTATGATTACATGTAATCTAACTACAATAATCTAGTTACATAAAGTAGTCGTTAATCTGATTACTGTAATCAAGTAGTTATAACTACTGATTACTTTAGTTCTTAAAATATCGTGTTTTGTAACATTTGTATCTGTATTAGTTTAATTTGGTGGCTATACATTTATGCACAGCGCAACTATTGATTTGGACCTGAGTTCTGGTGATGATAACAATGATCTGATGATGAACCCTTGAAGTGCCTACTGGTTCTCAGGATTGGTCAGACATAACCATGTGTCCTTTTGGCTAATTCGACTCATCTTGATGAACATTTACAGTTAGTATCGGGCATTTGCTCTCGGACAGGTGAAGTAGGTCTTGGCATGGTGGAAATGATCAACAGAACTTTATGACACATTATATTTTTTTTATACCATGACGATGGCAAACCAGCATACGGCCCGCCTGATGGTAAGCCGCTAGCCATTTGACGCTCACCCATAAAAGTGTCCGAAAACGGAAAGTACCAGGGGCCTACCGCGAAATTCGAAAATTCGTTGGCCCCGTCTCTATCGCTCTTGCATATTCGAAAGAGAATGATGCATAGGTATAGATAGACAATTTGATGAACGAAATGTTTCGCAGTTATAGGCCGACCTGTTGATTTGGGACCTATTAAACTTTTACTTTTCCAAACTGCACCTCGATGAGGTAAGTGATTATACTGTGGCCGCCCGGTTCAACACTAAGCATGGCGCGACATGCTCTTGACCGGTTTTTAATTCCTAATTTTCCTTACCTGTGTATTTACTCTTTCCAAAATAATTATCCGCTTTAAAATGCAGCCTACACAAGCGGCTTGTATTACTTGCCCTAAAGTTTTTTATCATTAGCGCATTTTCCCAACATTTCCTGCGTATAGGGTCTTTGGGAAACAAATGAGCTCCTCTGTTTTTACAATTTACCGCACTGCATTGAGGCATTCTTCATAAAAATGAGAAAGTGTGGGAATGTTTACAATTATGAGCCAAATAAGTATGTGATTTGACAGTTCTTATGTCAACGCTGGGTACAGTACACAATGCGCCACCTGGCGTGAGCAAATGGCAGTTTTTCTCCTCATTGCCATATTTTCACGGATTCGGATCGGACGTAGTGCGAAACCGCTTTTACAGGACCATACTCGTTATACTAGTAATTGTGTGCATATTTAAAAGTTATTTTGAGCCGATAAAATTAACTCGTAAAACATTGATGAGGCTACTAACTGTTTCCAATTTCCCAATAGACTGGCGTAAAATTGCAAGTTTTCAATTCAACCTATTATCATCCCTCATCGTGTAGTACCAGTTTAAGTGTGGCCTCCAGATTGTTTTCAACTATATGTAATTCGATATTGAATTATACTGGACTTGTTTTGTCTGAGGCGATCGGTGAAGGATGTAAGTATTATAAAAATCCTGTGGCTAGAACTGTTAGCTGAGGTAATGGTCCACCAGTGGAAGATATTCCGTACTGGACCATTACTGACTTAGTCTCAATAAACCAGTGTATATTTGAAGCCAAGCTACGCTTAGTTACTAAGACTCTAGGGGTCAGGTTATATAAGGGACAGAAGACGATATATTTGTGAATATAAACTGACCGCAGGCTTCCGGCGCGGTTTCACGGATTCCTAATAGTATTGTAATCGACGTTAGAATAGTCCGTATCCGCCTTTTAAAATACTGTTTCATCGAAAATGAAGAGCCGATGAATGCTAGAATATTAACTAAGACTACTAAGACACAGAGTGAGATAAATTATTGATAGAGCTTCAACAACGTAGGTCAGTTGGGTTGGGGTAAGTGCGCCTACCCGTGGCTCCTACCTTTCTGGGCATAGACTAGTGTAAGCACTTGTTGACTTATTTCTCTTTTTCTGGGCATCAATATTCATGGCGAGGGGTTAGCTTAAAGTTTAAGTTAAGTGTACGAGAATAATAAATACGAGGGTAATTGTCATGGTGTCTCTGCAAGGACTTTGCAGCTGAATAATGTGGAAATTCCACCAGAAACGTTTATAATTGACCTTTGAAGTTTATGCTCTTCTACACTTGCAAAGCCGGTGCAGAGCTAGCTAAGCAAAATTTTTGTTTTCATGCAAAAACTTGTTTATTTTATACAAATTAAGGCGATCGTCTAATCTTTTGCTTACTTATGATGGTACAATTCATTCTTAATAGGTACTCCTTCGCCGTTCTCAGTAAATCCAGTGATTACTTCAAATTTATTAAACGAGCAGTAAGCACAAACAAGTGACAATCAGAAATCGGTGTCGAGTCGGATCGGAAGCCAGATTGTGCACGGCCACGACTAAACGCACTGGTGCGGTAAAACAATACCGAAACAAATGCTGGCGGTACCGATTGGTAATTGTTTTGGTCACGTTTCCATCCAGTTTTAGTAAGAACAGTTAACAGTAGTAGTTAACCGGGTGAGGTGTTCGAAACGATCTTGGCATGATTTTATTATTAAGAGCGTTTAAAGGTCATTTTGAATATTTCTTTACAATATCCCGCTAAGTTACATTCTGCTGCTGACTGCTTAATGCTACTTCGATTGAAGAGAAGTGAAAAGAAGATATCAAAAAATACAAAAACCTCAGTACAAAAATGGCTCTCAAAAACGGTTCCGATATTTATGAATACCCGTTATTTAACGCCTTAACATTTTAACCTAATCTCTGACTCTACTCAGTTTTAGAATTCAATCTTTTAAGCTTAGAACCGTGCGAGGTTTTCCATAAAAATTGTTGCCACTGCATTACACACATTAAACAGCTTTTATTTAAAAAAATATGACCGCTATCGATTACAAGTACAAAAGAAGCAAAAAAAAATCCTTAAAAAAATATAGGTACCCATAAGGAAAACGACCTCGTAGGTACCCGAACATGCTAATGTCCGATAGTTGAAACCCTGCTTACCCTGCTGTCACCTTTGTTCCGAATGATTACCTATGCCTTAAATGTAAAGATGGCATGTACAGTACAGTGACGAGCACATTTACTTTAATTGAAGTTCAATAGAACACTTTAATCATTTTATGAAAATAATGATAGAAGGTATCAAATGAAACTGGGCCACAAAGAAACTCATCCACTAAAATAATTCTGTAGGTATTACGCCAGGTGTTAAAAAGAGGCCTATTAAATTTATATAGCATCATCAAAATGCTATTCTAGGCATTAAGTAATAACAATAACATAATATTTTCTGCAATCGTTAAATGTTACCAGATCTTAATAAGTTCAAATCAGCATATTCAAAATATTGTACTTCGTACTTTACCATTCAAACAAATTAATTTTACGACCAGCACATTTTTTGCTAATTATACAGGTAAGTACCTAAAAGATTTGAACTACTTGACAATGCATTTTATCAAAACACTGCAATGCATGTGATCACATCTAGTTTCGGTCGCTTACATATTATAGAACTACCTACAGCTACCTAGATTCAGATTAAGTAATTTGTCCCGAAATAAAATGGCTCTTTTTGTCGAAATATTGGCAAACTGACTAGGTTTAAGCTTTATTATAAAGGTATAAAAGTGCCAATATCTCGAAAACTCTGCGATATTCAACAGAGCCAAATGTGCTTAATCTGATAGTCCATCAGCTGTTCTATCAGTCCTTTAAGTTTTGACGTTGGTTTTAGGGATATCCGGCATATATCAGACATAATTACCGAAAAGGAAAAGACAATTTTAGGGACATCCGACATATCAGACAATACCGAACAAGAAAAAAAATATATGTTAGGGACACTGGTATATCAGACTTAATTACCGAAAAGGAAAATCATATGTTAGGAACACGCGGTGTATCAGACATAATTAGGGTTTATTTTATAAGTATATAGTTTAGTGATATTTTTAAGTCCTAATATGTATTTTTTTAAAGTTAATAATTCAATGTATTTACCCAATAAAGAATTACCGAAAAGGAAAATAATATTTTAGGGATAGCCGGTATATCAGACATATTTACCGAAAAGGAAAATAAACTGGTAGAATAGGCGATGGTTGGATCAGTTGGATGACCAAAATGCACTTGTTTATTGGTGAAAGTAGGTACGTTGAATGCCTGTGTATCTAAAACTTAAATATACGTGGATAATCAGGGGATATTGTTTCCAAGCTTCTATTAAGTACATTTATATAGATACGCTGCGACGGAATTGGACCCTAATAATTTGTATTAGTGTAAGCACTCGCATATACACTCAGTCGTGATCGTGATCATACATTTTGTAATTTCTATTGGCGCCAATAGAAGTTATAGCATTTGGTAAAGAGCATTTCGACTGATCATTTACCGACGCTGTAGCATAGATACTGCAAAATAAACTTTGAATTCACTAAACAAGTTTGATTTTTCCAGTAAACGTGACCAGAGATATGAGGATCGAAAATTAAGAGGATTGGTAATGAAAGCTCAGCATTTGACGCTCTAAAAGCAGAAGGTGATAAGTCATATATTGGTTTCATAGATCAATGTAACATTTTCACACTATATGAAAGAGATAGCATCACGTTATCGTCACGCCTCGACCGCGCACGCGCGGGGAAACAATGTCTAATAATTAAATAAATTACCAGTACGAAACTCCGAAAGTTAGATGGTATCTGTGAGCATGGAAATGGGGATGGTTCTGCCACGATTATGATGGGTGCTGGAGTGAGCAGGCTGGGGCAATTATCATTATCTTAACATCTAAAGATCTTTATTATGGAGGTTACTCTTCGTGACTTCTTACAAGTGCCTATAGCTGATACTCTATTGTTACAATCAGCATTTGGTATAAAAATAAATATACTTAGGGCCAGTTGCACCAAACCGACTTACCGTCAACGTCATCGTTAAAAAAATCTTGTATGAAAAGCTTGACAGTTCTTTATGGGAAGACAGCTCCGTCGCCATATTTAACGTTGATCAGTTCGTTAGTTATGCGTGGTGCAATCCACCCTTAGGAGTGGTTGCACGAAAGCGTCCGTTAACGTCAACGCCATCGTTAAAATTAGCTTTTATGAAAAGTTTAACAGTTCTCTGTGGGATGGGAGCTGCGTCGCCAAATTTAATATAATTACAAAAAAACTAACATACATTTGATATAAAACAATGATATAGTGTAACTTTTGACATACAGACCTTTTGGTACATTAAGATCATGCTATCTAAAACTACATTATACAGTTAACAAAAACAGGGATCGTTACCGGTATTACTAAAAATCAAAATAGCGCCTGACTTATGCAATGTTTACGTGATATTATTAAATGTAATTTAGGTAAACGTAATAAATTATCAGATTTTACAAAAAATATTCAAAAATATTCATTAACAACTGAGATACCGAAATTGAATACCGGTTAATTTGTATGAAAATAATACCGGTATTCGATCCCTGAACAAAAATGCTGGTGATCCTTTTAAGGGCATAATTGGTATCGTATTCTGAATATGAAAAAATAAGAAAAAAAAATTGGCTAGACCAGTGTCCCATAAAAAAAAAAATTTTTTCGCGTCCAGAAATGTTTTTCTCCTACTTTTTCTTAGTACACGCTGATTATTATGCCGTTAAACCGATCACCAGTATTTTTGTTACACTCTGTATTTTGCAGTGATTAGATAAGTAATAAAAACGGGCCAAGTGCGTGTCGGACCACGCATAGGAGGGTTCCGTACCTTCAATGTAATAAGAACCAAACTAATACCAAAAGGTCGAATCTGATGCCTATGGAAGAAGTTTTTTGGAGATAACTCAAAAATGGCTGAACCGATAATGTTCAAAATAATTTTCGTAGAAAGTATATAATAAGGCACATCGTCTAAAATTTTTTCATATTTTTTTGACTTACGGTTCAAAAGTTACAGTGGGGGGACACAATTTTTCTGACTTTTGAAGTGATTATTTCAGAAAATATTCACTTAATCACAAAATGGTCAAAGAAACCTCAATGTTATTTTTAAAGACCTATCGATTGATGTGTCACATATTGATATTTGGTTAAAAAACATTTTTTGAAATTTAGTTACATCTATGGAGCGCCCCACTAAAAATATTTTTTTTTCAAATTTAACTCCATAACTAAGTAGCGGCATACAAAATACACCTTATTTGTAAGTTTTATTCAGATACGTCGTATAGTTTCCGAGTAAAATGGCTGTGTCATACGGACGGACAGACAGACAGACATGACGAATCCATAAGGGTTCCGTTTTTTGCCATTTGGCTATGGAACCCTAAAAATTATACTATTTCTTACATTATACGAAACAACGGTATTCTAAACTATAATATGTGATATAAAATTATGTAAAACGTAATACACCCATATAGGACATGCTTTACTTGACTTAAGTCATCTAAAAGGAACATTAATTAAGTTATCGGATAGGTATCAGAAATGTTAAGTAAGTCGTCTGCTCCTTGTGGTTACCTAAAGGGAACAATATTAGTGGCATCCATACTAATATTATAAATGGGAAAGTGTATGTGTGTGTTGGTTGTTTGTTTGTTTGTCCGTCTTTCAAGGCAAAACGGGGCGACGAGTTGACGTGATTTTTTAAGTGGAGATAGTTGAAGGGATGGAGAGTGACATAGGCTACTTTTTGTCTCTTTCTAACCCCCCACTTCCCTAAAATGGGGGGTGGAAGTTTGTATGGAGCATTCCGCAATTTTCAAGGTAGAAAGCTAAAAATTGGTATGCGGACTATTTGTGACTAACAAAAAAATTTCTCTTCTAAAATCTTTTTTTTTGGAAATCTGCACCCAACCCCTTAAAAGAGGGGGTGAAATTTTATATGGGTGTTACCCTGAATTTAACGCGAGTGAAGCCGCGGGTAAAAGCTAGTCTACTTATAAATGTTGAAGTTTACAACACAACTTTAATTTTTTTATCTCTTTGTTCCAATCACCCTTTTCATAGGTAAGGCACTATAGCTAATGAGTAGGTTGTGTAGAAATATCTTCAAACCTCCGATTTTCTCAGAGAGCTCGCACTGTTTGCAAAGTCGCAACTCGCAAACCTTAAATGTTTCAATTTATGACCACCAAATCCGGGATAACATTACTGCGGGACAAGTATGAATGGAGGTTTCCCAGGCACATCCAGTTATCTTAATTTTATTGCATAATAAAGATAAAATGCTTATTTACTTGGTCCCCATACAACTGTTGACGCTTTATACTTTCTCAGGGAAATAATATAATTTTACATGTAAAAAGCCATTAAAAACATGTTGTTATTTCACTTAGTATCTCCCGTGTGGTCTACAAGTGCAATATACGTACGTACTTGAATAATAACTTGTTGATGCTTATTACTCGTTGCATAATTTTAAATTAAGATAGCATCTTAATTGTCAAAATATTGGGTTGTGGCGATGAACTAGTGGAGCTGGTTTGATTCACTGCACAAAAAACCTAGGCAACGCGAGTAGGCATTACGTGGGTCGTTGAACTTTGTGGCGGGCTACGAGCGTCGATTCGGTTCGAATTTGGATTTGCCACTGCCCGTGCATTTGCTAAATTGTATTCTTGTCATGAACTTTAGGAGAATATTCTGAAAAATATTTTTTTAGTAATTGACCAAAATAAAACAAAATCTTATTATCAAGAGATTTATAGGTAGGGTACTTTTATGAATTTATAACAGTCTATAACCACACATTTGTTACGAAAGCGAGCAAGCAATGCGAATTTAAATGAAAGGGGCGCTTAGGGGACGTCTTCAAAGGAACGGCCGCAAGAATCTAAATTGTGATATCCCATGAAGTTATTTCCCGGTACTTAACAATTCGGTACTAACTACATGCTTCACTGACCATAGGTGTGCCTTGTACTGTTGCAATACGGTTGATAATTGGTCAGGTAACTATGGATGGTCCTGAGTAATGCTGGTAAACGACTTCCCGCCACACGACCGCAACGCCATTCATAGATCACAACGCGCGCGCCGATGCCAGGGTAGGACTTAGCGGCACTGTAGATAGTCAAACACGCATAGAGCATAAATTTCCCCGCCGTCCTGTCAAAGGACAGGACAGGTGATTCCTTGATTAAACTGTTTTTACATATGTCGCAATTTGCTATTCGCTATGTGCGAAGTGCATGGTGGGGGTAACATCAACGATTGCAGTGCACAATGTGACAAGAAATTAAACTACAAAGGGCTCTTGTCAATATCAAATTTTAAAATAATTGACATTAAGGGATATTTGGCGGCGCTTACGTCATTTTACTATCCGGCACATACGTCCTTTCACTATGCGTTTTTGAGTGATAACTCATAAACGGCTCAACTGATTTTATTCAATATAGTATTCATTGAAAGTACTTATCAGGCCTCACTTCCATGATTTTTTAAAACATTTTTTGGACCCAGAATTCTAAAGTTAAATCACAGTTCCATTAAAAATTTCTTTAGCTCTGTAAATCCATAAATCATTTTAACAATCCAATAATATGAATATGACACTGAAACTGAGGTTAAGCTATGGATGGTACAAGGAGGATAAAAATCTCTGTTACAAAAGTGGCCGTCAGATGGCGATAAACTGATGGCGCCAATGATATTAAAGGACCCCCGCAGCAAACATAGGGAAAAAGTGGTTTCAGTCAAATCTCACGAAAGTTTAGTACGATGTAGATTCGAGTCTCTTGATTATTTTTTTTTATAAGGGCACAACTAGCTCAGAAGTATACTTTCAGAAATTAAAAAATTAAATCCATACATATTTACAAAATAATCATTAGCGGAGAAGAAAAACACTCTGAATGTTAATTTTATTTAGAATGTCATATAAGTACTAAATATCGGTAATTCATTTCAAATGCTCTATACTGCGCCTATATAGCGCCACTCGGAGATATTTGGAACTATTGTTTAGTGCTTAGTTGCTTACCGCTGGACACTTTTCCGACCGTTTTCCTATAAGAGAGACCGATCCTCCTTGTACCATCCATAGCTTAAGCTTTCGGTTTTGACACTGGTATGAAATAAACGATAAACGTATTTATTTGTTCATTTTTTTTTTTATACCACGACGGTGGCAAACAAGCATACGGCCCGCCTGGTGGTAAGCAGTTACCGTAGCCTATGGACGCCTGCAACCCCAGAGGATTTACATGCGCGTTGCCTACCCTTTAGGAACCTATACACTCCTTTTTTGAAGAACCTCATACTGTAGCCCACTGGGAAAACCTCGGCAGGGAGTTCATTCCACAGCCGCAGCGTTCGTTCATTAATGTCAGTTGTCATGACTGTCACTAAATAGTATCGCTGTTGCCAAAAGTCTTGAATCATAAATTATTTAATTGTCTTTTAAATTTCGTTATTATGTTGATAAGAATCAACTTGGTGTTCATCAATCATCGCTTTAAATTAAAATGATGTGCCAACAGAGTGGACACAGTGCAGTGTACAGTTACCTTTTTTTACAAATAACGTGCCTTCTTGTATTAGCAGTAAGTTCTGTACTATACTATCATTCATATTATCAACAACCACATCCACAAATATATATATTATATGATCTGGGTAAGGTTGTCAGAAAACTTAAAGAGGACGCAGTGTATATTGACTACGGGGGACGGTCTTGTCTAGGGCTTGCAATTCCGGAGTTGTTTGTATGAGCTAACTCCAGAATTCCGGAGTTGCAAGCCCTAGTCTTGTCCCTTTAGCAGTCACATAGTGAATCCTCGTTTATATTAAAGAGTTCGCAACGCGCATGTGGCCTATGGACGCCTGCAACACCAGAGGTGTCACATGCGTGTTGCCGACCCTTTACAAAAAGGAGGATCTACTATGTTGACGGCTAAAAGAACAAGATGGTCCCTCGTCGTCAACACACTGGGTCCTCATTGAGGTCTTTGGCAACCTTACTCACCAGCAGGAACACAACACTAGTCTAGTGCCGATCTAGATCGACCGAATGCTAGATCGAGTGCTGTTTGTAAGTACCACGTGATCGTTTTCTCGTCATTCGACAAGGCCATACCAACGAAGGCGGTTTTCGGTAAGTGTTTCTACGATTGGTGCAACTTTGAAACTACCACGTATATATTTAAAAATATTAATTACGGATTCTGTCCAGCCGAGTTACACCTCCCGCCCACCTAAGCATCTTCATCTTCTCATTGGTATGTGCCTACCTGCTGCTCATGTATTGCTTAGTTGTCCAGCATTCTGACCCGTAGTTGGATAATTAGCACACAATAAAAAAAGTACCAGTCTCGAATAGTTGCTCCCTATTTTCAAATACTTATCACCAAATGCGACTCTGGCAGCTCGCTGAGCGGTCGCGACGCGATCATGAAGACATCGATGGTGGAATGGATTGAATGTCGCGGTTGGTAAAAGCTGAGTCCCATTTTAGATTTGATAGACGTTAATGAATAACGCCACATTAAATTTCTGTAAATTTCGCAGTATCTAAAATCAAAAATAAATAAATTATAACTTTCCAACACAGCTTACCTTGGGTGAAATGTTTCGCCCCATTTTAACTTTATTCTGCCACGAATTTCTTGTAAGTTCTATCCCTGCACTCCCTGCAGGTGTTTTTAGGGTTCCGTAGCCAAAATGGCAAAAATGGAACCCTTTTAGTTTTTTGTCATGTCCGTCTGTCCGTCCGGACGTCCGTATATCACAGCTATTTTACTAGGAAACTATAAGACGTATCTTAATAAATTTTAATATAAGGTGTATTTTGTATGCCGCTACTTAGTTTTGTAGTAAAAGTAAGTAGTAAACGATATTATATCTGAAATTCAATATACATTCCAAAATTATATGTTTTGATCTTATATGTTTCGCACTTTATACTAAGTGAATGTTATATTATACGAAATTATACACATTAAATTTATATCTTATACATTACAATAATAAGTACTTACGTATACGTTTCATTACTTACCCACCTAAACCGATTTGAGCACGGTTTTTTAAATCTCTTGTTTGTTTGTGGAGATAGTTCTTAGGGTACCCACGCTTTAACTGACTGGATGGCGATGTTGTGATTTTGACTAGCATTTTAAAAATAATTATTTTAATTGTTTTGCTTGGACTCGTTAATAACATCATCAATTATATTTTTTGCAGTATATCTTAACATGGGTATACTTTTTCTTTAATTTTCCAATTTTTTACGTGTCGAGTCTAAAAGTTTCGAATAATACAGTTTACCATTCTATCGAGAGGTTAGTAGATAGAGGTTGAATATTTAATTATGGCTGGCAGCTTTGGCAAATTTGTTTTTTCACTGTAAGTCATGTCATACAAATTGACAAAGTAGGTTGACATGACATGACACATGTAGAGATGTGACAACAACGCAACAAATGTAGAGTTAACAATTGAATAGAATTAAAAATAGCAAGGAAAACTAAACATACGAATATCTTTCAAAAATTTAACTGTTTAGTTTTTAATCTGATCAATAAACAAGGGAATGACAAATTAAAAACTCTCTCATTACTACGCACCCATGCTAAAACAATTTACCACTCGGACTTCAAAACACGAAATTGAGGTAGTAGACTTTATAAAAGTTAACACATGGTTAATTATCGAATGTAATCTTTGCAAATTAAAAACAAAACTCGCTAAGTACCTATCATATCATCTGAAAGATGGGAAACAAAAGTTATTAAAAATATAATCATTAGAATGGCTACTAGAAGGTACAGTATCTACATTATTATGACGCGTGAGAATTTATCTTAATGTACTGGGTGTACACTTAGCAGCGTTTATGTTAACTGCTGTATAAACTATGTTATATGTTTTGTATTAACTACCTAAAGGTGCATCTTGAAGCAAATCAAATTATTATGTTCAATATTTTTTGATTTGTAATTTTTAAGTAGTTACACTACTATATATAAACTGAAAATAGATGTCATATACTTCAGAAAAAGTGACCAAACCCTCCGGTGTCCGAGGCCAGATTTGAACTGGCGTCTTCAGCTTTCGCGGCCGACGTCCTGACCACTAGACCACCCGGTCACCTAAAGGTGTTTTTGGCTTTCTTAGGATTCATGAAGACTAATGAATATCAATTTCCAAGGGAATAAACCTATTTACATAGATCTTTCGTATACTAGTTTAGTATTTTCAAGCAGACAAATAAAGTTGAATTCGAAATTAAGAAAACCTTAATCTAATCTTTTATTAAATTTCTGATTTTTGTTATCTCAAATGTAAGGCTAATTTTCGTAACGAAGCTGAGAAAATTAAGAGAAGATTAGATTTTTTTATTGACCCGTGTTCGTCGTAGAGTACTTATTTATTAAGGCGGTTATCATATCACATTAAGGATGCGGTTTCCGCATGCAGCGAGGGTGTTTGAGCGAGACAGCGCTCTGAATGGGTAGAGCGCTGTCTCGCTTTTCGGCATGGGACGCGGCGCCAGTGTGAAAGCCGCTCAAGTTCGACTTGTTTTGGTTAGTCTACATTTATAAATATAAATAATTAATATATTATTTAATACGTATTTTTATTATATTAATTATTAATATATTATATTAATTAATTAATATATTAATACGTATTAATATATTAATTAATATATTATTTAATACATTTATAAATATAAATAATTAATATATTATTTAATTTAATTATATAATATAATATTTAATGAATAAGCATTGCCATACAACGTGGCAATGCGGCCAGCCTTCTGGGCACACTACCCATTGGCAGCGAATTAGGTGATATTTTCTACTTGTAGTTTAAGTTTATAGTGTTTATTATTTTTATTTTAAGATCATTTAATTTTTTCGGAATCTTTTAATTAAAAATTACTGTAACTACCTTAAAATGAAGCCAGATAAAAAAGTTTACTATTGAAGAAAGACAATATATTATCCAAATCCTATACGGGTAAAATATTCTTTAGGCATACTTTTAATTCGTATAAAATCGTTTCGTGTGTACATTAAAATAGTACAGTTAGGGCCGGTTTCACGATCTCCAGATAAACTTATCTGCCAGTTAAAATTATTGCTATCCTTTTCTCCAGTCATATAAAAGAAAAGGACAGCAAAAATTTATCTGACAGATATGTTTTAACTGGAGATTGTGAAACAGGCCATAAAACTCGCTTAAAACGATTTTGAAGGACCTAGCCCAAACCGCGTTTAAAGCGGGTAAGCTTGTTACTTATACGTGCCTGTTCTGCAGGATCTCAAATTGCAATAAAGTCGTTGAGGGTAAACCGCTGGTTTTTAGTGGGTAGTCTGGCTTGTCCAGGAGTCCCACATCACCACCCGCGAACTGAGTGGTATGATCAAGCACTTTCCAGCGACAAAAAAAGGACCTCAAGTTGCAGGAACTGAAATAAAATGACGTATTACGCGAGAGATATACAAGATCACATTAGTGGCTTGGGTTGGATATGATAGGGACCTATGTTTGCTAAAATTTGGACATAACTATGCTAACGGATCTATGGGTTATGTTCCTTTCCATACGCTGGTACATTCACCGGCAATTATCTTTCTACACGAAGGCCGCAAAACTAATGTGACACGCTCTTATGGCCCTACAAACAGCGTGTCACATATTTTTGCGGCCTTCGTGTAGGACGATACTATTGCCGGTGACTGTACGATACGTACATATCACTACACTAGCCTTTTCCCGCGGCTTCGCCCGCGTACTATAAGTACTCAAAAAGGAGACGATACCCATGTTGATTTTCAGACTTTGTGACCACATTTGCCCCTTTTGGGGGTTGAATTTTCAAAAACCTGTAACACATGTTTACTCATTTATCGTTAGGAATACTCCTGTGAAGTTTCGAATAAAATAGTCTAACAAGTCTTGATTCGCCATACAAACTTTGGACCCCCATTTTACCCCCTTAGGGGGTGAATTAAAAAAAATCCTTTCTTAGTGCACCCCTAGACCTTATAAGGAACCTACGTGCCAAATTTGGAATCTCTAAAACCAGCGGTTTGGGCTGTGCGTTGATAACATGCGCTGTCAGTCAGTCAATCAGTCAGTCAGTCAGTCAGTTTCTTCTTTTATATATTTAGATAGTATATCACTACATGGTATAAAACAAAGTTGCTTCCGCTGTCTGTCTGTCCCTATGTATGCTTAGATCTTTAAAACTACGCAACGGATTTTGATGCGTTTTTTTTTAATAGATAGAGTGATTCAAGAGGAAGGTTTATATGTTTAATACATGCATAATATAGTAGAGACACACTGATAATTTTAGAGGTTTCTAATGTGATGTCCTAAATAAACACATTTTTTTCGCTTACATTGCAAACGCTGGCTGAACTCTATGAGATAGATCAAAATAATGCACTACAGTATTGTACATTTTAAAAACGTCTACAAAAAAGTCTGTGATGCTATTATGTCTATCTCTTAGGGATAACTCACAATAACCATTTTTTATCCCGTGCGAAGCCGGGGCGGGTCACTAGTGCTAAATAAAATAAAATATGCTGAATTCTCGGTCGACTGTACACATCATGCTTGCAATATTGACGTCCGAATGAGATTTGAAGATTGTCGGACGTGCGGCCACCGTGGGAGGACAATTTACTTTCCTCAAGAAAGTGCTGGGAACTGATGGATAAGTGATTTACCATTGATTGCATTGCTGACGTACGCTAGCGACTCGTTATCGATCTGTGATCAATGATTTTTTTTAAATAAATAAAGATACTAGATGTAAGGTGTGCTCAATCACCCACTTAATTTAAAAAAGCTACATAAACAACACTATTTGTCTCGTCCGTGACACTTGTCTTCTTTCCCCCTCTTTATGTATATTTTTTAATTAAGCTTGGATTTTTTTGTTATCAGTAGGCTTTTCTTCACTGTTTTGCAACACCTGACTTAGTTTATTTAATGAATTTCCGCTACCTAAAGGTTGTTTGGATGAAATCAAAACAAAGAGCTCAAAGAGGACCCAGTGTGTTGACGAAAAGGGACCCTCTTGTTCCTTTAGTCGTCAACACAGTGAATCCTCCTCTTGTAAAGGGTCGGCAACGCGCATGTGACACCTCTGGAGTTTCAGGCGTCCATAGGCTACGGTAGCTGTTTACCATCAGGCGGTCGTGGTATAAAACACTCGCTTTGTAGCAATAAGACCGCCTGTTGTTTACCTCTAATTTTATATATTTACTGTACTGGTTTTCTTTTTGAGGTGTTCAATATAGAGTATTTGTATTAATCGTTCTCGCCAACCTATAAATTGGCGTAGGCAATAGTTTTAACAAAAGTCTGTCCATCTGACCTTCCAAGCCAGCTCACGGGCAACTAGGCCTTTATTCAATTCAATTTATTTATTTGTCAACCAACTTGGGTCATTAAACACATTATAATACTAAAACAAATAAAATAATAACTTAATTACAATTAAAGATGTCAAAAAAATATTTATTGGGATTAAGTTTAATTAGTTTGCTCACGATGTTTGTCTTCACCGAAAAACGAGTTTTAATTAGGTATCAAATCATATTTTATATCACGCCAATTAGGGATTATGTTGCCAAGTGGACCCCGGACGCCATTGAGCCGTCGTGACAAAAGTCGGGACAAACGCTATGTCGAGGATGACGAGTCTGTGATATGATCATATCCATATAAAGTGACCTTTTTATATTGCTCTTGAGTGTATTGGTGGATGCGGAGGCCTGAAGGGCAAATTGACACCCCACCCACCTTCTGGCACTGGTATTGTTGTCACCGATTTGTCAGATTTTTGTAAAACCTTGACAAACAGGGCAAACCTGACGGGGGTGGCAAACAGGTGCCGGGGTGAAGTTAAGCCACCTAGATTATGGGAGCTTGCAACTTCAGTGGAGTCCCACTTTATAAATACTGTGTTGATAGGTTGAGCCAAATTCAGGCAATGAGCTTGTAAATGTGTTTGTGACCATAAGTCGGCAACGTTTGCTATTCATTTGTTATAGATAATTTACTAATCGGTAGATCGGTATACAACTTATGTTTGAAAAATTGAAAAGGTTAAATTTGGTAGGTAATAGAGGTAATTTCATGTGTTTTTTTATCATGCCATCTGCATATTCTGCATTCAGCATGCACTTGTGGTAAATTCAAAATTGGATCTCGATCTAACATGAATTCCATTTTCAAACGTGGAAATTCAAATGCCAACGTCCGCTGGTCACAAACGAGCATGAACGGATTCCTATACAGCCACAGTTCATTAGGTGCTTTATCACGTCGCCCACGGGCTCCGGATGAAATACCTCGCATCCGTTCCGCTCGGAATCGCCACCAAAAAACACCTCCACAAGAATGTCATTTACGCTCCCTGGATAGGCAAACAATTATTGTGGTAGGGCTGTCACTAACTAATGCCGTTGTGAAATCGAATATCGTATGAGTCCGGGGGAAAAACGATAACAGATCTTTTACTATTTTTAAGGGTATCAACATGAGCAAATACAATATACGAATATATGTGTACAAACAAGTTTTTTGCCTTTCAATTCAATTCAATTCAATTCTTTCTTTATTGATAACATATGTTACACGTCATTTAACATTTTTAACATGTTTTGTACACATACAGAAATTATAATTTAGAACTAAGTATATTACACATGCACGAATTATCAATACATTTTTATTTAAACATAATTATGTAATAAACTAATAAATGTTGTACTTATGTCCACAATGAAAAATATAATTATGTCAGGTAGATATTCATATATTTTATTACATTATGTATGTATTACAGGCAATATAATCTAATAAGGGTCAATCTAATCTATTTATAAATTCATCTACAGAGTAAAAAGCTTTGTCTACCAGATGCTCCTTGAGCTTACTTTCGAATACGGTGTCAGACATTTCATCTATTCTTAAGTTGCCAGGCAGTCGGTTGTATATTCTGGGCCCTATATACCATACACACTGCTCAGATTTTTTGAAATCGTGTCCGTTCGGAAGCAGATTATTTTTATTGCGGAGATGTGGCTTACGCTTTCCAAATTCATTCCGATTCCTACGGACAATTTTGGACACTTCTAATATGTATAGACCCGGAACGGTTATTATTCTTAGCGCTCTAAATAGGTCGCGGGCAGGCGTATACCAAGGCACCCCAGCCATTTTTCTCAGTACCCTTTTTTGGAGAATAAAAACTCTTTCTCTTTCTGCCGTCTGTCCCCACATATCAATTCCATAGGTGATGATGGACTGAAAATAAGCAAAGTATGCATTTCTAACACATTGGCTGTCAAGCATTTTTGTTAAACGTGAGATAGCATAACACGCTTTTCCCAATATTTTGCATAGTTCGTCAATATGGACATTCCACTTCATACCAGAGTCGACAATGAAACCAAGATATTTTGAATTATCTACCAGAGGAACGCTAAGATTATCTAGCTAAATTCTAAGCGTTTGTGGGGGTACACATTTTACATTTTCCATTTTGTTTGGCCTTTGCATTTTGTTAGTATTATCATGTTTTTGATTAGAATATTTTAGTTAGTGTTCCTGATTTTTTTCAACCTGACGTTTCGAGCGTGTCGTAACACTCGTGTTGGCAGGCAGACTTGATTCTGAAAATAATAAAAGTAAGTGAACGCGATTAAGTCCCGTTTTTGTCAAAATAATGACTTAAAACCTTGCTGTCTTTCAATAATGCCAAAATTTTAAACTTTAAAGGCTAAATACAATTTTATTGTCTAGTCTCTACGCGTACGCTACGGCGTAGCGTTATGAGCGTAGGTTAGCAATTAATACGTCAATACATTCATATATTCCTACAAATTCTCTTGTACTAACTGCATCCGTGCAATTGCTGAAAGAATATTGTCGCCGTTGTCTTCTAATGCGGTCGCTCATCTTCACGGCATCAAATATTGTCGTTACTACTATGTTTAACTACATCTAAAGCAATGCAAAGCCTTTATGTACCATTATATCTGATAAAGGTTGATCGCTTTCTACAAATCCAATTGTACCAACCCTAGAGGTGTCTAAGCCAATTGCTGAAGGAATGTTGGTTGTCGACGTTGTCTAATGCAATCGCTCATCGCTCACGGATTCTTTGTCACCGGCTAGCTTCAATTACAAATATTGTCATCACTATGAAGTCATACAACATATACATATACATCATATCATCAAGACTATGTTATGGATTATTTTAAATTATTTCATTAGATATTTTGATTTGTGTTAATCCTGCATAGGGTGCTGGAGGCTTCGTGTGCGTGTGATTTTTTGAACGGTAATGATTCTATGTTAACCTTAACATACTTCAATATATAATAATAATTATTATATTATCAGCAAGTATTTTGTTTTAAATGTACTCTTATCTACACAACGACTTACAGTCTTAAGTTACAAATTAAGCAGTGAAAATTGATAACTTTGTAAGAAAATTACTATTCGACATTCTTCGGCATTTTACAATACACGAAAACAGATACTACGGGTACATGAAGTTAAATGAAGTGCCACGATAAGATATCTACGCCGCAAAATATGCGGGTTCCTCTTCAAACCGTTGTTTTGACATCCACCATAGAAAAGGCCATGGTATGTTTCGTCACAAACATTCGAATAAATTGCACATTTCATTACCCTTTTGCCAGCGCTAACCACGCCCTCGGTATTTGAAAACCACGACTAAAACGTAAACCGAAATGTTATCTAGCGACTCAAACCTCACAAAAATCCGGGCGGCGTGAGAAACGTTTCAGGTCAATTAATAACCAACCTGTTTTGAGTTTTATATCATTGTCCAGGGATAAATGTTGTTGCTTGGCCTGTTTGAACCTCTCTAGTGAATCACTCAGTGCAAAGACTACTTGGAAATAATTATGCAAGGTTGAGCGGACGAAAATGTTATGACGAACGACAATTAGGTATTATGCTACTGGATTAAATGTCGCGTTACTTCGCTCTGAATTTATACAATTTTAAGGTAAGGCTGGGTCTGGCTAATTATATCAGTAGCAGAGTACTTATAGTGAGCATACCATCGACATATAATATCAAGACGAGTAAAGGCAAGCAAAGTTCATGTGAAAACACGACCCATTTTCACGTTTACAAAACTAAAATGTCTTATGTCTTATTAACCAATCAAGTACTCATTCTTTAAGCATATTTTTTTGTGTTAACCTTAATTCCGCAAAGGTTTCATGCCATTTCACCAATAAGAAAAGTTGCCGTGTTGTGAGTGGTCAAAATCACTTTGACAATGAAGTTTAATTGGACAGGAGATACTCAAATAAAATAACTGAAATGTCAAGTTAACGTATAATAAATACGCCTAAGTTTGACGTAGATGGGTTCACGTAATAAATATTAATAATGCTATCAATTAATAATTTATTTTTTTGTGCATTTTTCATTACTTATGTTATGTAATATACGTAAATTTAATCGTTCTTGGAATAAGGAATAATATGAAAGCCTTCTATTCATCTTTCATTTATTTAATAAAAGTGCTTAATTACAATATAGGGACTTACAAGTATGTTGTAGTAACAAAATAAGCATAAATTAACATAAAATAGTAAAGATTTTGAACATTTTTACAATTTTATAAATCCGTTACATTATAGACCCTCTTGGTCTCAAGCAACATAATGTTAAGCAATTAAGGTTGATTATGGCAAAAAAAAACGATTATTTTTTAACTTTATTTATGACCAGACTAGAAAATAATAGCATACCTTCAATATAAATACTTAAAATTCTCTTTGCTTCCTCGTTTTTTAGAACTAAATAAAGAACGGATGAGTTCATTTATGTGTACTATTTATTTTAGCAGGCTTAGGGAAATACAAAGATAAATTTACATTGTATCCATTTTTTTATACTACAACGGTAGCAAATAGGCATACGGCTCACCTGATGGTAAGCAGCTACCGTAGCCTATGGACGCCTGTAACTCCAGAGGTGTCTCATGTGCGTTGCCGACGCTTTCATATAAAAGAGGATTCACTGTGTTGACAGCTAAAGGGACAAGAAGATCCCCCGTCGTCAACACACTGCATCCTCTGAGCTCTCTGGCAACCTTACTCACCGGCAGGAACACAACACTATGAGTAGGGTCTAGTGCTAATTGGCTGTGGTTTTCTGTAAGGTAGAGGTAGTTCCCCAGTCGGGCTCTGCTCTAGATTTGATAATTAAAGACTATGCTATGAAGTTATAGCATTCATTATTAATGAAAAATAAGAGTCATACGTATTAGTCAGTTGTATTAGAAATGGCACGGCCAGAATGGTATGATTTTACCAGAAGTTTTTAGTAGGTACTAATTCGAAAAGTTTTGCTTTGTCGATCTATTACTACTAGGTAATACTTATAAATGAACATTCATTATACTTTTCCTCAAATGAGTTATGTTTACTTTTCCAAAACTTATATTGCATAACATCGACCAAGTCCGTAATGTATGAGAATATCTATGCGTGATTTACTTACCGATGAAAAGAAATATCACCATCTTTGGCGCCTGTGTGGCTCCTGCACCAGTGCACGGCACAAGCCGGCATTTTAATACCGATATATTACCGAAATTTCATGGACCAAAAAAACTAATATTTTGACGACATGACAATTTCAAAATGTTTGACATGACATTAGGGCACCGCTGTCACAAGCTCCGCCCACTTTGGCACCAGGAAAGTGGAGCAGATTTTGAGCGTTGATTACGCTTCCTTACTTATTATTCTTCCAAGGAGCATACAGAATTTATCATACACTTGTCGTGTCTTCGATTAGTAGATTTATTACAGTCCGATTGTGTTTATTTGCGTCACTCTCGGCTGGTCCAAATCCACTGGTAGATACGCAAAGAGAGATGAGTTAGTGTGGGTTGAACCATGCATAACTAACGAACTGATCGCGACGGAGCTGTCATCCCATAGAAACTGTCAAACTTTTCATACAAGATTTTTTTAATGATGACGTTAACGTTAACAGACGGTTTGGTGTAACCAACCCTTTAAACTGTTAGGAAACCTGGGGCGCTAGACTAGTTATATTAGAAAAACCTGACGAGATCTAGTAACTGCAACTGATCAAGTTATTGGAAAACTGAGAGAATGATCACTGATAATTTACCATATTTTAGTTTAATGCAGATATTAAAGTTTTAAAACTTTAAAACTGCCGTTAACCGCTGAACAGTTATAAAACAGAGGCCGACAGTGGCTACATTGGTTGTCATTTGTTAACAAGACAATCACTGGCACTTTTTTTTTTATGGTACTGGCGGGAAAGTGCATCGACCGCACGATTTTATCTTTTACGCCACATTTGCTGCTAAAGAGTTTCGGCACGGATTCGAAATTTAAACCGATTTCGAACGATTCGTGACGCCATTTTTGTTATAGATGCGTTCAACTGTAGAACTTTTTTTATTTTACTTCATAATTTTAAGTGATTTGGTTTTAGGATTAGCGTGAAGGAAATAGATTTTAATGCCAGCGTTTTATAGGCCCCGTATAAATAAATGGTAATCGTGAAATTTACATTCCTATTACACGATACAAACTCTTTAGGGGCACCACACATTAGAGCGGAATTCAGCGCGAAAATTCAGCTAATCATAGACAAAAGCGGGAATTTGTCTATGGTCGCGGAAATGTGTCTAAATTTCCGCTTTTGTCTATGAATAACTAATTTCCGCGCCGAATTCCGCTCTAATGTGTAAACGGTACTAAACAGGGACCGGAAACATTGAACGTCATTATTTTGCAAGCGGCATTTTGTGCTGACATACATATTTAAGTGTACATAATCAATATCATCATCATCTCCTAACCGTTATTACTACAGCGACTGCGTTCTACCGCTGAGAGCGACGCTGGTGCGCTCTTAAGTGACTGATATAGCCAATTTTTGCAGCAAATGTGCGGCCACACTCGCGGCAAGTCAGCACCCCTCCGACATAGCAGTAATTTATGGCCACAGTTGGTCTGGCTTTTAGGTCGTCGCGCTTAGTGGACAGTCACTAGCAAGAGTCTCCCAAGACTGGCTTTTTACGAGCTCTTTTCATATGGCGCTTCAGCACATCTTTATACCGCAAAAACTGGCCGCATTGCCTGCGCTTGCCATTTTGCAGTTCGAAGTAAAAGATGCACTTAGCGATTCTGTCTTGAGACATGCGGGAGACTTGTCCACCCCAACGCAGCTGTCGCTTCATCAAATAGGCCTTTATTCCAGTGACATCGACACGTCTAAGGATCTCCGTGTTCCTAACACGATCAAACCAGTGGACTCCCATAATTTCACGAAGGCATCTCAGGTGGAAGCTATCTAATGAGCAAATTTGCTTATGATAGAGGCACCACGTTTTTGAGGCATACAAGAGATTCGACAGGACGATCGCCATGTATCTGTTACTTTAGAACTGAGCTTTGTCGTGCGATCAGAACACCTTGGGACGAAGCGAAGTTTGCCGAACGCTGCCGAAGCGGCTCCTATCCTACAGTTTACCTCCTTGTCAATCAAAAAGTGTTACGAGTCTGTCCGGAAAGAGAAGTGTCGTATAGAATGTACGAGTTCCATTTAAATGATGATACTTTAGAAAAACTTAAAGTCGTTTAATTTCAACTTCTATGTTAAAAACCTTTCCGTGACTACTTAATTATTGCCTGACAAGGCCCCGTGACTCACTTTTTGCGACAGCGTCAGACATAACTCGAACATAAAAGGGATAAGACAAGTGTGTAGGTACCTTACAAGTTAAAAGTTAATTTATCCATAGGTAACAATTAACTACTTAAAAATGTAGTTAGGAACTTGTGAAGATGGCAGTGTGTTGATCCTTGTAATAGCTACTAAAATCTAAAATGTAGATATAAAAACAGATATAATTTCCCAATTAATTTAAATATTCGTGCGACATACCTGTATTACCTACTAACATTGTATTATTTTGCATTATCAAATATACAGGGTGTAAATATAAAACTGTCGTGTTAGTTAGAGACAACGCGCAGCCTAAACCATACAAGGTAGTTTTTAAATGTCTCCACTAAGATTTTCCGTTTTAACGACTTCTATACTACTATGAAGAGTATTATTGACATCGCACATCAGTTTCAGTTAATACATATAGTGCTCAATAGCTGAAATAAGCTTCTATAATGTCAAAAAGCGGCCAAGTGCGAGTCGGACTCCCGCACCGAGGGTTCCGTACAAACCTGTAGGTATATGTAAGGGTAGTAACTTCAAAATTATTAAAAAAACATTTTTTATATGATGTAACAAAAAATTTACGGATTTCGCAATTATTCCTTTATTTGTGCTATAAGACGTTGCTTCATACCAAATTTCAAGATTCTGAGTTCACGGGAAGTACCCTGTAGGTTTTGATTCCCTTGCGAGTTTCGAAAATTTGCGGCATAAACGGCTGTATCTTTTGATTGCGTTGGCTTAGAAGTTTTATTTTTTCACAGCTCCAAGGGACAGTAGACTTGAGTATTTGATATAAATTTCAGCTTGATACCTCCACGTGTTCCTGAGAAAAAGGGTCTTGACAGACAGACAGACAGACAGACGGACAACAAAGTGATCCTATAAGGGTTCCGTTTTTTCCTTTCGAGGTACGGAACCCTAAAAAGTAGCGTGCATAACACTCCGACACATAAGCAATACGAGTAGGTAAATAAAGATACAAGCGGCGTCTGCGCACAATTGGCCGTGAACTTGGCCGGGCTGCGCAAAAACGCGCTAATGTGTAGGCTGCGCGTGTGCGTATGCCGTACGGTCGCTGGCAGATATATCGGACCTGCAAAACTAAATAAATAAATATTATAAATAAATAAATAAATATTATGGGAGAATCTTACACAAATCAACCTAGTCCCACAGTAAGCTCAATAAGGCTTGTGTTGTGGGTACTAGGCGACGATATATATAATCGATAAATACTTAAATACATAGAAAACATCCATAACTCAGGAACAAATATCCGTGATGAACACACAAATAAATTCCCTGACCAGGATTCGAACCCGGGACCTCCTGCTTCATAGGCAGGGCCACTACCGACTAGGCTAGGAGGCCGTTAAAACTGTTCGTAAAGGTAGTTAAGGTGTTAATGCATGTTCAGATATTTTAAGAGCCTTAGCCGCACCTATATTGCTGATGATGGTTGTATGAGCATCATAATCTTCCTGGGTCCTTGTGATAAGTTCCGGTTTTTAGAACGTCATCAGCTTAATACAATTATGTATATGTATATAAGTTTCTGTCTCTTCAAAGACCCGTCGAAGAGACTCAGAGATGCTACAGGAGACCGAAGAGCTGGCAGCTATCTTGCTCAACGAATCAGTTCTGCAATCCAGAGAGTAAATGCTGCCAGCATCTTCGGCACCTAGCCGCCTCTTTTAGATATATTTTTTGAGTTAATTATTTTAGTTTTAGTTAGTTTATTCGTGATACATACCTAATTGTTACAATATTACATGATTAAATAAATTAAAATATGTTTAAAAAACACATGGTTAAATTCAAATTTTTTTTTTGTTTTTCGTGCATTAAAATCTTTTTAATCTGTTATATTGTCCTAAAAGCCTGTGTAGCCATCATTGTTTTTCTAATTTTAGATAGGTGTACTTACTACTTTCATGAGTTTCAGTACACTGGCATTACACAGTGGATAATTCGGCCATTTAGGCCAACCACAAGCGCGGCGAGATGTGATTTGTCGCGATAAACATAACTACAGTTTAAAGTAGTTTAAATAGCCTCGTCTATCGTAAACACGGACATAAATGTCACGTTATGAATTATGTGGGAGCTTATAGTCTGAAAAACCAATTTAGTTTGTAACAGCTACTTAGATCTCTAGGGTCGCAGGTATTTACCCAATCTACCCAAATGGTCGGGTCTATTTGTTTTTTATCAAACATGTGGCTTTGGTTTCTTGTAAAGGTTTAAAGTAAGTTAGTGAGTGTAATACCTAATTTATTATTAATAAGTATAATCACAGTTATATTAATGTAATTTTCATATAAACCTACCAAATTAAAAAATAAATGCCATTTAGATGTCTTATTCTCGGGATTTGGGAATACTAACGTACGTATATGTGACGTTTTCAAATAAAAGATACTTACCTCATTGTCGGTTATCAATAAGGCGCTACGTGTCATGAATATTAATTTAGAAATAAATCGTATCAACAACCGACAATGACGTACTTTTTACTTGAAAATGTCACATATATTCCCACTAAAGGCCAAGTCATAGCGGCTGCGTGTACTTAGACGTTCTTCTGAACAATATGTTGGCTTTATGATTATGACAAAGTAGAAATTAAAATGTTTAACCAATCTTCCGTCAATCGCAAACTGACATATGTAGATTTACGAGTAAAGTACGGTCACATCTGAAAATATGGATACATTTAATGTGACAAAAACATGTATCTAAGATAAACTTATATAGATGTCATATACAAAGGAAAAAGTGACCTAGGCCTCCGGTGCCCAGGGCTGGGATCGAACCAGCGTCTTCTGCATTCGCGGCAGACGCCTTTACCACTTGGCCACCCGGGTCACAGCAGCACCGGTCGAATTTTCCCCACATTGAATGTTTTTAGAGGTGACTGTACGATAGTTTACTGAGTTATCCTAAATGTTAAGAGAAGCCAGCCATGTTGAGATTTGAGATTGTTGAGTTTTATTTGCGGCTACAATTTCACTGCAAGAGCATTTTATCTGGCTGCTCGCATTTATTAGAACGGCAAGACATAAAAGCATTGTAATTTGTATGACGCACCGTTACACAAGTAACAATTCAAAAAACCCCATTCAGAAAGTATATTAATTCAATACAAATTCAATATCAACATGATTCCTTCACGCTCACACATACCTATGTGGCAGCACGAACGAGCGAGCTACCGCAAAAAAAGTTTGTTAAATAATTTTGATAACGTCCAATGTATTTGAGAACAAGTCCCGATTGGCCAAATCGACAAATTTTGAAACAATAAGTGAACGACCGACAATAGGTGATGCAACCGGCCGTCGTTGGAATTGGGTGATTGCATGTGTTGGGTGAATTAAAAAGGCGATTTAATTGTGAATGAGACGAAACTCTTTTGTGTTAAATTTGTAAGGTAAGCGGTTTTTTTAGAAGCTCTTTGAGCGGACGAAGTGCTGAGTGGTTTATTATTAAGGAGAATTAACATAGGTATTCAAAAGATTTTTTCATCGTTAGCTACTTGCGGTCCTTCTAATGAAAAGTCGTTGAGTGTACCAAATGAAAATACAAATTAGTAAGAACATTTAGGAAAAAAAAACTTTCTATCAAAAACTTAATGACACCAATTACACTCTTCATAGTACTGTGCAGTTCTTCACCTTATTTAGTCAGCTGCAGAGAAAAAAAGACCGGCCCGCATACAAACTTTGTATGCAGCGTGGGTCTTTTACTCTGCAGCTGACCGTACCTATGTGTTGTTTACGGCGTTTGTCGTAGTAAATAATAAGTAAATAGTAGTGGTATTCGGGTAAAACTATAATAATCCTACTTATTTAGTAGCCCTTAATTACATTCTACATAATCTCCATTGTAATTTGTGATGTAGATATCTAAGGCCCAGAGAATTTCCGTAATTTCACTATTTTCCAAACTATCCCTTAAATCGTCTTTTTAAAATCACCTCATTAAATACCGTTGTTGCAAGCATGAGCTGAGAGCGACAAGGTACTATTTCATCCTGAGAAGGAGAATGTCATTAGCGTCATCGTCACGTAGATTTACCGGTCCCGGCCCCGAGGATAAATTGCACTCCAAATTATACCGACTAATTTAAAATTAAATAGGCCCAGATCGGGTTTCTTACAATTTGTTGTGGCTTGATTTTTATCCAGGGTTTGTTTTTGTATGATTATCTTATTCAATTATCTAGTTAATCGTGCGAGAGGAAGTCGCCGCCTAGCAGTGAGTACTTGCACCTTGCATGTTGTAGTTGAAAGATGAATTAACTATTTTTTATTGTACAAGTCTTAATTGTAAAATGAATCGAATCTTGCAAGCAATCGCTCTTTTTATTTATGACTATTGTCCTTTTTTAAAAGGACATAAAATGGTTCATTCAATTATATAAAATATTCAGTTCAATTCAGTTATCAACTTATAATAACCTGCAACGATATACTCTACAAGATATAAAATTATGTACCTCAATGTAATTTTTGCTGGATGTTTAAGTACCCCAAAAACGTGACTGTTGCCTTTTAAAAGTAGTTTTATAGAAGAGATAATACCGTGACAGACTTGGTTAGAAACAAAATAACGAAGCAACTCTTTCTTTACTGGTGTTTAGATAAATCTCCGAGTAAGTAGACGACTTAACTATAAAGGCTCTGCTACAAGAGAATGTTTGAACATAATAACATCCTGTACAATCTGTTATTGCTGACCGTACCTTGTAGATAGCAATGACATGTAAATTACGGAAGTATACTAAATTTCAGCTCAATCAGACATACCGGGAAGTGGTTTATTAAACTTACATGAAGTATGAATTACACAAATATACGGAGTCAAGCTGAATAAAAGTGTGTAAATATAACAACGAAAACATTTGTAGTCAAATAGTAAAGTAATATACCTATATTATTGAAGGGTTTAATGCTCTTCAACCCTTTTGCCGGTATTTATTTTTGGGTACAGACTTTCAAGAGCGATATTTCGAAAAATATATAAGATATCGAAAAACTTGACTGAATAAAACTTGTAGCAAATTTAATCAGCTTTCATTTTGTTCGAAAATTTTTTCACTAGAACGCATAGTTTTCGAGATTTAAGCGAAAAACCGAAAAATGGAACCTTCAATCAAACCCCCTCTCCCCCTCGGCTCAAGGTCTACGCTACGACCGGGGTTTTTTGATATGTTCACCTCCTTACTAGTCCAAATCCAAACAAAGTTAAGAAAGTCAAAAGTTGTATTCCAAGCTTCTTCTTCTTCTTCCTTGCCACTGCCCATTATTTGGGGTCGGCTCTCCTCGTTCTAAGGCGCCAGGATGGTCTGTCCTGGGTTGTCGCATTAGTTACTTAGGCTCGCTCCAAGTCGCGGGTTATGGACTAAGAGCTGGCCACGGCAGGAATGACACAATAATGAGAGCAACGAAATTGATATAGTTAGACTGCTATACTATTGTTATTACCTAATCTGGCAATCTAGCAGCTTTAAGCCGGGGGGTTCAAGAGTAGCAAACCAGTAAAGTTGTTTATAAATCTAGGGAACGACGCAATACTGAGAGTTCTTGCTTTAGTACGATATCGTGGCATTTGATGTATGTAATTGGAATATAACGTGGAAGCTGTCGCAGTGGGGGGGAAAAGAGGCAGGTTGAAGTTAAATGCATTTATACCGGACGCCTGCAGTTTATTTTAATCTGATCTGTGAAAACTGTTTGTAATTAATCAGGCGCTCGAATAAAACTTATTAGTTGACAGTTTTCGATGCCAAGACGATATTACCGATAGTTATTTCTAAATAGGAAATCGACTTTAACAGCCAGGATTCTAGGTTTAAATTGTTATGAAAAAATATGTGACATATTAGGTTTTGTTCTGATAATGAACTTAGCTTACAAAGCCACATCATAATACAGCTACTCGTTACTAGATTGCGCTAATATCTACTAAACATAGACAGGGAATGACATTTGAACTCCAACTGCTGACCTAGCACGGGTGAGCAGTAGAAAATAAACCAGTATAAGTGTGCTGCATTGCTACGAATTTCGCGGTCATGTTACACTGGTAATTTGAGCAGTTGGCTCGCCAAGGTACGCACAACTATTGGTGGGAATAAACGGCACAACGTATGTACATATTAGATTGAGCATACAAAACGACTCGCGTGATCACTACGGGTACATATATTAGCGTTAAAAATTTAAGTACAGTCGCCATCAGATATATCGTAGCGGGCAAGGTGGTCACAAATATCTGAACAACGCCTCTATTGTCAAGGCGATAAAGTGTATGATCAGATATTTTTGAGTACCTTGGCCTCTCCGATATATTTGATGGCAACTGTACCTACTAATTAAAAATAATATATTGTTTTAAAGAGTAGAAAATTGAGTGCAGGTACTAGGAAAACAATTTTTAAAATGGCTAATATTTTTTCTGAAAACGATCATCTAAAAATATTAGGGCTAATGCCCCGGTTTGGGCCACTTTAAGGAGAGTTTGTTTATTCAGACGTCTGTCATTTTGTATCAATAAGGAATGATGAAAATATTTATTTAATGAGTCTTAAACTTATACAGTGTTACTATGTCTCACGAAAGTTTAAATTCAATAAAATATGTATGACTATATTTATATGAACTTTCGCTGTTAAGATCTTTTTTTCTTTTGAGAAATATTAAAAAAAAGCCCAAGAGTCACTTTTGGCCATTTTTTTCCATAGTATTTTATTTTTATTTTATTTTTTTATTTAGCCATAAATTGTATGTGTACATAATGATGTTAAGCAATACAGATAGTATCAATACAATTTTATCCAGTGGCTGTAGCTACATATTTATGTAAATATGAACTAACATTTTATAATATATACATACTTATTAACTAACAGTGACCAATATTATAATATTCACTTAAGCTGTAGGGGCATAAGTCAATAACATGTTTTTTATGTGCTTTCAGAAATTTTAAGTAATTGAGTGATTTAATTTCTACGGGTAACTTATTAAACACTTTAGCAGCCACATAGATAGTGCTACGCTGACAACTGATACATGACAGATGACAGGGCCATCTGTGCTGCCATAATTTACTCTTATATCAACTCTATAAACCATAGACTTGTAAATTTGTCTATGCCTTAGTAATTTTGAAAATGGCCAAAACGGGCACAGTGGCCACAACCGGGGCATCTGCCCTATAATATTTTCCGGAATTGAGTTAATACTAAAAAAATACTCATAAAAATAGTTACTAGGATGTTATACGTTTTTTTTGTAGCATCACGTTTACTGTACGTTTACGTATAAATTGGGTATGCAATTATGAACCCGATGGTACATTAGGTTTGGGATAAGTATCCGAAAATAATGTACATTTTATATTGTTTGGTATTTGGTCATAAACAATGCAAAATAACTCTGCAATTGTAACAAACATTACTACAGATAGGTGCATCTAAATATGCACCCAAGAATTTTAGTTATTTATTTAAACTCCATTGCAAAGTAAAATAAGTACAAATGGCGGACTTAATGCCTCAAGGCATTCTCTACCAGTCAACCATAGGGCCAAACAGAAATTCGCTAAAGTGGGTGCTGTAAGAGAAAACTTGCTGATTTATCCTATAACTTATTTGTACCTACTTAAATATACTTCGATATATGCTACATAAACTTCACAAATACCAATATATATACATACTAATTAACATACGTATATATTATAATTTATACGCGCAAAGGGGAAAAAACTCATTCACGCTGGTCATGATCCAGCAGGTGCTTGTGAAGCAAGCGTTTGAAAACGAACTTGCTTGGGGCTTGTCTTATTGTCAGGGGAAGTGCATTCCAGAGACAAATAGTCTGGATTGTAAAAGAAGAAGAGAGATAACCGCTATGGGGAGGATGTACTAGAAGCTTAAGAGACTGGGAGGAGCGAAGCTCACACCCGGGACGGGGGTTGACAAAACTGAATTTGGACTTAAGGTAGTCTGGAACAGAGAGATCAAACAAAATAGAGAAGAGAGTACTTACAGAGAATTCTAAGAGTCCTGCGTTGACGTGCAGGCAGCCATTGGAGTTGGTAACGATAACCTGAGACGTGATCGAATTTACGCAAGCCGAAAGTAAAGCGTTTGGCATTATTTAATATACGATCGAGTCTGTTTAGGGAAGCCTGGGAAATGTTGGTAGTGCACACATCAGCTTAGTCTATAATAGGAAAAATTAAAGCCTGCACAAGCAGCTTCTTGGTACTCACAGGCAGGAAGTTTTTAAACCTATGCAGAGTCCGCAGTTATCAAAAACACAAAAACTCTCTTTTCAAGGAAACCAACAGTGGTAATGTTACCATTATTCGAGAGTATTTTAAGCGTATGAGAAGGAATCTTCCACAAGTACAAAAATAAGTGTCAGCATGTTTTTAAAATCGAGATATGGCCAAAGTATGAATGTTCCCGCATACGAATGGCGCCAATCTTTCTTATAAAATGAGAAATGAATCGAGTTCATTGAGTACGCGTCAGGTTTTGTAGTTTCAAATATTGTCATAACCTACAATCCACTGGTGCGACAGGCGGCTCAATATTTATAAATAAAACAGCATATAGATAACGACTGCAAGCCTTCATAAACGCTAAAGTGCGGGATCTTAGTGAGGTAATCTATGTTGCTCATTGGTAGTACCACCAAGTAAATTATTATTTATCTAGAACTTTCTATCATTCTGTCACTTCAAATACTCGCTACTCAAATGCTGCGCAAAGTCGATATTTATATCGATACAAGTTCATGATTAATAGGCAAGGATAAGCGTCGACATAAAATATTAAATCGAGTAAAGTTAAACAATGCTCATGTGAAAACTTAACCCATTTTTAGGTTTACAAAAATAAAATGTCTCATGTCTTGTTAACCAATAAAATACCCATTTTTGAAGCGTCATTTCTGTGACCTGTACCTCTGTTTGTACTATATATATACCCATGTTGTACAAATAAACTATTTGACTTTGACTTTGACTTTGACATTTATTGTGTTAATCTTCATTCCGCAAAGGTTTCATGCCATTCCTCTTCAATCTTCCCTACAAAATCAGTGTTTGACAGAACTTTGACATATGAACGGTGGCACATGACGTCTACATACAATTTTTCCTGTCGATTATCTAGGGTTGACAAGTACGCGATTAGTTTGATTGCTGGACCTGCCCTAATCTACCTGATACATCAGTAATTTTAATACAAAAATACATTAATGTAAGATTTATTAGTTAATTTGCCCAATCTAACCGTTATTTTAGAACGAAACTACTACATAAACTACATAAATATTTTATCTCACCTGTGGTCATGCAGCAAATAAACAAAGGAGATTTTGACAACCCCGAAACGGTATCCGATACGTTACAAGGCCGTAGCTGTCACTTCGTTCAGATGTACACCCTTGTTTAAATCTTACTTAATGTTATTAAAATGAATGGGGAAGGCAACTATCACAATGACATTTCCAACAATACTTTTATATTGATATTGTAATAAATAAATAGAATATAATAATAAAATAAGAACTTTTATTTTAAGCTGATGGCTATCAGAATCGGTATTCAACTTCAACTAGAGATTTCAACCCGGACGGGATGATACGTCAGATAAACGTCAGTCCATACATGTGTATGACCACTGGTCATATGTTTTCGGCAGAAGGGAACGCCTGTCAATGGCGACTCCGGTTGGTTGAATTCTCTAAGTATTAATGATCAAAATATTCAGGTATGGCTAAGGGTTAATATTTTTATCGACAAATTAGGCAGCCATATATCTGTAATTTCCTAATGGTTGTGCGCCCCTTGGCGAGCCAATTTCTCTTACTGCCAGTGTAACATGACCGCGCGATTCGTAGCAATGCGGCACACTTATATTGGGTTATATTGGTTTATCTACTGCTCACCCGTGCTGGGTCAGCAGTTGGAATTCAAATGTAATATTTTGTCTATGTTTAGTAGATATAAGCGCAATCTAGTAACGAGTAGCTGTATTATGATGTGGCTTTGTAAGCTAAGTTCATTATCAGAACAAAACCTAATATGTCACATATTTTTTCATAACAATTTAAACCGAGAATCCTGGCTGTTAAAGTCGATTTCCTATTTAGAAATAACTATCGGTAATATCGTCTTGGCATCGAAAACTGTCAACTAATAAGTTTTATTCGAGCGCCTGATTAATTACAAACAGTTTTCACAGATCAGATTAAAATAAACTGCAGGCGTCCGGTATAAATGCATTTAACTTCAACCTGCCTCTTTTCCCCCCCACTGCGACAGCTTTCACGTTATATTCCAATTACATACATCAAATGCCACGATATCGTACTAAAGCAAGAACTCTCAGTATTGCGTCGTTCCCTAGATTTATAAACAACTTTACTGGTTTGCTACTCTTGAACCCCCCGGCTTAAAGCTGCCAGATTGCCAGATTAGGTAATAACAATAGTATAGCAGTCTAACTATATCAATTTCGTTGCTCTCATTATTGTGTCATTCCTGCCGTGGCCAGCTCTCCGTCTATTATAGTAGCCAGCCACGTGGCTTTGGGCCTTCCTTTGCCTTTTCTGGTGCAAGGCATTGCTAGGGCTTTCCGGACCACGTGATCTTCGGGACGCCTCATTACGTGGCCATACCACCTAAGTCGGCTTTCTGTGATCTTATCTGTGATGGGCGCAACTTTGTAACTTCCTCTGATATACTCGTTCCGTATTTTATCGAGTCTTGTTACGCCAGCTGCCCATCTCAGCATCTTCATCTCTGCAACATGGATTTTGTTTTCGTGTACCTTGTTTATAGCCCAACATTCAGCCCCGTATATTAATGCAGGTCTTACAGCTGTTTTATAAACTTTCCCTTTGACGCGGATCGGCATTCTAGCGTCGCAAAGAACTCCCGTAAGGGCCCTCCATCTTTGCCAGGCAGTATTAACTCTATGGGTGACATCAGTTTTAATATTCGCATCGGCTGTTAACATAGCTCCTTAGTACTTAAATTGAGATACTTTGGGTAGTGGATCTCTTTCGATGTATATCGTGCTTGGAGTAGTGGTGTCACCGCTAAAATTGCACTCCAGGTGTTCGGTTTTAGTTCTGCTAATACGGAGCCCGCTAGTTTCGAGGGCGTGTCTCCAGCGATCGAGAGTGATTTGTAGCTGTTGCGCGCTGTTGTTAATAAGGACAATATCGTCCGCATATAGCATGCACCAGAGCAAGGGGGACTGGATATCTCTGGTAAGGTAGTCCATAACCATATTGAAAAGTAGAGGGCTTAGAGCGGAACCTTGATAGACGCCGACTTTGACTTTGAAGGGTTTGCTTTCTCCTGCCAAGCTTCTTACTGTCGTACTACTCCGAATGTACATGTCCTGAACAAGGGCTACGTAGTGTTCCGGTATTCCTTGTGCCCTCATTGCTTTCCAGACTAGATCTCTTGGAACCCGGTCAAACGCCTTTTCAAGGTCGATAAAGACCAGGTGTACGTCTTCGTGGTTTGACCGGTGTTTTTCCGGTTCGATACGGATAGCTTGAATGGCATCATCAAAGTAGACTTCGAAGGAGTAAAGCCGTACTGGTTTTCAGATATTGACACATATTTTATGAAGCGGTGGTTCAATATTCTCTCCCATATTTTGAGAGTATGGGAGGTAAGTTTTATCCCTCTGTACTTTCCACAGACGCTGACGTCGCCCTTGTTTTTAAAGAAAGGCACTATGTAGCTTTGACGCCATGCTTCAGGGATCTTATTCGAGCCTAGGATTGCATTGAATAACCTTGCAAGAATTTCATCAGGACCAACAGCTTTATGGTTTTTCATTCTTGAAACTGCGGCTCTCACTTCGGCGACGTCGATTTCTTGAACTGGACCAGCCGTTGGTTGTGGTGGTGGTATTTCTTGACTTGGAAATTCTTCATTAAGGAGTTCTTTATAATATTGGTACCAACATACGATTTATTTCCTCATTACTGGTTAGCAGGCGGCCATTTTCGTCTTTTATGTACTTGTTGGCTTTGATATCTAGGGTTGTATTCCAAGCATTTCCCTCTATTAATTTTTTTTGAGCATTCGTTGACTGACCTATAGGTATCACACATCTTGTGCCACTTGAAAAGATTCAGAAACGGGATTTAGACAAATACGCATACAATCATTTCTCTTTTTGTTGTTGTGCCCAATAGCCAACGGAACAGAACTCACATGAAGCCCCGAATTCCTTAATTATTCCGCGCGATGACTCCTTTGCCTTTTGCTTTAATTACCAACCAAATAACATTAATTAAAAGATACATTAATGGATAGCAGTAGGAGATCAGTTTGCAGATAAAAAATATTTTGATTCGTGTAACACTTCCATTTTAACATGATCTCTAGTTGGTGATAGTTTGCACCAAAACAGGGGTTGGTTTAAACTAGTTGTTGAAAGTTTTTGTTGAAAGCATGACAGCCATAACGCACTTGTTGTGCAGGAATAAGTATACGTAACCAGAGTAACGAGAGATAGGAGTTGAGTTTGATTTTAGAGCAAATACACTCGCGAGCAAATAATACGGGTCAGTGACAAAAACCCTTATATTTTGCAAATTAATAGCGGTATGTGCAGGAAACTAACTGTGTATTAAAGAGAATTTAATATCGAATTAAATTGAACCTTCAATGTTCTACAAGAATTCTGGGAAAAGTTTTACTTAAAAAAAATCGAATTTGGTACCAAATTCAATTTGAGCTTATTTCACTTTTGATTGTTTTCTCACTTTTGTTTTCAATCTGTCAAAGCAAAATGATAAAAGGCAGTTTTTGTTGACTTTGATGGTCATTATTGAATTACTATCATGTCGCTAACACAAGATGAATGTACACGTATCGTCACTTTGTTACAAGAAGGCAGAAGTCAGAGATATACAGCAAGAAGAACAGGCGTGTCACTATCTATGGTGCAGAGGGTCCTCCAACGTTTCCTACAAACTGGTAGGAACCTTCGAAGACCAGGAACCGGCAGGCCGAGATGTACTACGGCTAGAGAAGATCGATTTATTGTAACAACAATGCTCCGAATCGGCATCTCACTGCAGTTGAAGTCAAAAACCAACTTCGGGAGACCCGAAGAGATGACATCAGCGAGTGGACTGTAAGGCGGCGGCTTCGTGAAGCTAATTTGACCCCACATAGACCGGCAAATGGCCCAAAACTTGACAGAGGGCATCGAACTGCAAGGAAACTTTACGCACGCGAATAAAGGCGATGGGGTGCCGAAGAATGGGCAAGAATTATGTTTTCTGACGGATCCAGATTTATGCTCTATGCACATGACGGGCGGCGAAGAGTTTACAGACGGCCAGGTGAACGTTTTATTCTAGCCTGTTTTGAAGAAAAAGTTGCTTTCGGCGGTGGGTCTGTTATGGTTTGGGCTGGAAACTCTTCAGAGAGTCGCACGCAATTAGTTTTGATAGAAAATGGAACGTTCACTAGTGCCAGGTATGTGGAAGAGATTCTTAATGAGCATGTAGGCCCATATTTAATTAATATGGGTGAAAACTCAATGTTCATCCATGACAACGCCAGGCCACACACCGCACAGATAGTGGAAGATTATTTTGAGGAGGTTGGCATCAACACTATGAACTGGCCCTCGAGAAGCCTGGACCTAAATCCGATTGAGCACGTATGGGACGAGCTCGGAAGGCGTGTAAGAAATCGAAACCCCGCCCCAGCTACACTTAGAGACCTGAAACAGGCGTTAGTGGAAGAATGGGCTAATATCCCGCAAGAACGCATAAGAAACTTAATAAACAGTATGCCCACTCGTTTAGAAGCTGTAAGAAGAGCCCGAGGAGGCAACACGAAGTATTGATGTTTTACTTTTTTTTGTTTTTAGTTTTGTGTGTGAGGTACCACGGTTGCTTTTTACCTATAATTAATTTATATCGTGTTTACTATGTTAATTAAATAAACAAGTGAATATCATCTCTAACTTTATTAACTAACGTTGTTTTATTAACTATGCATTTATCTACAATATACAATTTAATTCAGGCTCCTAGCTTTATTATTTTAGGAGATATTATAGTTTTTCGTACTGACCCGAATTATTTGCACGCGAGTGTAAGAATTAAGAATGTATTTAATGACTTTCAGTTACTCATTTATGAAACTTCCACAAATAAATGAATAACTTTCCAGCTTTGAAACAAATGTCTTAAAAAGTAACCAGAGTCTAATAAACAGGTAAACCCCAAATCCATTCAGTCTTAACTTAATCAACTCTAGATCGGCGTCGCGTCGCTCGCATTAAGTACAAGAATAGGGAAACTTTTACAGCATGGATGTTACTCTGGGTTTCTTTACTCTCATGTTTGAAACATTATTTGAGTTAGTGATTATAATTTAGCTTGCTCGACGCCCGTAACGTACAATCCGTTATACGGAGAGTAGATTAAGCTTAGAGGCATGTAGCTTGACATTACGTGAATGAAGTATCTTGGAAAGTAATGGCCATCTTTTTGGTCTGCTGATTGGCTTTACTGAATACTATTTAAACTTTGTATTGTATGTACCGACATGATTGGTGAAAATAAGTGGTAACATAACCCATGGAAGGAAACTTCAAGTAATTGATATAGTCTGATTGGAACATCATGTTTTTTAGGGTTCCGTAGTCAACTAGGAACCCTTATAGTTTCGCCATGTCTGCCCGTCCGTCCGTCCGTCCGTCCGCGGATAATCTCAGTGACCGTTAGCACTAGAAAGCTGAAATTTGGTACTAATATGTATATCAATCACGCCGACAAAGTGGTAAAATAAAAAGTGAAAATTTTTTTTTTATTAGGGTACCTCCCCTATACGTAAAGTGGGGAGTGATTTTTTTTTTCATTTCAACCCTAACGTGTGATATATTATTGGATAGGTATTTAAAAATGAATTGGGGTTTCCTAAAATCATTTTTCGATAATGTAAATATTTTCGGAAATAATCGCTCCAGAAGTAAAAAAATATGCGTCCCCCCCCCTCTAACTTTTGAACCAAAAGTTTTAAAAATATGAAAAAAATCTCAAAAGTAGAACTTTATAAAAAATTTCTTGGAAAATTATTTTGAACTTGATAGGATGAATAGTTTTTGAAAAAAAAAATACAAAATAATTTCTGAACTAAGTTTGTAATTTAACCGTATAAGCAGGTGTTTATTGTACCTGTAATTTCTACAAAATTACAATGAAATGACGTGCTTTCAAATAAAGTAAAAACGGTGAAAATCGGTTCACGCAATAAAGAATTATCCCATAAAAATCATCTTCCATACTTTATGCTCGCGCGCAATAGTTTACTCAATTTGCCGATAGATGTCGCTGTACATGGAACTCTCATATCATATCCTACATGGCGGTGTTATTAACTCTTAAGTGGGGACACTTACTGTGAAGGACGGAAAACTACGGAACCCTACAGTGAGCGTGGCCCGACACGCTCTTGGCCGGTTTTTAATAGCATGTTTTCGGCAAGGGTGAATAATGCTCATTTTTAGAAGGCTCGAAGCCACCTGGAGGGATGGTATTAAAATTGTATTATATAACCAGCGCACGCACTTTCAGGCAACCGCTGTTTCAATCGGTTGCCTCGCGAAAATTTTTTTTTCGCGCCCACTCTCTATTTCCGCCCCAGTCAAAGTTGGGCCAGTTCGGGTTGCACAGGGCGGTTCCTCATCACTTCAGGAGCTTAAATACCGCGAGGCATCCGGTTGCTTCGCGGTCACTCTGACTACGCGTCAATGCTTTAGCTACTACTCTTGAAATCAGAAATAATTCATTTTGTTGTTGTTGATCATAAGTTCCTTCTTTAAGTTTGCTACTTACTCGTTTTATTCCTGGGCTTATTTTATCAATGTGACAGTCCTCTAAATATCGTCAGACAAAATTGTATCGTACACCTATACCTATATTTATTGTATACCTATATTTTTGGGTCTATAATAGACCGATCCCGATATCAAAGTATAAAAAACCGGCCAAGTGCGAGTCGGACTCGCGCATGAAGGGTTCCGTAGCATTACCTATCAATAAAAACGGCAAAAAAACAATATGTCTGTTGTATAGGAGCCCCCTTAAATATTATTGTTTACTGTTTATTAGTATTTGTTGTTATAGCGGCAACAGAAATACATCTGTGAAAATTTCAACTATATAACTATCACGGTTCATGAGACAGATAAAAACGGCAAAAAAATCATGTCTGTTGTTGTATGGGAGCCCCCCCCTTAAATATTTATTTTATTCGGTTTTTAGTATTTTTTGTTATAGCGGCAACAGAAATACATCATATACGAAAATTTAAACTCTCTAACTGTTACGGTTCATGAGGTACAGCCTGGTGACAGACAGACAGAGCGGAGTCTTAGTAATAGAGTCCCGTCTTTACCCTTTGGGTACGGAACCCTAAAAACGATATGAAATAAATTGCAAAAAACCTAATAGAGGTGCGAACAGAGTGAAATATAGATCGCAAATTGATTTTGCACGTGACTAATGTCGTGTGGAGGCGGATTTCTCACATACGCGGCTTTTTGTCGCGTAATATATCAACTCTTGCGCATAATTGGACTGCGGAACGCCGATTACTTTACTTACACTTAATAAACTTTTTCAACATCGGACAGAGGTGTAATGTACCTTTTATAAGGGTCACGTTGCCGACTTTTCATACCAGTTTGCGACTAAAATGTCGGCTAAAAACTGGTATACTTTTTACGCCCAGGAGCGCGACAGTTTTTATCAAAATTAGACCTTAACCTTTTAGAAATAAAGGTGTTTTGTTGGCTCGCAACCTAAATATCTATAGGTAGTATACCTAGGTTAATGGGATCTGCTGAACTTTGGCTCTTAAAAGCGGCTAAGCTACTTGAGAGTTTTAATGAAAGTGATCAGACCAGTCTTTGACATATCGATGCTTTTAATCTGTCTGTTAAGCAATAAAAATGTGAGTCTCGTATTAATTATGTGCAGCAGTTCTTAATTTCGAAATAATTAAAAAAATTAAAAATACGTAGTTTAATTAAATGCGATTTCCCTTTACCTATGTATATGAAAAACCGAAAGCTAATCGGAGATATTTGAGAATATACTCTGAGTATAGAGGCAATTATTTAAGCGGGAGGTTTGTACACTCCCCGGTTGGGCTATGGTATATGACTGAAGAAAAAAAAACGTTTACAATAATTACAATTACCTATTATACCCCTGATGAGTCCACTGAGAGCGCTGAGTAGCGGGAGCCGTACTAAAAATTCCGTAGAAAATTTTACTTTTACATCAGTAAGTGGTTTCTAAACCTGGCTTGCACCAACTTGACAGTATACATGAATCATTGCGCCAACCTTATCATAGTACCTGGCGGGCAAACATTTTACCTTCTTGTATTAGACGGACTCTAGGGGCTTGTACATAAATATTGTACAGTCGTCATACTCAAAAATATCTGAACGTGCATTTTATCGCCTTGACAATAGAGGCTTTGATCAGATATTTGTGGCCACCCTTGCCGCTCCGATATATCTGATGGCGACTGTCCGTTTTCTCAAATCGTTGTAACTGCGTGTATTGTCCGGATCTGAAAACGTGTCCTAAGTTTTGCGAATCCATTGAACTTTATTTTCTACTAGCTTTTGCCCGCGGCTTCGCTCGCGTTAAATTCGGGGTAACATGGTTCCCCTTTCCTGATTGCCCCCCGGAATGCTCCATACAAACTTCCACCCCCCTTTTTAGGGAAGTCTTTGCTTTTAATTCACTCTCCATCTCTTCAACTATCTCCACTTAAAAAATCACGTCAATTCGTCGCCCCGTTTTGCCGTGAAAGACGGACAAACAAACAAACACATACACTTTCCCATTTATAATATTAGTATGGATATGGAGACTTGTTTGTAAGTAACTTAACGGAAAGTTGGAAATAACTAGTAAGTAGGTCCGTAACTGAACATTGAATACTTGCTTGGTTTAGCTACTTTTATCTAACTGTCGAGTACTTCCAAAATAACATTTGGCTTATCGATTGACATTGCCCCCTTAATCTGGCGCCTGCAAACTTGCTAAACGTTAAACACTATCACAACTCCCGTAAGGTACTCCTTCATCCTTCCGCTATAACCCGCTACGCTATTACACCACTAATTGCGTCACTATCCAGAAGAAAAACGGATTAACTTCCATACAGTGGCATACAGTTTTAGCTGTTTCTTAAGATCGCGTGTTACGTGTGTTACAAGTGGAACACACCTTCCGGCGGCCGATCGATTGAATCATATACATATTACTGTTTGCGCGTCCGCTCCAAGCATCCTGCACTGTTTCACATGACTGCAAGATACTGTTTTCTATAAAACATTTTTAAAGTAAAGGCTTACTTTGACAGGACAGGCATATCTGCAGTACGATCTTGCGCCGCCGAAATTGTGCATGCTGATCGACGCTACGTATCCAAAAACCAATATATGGATATTTTACACTGGGTTGTGTTTGTGTAGTTCGATTTTTAGGGTTCCGTACCTCGAAAGGAAAAAACGGAACCCTTATAGGATCACTTTGTTGTCCGTCCGTCCGTCCGTCTGTCAAGACCCTTTTTCTCAGGAATGCGTGGAGGTATCAAGCTGAAATTTATATCAAATACTCAGGTCTACTGTCCCTTGGAGTTGTGAAAAAATCAGACTTCTAAGCCAACGCAACCAAAAGATACAGCCGTTTATGCCGCAAATTTTCGAAACTCGCAAGGGAATCCCGTGAACTCAGAATCTTGAAATTTGGTACGAAGCAACGTCTTATAGCACAGATAAAGGAAAAATTGCGAAAACCGTAAATTTTTTGTTACATAATATAATAAAAATATTTTTAATAATTTTAAAGTTACTACCCCTATACTACAGGTTTGTACGGAACCCTCGGTGCGCGAGTTCGACTCGCACTTTGCCGGTTTTTTTAAGATGTCCGAATCGTTACAAAGAGCTCTTTAAGTAGCATTCGGACTTGTTAAACTATCATAGTAATTTAACGACCAACAATAGTTTTTATAGTACCTATACCTACTTATGTATTATGTTCTCATTATATGCACTTACAATCAATGTTACTCTTCGTCCGTAGGAAACACCTTAGACAACTCTACACGTGATGCCTGGGTGGTGCTAAAAGAGTAACAAACTTGGTAGCTGCACTGTCCTATCTGGACCTCGCAGCACTCACCTTATTTTCGTCATAATCTATAAAAATATTGGATGTACATAACTTTCATCTGGATCTTTAATTCACCAGGCCATGCGTGCACGAAAGGGTCTCGATTGCACTAATTAGGCAATTAAGTGCACTATTAGTGCATCCAGCGGATACTAGAATATGGTTCCGAGCGGTGGATTTGCGGGTGTAATTACCATGTTTACGCACCAAGCATCACGACATTGTTTTGCAAGTTGACTTTCTTTTAATATGTGGTGTTATAAGCCTTACATTTTAACTGGAGTGAGACGTAATTTGTGGTGGTGTAATTTGTAACTACATTCTAAGAAAGTCGTCCAGAATATTGAAGATTTTATTTTATTGAGTATTGATTATCATTAATCAGTTATTTATTTGCTAATAGTATAGACATAAATTTCAACGGGTATCTATCTAAGTAACTAATGTTTATGCGTAGCAAACGTGAATCCACGCCATCTTATCATCAACGTTGACTTCTCTGGCACGAGTTAACTAAAGAACAGATGTACTGCGATTGATATCAAATTGAGAGCAATTTGTAAAGTTCGAAAGACATCGTGATTATGTGATCAGTAGGTATCAGATCGCTGTCATGCAGAAATGCAGAGATAATAATAGTACATTATTGTCGAGGAGGCGAAGTAGCACATTGATGGCTATAAGTATTATGTTTAAACGGACGACTTTAGGAGTCCGTTTAATTTAATACGAAGCCAGCATTGGCCCTTCGCGCCGAGCCCAATATAGTGCTATATTAAAAAATAATGCAAACAGCCAACGTCGATGAACAACAAACAATATTGACATAAATAAGGTATTACCTAGGTAGTCTAGGTTAAAAGAATGACCGCTACCGCGAACATCGAATTTCGATTCAAATCCTATATCTCCATCTCCATCGCTTCTCATTTTGAGTGAGAGACACAGATATATTCGAAACTACAATTTTCTATGTTCGCAGTACACGCTCAGCTTTGCCGCCTTTATAACTTTTTATTAAAAAGTTTGAAGTGCATTTCTTCGGAATTTACCGCAAGCTATTTGATATAACTAAAAAGTCGGCGTACCAACATTATAAATAAACAAATACCGATGTTGTGTTTTGGCTGTTTAGGACCTCTGCCTTTATATTTGTATGGCTGTTGAACTTTTAAAAAGTTTGTACCTCGACAAAAATGAAATTTGTATGCAACATTTATGTCGCGAAATCGAGCCTGCAATTTCCGTAACTTTTTAATTTTTATTTGACCATAAACTAGGCACTTCGCCGCCTAGTTTTTAACCGTAAAAATCAACCGTGCCGGACATTTTTGAATAAAATATATTACTCTGCAAAAGAACGCATTTGACAGTAATATTAATAAATTACTTTACTACACATTCCATGCCAAAAAAGCAATCGAAAAAGCCATTGTAGTGTTATTAGCGTCGTGGCGCGTGCGCGCACAGCTGTCGGCGCAGATGCGCGGGGGATGCGCCTGCGCTGCGCCGCCGCCGCTGAACTTTGTAAAGGTCAGGTGATTAAGATGTTAAGGGATATTTTTTCTTAACCATTCTGCTGTTTGATAAATATAATGTAAATAACTAACACTAAAACAAAGTCAACCTACTAACTATGTTATTTTCTTGCATTTATCAAAAATAATGATAAAATGCAACAATAAATAATACGATTCGGAGTGAGAATAACCGACTCGGAATCCATCACTTGAATTTGTGATTTTTTCTGAAATAGTCAACTTATATCTGTCGGTTTGTTTCTTTTCACGACTGAGCTGAAATTTGAATACTGCTGAATACTTATTTTTTTATGAAATAAAATAAACTCCAAAATATTTTGTAGGGTAAATAAGGCTAATGGTAATGTACCTAATAACTACACAGTGTGTGTTTTTTTTCAATGTTTTCAGTGTTTGTACTTGATTGAATAACATACACAGTGTGTATTGTATTTAAGGTGTGTTCCAAAAGGCTATAGTCGGTTTTCCATAGTGTATCGGCCCTTACATTAAATGGACTCTAGATTTTTTTTGTGAATATATCTCATAATGGAGCAATGCTGAGTATCAACATCCTAACTGTAAAAGTTTTTGCCTTTTGATTTTTTGACACTTTTTTTTAAAGTATGTATTTATTTTTCGGAATGTATTCGAGCGATTTGGTACAAATTTTGAATTTATGTTCTTTATTTAGATTTGCATCACCAACAAAAAAAACCGGCCAAGAGCGTGTCGGGCCACGCTCACTGTAGGGTTCCGTAGTTTTCCGTCCGTCACAGTAAGTGTCCCCACTTAAGAGTTAATAACACCGCCATGTAGGATATGATATGAGAGTTCCATGTACAGCGACATCTATCGGCAAATTGAGTAAACTATTGCGCGCGAGCATAAAGTATGGAAGATGATTTTTATGGGATAATTCTTTATTGCGTGAACCGATTTTCACCGTTTTTACTTTATTTGAAAGCACGTCATTTCATTGTAATTTTGTAGAAATTACAGGTACAATAAACACCTGCTTATACGGTTAAATTACAAACTTAGTTCAGAAATTATTTTGTATATTTTTTTCAAAAACTATTCATCCTATCAAGTTCAAAATAATATTACAAGAAAGTTTTTATAAAGTTCTACTTTTGAGATTTTTTTCATATTTTTAAAACTTATGGTTCAAAAGTTAGAGGGGGGGGGACGCATATTTTTTTACTTCTGGAGCGATTATTTCCGAAAATATTTACATTATCGAAAAATGATTTTAGGAAACCCCAATTCATTTTTAAATACCTATCCAATAATATATCACACGTTAGGGTTGAAATGAAAAAAAAAATCACTCCCCACTTTACGTATAGGGGAGGTACCCTAATAAAAAAAAAAATTCACTTTTTATTTTACCACTTTGTCGGCGTGATTGATATACATATTAGTACCAAATTTCAGCTTTCTAGTGCTAACGGTCACTGAGATTATCCGCGGACGGACGGACGGACGGACGGGCAGACATGGCGAAACTATAAGGGTTCCTAGTTGACTACGGAACCCTAAAAACTAATACTAGCCTTTGACGATTTGTCTCAACCAATCCAATTGGCATTCTGGGTAATTTAGTTAATTTCGTTCATTTGTTAGAGTTGCCTTAAATATACATTAAGCGCTAACGAGACAATGAACTATTCACAGAAGTAAGGCGAGGCTATCAAAAAAATATCAACGCCAGTCCAAAGCGGGTGGCGGTGGCAGATGCGTAAGGACGGTCGCCGACCTTAGCGCCATGTGGCGCATGCCGTCTATCGATAATACTTTCATAATAGCCTCTACTGTCAACTGCCAATACATCTTGCACAACGAAGTGGACAAAAATATCTGATCGGACCTTATTTGTAGAGTCATAAGAGCAAAGCATATATTTATGAGCGCTAACTTGTGCGAAATATTGTTTCTGTTGACTGTGTACACTTCATTGGTCTTTATTAAAGGTCAAAGAGTGTTTTTTTTAGTTTCTCTAACTTGCCGTAGACGTAAACGTCCACGATATTTTGTTAAAGTCGACGGTAAGCTAAGAGCATACAACGCGAGTAAGAAAGAGAGAAGAAAATTTATTTGGACGCGAAATTTTTTTTTTGTATCGGAGACGTGGTCCCAGCCGGACAAACCTCCATACTAAACCATTTTTTTTCGCGAAAAAATTATTACTTTTATTTAATTAGAATACGATACCAATTATGCTCTTAAATTAAAATGATCACCAGCATTTTTGTTACAACTTATATATCCTGGTCCCCTGCATAAAAGCAACCAATCGGAAAACAAATGACACTCACTGGTAGATGGTGAGAACAATTGTGAAGTATTCTATTGAAACGATGACGTTGCAAATTCTGTGGCACATGTTGTTTCGTTATCACACGGTGCAGCGAACGTTGGCCTTTCGACCCCTTCCCAACACGCAAGGTGTTCTTTCTTACCCCCTCCACATGGGTAAATGTCAATACAAGAATGTTAATACTTCTTGTATAGGGCTTTTAAAAATATGTATTCACTTGAAGAAAAGGAAAAAAAAGACCGTTTAATTTTAAACTCAAAAGCATTGTGTTAAGAGTTTATTTCCAATGCATTGTTAGTGGCTAGATGCTCTGGATATTTGAATGTGTGTTGTATAGTAACCATTAACCCTTTGAATAACAATGTTAACGCGTTTGCTATTCCTGTTCTAAATAAACTGCACTTAAGGCCATCGGTCACTTACGACCGCTTGTATTTTTTATAGGGTTAACGAAGTATGCAGCATTTTCAGCATCTTTGTTAGTTGCGCCCTTTTCTCGTATTTGTTTCTTAGTTTGTGTCAATTGTTAATGTAAATAATCTTTAACAAACAATACTTCACAAATCAATATGACTATACATATATATTGTTGGTAAATGTCATTATTTAAATATGATCTTCAGCATCAGTTCTAGACTTCTACCTACTTTACCATATGCCGCTTTCCGAGAGAAATTCTCTCGATTTCTGCCATACCATCATAAGATCCTGATCTGATGGCAATGAAACCAACTGTGAATCTTTTGAAACAAAAATAAAACAAGTCGGTCTACCCGTCGGAAACATAATACTTTATAAAAAAGTCTCAACAAATTAAGAACCACCTCTTTTGAAATCTTGAAACCGGGTAAAAATAAACTACATGGAGAATACCTACTTATTTTTAAATCACCACTTAAAAGAAGATAGATATTAATATCCATCTAATTAAAGCTTCTCACAGGGATGAACATGAATAGCATGTTTTGATTATAAAGTTGCAAGTGGCTCCGAATACAAATTGGTTAACTTTGTTCGAGCTAACTGAGTAGTCGCAGATTGCAGTTAACTGCAACATAAAATTATTACATATTTGCAAGTTCCAATCAGCAGCTTAGAGATGTAAAATACCACGTATAGCTTTCTACCAATGGTTTAGTAGCTCTTAAATTATAGGAAAGCGACAGGGCAGTACTTTTAAAAGTACCCGCAATACAGAAGTCGGTTCTCTAATGGGACCAATAAGTTACTGTCATTTCGGAGCTAATACTGTATAAATATAACCTCTCGCAATAGTGTTTTACTTGTAAATCTAACTACAAATATTATTTAATGTCATAGTAGGTAAAGTAAGTTGCAGATTCCTGTTCGGTAGGGCGGGTCTGACGTTCTAAGTCTAAGTAAAAATGTAGTGTGTTATTCGGAAATGTAAAGGGAGATAGGAGTCCTCTTTTAGACAGAAGTATTTTTATACTTTTATAACACTATTTGAATGTATACATGTATTAGTGCAATGTGATACAGTCGGTGTCGAAAATGTATATAAATCACCCATTCAAAACCATGGATCTATTTTATAATTTTTATTTGAATTTTTATTGACATGAAATAAAAAAGAAATGTCGATTATTTCCAAAATAGAGTTTATTTGAATATTCAAGCCCAGACACGTTTCTTGAAATTAACGAAATTAATGAAAAACACTTGTGTATAGAATATAATTATCTAATTAAAGGTCCAATAAGAAATTTGTATAACTTACTAGCCTTGCTACTAGTTAATCGCAATTGACAGCTAGGTTATTAGCTCAACTATGAATAGGTTAGAATTGTTAGTGCCTAATATAGCCAAGACTGAAGTATAAACCTTCGCGAGTTGTTCAATAAGTAATTTATGATATTTGCGCTATTCGTTGACGCACTTCATGGCGCCTGTGATTCATTTTCGCTAAACATATTCGATATCTACTGTCGCTAGATAAGGTTTCCGCGTTTCCCTATTAGGTATGACAATATCGGTATTTATTCCCAGGAGTACTGCCTATACTCTATTGATGTATTGTTACAATCTAGCTCCTAGTTTTACTGGCATAAAATGCCGTAGTATCGAGCAAGTAAAAATCATTCTTCTTTAATCTTCGGAATAGATTAAGTTACACTCTTATTAAAAAATCTGCAGATTTATTTCCCTTACTTGTAGTTTGTAGTACACCGCCATCCCAGTGTGTTGACGATGAGGGACCTTCTTGTTCCTTTAGTCGTCAACACAGTGAATCCTCCTTTTTGTAGGGGGTCGGCAACGCGCATGTGACGCCTTTGGAGTTGCAGGCGTCCATAGGTTACGGTAGCTGCTTACCATCAGGCGGGCCGTATGCTTGTTTGCCACCGTCGTGGTATAAATCCATTCCATCTTAAGTCGAACATAATGATTATACAATATAAATCAAATTGTTAAATTAAAAATTTGATCATACTCACATTTCATTGTAGTGTAGGGTAATAATTGAGCTTATACATCAGAAAAAATCGCATAAAGCCTCGTACTTATTCCTAGACATGAAATGGCTACTTGTATTGAATTTGCTGGACTTAATAAGCTTTAAATAGGTATCTTACAATTATTTCGATTGAACTTTCTTAATAATTTGATTTATGCAACAGTGGTTCACCGTTGATAGATTAGTCCATCGATTGCCGATGCCATCGAACTTTTATCTGACATTATCTTGAACAATGCGGATGGACCCGACCATGATATTGCCGTTACGTTATCTTTGATAAAGTCTTTGAGCGGTTAAATCGAGCGTAGTCATGTTGTGGGTTGCTGTGGGTGGTTAAGGAAAACATGTTGTAAGTATTTCGAAGAACACAGAGCGCTAATTTTCAAGAAACAATTGCGAGGTCTTTTTTGTACACTTTCCACTAATGTCCAAAAATACAAAATACCAGCCAATCGAAGGTTGGTGCTGATGAACAGCTCGTTATTGATATTGATGCCAATTGCTTCCAAGACATTCTAATTTTAAAATACATTATAATAAAATAAGAACACAACCTTTCTCAAACATAACTCCAACACACAACAAACAATCAACCAATATTGAAGTTGTATTGGAGTTGCGTTGGAATATTTCTCAAGCAAATTCTGATATTTCTGATTCAGATGTTTATGCTGTGGCTGTATTTCGTTGCATTGGAGTTGTATTGAAATTGGATCGTGTCTATACGTATTTTAAAGTTAGAATACGGCCCAGTAGCTTAAAATATCTTCCAAAACAGTGGATAATATGAGGGATGTGACATCATTTTGCTTTACACCCATATTCAATTGAATATGCGTTAAATTCTGATCCTCTCTTCACACAATTGTAATTGAAGTAGAACATATTTCCCAGTGTTCCCCTACATCGTGCGTTCTTAGTGATGGCTTTTTGTAAATAAGAGAGCTTTATATGAAGCATTCGACCACACAGTGCCATATATCCAGTAGTAACAGACTAGATGAAGTTATTTCCCAGTTTCCTCTGCAGCCTCGGCGACTAGGTTTTTGTCGGGTCGGATGCGCCCGCCCATCCGGTCATGCGATACGTTTCTTGATTGACGGAATTTTTTAAACAAATTATAGAGAAATGCCGTGTATACTTAAAATAATATTTATATGTGGCTCTGTATTGGATTATTTTTGCTAAAGAATTTGCTGGACACCGGACATTTAAGAATTTAAACTAATTTAGTATTTGATAATTCATGTACGATCATGTAGACGATGAATATTTAAAATACAATGTACCTACTGACCATAAACAAGGCTTCCTAAAATCATGGCAAAGAGACAATCCAGCCTAAACTATCTGAAATAACTATACTTATTATTATAACCGTATAAAAATGGAAAGTTTTGGAATGAACGATATCAAATTGTGTTCCATACCTTTTTATATTAAAACAATATTTGGAAGGTCATCGTAGTGAAATGATTTACAGTTGTTATTAATAAAATAAAACTGTAACGCAATTCACGTAAAGAAAAGTGCACAAAATTCAGCGTACGATACGATACGTTATCAGCGCGGCGCCGTGTTATCGAGCCAGCCCAAATCGAATTGCCGTCTCTCCGCTCGCTGTGTGAAAATATACGTAGGTATTTTACTAGGAAATAAATTAGTAATAATGCTAGAATTCAATGTAACTGGCACAAAGGTTGGAACGAATTTGTATTTACACTGCATTCAGTTAATATTAATTTATTTCAGAATGTCGTACAACCTATTAACTCGGGTTACGGTCGTGAAATTGGTTTAGTTTTTGTTCGAGCACTCATACAAATCTACTTTGTTGTGCGAGTGCAATTAGTCATATGTTAAATAAAATATTTTTACTGCTGCCGATAAGATACCAGCTGGGATATGTTACTAAACACAAACGTAAGAATCTGTAAAAAAACACATTTGTTTCTATGGCAACTGTAACAGTCATTTCGAAATATTAAATATGATAGTAATATCAAATTCCTGTAATATGGAACCGTTCGATTGGGCATCTAGAACTCTCTATGTCAAAATTTCTCCCGAATTCGAACAAATCCTATTGTTGGTATTATTGAATCTCTGATTTCATTTGGATACTTTATCTTATCGCGTTAGTGCATGATAGAGCGTTCGTGCGTGCGTCGTCTGTTGACAAATAGCGCAGGAACTGTTTGTATTGTGTCCAAATCCGCGTTACGAACCGTCGGTGTTACTGTATTGTTTATGCTTACAAGTAAGTACTTCATCAGTAATTAGTTAAGCAATCGTTTTTTCCACTTAAGCGCATTCAGCAAGTCAACCCGCAGCTTATGTCAGCGGCTTCAACGCGTTCGCTTCTTTCGAAAACTTAACCTCAATTGTTGTAGCATCGTTGTCACAAACCGCTACTGAATGCGTAACGATTGTTCCTCCAGCGCGAGCGCGTGGAACAATTGAACCGTCGAGGAGCATTTTATCATCGGCTCGTAAATTATCGGCACTCGTGGCTTCGGCGGCGTGAGTCAGGTGTCGCAGTAAACAGACACGGGGTCCCCGGCGAGCCGGCCCGGCGACCCTTGCATGGACGGATCGGCGCGAACATTCGCGGCACGTCCTTTGTTGGCCGTTTTGTTTTGGAGTACCATCCGGTTTCTGGTGGTAGGGGGGAGGGGACAGGTGGGCGCAGGTAGCGCGCGCGTCGGCAGTCAGTCCAACACGGCGCGCTGCGCTGCGCGCGCGGCTCGCTCGCGAACGATTCTGTATCAAATATGGAAATGGCCGGTCAGGCCGCGACAGGTGTGCGTGCGGCGATCGTGCACGTGTACTGTTTGTGAGTGCCAGCGCTGCCATCGGCTCCAACTCTCAACCTCATGGTGAGTTCTCCTCCTTGCTAACTCGTGCCTGGGAACTGGCTGCCGTTATTGTAGTTTCTGTAATAGCAGCGTCGGCTGCTCACGCGCATCTGCCGTTCCGTTCCGATGCAGCTGCCGCCGTTTGTATAGGTATAATATATTTTTTATTTTCTCATCATGTCGTAACGTTTGGGTCGTTGAATGAGCTCGCCCTTTCAGTGGCGTCTAAGGGCTCTAATACAATTAGTGGACGTTATAGTCGGGCGTATACGTACGGTGCCGCTGTCAGTAGTTCGGTAAGCACCGCTCGATACCGCCGGCGAGTGCGTCCGTGTGTACTGTGCACCTTCTGTTATCGATTTCATGCGTCATGAAGATAGTTATCTGCTGGATCTGGGTCATTGTTCTTTTGTATTTCGTTTGTTGCGCTTTGATAACGAGCCTCGATTTTAAAATTCTCATTCTGTCCGGATAAATTTAAAACTGCCGACGTTATCTCTCATTTGTCGCAAGCGTTTAATGTTGGTATTCTGATTGGCTCTCAAAATTGGCTTGGAATTATGAGCCGCGCCGCAGGTAATTGGTAGTCTACAATAATTATGAGGTAAAACCAACAAAAACCTGGTTACCGTCGAGTATGAACTGCCTTATATTGTGTGCGACATGAAACAGGTAATGCGCTGGAGCTGGCAATGAATATACAATGTTGGAGGACGTACAATGTAAATCCCAATCCGAAATATAAAATGAAATGTTGTATATTAATCCTATAAAATCCGATAAAACAAGAATCCTAGAACCGATACGGGCATCGATAATTGGTTTCGAGTCGTAGCTAATCGATTAATAGTACCTACATGGGAACGCGGCACTAGATATTTTTTAACGGTCATGTTTAAGTGGAAGTAACGCATATTTTGATGTAACTAACAATGATGTTCATCCATTTGTCACAGAATAATCTGACGATAAGTTGAAAGCATGTACAGTACAATAAGAACGAGAAACAAAAGAGCGCCAAGAACTAACTTAACCTAAAATAGAAATGCAAAATACTCAAAGTGCACCTCAGTTAGTTTATAGTCGAGAGATTATAAAGATGAAGAAGTACAGGAGTTTGTGATTACCTTTGAAGAGAAATCGGATTATAATGATAGTTTTTCAAGGCTAGACTGGCGTTGCTGGAACTGCCACATCCGCCGCGTGCTCGGCTCTCGGTTCTTGAACCCGCTATTAGGCACGGTAAGAGAATAGGTTGGTTTTTTCCCGCCGCCTCGCTCCGCTGATCATGCCTCCATGACAATGTAAAATTCTGTATTAACACTGAATTCTAAGTTTTTGATGGCAGTTTTTGTGGCTTTAAATTTATGTTTATCCTACAGCTGTAGCCAAGCTTAGCTATTGTAACCTGTTTTCGTGTTTGCTGCTTATTACTTAATTGCCTATATATGTACTCATGTAGCCGTAGAGTTTGAAGTCACAATTATATCTAGTAAGATGAAAGTTTAATTGGATAAGAAGTAGATCTTTCTTAGCACTCTAAAACATGTTTCAACTAGGAATTCAATACGTAGCTAAAAGATTGCAATTACGTCTTAATTAACAACTAAATCACAAGCATCCGTAGAATCCTCGGATCTCGTTGAAGGCATCCAAGGCGAGATTTCTAATCGACGGAGCGTCACGCGCGTCCCGGCCGGAGCGAATCGTCGATAAGCATCGCAGCCGACTGCTGTTGCCACCCCAATCAAATCATCAACCACAGTCACCACTCCAGAACACTAATCAATTCCCCAAGATCAACCCAATAAAATCCTGCTACAGAATATTGTGCAGCAGCTTGGATCACAATCTGCTTTGCTTATTCATGACAAATTGGATACACGTGATGACATTACGATTTAGTCTGATTCTATTAAAGTAAGGACATTACATTATACAAATGGCCAGATAAACACCAAGTTTAGAAGTTAGACTGCAATAAGAGATATCACTGCTATGGGAGGTCGAGATTTAGAGGCTAGCGCTCGGAGGCGGGGCTGCGGCCGCTCCAACGGCTCCAAATGGATGCGGACGGCCCCGTAACCTTTCAACGAGACAAATGCGCCGCAAGATCACTGTCAGTGCCATAATGCTTCGACCGGTCGCAGTGATATATCTCTGCAAAAAAATGCCAATTAGAACAATACAATTGAATAAGATCCGTTCGCATACAAATGAATGATTCTACTTTTTTCCGCCGCGCGTTAAATACTTAGCCATTAGCGTCAGATTTAGGCTGCCATTAATTACTTGAATCGCTTCTTTGCCGGGTCTACTAGCCGATGCTCAGATCCAAATGCTCAAACCAGTTTCGTTTGTTCGCATTGTTGTTGAAAATATGACGAATCTTTTAGAAGTCGGAGCATGAAATTGTGTGCACGAGGCGTATCGGCAATTTGCGTCAGTTTTTTTTATCACAGTCACGACAGGCCGGATTCCTCGTGGCGCGGCCAATCGCCGGCTAGAGACGGTGTAATTGGGAGAAACTACTCGGCCACCACAAATGCTTGGGATTTAGCTTGGGCCAGTTAAAGAAGAACCCTCGAAAACTTCTCCCTTCCTGTTTTATGGTTGATCTGAGAAGAGTTCAGCTGGGCGGGGGGGATCTAATTTAAATTGAAGCCCAATAATGACACGGTCGTCTATCGTCTGTTGCAATAGCACTTCTAACTGTTTCGGCCCTTTTGTCTGGCTGGTGATTGTCTGAGTGATGAGATATAGTTTCTCGGACCATTACTACGAGTACGTACCGTTGTTAAGTTGCAGCATTTTTAACACTTTGTTGTGACGAACTGTCAATCAATGGTACCCGAATGAAAAGCTATCGATATATGTATTTGTGTGTTCGTACAAATGTGTTTTTGATATCCTATACTTGGCAGCAAAAACGCTGACACACGGTGAAGCGTATCTACAAGTGGTTGTTTAGTCAAAAAATCGCTACTTCTCATATGCAAGGCAAAAATAACTTTTGACACATGGTGTTATCTTGGACTGAAACTTGTATTTTTCTAATCTAAAATTTGAATCTTACTTTTTACAAGTAAGTACAAATTTTTGTTAATAACGCCAAAGAAAAGTTACAAAAGTGGTTTTCAAATATTTAAACATAAAAAAACGTCCTTTAAGTACTAGGTAATGTGGGATGGATAAACATACATAAAACTGCAAATATGCCTAGCTCCAAAAGTAATACTGTTGTTGTAGTATATTTTCTTCCTTTTCAAATAAAAGCTACAAACATTAAGTCATATAAGAGAAAGTTCCACATAAGTTTGAGTTTAGAAGCATTAGCCAATACATGATCGTAAGGCGTACTTAAAAATCAATTAAGGTCACAATTTTCAAAGGCGTTGATAGATCTTGATAACTCTTATTCCGGCGAGTACCTATCTGTGAATGATCAGTTGTGGTATCTCTCTGTTAATAGCCGAACTGCTGTTAAAAGATAAGATAAAGAGACATGAAAGAAATAAATTTGTTGTGATTTGTTACTTACTAGCCTCGGTCGCTTTGTATTTAAGAGTGCTGTCTCTGCGTTGCGTATAAAGTAATAGAAGCTTATTTGTTGCCTTGTACAGTATCTTGGGTTATATTTTTATAGTTTTACTAGTTGATGGCATCTTCTGCTTGATATTTTATTAACTTCGGCATATTCTATCTCTTCAAGTAGGCACCTACGCTGATCTTGACTTATGGTCCAGAATTCGCCTTCAATCTTACGAACATCAATCGGGATGTGTTCAACAAACTGTACAAATTCACTGCTAGAATAGCCACAAACTTGAAATTTGTAGGCCTATAATCGAAAACGCTGGCCATAAACATTATTTATGCACGTGTGCAAGTAATTACTATAAGCTGGTTTTCATATAAGTACATCGTTCGTTACTAATCTGTCTGTGATTGTATTCGAAAATTGAGTACTTACTTTGAGTGCTTTCAAAACCGACAGCCGCCGAATTTCAATGCAAAAGTCAACGATCTTGTAAAATGCATTGCTATTCCAATGTCAGAAAAAAAACTATCTTAGACAAATGCACCACTTCAGAGTCTGAAGTGGTGCATTTGTCTAAGATAGTTTTTTTTCTGTCTTCAGACCAAAACCAAGAAAGGTTTTTACTAGATACGTATCACTAATGTTATTTATCTTAGATTAATCTCTGGTATTTATAGTGTATCTTCTCTACTTAATATGTACAAAAGTAAAGAGCGGCTTAAAGACTTTGTACAGCAAAATTTCACATTATTTTCTTTGAAACATATGGCGTTACTGTGAAAGATATATTATGATAGAATTACTAGATACTTCGAAGCATTACGGTAAAGCGCACCGCACGAGTCGACGACAAATCGTTTATTACTGAGATGAATTATAGTCCGCGCTGGAACGGACAATTCTATAGGTACATTTTATTCAATACGCGAACAAATTACAGTGGGAAACGCTAAATTACCTCTAGAACATGACCAATTTAGTATCTAGGAGTCAAGGATATAGTAACGGATATGGAAGATAAGGATCTGTCCTTTCAGTTCTTTGTTATCAGTTATGATCACGTTTTCTGTCCTGACTCGAAGTTCAAGTGAAAAAGCATCAAGTATATTTACATTACATAGGCCTTAGGCCTTTCTCGTATTGACTTCAGAGTTTACATAATTAATGAAGGCAGTTAATTGTCATTCGGTCGCATTTTCGCATTTAATTTACTGCGTAAGTTTAATTGCTATTGTCAGTGGTATTTTATGAATGGTGTCTGGTGATTTACTCCTGTTCTAGACATCTTGTGGTCCACGGTTATCGTTTGGTTGGAATTGACAGATGGTTTCATTGCATTGAGTTTTCTGCTTTGATGAAATTATTTGTTTACCAAGGAGTTATATTAGTATTACGAACAGGAATATAATAAAAACCAAATTTACTTCTTGTAATAGTCGGAAGGAGGCCTTTGCCCAGCAACAGGATATAAAATAATTGTTGTGTGATCATGACGCGAGATCTACATAAAACTGATAGGATGTATTGATAATATTGATATGGACAAAGATTATATCAAAGACAAGGAAGGTTAACCCTACCATCAGGAACCGTAAGAGACGATACAAAGAAAGAGACGTTGGTTGACTTTTAAAGCTTTCGATACTTTTTCTTTAATAGACTAAAACAATCCGCGGGAAACTTATAACTATATACCGTGGGCTCTTATAGCTAGAAAGATTTAACAGTGTATTCCTGATAATATTTAGATACTAAAATGTCCTATAAACTTTTCTGGAATACGCGTAGTTTCAGAATTAATACGAATTTATAAAAATACACTTTTTATTATAACTCATCACAAAACGCCTTTCTGATGGCGTTGTTGCCACTATTGGGCATAGTTTACACGTCCTTATTGACAGATATCAAAGTGACAAGGATAACTTTGTAGAAACTAAATTTTTACAAAAAAAAAAACTACCAATTTGTTTTAGGCGATAATTTTATTAATAACATTTACTTTTTATGTGCAACAACATTAAAAAAATAGAAAAAAAAATATTATTTTTTGCAAAATTGAACTCATAATATTTTTTCCTTCTTTTGGTCTCAGAAATTCGTGGTTAAGATCTGTCGGGTTATTCGAGCCCACGGTGTATATATGTAACAAATAACTACGTAGTGTTCTTTTTCAAAACATTTTTAAGAAGGAACTGAGGATTGATGATGAGGGTATAATATTAGGAAAAAAATAAGGAGTATGGATTTAGCAATAAAGCGATTAAATGCAATTTACAAGTAGTATCTAATTTAATATAAATATGTACGCGGATTTATTTAAGCACTCATGTGCTGAACTTAATTCTACCATGTTAAAAGCTAATTTCCTCTTTTAATCTTAGTTTATGTGTGAAATACTGTAGTTAATGTGTGAAATACTGAAGATGGATTTCTAATTTCAATCTGTCTAGTAATTAACACGGTATTGCTATATTGTAATTATGTGCCAACATTCTTTAACAACCAGCGAAAAATATTCGTGCCTGATTATTGTGTAAATAATAATGTGTTAAAATTAAAATATAACCAGAGCCGGATTAGCTTTTAGGCAGAGTAGGCAACTGCCTAGGGGCCTCGCATCGGTCGGGGCCCCGCGTGCACAGAAAAAAATATTAAAATAATGCATAAACTGTAAATTAAATTGGATTTTTTTATAAAGAGGCTAGGGGCTCCGCATGTGCACCGAAGAAAATAAAAATTATTTATATAGTGAAGCATTCATTGGTAAAGTTGGTTAGGGGCCTTGCAACACATTTTTTTTTGTAATAGAACTTTGCTAAAAAGGGGCCCCAAGAATCACATTGCCTAGGGGCCCCGAAGTGGTTATTCCGGCCCTGAGTATAACCAATATTTTCCAATAAGAAATTATTTATTACAAATAGGTAAACGCCAGGACAATCAACCGTAGTCATATTTTTAAACTGGGTAAATATTACGCTCAGAAAATCATTCGGCCGGCCATCTTATTGATAAAAAGAGAAGTTCTGAATTCCCTATCAGCCAATAAAACAGCCGGTGAAGTTTCAACTTGTTATCAATAAACAAACAGTTCACATGACTCAGTTATGATTCCCACGGCTCTGTATCCGCGCATACGCATCGTGATTCGAAAACACCACCAACTCACACTAAAACGGCATAAAGACTGTGTTTTTACATTGCACTTACTCCCTTATACGTTCAAAATAAGATCACACCTTTAAAGGTACTCCTCGGTTACGCATTGCTATTATACGACTTTTATGGCGCTTCAGGAACGCGTAGACACGATTTGACTAAACGCTTATATCTTATATGACTTTTGATGCACCTTGTGAAGTGTTATGGTTATGGGTACAAAAGAAGTTTACAAGAGGAATACGGCTAATATGGACATATATCCCAATGATAAAGTATAATTATACGACTTTGCCGGACTTTAGAATTACTTAAACTTTATTAGAATAAACGTTACGATTGTATATTAATTTAAATTGTTATTACCGAGGTATTCCATATACGGCCGGTTATACTCAAATTGATAATATATATTTAGTAGCGTATGTCTCTTCGTTTACCTTTTCCATTTGACATGATTTTACGACGCTTGGGAATCACGTAAATACATTATTCATTTCTATAACACAATATAGACATGATTTGACTAAATTCTTAGATCTTATATGACTTTTAGTGCACTATTACGACTGCAGAATATGTTTCTACAAGAGTAACTTTACCAATATGGCTAAATAGCTTTCAAAGAAGGTTGTATTGCTAATACATTCATCCTTTTATAGTTTTATCGATATACAAACTTGCATGAATTGTGCATAATTTCGATTAGTCAACTATGTTTCTTTCAATTAATACTTAGACGCAAAAACGTTAACCCGTCCTTCCCTCTCGCGTTGATGTCTAATAATAACGTTAGACTCACAGAAAATGCATTAAGGCGGTTTTCAACAACTTCACAACAACAACCAGCTAATTAACTAAAAACTTAATTTAATTAATGTTTTTATTTTTATTGTAATGAATACATTCTTTGTCATTTTATCGGTAGTGACCAGAATAAACTCTTATCGGCCGATAATTTATCTCGAGTAACAACTGAGACTGACATTTAACAAAAAAAAAGATTTTTATAAAACTTAGGTACTTTTTACCCGATTGATCTAAAATGATGCTTTTTGTACAGCACCGAAGGCCTCTCTAGTCTGCTGTCTACCGTCCCTTTTGCCATGGTACGAGTTAATATGATTTTTAACCGACTTCAAGATTTGAAAAGAGGAGGTTCTCAATTCGGCGTGTATGTTTTTTTATTTTTTTTTTATTTTTTATGTTTGTTACTCCATAACTCCGTCATGTCTGAACCGATTTTGAAAATTCTTTTTTTGATTGTAAGTATATATATACAGATTGGTCCCGTTTTTGTCAAAACGCAGTTCTGATGATGGGATCCATGAGGAATCGAGGGAACTCCTCAAATCTTAAAGGCATACATATAGTGATTTTTATATTTTTATCAACAAAACCATCATTTTCATTCAAAACAGTGACATTGGATGAAGTAGAATTGCTGATGATGATCAGAACGGAACTCTTCAACGACGCATAGTTCACGTTTGGCGATTCGTCCTCTTCGCTGTGTTTGTTTAGCAAGTTTAATTGTCAGAACAAATGTTCGTCCAGCTCAAGTTCTGATGATGGGATCCATGAAGAATCGAGGGAACTCCTCAAATCTTAAGGGCTTACACATAGTGACTTTTGTATTTTTATCAACAAATCAAGCATTTTCATTCAAAAGAGTGACATTTGATGAAGTGGAACTGCTGATGATGAACAGAACGGAACTCTTCAACGACGCATAGTTCATGTTTGGCGATTCTTCCTCTTCGCTATGTTTGTTAAGCAAGTTAGATTGTCAGGACCAATTTTCGTCAAGCTCAAGTTCTGATGATGAGTTCCACGAGGAATCGAGGGAATTCCTCAAATCTTAAAGGCATACATAAAGTGACTTTTGTATTTTTATCAACAAATCAAGCATTTTCATTCAAAAGAGTGACATTTGATGAAGTGGAACTGTTGATGATAATCAGAACGGAACTCTTCAACGACGCATAGTTCACGTTTGGCGATTGGTCCTCTCCGCTGCGTTTTTTAAGCAAGTTATTTCATTGTATGGAATCTAAGTGCACCATCTATCTACAATAATCCTTCACCGGCTACCCCCATTGAAGTCGGTTTTTTTTTCTTAAAAATTATTAGGTACGAAATTGTCTTATTAAGCGCTGGAAGGCGACCAGAAGCGTGGAAACTATTGCCCAACCACCTTTTTATAAATATAAGGTAAGGATGCCCTTGTCGGACATTGGTAGTCAGTCACGTCTGAAAATATGGATAGTTTTAATGTGTCCAATGTATGTAGCCACGACTCTATTACCTATTATCTAGACTCTATGGTTATGGCTACATGTTTTTGTCACATTAAATGTTTCCATATTTTCAGACGTGACCATACCTTATTATAACCAGGTGAAGTGGAAATGACGATGAAGGCTATAATTGCGTTGGAAATTAAACGAAACCATGTTTCATTTCGTTCGAGTGACATTTTAAATATATATTTTGCCACGTGCCGTGACATATTTACGCACTCATTACTTTGTAATTTTCGCGCTATGTATTGACAAGTTTCTTGGTTAATTATATGCAACAATTTAGTGTGACATTAAGTTATAAACAATATTTTTGACTGTAATGTTTGTTGTTGGACCGTAATGAATGACTGTTTACTTTATTTATGATTTGTTTGTAAACGCACCAAAATTAATACAATACAATATTCTTTATTGCACCACACAAAGAAAAAGAAGTACAGAAACAGATTTAACAAAGTAAATAATGGTAACAACAGGCGGTCTTATCGCTATTAAGCGATCTCTACCAGACAACCTCCAGGCCTCTTATTAATATTGCGAATGATCATTACTCTTAGTTTGCGTATGCTATAACGTTAATAGTAGTTTATGTAACTGTTACGTAATAAGGGTCCTTAAACCATGAGTGTGGTTTTATGAAATGAGCCGCAGGCGAATTTCATAATAAGATCACACGAGTGTTTTAAGGCATAATTACGTACAGTTGCATACACTGCTTTATCTACACTCATATTATATATATTAAATTAAGTGTTCGGAAACCATAGAATGACCGCCATTGTACCGTCATGGCCAACTCGATTGTGCCGGCGCTCGCGCGGGACCAATCGAGTTGGCCATGGCGGTAACATTATGTTATCAAATTCGATGTTCCAAATTTGAAACTCATTGCTTAACAATATTTGAGCATGCAAAGTTAAAATTACGTTACTGCCGCAGATAAGAAACTTATCATAGTTAAATCGTTTGTTGTAATGCTTGTCATTGTCTACGGTTTTTGAACGCATTTTAGAGTACTTACAGTATGAGTGTAGATAAAAGTATTGTTCTACCTACAGCATCGTTATGTTTATTAACAGTTCGTACAAAAGACTACGTAAAATTAAGGGATTTTAAAATAATTATACTACTCACTTACTGTAGACGTTTGTTTAAAGTTGTATTGAAAAAATCATAAATACAGTGTAATACATCATTATCACGACGACAGTACAATAAAATTACCAATCAATCAAGCACTATATCCAGGCGTTCCCAGTATAATTTATACGCACCTCCGCTTCCCAGGACATAATTACTTAACAAGGTAAGACGAGCCCAAGGCAGCCTCAGATCTGTGAGATAGGCTTTAGAAAAACACTAGTTTGCGCGCTAGGGCACATTTTAATAGGGGAACCAAGCCTCTTGCATCCTTTTTACGTCGTAAAACAAAACAAGCGACTCGGGGAAACAGCAGGTGTCGCTCCCACACTGAATATGGAGCGTGAATTAGAGAAAAACTGGCTAGTTCAAAATGTGATGCATAAGTTCAAAGGAAATCTCGGCAGTTGAGTTCATTTACATTTGAACAAATCAGTTGTACTTACGCAAAAAGAAGTAGTCTCTTGTTAGTGTCGCTGGAAATGTGCGTTCATTTAAACTATGAGTACCTTTATCGTGCTCACAACTCAAATTTTTCAAAATATTAAATTTCAAAACAAAAAAACGTATACATTCTGTACAAATATTAGGGCAATTTGAATTAAGATTTTCATAGAGATGGATGGAAAGTAGTTAATTGAATGCATGTGTCCATTTTGTCTAAACTAATGGCCGTTATTAAAATATTTGTGACACGCCGCGTGGGAACCGAGGTGGTTTGTTCCTCACCAGACTACCCGATACGTGCTTCTCATTTATTACATTGATATATAAGTATAATTTGTAAATGATTTTCATACCATGATTAAAACAAATTCTAATGAATCGGCTATGGTTGACCTGGAGCAGATGATTTCACATTTTCTGCTGCAGTTTTGGGTTTCATCTGAATCAATCTTTTTGTATGTTTTGCCTTCTTTTATCTACTCTATTCGTTTCTAAATTTATAGTAAAATGTACTTTCCTAGTGAAGGACCCCTAAATTTTGATAAAACTCGGCAGATCGTTATTTCTAGTGCCAAGATAAAGTTAATAACAAAGTTTCATTGATGTACAGAATTTGCCGCCAAACTGTCATATGTAGTCTTATTTTACCTGTAGTAATAGGTATTTTAATACCTACCCTTTCTACAAATCTAGAATAGACTGTTCAGTTCCCTATTCAAACCTCACGATTATAACTCCAACTCGTTAATGTAGGCTTATAAATTTATAGTTGCCAACTAAAATAGTTCGTGTACGGCATTAGCATTCGCCTTTTATGTCTTTTAGTATGTCCGGGGGCAATTTTATTGATCCTTATCGGTCGAGGCATGTGGCGTGATGCTCGCGCAGTTATATGAATACGTGATGACGTGAAAGTGCAAAGGTTTAGGGGTTTTGCGTCGTGAAATAGGGATTCCAATTAAGGTCATTTTCCAAATAATATTACAACCTACATAATTAATGTACTTACGTTTTTATGTGCAGACCAATTTATGGATTTAGTCTTAGTGGCAGGACGAGCTCTTTACTAACAAGTATTTTAATACATAGCTGACTTTTTATATTATAGAGATAAAAAAAAGAAAATATTATTTTGTCAAAAAGACGCTCTACCTAAGCGGTTGCCATTTATTATGGATGCTGGCTACGTCAGAATCTTAGATATTGCCAACCCTTTAAAACCTAAAAATCTACGATGAAAGTACTATTTCAAATATTATTATCTACTCGTATATCAGTGTCAACGCTTGTCAAAACGCAAACATAATAACAGGGATACATACTTTATACTGTACTTGTAAATTCCATAGTAGTATATTGACACTTGTCCACCTGGGTCGAATTAATCTTTGCTAAGCGTGCAATGTTTGTAAGAAGATGCTACATCACCTGTCGACAACATTAAGATGCTCATTCGACACAATTTGTTCAACTTTTATGGAAAAACAGGAGTTGTACCTTACCTTACTGCATTGTATATTTAAATAATGTGATTGCACATACAACTCTTATTCTCTGTTCAATGTAGCATGCTCAATAATTGTATCATGGAATAAATATATGTTTGACTAGACATCTACTGTACCCTACATCGCGAAATTTAACATTGTAACATTGCAATCGAGTTGTATACTTCGTACCAACACCGCCAACTCGGCAAGAAGTTATATTCTATTTCGAGTACCGTCATATAAATTTCAATTGAAAGCTACCGACGCTATTAAGTCCGAAACTATTCTAAGTTCGTGACGTCTTGTAAAAGGAAATTGTGTAGTTACACCTACATTTAGAGTGGATCTCAATTATGATCGAATCATGCACAGTCATACTACCATTCAGTGTACCGTTACCGCAATGACAGTCGGCCAATAGGCGCCCATGTTTTCTCATTCCCAAGTCACGGACAACCAGAAAAAAAGAATTGGTAATCTCTGGCCAGGATTTTTAAACGTCTAGCTGTTGCTATTTAATAAACATGCAATGTCTTCTCAAGGTCAATGACATAGTTTTCTGGATGAATAATTCATATGAATACGTAAAGAATATGAAAAACTTTTTACACCGTAATCTTGGCCGTAATTATAATTCCTAGAGTGACTTTAGTGGCGGTCTAAAAATATTTCCACGCAACGCAATTATATATTCATTACTGCTGTGCCCGCGGAAGACATTTTTGGTTATTAAGGACAAGACGAGCTTTTTGGACGGCGCCTGGAGACGTCAGCTCTAGGCTACGAAACGATTTACAATCCGGACCAGATGAATTACTACATCAAGTTCAGTCGACAAGAGATGATAAATATTATGACAAATTGCAATGGTCGGTACCTAATGTATACACGGCTGAGAATCTAACAATTTTGACGAGGATTATCTTAAGAGATCGTTCAATGACCTGAAGGCGTACGATATAGCTACATCTTTGAACACCATAAAACAAACTTTTTTTTTAGGTGAGTCTTTTTTTCACATTGTATATGTGGTTAGCAGCAAGTAGCTAAGCGGGCGACGAAGAAAACAAAAACATGTCACGATGATTTTGAACTCTTTGCCTTTTCAACCACTACTGCTGTCGACTGTACCAAAAATTAAAGACAAGACACTTTATTTTAAGCTCCACGGCAAATAATGGCTTCTAAATTTTGAACAGCGAATCGTCCAGCCGACATTCCCACGTTTTCAGTGCAGGCAGTATGCTAATTGGCGTTCACAATAGATGTTATCCGTACGTCTTCTCTCATAATTGCCTTAATAAGCAGAGTACAATCATAATCAAACAGAATTACTAGCGGATTGAAACTGGGCTTTTTATTCGGCTATTGTAAGATACGCCCGATGTGTGATTGCCAATCAGTCTTCATATTATATAGCGTTACTCAACGCGTAGTGAATGATTTACAATGCTTGTTTAATTGTTTCCATAGTGTTACGTTACGTGACTTGCGTTAAATGTAAAGGTTTTACCCATAGGAGTGCCTACATGTCAAACAAGTATAAAAGCGTACGAATATTATCATTATTCTATAAATAAGAAGTACTGGTATTTTCGGTTGTCACTCATACGTCTGGCTTTTTTTTATTTTTAGCAGTTAAGTTTTTTTTACATTCAGTACCTAATTTCACCAATATGAAAAGCTTTTCCTTACATGCAAATAGACCTGTATATTTTGTATTGACATGATGAACTACTTGCTTTAAATTGCTCATTTAACATTTGATATGGGAATACAACATGAGCCAGTGATGACATCTAGTGATGAGTATATAGTCATAGACAAACTGGAGGCTTCGCGGAAGAGCGGTGAACGACCCGGCCTCCCCGCACCGCCTAATTATCCTTCCCCCTCCTCCGGCGGCGCTGGCCGTTGCGGTTTTGGTACATTTTCAAGGCATTATAACGTTTTATTAGTTTTATTAAAGTTAACTCTAAATTACTTTGACTGAGAAACTTTTAGCGTCACACGGCAGTTCAAGCGTAGTTCAACGTTTTTTAATTGTGGTTTAAATTCTAATACGGAATGCGCTAAATACGTTGCATGCGCGTCAACAAACCAAGCGTTTACAATACAGGAGCGCGTTCTTCCCATGGTACCCGTGAGAAAGATTTCTATCCTCGTCCGCCATTCATTTTTGTGCAAAAACCCGGGCGCATTCGGAAGCGCCCATGGAAAGGTCACACGAGAACTTGCAGTTTTTGAATTAAGAAAAAAAGGGTGCAAATTCATCGGATGCAAGGCGAGCACGCCACCGTCGTCGGCCGGTGTTCCTTTTTCAAAATTCACATTTTTTAAACTCCAGTTCAAAAAGTGGCCAGTTCGTTTTTGTTTTTAATTTCGATGTTTTGTTTGTAGCCAGCCAGCCACACCAAAGATTATAAATTTGATTATTTTGAATTTTAATGTTTAAGCCGTTAAAGTTTATTGAAACCGAGTTCAGACATTGTAGGTATCTAAATAGTTGTAAGGCAGGAATAACAGTTATAGTTTTGTACATTTTGTGGTATCAGCGTTGATCGGCTCTCATTACGCCCCGGGACAATGCTTTCATAGCAAAGGATTTATGAACAATCGGTACCGCACGTTATGCATTATAAAGGAAGCGCTTTATGATATCACAATTTGTTAGGCAAAATACATATTGTTTTGCTTGTATCATGTTGGTTATTGTTTTATGTCATATTCGAATAAGTATGTATACTGTATAGGATGTATTGTAATTTAAATGCTTAGATAAATAAACAATCTCTTGTTTAAGTTCAGTGAGATTATAAGACCAGTTGTGTTCAATATTTTAGAAGTTTAAGTCGATAGCACAAGATTCTAGTTACAATAGGTACTTATTTATTTTTTATTGTATTGTTACAGATTGTGCAATGAAATTTGGAAAAAGTGACAATGGATTTAAATTGGTGAGTAAAATGAAAATGGTTTTGTTGGTGCACCTTCTTCATTTATTTTAAGAACCATCACGTTATCTTAATGGACGCAATGCGGGCTCGTAATTTAGCTCCTTTCGTGTTTTTAGTTTTAAAGTTTCCTCCAAAACTGTTAGGTACCTCGCAAAAAATGCTGGGAGCAAACATTTCGCGTTTTATTTAAATACATATTCAAATTTTTATAGTGATAACCCGCCAATAAGCTATATTTAAAGTATCTAAGTATCTAAGACATTGGAAAAGCCATAGACAAACATTATCTACCATAAAACACCCATTACTAAACAAGTTTAGTTAGTTTCTACAGCTTTTTAGTAAAAATCCGGTTGCTATTTTTATAAGCTGACAGTATTTATTCGAAATAATGTCTAGTAAAACGAGGAACATGGTAATTGGCATGACGTCCACAACCGCAGGTTTCTAGCTGTCACGCAACGATGCCCGCCCCTACTCCGGCGCTCTTCATACGCCTCCGACCTCCGTGCCCATTTTCCGTCCGCTCGTACATCGCTGCAGTCATTCACCGGTGATACTGTGTAGTGCCAACATGTGCCGCCATGTACAGTGAAATAATGGAAACTGACATACACTTGAAGTGATAAAGAGGTGCAGTGTTAAGTTGGCGAAGTCCAAGGTCCTCGGAGTGTTATTTTAGGTTAGTGAAATAGTAATAAATTACAGAATCATTTTGTAGAATACGTAATACCATTTTTGACAGTCATAGTTACCAATTAATGCTTACAATACCTGTTTCGTGATCTACTTCTCGAGTGCTTCACAGTCGTTCAAGGTAGAGTTAGTCCGGAAAGAGAAGTATTGTGGTTTATATGGGAGTTAATACATTCTATGACACTTTTCTTTTCGGATATACTCTAGTAATTTTAAAGTGGTAAGCGCATTTAGTTCAGTTCAGTACCAACATAAAACTGTTCCGCAATATACCTATCCGCAATATACCGCATCTTGTATTATTTCAAAAACAAATTACTCGTAATTTATTGGTAAAAATATACCTACTACAATCAAATAATATAACAAAAGTGTTTGCATTGCGTATTCATAAGCACATTTTAATGTGGCGTCCAAAGTTCAATGAAACTGAAGCGTCAGTATTAAAGAAGTTGGTGTAATTTGCGAACCTACTTTAAATTACTGTTTAGCATTTATTTATTCTTTAATTAGCAATGTAAATTTGCATTAATTGGAAAGAGTGTAGGTATTAGATTAGATTCTTATTTAAATCATATATTATCTGTTTATCGATACTATTTATGAGGAGGACTTCCCAGTAGCTTTATTTTCGTAGATATCGGCTATAGCTGTTATTAAATATAAAAAGGTATACCTAATTAGTATTAAAAAAAACATTAAAAATAAAAGTATACAATTAGCGGACAATTAAGCAATTATATATACTTAGAGAATTCAACCAACCGGAGTCGCCATTGACAGGCGTTCCCCTCTGCCGCAAACATATGACCAGTGGTCCTACACATGTATGGACTGACGGCAGACTTTTTTTGTATAGAAAATGACAGACATGGCTACTCCATCCGGGTTGAATTCTCTAAGTTCATATAATACACATCCATTAATCGTTGAGTTACTTCGTTGGTTGGACTACATTCGGCAGATTGCAAGTCACTTCTGGATGAGATTAGCTCAGGACCGGGACAAATGGCGTACTCGAAAAGAGGGCCATGCTCAATGAGGGTTTCCGCGATCGAGAATTATACTAGAAGGCAGCACTGCGTGGCCAGATGTTTTTTAACAGCAGCTGTCCAAATCCGCCAAAAAAATATGATTAAACATGATTGGTGGATTATGACAGCTCGCCACGGTGCTGCCATCTAGTAAAAATCTCGATCGCGGAAAGCCTAATTGTTCAGCAGTGGGCAACAATATGGATAAAATGATGATATTGCGGTACCCACATCGGCCATATCTAACCAACTTCATGGCTTAGCAACGCATTTTATTAAATATTTTTTGTCACTCATATCAACTCTGGGAGCGGTGTTTTAACTTAAACGGCATGAATTGTTACAGATTTTATTAATGTAGCTAACCTTCTTTAATCATCAAAATGATGAACTGTAATGCCTTTAATTATTTTTTATATCTATTGGAAATAAGATAACAAGAAAAACATAGTCTGGGTAAGCAAAACTTCACTTTTAACAGGTCCAATGTTTAATATCAAATTGAAATCAAATCAACAAGTTGTGTCTTCGAATTGAGGTCCCGGTTCCAAGTGGAACACATTACAATATTAATATATTTATAATGTCCCAGAGAGAAGTTAATAAGGAAAGATTAAAAGTAAATTAATAACGGCGCCCAAAGCCTCGACATTCGATATTCAAATTCCGGTCTTGCGTCGGGGTCGACGTCTTTGTAATCGAAGAAAAACAAGTCGATTGTCTATGTTTGAAGTTTGTGTGAAGAGTTTTATCGCTAATTGTCAACCATTACTGAAAAATACTTTGTGTTTAAATAAAACATATTTTCCTATGCGAATTACTTATGTCACGTAACGTAGATCCCATCAAAAACATAAATGTGAAAGGCTGCCAAGTTCGATACTATGGGAATGCTTCGCCTATAAAAGAAGTGAGATCTGAATAAGTACCAAGTTCCATAAGAATACCTCAAATCATAAATAGTTATAGGAATGCACACTTGATTTCCAGCAGTTTTTAAGGTACATTTTGAATAAGTATCACGTTACATAGAAATACCTAAAATTATAATAGTCAGAGAAACGCACACCGGTTTTTTTAGCAGTTTCCCGATAACATTTATTATTTTAAGTACTTTTTAATGATGTTACTTGGCAAGTTTTCACACACCACACACCTTTTCAATGCAATGAATCGACACCTTTGGACTGCAATGTGTCAAGTATATAATTTTCTATTAAAACTTGCCAAGTTACATCATTAAAAAGTACTGAAAATAATAAATGTTATCAGGAAACTGCTAAAAAAACCGGTGTGCGTTTCTCTGACTATTATAATTTTAGGTATTTCTATGTAACGTGATACTTATTCAAAATGTACCTTAAAAACTGCTGGAAATCAAGTGTGCATTCCTATAACTATTTATGATTTGAGGTATTTTTATGGAACTTGGTACTTATTCTGATCTCACTTCTTTTATAGGCGAAGCATTCCCATAGTATCGAACTTGGCAGCCTTTCACATTTATGTTTTTGATGGGATTTCATTTATTTTTGTTAGGTGTAGGTTCTTAATTATTTTTTTATCACTTTTGCTTTAGGAAATGTCTCATTCCACTTAGGTATGTACTTTATACTATAACCCTTTATACTAAGCGTCTAATTCTATTTTACTATTTATTTATAGGTGATTTTTACAAATAAACTGGCTCCCTACACCTATAAAATGTACCTACTTACATATAATTACATACATCAATAACGTACTTTATTCTGTTTGTAAGTACGCTACCTACATAGATAATTAATAACTTGGTAATAGGCCACCAATTATAATACCTACTGGTAGTTAGGCCTACCAGTAGGTATTATAATTGGTGGCCTATTATGTAGCCCTAGAAGTGCACCATCCCATCTCATCCCGTGGCGTATCGAAGGGTGAGATGAGCAGTAGTATATATAATTCCATCTTAGAGTAGATATGATTTCCATGTTCTTGAATCTGCGATTTTATTAGTTGTAAAATTAGAAATTATTTAGACTATGCGAGAAAAAATAGTCTTTTCATTTTTGTTTGACTGATTTAGCGCACCTAGTGTACCTAGTGACCTGCTTTGCACTTCGTAAATCGTGGGTTCGGTTCCCGCAACAGACACACACAGAGTGGTGAACAATTTTATTGTTCTTGTCTTTAAGACAAGCATGTATTGTCTTAAATTGGTATGTATCTAAATTTAAATAAGTCTTATCTCATTTCCACTCCATACCTACTTATAGTAGAACAAAATTACACATTCGTTGTTTTCGAAACTGACTCACACTTGGCCGTTTTCAGATTTTTACTTTATTTCGACCTAAAGACAAACCTTCGAGCCAAATTTCAGGTCGGTACGACCATTGGAAGATAGACCCATTTAGTTCATTATGACTTCATAGTAGAACAAAGTTACACCTTCGCTATTTTTAAAACTGACTCACACTTGGCCGTTTTCAGATTTTTCCCTTTACTTTGACCTTAAGACCTATCTCCATGCCAAATTTCAAGTCAGTACGACCATTGGAAGTGGTCTAGGTTTTTGATGAGTCAGTGAGTCAGTGACTGTATAGTAAAAATAGCGATTTTCTGACGTCAATATCTCAAGAACTGCTATAGGTAGAATAATGAAATTTTGTATTCTAGACAATTAAGGGGATGTCAACAGACACTCGAAATTTCATATGCGTAGATAAAATATGTTTTGAGTTATAGTGTGGTCGAAATTGGCCCGAAATGGTTCGTGTAATATAACCCACGGCCGGTGTGTCGCTTTTTTTTGCTCGAACTTGGCGGACACACTGCCGTGTGTCTAGATAACGAACTTTATTAATAAAATGTGTGAGTTAGGGCTTGCAAACCGATATTTCTGGCTAATATAGGTAGTTTAGCCAGTTTCAGAATTCTGGTAAAATAGCGAATTTCAAATTGTAATGTAAATAAATAAAATTACCCAATGCGATATTGGACCATTTAGCTTTCATTATTTTTAAATGTTTATATTAAAGTTCAAATTGCTTAAACCTAAACCGTTATTTTCCATTTTATGCTTTCCACATGTTACCAATGTTATATTATATTTGAATTATATAAAAACATACTTTTAATGTATATCAAAGTAAAGTGCAATTACGAATTTTTAATTAGACACCTCGCTTACATTTCGTTTAAATACAAATTAATGTTTATGGTCTTAGAAGTGTGTGGTGCAGCGTTAAACATTTAAGATATGTCGATAACGGCTGCAATTTGTGTAATTCGACTAATTTTACTACCGCGATACAGAGTAACTGGTTGTTTCCATTAAAAATGTACAATATCTCGTGAATTTTACACCTTTGAGGTCAATTCAGAAATGTAAAATTCGATTTCAATGTCATACTATACAGGATGGTCCAAACCTTGACGTTAAAAATTTTTTTTTAGATACCTCTCGTCGTGGGCTATCAGAATATACCCCATGTATGTTAGCCGATTTTTTGTAATTTTCGAGTTATGAATTTTTTAATTTTTAACTTTTGTTAAGAAGTTCCGGGTGAAGCAATTAATTTATAAAAAAAAAACTATTAAACTTTTTTTATTTTTTCTTTTTGTAGCACAATCCTTAATAAGCGGCGCAGTTGCAAAAAAAAGTCAGCATCCTCACTTGGCTGAGAGTTGGAAAAAAAAAGACAAAAGTGAAAGTTTTACGTCCAAGCATGTCAAGCTTAGATTTTGCGCTTAAATAAAAAAAATACAAACGATTTCAAGTACTTTTGGTTATTTTAGAAACTGCTAGAACCTAAGTTTTTTTAAAGGTAAAAAAAAGTGACACTTGATAGTCATCAAAGGAACTGAGGTGGAAAGTTCCCAAATAAGTAATTCATTTTAAAAAATCTTTTTTTTTATTATTCCTAACGTTAAACAACCACAGAAATTACCACGAGAATTCAATGTTGTGACATGTGATTGACCAAGCATTATTTTGATTAACCGACGACTCTGTCCAATTATGACTATTAAGTGTCACTTTTTTTACCTTTAAAAAAACTTAGGGTCTAGCAGTTTCTAAAATAACCAAAAGTCCTTGAAATTGTTTGTATTTTTTTTATTTAAGCGCAAAATCTAAGCTTGACATGCTTGGACGTAAAACTTTCACTTTGGCTTTTTTTTTCTAACTCTCAGCCAAATGAGGATGCTGATTTTTTTTGCAACTGCGCCGCTTATTAAGGATTGTGCTACAAAAAGAAAAAATCAAAAAAGGTCCATAGTTTTTTTTTAATAAATTAATTGCTTCACCCGGAACTTCTTAACAAAAGTTAAAAATTAAAAAAAACATAACTCGAAAACTACGAAAAATCGGCTAACATACATCCATACTTCCATACTAATATTATAAATGGGAAAGTGTGTGTGTTTGTTTGTTTGTCCGTCTTTCACGGCATAACGGGGCGACGAATTGACGTCATTTTTAGGGTTCCGTACCTCAAAAGGAAAAAACGGAACCCTTATAGGATCACTTTGTTGTCCGTCTGTCTGTCTGTCTGTCTGTCTGTCTGTCTGTCTGTCTGTCAAGACCATTTTTCTCAGGAACGCGTGGAGGTATCAAGCTGAAATTTATACCACATACTCAGGTCTATTGCCCCTTGGAGCTGTGAAAAAATCAAACTCAAAAGCCAACGCAATCAAAAGATACAGTCGTTTATGCTGCAAATTTTAGTTTTTCGGCACTCGCAAAACCTACAGGGTACTTCCCGTGAACTCAGAAACTTGAAATTTGGCACGAAGCAGCGTCATATAGCATAGACAATGGAAAAATTACAACAAGTAGACATTTTTAATAAAATCATACAAAAAAACATTTTTTAAATTTTAAACTTACTACTTTTTTTCTCGTAAACGCGTGGAGATATTAAATTGAAATTCATGTCAAATACTCAGGGCTATAGGACCTTTCAGATGTAGCAAAACCAAACTTTTATGTCAACGCAATCAAAAGATATAGCAATTTAAGTCGCATATTTTGAAACTGAGTACTCGCAAGAAACTCAAAACCTACAGGGTACTTCCCGTAAACTCAGAAACTTGAAACTTGGCACGAAGAAACTTCATATAGTACAGACAAAGGAAAAATTACGAAAAGTAGACATTTTTAGTAAAATCATACAATAAATATTTTTTTAAATTTTAAACTTACTACCTTTTTCCTCGTAAACGCGTAGAGGTATTAAATTGAAATTCATATCAAATACTCAGGTCTATAATACCTTTAAGTTGTAAAGGTTTGTACGGAACCCTCGGTGCGCGAGTCCGACTCGCACTTGGCCGGTTTTTTTTAAGTGGAGATAGTTGAAGGGATGGAGAGTGACATAGGCTACTTTTTGTCTCTTTCTAACCCCCCACTTCCCTAAAATGGGGGGTGGAAGTTTGTATGGAGCATTACGGGGGGCAAAGGGGAACCGTGTTACCCCGAATTTAACGCGAGCGAAGCCGCGGGCAAAAGCTAGTGGGGTATATTCTGATAGCCCACGACGAGAGGTATCTAAAAAAATTTTTTGACGTCAAGTTTTGGACCACCCTGTATTTGATTCTAATATTATTATGTTCCACTTGAACACATGTTACTGCGCTCTAGTACTAACGTATGCGTTCGTCTTACCTATACATTATAAAAATACTAATTTTGATACTTAATTTCACAGTTTACGAGTAAGTTAGCCTACTGCACAATATGAATACAATTTTGAGGTTTACACAGCTTGTTAATGGCGACGTTAAAACAATATAATTTGCTTTAAAGTATTTGTGGGTGTCATATATTTAAGATTTTACAGTTTATCAAAGGACATTAATAGTTTATTTGACAATATAAGTGCTTTTATGTACTTAATACGCGTTGCCATGAGTATGTAATATTAACAAAGTAAAGTAAAGTCAGAGTTAAGAGTTTATATTGGCATAAAAACATTAGCATTTTTTTGTCTAACGATTAGGATTTTGTTTTATTACAAAATTTCCAAATTAAGATGAACGGAGGGTTTTTTTCTTTTCACTTATTTGTCGTTATTTATGAGTTATGTTATGACAGTCTAAACATGATCTGAAGTCTTTACTCTGCCAGGTACGTAAATTCTAAATCTCGCGCTCCTAGCACCTACGTGAAATACGGCCGTGACGTGACGACTGTTAAGAAAATAAGTTATTACTAGTGCAGTAATTGTATAAGTATATATACTTAGTATCTACTTAAACAATTAATTCTGGGCAGTATAACTTCCACAAGGTAGTTTTGATTATTTATTCTAATAAAAAGGGCAATAACCTACTTACCAGCACCTTATCATATCACCTGTCGCTGATCAGCTCTAATATTGACCGGTAGAAAATGCCATGAGGTATTCAGTCCGTTGTTTGTAGTTTTTTTCTATCGTTTTCTATAAATGTAAAGAAAGAAATAAGTTATTTGATCTGTGATGTTGATAAGTGAAGATCACGTTAACATAACAACTCCACTCGCTTGCGCTTGCATATAATATATAATGCATATCCGACCAGAATGCATGGCTCGATCAACTAGCCTGTTTACTATTCCCAGTTTTTCACTCAGACCACTTGAGTTATTAGTTGTAGCACGTCAATAAATTAACGTTAATTATGCTTTAAATGGTATTTTCGCATGTTTATGGTAAATGCTCCAGTTGTTCGAGTTATAAATCTCGGTGCAATTATAATAAAAACTTTACTGCTTACTGTAGGGATTGCTAGATTGAAATAGCAAGTCGCGTTAGGAAAGTTAATGATGCGGTTAGTTTAAATGAACGGGCTATTTAATGTAGCAAGTATTTTATGTATATTATTAGGTAGAGCAACAGTCCCACCCAACCAGTCGGACTGATGATCTATAGTTTTATTTATCGTATGGCTACATGTCACTGGTATAGGCATTTCTTCCCTGGGATAGTAGTAGCGAGAAAGCAGGTGATAAAGAAAATTCAGTGAGTGCTGCGAGGTCCAGATGGGACAGTGCAGCTGCCAAGTTTGTTACTCTTGTAGCACTACCCAGGGATCACGTGTAGGGTTGTCTAAGGTGTTTCCTATGGACGCAGAGTAACATTGATCCCCGATCTATAGTTATTTAAGATCACAAGATTCTGTTATTTGGAATCTTTTTTGTGTGAAACAAAGACGCCGTTAGACTAGCACAGCTCACGACTGATCGTGTCTGAGAGTCTTGGGAGGACTTCATTTGTTCAAAAGTCATTTGTGGTTACATTTTAGCTAATAAATGTTTATGATATTTGATGTAAAGCCTTTCTTGAATTATAGAGGTAGCAAAATTCTGAAACACAATCCGTAATCTTTATTTCGTTATCAACCCACATATCAATTTGGCTGCATGAGTTTGACATTGTTAGAATAGTTTCAATTTATTTAAAGCCTTTTTATTTCTTTAATAACAAAAAAATAATAACATTAAAAAATGCGTTGTGAATATCCAGGACCTCTCAGCGAGTAAATGCCTCATCCATTTTCCTCCATGTAGTCAGAATATTCTCAATAAGATGGGGGTAAATACTTGTATAATAGTTGGCACTAACTGCTGTCATATCAGTCTCGATTTGGTCCTGTCCGAAACTGCTGCGTGGATCCAGGCATCATATAGGACGTAGTCTCTGTTGACGCTGTGCCCAGCGTCTGACAAACCAAGACTAAGGTCTTCGAGACTTCTCTGACGCTTAAGTAAAAAACCCAGTCTATTCAATCCCTCATACGTGTCGTACCCCCATACAAAGGCGCGCAAATTCCGTTAGTCGTTATATTGGGCACGTGCGCGTGCGCAGGGTGACATGTGCCCGCGCACCTGCGGGCCAACTGCTCGCGCCATTTTGTGTTCCTTTACTGTGGAATATTCCCTATACAGGGGTAAATTTTTGTTAATTCATTAGGTACATTCTGTTCAATCAATACCTAAGTTTCTAAAAAAAACAGCTTTAAGGCTGTATTAAAGCTATAGCTGAATCAGCTGAATGTAATAATATATATCTTGCCCACTGAAGCGCAGAAAATTATGCTAGTAGTATTAACAACCACAGAATGTAGATATCATGAAGTGAGGATGTTAAGAAACCTGCATGTAACAAATACGATCGAGACTCATAAAATAAACATCAAATATTATGATGACGACTTATTTCATAACCAATCATAAACGAGTTATCGATATTTTGCATCGATATTTGATCCACCTATACGCTTATTCAGTCCCTTTAGATCTGTAAGATTAAATTAATTTATAGCCTTGCATATTGAAATTCTCATGCTATGTCCCCATGTAACCAACTCGTTGGGATTAATATGCCAATGGGGCGAAACTACACCAACAGAATGACGGCCGCTTTTACAATCGCGATTGTACATATGATATCATTTGCGACGAATCTTTGACTTGATGAGAAGAAATAAAATGTTCTGAATATGAATTTTGTGTAAATAACTTAAGTTAGGATATTCTGAATTGTTAGTATTACAAATCTTTTACAAGAGTTATCCCCAGAAACTAAATTTCCTGCTGAGACCTTTCCTTATTATCAGCTCTCAATGCTACTGATGCACAATATCAAAAAATAATTTTACCGATATAATAATATATGTATGTATGGGACTGGCACGGGACCGAGGAGAGTGGCGTAATAAAGGAGAGGCCTATACTCAGCAGTGGGTGGATACGGGCTGAATAGATAAATAGATAGATGTATATTTGCTTGTTGAGCACATAGGGACATCGCATTAAAAGAAACTCGAGCGATAGTTTCCAAAAGGTCAGTCCTAATTTAAATGCAATGCTATCACGACTCCTCTCCGGTGTGGGCCCACAACTAATTAGATTTCAAAATGTTTAATTGTTCAATATTTGTTTCAGATTCAATGAACGCGTAACCAGTAAGTAGATAAAGGTTGAACACGCCAAAATTTGGGCATGTAAAAATAGCTATAGTTATTCGAAAAATGGAGATATTCAAACTTTTTAAACAACAATTTTCTCACAAGGAACTGGGCTATAAAATGATGATAGTTTTATTTTCTTTTATTTATTCATTGGCAAAATGTCGAGCGTACAACATCAAAAACGTGAACGCATTCTGCACGAACATGTAAAAAATCCCATGTTAAGCTACAAAGATATCGCGAAAAGGCTGAAATATCCACAATCTACGGTTGGTCACGTATTAAAAACTTTCCGTGAACGCTTGACAATAGATAGAAAGCCAGGAAGTGGTGGGTTGCAGCGAGTCAAGAATAAGAAAAAGGAACAGAGTATTTTAAAGATTTTTGCCTCAAATCATACGATTTCATCTTGTGATGTTGCTAAAAAAGTGAAAATTTCTCAGTCCTTTGTCCAAAAAGTGAAACATAAGGCAGAACTGAGGAGTAATAAGGCCCAGGCCGCACCAGATCTAGACTCAAAATAGAACTTATCCGCAAAGAAACGGTCGCGAAAACTCTATGAATATTTTTTACAAAATTTGAATGCGCGACGTGACGTGACGATGGACGACAAGACGTATATAAAAGCGGATTTTAAACAAATACCTGGTCAAGTTTTATACTAGCAAATCACGAGCAGATGCTCCTGAAGATTGTGAATTAAAAAAACCGGCCAAGAGCGTGTCGGGCCACGCTCACTGTAGGGTTCCGTAGTTTTCCGTCCGTCACAGTAAGTGTCCCCACTTAAGAGTTAATAACACCGCCATGTAGGATATGATATGAGAGTTCCATGTACAGCGACATCTATCGGCAAATTGAGTAAACTATTGCGCGCGAGCATAAAGTATGGAAGATGATTTTTATGGGATAATTCTTTATTGCGTGAACCGATTTTCACCGTTTTTACTTTATTTGAAAGCACGTCATTTCATTGTAATTTTGTAGAAATTACAGGTACAATAAACACCTGCTTATACGGTTAAATTACAAACTTAGTTCAGAAATTATTTTGTATTTTTTTTTCAAAAACTATTCATCCTATCAAGTTCAAAATAATTTTCCAAGAAAGTTTTTATAAAGTTCTACTTTTGAGATTTTTTTCATATTTTTAAAACTTATGGTTCAAAAGTTAGAGGGGGGGGGGGGACGCATATTTTTTTACTTCTGGAGCGATTATTTCCGAAAATATTTACATTATCGAAAAATGATTTTAGGAAACCCCAATTCATTTTTAAATACCTATCCAATAATATATCACACGTTAGGGTTGAAATGAAAAAAAAAAATCACTCCCCGCTTTACGTATAGGGGAGGTACCCTAATAAAAAAAAAATTTTCACTTTTTATTTTACCACTTTGTCGGCGTGATTGATATACATATTAGTACCAAATTTCAGCTTTCTAGTGCTAACGGTCACTGAGATTATCCGCGGACGGACGGACGGACGGACGGGCAGACATGGCGAAACTATAAGGGTTCCTAGTTGACTACGGAACCCTAAAAACGAGGGAAATTTCCAAAAAAATACCTTCTTTGGCAGGCAATATGCAGCTGCGGTAAAATAAGTCGCACGTTTATCAGCACGGGGACAATAAACGGCGATATATATCGGAAAGATTGTTTACAGAAGTGTTTGCTGCCTTTTATAAGACAGCATGCCTCACCACCGCTGTTTTGGCCAGATCTAGCCAGTTGCTAATACGCAAAATCAGTTATGGAATGGTACAACGCTAACAGGATCATTATGGTACCCAAAATATGCAATCCGCCAAATAGTCCAGAACTGCGGCCTGTTGAAGAGTACTGGAGTATTATGAAAGGAATTCTAAAAAAGAAAGGCGGAGAAGTAAAATCGGTCCCTGAGCTACAAAAAATACGGACCTGTGCGACAAAAATCTTTCCTAAAGAGAGGGTGCAAAGTCTTATGAGCCGTGTGCGTAGAAAATTCGATCTAAGGCTTACTGTGTAAACATTAATTAGAATTAAAAATGTGATTTTAGAGTTCATTAAATTTGTCATTTAATGTGGTATTCATAATGTAGTTATTTATTTTCAAACTGGTTTAAAAACTAATTTTGCGTGCCTAAGTTTTGGCGTGTTCAACCTTTAGGTAAACAAAGATCTGATTACTCGAGTCGGTGGCCGACAATTCTGACGTGAGCAAATACAACGCAATCGTGAATATTGTGATGTGAGGTCACAGAAAAACCACTTGCGAATTCATCAAACTTCTTTATCGTGCATTGGGTAAGTGGAGACCGAATATATTAATGTTAACAATGTATTTATACTTTCTTTGTTAACGGCAAAATGTGGAACTGCCACAAAGATAAACGTCATTTTTCATATATAATTTTATGCTGACTCTCCATACTTTGCGACTTGTAAAGTAGGTGCAGAGTTTGCTTGGTGTGACTATAGTAATATTAGCACATACTTTCCATTTCAAGGGATATAAGTAGAGACACTGGCGTATTTTTTTATTCAGAATGCGCGTGTATCGGAATAAACCACTTCGTCTGTAGTTTTGACCATGGAGCTAATAAAGCGATTGATTTTCTGGGAACACGGACAAAATAACTACGCTCAAAAGATTCTAGAATATCTCTTAATTTAGGAATTGGAAATATTTGTCCATTATAAATGAAAAAAAAATACTGTAAAGGACTCCGCCGAGAAAACCGCTGGAAAGAATATCCCTCTTCATCACTATAGCGTGGCAAAAGTTACTTATGCAGGTCTATTGTCTAACTAAGAAATATCACATAAATTGAAATCAACAAGTCAAATCTGCAATTCATCGCATACTTACATGTCGCATTGTTTTCGAAAAGTACGTACAATCAACAGCATAAGTAGCTAACCGGGTGACGTGTTCAAAATGATGTTGGCACGACCTTATTGTTAAGAGAATAAGGCATTTCGAGCACCTCACGGGGTAAACTACTGTTGCTCTTACGAATATACCTATTTTATGCGTTATGAATCTTGATGATCTGCCTATACAATACGCCTATAGATACACATTATATGACAGATATCAATAGCATGACTCATATCAATCGTGTGGATGTATAAAATGATAGAAAGCTTTGATGATTATAGAAAGTATAGTATAATCCTAATCACATCTAACTTTTATTACATTAAAACGGTTTATTATTAAATTACGTTAGAGTGACACGGCAATAAAATAAACACACGCACTTATCAATACGAGTAAAAGAAAAAGATATTTTCGAGTCGACAGTTTAATATTATGCGGGTAGACTTCTAGAGGGGCTGACACTATATTGTTGCATTCTTCGTTGCGTCGGGACTTACAAGCTAAATAATAATTAAATTATTAATTGAATTCTACCACATGTTTTTACTGAAAATGCCAACATGTATAAAAATACAAGGAGCCACTGCAATGCTTAGGTACGTTGCACGAGCGAGTTAGTTCCTCAGTATGAAAATTCTATACTAAACGTCCAGTAACTTACTTATTTAGACACACGGTAGCGTGTCAAGCTAAGTTCAAGTATAACAGAACTGGTTGGTATGACAAGTGTGCTCTTACCGATCTCGAAGCTTCGATACACTGGTTTTCCCGAAATCATGTCTCGTCAACGCTAGCACAACCTAACCAAAATATACGACCAGATCACCACAGCCTTAGCAAATGTTTGTACAACGTGAACACCTACAAACGGCCTGAGAGAGCCCCGTCGATCCCTGACCAATTTGTACTACAAACTACAACAAACAAGACGAGCTTTCCCGCTATAGGTACATAGTTTGCTTATGACGTACCAATACAGCTACAAATCGCTGTTGTTTCCACCGGTACTGTTTGCTTGTCGAACTTTACTTAATAGTTAGCGCTTTTATCGCCTCGGGAAATACCTTTGAAGCCAGGGACCATAACACGTGGATTGAAACTATCTATACAAAATCGGGCTCCAAGATCAGGCTTGGGATCAAGTCCCAAGCGCAACTCTAGCGTTTTTTTTATTTGGAAACTTCTTTTATTTCTATAAGAGTTCAGAACTCTCTTTTTAATTTGTATTTGTACAGTCACGGACTTTAATTGTTGAGCTATTTACGGTTCAAGCAATTTTTTTTGTTTAATACTTACTCTATGAAATGTCCAATCTAAAGTGAACCACAACAACAACAATAAAATTAAAGCCCGTAGCCGTACAAGTACGCGTGGACTTACGAGGCTATACCTCTGTTTAGGTCTCAAGTGCCGCAGCACCACCTTTTGAGCGAAAGTGGAGTTATTTTGCCAGCGTCAAATAAAAATCACCGAACTAAATGTATAGAACTGAGACCTGCTGCATTAGTGACGCGATAGATGGCGCTAGTGCGTTTGCCAGACTTTCGGCAACGTGATTTTGTATAGACATTTAGTTCATGAATTACATGGTCCTTGTTTGGAGTGTATAGAGTCGTTCCGTACATGTATTTATTTACGCATTCGATCTTGGATACGTAATGACAAAATTACTTCGCATTTGCTTACTGCGAGCTGCGAGCTCATTCGCTTTCTCTGCAACTTTGTATAGAATTCGATACGATACTGCGCATACTTCCAATCGTAGAAATGACTTAAATGACGCATTGTAAACGTTAATATATGTTAATAATCCCGTGCACTGATTTCATTAGAAGTAATTAAACGTGGAGTCATTTTAATTAACTTCTGAGAATGAGTTTTTTATTTGCGGTCTCATTGGATGTGACGTAGTTTCTTCGATTACTGAACCAATAGGAGGAGATTTGATCTCTACAAACCTGGTAACAAGAAATCGTGTTTGTCTATTGGAGTATCGATTGCGTTGAACTAAAAATAGACAGAGTAAACGTGATATCGAGGGTATTACCTATTGTGCAATAAATATCTTATTTTCTAGGTAATTCATATATAAACTTGAAGTTTAATAGAGTACTGTGGGTTAAAGTAGTCATTTATTTAAATGATCAACAACTCGCATGTAATACAAGTTGAAGGCTTATACGCTACAGTAACCATTTAGCATGAGGCGGAATGTATGCTTGTTTGGCACAGTCGATGTCGTTGTAAAAAACATACATGTATGCAAGTATCATGCGTTTTATCCAAAATCGAATATAGTTTCCAATATGGTGGCAATTGAAGTTCTCGAGATTACAATTCATTTACCAAGGTGAAACTTGGTTCTATACTTCAAACAATATGTATAGTAAATTGTTTTGATGACTAGTATTTTGTAGTTCTGTTGGAAAATAAATGTACCTAGTGTCAAAAAGTATTAGCTTGAATTAGATTTCCTGACCCTCTGTTTCTATTAAATAATATTTTTACGGAAATCTTTGATTCCTTGCACATTGATACTTGCACGCTGAAAGTGACCTTTCATTCCTCGAGTTTACTCACCTCGTGATTTTAATTATCGGCTTTAACCCATTAAAATTAAAGGCGATTTCCCATTGGCGACGCGCGTGGGAACCTGCCAGACAATAGGGAGAAGAGGCGAGAAATCGTGAGACCCGTGGGACGCATCTGTGTAAATAGGAGCTTGACGCCTATGTCAGGGCGCAGACTTAGAAACCAATAGACACCGCATGTGAGAAAAGGCACCGTTATTCTGAGCTTCTTTAGCACAGTATCCGGGTGTATCTGGGACGCGATTCGAAAAATAAACACACGCACTGGACAGACACAGCTCCAACCCAACTCAACTCAACGCTATAACGACATTGATATTTGCTATTCGAACAGACTTTCATTCAACATTGTTCTCACATTGGTCTCACATTGGTACAATGTGTACAATGGGTACAATGTGTGACCAATGTGTGACCAACGTGAGACCAATGTGAGACCAATGCGAGACCAATGTGAGACCAATGTTGAATGATAATCTGTTCGAATAGCAAATATCAATATCGTTATAGCGTTGAGTTGAGTTGGTTGGAGCTGTGTCTGTCCAGTGTGTGTGTTTATTTTTCGAATCGCGGCCCGGTTCATACCGACAAGGACAGATGGGAATCTTATTTCTCAGAAATTATTTCACATATCGAACAGCACGTGGTCGAGGCGAAAATACTTCCGCAAATATTTTATAATAGTACATTGTGCACGTGGGTGTAAAATAAATATTGCGAGAGTCTATTTAGAAGCCTTGTGAGAACCAGTGTTTTTTAAGTTTGCAAAATTCTTACCCTTTAAATGACACACAATGTTAATAACATCACATTCGTGAGGAAGTTGATGTTTCAAGATAAGTATATGTTAAAATAAGGTAACAAAACTCCATAACTCCCTAAAGAATAAGCTGTTACACCTATAACATACTATTTCCTGCTAAACCTGCGTCGAATGCCACGATTTACGACCGAGTATGATGAAAACATATTTTATTAAACGAATCAGCACAAAAGAGCCATACAAGTTTATACTTTTCAATAGTGTGAAACGATTTAAATGTAAACCTTTTGGTGCAGATCTCTTTATTCAATACATTTTATATTATGCATTTGTTAGTGGCAAAAGCACAAATGTAAGCTTTAAATTGGATTGAATTGAATGACTTTGCTCCGATAAGTGCAATCATCATTTGTCAGTTTTGTCACTAGTTTTGTCACTACTGCACGGGAATGTTCAACCAATTCTGATTAACTGTGAAAAGCGTTAACTGACCTCCACATCTTTGTAGTAAATATGTACTTAGGTACTTGGAAATAATAGTAACATGAATAAATAAGAAACTTAATTATATGATATGTGAAGCTTCATAGTTTTGCTGTTGAGTTACATTCATCAATCCGTTCATTATAGTTCGTGTAAATAGCTCTAAAATACTATAGGTATAAGATAACTATACTAAAAAACTACATTCGTAAACTGTAAAACAAAAAAATAAAATAAACTGTAAAACTGTAAAAAAAAAACTAGATATGGAAGAGCGGTGCCTCCTAGCACAGGTTATTTTGTAAATAACTTACAAGGAGACGCCGGTTAATATAGGATATATGTACTGGATGTAAAAGAAATAAAGAATTTTGATTTGATTTTGATTCGATTTTTGTATAGGGACTGGTAGAAGGAGCCATAGGTCATCGAATGATAATAAAATTTGATAATTCGTTGTCTGAAATGGAATTGCTATTATACTACTTATATGTGCACATATCAAAAAACAAATAACGACTGAGCATGAAACTAAATGTTATGCATTTGTATTTCTATATTAATAAAAACGTTGCCCCAGGACATAATAACAATGCTTAATGACATACCTAGACCGCTTTTGTCATTACATACGAGTAGGTACTTAACGATTTTTTCCATCGCGAGGCGGACATAGTTATTTAGTTTATTTTAGTACGGACCACGTCATGTTGTACAAATAAGTATCACGTGTAGGCGTAGAACCGAATATTATGAAGACTTAATTATCCCTCGTTCGGTACAAATGTTTACTATGAAATGCATTAAAAAATGCGTGGGTCGCTTTTATTCGGAAACAAAGTAAATACGGACGTTGAACCAACATTGACTGTGACATTTGACGGTACTGCGTCAGGTGACACTTCGAAATTGGCTTGAATGCGCTAAAGTTCTTTGGTTGTTTCTAGGAAATGCAACTTGGGTTTTTTTTTGTATGTAAAAATCCAGGTTTTTGGGTATGACACGGGTTCTTTCATACTGAAAACCCGGGTTAGGCCCATTCCCATCGGTACATTACCTAGTTGTTTCGAAACATCTTAAGAGATCCCAAATTCCATGACTGGGCGACGCGGAAAAACTTCAAAACTCTAGCGTGCCGCGTAGCATAAATATCGCATCAGAATCTTTGCTGTCAAAATATGTGGTTTAACATCGGTCCTTCTGTACATTTGTACTCTTATTCTGTAGCGGCTTTTTCAATTGACGTTTCAACATCCTAAAAGGGCAAAGACAAACTAGACACCGCATAGACAAAAGGCATAATCCGTTCTTTCTCGGTTCGCGCGGACGATCAATCACTCCCCACGAAACCACTCTAATCTTCGTACTAGCGTGTGAACGCGGTCACAGGCTTAGCCTCAACACTGGTCTATATTTTATAAACTATTTGCCTATTGCTCTGAGTCTGAGAACCAAAAGTGCAGCGGACAATTTAAATTCGATTTACCATTCAAACCGCGGCGGCTAACATTAGACATTCACTTGTTTCTTTATGAATTTCAATTCGCAAAACTGCCTCTATTACGGTTAGCAGTGATTACGCTCGTGGGAACGTACTCGTATTAAAATTTACTTCGCCAACAAAGGGGCTAATGACTGTACATACGTGCCAAGTTCGATGTTGCAGTTGACAGTGACATTATTAGGGTTCGAGGTGCGTGCAGTCGGCATCGTGACCGCAGACGTCATGGTATTCCCCGAGAACCAGTATAAATGCGATCTTCGTTTACGTATAGTTGCAAAAAATCTCTAGCGAACAACTACACTGGTTTATAAATATTATTGCCTGTTGGGAATAAACAGCCAGGGTCGAGCAGTCTGATATCTCAGACATGCGAAGAGCACGAGTTTGACCGAACATTTTGACTCCTAAATGAGTTCGTTAACACCGAAGCTTTACGAGCACTCAGGCTTAATGTACGTGGGATGGCGTTAAAACTACCTACATTTCTGCACTAGAGCTGTAATGAGTAATGACGGACGGTGACAGCAAACATTATGAAGTATGGTGCAATAATCATACTACGCGCTAGGCTTTGACATCGGCATCAAGAAGACCACGTAAACAAACGCACATGCTAGTTATTTCATTTATGCTATTTTTGATAACAATACATAACCATATAATTGGCACAGTTTAAGCCCTTACATTTGACAAGTAAATACACTGGCCCGCCGGTCCTACCTAGCGTAAGAAACGTTGGTAACAAAGTGCCTTAGAAAATCAGTTTACATTTGCAAAAATAAAATAAACAAGTGGATGTTATTTGAAATAGCTGTTATTACGGTTCTTATGCGCGGTGGAGGAAGTACAGTGGTATTTCAAAAGAGTGATTAGATCCATTTCAATATTAAATTATTAGGTAGTCTTCATGTTTAATAGTTTTTTAATAGGTTGTCCGCTCGATAGTTTGTTCTCAAAAAAGACTATGCACTTTCCTAAAGTTGCCTGAGCATAGTCATCGTTATTACGAAAACGGCGTATCTGACAAAATACGGTTATCAGTTCACGACCCGCATAGCTCCATGCACGCAGAATAACTGTCTCACGCATGGGAACCACTCTGGCTATAAACTAGGGACCCATTCATGCCTAATTGAATCGATAGCGAAGCTGTTGAGACCTAATCGATTCATCTGATATGTAGCATTGAGCAATTAAATCGATTTGGGTTAAGAATGTTTTCCGGTTTAAGCGAGATTCCGAGAGGTCATATTGTTGAATTGATAGTTACGGCTTTACCTGGTGCTATGTACAAATGTAGCGTTCTATCCATAAATAATAAATAAATAAGCCTTTTATTATTTGATTTTTTTACTTGTAGCATAATATACAGGGTGTTTGGTAACCGGATGCAAAGCCGAAAGTAGGAGATAGTCTAGGTCATGTAGAACATTTTTAGCCATACTTGTCTTAGACAAATGTTATTAGTTTTTTTTTAATTTAAATTTTAAGATTTGTCGGAGAAAACTGCAAAACTTCAGACTAAATCGATAATTAGTACTTTTTTTACTGCAGGTAGATTTTTTTTTGTTTTATTTCTTATTGTGCAATGTCTATCAAACACTAGAAAAGTGATTTCAAACATCTGTGTCTAAAGAAAACAAGTTGACAGCGATTTAAAATTTTAGTTACATGAAAATGTAAACGATTTAAGTGATTTCAAAGTACGATAAAAAAAAAACTAAAATAGCCACGAATTTTCAAACCATTTTAAAAACATGCTTGGCTTTTACCCTTTTATTTAAGTTATCAAACACGACTGTAGCTACTGTATCCTTGAAAATAAGCCACCTAAACCAACTGGGTAGCTAAAATGTTTCACTCTACTTGTGATACTTGTGGTAGTTGTGGTGACGAATCTCATTATGATTTTACAATAAAACATTGGTTCTGAATACTAAGTTGGCGTTGACTTGACATTTGACTTGTTTTAAAAGGGTTAAGTGTACTGGACAAAACTACCACATGCAATTTTAACAAACAAAGGCTTGCGGCGGTGAGAGACAAAAGAGACTGATAGCGGCAGGCGGTGAGCGGCGTTAAACAAAGATGATCGGTTTTGTGCTTTATTGACAAAGATAAACTGATTAGCTACATGAGTATTTGTGCAAAAACTAGTAATTTAGTCTAGTTACAACTTCAGTTGCGATTAGACGTTCATTGTGGTTTAATTTCCCGCTCTCATCTCAATTTACCGTGTCAAGTTGTAGCTGCCGTAGGCGCTCCTTCACGTGTAATTACGACTTCTTCATTGTAAACATGGAGTTTACGAACGAAGAATACGCCGACATTATCTACATGTACTGCAAAGCTGACAGTAATGGAGCGATGGCCCGACGGATGTACCAAGAGCGTTTTCCAAACCGGAGATTGCCTAATGTGAGAGTGTTTTACAATTCATTCCGAAGGCTACGTGAGAATGGTATTGCTGTGCAACATGGAGGGAATCCAGGACGTAATCGCCCTGAAGTGGAGGAAGACGTTCTACAGGCATTTGCAGAGGATCCGAATACGAGCATCAGAGTGGTAGCTCGTAATCTGAACTTGTCCACATGGAAAGTATGGGCCACAATGAATCGTGAGGGAAAATATCCTTTTCGCGGCATCGGAGTTCAAGGTTTGGACGAAGGAGATCCTGCACGCCGAGTGGACTTCTGCCGATTTTTACTCAATGCGGATATCGAAGACCGACGTTTTTTGCGAAGCATTCTTTGGACCGATGAATCGAAATTTTCCCGGGAGGGGATCACAAATTTCCATAACCTACACCAATGGGCTGACAAAAACAACAATCCACATTGGAAAAAGCAAGTGTCCTTCCAAAGAAGGTTTTCCGTCAATGTGTGGGCTGGAATCATCGGCTTATTTTCAAGGATACAGTAGCTACAGTCGTGTTTGATAGCTTAAATAAAAGGGTAAAAGCCAAGCATGTTTTTAAAATGGTTTGAAAATTCGTGGCTATTTTAGTTTTTTTTTTTCGTACTTTGAAATCACTTAAATCGTTTACATTTTCATGTAACTAAAATTTTAAATCGCTGTCAACTTGTTTTCTTTAGACACAGATGTTTGAAATCACTTTTCTAGTGTTTGATAGACATTGCACAATACGAAATAAAACAAAAAAAAATCTACCTGCAGTAAAAAAAGTACTAATTATCGATTTAGTCTGAAGTTTTGCAGTTTTCTCCGACAAATTTTTAAATTTAAATTAAAAAAAAACTAATAACATTTGTCTAAGACAAGTATGGCTAAAAATGTTCTACATGACCTAGGCTATCTCCTACTTTCGGCTTTGCATCCGGTTACCAAACACCCTGTATTCATATCAGCGTTTTATCGATAGTTTGTTTAAATGACCAAATTTTGAAATATACCTTAGTAAAAAGTTGTCAAGTAAGTTTGTCTATTCTTATCTCCGCATGGAAAAAAATCGATTTTCTTATAGCTAGTTTGAGTTTTTCAGAAAATTCTTTTTTTCAGGCTTATCCTATCCTTAGCATAACCCTCTTATTTTTATTATTACTATGTTTTACCTACATACATATTTATGTCAAACCTTTATTTGAATTAATGCAGTAACATCCTTTTTGCTCAAAACTGACTTATAAATTATCGTTCGCGAAACAAGAGACCACGTGTTCAATGTTGTAGTAAACTTTATTATAGATATTAAAGCCAACTTGTAATAGAATAAACCAGCCAATTCCATCGGCTAATTCAACCGGTCCGCAAATAGCTCAATTTTCCCGCATATCGATTTCAGAACGAGTAGAGGTTCAAAATTGGATGTTCCGTTCAGAAACGAGCGAGTTTACCGGCGGCACGGGTCCGGGTGTGCCATTCGGTTTCCGAACGGATGCCAGCTTTCATTTGCCAATGAGGCTATAGGTACTTATAAATAGATAGCCCAGCAATTAACTATCACAAGTGTGACATGATAAAAAGTTCCCCGGTCACTTGATTGCGTGACTGGAATCTTAAATATCTATTTGTATTTGCGGCATGGCATTTGCCTACTCTTTATCACCTGCTAATCTGTCTTAGACCTAATTTTCTCTTTTGGGTGTGCCGGTCAAATTTTAATCTCCTTGGGAAGCCGAGAAAATCAAAAAAATCCGCGCTACTTAATCAGAATGATCTGAGGAAGACTTTATTTTGCTTACGTCGGTGAAAGTATTTTTAACGGTCTCCTAGCCCAGTCGGCAGTGACCCTGCCTACGAAGCAGGAGGTCCCGGGTTGGAATCCTGGTCAGGACATTTGTTTGTGTGTTTTTCACGGATATTTGTTCTTGAGTTATGGATGTTTTCTATGTATTTAAGTATTTATCCATATTTATTTATTTATTTAAATATCATTTTAAGCTATAGTGTTCTGTAATATCAAGGCAAGACTTTAGCAGCTGTTATTACACACATCATTTTCAAGATTACGTCGCCCTTTGAATCACAAGACCGGTTTGAGACAATGTCACTCTTGCTGACGTATTATGTGAGCATTATTTTGTAATACATACCTACAAATGACGTACTTGTCGTCTTTGGATTAGTATATTATATATATACTAATCCAAAGACGACAAGTTTATATATTAAGTAGCAAATTACGAATTGTTTTCGAAAAAATATGACGACTCCATGCGTTGATAGTTAAAACCATATAAAGTATTTTCCTGCTAAGTTCACAAATATTACAGAGTATTTCAAATAGTTAATTAATTCAAATTGGACACCGCCCTCGTGTATTCTTGTTAAAGAAACCTTTGACCTTCGAATTGAAAATTAAAGGCATAAAGAAAAGCCTAAGCCCATGGTCCATAGACATATTTAAAAATATATTATCTTTTTAATCGTAGGCGTTCGCCCACATGCTGCTGTCAGGCCTGCCACCCGTTTAATAGTGGTAAAAAATATCGACGTAGTGATGACCCGTGACCCCGACATCACGTGTAGTGACGTGAAAACGACGATACCGGTCATAAATCAGAGACTTTAGAGGAAAGTTGCAGCTAGGTTTGTGTTTAAACGTATGCATGTGACTAGCCTGGGAAAGGTTATCTTATGTAAAAGTTTAAATGTCATGCAGGGATCCTAATCTTTTAATTGATCTGTCATTTCATTCAGAACTTTTAGTCAATTACGATAAAGACCTTAGGGTCTTTATCCGCATCATTAAAGTTAGAAAGTGTGATCTTCTATTTATCATACTTAAGAAAGCATTGCCAACGCAGCAAGTTTAGCAAGGTAATATAAGTTTTACCTGCTGCGATGTTAAAATCTATGTAGTAGGTACTGACAAGCTGCAACGACTATCCATAGACATGTTCGTGGATAGCTCGTAAAGTACCTTAATATGCAGTTAAATCTACAGTTTTATATATCAGTGTACAAATACAATGAAATTAATTATATACACGAATGGACAATAATAATTTATAAAACCACCTGATAAAACTAATTTATAAGATTCATTGGCTGTTGGCGAAGTTACGAGCGGTTTTTAAGGAAACAGTAAAACGCGGGGTTGCAAAAAATACTCGTTTCGCGTCCGGGAAGCGAGCCTGTTGGACTCGTCACATCACTGCTGGGTACTGGCTGTGTGTTACTATCGATTCGCGGGCGCAGGCGACTTTATAGTGTTTTGGACGATACGATTTCTGAGGTATTGCAGGGAGCCTAGCTTGTGGCCATAACTATCTATACCCGCGCACTCGGTGCAAAGCGCGACGCGCCCAAAGCTCGCCGGATAAGGGGAAACAGTGTAAATTGTAATGTAATCTCGAGATCCATGAGAACATTGCAGAGGTACCTAATCGACAGACATTTGTTTGCCTGAGCGTCCGATTTCTCGCCCGTTCTCGGTTAGCGATTAAGACAAAACACGCGAGTTAAATGCTGTATTTCGTTGAGTCTCATGAGATTTATGGCTTTTTAGCTTTGGACTGTAGTTGGGTTTGGACGATGAGAACTTCCTCAGATATCTAAGAGAATTTGATTAAGTGTCAAAGGTTTAAAAGGACTATAATATGTTAATAGACCACAGTACCTGATGTATGGCTAGGTTTGGATATTGTAGCAAAATTAGGGCTGAACGAAAGCATGGCTGTTGCCATACAGATGAGTGTAAACCATTTGATGAGATTAAAACTGACAGTCACAAATACGCTGATCAGATTACCAAGTCCACAATGGTCGAGATTGCATATTAATTATCTTCTTATTCATAAAACTTAGGAAATGTGATACATGAAACTTGTCAAATGTTGTCTCTTTCTAACAAGCGCATATGTCAGAATGAAGAATAGGGACAAGCAATTATTAACATTTTAGATTTGACAGACGTTTATGAATAACTTTAATAACAGTTTACAGTTAACCTGTCAACTAACATAAACTTATATAGATGTCATATAGGCCTCCTGTCCGCCTGTCCTAGGCCTCCGGTACCTAGGGCTAAAGCCAAGTGGTAAAGGCGTCTGCCGCGAATGCAGAAGACGCTGGTTTGATCCCAGCCCTGGGCACCGGAGGCCTAGGTCACTTTTTCCTTTGTATATGACATCTATATAAGTTTATAATTTATATAGTAGTGTGTCTACTTACAATAAACAAATCAAAATATTTATTAAAAATAATTTGATTTGTTCTTCAGTTGAACTGTCAACTAACTTCGTATTCCAGAAAGGATATTAAGTACTGCACATCGCCACCGGCCTTTCGTCAGACTTCCGTCCACTGTGGGAATAGCTGCCAACTGCCTTAGTTACCGATAATTACGGGAAAATATTACGTCCTTACTATCTCTTTAAAGACTTCAAAATACTACTCTAAAGCGAACAACTTAAGGTTTATGTTTGCTTTTGTAATTATAGTTTGCACATAGCGGCTGGCCGGCGAACTCATCTGCTGTTCCTATAATAAATTTGTATGTGCGTATAATTCATTTTAATAACTGGAACGAATGGGCTTTCAGCCGTGCGACACAGCTATAGATCGCAATGCGAGCGTTAACCAATCAAACGATAGGCAATCATAGGAATAACCCATTCGTGAAACGTAATGAAATGAAGTTATTAATAACTAGTACCTATTTCATGAAGTAACAACCGGTAGAGAGTCGGATAGAGAGATAGGGATCTCTCTATCCGACTTTCATAAGCTGACTTTTTATGAAATACAATCCGCAAAATTAATTCAGGTTATATCATAATTTTTAACCGACCGACGATTTATTACGGTAGTTAGAAGTTATTTATACAAATGGGCAAAGTTGATGTTTAACCTCTCGTGCTTTTATTGAGACCCGAGCCAGCAAAGTCCCAAAATTGAGCCACGAGCGTGGCGTTAGCTTTAGTGGTTCAAAAAGTGCAATCTTGAGCGTCCGTCGCATACGAGGGCCTCAAGGCAAGAGAGGTTGAAAAAACTTTGGTGCCGAGTATAATACAATAATTTTCACCACACCACCACAGGAAAAATTAAGGTATAATATATAAAAAATCGAAGCCAAATGAATGTTTTCTAAATTATATAATTGAAAATTCTTCAAAATTATCTCTTTAAAGTCTATCCTGCCAGATGACGTGAAAAAATACTTCTAAATTTATACCAAATTACTTTGTATTATCGTAACATAGTATGCAGTGTGTTGGTGACTCACGTCCGCGTTTTCGCATAACCGGTCGTTTGAACTTGAAACAAGAAACTACTCGCGCGTAAATGACAGTTAGTTTTTTTAATGGCTGGAAAATGTTATATCATAAGTGTTGCAAATGTTCTAGAATTTAAATGTACTTAATTTACAGCTAATGATGATTGTAACTAACCTTAAACTTCAACCAATTTTGCATCGTGTGAAAATCGATATATCACACTATCATTTTGCATCGTGTGAAAATCGATATATCACACTATCATCTAAGTCATTTAAGTGTCATAACTGTCAGACCGATGCTAACGATTCTATTACCAACCTAACAGCGCTAATCGATCGTTATTACCCCATTAACATCGGAACCCGTAGCGCCGCATCGGAAACACAATCGATATCGCATCGATACAATAAATCTTTTCGAATCATTATGTCATCGCATAGTGTCGCGGGCGTTGCCACCAGTGCGGTATGAATATTCAAACCAGTTGTAGAACTTGTCTGTGGACTTGTACAATCTGTGTCTATGGTATAGCAGCTTCTAAGCGATCTCGAGTGCCTTTAGGCTGTAAACATACGCGGGGAACAAGTTTTCTGATGTTTTATTTTCTTACTTAAATATCACAACTATCAGAAGCTTTTCTCGTAGCTTTACCAAATTATTTATATTAATTCTGAAATAGACTTTATACCAAGATCCAACTTTATAATACAAGTTTACTTGCATATTTAAGTCCTTAATTATTCAAATTTAGTTAAATCAGACCTAACTCACTTGTTTACATCTGCATATTGTAATCCATGAATAGTAAAGATAGTGATATTTTCCAATCAAGTCTCATAACTATTGACAGAGACGGCTACAAAACAAATACATTCGAGCTGTATGTACTGGTCCTGTTAAATAATGGAATAACTCAATTTACATTAGATTATGAGCCTTTCAGCTGTCTGGTTTTACTGAATTGCATTCTCATGACAGTGAAAAATGTTTTGGAATACAAATATGTAGTTTATTTTTAGATTGAGGAATGGATGTTTTACGTCGGTGATAAATACTTCAAAGTTACCAACAACTATGGATGTAGTAATACGAAACGAAATTATACTGTGCCGTTTCATGATGGTTAGGTTAGGTTAATATCCTAAAATAAACACACAAGGTTTCACGCCAAGCAGTTAAGAAAAATCCTAAAACCCTTATTACTTACCTTTAATTTTTATGCTCACGGACCCACTTAAAGACCCGTATGCTTTTAGTTTCAAAACTATTTTTTTAATAGCTTATGTTATGTCTCACTGCTGGGCTAAGGCCTCCCCTCTCTTCCGCCACTCGTCACGGCCTGGTGCATATTCCCGCCAGTTGTTACAAAAGGCATCCAGGTCGTCCGTCCATTTCTTTTTTTCGATCTGCCTTTGCCTCTAACCTCTAACGCTGTTTCTAACTTGCATAACAAAAAAGACTGAGCGAACAAAGCGACTGAGTTATTTCTGCTACTGTAAACACTGAAATTCAAAAACTGTCTCTCTTCATCTCTTTTTCTTTGCTATATTCGGGCGACAAGGACGCAAAAAATCGATTTTTGAATATCAATGTTCGCGGTAGCGCTTCTGGTTTGCGATTCCTCGCGCGAAGTAGCAAGATTTATAGAGGCCAACGACGCATAACCGTCAAAATCTCTAGATTTTTTAACATAACTGGACCAATAACTGACTGTTTATTTTAGAAAATGTTGACCAACAATATTTAAGTAAAATGACAGGTAGGTAGTTCGTTATTTCTCAACCTTAAAGTAAGGCGACGGGAATTAATTAAGTCGATGAGACAACGCCTGTGCAGTTGCGCACGCCCACCATTATAGTGGTACCATCATGCGCTCTATCCTCGGGGACCTAGAGGATATAGCGGGACCTAACTGACAACAGTCGTGTTTTTATGTTTTAATTTGTCTGTTATATTATTTATATGTAAGCAACAAGATTTTTCAATTTGTTTCAATCAGTTTAAGGTTCCTGATATCTAAATTGATAAATTTCTATGATCATGAATATCATGATATAATACGATAGATTAGTAAATATTTATTTAATATCGGTACTTAACTACATATACCTACAATTATTACTGAATTTGTAATTTAATATTTCCTATGAGTTTTATGTATATAAATTTTGCTGGTCAATGATTACACACTTTTCAATAAAAAAAATAAAACCGAGCTATCCTTCTCAAACTGGTCAGTTTCCTCTAACATTATAAAATCAAACCAGTCGTTCCATTTTTGAAATTGACGATCGATCGGTCGCGTAGGCCGCGCAGGTGGCAGGAATTAATTAGTGCTGCGCAGACGCTGCCCACCCACCGGCGAAACTACCGAATACGTAAGTCAGAGGCGTGAAGTTGTGGGGTACAGTATCGGGCATTAATCTCGCACTGTTGCCTTGGGGTACACCCATGTGTGTATATAGTCTTTGAATCACGTTACGATCGTCGATTCGCATTCGCTTTTGTATCGATCGTTACGTTCTGATTCGCGAATTTGAGAGCAGACCAAAGAGTAAACATAACTTACATTTTCTAGATGTCTCTTAATTTATTATACGAGTATTACAGAGAAAAAACTCAACCACATAAGTGGTATTAAAAAAAACCGGCCAAGTGCGAGTCGGACTCGTGTACCGAGGGTTCCGTACAAACCTTTACAGCTTAAAGGTATTATAGACCTGAGTAAATAAAATAAATTTCATTTAAATACCTTTACGCGTTCATGAGGAAAGGGGTAGTAACTTCAAAATTATTAAAAATATTTTTATTATATGATGTAACTAAAAATGTACGGTTTTCGCAATTTTTCCTTTATCTTTGCTATAAGACGTTTCTTCGTACCAAATTTCAAGATCTGAGTACTTAATATAAATTTCAGCTTGATACTTCCACGCGTTCCTGAGAAAAAGGGTCTTGACAGACGGGCGGACAACAAAGTGATCCTGTAAGGGTTCCGTTTTTACCTTTCGAGGTACGGAACCCTAAAACACTTAATGCTTTGGGTACTTTACTTAATATCGGCGTCCCAACACTTTGTACCTACAGTCAACACCAAAAAATATATTTTTAATACAATTGCTCAAAAAGTTTACTTTATGTAGCTGCAAATCGTGCGTAAAGTTTGATTTTATGCACTAGTGCTAAAAAGTAATCTGATCTGCAAATCGTGCGTAAAGTTTGATTTTACGCACGATTTGCAGATATATTGCATTTTAAATTGACCAATCAGAACACTTCACTATATTAAATCCACCAATCACAACACATATCGGAGTTAATCGGAACGCAAGATACTTTTTTGGTGCGTATACTGTGTAAATAATTTAAGTCCTTAAAAAAAACATTGTATTTAATATCAACCAATCAGAATACAGCAATGTTAAAATCGACCAATCAGGAAACGCAATTTATTTCTCAAAACATGAGGTGTTTTTTAGTTCCTACTTCACAATCATTAAAAAAGATTAAATTTTTTGGTAAACGCTTTAAAGTGTGTTTAAACTGTTAAAACAGCTATTAGACATGGCAATTTGTAGGGCCCAACCTGTTGTGTTGGGAGGTGTAATAGGAGGTTGGGCCCGTAGGGAGCTGAAGGAGGGTGTGGGAGAGGCAGGGTACACAACAGGTTGGGCCCTACAAATTGCCATGTCTAATAGCTGTTTTAAAGAGCTAATTATACCGTCGTCTGTGGCATTTATTCGCGGTATTGATATTATGTATCTATGTCAAAGAAGTTAAAAAAATTAAAAGACCGTCAAGTTATACCATAATTTCACCTCAGTTTAGTTATTGTGCGTAAATAATAAGTATTTTTATGATATTTTCTCGCAATCGAAGTGAAACATTGTATGCATTACTCTGGTCTAAAAGCCATATTACCACTCGAACAATTTTCCCTCACTTCGGTCGGGAAAATAACCACCTGGTGGTAATATGGCCTACTTTAGACCCTTGTCAAACAATCTACTATTATTTCATTGTAGTTTTTTCGCAATTGTATTAAAAAACGTTGTTCGACACACGTGCAGAAGTGTCATTTTCACTCGTCCCGAGTCTTGACCCTCGCCTCTCGGCTCGGGTAAGCTCCAAGTAATCTCGGTACTCGTGCAAAATGACATACTTCTCGCACTTGTATCAAATAATAATTTAGTAACTAAGGCAGCCAAGTCTTTATCAGATATACGATTCAGAGTCGCTACCAGCACCCATTGCAAAATACCATCTTGTTAGGGAGAATTTGAATAGACGATTTCCGCAAACACAGCCATTTGCGTTACTTAACGTTAGACCTTATAGGTTAATTCTACTAGTGATCATGATAATAATTTAGTTTCCACTTAATTACTGTTTCTCCCATAAACCTTGGTTTAACATAAATAAAATGTGTCTGAAATGTTGAGATTCCTTAGTCTCCCATAAAGGGAAAGGTAGAATTATCACTTTCACATATGTATATCAAAAGAGCATAGCGATTCTATATATAAGCAATAAAGACCTCAAGCTTTAAATGAAGAACTCCCTCGTGCGTATGAATGGGCGATAATTCTAATTTCAAACGCGAATCGCGTACGGGCTCCCACCCGCGGCGCGCGTGCGAATTCGACGCCTGTTTATTGCCCAACTTGGGATATAACTTAACAAGCGTATCAGTAAGCGGGGAGGTTTACGTGGGTACTTTACCGTCGTGACAAACGCTGTCGTGGACAGTTAAATCGTAATGAGATTCATGGACCTGCGCGCTGACACACAAATTACGCACGAAATCCTACGGCTATATTAATAACCGTCACATGTTATACGATATGAGTGATCGCGAATAGTGCTAGTAGATAAATAAACTCTTATATCAAATACTTCCGAGATTTATCGCCGTTCGCTTAACGATAAGCTATCTGAAACGTTTATTTATTACCGCCTAGGATCTATTTATAACGATCAGAGACAACTCGCCTCGGACAATGCAAATTCGCACTTAGTTATTGCTATTCAATTGACTTACAATTTTCTTTTCCCACCGCTCGTTAGTCTAAAACGTTGGGTTGGCCGTGTTTGCGTTTGCGTTGAAGTTCGTTCTGCTATCGCGCGTTGAATAAACTGAAACGCGCGCGTCTACGGTGAGGACTCGTGCGGTTGGTTCGTGAGTCGCTCTTCGTAAGCAGAGCATTAAATCTCAGCATGACTAGGGCTTGCGAAACCGAGTCGGCTCGTTGGGAGCGAGGAGCTAATCTGCTGGGAATGGCCGATCGAGTTCCCATGGAATCGATTTAAATTGCTTTAATCAATATTGTGCTTAATTCGGATTTAAAGCCGGGTGTTGATCGCCTTAAATTGAGAGCATATCATTCGATTTGTAATTGCAGTTGTGTCATAATATTGCCCCCATTCAATAAATGTTCTCGGACGTTAACGCTTATTTTATTAACTTAACTGTTTATTTTATTATTTATGTTCGAAAGCGTATCCTAGTTTTAATTTAGATTTGCTGAAGCCTATATCCTGTGAGAATTTATGAGTACACGCAGAAATTGCTATGTAAGCTTCAACTGAGCATAACGATACCCTGCCATTTGCTACGTCTGTAATGGCATATGTTTCTGGTCCAGGAATCTGTAAATGCACATGCTTGATGTTCTTCAATCATACCCGACTATTTTATCGACTCATTCAAACCGTAACCACATTCCGCTCCATATTGTTTTTATTCATAACTATTATCTTATATATTCCATGTGAAAAACTCCATCAATTTGCATGCAATTCTTAGATCTAGATTGAGGAACTGGGCGTGATATTAAATAAACATTGAATCGGTAGCCGACCAATTACCGGCAAGATGGGGCGATAGCTGTTTTACTTTAGCATTTACTTCTGGAACATTCGTGGGACGGCGGCTAGTTGGCTCTGATTATGATAGTGCCTTTAGGCTATTCAAAAAGCTAAGTTCGACTAGCGGGCTACCGAATGCTGTGAGCATCGGAACAAGTAGCATAAACGTTGTGGGTGCAGCATCTATTGGCATTTTCCTTTTGTTATTTATTCACTGCTATGTAATTACACTAAATTACTTGTTTCTTACTTGTTACTTTGTAGAAAAAGTCGTAGAATCGTGTATTTTGGGTTTGCATGTGCATTAAATGGGTTCCATCAAAATTATTGTGTAGAGTCAAAGTTTTCTTTAACTTAATATTTGAGTTTATTGTTCAATGAGTTTTAAGTTACTTAATTCAGTAGCTAAAGCTAAAAGTAATCTCAATAACTACATTTTCAATATCTATAAATTTTACTTAGTTCTAATGATCAGTAATGAAATCGGTCGAGAAATAGCAGTGAATCAAATGTTGCGGCAGGTGGCTGGTAATCTGATGGACTGTGCGCTATATTTTTTAGTTGCGTGCCGGCACGGTAGATGAAATCTCGTGATACTCTGGCCGGCATCAGTTTCATATCTAGACACTGTTAATAAGCGTAAAGTTTTTATGCGTCTTTTCAGTCGTAAAACTGAGATTGTGTGAAAGTTTTAACGCTCTCTTCAGGCTGAAAATGTTGGCAATGTAAAATTATGATAATGCAATAAAAAATACATTGTTACCTCGTAAAATCAACATGTGCAATGTTTGCATTTTATGAAAATATTTGCAATTAACTTATTCTCTATGATACTCTTACATACCAAAAACTCTTCAAACTGAATGACACAAGAGTTAATCTTAGAACGAACCTTTTAACACCATATTAACGGAAATGAATTGAGATGTATTAGACGTTCTGTTCCAATTTGAATGCCAATAAAAACACTTCTTCCTATACACCTTAATATCATGTTATTCACAGAGCAATATTTTAATTACCGTGTTAATGAATCCACCATTAACACCTGTTTCATTTTAATTAAGTCGTGTAGTTAGCTTTAATGCTGGCAAGCTGTATAAGAGTCTTATGCGACTGCTATATAGCCCAGCATTCGCCATTTTGTCTTGCAACAGACCTCTTATAAAATGGGTGTATCTGAATCTACGTCAGGCGGTAATAGAAAGACATAACGTACGAGTCTTGGGTTTCATTAATTTTAATTGCCGTGGTGCGCGCGCGTCTCTTAATTCAGTTAATGATCGACTAGGGATGGGCTTCACCACTAAAGGTATATTAATAGGTACTGAAACATTGTTAGATACCTTTTCTGGTTATATTTTTAAGTTTTAACAGAAGTCATTAGGCTATTCAATTATACGTAAAAGTATTTAGTATAATCGTATTAATAGCGTACGGACAGGTGGTGGCATTATTGCGCAAAGAGAGAAATGGAGTCACCTAGGTACATTTTATGATTTAATGACTAATGATTAAATGATTTTTTCTCTTAAACATACACTTCTTATTGAACTAGTGCCAATGTTTTTGGCATGAAAATATTGTATTATAGTTCGTGGCGTTACATCGTGCTGTTTTAAATTATTAACTCAACGCATTATAAATTATAACTACCAAATATAATAAACAGTTGTTTAAATTGATAGTATTCAATTATGTTTTCGTAGGTATCTATAGACATTACAATGTATATTTTTTTTGCCAGTATATAATGATTAATGAAGCGTGAGTGTTTAGGAAGTTTATCGAGTAAGTGTGAGAATTGTAAAAAAAATTAAATAGCGTAGATACGTAACATATCATTTCCAACATAGTATTTACAATTGTCTATGTAATGTCATATGAAATTTGAATGACTAAATTTCAATCATAAAAATTTGTAGATACTAACGACTCCATTTTCCTCTCTATTCAAATTACCACATCATATCCGTACGCTACTTATTAACTTGTTTTACAAAATTTAATTATAAAAAAAACCTTATTTATGATTTATTTAAGATTAAATCGGAGTCAAGATTATCTTGCTTTCCAGCATAGGCCTTGACATCCGCTTAAATGCTAACTAGCACTTTATCAAATGATCACTTGGCCCTTTTCAGTACAAAACATGAATTCAAATCTATAATAATTGATTTAGCCACAAACAATATAATATTATACTGCTTAGCTAAACGTCTCACTTCTGATAAAAATTAAGGGGAGATGTTTACAGTACAGGACACGTTCAAAGAGGTTAAATCACTTCTTGAGTATAAATGTATGGCTAATTTAAACCACCAACACAAATCGATTACACCTTGTACAATTGTTAATCACAAACATAGATATTTCAACGTGGATAGTTTTTGTAAATCGATTAATTTATTGAACACAGGATAAGGTTCTCGACTATCGATAAAATAAGAAGTGGAGTTTGTTCCGTCTCTATTGCAAACTGAGTCGTCGGTCCTAGTCAACGTGGCGTCACGTGCTCATTTATAAATGTAATCTATGGATGCAGAACGGACTCCTAGAATATAAAGTTGACCTTTAACGTGCTTAAGCACTGTTAATAACTTAAGTTTTATTCAAACAATTATCAGTTCACTTAATGAAACACTCTCGTCTAGGTAAAAGATTTGAGTAACGCACCTACATAAGAGATTAACAGAATTCAATTTGCAGAATGCTGTATTTGTGTTTACACTAAATAAAAACTTCTGCATAGTATATACATTGTTTGATTTATCGCGGTTATGTCATAATTAGAGGTCATAAGCAAATTATTGGTTCTAATTTGTTTATTTAATAATTGCACGACACTTGACGACATTAATGCTACTTATTATCGTTTACAGGTGTACATCTTTTTGTAAGATTCTCAATACAAGGCCTCGCATCGGATTGAGCAGCGTTTCAAATTTCAATAACTTGAAACAACAACAATATCAAATAGACGCACGGAAACTACAAGAAAACAAAATAATTCCCGATAGTAGATAGAAACAACAGAAGAAAGAAGAACTCGCACTATTCACAGGCAATGGCACTGGAAGAATTCACGGGTTATTTACTGTCCCGTGGTCTCTTAGTGGCATCACTAGTGTTAGGCGATTCGACATTATAAAGGCGAAAGAAGCACAAGAAGAATTATTTTGGCATTGTCAACACTAGCGCTGGAAGATTCAACATTTTAAAGAAGAAAGAACGTAATACTTTATGGAACGAAACATATTTTATTCTACTGTTTTGAATTACCTATGTTTTTTGTTTGGTCTTGTATCAACTTATCGTAATTTTTCAGTAGTTAGATCAAGTAAAGCCCGACTTTCTATTTGTCCCCCGCCATGTTGCGGAATTTAGGTGGAACTAATTTATTTTACTGGCAAGGAGTACTTTTTGACAACACTGACAACAGATGTAGAAAGTCATCAAATGTTACCATTATAAACAAGGATAAACGACTTCGCAATTATAAACAATTCAAACTCAAACATTTATTCAGTAAGTAAGCCACAATAGCGCAATAATTGGAGCATTTGCCTTACAAAAGGTGGAGTAGAAAATGTTTTAATGGTTATTGGTAGGCTATAGGATGGTTATTAAAATACTAGATTTGAGACCTTGAGGGGGGGGGGGGGGGGTGCGTTGGCCGCCAACTTGGTTTAAACGTGCCATAAGTCTGTTTTTGAACCTTTGCGCTTAAACGGTTATCACTATCAGTATGCCTAAAATGTCTATGCAACGTATGAAGAACATAAAATTGTCTACAATATTTCCATACACAATACATCTGTAAGTCTTACAGATATAAAGATACAGGGGGTGAAAAAGTGTATATTTTCTTATATCATAAGAATTTTATTTATTAGCTTCAAAGTTTTGTGATTCGAGATAAGGAAATGAAGTCTCTACCACAGTTTTGTCATCTTCTAATGATTCTTTTAAAAGATATTCAAAAGTTGAATTCACCCCTAGAGCGCTTATAGAGGGGGTGAAAGTAGTAAGTCTCACACACAAATTCAGTGTTCTATTACTCATCATAAAATACTACTAGGCGTTGTCAGGTATAGCTATGGATCAATTAGGGTATAATTAATTTAGATTTGACAAAAAACATATATACTTTCATACAAAAAAAAAATTTTTTTAAAGAAAGTGCTTGAAAATATTTTTATTTTTTAAACTTCATATAACTGTCAAGTTATTATTAAAATATCGTATAGTATTTAGCATTTTTTACATAATGCTTGAACAGTTGGCTTTATGACAAAAAATTCAAGCACTTTCTTAAATTTTTTTTTTTTATGAAAGCGTATATGTTTTTTGTCAAATCTAAATTCATTATACAATTGATCGATTGCTTTACCTGACAACGCCTAGTAGTATTTTATGATGCGTAATAGAACATTGATTTTGTATGTGAGACTTACTACTTTCACCCCCTCTATAAGCGCTCCAGGGGTGAATTCAACTTTTGAATATCTTTTAAAAGAATCATTAGAATATGACAAAACTGTGGTAGAGACTTCGTTTCCTTATCTCGAAGTACAAAACTTTGAAGCTAATAAATAAAATTCTTATGATATAAGAAAATATACACTTTTTCACCCCCTGTATCTTTATATCTGTAAGACATACAGATGTATTGTGTATGGAAATATTGTAGACAATTTTATCTTCTTCATACGTTCCATAGAAATTTTAGGCATACTGATAACCGTTTAAGCGCCAAGGTTCACAAACGGACTTTTGGCACCTTTAAACTAAGATGGCGGCCGCGCCCGCCCCCCCCTCAAGGTCGCAAATCTTTTCTACTCACATTAAAATATTTTCTACTCCACCTTTTGTAAGGCAATGTATGGAGATGATTCCCCAATGATTGGATTACAAGGTCACTTTTACACGTCAGATGATTTATCAAAGTAAAAGAGAAAAAAAAACTACACCGGTTCAAACCCTACACCTCTGACCCGAGAAGAATTATGACCGGCAAGAAACTCGGCGGGACTTATTTTTTCAAAACAATAGTACATCAAAACTTAAAAATGTGACAATTTTGTCAATGTGTCAAATGTGACAATTTTGTAACGAGTGCGAGTGAGACTCCGCCCCCTACATTATGCTCCCTATCGGACCGTTTTTATTACTTTTTACTAGTCACCTATGAACGACTGTTTTACTCGGTAATACGGTTCAACTGTGGTTAGGGAAAAGTGTAGGAATTAGATCCACTTCATGTAAATCCATGTGTTTTTTGGACTATGAATGACGTAGGCCAATTATTGCCATATGTAAGCTGTTTGCGACACTCTCAGGGCCAAATAAAAAGTTGTCAGGCTTTACTTATTAGCGACGTGCAAAGTGTGTAGAGAGGAGAGGGTTTATGAGCGATGACACATCATGTCGGGAACTTCTCGTACGTACGTACCTGGGCCAAATAATACCAAATAAAAACGAAATATCAATTACAAACTAGAAGTAACTTACCAAGTACTGCATTTTGTCTAAGACATCATAACATAAGGTTGAAATGTTCAAAAATACCTCGGCTATCACCCCCTGTATTAGCACTTGTATATGTAGAGAAACATAATGCAAATACAAGTTTCGATCAAGAAGTTACCGACTATGTGCTTTCCTACCTTACTTAAAAAAGTCTTATAGTACATTCTACCTCGAGTTACCATGTTTATTAAAATTTTTAAACTATACTGAAGGAAATGAAAAAAAAAATGTACAGGTACTTACCGAGAAATGCAAAATGTTTTCACTACTATATGGCTAAACAAAGACTCATAAAGACAATCATTTAGACTAGACAAATATTATAAAATATAGAAATATACATAGTGAGGATAGAAACCAACGAGATTAACTACACTGGTTCCAACTGTATGTTTTTTGACATCTTTTATAAATACATGAGCCTATAATATACCTTTCGCTTCTCTCAATTGCTAATCAATTCACACACTACCATAAACAAGAAATAGGCATTTTTTTTAATTCTGAATTTATAACCGATTAGCGTAGTAGCGAGTAGCGTCATGCTTTAAGCTTTTTCTTTGGTAATATACTTAACTATGATATTCGGAACTTAACTTTAAGGGCAGATCCATTTTTTACACCATTAATAATATAATACAGTACCACGTGTCAAGCTTTAAAAATTATTATAAGCTGTACAATAAAATAAAATAAACTAAAATATATAAACTAACAAATAATTTGAAAAAATACTAAAATGACATTACAAAAATTCTACAAATCCAAATCCATAAAATAGAATTAATATATACGATAACTAACCTACACTTAACCTAAAAAAATCCCCCCTGCATCGTCCCCCGGCTCAAAGCTCCCCATAATGTCTGCAGCATTCCCCCGCTGAACTGCTATGGAGACCTGGGGCCCGTTTCACAAAAGCTTGTAACTTGTAATACAAGCGGATGTCACTTTTCGTCATCTTTTGCTAGAAAGGGACTTCCGCTTGTATTACAAGTTACAAGCTTTTGAGAAACGGGCCCCTGTTGGACCAAGTACAACTCAGAGCGAGGATCTCTACCTTTCTCCCGCAAACGCTGGCCTATTTCTCTGGAGGACAGATTATGTATAACATATTTCGTTGACCATCTGACAATAATATTGAAATCGATTGATTACTTTAATAAATTCTATTAATGTGTGTAGGTAAACTTTATTACCCAGTTTTGAACTATTAAATATTTAAATTTATCTTGAATAAAAGTTATAATTTTCCATATAATTAAATTCCTTTGGAAACAAAAGTAATTGCTTTGTAAGGGACCAAATAATTGATACTTCTAATACTTTAATTAATATAATCATTTAGTTGCGATTAGGCATAATTAATTAAATGGCAAGATTGTTATTGTAAGGTACATGAATTCCTGTTATGTTTTGATAAGAATTCTTGAAAGGAAGCGTTATCCAAGTATAGTCTATACCATATGCATATGCATTAAAAAAATGTAAATATACACAACCTCACTTGGTCTTTTGACATAGTACAAAACTTCTTATACCTCCTTGGCGAAATTACCAAGTCATGTGATTTTATGCAAATGGGATGGAGTGTAAGTTGCGGTTAGGAATTCACACCACACCTTTAAACAAAGTGTATTATGTACTTACCTAGCTTTAATATATGTGTATATTTATTTAACTATTATTCAAATTGATCAAGGGAAGCTATGTTTATACGATTCGAGTTACCAGTCGAGTTAACCGTGCCTTCTATACGTTAGCGTTCATATGATTGTATTCGTGAAAGTACTATTGCGATGCATTCGGTTAAACTACTCAAGTTACTAGCGCAGAGGTTATTAGCCCATACCTAAATTCTCGAAAACCACGCCCTGCCTACTAGTAAGGCATGTTTGTTGCTCTTGTGAACGAAAAAAAGAGATGCAACACAGCAATCAATAGCTGCAGTTTTTGGACAAATTACGAAAAATATGAGAATCTACAAGTAAATACAACGTTAATTGAAAATTCTTCTTATTATAAACTGTAACTAGTTAATACGTCTATCACTATCATATTAAAATTTAATCCTAAAACTCCAACTACTCCTTTAATTTTAAGTCAAACAATCAGTTTTAGTGGAAAAGAAGACCTGATTCTGAAAAATAACTCTATCGAGGAAACTATATTCAATCAACTTCCTGTTTGAAAAAACTTAGTCAAATATTCTATTAATTCTCGAAGGTTTTCTTTCTATACCACGACGGTGGCAAACATGTATACGGCGCCTGATGGTAAGTATATGTATGTCATTGAATCAATCATAATGTCAATTTTTTTTTGAGAAATTTGAAATCTGCTGAGCAAAAAACCACTCAGTCCTTAAACTTTCACCGATGATGGTCTACTCAGCAATATTTCTTTATTTCCATGGACCACCACTTGTTGAATTATCACGAATACAGTCATGAACGGTGAACGGGTTGTTTTCTTTGGCAACTGTTGGTAGGTTAGGTCATTCACTGTCCGATTTCGGATTAATTTCCTTTTCAGAAAATATCGGCTATGGAGTGGCAATCTCTTCTTAGGGGCTACACTTTTTACACAATCAACCATAACTACCATCAGGCGGTCCGTAATTTTGTTTACCACCTGCTTTTCCGCCGCGTCGTGTCGGTTAAACCAGGCGCACATAACCGCGCGGAGAGATTTCTTCAATAATATGCCTACAGCGCGCCACTTATTACTCGTTGCTAGAAAGCCGCGAAGCGTGCCGGTTTTTTTGCCCGATTGTATGATTTTATTCTGAATTTAATAAAAAAGTTGTTAAGAACTGCGATCGCGCGGGCAGGGTTCCGTATCAAACAATAAATAAATATTTAAAAAACGTTCTAATTTTTTGCAATACTTAATTTCACATACCTATATACCAAGAAAATGTTTCTCATACACTTACAATGCACGTGCTAAAATACCCTTTAAATTCCTATAGTGCTAGCAAGGCTATAATCGGTTATTGTAACAGTCAGCTTGAGCAACATAAGAAAATCTACCATTATTTACACCGCAATTGCTTTATCAACCCCTGCCATAGTGAACTATGTCGGTGCGTAGCTGTGTAGAATAACAAATTTATTTCAAAACGTAGGAATAAACCTCCTAGGTTGCTCTAAACCTCCTCGGAACCACTAACTCAAACCACTAAACCCATATAAAACAAGTAGGTAGCTACAGCTACGGCGATGGAAAAAGTGATTTCTGATCACGTTTCAATACACTGACATGAAGATTGATCAGACGGAGACATAGAGTACGGCATCAATGGCTCGTCCATCTGGCTCGCCACACTCAATCATACAGACTCCATTCATGTATTAGATGTGACACTGTATTAATATTAATCAAATGACACGTTGCCACAGTATAGATAAAAGTATGAATGTGCAGGAGGTCCACCGAAACTCGTATTGGACAGTTTGTCGCGCTAATAAATTGTGAGGTGGTCGTGGTGCGAGTAGTTTGCTTTATATGCGCACTTTAAACGAGCCTTGTGCTGGCACTTCACATGGCCATATTTGCCCAAATATTCGTGTTATATCTCCGTTTGCTATGGAATAAGAAAAATATGTAACACGGCCAAGTGAAGTCGGCATTGCATGAGTAGCTAATGGGGGTTTCCGTGATCGAGGTTTTCACAAGATGGCAGCACCGCCGCGAGGTCTTTTTGACAGCAGCTGTCATAATCCACCAATCATGTCTAATAAAATAAAATAAAATGGTTGTTTTTGACAGCTGATGTCTGTGTCAAACTGTGTTTTTTTTTTCTTTATTTTCACAAAAAGAGATACATTTAATCTATTTCACCTATCTGCCAAACTGCACAGCAGTTTATTAGCAGGATACTTATTTTACCCTCCACCATTGTACTATTAATTTAGGTACGTACTTATGTGGCTGTGGGAGTGCCTGCTTAATCCATTTGCAATAACAGGCGGCGCATTTAATAATCCGCGTCGCCTAACCATAATGGCGTGCTATTAATGTAACGGAATTAATATTTTTTTTAATACGGTCAGCCCTTGGGATTCTTGGAGCAGCCCGAAAGCCAAAAGGCTTTTGATAGCATTCTGAATAATGTATATTGCTGGTGGCATGAAAAACGGCGCAAAGTAAGTTATCTTCGAATTTATTTAGATAGTTACGGTAAGTTATTAATAATGAGATAATGACTGAGCATTTTTAGCCAAACTTTGTTCTTTTGTAGAGATAATGAAACCTGCCTAAAAGCCAACATTTACGCTTTACGAGTGACATAGTAAAAGTTGAATTTTAGAGTAGCACGGCAGAAATGACCTACTAGATGTCTTTGTATGCGATTTAGATATAGATGTACTATGTATGTATAAAGAATGATCTAAAACGTTTTAGCGGTAAAAAGCTTCACGTGACTAGAACTTTCCTTCTTCTAAAATCGATTAATTTTTGTACACGATCGAAATCGCGCAGTTTCATAAATCGACGAAACTAGGTCCATCGGAAACCGTTATAAAACGTTTTCGATCATCTTTTTGCTCTTAGAAACCGCAGTAGCACTAAAAAACCAGTCCGATGCAAAAACTGCGCTTTTTATGAGAAATGTTCAATTAATTTGAAAGCAGCAGAACCAATGTAGAACGTTTGAAAAATTTTACATCTACAAATGACCTCTCATGATAGTTAATTTCAATTGGAATTTTCGTTTGATAATTTCGTACAATTATTATGTTTATGTATATTTATTTAAGCATACTAGCGGCCCGCCCCGGCTTCGCACAAGACTTTTTTGTAGACCATTTTAAGGTGTACAATACTGTAGTACATTATTTTGATCTATCTCGTAGGGTTCAGCCAGCGTTTGCAATGTAAGCGCAAACAATGTGTTTATTTACGATATCACATTAGAAACCTCTAAAATTATCAGTGTTTCTCTACTATATTATGAATGTATACATATAAAACTTCCTCTTGAATCACTCCATCTATTAAAAACCACAGCAAAATCTGTTGCGTTGTTTTAAAGATCTAATCAGGGACAGACAGCGGAAAGCGACTTTGATTATACTATGTAGTGATAGTGAAGACTTTTCAAGCATAGATTTTTGTTAACTCAAAAATAAATAACTTTATTACTACTTGAAATATTTAGGTACTTGCTATACTCGTACCTACTTTTGGGTAGTTTTTCTATCATATCTCACTGCTCTCATGACCATTTTTTTCAGAGTCTGCAAATCCATGTACGTAACCTACCTATTGCTTATCTAACATCAGAAATGGAAAAAAGAAAAGAGAGATTATTCGACTCTGCCTACGAAGGCCTGACCAGCCTTAACCTGAGTTAGTTACCAAGAGTTGCAGAGAGAGCTGAGCAAGAATATGAAAAGTAAGCTTTAACTATTAAATGAACAAAACATTTTCGCATTCATTCGCCTTACAAAATACGAATGTAAACCCATTGAGTAACAGGAGATGACATCCCTAAGAAATTCGTTGTCCCAAAAGTTGTAGTGAAAATCACTACAAGTCTGTACTACTATTTGATTCTGTCATAGCTGTCAACCGTCAAACATGGCGCACAAAATTTGTTCTAGATGTCACATCTAGTAGAATACATTATAAATCAATGTGTAAACCTAGCCTTAGGTACACTGATAATGTATCAGCATCGGGCGGCAAGATTTAAGTAGGGTTGTTCAAATCTGCTGGTAATTACGAATCAAGGAACTTACATCGCCGATAGCCGATGAGAAAGCTATTTGTAAGCCTATTATCATGACACCTCTCTTATTCCCGACGATTACTTACTCGTAGTCTTTGTGAGTGTACACCATATAACCCAGCATTATGTACGATTCACATTAAATACAACCCACAAATTGTAACGTCAAGCATTAGCCTAGGATACACGCACAAATTTGTCCGCCGGATCTTTCTAGCAGTTGTGCTCGGCGGGCAGACCCGGCAATGTATGGCGGGAATGGGCACGGATGTGTTTTCGGACATCTGAATTGGGCACGGAGGTGTCTTCGGACAGATCTGAATTGGGCACGGATGTGTCTTCGGACACATCTGAATCTCTTATTCCCGACGATTACTTACTCGTAGCCTTTGTGAGTGTACGCACATATAACCCAGCATTATGTACGATTCACATTAAATACAACCCACAAATTGTAACGTCAAGCATTAGCCTAGGATACACGCACAAATTTGTCCGCCGGATCTTTCTGGCAGTTGTGCTCGGCGGGCAGACCCGGCAATGTATGGCGGGAATGGGCACGGATGTGTTTTCGGACATCTGAATTGGGCACGGAGGTGTCTTCGGACAGATCTGAATTGGGCACGGATGTGTCTTCGGACACATCTGAATTGGGCACGGATGTGTCTTCGGACAGATTTGAATTGGGCATAGATGTGTCTTCGGACAGATCTGAATTAAGCACGGATGTGTCTTCGAACAGATCTGAATTGGACACAGATGTGTCTTCGGACAGATCTTAATTGTGCCATACTTTGACGGATCTGCCTGCCGGGCATATCCGCCAGACAGATCTGTGCTTGTAGCTTTTAAGCTCGGCTTTAGGTGAGTGGACTTAGGTAGGTCTCGTAATAAGGAATCAGAAAAATTATAGAAAAATGTGCTTTCCTTAACTCTTGGTTATACTCGTAGTATACCGAGCAGACATATTTTCCCAGACGCAAACAGGTAAATGCTTAAAATCGATCCTTATGCCACAACTTAGCTTTGGCTAAAGTTTTATGTTACGAGGGCACAGATGACAACCTGTAATATGACTTCTCCTCCTATAGTAATATTGTTTCAATAGGAGACTTAGAGGTAACTTCCGTCTGCGATGAGCATATCGAATTTCGCCTAGCTATCAACCTATCGATTTAAAACTCTCGCTCTTGGAGTATTGGAGCAATTGAGATATCAGTTCCGATTTTCGAATTTTACTGTAGGCCCCTTAGTTAGCCAGAACCGAATCGTCGTCTGACGTAGAAACACAGCAGCAGGACAATCGACAGCCGTATCGAAAACCTAGAAAGCGTTCGTTACGCCCAACGGGCACCATCGACTTTCGCGCGAGCGCCCCTATCGATCAGCATTTATCGATCGTCGACGACACGTATTAACAAGTCGGTCTGCACTCCAACTCGATAAGAAGTTATTTATCGACTGCTGCCTCTAAAGCAGTGACGTGGCTATTTATTATACCGATAGCTACCAATTCCTGACGGTGTCAAAGATTAATTCGTTATTTGTTGGGGTCGCCTTAGGCTTAGACGGGTAAGGAAGCGGGCAAGTCTGTTGTAAATATTCTTATTGCCTGCCGAGTTAAACGTTAAGAAAAACCAGCGTAATCCTGACCTCGAGCAAGAACCCTAATAATATGCGGCGTACAGTAATGATATAATCTATATATATAAACGCAAAAGTCCTTACTGACTGACTGACTGACTGACTGACTCACTTAAATCAATGCCCAGCCCGAACCGTTGGACCTAGAGAGCAGAATTTTTCACAATAGGTAGTTTTTATAACGTTAGTATCCACTAAGAAGGGGTTTTTCAAAATTCATCCCCTAAGGGTGTAAAAAATGGGTTGAAAGTTTGTATGGATGGGGTTTAAAAATTAGAGTAAGAGATTTGAAATATCTTATATACAGAAGAACGCAAAGACATATAATATATTTAACACACTTTAATTCAACTTCAAAAGATTACATTATGTCAGATATTTTTTCATTATCGGTTGTTCAAGATATAATTGCACGTTACCGATTACCCATTGGAAAACGCTCGTTTATACAGGTCAGCATTTGAGTCTCCAGTTCCCGGCAAGTCATTGAAATAACTCAAGAATACTTGAGGTCCTCGAGGTGGAAGAAGTAGTTAACAACGTGCAGCGTTAGAGTTGACAGCTATTTAATAAGTCCTGCCCATTTGAACATACACCTCTGACCCTTTTTGAAACAGTCTGATCAGTGATCGTAGATTTTGCAGCAAAACCGGCGGCGGTGCAAAAATGACGTTTTTATGTAAAATTGTTATTAAATTACCAACCATCTCTACATTTTTACTTATTTCTAAATAGCTTTGATTATGTTTGATTCAAAGTTCAAACAATTTAATAGCCTCAAAATATTAATAACCCTAGCACTGCACCAAAAATGCTGGAAAATCTACGATCAGTGCCGATGATACACTAATAGACTAGCATAATTTTATTATTATTATTAAGTAGGAATTGATTTCTTATATTACAATTGTAGTTAGAGAAGTCAGGCCATTAAGGATTAATTAAGTAGCTATCTCACCGGTCGAGTCTATTTTTTCGGAAATAAAGAAGATTTATTCACATTTCCATAATCAAATGCTTCCTTAAAATAGGAAACATACCATATACTTTTGTATCTAAACTATTACACGCGGATTTACTAGTTTGAGAAAGTTAAGTAATAGATTTAAAAACAATAAAATTCTAAACCCATTTTACACAAACTAATATGTCCTTTTTACACATTTGGTGCCCACTAAATATTGCATCCCAAACACAAAGGGAATCGAAAACCAAAATGGACACAGCGAACACTTAACATATACTTCTCCAGGAACGCAGTACTTTCCATACCGGGATGGAAAGTGTTTCCTTTCCCAAATGCGTGCGTCCATTCATTGCGTTTTCCCGAGGGGGAGGCATGTAGGGAAGACAATGCGGGTATGTATGAGGTGAATACACAAATCCTTGGCTATAGCTGCGTGTTGTCAATAGTTGCACAAGCGTAGGCTTGTCGTGTTCTCGTACAACCCAGGGTAAAATGGCCTTCACAATCTACACAAGTATGCTTACAGCAATTATCCTAATTTAAAAAACCGATCAAGTGTGTGTCGGACCACGCATAGGAGGGTTCCGTACCTTTAATGGAATAAGAACCAAACTAATACCAAAAGATCGTATCTGATACACTGATTTAAACTTTCACGGTTTTTACACATATCTATTTGTAATAACGGGACTTAACCGCGTATATATTTATAAAAATTACCTTCGACGTTTCGAGGACGACATTGTCCCCGTGGTCCCGAAGAAAGACTGGCTCCAGTTGACATCAACATCTTCTAGCCGCGCGAGTTTTTCGAACTACCCGCACTTGGTCTTGATTATCAACTTGAACGTTTTGCACACTAGGGATGTCACTCGGTCGACATACAACACTCACAATGTCCGGCTTTCGAACCGGCGGTATTCGTTGACGCTTACATTTACTAATGACAGGATTCCATGTAGATGAGATCCTAACACCATCGTCCCGATTGAAATTGCAGTGTTTTTTGATTTCAATGGCTTCACGAACTTCTCTACTGTAAAACCGACGATCCGTAGAAAGGATTTTAGGATTATGAAGCTCAATCCAATGGTCCGGTCCTGACTCCAGTAAATGCTCAGCAACGGCAGACTTGTTCACCTGACGATTTTTGACAGCTGCTATATGTTCCTTGACTCTTTCTGCTATTGTTCTCTTCGTTTGTCCGATGTAGGAACTACCACAACTGCAATCGATCTTATAAACGCCAGGTGACTGAAAAGGGATAACGTCCTTCGGCGACCTTAGATTTTCCCCGATTTTCGACAACGGTGTGTACACGGTCCTTATAGAGTACTTCTCCAGTACTGTACCAATCTTATCCGTTATCCCTTTTACATAAGGCAAAAATGCTGGTTGTCTTGACACATTTGTACGCTTCACTCTTGCCTTTCGTCTGGGTTGCCACTTTTTCACCTTATACCCATTCCACCTAAGTACCTCCTGAATATGCGACATCTCGCTCTCCAAATATTCAGGGTCACACAGATCATGTGCTCTGTTCACTAATGAGCTGACAACCGATTGTAGATGACGGGGATGGTGGTGAGAAAGAGCGTTTAAATACCTGTCTGTGTGCGTCGGCTTTCTGTATATGGTATGTTTTAGGGTTCCACCTGTATGACCAATCACTTTGACGTCCAGAAAGGGTAAACTGCGCTGTGCTTCCAACTCATACGTAAAATTAATCTTAGGATGAATTGAATTTAGATGTTGGAGTAGTTGCTCTACTTCCTGCCTCCCACCCTTCATAATACAAAAGACATCATCTACATACCGCTTCCACAACTTCACTGCCCATTGCTGCAGGTCTATACTGGCTTCGATATGTTCCATCCAGATATTTGCCAAAACCGGTGCTACAGGGCTTCCCATGGCAACCCCATCGATCTGGAGGTAATGTCTTCCACAATATAAAAAGTAACTACCCTCTAAGCAGTTTCTTAGCAACACCATAATTGACTCCGACATGCCACTATCGCTAAGCTTCTTTCTGACAACCTCAAGACATTCTTTCACTGGAACATTGGTAAACAGCGACTCCACGTCGAAGCTCACCATTACGTCTTCCGGTTCCAAAGTTACTTCCTTGAGAATGTCTTTAAAGTGACGAGAGTCCTTCACATAAGACGACGTTTTACCCACAAGAGGCTGCAGTACTGACACAACATGCTTTGCGAGGTCGTAAGTACGGGAAGAGATTTGACACACAATTGGCCGCAAAGGCACATTAGTTTTATGTACTTTAGGCAGTCCATATAATTCCAATTCGGGACCACGGGGACAATGTCGTCCTCGAAACGTCGAAGGTAATTTTTTGAAATATATACGCGGTTAAGTCCCGTTATTACAAATAGATATCGTATCTGATGCCTATGGAAGCAGTTTTTTGGAGATAACTCAAAAATGGCTCAACCGATAATGTTCAAAATAATTTTCGTAGAAAGTATATGATGAGGCGCATCTCCTCAATTTTTTTCATATTTTTTGGACTTACGGTTCAAAAGTTACAGGGGAGGGGGGTGGACTTTCGAAGCGATTATTTCAGAAAATATTCACTTAATCACAAAATGGTCAAAGAAACCTAAATGTTATTTTTAAAGACCTATCGATTGATGTGCAACTTGTTGATATTTGGTTAAATTTGAAATTTAGCTACATGTATGGAGAATATTTAATGAAAATATTTTGAAAATATTTTTTCTGAAATTTCACTATATAACTAAATAGCGGCATACAAATTACACCTTATGTCTAAAGGACCATGGGCAAAATGTCCCCACCCACCAACAGAAACGAAACATTACACCTTATGTCTAAAGGACCATGGGCAAAATGTCCCCACCCACCAACAGAAACGAAACATGTCTCATTTAGTAGATCGTGTCAACCGGATGATTTTTTACTATGACGAGGATCACCATATGTATGGGGTTTTCTTGGAAAACCGTATTTTGTTTTCATATATATTTTGTTAAATTCTTTGAAAGTTACAAGTAGAAGGTTACAGAAACATTATATTACTAGCAATAATAAACAACAACATTTCTTTAAAAAAAATACAGACGATTTGAGAACCTCCTCTTATTTTTGAAGTTGGTTAAAAAAAAGGAAAACAAAAATTCGCTTATAGAGCTATATATTATTAGATCTACAATACTACTTAACATATGATACATATTATCAGTGTTAACTTAAAATTATTAATATTTTTAGCCAAAACTCTTAAAGAAAATTGAAGATGTCTGTCCTAAATATATGTAAGTATGTGACGTATATATATATATAAACAAAATACGGTTTTCCAAGAAAACCCCATACAAAGGGCAATCCTCGTCATAATAACAAATCATCAGGTTGCCAAGATCTATTAAAGGAGACATGTTTCGTTTCTGTTGGTGGGTGGGGACAGTGCCCATACAAATTTGCCCATTGTCCTTTTATTAAGATACGTCGTATAGTTTCCGATTAAAATGGCTGTGACATACGGACGAACGGACGGACAGACGGACATGACGAAACTATAAGGGTTCCGTTTTTGACATTTTGGCTACGGAACCCTAAAAATGTTGTGTGTTATTCGGAAATCTAAAGGGAGATAGGACTCTTTTAGACAGAAGTATTTTATACTTTTATAACACTATTTGAATGTATACATATATTAGTGCAATGTGATACAGTCGGTGTCGAAAATGTATAAAAATCACCCATTCAATGTGTGGTGTGTGGTGTGTCACATGTTGATATTTGGTTAAAAAAAATATTTGAAATTTAGTTACATGTATGGATCTCCCCCCCTAAAAATATTTTTTTTTCAAATTTAACTACATAAGTAAGTAGCGGCATACAAAATACACCTTATGTGTAAGTTTTATTCAGATACATCGTATAGTTTCCGAGTAAAATGGCTGTGACATACGGACGGACAGACAGACATGACGAATCCATAAGGGTTCCGTTTTTTGCCATTTGGCTACGGAACCCTAAAAAGGATATAAACGGCGAAAGGGCTTGGGAGTTGGGGAGGATGGGAGACGGTCAAGATGTGACGAGATTGGGAAATGTCTACCCGGGTCGGATACCGATGGAATGGTGGTGCCATAAATGACTATTCGTCCGTGGTTCGTCCGTGGAATACCCGACACACTCAAAAGTGCATGCTCCCGGTTACAATTTTCTATAACCGGAACCGAGAAATTCCCGGTTAATTCAAACAAAATCAGTGGTACCTAGCATGTCCACCAAATAAATTAAGGGTTTGGACTAGTGATGTGCCGTGGGAATATTCCCGGGAAGGGGAATATTCCCCAGATGGGGGAATATTGAATTATAGGTTACACTAAATAAAATAGTAATCAAAGCTAGTTATAAATGTTACTAAAAATATTATTGAGTACAATAAAATAAAAGTTAAAAACAAAATGGTTTAACTTTAACTTTAACTTGAGCGAGGCGATACTTCACTCCGGGGCAGAGACTGCTCCTATACAAGTCGCAAGTCAGACCCCACATGGAGTACTGTTGTCACCTTTGGGCGGGAGCACCTGGATACCAGCTTGGGCCCTTTGACTCGGTGCAAAGGCGCGCTGTGCGGATCGTCGACGATCCCAAACTCACGAGCGATATTGAACCTTTGAGTCTTAGGAGGGACTTTGCCTCCTTATGCGTGTTCTATCGCTTGTACAATGGGTTGTGCTCTGAAGAACTGTTTGATATGATGCCCACGGCAGCTTTTTATCACCGCACCGCTCGCCGCCGGCAGGGTGTTCATCCCCACACCCTGGAGCCCAATGGGTCGCGCACAGTACGATTTAAGAGGAATTTCCTCCCACGAACGCTGCGGCTGTGGAATGAACTCCCTGCCGAGGTTTTCCCAGTGGGCTACAGTATGAGGTTCTTCAAAAAAGGAGTGTATAGGTTCCTAAAGGGTAGGCAACGCGCATGTAAATCCTCTGGGGTTGCAGGCGTCCATAGGCTACGGTAACTGCTTACCACCAGGCGGGCCGTATGCTTGTTTGCCACCGTCGTGGTATAAAAAAAAAAAACTAACTATATTTAAAAAAAAATTAATTTTTTATTAAAAGTGTGTATGAAGATGTATATTTCTGATTCATTTTAAATTTTCTTTAAAATTTTTTTTTGGACTTCTGATTCAAAAGTTGAGACAATGTTTTAGATTTTCAGGGCCCTTATATCTGAAAAAATAATAAGGAACCTCCAAATTTATTTAAAGACTGATCGATTGATTCGCTACATGTTAATACTATAAAAAAAAAGTGGAATTGAAAATAAAAGTAACGGCACACAAAACACAACTCTATTTAGAACTTTATTTAAATACGCTTTATAATTCATGAGTGTGGAAATAAATAAAATAATATATTCATGAATACAATTACTGCAACATTGTGTTTTTATATAATTATTTTTCTTTCGATTAGGAGATCATTCCTAGCAACTATGGGAATATTCCCTAGAGCAAAGAGAATATTCCCAGGAACATTGGGAATAAACCACGAGAATATTGCGATTTTACTCGGGAGTATTGGAAATTTACTTTTCCGCTAGAGCTACTGTGCTTGATGTCCCGGTAAAGAGTTTTGTGGACTTCGTTTTAACCAATTCCTTGAAAATACAATATGTGATATGAAAGTGGGAATATTCCCACCTGGGGAATATTTCCGGGAACGGCCAATCACTAGTGGAGAGGCGAGGGAGACTGAAGGACCAGCTAATAAATTTAGCAATATGGGAAGAACTATGGTACTTAATGACCTAATGGAGTCAGCTTACCTTGCATAAGACAACTTTGTTTTGGCGGCCGCCAGCTTCTTTTTGTGGTTCTTTATTGGTTCAATATTTATCTTCTTTTTCCTTTTACCACGTATTTAAACTATCCATTCTTCATTCATGTAATTTTTCTTAACGTCAACTTCAAGACAGTTTTCAAATATTCTTCTTCTGCTTGTCAGTTAAGTAAGCTGGCAAGGAGGCGTATGATATGTTGCGGAATGAGGTCGAATGTTATTAAAGAGATTTATAGAGTGAGCGAGATGACTGATCGTGAATGGAGATGAACGAAAAGGGGCGCGAACATTTCCTCCCGGCTTTAAAGGGTTCCTTTAAAGGAAAGAAAGACTAAATAAAATAAGAGAATTACCCTTCTCAACGAAAAACTAGCATTCAAGACAAATATAAAGCATTATAACACGGAATAATAAATAATATTGTATTATTTTAAATTATAACAACTACCTATTGGTTATTGGGTTGGTAGTGGACACAATCGTACAACAGGACGTACAAAACTTCCTTTATTTGTCCTGACAGTGACCACGCGTGTTGCACCGTCCCTTGAAGGATGCACTGCCTCTACAACGCCTAGAGGCCAAGAAAATGGCGGCACATTATCTACTTTTATAATAACCACTGTACCAGTTGCGATGGGAACTGATGGCGTAGTCCACTTAGCTCGAGACTGCAATTGATGCAAAAACTCAACACGCCATCTTTTCCAGAAAGACTGCACTATCCTATCCAGTAAAGTATGTCGGTCCCGCAAATTACCCGACTCGACTAGTGGAGCTGGTAAAGACACCAGCGGAGCAGTATTGAGAAAATGAGCCGGGGTGAGAGCTGACGGCTCAGTAGGATCACTGCTCAGTGCTGTCAATGGCCGTGAGTTTGCGAGTGCTTCTATCTGCGTAATGATTGTCAGGAGCTCTTCATATGACAGTACCTGTGTACCAATTGCCTTGAGAAGGTGAGTTTTTACTATTTTCACCATGCTTTCCCATGCGCCTCCGAAATGTGGGGAACCGGGAGGGATGAACTTCCAGTCAATGCGACTCTCGGCGAGCTCTATCTCCAGATGTGGGCGCTGACCTTCCAAAAACTTATAGAGGTCCCTCATATAAGATTTAGCCCCAGTGAAATTGGTAGCATTATCAGAATACATGCACTGGACCGGTCCACGCCGCGCTAAGAAGCGCTTTAAGGCAGCTAAAAAGTTAGCGGTACTCAATTCTGTTGCTATTTCTATATGAAGACAGCGCGTTGTAAGGCATGTGAAAATACATAACCAAGCCTTACGACTTTTTACTCCCCTGCCACGAGTCGGGGTATACTGTAAAGGGCCTGCATAATCACATCCCGTATGCGTGAAGGGTGTATTCACTTGATTCACCCGACAGCTCGGTAAATCCGCCATCTGTGGAAATGACGATTGTGGCCTCGCCTTAAAACACGTGTTGCATTTAGCGATACGTTCGCGAATGAGACGACGGGCCGAAAGTATCCAATACTTGAGTCTAAGTATGGCCATTAATGTTTCAGGACCAGCATGCAAATGCTTCCTGTGATAATAGTCGACAATCATGTTGACTACATGATCACGACGTGGAAGCAGAATTGGGTGCTTCTGCGAATATTCTAAATCAGCATTTGATAGCCTCCCTCCCACACGAATCAAACCGTAATAATCTATGAACGGTTTGAGCCTCTGTAAGGCAGGCGAACAATTATCTTTGTTCTTAATTTTATCGATATCGTCACTGAAGTATTCCTGTTGTACCGCAAAAGTAATTTTTCCTTCAGCGAACTCTAAATCAGAACGAGTAAGAGCTGTGGAGCGTGGTTTCGGCCTAAGAATGCGGTACACGTATACGACAATGCGCATCAATCGAGACCACGACGATATCCGTTGGGCGAGTGTAAATAAAGCGGTGACTCTGAAGCCTTCGTAATTGCAGTGTGTGTGAGCGGCTTTAACTCGGGCACTTCACCGATAGATTCGCGATCAAGTTCTCTTAAATGCCATTCTGATGGATGGTTAGAAATCCATGCTGGGCCTGTAAACCATAAAGGATGGTGCACTAACTTAGCAGGAGTTAGTCCGCGGGACAAGCAATCAGCGGGATTTTCCAACCCTGACACGTGATGGAAGCAACTGGCTGGAACTGCTTCAACAATCTTAACAACGCGATTGGCAACAAATGTTTGCCAGCGGTGTGGTGATGACTGAATCCAGCAAAGAGTAATCTTTGAATCCGTGAAAGCGTAGACTTCATTAATCTTGTATCGTGGTTCAAAATTGTCTTGTACCTTCCGCATGAGTCTTGCTAAGAGAACAGCAGCACACAATTCTAATCTCGCAACAGAGATTGTTTTAAGTGAGGCTACTTTCGATTTAGAACACACCAATCGAACTGTCACTTCATTTCCTTTTAGAACTTGAAGGTACACGACTCCTCCATATGCGCGCTCAGATGCATCGCCAAAGCCTAAAAGATTTATAGTACATCCTCTTATTACGCCAAGATGACGCGGTATATGGATTTCATTGAGCTTTGGCAATTCTGTACAAAATCGCTCCCATAAATCTACAATGTGGGCTGGAGGAGCCTCATCCCACTCGCATTTGATTAACCAAAGCTCTTGAATGAGGAGCTTAGCATAGAGAACAGCTGGAGCTACTAAGCCCACGTTATCCCACAGACGAGCAACAGTGGACAATATCGTCCTTTTAGTGCACGTTGAGTCTGGCTCTGTCACTTTGTAATGGAAGTAATCACCAGACTTATTCCAACATAAGCCTAAGACCTTTTGAGATACCCCTGGATCGATCTCAATGTCTACGGAAGCCCGGTGTGAAGCGGGTATTTCGCGTAACACGGCGTCGGAATTGCAAGTCCATTTCACGAGATCGAATTGACCGCATTTGAATAAATCAATCAACTCCTTGGCAGCATCTATAGCAACAGCTTCATCGTCCTGCTGCGAGTCACAAGACATAATACTGAAACATACGTCATCCATATAGGTGCATGACGATGCTATCGCCGCTGCAATAGGGAATTTATGTCCCTCGTCTGAAATTAGTTGACGCACAACGCGGAGCGCGTGGTATGGACTGGATTTCATGCCGAAACAGACACGATTGAACTCGTATATCGCAATAGGATCCCTTGGACTGAATCTGAATAAGATTCGCTGAAACTGACGATCCGCTTCACGAACACCAATCTGTAAAAACATCTGTCGACAATCGGCTGAGAGCGCTATCCTGAACAAGCGAAAGTTTAAAAGGATCGAAAACAAATCGCCTTGCAGATTAGGCCCCGAGTGCAACACATCATTCAGCGACAGGCCTGTACTTGTCTTGCTACTCGAGTCCAGTACCATGCGCACCTTAGTCGTTGTCTTGTCTTCGCGCACGACAGCGTGATGAGGAATCACGTAAGCGACAGCAGGTGAGGTGTTCATTGAGTTAGTTACCTCCGACATATAGCCCTTACTGACGTATTCTCGAATGATATCGTCATAGGCGGCACGTAACACACACGATGTTTCCAGCTTCCTTTCAAGACAGAGGAAGCGCCTCTTAGCTGTTGAGTGCGATGTTCCAAGTTTAAACACGTCACCTCGGAACGGTAATGCGACAGTATATCTACCACTAGCGTCTCGCGTTGTGGTGGCGCAAAAATAATCACATTCAAGGTCGTCTTGACTGTGAGCGGGCGGAGCGGACACCTCCTCAAGTTCCCAGAACCTTTTTAAAAGGTGGTCCATAGAATCTTGAACTGAAGCACAACATGCCGATGTGTAATTACGCGGCATCTGTAAAACAGGTACCGAACCCATTAAAATATATCCCAGTACCGTCTGTATAGCTGGCGGTATATGCTCTAACTCGCTTTTAACAATGTGTGGTAGCAACAAATGTGGAAAAATGGCTGCACCTATCAAAACATCAATTGCGACGGGCGTATCTAACGTGTCATCGGCCAGAGGCAGCCCATGAAGATGTGTAAGGGCTGACATGTCCACAGGCACTGACGGCAAGTCATCAGTAATGCGATCGACCACAAGACTCGAGACGTCAAAGAAGACATTCTTGTCGAATCGCGAATATACTCTAAAATTTGCGGTACCTTTTATCATTTTTTTTGTTTTTCCAATGCCAAATACGGCGCTTGGTTTTTTATCATAAGTCAAACCTAAGCGCTTGCAACACCCTTCAGTAATGAAGTTACTCTGCGACGCGGTGTCAAGTAAACATTTGACCCCTTGTGTTCCACCCATATTGTCATGAAGAAGAACTTTGGCGGTTGAAAGCAATACCGTATCATTCGCTGTGCATGTAACGCTTGGTTTTGACATCTTATTGCTAAAGGACGTCAGCACTTGGGTCGTAATAGACGTGTTACAAGATGTGTTTTCCGGAGGCAAAGACGACTTAGCTCCAGCACTCGCAGTTACATTTGACACGTCAGACGACACAGTTTTTTCATCCTTATCTTTGTCGAAATGTAGCAAAGTATGGTGTTTATGATGGCAAAGTCGACATTTCACCTCGGAATTACACTCGCGGGTTCGATGTCTAATGCTAAGACAATTAGCACGTTTAAAACGTTCTGGAGGAGTTAATTCATTGAAGTTGGGGCATTTAAATAAATGTTCGTGAACAATATTGTCACAAATACATTTAGCAGTGCTCGCACTAGTAACGTAACTTTGAAGTTTTGGCGCGACTGCGACACTGCGCGGTTGTGACGCCTTAGCGGTTTTTTCGCGCGATGGATTTGCGGCGGCGAATACAGTACATGGTTGCGTATTCTGATAGATCCTATGCTGACTCTTCATGAAGTCCGAGAGGTCACGAAAGGTCGGCATTTTCGTATTCCGGTGCAGCATTTCAAATGCTCGTATGGTTTCCTGATCTAACTTCTTCAACGCCAAGTGCAGCAGCATAAAATCACTTATATCATCAAGCTTAAGTGATTTAAGCGCATTTGCGGCTGTGACAAACTTGTCGATGAATATCTGAAAATTAGATGAGGATGCGGGCCCATTAATTTTTAGATTGAGCATTTGATCCATGTACGTAGAAGCGAGAGTGCGCTTGTCTTGAAATCTATCAATAAGACTATCAAGAATAAGCTGATAATTGTCAGCGTTTGGAGTAATACCCGCAAAAACAGCTTGGGCTCTCGGTGACAACTTACCAATCAGATAATACAGCCTCTCTTCGTCAGTAAGTGACAGATTGTCATGCACTCTAGACTTAAAACTGGCGTAGAATAGCGGCCAGTTGCGTATGTCTCCGTCGAACGCTACCAGTTCCATCGTTGGCAAAGAAGGTCTAGCTCTCTCCACCACGTAAGGCGGCGAAGGAGCCGGAGGTGAGGCGGCTGGCTGCAGCCGCTTGATTACCCTCCTGATGCGGCAGTACAAATCTTCGAAGGCTATAATCGGCTGATAATTAGGCACGGCTGTCGTTTTAGCTTTAAGCGATATGCGATTATGTTCATTTACGACCTCCTTGAACTCCGAGTGAAGTTCCTCGATAGTGTCAACAGCGTCAAGGAAGCTCTCCCGACTTGCTTCATCTGTATCGATAACTAGGGACTTGTTATAAATACCCTGTACGAGTTCAAAAAGGATGTTACGTTTAGCCTCGAGCATCAACAGCTCGTCTTCATAGTCTTCGCTGCTGACACTTTCGAATTTCATTGTATTTGATGTCATAGCGCAGGAAAAGGGTTAAGGTAATTAATTTTCAAATTACGCGGTAAAACAATACATGCCTACGAATAGGGAATACTCTTATAAATGTATGCCTAAATTGCGGGAGTGGTTATGTACCTAAGTATAATTTAGGCAAACAAAATATTTATAAGGGCGGAGCGGAAAATTTGAATAATACTCTTATAAATTTTTACCTTAATTGCGGGAGCGGTTAAGAAGTATGATTGAGGTAAATATTTTTTAAGGGCGGCGAGGAAAAGAAATACTCTCATAAATACATAAATACCTAAACTGCGGGAGCGGTTATATAAGTATAATTTAGGTACTTAATTAATTTATAAGGGCGGCGCGGAGAAGAAATACTCATAAATACATAAATACCTAAACTGCGGGAGCGGTTATATAAGTATAATTTAGGTACTTAATTAATTTATAAGGGCGGCGCGGAAAAGAAATACTCATAAATACATAAATACCTAAACTGCGGGAGCGGTTATATAAATATAATTTAGGTACTTAATTAATTTATAAGGGCGGCGCGGTGCGGAATATACAGAATGAATGAATGGAATAAAGGAAGAAAGAGAAAGGAAAATCCGGCTCGAAGACCAGAAATGGAGAGGCGAGGGAGACTGAAGGACCAGCTAATAAATTTAGCAATATGGGAAGAACTATGGTACTTAATGACCTAATGGGGCCAGCTTACCTTGCATAAGACAACTTTGTTTTGGCGGCCGCCAGCTTCTTTTTGTGGTTCTTTATTGGTTCAATATTTATCTTCTTTTTCCTTTTACCACGTATTTAAACTATCCATTCTTCATTCATGTAATTTTTCTTAACGTCAACTTCAAGACAGTTTTCAAATATTCTTCTTCTGCTTGTCAGTTAAGTAAGCTGGCAAGGAGGCGTATGATATGTTGCGGAATGAGGTCGAATGTTATTAAAGAGATTTATAGAGTGAGCGAGATGACTGATCGTGAATGGAGATGAACGAAAAGGGGCGCGAACAACTAGTTTGGGCACCTCATAATTCTCATATAGGTATGAGTTTGTTAGAGGCGAAAGCTCGAGTGCCATCGGCAAGTGATGGCAATTACTGCCCTCATCGCGGGATTGACCCTTAGGCCTTGGCTATTTTGTCCTGCACGCGACTATAATACAATTGTTACATGCATTCATGCTAGAATGGCGTAGGATTTTATATGGACTTTGGTCCTCAAGTTCTCGCATGCTACAAAAGGGGTTTTATTCATTCATAAACTACAGGTTTCATGCTTCCTTCTATTTATAGCTTTTTTGTGCGTTTGGGACTATGTTACGTTGCAATTGGATAAAAATAGTAATACATTGTATTATTGATTTACGCCAACGTTTCTCATGATCATGAATTATTAATTGGGAACTTATACATCAAGTATAATGTTCCCGGCATTAGTCAATAATAGGAATAACGAACTTACGCCCTCGAATCTGCCAAATGACTACAATTTTACCTTGTCGCGTTTTGTAAGCTGAGTTAAACTCTACACTGACCATATCAATGTTATTTATCTATCACTCGTCTGACCTTCAAACTTAAAGGGGAAAACTAGGCCTAGCATCATCTCACTGTGCCCGCCGTCATCAACCTGCTGATGCAGAAGATGATTCATTTAATTACTAAGTGTCAGAGCTTGCAACCTAGTGGGGAAGGTAGGCAAGGCCTTGTTAGGATTAATCTGGTTACCTCACAGAAAATAACTAAATTGACGCAATAGACGGAGAGCTGGCCAAGTCAGATATGATACAATAATGAGAGCAACGAAACTCCTCTAATTAGTTTGCTATACTATGCTAGTTTCTAGATCCGGACATCTGACAGTGGTGGAGTCCAAAGCAAATAACTTGAAGAAAACAAATCTTAGAGTTCTGAGTTTGATGCAATATTGTGGAAAATTATGTAATTAATTAGATTATATCATAGCCAGAAGTTTCTGTTGGGGAAAAGTAGTGCCAAATGATGATTAATGCAATTTATCACCTACTTATAATCGCCTACTGTTTTTGTTTCCGCAATAATACGCAATGTTTTTTATTCTAATGTTAAAATATAGGCCTTATTATAGAGTGCAGACTCTATAATTGACACAACTTAGGAAGTTTTTACCTATTTTAGTATTACTGTTCCAACTGAAATTTTTTGTTGGTCTGTCACTCTGACCTCCACCGATTAAAAGCTGTTAGATGCCCGGATCTAGCAATAAGGATGGTAAAGCAGATTGCTTTACCATCCTTATTGCTAGATAGAGAGGTTTCATTGCTCTCATTATTGTGTCATATCTGACGTGGCCAGGTCTACAAATGAAATACTGATATTATTATTCAAACAGTGTCATATTAAATGTAAAATTTACTGAGAACAATCCATTAGAAGCAACTGCCGTTTGGGCGAGCGCCATGATTTGTGCACATGCTTCACTATCATTCGAAAGAATAAATCATTAACAAAGTACGCATATTCTAACTGTACTCGAAAGGCGGTTTAGCTTTCACTGGCCCTTGTGTTGTGCTCATCTACACTTAATTTATTATACGCATGCAACTGTTCATCTAATTATTGTTTGCTGTGAAGGCAAAGCGTTACGGTAAATACAGCCCTTGGCATAGACTTATATAAAATAGGAGACATAATTCCACGAATATAAAATTCTGATTCCATATTAAGCTGCGGTCTCGTGCACACACATTCATTTTTGACGTTTGAACCAATCACCGCTCGTGCACACTCCACGAGTTGCATATGTGTGCGTGTCTCGCGTAAACACGAAGAAATCGGCTTATTATCGAATCACAGTTTTGTCTTCACGGCGTTACGTCACCGTATTTTATAATTTTTATATGGCTATGTTTCTTGGTTATTTCCCTTTATCCTCTTCTGTTTTCCTGGTTTTTCTAAGATAAAGAGAATTTGTATCCAAAACTCTAGGCGTTCAAGTAGTGTATTCGGCAGCAGAGGTATCTAACCAGGCGGGGTGTTCATAATTATCTATACACAATCATATTGGTCTTACCGCCTTAACAATGAATATCTTGCCCGCCTTGTTACTTTTGCTGCCGCTAGAAGTGTCTATCTGTCATAAAGACATAAGAGATTGTATTAAATGCAGTTTAAATAGGGTTAGGTACTTATATTATTTCTAGTAAAAGGCGTACCGTTCAGTCGTGTAGTGTATTACCGTGCAATATTATTCACAAACTAACATATCCGATTGCCATCATTCGCTCAGAAACTTGAAGCAATGTGTGTGCTTGTCGTAGATAGTTCTATGTATTTCACTCAAGGATATGTATTTACATATCTTTGAGAGATAGACCGTACCATACTTCCGGGGCCATGTGTTGACAGCATGTTTCTATATAAGTACATACATACGCGTACCATACTAGTCGATATATAATGCTGTACATTGTTTTGTTTAGTGCGTACTTATTCCAGTCCTGACGTTACGCGTTGGTATACTTGGTATAGTCAACAGTAAAAGTTATTAACACATTCATTGCCACCAAGCCAAACAAGACATCTGCGCCAGGCCACAAAAATTTCGTCATATAAAGCTGTAGTACCACGATCCCGACTATCGGGTCGTCCGGCCTGGGAACGAAATCATTAAATACCCGATAGTCGGGTTCTCGGCCCTGAATGTGTTAAGACGATTGTCGCCGGAGTGTCCTTGAGCGTTTGGGCGCTCTCTACCCGCGCCACCCGCGTACCCTTCTCATTGCGATCGTGCGTAAATCCGCCGCGATGCACCGCAATAATGTTCAAAGAATATGACTTTACTCAGAGGCGCGCGGGCAGATTTATAATAATCATACATAATCCTTTTGTGGATGTTTTGCGATTTGAATACTGTGATTAAGTACTACGGTGATATTTTTTAGGAATGCTACTAAATAAGATAAGTAATAACGATCTCGATTAGTAGATTTTTATGTAAAAAAATGAAAATCTAGATTTTGAATTTGAAGTACAGTGAGCGGCAAAATATTTATGAATTTACGAAATATGAAAAAAAAAAAAATACTGACTAGTACAGCAAAAAAAACTGAATGCACATCAAAGCGGTGTTTTCATGTGAATTTGGATTTTTTTTACTGTGCAAGTGAGCTTAATAGATGGTTATTTTTTTGTTGCGATTTTAAATATTAACCGTAAAACTTCACTTAATTACGATAAATTAACAAAACTAAGCCTGTTGCGAGTTGCGAATAGTAAAAATGCACATGTAAGGAGCGGTATTTGTGCACGAACTCGTCATACAAATGAGAGCTGTAAGCCCATTAAATTTAGATCTTTAAAATATAACACAGCGCAAACACTTCTTAGGGTTCCATAGCCAAAATGGTAAAAACGAACCCTTAAAAGTTTTTTGAAACATGTCCGTCTGTCCGTCCGTATGTCACAGCCATTTTTATTATAAAACATATATTACTGAAATTTTATCTAGAGGTGTGTTTCATGTGCCGCTACTTAGTTTTCTGGCTAAATTGCTAAAAAAATCTTTTAGGTGAGGCACTCCATACATACATATGCCAAACTAAATGTCAAAAATATTTTTTTTGTAAATATGAACATGTTGTACGATACGGCTTTAAAAATATCTTATATATATATATATAGAGTATTTTTAAAACTTTAAGTCAATATTTTCAGAAATAATTGCTTCGAAAGTCTAAATATAATAGCCCCCATCTAACTTTTAATCCGTAAGTCTAAAAAATATGAAAAAATACCAAGAAGGCTTAGTACTTAATTTTCTACGAAAATTATTTCACATATTATCGGTTCATCCGTTTTTGAATTATCTCCAAGAAACTACTTTCTACGGAACCCTACATTATACATGGTCCGATACAAACTTGGCCGGTCTTTTAACGATATTTGATAGGTAGTATTAACCCTTAGTAGTAATTTATTTATTCACTTGTGTTGATAATTAATATAAAATTTGTATTTATTTGCATTTCACCGACATAGTAAAGTTTTTTTAGGGTAGTCAACGCGCATGTAAATCTTCTGGGGTTGCAGGCGTCCATAGGCTTTATAACTGCTTTCAATCAGGCGGGTCGTATGGTTGTTTGCCAGCGTCGTGGTATAAAAAAAAGCTTTTTTTCCTTTATTCTAACATACATTGAACTCTTAAATATCAGCATTTTTTTATTAGATTCTCAATCAGGCTTTGCTTAGTGATAGTTAGTAGACTGAAATTTGGTATGAGTAATTATGTGTTTTAATTACGCCTACAAAGTGGTAAAACAGTAAGTATCTGAAACCCATTGTTGGATAGGTCTTTCAAGAAGAATATGTCTTAAACAACTTTTGGATAAAACGAATACTTTCGTAAATAATAGCTTCGAAAGTTAAAATGCTCTTTGATTTTTGAACCGTGGGTCCAAAAAAATTGAGGAAATTCCTGGAAGTGAGGCCATTGAAATACTTATCACGTATTTTCAATAAAAACTATATGAATAAAATCGGTTGAGCCGTTTTTGAGTTACGCCTATAGTAAAATAACGTAAGTGCCACAAAATATTTCTTTATAGACTACCTTTTGAATGGATGTTGTAACAGGCCGGCAACTACGGATCCCTACACTGAGCATAGCCCGATATTCTCTTGGCCGGTTTATCTGCAATCCTTTGCAGTTTACTTCGTAATTTCTAGATTTGAGAAATTAGTATAAAGTATAACATTAAAGATTGTGTTTAATCTTAAAATAAAACGCATATTACATTCGTTTAGAACACGGTATTCTTAAAAAAATATGTTTGAATAAATTCGGTTCTTTGGAGTTTTTTATTAAATTAATTTTTAGTCTATTGTATTGCAGTACTAGCAGATTTCCGCAACTCGACGACTAATGCCTATTTTGCGTGATGCATGCGGCTACTAAAACATAATAATTTTAGTTTACTTACATGACCAAATTTGTTTTCAGAGCAATGTGAGATTCATGATTTTTGTTTTTTCTCCATTTTTATTTCATTTGTTTTTTTTACATGTATTATAATCTAAATAAAACACACTTTTTATACGAACGTACATAAACATACATACGAGTACATTATCTTAAAAGATAAAACGTCTATACATTATTGATTCCGGGAAGACACGTTATATCCGCACCGCATGAACCCTCTGCAGTTATTTAGTCTTTAGGCACAGTAAGCCCGATATTATTGCTCACGGGCCAAGCACAAGTATATGTAGTACAAGGGAAGCACGGAGCGACGAGCGACACAGCCTCCTCGTCTCAAAGCTAGCTCACGACTGCCAACAACGCCGTTTTCGAGCTAATAACGCACGAAATGTGGAATTATGATCAAGTTGTTTAAGAAAATTTAATCATTTTAAATATCCTACATTGAGTTTGTAGTGTTCTGTAGTACATATTTTTTAGTTCAACAATATTTAAAATCGAATGAGCCGTTCAGTAGATATAAGCAAAATTAACCGTAAAACGACATTTCGTTACATTTACATAACGGAGAAACTATACGTTACACGAGTTATTCAAACGTTGACAATGTTGTACATGAAATTGTAATTAACATATTTTTTTTTCAAAATTTTTGAATGACCCGTTATTGAGATATATCCCTTAGAAAGTAACAGTTTTCGGCCACAATCAGCGCCTAGCGCCTTAAGCAGACAAATAAGGTAGGTATCCAAAATGTTATACCATCTCCTTCAACTCACACACCGATAAAATAGGGCGTACCTAAATAAAAGTAGATTTGGAGTGTCGATACTTTTCTAATTATCTGACCTAGCTAAGCTACCTGACCTGTTATAAGATTTAATAATAATAATAATAATAATAGACATGACCATTTGCCAACGAGTCCGGCGGAACAGGGGGGCCCTCTCGGCCGCTTGGATTGACTACAAGAAGGCCTATGATTCGGTGCCTCATTCATGGCTGGAGAGGATCTTAGAGCTGTATAAAATTGATGCAGCTTTGAGGTCCTTCCTTGGCGCGTGTATGAGGCAGTGGACCACAGTCCTTCGTCAACCAGGAGGCGGGGATGACCCCCCTGGCCCGCAGGACTTTATAAGGATCGAGCGAGGAATATTTCAGGGCGACAGTCTGAGTCCCCTGTGGTTCTGCCTAGCTCTAAATCCGCTCAGCAATCTGCTGAAGGATTCAGGGCTAGGTTGCCGGCTTCGGAGAGAGGGTGAAGTCATATCTCACCTTCTGTACATGGACGATCTCAAGTTATTTGCACCAAATAATCGAGACTTGTTGGAACTACTGAAGACCACTGAAGTGTTCAGTAGTTCCATCAAGATGGAGTTTGGTGTTGATAAATGTGCGGTTATGCATGTACAGCGGGGGAAAGTAGTAAATTCAACAAATATACAGCTTTCTGAGACAATGACGTTCAGATCTATCTCTGAATCAGAAACCTACAAATACCTTGGTATGTCACAGTCTTTGGGCATTGAGGATGTGGGTATTAAACAGGCGTTGAAGGAGCGCTTCTTTGGTCGGCTGACAAAAGTACTTAATAGTCTTCTGTCGGGTGGCAACAAGGTGCGCGCCTTCAATGCCTGGGTAATGCCCCTACTCACATACTCCTTTGGCATACTAAGGTGGACACAGACCGAGCTGGATGCCCTGGATCGGAGAGTCCGTCTATTGCTCACCACACACCGTATGCTTCACCCACGCTCGTCTGTTATGAGATTGTACATCCCACGGAAGTGTGGAGGTCGCGGCTTTTTAAACGCCAAAAATCTCCACAACCGTGAGGTGTACAATCTCAGGAATTATTTCCTTAACAACGAGTGTGAGATGCATCGTGATGTGGTGGCTGTAGATAAGGGTCTCACGCCGCTCTCCTTGGCAAACAAGAACTGGCGCAAACCTGTGGTGCTAAGCACCGAGGATCGCAGGGCGGTATGGAAGAGCAAGGAGCTACACGGGCGGTTCTACAGGGCCCTCACGGGACCCGACGTAGACCTGCTCGCGTCGGTGAACTGGTTACGATTCGGGGACCTCTTCGGAGAAACCGAAGGTTTTGCCTGTGCAATTGCGGACGAAGTTATCATGACGAATAACTACCGGAAATATATCCTGAAGGACGGTACGGTCGACATTTGTCGGGCATGCCGCCGTCCCGGAGAGTCACTCAGGCATATCATCTCCGGTTGTTCTCATCTTGCTAACGGCGAGTACTTGCACAGACATAACCTCGTAGCCAGGATTATACACCAGCAGCTTGCTCTCCTATACGGTCTTGTGGACCACGAAGTGCCGTACTACAAGTACACACCTGCGCCAGTTCTCGAAAATGGTCGTGCCACGCTCTATTGGGATCGATCTGTTATCACGGACAGGACTATTGTAGCCAATAGGCCTGATATCGTGGTAATAGATCGACCGCAACGCCGGGCCATGCTCGTCGACATCACCGTCCCATGTGACGAGAACCTCGTGAAGGCCGAGAAGGACAAGTCCAGCAAGTACCTAGACTTGGCTCACGAGGTAACCGCCATGTGGGAGGTCGATTCGGCGATCATTGTGCCGATAGTTGTCTCTGCGAACGGTCTCATAGCGAAGAGTCTCGACCAACATCTTGAGAGACTTTCGCTACGGGGTTGTGGTTGGATTAGGGGTCAGATTCAGAAGGCGGTAATCTTGGACACGGCGCGCATAGTCCGACGGTTCCTCACTCTGCGGCCCTAACCACCGGCAGCCTGGGCCTTGCTCCGCTGCCGGCGGCACCCTAGGTTAGGTTTTTATAATGTTTTTATTGTTTTTGTATGTTTTAGATGTATTTTTATATTTTATTTTGTAAAAATATTATAAAAACTAACCTGAGAGAAAAAATAAATAAAGATAATAATAATAATAAATACTCTTTATTGCACACCTCATACAGTTACAAGCACAAATTTTACAATTAGATTTAGTAGTGCTTTTGAGTGTCAACTTGAAGAATAAGGTCAAAAACCAGATTAAAATAGGCCTCTATTTTTTTTTGAAATTACTGTCATTTGTTATTGATACTCTATACAAATTGACAACTTTATTATGAATGGGTTTGACATAACCAAAGAGTTTATTTTAAACGATTGTAGCGCCACCTGCGCGTCGTTACCGGACTCTTAAATCGATTATTATCAGACTATAAAAATCACGATAATTGTGGCGATAAATATCTAGATAATCTTATTTGATAATTATCCTTTCGCATCCTGTCTTTGAGGGTATGTATTCTGTATGCAAGAAGAACGTTTCAAGGCTACTAACTTTATCCTCAGCAGCCTTTATCCTCATTGTTAACGATGTTTCTTATGCACATTAACTTAGAGTTGTTTAGCTACATACTACACCCATACATAAATACCCTTAAATAAAACCACTAGTTTCTCGACCCCTACAGTTATCTACTTAAGGTTCAAATTAGAACGTTATTTTATGGGTTTTTGCCACAACATGTCGACATGTATGAGTAAAGTGCCGTCATTTGTCTTGTATCATGGCTGTGGCCCGCATGAGTTTGTGAACACGAACTTGTAACCGTGGTCGAGTAGCATGTAGCATTCTAGTTAAAACGAGTATCTAATTTAAAAAAATATATATTTAAATTACCTACTCTTATCAAGGAGGAGTATGGGTTTAGTAAATTAAAATCCCATCAAAAACATAAATGTGAAAGGCTGCCAAGTTCGATACTATGGGAATGCTTTGTCTATAAAAGAAGTGAGATCTGAATAAGTAGGAGACTAAGAGAGGTATGGGCACTGCGAATGGCATCTCGCTTAGTGTGGTAGGGCACGTTCAGTAAATGTCATCTCGCTCAAATCTGGAGCAGAGCCCGACTGGGGAAGTACCTCCACCTTACAGAAAACCACAGCCAAATAGCACTAGACCCTACTCATAGTGTTGTGTTCCTGCTGGTGAGTAAGGTTGCCAAAGAGCTCAAAGAGGACCCAGTGTGTTGACGATGAGGGACCCTCTTGTTCCTTTAGCCGTAAACACAGTGAATCCTCCTTTTTGTAAAGGGTCGGCAACGCGCATGTGACTCCTGTCGAGTTACAGGCGTCCATAGGTTACGGTAGCTGCTTACCATCAGGCAGGCCGTATGCTTGTTTGCCACCGTCGTAGTATAAAAAAAAAAAAAAAAAAAAAGTACCAAGTTCCATAAAAATACCTCAAATCATAAATAGTTATAGGAATGCACACTTGATTTCCAGCAGTTTTTAAGGTACATTTTGAATAAGTATCACGTTACATAGAAATACCTAAAATTATAATAGTCAGAGAAACGCACGCCGGTTTTTTTAGCAGTTTCCTGATAACATTTATTATTTTCAGTACTTTTTAATGATGTTACTTGGCAAGTTTTCACACACCACACACCTTTTCAATGCAATGAATCGACACCTTTGGACTGCAATGTGTCAAGTATATAATTTTCTATTAAAACTTGCCAAGTTACATCATTAAAAAGTACTGAAAATAATAAATGTTATCAGGAAACTGCTAAAAAAACCGGTGTGCGTTTCTCTGACTATTATAATTTTAGGTATTTCTATGTAACGTGATACTTATTCAAAATGTACCCTAAAAACTGCTGGAAATCAAGTGTGCATTCCTATAACTATTTATGATTTGAGGTATTTTTATGGAACTTGGTACTTATTCAGATCTCACTTCTTTTATAGGCGAAGCATTCCCATAGTATCGAACTTGGCAGCCTTTCACATTTATGTTTTTGATGGGATTTCATTTATTTTTGTTAGGTGTAGGTTCTTTATTATTTTTTTATCACTTTTGCTTTAGGAAATGTCTCATTCCACTTAGGTATGTACTTTATACTATACCCTTTATACTAAGCGTCTAATTCTATTTTACTATTTATTTATAGGTGATTTTTACAAATAAACTGGCACTCTACACCTATAAAATGTACCTACTTACATATAATTACATACATCAATAACGTACTTTATTCTGTTTGTAAGTACGCTACCTACATAGATAATTAATAACTTGGTAATACCTACCTACCAGTAGGTATTATAATTGGTGGCCTATTATGTAGCCCTAGAAGTGCACCATCCCATCTCATCCCGTGGCGTATCGGAGGGTGAGATGGGCAGTAGTATATATAATTTCATCTTAGAGTATATATGATTTCCATGTTCTTGAATCTGCGATTTTATTAGTTGTAAAATTAGAAATTATTTAGACTATGCGAGAAAAAATAGTCTTTTCATTTTTGTTTGAATGATTTAGCGCACCTAGTGTACCTAGTGACCTGCTTTGTACTTCGTAAATCGTGGGTTCGGTTCCCGCAACAGACACTCACAGAGTGGTGAACAATTTTATTGTTCTTGTCTTTAAGACAAACATGTATTGTCTTAAATTGGTATGTATCTAAATTTAAACAAGTCTTATCTCATTTCCACTCCATACCTACTTATAGTAGAACAAAATTACACATTCGTTGTTTTAGAAACTGACTCACACTTGGCCGTTTTCAGATTTTTACTTTATTTCGACCTAAAGACAAACCTTCGAGCCAAATTTCAGGTCGGTATGACCATTGGAAGATAGACCCACTTAGTTCATTATGACTTCATAGTAGAACAAAGTTACACCTTCGCTATTTTTAAAACTGACTCACACTTGGCCGTTTTCAGATTTTTCCCTTTACTTTGACCTTAAGACCTATCTCCATGCCAAATTTCAAGTCAGTACGACCATTGGAAGTGGTCTAGGTTTTTGATGAGTCAGTGAGTCAGTGAGTGAGTGTATAGTAAAAATAGCGATTTTCTGACGTCAATATCTCAAGAACTGCTATATGTAGAATAATGAAATTTTGTATTCTAGACAATTAAGGGGATGTCAACAGACACTCGAAATTTCATATGCGTAGATAAAATATGTTTAGAGTTATAGGGTGGTCGAAATTGGCCCGAAATGGTTCGTGTAATATAACCCACGGCCGGTGTGTCGCTTTTTTTTGCTCGAACTTGGCGGACACACTGCCGTGTGTCTAGATGCACATGTTTTAGATTAAATTATTTAATAATCGAAGGAGTTGTAAATCTTCTAGCAGTTTTGCCTGGAGCATCAGCGAATTTTAGGATGTAAATAACAGTCTCGTGACGATTTCCTTGGCACATTTAGTTTATAATAAATTTACATAGATCACAACAAGGACGTAAATATTTTCAGAAATGTTAGTAACCCGGATACCTTCACATAAGTTCTTGTTTGTTGTACCTATACCTATGCAAAAAGCGCTGAATACATTTGAAAAATTGACATTTGCATACTGTAAATAAACACTTATTCGGTCCTGTACCCGCGGAAAGTTAACCTGTAAACAACTCTACAAGGACACCAGCAAAGGTTAGGTTAGCATTTTTGCGCATAGATTATATAGAGATACGCACGTAAATAAGGATAGCACTGTGCGACCTAGTTGCAAACACCGTAAACAATAAACTATGTAAAACCTTCTGGCTTGTAATTTGTAAGGCTCATAAACTAAACCGTTATAAACAAGAACAATCGTGTTTTGCAATGTAATCCCTATTTCATGACTATAAAGTTTAAACACTTTGTTTATGTCGGTATCGGTAGCCACACAATGCCGTTACAAATAAGGTCATGGAATTTTTCATTACACATTAACACAACCGATATAATCGTAATACGGTGTCTATCTATATTCATTTTATCCTGAACTTACGTCGGACTGCCTCGAAAAAAAGAAAGATTAACTGCTAAAGTAGAGCCCTATTCTAACTGGACGTAGTTTAGGGAAAAGGATCCAGTCCACAAAAATCTGCCAATAAAATGTATTCTTTATGACAATACCGTAAGCCATTCATTTCAATGACAAATTTTTGAGGATGGATCTTTTTCGCTAAACTACGTCCAACTTTAAAACACGTGAAGACACGATCTAACTTCAAAACATCTCCAATGCATTAACTACGCAATACGGCAAGGATGATTAAGACATGGATTGACAATGCCTAGACAAAATCACGTTCCTCGAACCTTCAGACTATACGTCTGTTTTCGGTACGAAGTGCCACAGCGCCATCTGTTGAGTTTGGAGTCGAGTTATTCTGTCAGCGTTAATCGCCGAACAAAATAGTGGAAACTAGAATTTATTTATTTAATCTTAATTGCACAAAATAAGATGGTACAAATGGCGGACTTAATGCCATAAGGCATTCTCTACCATTCAACCAATGCCAGGCTTGACAGAAAGGTTAAGTAGGAATTTAGTGTTTGTGTTGACCGCTAGATGACGCTAGTGCTTTAGCCTGAAATAAGGTAACGCGATTTTGGATAGGCATTGTCAATCCATGTCTTAATCATCCTTGCCCATACGGTTAGTGCCTAATAAATGTCTGAATCGAAAAATATTAGAATTTGCTTTAAATTATAATAATATTTCATTGCAACTCCAATACAACAATGCTTACTTTATGTTTGGTTGATTATGTTAGAACCTATGTAAACTACATGTTCATGTAGTGTTAGAGTTATGTTTGAGATAGTTGTTACGGCATATAGTCGGAGGTGAGTATGATCTTGGTATGATTTTATTGCTAAGAGAATAAGAGCGCGTGAGGATCATTCTGAACACTTCGCCCGCTTAGTTACTTCTGCTGGTTACTGTACGTACGTTTGTCTGAACAGTCACCGAGACGGTTATAAAAAGGTTACGCTGTTTCATTATGAGAAGTATTCAGCCCTCGGCCTCCATCCCCAGCCTGATGTAGATAGCAGAGTTGGGCATAATCAATTACTTTTGGAATTAATTACACGATTACATTACAGTAATCGTGATTCCTCGGTAATCGATTACTTAGGTAATCAAAATTACTGTAATACTGTACTGTGATTACATCTGTAATCCATTACTTAGGAATCAGTATTGTAAACCACTACTGTAATCTTGATTCCTCAGTAATCAAGTACTTAAGTAATCTGAATTACAAAATTACTAAGTTCCTGACTGGATTACACCGTGAGTGTCATTGGCATGGTTGTCAGGGGTGATTTATAAACAATGATGGATATAATTAAAGATTGCTTGCAAATGGGTTTTGATAAAGCCAGTTATGTGCGAGTCGGACTTTCACACGGAGGGTTCTGTACCACAACACGAAAAATAACACGTTCCTTGTATAAGGATCCCTTGAATTTATATCGCATTTCTTTGGGACGTGACGATGTAGACACTTTTCCCCTGTGCTCTTCTAGCCGGTCGATCCTGGACACGATGCATTCTTGCCTGTAGTGTGGCTTTAGTGGCGGACCGATTTTGTGGCTGACTGTACTGTTCTTTAGACAATCATCTAAATACTTATAATTTATTCTAATATCGGTTAGGAGCAATTGGTTCTAAATCAGTTTACAAGTTTTTGACATGATACGATTTTATGGCTGACTGTACTTTTATTTAGACAATCATCTGATACTTAGGGTATTGAGAATATTCTAATTTCGGTTAGGAGGAATAGTTTCTAAATCAGTTTACAAGTTTCTGATTTTGTGGCTGACTGTACTTTTCTTTAGATAATCATCTAAATACTTATTATTATTTAGAAGGAATTGGTTCTAAATCAGTTTACAGGTTTTTGTTTTTCTACGATTTTATGGCCGACTGTACTTTTCTTTAGACAATCACGATTCTATAATATCGGTTAGGAGGAAGAGGTTCTAAATCAGTTTACAAGTTTTTGACACTTAATTATTTTGTGGCTGAGTGTACTTTTATTTAGATAATCATCTAAATACTTATTATTATTTATTCTAATATCGGTTAGAAGGAATTGGTTCTAAATCAGTTTACAGGTTTTTGACAATATACGATTTTGTGACTGACTGTACACACACACTGCACTTCAAACACTGTGAGTTAAATAAAAGCTTACAAAAAATAGCTTTCTTAATATACTTAAAGTGCATCACACAATTGAGCGGAATTCAGTCGATCATAGACAATAATCAGCCGGAAATCGGAAACAACCGAACTTCCGGCTAATTTTTGTCTATGGTGTCTGATTCTTTGTATGGAGTCAGACAAAATTCAGAGGTTGGGTTTTTTTCTTACTTAGAGCTGATTTTTGTCTATGATCGACCGCTACGATTCCGCTAATCGATGCCCAAAGCCTGAATCCGAACTGATATATGTAAAAAAAACATCACAAGCATGGCAGCAGTGCGAAATTAATATATCTATGTAGAAGTAATCTAGTGGTAATCAGTCAACAATTCCAGTAATTTGGAATCAATTTTGATTCCTAATTAATAGTAATTGTACTATTTCTATAGATGATTCCTGATTCCTTAATATGTACTGGTAATCATCGTTTCACTTGATTACATTACAAGTAATCTGACAACCGGTAGTGGATTACAGAAGTAAAATCAAGTAATCGTGTAATCAGGAATCGATTACGAAATGCCCATCTCTGGTAGATAGCCAGGAAAACAAGTAATTTTAAGTTATATTTAATCCGTTACTGTCGTTTTAGTTGTGTGGTGAGCTGAATTGCACCATTTTGACGATCCTCAGCACTACTACTGAGTGCATGACGAAACTCAGCGTAACCGGCGTCTTCGTCATAATTCTCGCGGTGTACGATTTATGTGAGAGCCACAGAACGCTTTGATATATGTGTACTTCAAATAGATGCTAACGATATAATTACATTAACTTCACAAGAATGAGACCAATCTAAGAGACCCCCCAAATTTAAATTCTAAAGTAAGCATTGTCAATACACAAACTCTCAAACGGATAAATAATCTAACGAGCGGAGCGTAAGCGAAGTAAGTTCTTACAGACAACTTCGGACACAACAGAACTGTCAGCCGGCTACCTAGACGTCCCTGCATTTCGATGGCTTTTTGATTTTGAATAATTGTTCCGCGATCACTTTAGTAACGTTTTTCCGATCTTTATGAAATTTGTTGGGGTTATAGCAGAGATCTATACAATTTGAGAGTTCGTATATGAGCAGGATTGATAAAGGGGTTATGGAGTTAGAAGACGCAAAACAATCATCTTCTTGTTATATTGGCCACCTCGTTTGCAAGGATATCGCGAGTTCTCAGTTCGAGGCGGACTATTCACAAGAAGCGTTTCATCCGCCGGTTCATGTGTTACGAATTTATGGCATAAAAGTTGTTCGTAATTTCCGATCAAATAATACCAGGGATACACAATCAGCCCAATAAAATGGCCCCAATATTACAGTGCCGCAAGAACAACTCGTGCGGTACCTTCTCTGACAGTATTATTACGGTATAAGACTGGCCGGTTACAAATTTTCACGAGCCATATTTTCAGTAAATCTTGTTTGAATCTGTACCTTCTTTACGTTGTTGCTCGAAGCTCGTAATTCGTAAAATACGTGTTTATATGATTAGCCACTTATATTTCATAAATTCGTAACGCAATAGAACCGGCGGTTGAAACGCTTGTGATCCCCAAACAAGTCACTTAGTCCAGAGGCATTCATTTTAAGTAGCCAAGATGGCAAGGTAATCTTATTTATAAAAAAAAATAGACATCTAATCTAACATTAAAAGGGTCACAATGACATGTTGTAGCCTAGTAGGGATTGAGTTATATGGTCACTGGCTTGGTTTTACAATAGATTTCAATACTTTTTTAGAAGAGTTGCGCTGCAAGGCTTGCTTATTTGTACATGTTTTTAGTGGGATGTTTTTATTAATGAATAAGATACTAAAATTATTTACATTCAATTCGTTTCATTGCGATTAAATTTATATATGTACCTTTATGATTATCAAACAAACAGCCAAGCTTCTTATTGTATTTCTATCTACAGTTCGACGTTGAGTCTAGACGGTCTAAACAATTCGAGTCGGATGAATAAAACATTATTGACGTGGAAATCTCCTAGTTAGGACATCTGGATCCCATTTATCCTGAATGTCAACTTTTGCGTCAATGCCCGCTGAAATGAAATTTGTGAATATCAAGATGACACACAATCGTGATTGTTTTAAAATAATATTTAGATCGCAAAAGTAAAGAAAAATGTTTTATGTACGAGTATGCTATTTATACCTTAGAACTCGATCACAAGAGTGTGGTATCGCTTGATATTGGAGAGTGAACGTAAAATTTTTAATTTAACTCTGATAATTGTTATAGGCAATTATCCGCCTAGAAGTATGATTAAACGTTAATGCTCACTTGACATCAAGCAACAATGACAGTAGGACTTTTCCTTTTAATTTTTAGCTCGATTAAAACAGTTGTAGGAAAACAGGAGGGTTTTATAGTTGGAGGTGATGTCGTTGTTACGATAAAAGAATTCCCACATGTTGCTTTCTTGACGTTGTTCGGCCAAGAAGATACTTTCATTTGTGGCTCGTCAATACTGAACCAAATTATATTACTTACTGCTGCACATTGTTTGGATGGCATCAATGAAATAACAGCATCTGTGGGGAGTTTGAATAGGGAACAGGTAGGTATTGCCCAGCATTTCATTGCTGTATTGTATTTTACTGCGTTACATAAACACATTTATTCTACTCTTAATTAATGTATTGTATAATACTCACTTCCAGGAAATTATACGTTGAGCCATGGTTGAGGCTTAATTGAAGAAAAAAAATTAATTGGATATTGAATGAGATTGGTCCTGTCAGAAGTGAAATTTGGCTTGTTCAGATAATTTTATTCTCGCTAATAATTACCTATACCTACGCGAACAGTTTTGAGCTTCGATAACTCACGTGTGATTTCCTTTTGTAGTTAGAGAGCATAATCTGAGTACTAATAGCGAAAAATATTTTCTAACATTTTTGATGTTGTCCTAGGTATTATATCATCATCATCATCATCATCAGGCCTTGTCCATCTTTTCAGATGATTTTAGCAGCATCTGTGAACAAGCGACAGCGCCGCGCGTGGCTATATAGCCCAATTCTTGAATGGCATAAACGTCCACATTTCCTACAAGTAAATTGAGGGTCTTCACCAAGCCGACCTTGGCCGCGCACATGCCTTAATGCACGTTTTCGGGCCAAGTCTTGAAACAAGGAAATGTCACGGGTTTCGCGACCTTTTTAACAGGCTGTTTCTCCACTCAATGCGGTTTGCTGCTAGGTCCTCCCATGAGTTGCAGTTGATGTTAAACGCAACCATGTCACGCTTTACGCAGTCCTTAAAGCGGAGTAATGGGCGTCCCACGTTGCGCTTGCCTGAAGCGATTTGGCTGAGCACGGTCTGTCTGGGCAAACGAGCACTGTCCATACGTTGCACGTGCCCTAGCCACCGTAAGCGTCTCTGTTTAAGTTGCGCGGTAATGCTAGGAAGCTGAGCAATCTCCAGCACTCTCTCGTTAGTAACCCTGTCTTTCCATGTTATGTTCAGTATACTCCGAAAACAGCGCATGTGGAAGGTGTTAAGTCTACGTTCCTGGTTAGCATACGACGTCCAGGTTTCGGCCCCGTACAAGAGTATGCTCAAGACACAAGTATGGTAGACAGACATCTTGGTCTTAGTCGTAAGGTGTTTGTTATCCCATACTCTTGCACGTAGCCTACCGAACATCGTGGCCGCCTTGCCTATTGAGGACAGCCCCATGTGCAGAGCATACATGGAGGCGGATGAAACAACAAAACACATTCTGCTAGACTGCAAACAGGTATAAGTATACAGAACTAAACACCTAGGGACCCCAGGCATCTTGTGCGAGGCGACAGGCAACCTGAAGGCTCTGCTGGGCTTCGTGGAGGAGCTGGGGTGGTTGGAATAATGGTGGTACCCCCGTTTCACGCAAAATAGGCACACTGGATGTCGACTTGCGGAAAAACGCCCAGGATAACTAACTAACTAACTGCCTATTGAGTATTGATGTTTAAATTTTACATTGCTAGCTACCAAGCTAGTCTGTAAAAAAAAAATAGTTCCTAGTTTGCTCACCTAGCGCCACTGTCAATGTAAAAACTCTTGTGAAACCTTATAGAAATACCAGTCGCGAATAAATACGTTCTTTAGAATTTCCTGCATTTTTATTAAGAAAGCTGCCGATATCCTGTGATATTCAATAGGTTATGGGCCCAGCTAATTAATAAAATAGCAAGGAGCAAACGGCTAGTTAACAAAAAAGTGAGAGTTGGAAAGTGAAGTTACAAAAATAACTTCAAAGCACATGTGGAGCAACTATGGATTTCGGCGGAATTAAAATGAACGTCGAACATTTTGACGGAAATAACTTCCGTCAATGGAAATTCCAGATAAAATGTGCACTGAGAGCAAAAGGCATCGATATCTCTAAGCCAGAACCCGAAACCAACAAGGAATCGTGGCTCAAAAGTGATGGCATGGCGATGTTCATTATGACGTCTGCCATGGACTACCGGCAAATCGCGCTTATTGTAAATTGCACCAGTGCATCCGAAATCATGAAGAAACTTGAGTCTATTTACGAGAAGAAGTCAGAATTTAACAAGATGTTAGTTCATGAGCAATTTTACCAATATAAAATGAACCCGTCAGACAGTATGGCTCAACACATATCTAAAGTGGAAAGTTTAGCGCAACAATTAAAAGATTGTGATGAAAAGATAAGTGATACAGCAATAATCACAAAAATCATAAGTACTTTACCATCTCAATACCGTTCAGTTAGACAAGCCTGGCTTTCAATGGATTCATCAAACCAAACCTTGCAGAATTTAACAGCTCGGTTGATGGACGAGGAAGCCAGCTTAACAGCAGAAGAACAGGCTGATGTGGCACTTGTAACCGTGCAAGATAAAGGGAAACCGAAGAAGAACTCCAGTTCTCACGGGGACGAAGATAAGCGTCATCGCTTTGTTTGCTACTTTTGCAATAAGCGACGCCATTTTGCAAGAGACTGCAAATTGAAAAAGAAATCCCACACTAAGCCAGGTGCCAACATGCTGGCATTTCATGTGGAAGAGAGTGTTAACTTCATGGAGAGACCATATGAAAATGTTTTTCTTCTTGATAGTGGTGCTTCTACTCCCATGACTTATAGAAGAGATTTCTTTCTAAAACTAAATCTATACAGCGATGATAATGACAGATATGTGAAACTAGGAAACCATCAGGCCCGGAAAGTATGTGGAAAAGGTACCATACTTATAAAGAAGTGCTTAAATGGCCAGTGGGAGGAAAATATAATAAAAGATGTTATATGGGTGCCTGAAATGAAGAAAAAATTACTTTCAGAGGGTCAAATAATGCGCAACGATTATGCAATTTATAAGAAGAAGACCTCGGCCTTTATATGCAAAGATAATAAAACAGTGTTATGTGGAACTTTAACGTCTAATAACTTATATGTGATGAACTTTGAAGTCATTATAAATGCAAGTTGCAATGCAGTGCAAGCCTCAGTAAACAATCTGAAAGTGTTACATGAAAGACTTGGACATTTAAATGTTAAAGAAATACAGAAAATGGTTAAAAGTGGACTTGTACAGTGTGATAACATAAGTGATGAGATGTTTATTTGTGAAGGGTGCATGTATGGAAAACAAAGCCGTCTTCCATTCCATACTTCACACGGAGGCGAGCAGCGCCCAGGGGACCTGGTCTACAGTGACGTCTGTGGGCCAATGAGTGAGTCGTCTGTTCAAGGTATGGTGTACTTTGTCCTATTTAAAGATGCGGCCTCAAGCTTTTTATATGTGTCTTTCATGAGGCACAAGAGCAAGGTTCTGGAACATTTTAAAATATTCAATGCAATTACACGTAACAAGTTTGGCCACAATATACGCACATTGCATACAGACAATGGCAAAGAATATGTCAATAATGATTTTAAAACCTACCTGAACCAAAATGGCATCCTGCATGAGTGCACAGCATCATACACACCCCAGCAAAATTCACGGGCGGAACGCGAACTGCGTACGATTGTGGAGAGTGCACGTTAAATGCTTTATAGTCGCAATCTGCCAATAAGTCTATGGACAGAAGCTGTTGGGTGTGCAGTTTATATTCTGAACAGGACGACATCAACACAAACACCAGACAAGTCACCGTTTGAGATTTGGTATGGAGAAAAGCCAAATCTGCAACACCTCAGGATATTTGGATCTTGTGGTTTTGTTAATGTTCCTGATGCATGTAGAACGAAACTAGAAAAGAAAAGTAATAAACTTTACCTAGTTGGATATGAAAATTAAAATTACAGGATGTATGATCTAAATACTAAAAAGATAAAAGTGGCACGTGATGTTATATTTGATGAAACTTGCTATGACAACATTGTTAACAAATCTGCTCTGATAGAAATAATCAAACAGTGAGTGTCCCTCGGTATCTGTGCCCACTTCTACTCCAATATCCACTCCCCGAGGGAAGAAATATCAGATGTTGATGACAGTTTGAAAAGCTGCAACGATGATGATGACACAACGTTTGACCCAGTTGAGATAGTAGACACACCAGAAGTGAGACCTCCAATACTATTGCGACCAAGGAAGAACCTTCAATATGAAGAAGCCAATTTTACTGAATATCCTATACCTTCAACATATGAGGAAGCGATACTGAGCCCTGATTCAGTGAAATGGAAGAAGGCAATTGATGAAGAATTAAAGGCACACGAAGATAACAAAACATGGACTATAGTTGACAAAGAATCCTGCAAGAAGCCCATTACCTCAAAATGGGTGTTTAAAATTAAACAAGATCGAGATGGCAATATTGAAAGATATAAAGCTCGACTGTGTGCTCGTGGCTTTACACAAATCAAGGATGTAGATTATACAGAAACCTTTGCCCCGACCACTCGATATGATTCAATCAGAATTTTGTTAAGCTTGGCTGCAAAATATAATTAGAAAATTGTTCAATTTGATATCAAGACAGCCTTTTTGTATGGGGAACTTGATGAAGATATTTTTATGGAAACTCCACAAGGAGTTCATGTTGAAAATGGTAAAGTTTGCAAGTTAAATCAGTCTCTGTATGGACTAAAGCAAGCTTCTCGTTGTTGAAATGCAAAGTTTACCAATTTACTTAAGTCCTATGGATTTATACAAACAGAATCTGGCCATTTTGTATTCATCAGTTACATAAATAATATTAAAATAATGTTAATAATATATGTTGATGATGGCCTCATATATTGTTCAAATGAAGAGACATCAAATTTACTTGTTGAGGCTGTGAAAGCCAATTTTTCTGTAAGAATCTTGGATCTTAATAATTTTGTTGGACTTGAAATAGTCAAGAGTGAACATTCAATTTGCATCACTCAAAAGAAGTACATTGAACAGTTAATTCAAAAAATTTACATGTCAGATGCTCATTCATGCTCTACGCCAGCAGATCCAAATGTGTCACTAACAAATTGTAATGATGACAATGAAGCAGTAAATTTTCCATTTAGAGAAGCAGTAGGTTCACTGTTATTTCTGGGTTCAGCGTCTCGTCCAGATATTTCATTTACTGTAAACCTTGTATGTCGTTATGTCAATAACCCAAGCGTAGAGCATGTTAAAGCTGTGAAACGTATTTTAAGATGCCTTATAGCAATCAAACATAGAGGTATAGGGTATAAAGGGAACTGTGCACTGGTTGGTTACTCTGACTCTGATTATGCAAGTGATATTGAGTCGAGGAAATCTACCACTGGTTACATTTTCCTAATGAATAATGGTCCAATCATATGGGCTAGTAGAAAACAGCAGACTATAGCGCTATCCACTATGGAAGCTGAATTCATGGCAGCTTGTGAAGCCACAAAACAATTGTTATGGATAAAGCAGTTCTTAGATGATTTAGGTGAATCTCAAAATAATATGACTCTGTTCGTGGACAATCAAGCTGCTATAAAATTAATTAGTAACCCTGTGTTTCATCAGCGATCCAAACACATTGATGTTAAATATAAGTTTATCCGTGAAAAGGTAGAGCAAGGTTTGTTAAAGGTTCAGTATATTCAAAGCTCAAACCAGTTGGCTGATTTTCTAACAAAAGGTCTGCCTTCACAAAAGTTCTGTATTAACAGAGATTTATTGCTTAGTTAAGTAGATATTATTCTACTATTTTTTTATGCTGTTTATGTGTCAAGATTGAAAAGTTTAATGTAATGTAAAATTAGTGGGAGTATTGAGTATTGATGTTTAAATTTTACATTGCTAGCTACCAAGCCAGTATAGTTTATAAAAAAAAATAGTTCCTAGTTTGCTCACCTAGCGCCACTGTCAATGTAAAAACTCTTCTTGTGAAACCTTATAGAAATACTAGTCGCGAATAAATACTTTCTTTAGAATTTCCTGCATTTTTATTAAGAAAGCTGTCGATATCCTGTGATATTCAATATTGCCGATGCGAACATCGACCTCCCCATCAAGAGAGAGGTTGCACGACACGGTCGACCCTAAGTAACAGAACTTATCGAATACCTCCAAGGGCACACCTTCCAGCAGGATGGAGGGCTGGAAAGTTTATACTTTCCAGCCCTCCATCCTGCTGGAAGGTTATCCTTGCGCTAAAATTACGGTCTTCTTTGTATTATATAGGTATTTGTTAACAACACCGAGAAAAAAAAAATATTTTTCTCTATCGTACTATTGCATTCAACTATATCAACATCACAGTCATTTTATAACACTTTAGTCAAGAGCTTATGTGACCATAATCGAAAACAATTTGTAAAAGTGAACTTGAATTTTAAACGAATGGCAAATGGGTAATACGACATATGCTCTTGACAAAACCGTTATAAAATGTGAAGTTATGTTGTAATAGTTAATCGTGATAGCCTGGTGGAGAAAAATAATACTTGCATAATCTTCCTTTGTGTAGCAAGCAAATACATGTATTATACTTAACGCAATACTAAGAACTTTTAGAATATAATTTTCAGTAATATGTACTTAACGGATTCGAACAGGTCACAAAATAAAATCGGACTTGTGCGTTATCACATTTTTTGGTTAAAAAGGCATTCCCGTACTGGTACAAGTTCATGTCAAATTGAGATTGCTTTAGTTTAGGTCAATACGAAATGTAAACGTTTTAGTGACTTCACTGAAACGTCAAAATCGCAACTTGTTTAGACAACATTTTGATGGTAAAAGAATATCACATCAATAATAATTATATCAAGCTTTTAAAGTTTGATTACCGGCTAGTTGAGTTTCCTGTCGGCAACTTTTCGGGTCAGTTTTTAGCCGGTGGTAGTTTACTTTTCAATACATAAGTGAATAATAAAGAACTCTATTTTAAGGGAATGCATTACAAAGTAAAGAGTTTCAAACAACATGAGAAATTCGATCCAGTCATTGTCCATCACGACATAGGTATGTGTAGATTAAAAAGGCCGCTGAAACTGGGAAAATCGGTGAACAGAGTGGTGCTTATGAAACGTGCGCCTAGAGCTCGAATGGGTGATTTGGCTGGATGGGGCGCAGTCGAAGTACGTAATGTTTTCTATCTTTTAAATATGTATATAACTCAAATATAACTTTAAATAAGAGTATTTCACAAAATAAAATGAAATGTTTTGGAAGCTTTCGAAACCCTGAGTTAAATAAGAGACTACAATTTGGTGATACATTTTGAATGTCTTCAACAAACTAACAGTATGCACATTTTATTGTATAATCGTCTTTATTACATTAGTATCGAGTGGTCAATAAAACTAATCCACAGCGCGCAGGCTTCGTCAAAAAGGATACAAAACGACATCCGCAACAAACTTCGTCCAATCTACACCAGTAATAATCTGCCACAGGCTAACAACAACAAACTAACTAGTTAATGGACTGCTTATTACCAAGATGTTAAACAGAGTTTCAAAAAATTATTCGATTTTTAAAATGTAAGAAAAATTGAAATTCTCGTTTCTACCCAATAAACCTAGTCCAGGGCCGTATTCTAAGTTTAAAACACGTGTTCACGACACAACTTCAATACAACTCCAATGCATTAACTACAAAATGCAGCTAGCGCTTCTGAATAAAAATATCGGAAGAATTTGCTTCAAAATTATTCCGATGCAAGTCCAATACAACTTCCACCAAATATCAATATATGTTGTAATCAATCGATAGGTCTTTAAGATTAATTAATGATTAATAAAGTAAAATAAATTGATTTAGTAAATATTTTTAAGAACTTATCACCCCGAAAGTCTAAAAGATTGTGTCCCCCTGAAACTTTTGAAGCGGAGGTCCAAATATATTTTTCCTGACTTTTGATCCTGGATAGGAATGGGATCTATTGGCATAAAAAAAAGTTTGTCAAAAATAACCTTTTTCTCGCACCATGTATGTTTTATCCAACTTTATTAATTAGTAAAATGCCAGCCAATCTTCATTAATTAGAAATCGAGGGAAGTTCTTCTGAGAATATTTTCGAGTAGCAGCACGGGATCTGGTAGCTGCTCTCACTCACCCAAAAATAAAATACATTCTGTATCTAATAATAAAATCTATATGCGAAGAAAATTGTGAAACTACTTATTCCACCTTAAGAAATCTTTACATAATTTAAACACAATATATCTTCATTCATTTGACGAATAAAAAGAAGATAATATAGTACCTATAATGAAAGAATTAGGTAAAAAGTAAAATATTGTAATTTGTACCGTTTTTATTACAGGAAAATAACTACGGCGACTCGATTATACTAAAGCACACAAGACAAATGCTGTGGAGTCATGACCAGTGTAAGAAGATCCTCCGCAAAGTACCTAAAGGAACTATTTGTGGCGGCCATAGTCACGCTAGAGATTTCGCTTCGAAGTAAATAAATATATTGCCATCAGTCTTATTTACAAAATGAATATAACCACCATCCAAAATGCATTATAAAACATAAACTTATTATATATCCTAGCTAATCTAGGGTGTTACCGGTACAATGCTCTTAAATAACTATTAATTTATGTTTATGTATAAGATATTACTAACGTAGGATAAGTTTAATAATAAAAGTTGTACTTACTAACATGACATGGAAAGTATCCGAAATAAATAAATATTTAATTTAATAACAGTTCTCCTCCCCCGTGTCTGATTATGCTGGAATAGACGGAGAGCTAGCCACATCAGATATGACACAATAATGAAAGCGACGAAACCCCTCGTTAGTTTGCTGTACTATGCCTCTTTCTAGATCCGGACAGCTGTAAAGTGGTGGAGGTCAAAGAATGCAAACCACTTTAAGATTACAAATCCTAGAGTTCTGGTTTTGATCCAGTATTATGAGAAATTGTATAAATAATTAGATTATATTATTGCCAAAACTTTCTGATGGGGGAAAGTAGTCCAAAACGACGCATAATGTTATTCATAGTTTGTCTCCTACTGTTTCTGTTTGCGAAATAATACTGAATGTTTTTTGTTCTAATGTTAACATATAGGCTCCGTCCTCTATAAATAAGACAACGGCAGTTTTACCTATTTTGGTATTAGTTTTTTCCAAGTGAAAATTTTTGCTAGTCTGCAACTCTGACCGCCACCCATTAAAATAAAGAGAGTATTGCACTATTACTAGACGGGTTTCGTTGCTCTCATTATTGTCATATCTGACGTGGCCAGTTGCTCTTAGTCCGGAACATTTCTTTGTGACATTTTCAAGTTAAAGGTACCATCGGGTTCATAATTGCATACCCAATTTATCAATGAATTTATTCATAAATTGGATATGCAATTAACCTGATTGTACATCATTGTCAGTTGTAAAATAAGGCGTTACTACTATAAAAAATCATTTAGAACTCTATTATAAACTATATTAACAACCGACAATGATATACCTTTGGACTTGAAAACGTCATATATACCAATCTTAGTATAACATTCAGTAAACTTTTTTTCAGAGGAGATTCCGGCAGCGGTCTCTTAATTCATAAGAACATAATCATAGGCGTGGTGTCCTACAAAAACCCTTATGTCTCCCACAGTCTTGTGATCTACACGGACGTACCATACTACTACGATTGGATTGCGCGCACAGCGAAAAAATTAAAATGTTCTTAATATTTGAAAAATACCTATTAAATAAAGTACATTTTAATTACCTGCGGGTTATGAAGAAAATATACTAGTTCGTAAATAAAAATGCATTTATATACCTTGTTTCAGTTCTTGTATTATTGGCCTTTTTATTATTATGGGACTGACCAGTGATTGGCCCTAGTCTCACCTGATGGAAACTGAAGACAGGGCCTAAGATGGAGTTCACCGGTTCAGTAATAGCCTATTCACTCCTTTGCCTTTGCTTACAATTAAACTTTAAATACGAATTAAAAATGAAAACGGAGTTATAACAATATTTTTGGAGGTTATGAAAGTCTAAAGGTACGAAAAGGTCGTGACCTTCCACATTGCTGGCAAAAAAATTGAAGCCAGAGCCTCTAAGTAGTAATCCAGTTTGTTGTCCTGTGCGTCAATTTTCAACTTCCATTGAAGTAACTTCACAACTTAATCTTTGTCAACCGTCCTTCGCTATAAGGATGTTTTTGTTTAATATTTACTTCCATAAATTGGTTTCTTAATTAGAGCCATAGATTCGGGCTAAGACGCACGCTATTGGTCGTTCTTTGATAAAAAATTAAATTTTGGTAACCTAGAGCTCCGGTAGGCTTTTAATGCTTCTATGATAGCGTATTAATGATAGAATGAGTAATACCGTATCTATATATATATATATATATATGTGTTAAAAACCTTGTTATTGTAATGGATATATGGGACATAATCGTGGATACCTTGGGTAAACCAAGTTAATAGGTTGGACGATAACATGACAGTGGTTTTGTATACACCAGCCCCGCTGCAATACCTGAGATCAGTTAGCTAAAACGAACCATGGGTTTAAAATATAATTGAATTTTCCACTCAACTTTGGGGTGAATTATCTAGAAGAGATCTCTTAGGAATAACTTTGCCTTTGTACCTGTACCAAATTTTTTTTCATCTAATTTTAAACAAGACAGTGTCCACTACTGCTGTTGCTAGAAAAACTTCAATAATACTTTTGTAAAGCAGCATTTGCAGGCACAGAAAATACAGATGTTTTGCTGTATGTCGTGGAAAAAACTTGAAAGTTAAAACACTTCTTTACTTACGTGGCCCTATTTTTGGTAAAGTTAATTTAGAATTTAACCCAATCATCGTTATTATAGGTAATGGTTTGTGAAAAGCAATGATTAATTAAACGTCATTTTTTATTGAACGACCCTAATCTACGTCAAGAAATAATGGAAGTAAGAGTTTTGGCTTTAATATGCAGCTTTAAATTAGTAATAGGTAAACAGGAAGGTTTCATAGTAGGCGGTGATTATGTGAATTCTATTAAACAGTTTCCTCATGTCGCTTATCTATCGCTAGTTAACAAAAAAGGTGAATATCATTTATGTGGGTCGTCTATATTAAATCAAATTATTTTGGTAACTGCTGCCCATTGTTTAGATGACATAGTAGAAGTAACAGCTTTTGTCGGTAATGTAAATAGGGAGAAAGGAAAGTCGCACCGCGTTAGCAGTTTCTTACAGCACAATAACTGGAATAAAAAATCTATTGCTAACGACATAGGTCTTTGTAATCTGAAAAAAGCATTGTCATTTGGGCATGCAGTGAAGAAGGTGCTGCTGATGAAGCGACCGCCTCAAGCACGAATAGCTGAATTGGCCGGTTGGGGCGCAATTGAAGTACGTAACAATATTGTTTAATTTTACTGATTTAACGTTTATACAGATTGTAACAAAAATAGTGGTGATCCGTTTAAGGGCATAATTGGTATAGTATTGCTATTAAGAAAAAGTAAGTACTCAGGTGAAAATTTTATTGGATACGAAAATATTTTTTTGTATGGGACACGTCATACCAGCCGGCATCATATCCTTCATACAATTATTTTATCGTGTAAAATTTTTTTTCTTACTTTTTCATAATTAGAATACGATACCGATTACGCCCTTACACGGATCGCCAGCATTTTTCTTACACCTGGTATGTGAGAACCCTGTAATGGTTTAATCTGTTATACTAAAAGCTAAAATCTTGGCAATATCGGCGAACATAAGAAACAAGTAGGTGGATGCGATTTCAATTGTATTAAATTAGGGAAAATCCAACAGATGTAAATGTTTCTTATTAACAAAAACAACAGTGATCCCAAAACACTGCCCCGAGGCATTCATTGTAAATTTATAGAATATAAAGACTGTATTCATGTTGTTATTTTTGCAGTCAATAGGTATACATATATCCAATATAGTACGAGCCCTAATTTTAGGTAAGCTAAACTTAAACAAAAATTAAGACTAAGGATATGATTTGCCCAAGCGCTCTCCCTGGAATCTCTTAGTAGTTCAGTCAAACGCCTTTGACAAATCTGTAAATAGTCCAATAGAAATTTTACTCCTATACGTTAGTCATTACCACTTACTTATTTTTTAGGAAAATAACTACTCTGAAACAGATCTACTGAAGCACACAAAACAAAAGATGTGGACTTACAAACAATGTAAAAAGATAGTGACCATGGCACCCAAAGGAACTATTTGTGGCGGCGAGACACGAGCTAGGGGAAATTTCGCATCTATGTAGGTAATTCAACGAAAAGTACCGATAATTATAACGATAACGATAACGAGTAACGATATTACTGATAACGATATTTTGTTATACGTGCAAAAATTAAGTATCATATACATATAACTAGGGATAAAAAGTAACATTTATCTAGAAATACGTGCCTAAATTGTATGTATATTGAACACTTAAATTTCCCATCATGAATACATAATGAAAAGGTGATTCGCGTACTCAATACTTTTGTGACAATCATTAAGTACAATAACTACTTACCCAAAAACCGTCCAACATCAACTTCAACAGACATAAATTTTAAAGAGGGAAATGACCTAAATCCCCGTGAATGATGAAAATACCTCAAAAGGAAATGGAACCCTTACAGGATCACTTTGTTGTCCATCTGTCTGTCAAGACCCTTTTGCTCAGGAACGCTTGGTGGTATCAAGTGAATTGAACATCAAATCTGCGGTCCCTTGACGCTGTAAAAAAAGCTAAGTCAATGCAAAGACACGGCATTTGCGCCTTGTATTCTAAGAGTTCGCAACCTATAAGTATATCACCTAAGTATATAGGGCACTTTTTATAGACCTACATTACAATGATTCTAGAATCATGAAATTTGGTAGCACAAGTAAAGTAAAAAGTCAGGAAATCGTTTGTTTGTTGTTTCTTCACAAAAAAATATTGTTAAAATTATGTGATCTCAGGAACCCTGCCCTGAGGGGCGCGAGTCCGACTGGCACTTGGCCTGTTTTTTTCTTATATTGACAAAAAATATGTATCCAATATCTTTTCATAATTTAACCGATGAACTAATCGTATAGGACATAGTTATTTATGGGACATAAGTTGACATAACCCTATTCCTTAATGCCTAAATCTACGAATTACCTAAATAACTGTTTTTTACAGTGGAGATTCCGGCAGCGCTCTTCTAGTTAACAAAAAAATACTCGTTGGGCTGGTCTCATTCAAAGACAACAGCGTCTCGCGCAGCCTGGTGGTCTACACAGACGTCGCATACTTCTATGATTGGATTAGGAGCGAATCAAAACGATTAGCATGCTCTTAATATAAAAAAATCATATTGTTACAATGAATAAAAAAAAGCATTTATTTGATTTATTTAAACTTTATTGCACATTACAAAAATTCACAGATTTCGTGCCTCACACGACTATCGAGCACATTGGAAATGAACGTACGGAATTTGAAAAAATATCGGGACCGACAAAGTCGGGATAAGGAAAAGGTTACAAGATAAAACTACAAAGTTGGATGATAATTAATTTATTCTTAGATTAACATAAGTATTATCCTCAAAATAACGCCTGTGAACAAACAAATAGCAAAATTTCCAAACGCGTATCGAAGATTGAATAATTGTCGCCCTGGCGCATAAGTACCTATACATATTTAATTTTTCAATTAATAAGCAGGATATAATAATGGTCAAAGTACAAGAAAATTATTACACCACAAATCCGGTAGTCAACTCGAGAAGTGGTAGCCACATCGCCGTCATCGTCACTCGAGTCTTGATCGGCAGCGGCCCATTTGCTGCAAGATATGAAACTTTTCTTGACAGCAGTTTGACGCGACGAGCCCTCGTCAGTTAACTCTTGCGGCACGTTCGAATAGCTCAGGAACTCCAGCTCCTTATCCAACGAAATCCCGAAACGCGTAAGTTTGAAGCCCGAGATAACAATTACAGCCAAGCCATGAATGTATTTCGGCTCAAGAACCAGATTCTTCCACTTTCCCTTAGATACCTTCAACGCATTTTTCTTGAACTCCACACGTTGAATGTGAATTATGCTCGGCATTGTTTGAGTATTCAGCACCTTGATATTTCACATACCCGGAGACATGACGCTTTTATTGTTCGGCTTCTTCGCAGTCAAAATCTTCTCCGTCAGATTCTTCCACGCTTGAGCCGGATTTGTTAGGCGAAATTTGTCGATGGATTCGGTGAAAACACCCTTCGATGAAATTTCAAATCGTGCAACAGTTTGTCCTCGAATTAGGTGCGCATCAATCGTTTGCGAGGCTTGTGCCACAAATAATCCGAAGATGAGACGAGCATCGACAATCTGTGCTTGGCTTCTAAATGAGCCATGTCGAAAATATTTTTTACGCTCGCTGAAATCGTCGAAGATGTTGACAAAAGTTCCGTATAAATTTGTGACCACTGCCAGACTACAGTTCCAGATTTCCAGAGTTCCTGATTATCGTACTAGAAACCGGATTTTTTATTAAAAAAAAAAAAATACGCCACCACTGTTTTTGCATTGCAGCATCAGCATTTCGTGTTTCCCCATTAAAGACGCGTCTAATTAATAATTATATATATCTCATCTAGGAGACTTATCGAACTAGGTTGAGTGTCATGGGCTCTCCTACTATAAATTTTCAAGACGTTAGTGTAACTACTAGGTTAATTCTTATTGACGGTTAGTGTAATTAATAATTCACAACAAACACCGATAACGAACTCTGCGAAACATGAAGTCATAAATGTCATGTAAAAAATGTCGTTGACTTTTTTCAAAAAGGTTAGGCTACAGGGCAAACCCTTAACCCGACCGTCTATTTTTCAGGCTCAAATTGTAGCTGACTAAATTGTCCAGAGGAGTTTACCTCAAATTTTTGATATCATTCTTCGTTTCCAAAATATCAAGCGCCAAAATCTAAAAATTGCATATTTTTTTCACTATTTTGGTCATAACTTTTCTGCTTTTCAAATTTTTCGAATTATTCTTTCTGCACCTTGCAGCTCTTGTGGATACGCGTCTTTTGAGCGTTTTTTTAAATATCATATCTTTACAACTCTCCGAGATATAAGGGGATCGCACTTTTTCGTGAAATCGGAGCCTATACTGGAGCGAACGAAAAGACATTTCCAATGTCAATATAAAGTACAAATGGCGGACTTAATGCCTAAATGCATTCTCTACCAGTCAACCATCGGGATAAACAGAAATGGTTTTAGATGCAGGCAATCAACAAAAACAGAAAAAGGGGCACTATACTAATGGTGGCCGAAACGTAATATATACGCTAATATATTTACATATACATACCGTACCGAGTACCGTACGGAGTCCGAAAATGAATCTGATGCTGTTATTAAGAAGTCTATCTAGCTTACTACCTACTGTAGCATGACGCTACGTTTATCGTACGACATCTGTCGACTTTCTTTAGAACTTCTGAACTTCTGTGTCTAAGGAAGGTCTAAGGCTAGGTCACGGTTGATATATAAAAAAGCGTACATTGTGATTCACGGCATTACGGGTAGATGGCGCTTATATCAGTCCGCATTTTGTGATACACGACTGGCAGTTATAAAATTGAGATAATATTCGCGCTAATTTTGAATATGAATTTTTGAGGTATTCCAGATTGTCAAAAAAAAAAAGTTGATTTTGATTGAGTGTGTCAGATGGACGAGGAGATTTTTAAAGAAAAAAAAAACATATTCTGGTTTAGTCTGAGGGTTTTGCTATAATTTGCTTAGTTGCATCGTGTTGAAGTGCGATCTATTTCTCTGGATCTTAGCGTTCAAACATTATATAGCAAGTGCTAATACATTATTGAATTAAATACAAATTCTTCTTAAACCAAATACGTTGCCGGACAAAAAGGCCACCAGTGGGACCGCCTGAGCCGGAAGGACTCCGGAAGGCGCTTGTGGGTGCCGGACCGGCGAGACGGTCTGCAACCGCCGCGTGTTCCGCGTGATTCTTCAACGTCGTCAGAGAATTAGAGCCCGCATCCAGCGGGCTCTCCAAGTGAGAAAGAGAGTTCAGCGAGCTGTTGGGTCCGCCTAAACCAAAGGGGACGCTTGCCCACGAACTCTATTCAAATTCAACTACAGTTTTAGCCATCCTGTCTTTCGAGAATATCATATTATTTACATTTTTTTAAAAACGTTGTAAATCCGATTCCTTTTTTTTTATCCAGTGTTTTTGTGCCATAATAGCTTTTTTTGTTGTTTTGCTAAATTATTCCCAAAATTCTAATTGCCTCGTTTGACGGGCGTACAAAGACCTGGCTCTTTAATTAAGGCTACGTTCAGCCAGCGAATCATCTGTCACCATCCATATCACCCGCCTCATTAATCCATTATTTTCCTGCAGCCAAATTACCAGCCGAGTCTTTATTTGTACTTACCAGTTTTGCTAGTACTCCATCCTTTTTATTTTCCTTTTGTGCGGAAAGTAGACGTTTACGATACTAAGGTAACTATTGAATGTGAAATATCCTTATATAGATACAGTTATCGTCATTTTTATGTGAAGTGCTAATATTAAATATTCTGATTATTGTAATTTAATTACATTCTAACCACCAAGGAAGTTATTGAATGTGAAATATCTTTATTTAGATACCGTTATCATCATTTTTATGTGAAGTGCTAATTTTAAATATTCTGATTATTGTTGCTAATGTTAAATAATTTACTTTATCTTCAAAATTAAACGTGTTAATGCAATTATAGAAGTGTTTTACTGCACTACCTGCTGCTGATACACTTAAAAGACAGCATCTATTTAGCCATAGAAATGATGTATTGTCTGAGTACCCAAACGTAGAGGTTCTAATCTGGTGATGCTAAATTGTATTGTTGGGTTTCCTACTACTTAGTATTGTTGTATATATCCCTATGAATCTATTAAACACATAATCTGATTTCATACTATTTATATATACAGTGTGTTTTTTTTAAGTGGGACAGTATGGGGAAATCCTAAAGTATAGGAGATACAGGGAAACTGCCTTAGGAAACATTAGGTATTTTTTTGTGAAAAAAAAATTGTATAGTCAAAATTTTGGTCAAGTGTGAGTTGTCCCTAAAAATTAAAAATATTGATGAATTTTTTTTTGACGCAGATCTACTCAGTTTCATGAGAGGATCATTTTAATGCATGGAAAGAAAAAAATCGGAACAGTAGAAGTTAGTCAAATTTAAGAATATCGTTTTCATTATTACAACCTGTCTAAATTGCCTAGGTACACTGCAAGGCTTATATCAAAAAAAGTATTGCATATTTCAGTATGACATTTGAATTTGGAACACTTTATTTGTTTTAAAAAGGATTAAATGATTAGGACCTTCATTTTACGCGAGCACCTTAAACTCAATTAAAAAAAAAAGATGGGCACAAATGGTCCTATTAAATGGCCACCACGTTCACCCGATTTAACGGCGATGGATTTTTTCATTTGGGGTTACCTTACATGAAGATACTGACAACACGGTACAAGAGTTAAAAGACGCAGTTCATTATCATTTGAACAACATACGTCATAACGCCTTGTCTAAAGCTACTAGAGGTGTTCTGAAACGCGCCCGTAGCTGCATTCGGCAAGAGGGAGGCCATATTGAACATTTAATTTAATGGAAATTATTTTAGTTTTACGTAACTTCTGTTGTTCCGATTTTTTTCTTCCGATACAATAAAACGATCCTCTTATGAAACTGAGTAGATCTGCGTCAAAAATTTTTTTTATCAATATTTTTAATTTTTAGGGACAACTCACACTTGACCAAAATTTTGACTATACATTTTTTTTTTCACAAAAAGATACCTAATGTTTCCTAAGGCCGTTTCCCTGTATCTCCTATACTTTAGGATTTCCCCATACTGTCCCACTTAAAAAAAAACCGGCCAAGTGCGTGTCGGACCACGCATAGGAGGGTTCCGTACCTTCAATGGAATAAGAACCAAACTAATACCAAAAGGTCGTATCTGATACCTATGGAAGAAGTTTTTTGGAAATAACTCAAAAATAGCTAAACCGATAATGTTCAAAACAATTTTCGTAGAAAGTGTATGATAAGGCGCATCTCCTCAAATTTTTTAATATTTTTTGGACTTACGGTTCAAAAGTTACAGGGGGGGCTACACAATTTTTCTGACTTTCGAAGCGATTATTTCAAAAAATATTCACTTAATCACAAAATGATCAAAGAAACCTCAATATTATTTTAAAGACCTATCGATTTATGTGTCACATGTTGATATTTGGTAAAAAAATTTTTTTTTGAAATTTAGTTACATGTATGGAGCGCCCCCCCTTAAAATATTTTTTTTTTCAAATTTAAATACATAACTAAGTAGCGGCATACAGAATACACCTTATGTGTAAATTTTATTCAGATACGTCGTATAGTTTCCGAGTAAAATGGCTGTGACATACGGACGGACAGACAGACAGACAGACATGACGAATTCATAAGGGTTCCGTTTTTTGCCATTTAGCTACGGAACCCTAAAAACACACGGTATATATGTATACCACGATGGTGGCAGACAAGCATACGGCCTGCCTAATGGTAAGCAGTTACACTAGCCTATTGGCGCCTGCACCTCCAGATGATTTACATGCGCGTTGCCTATCCTCTAAGAACCTTGTATACACTCTTGTTTTGAAGAACCTCATAGTTAGTCCTCTGGGAAAGCCTCGGCAGGGAGTTCATTCCACAGCCGGAGAGTTCGCGGAAGGAAACTCCTTTTAAACCGCACAGTACGCGACCCTTTAGGCTCCACGGTGTGAGGATGAACACCCTGCCTACGGTGAGCGGTGCGGTGATAAAAAGCGACTGTGGGCATCATGTCAAACAGTTCTTCAGATCACAACCCGTTGTACAAGCGATAGAACACACATAAGGATTCAAAATCTCTCCTTAGACTCAAAGGTTAAAAATCGCTCGTGAGTTTGGTATCGTAGATGATTCGCACAGCGCGCCCCGCGCCTTTGTACCGAGTCAAAGGGCTCAAGGTGTCGCATTACTCCATATGGGGACTTGTATACACTGTTTTTTTAATTTGCTTTAAGGGTACATTCCTGAGCTTAATTTAAGTACATTTATCAAAGGCACCAGTGTCCTAATTAGCTCCAGTTCTCATATAATCAATAGTTAATTTTTATCTTTCTAATTGTGTTAAACATTAAATTACGTATTTTTGTACTCTGAGACACCGCAATAAATGATGCACCTGTGTGTTACGTCAATAAAATATGCTTCCTTTGTATTTCGGAGTATTAATGTTCGAAATTACATTGACTTGTCATAATTGTTTGGATTTAGCTAATCATAATACCCTAATACCCTAGTTACATTAGTGACCGATATACAACAATTATTGTATAAAAAAAAACGAATATTTTAAAACTTATTATGCCAATTCGTTTCCTTAATCGTACCTAACCATATGCTGAAATTAAATAAAATCAAAAAACACGATGTAGCTGTCTCTGGCCCGGAGTGAAGTATCTCCTCGCTCTATTGAGCACACCGAGCATTTTGGATGCCAACGTGGCCCTTCCCTTCAAAATGACTACAAATCATAGAAACCGGTCAAGTGTGAGTCAAGCTTAAGAAAAAGAAATACTTAAACTATTGTGAAAGCTTGAGTGACGTACGGAACTCGTAAAACTTAAATTAGATGAAGCAAATTTTAATTAAAGCCAATGATCATTATTGGTAATAAACAAAAAACTAACGATGCATCGGTAAGTAAACTGGACCATTACTTTAGTCCAAGAAATGATGGCAGTCGGCGTACTTCTCGTTTTGATATTGAGTTTTAAATTGGTTGTGGGTAAAGAAGAAGGCTTCATAGTTGGGGGTGACTATGTTGACTCTATAAAAAATTTCCCTCATGTCGCTTTTTTGACTTTGTCAGTTGCTGATTCAGATGATCAATATATATGTGGGTCCTCTATTTTAAATCAATATATTTTGATAACTGCTGCTCACTGTTTGGATAACATTGCTGAAGTAACAGCATCTGTGGGTAACGTGGACAGAGAGAGTGGTACGATGTACCCTGCCAAACGTTGGAAGCAACACGAACATTGGGATACAAATAATATCATTCACGATGTATGTTTAGTTAGTCTGAAAAAGCCACTCATTTTTGGACAGAGCGTAAAAAGGGTGGTGCTGATGAAACATCCACCGAGAGCGCGGATAGCTGACTTGGCTGGGTGGGGCGCTCACGAAGTAAGTCACAAATTGTGTAGCGTAGCCTACTAATATTATTCATATAACAAAAGCCTAATTAAAATTTAACCAAATATATCTTATTCTTCCACCTTAGGAACATGATTATTCAGATACAATTAAGCTCAAGCACACAAGACAGAAATTGTGGTCTCATAATAAATGTAAAAGTGTCCTACACACTGCACCCAAGGGAACTATCTGTGGAGGCGACAGGCGTGCGAGAGGAAATTTTGCGTCAAGGTAAATTGTCTACAAGACTATTGGCGTTGCAAAAAGTGCTGAGGCTTAGTTTCTTGTTTTCAGAAGAGTAGGTAGTTCAGAAAAATACATTCCAATAAGAGGTGAGGAGGATCGGTCTAAAGGTTTAGAAAGTCACGTAGGCGTAGTATTTAATACAGGTGAGGTCTTTTTTCGGAGAGAAATACTAGCCAATATTATCATCATACAATATATGGCTTTCCAACTAGGTTAAATAGTAGGTAGGTAGGTTGGTATGGCTATAAAATGTGTCCAGTATTTATTATAAACAAAAAATATCTTCGTATTTTCTCTTAACAAGCATTTGTTTAACTCCTACAGAGGAGACTCGGGCAGCGGTCTCCTGGTTGACAACAAAATAATCGTTGGGCTGGTATCCTACAAAGACACCAGCGTCTCTCACAGCCTGGTGATATACACGGACGTCGCATACTTCTACAATTGGATTGTGCACACGGCAAAACACCTAAGATGCTCTTAATATTAAAAACAAGAACTACTAACTTCGGTATTCAGTAGTTTTTTCTTGACGTTGTCATTTATTCTACATATATATACTTTGTCATTTGTTAGTATGTCATCTATTTAAAAATTGGATTTTAATTATTAATATTTCGAAAATGGCTTCCAAAATATACACAAATGGTTAAAACGCATCAATTTTTAATGAAAAGATTCTCCAACGACTCCCCAAACCACCGAGGTTGAAGCAGATACGAGTATACAACATTACTCTTTTATTCTTTGTGTTATGACTGATGATAAGTAACCAGAAATATTATGCCTATTGTTTTGAAGATTCTAGTTATCCCTTTGTTGGTGTGATTATGATTTACATCCTTGCTATTTAATAATTTCTAGTACTTTGTATTAGTTACTCAGCAAAGCTGAGCCGTGGAAAGACGGAAAAACAGGTACACAAAATGTTATGATTTGTATGTAGTTCTTAATTAAAGATCAATTGCATATTTTTGTACCCTAATCTAATATTTTCTTAATTTTCTCAGGTTTGTTACGAACATTAACCATACATTTTTAATTTACGTAACGAAAATAAAAAAAAGGACAAAATATAAGAATAAGGTATAGAAACTTATAATCTATACATATAATAAAGCTGAAGAGGGTCGAAAGTCTGTACATGGAAGATAATCGAAAAAAAGTTGTCTGGGGATACTTAGAATCGATAACAGAACACGTTCCAACAATTTTTAGAATTTTTGTCTGTTTATCTGTTTATCTGTTTGTCTGTTTATTTGACCGCGCATCACGTGAAAACGGCTGAACGGATTTTGATGAAATTTTGGATAGATATAGTTTGAGTCCTGGGAAAGGATAATATATAGTTTTAATCCCGAAAATCAACCCTGGTGGGGGTGAAAATGGGGTTGAAAGTTTGTATGGAGAATTTTTAACCGCTGAAACGATTTAGATAGAAATGGGTATGGAGATAATTTGAGTCTCGAGAAACGTCATAGGATAGTTTTCAAACCCTTGTGGGGGTGAAAAGGGGGTTGGAAGGTGGTATGAGGATATTTTTACCGCTGAACTGATTTAGACATACATATAATAAAGCTGAAGATGGTCGAAAGTCTGTACATGGAAGATAATCGAAAAAAAGTTGTCTGGGGATACTTAGAATCGATAACAGAACACGTTCCAACAATTTTTAGAATTAGTCTGTTTATCTGTTTGTCTGTTTATCTGTTTATCTGTTTGTCTGTTTATTTGACCGCGCATCACGTGAAAACGGCTGAACGGATTTTGATGAAGTTTTGGATAGATATAGTTTGAGTCCTAGGAAAGGATAATATATAGTTTTAATCCCGAAAATCAACCCTGGTGGGGGTGAAAATGGGGTTGAAAGTTTGTATGGAGAATTTTTAACCGCTGAAACGATTTAGATAGAAATGAGTATGGAGATAATTTGAGTCTCGAGAAACGTCATAGGATAGTTTTCAAACCCTTGTGGGGGTGAAAAGGGGGTTGGAAGGTGGTATGAGGATTTTTTTACCGCTGAACTGATTTAGATGAAAATTGGTATAGAGATAGTATGGGTCTCGAGAAATGACAAAGGATAGTTTCTTCTTCAAACCCCCCCCCCCCCCCCATCTTACTTTAGAACCGTAGGTCCAAAAAATTTGAAAAAAATAATGGAAGTGACGCCTGAAAGGTACTTTCAATAAAAACTATCTATACATATAATAAAGCTGAAGAGGGTCGAAAGTCTGTTCATGGAATATATTCGAAAAAAAGTTGGCTGGAGATACTTAGGATCGATAACAGAACACGTTCCAAGTATTTTTAATTAGTTAACGGCTGAACGGATAATGATGAAATTTTGTGTAGAGATAGTTTGAGTCCCGGGAAAGGATAATGAACAGTTTTCATCCCGAACATCAACCCTGGAAGGGGTGAAAAGGGGGTTGAAAGTTTGTATGTTGAAAGTTGGTATTGAAATAATTTGTAATTTCTTGGTCAAGATTTTTATAACATGTTACCCGTCGATGCTTTAAATTTACCATTACCCGCTCTTAAGAAATATTTGAAAATGTCATGAATGTCAAAGGGTTATTGCAGCAAACCAAAAAACTACTACAAAATCATCTAACATTTATAGGACACCGTTTAGGTAGGAAAACATATTAAACGTTTTGTGAAGCAGTCAGATTAGGATTTATTTTTCTTTATAATTAAACAATAGGTACATTATCTGTCTCTCAAGCAGTTTTGATATGTCTTCTTGAAGAACTACGCATTATTTTGTATCTTTATGATCTAATAATGTATTACTGTTTTGAAAAAAATAAGTCCCGTAGAATTTCTTTTCGGTCATAATACTTCTTGGGCCAGAGGTACACCTACAGGGTTAGAACCGGTGGAGTTTTGGAACGAAGTTCTTTATCGGACGGTTCGCGGATGGGGGCCTAGGCGAAAAAAAGTCACGTGACCGTTACGAAAAAGCGTCACGTCACGAAAACGCGACACCCATACGATTGAGAAACATGTAAAATGGAATGAAATAAAAAATATATAAAATAGAATAAAGTGAAGTGAAGTGTAGTGAAACTGAGAAGTGGCAAAGTGATAAAAGTGAAAAAAGTCGAGAACCTCAAAAGTCGAGAAATTTAAAAATGTCGAAAATGTCAAAAATGTCGAAAATGTCAAAAATTTAAAATATTTAAATTTCCAAAATTTCCAAAATTTCCAAAATTTCCAAAATTTCCAAAATTTCCAAAATTTCCAAAATTTCCAAAATTTCCAAAATTTCCAATATTTCGAAAATTTCCAAAATTTCCAAAATTTCCAAAATTTTCAAATTTCCAAATTTTCCAAAAATTCCAAAATATCCAAAATTTCCAAATTTTCCAAAATTTCCAAAATTTCACAAAATTTCCAAAACTTTCAAAATTTCCAAAATTTCCAAATTTTCCACTATTTCCAAAATTTCCACTATTTCCAAAATTTTTAAAAAATGCAAAAAAAATTAAAACCACAAAATTTACGAAAAAGTAAAAAATGAAATAAAATTAAGTACTTCGTTCCAATCGCACTTGATTCACACACTTTCCACGACACTCACGTATTTTATTTTTCTCTGACGTTCATTAGTGTATTGTAATGTGCTTACATTGACGAATAAATATCTTGATCTACACCAATATCATAAATCCTCTATTCCGCGTTCGGAACCGTATGTAATTAATTACCAACATTATTGCAACCAATAACGTAACATCAGTGTATTATCTGTGACAGTGTGGTAAAAACGTATGAAAATTCATTACCTACGGTAACGTAATGAAAATCCGCCCCCCGACCGCCGGCGCCAATAATACGCATACGCCAATAATATTGGTCATGGCGGTGTAATGGTGGTCATTCTAATGGTTTCAATGGATTTTTAATATGTGTGTAGGTAAAGCAGTGTATGCTTCTGTACATAATTAGGCCTTATTACGTAACAGTTACATCGCCATGTCCGTCCGTCTGTCCGCGGTCTAGCTCAGTTACCGTTCGCACTAGAAAGCTGAAATTTGGTGAGGCCTGATAAGAACTTTCAATAAAAACTATATTGAATAAAATCGGTTCAGCCGTTTTTGAATTATTAGTCAAAAACGCATAGTGAAAGGAAGTGCCGAATAGTAAACTGACGTAAGCGCCGCCAAATAAACGACCTTTAGAACGGATGTTTTGTAACAGGGCAGCATCTACGAAACTCTACACTGAGCATCGCCCGACATGCTCTTGGCCGGTTTTTTTTTTCATTGTTATCCCGGAAATCACCCAATTAAGGATTACTAATTCCAATTCTAGAAAATCCCCAGCCAGGTTATACGTAGCCTATAAAAATTCAACGTCTAAAAGGGGGGGGGTAGCCACTACACTCGATTGAGTTAAATTTGCATGGGTCATGGACCCCCCCCCCCCCTCCAAGTGCACCTAAAATAGAAAAAAATAATTTCTGCATTTGTGACACCCCCCCCCCCCCTCTCACCCCCCAACTAATTTGTCGGGAGGATCGATCTGGATGATATTTGCCGTGGACATGAACGTATAAATACAAAAGTGGTCCTGTATCGTCCGATATACACCTACTACTCTCTATGTCATCTAAATCATGCCAAAAACAAATATAATAAAAAAAAAGTATACATTTATGAGTGTAGTTCATTTAGTGGTAATTGTAAAATATTTTATTAGGACTACTGTCCTCTAGCGTATCCATCTGTCAACTTTACTTCAAGTTCCGCCTCCAGGGTAGCGGGAGAGAAATTAGGGGTGAATTAGCCGCTTACTGACACAGACCGAATTCCACGCGGGCGGAGCCGCGGGCACAGCTAGTATAAAATATAAGGTTTTCTTAAAATATGGATAATTGTGACATTTTCATGATTCTTTACGGCAATGATGTAGGAACCTTTGACTTAAAAGCATCAGATATGGTTAAAACTCATAACGAAACTGACATAATTAAGAAAAAAATACATAAAGGTACAAAAAAATGCATTGTAAATTCAGTTCAGTTGTAATATATCTATATTTAAATCTAAGGTAAGTATAATTATGACGTTCTAAATAAAATAAATATTTTGAATGTTTTTCTCTGCGCAGATATATTTTTAATGGAATTTTACACATGCTCAAGAATTCACAACTTTAACTCGATAGGTACGTTTTTTTTCGATTTCAAGCTCTACTACGAGTATTTCGCCGATGCAGCGTGAGTGATCAATTCTTACAAGTAACAAGCTTTTTTTAACTTACTTTTTTGTAAGTATGTTGTTTAGGTACAATCTTGCAAGCCAGTTTTGGATCCGTTCCTGATGTCCGATTGAGTTGAAATTTAGCATACCTGCGTAACTTGGATGAGAATACAATATTTCGGTACCATCGAGCTGGTTTGATGATGGAGGCCGAAGGTGGTCATAAGAACTTAGTGATAAAACAATGAAACCTCATTGTGTTTGGGTTGGTTAGATGTTCAGCAGCAGATGACGTTTGCAAGAAACGTACAGTCAACGTTTAAAGGTTTGTAACTTTGTACCTATTAACAACTGTCTTTTTTGACAAAAACTTATTGATATTTGTAAACGTATTGTATCGTATTTTTTAAATGAACGAGTCACCTGCATGTTTGATAATTAAGGCAGTGTTACATACATGTAATATATAAAATAGTTGCGTTATATAACGACTGCACAGCACAGCAGAAAACGTTTAAAGTATAACCTTAAAATTTGGAGCATACATGTTTCATGCGCCAGTAAGAAAGTTTTTATTATATTAATGTACAGGGATAGAATTATTGGATAGATATTAACCTAAAGTCGTGGGCGGAGCCTAATACTTTATAAATTCAGTATTCCTAACCAGTTTTAAACATGCACAATTATTTTGCCTATAATCGGTAAAGGTAATGATCTGTGGAAAATAACGATTAATTGATAAGCAAACCGAACTATTATGTACTTTGTTCCAAGAAATGATGTCAATAGGACTTTTCGTTTTAATATGGAGTTTTAAATTGGTTGTGGGTGAAATAGAAGGTTTCATAGTCGGGGGTGATTATGTTGACTCAATAAGAAAATTTCCTCATGTTGCATTTTTGACATTGCAAAGTAATTCAGATAATGTATATATATGTGGGTCATCTATTTTAAATCAATTGATTTTGATAACTGCCGCTCACTGTTTGGATAACATCGTTCTAATAACAGCATTTGTGGGTAACGTGGATAGGGAGAAGGGTAAGATGTACTACGTCAAAAGTTGGAAGCAACACGAAAATTGGGATACAGTCAATATCAATCACGATATAGCTTTGTGTAGACTGAAGAAACCACTTGTGTTGGGGCAAATGGTAAAGAGGGTGGTGCTGATGAAGCGTCCACCGAAAGCGAAGATAGCTGACTTGGCTGGGTGGGGTGCAGTCGAAGTAAGTCTCGTACTGTTTATCTTATCATTGCTAATTCATATTTTTGATTCGAAAGCCTTATTCGAATTTTCAAGTTATTTTACCAAATATTATATATCTTATCCTTCCTACTTAGGAACAGGGCTATTCTGAAACAATACAGCTCAAGCATACAAGACAGAAATTGTGGAGTCATAAGAAGTGCAGAAAAATTATACACGGTGCACCTGTAGGAACTATCTGCGGAGGCGAAAAACGTGCCAAAGGAAATTTTGCTTCTAGGTAAATTAATTTGAACACTATCAAACGAGCAAAGAGTAGCACTAGGGTCCGTTAAGGGTACATTTATGTATTTTATCAGGTGCTGTCTGAAATATTTTTGCATATTTTATTGGGTGGTAAAAGAATATATGTACAGTCAAGTGCAAAAATACGTATCGAAAAAATCGTCTCATAAATATGGTACTACGCACTTATTACAACAGAATAAGATACTATGGGACATATTTTTGAGTAAGATGAATACACCCATATTTTTACACTTGACTGTACATGGACTAAGTGCTGGCTACATCAGATATGACACAATAATGAGAGCAACAAAACCTATGACATATGCCGCCATGACAGTTGCCGCCATTGTTTGTCATTTTATCAGGTTTATATCAACTTATCCGCTGATAAAATCTGCCATCATGGGCCTACTGGTTAGATTAGAATGCTCATAGAGTCTGTCCAGAAACAAAAGCGTCGTGGCAAGAAACGGAACTAACATTTTCATTTTAATATGGAAACCAGGCCTAAGCATTGACCTGTGAAATGGACAAACGTTTGTATGTCATTGCGTAGTTTTATATACAAAAACCGCAAAGTTTATGTATTTGTATAAAATAAAATAAAAAATGAGAAAAATACACAATTCCATAAGGGAAATGGTTGAACACGCCAAAACCTGGGCATGTAAAAATAGCTATAGTTATCCGAAAAATGGAGATATTCAAACTTTTTATACAACAATTTTCTCACAAGGAACTGGGCTATAAAAAGATGATAGTTTTATTTTCTTTTATTTATTAGTTGGCAAAATGTCGAGCGTACAACATCAACAACGTGAACGCATTTTGCACGAACATGTAAAAAATCCCATGTCAAGCTACAGAGATATCGCGAAAAGGATACAATCAACAATGAAATGTCCACAATCTACGGTTGGTCACGTATTAAAAACTTTCCGTGAACGCTTGACAATAGATAGAAAGCCAGGAAGTGGTGGGTTGCAGGGAGTCAAGAATAAGAAAAAGGAAAGAGTATTTTAAAGATTTTTGCCTCAAATCATACGATTTCATCTCGTGATGATGCTAAAAAACCGGCCAAGTGCGAGTCGGACTCGCGCACCGAGGGTTCCGTAGAAACCTGTAGGTATATAAGTAAAAGTTCACCCATTGCATTGACATAGAAAATTGATTTTGTTACAGCTATATAGGTATTATAGACTTGAGTATTTGATATGAATTTCAATTTAATACCTCTACGCGTTTACGAGGAAAAAGTTAGTAAGTTTAAAATTTAAAAAAATATTTTTTATATGATTTTACTAAAAATATCTACGTTTCGTAATTTTTCCTTTGTCTGTGCTATATGAAGTTTCTTCGTGCCAAGTTTCAAGTTTCTGAGTTTACGGGAAGTACCCTTTAGGTTTTGAGTTTCTTGCGAGTACTCAGTTTCAAAATATGCGACTTAAATTGCTATTTCTTTTGATTGCGTTGACATAAAAGTTTGGTTTTGCTACATCTGAAGGGTCCTTGGGCCTTGAGTATTTGACATGAATTTCAATTTAATACCTACACGCGTTTACAAGGAATAAGGTAGTCAGTTTAAAATTTAAAAAAAAATTTTTTGTATGATATTACTAAAAATGTCTACTTTTCGTATTTTTTCCTTTATTTGTGCTAAATGACGTTGCTTCGTACCAAATTTCAAGTTACTGAGTTTACGGGAAGTACCCCGTAGGTTTTGCGAGTGCCGAAAAGCTCTAAAATTTGCAGCATAAACGACTGTATCTTTTGATTGCGTTGGCTTTTAAGTTTGATTTTTTCACAGCTCCAAGGGACAATAGACCCAAGTATTTGATATAAATTTCAGCTTGTTACCTCCACGCGTTCCTGATAAAAATGGTCTTCACAGACAGACAGACAGACAGACAGACAGACAGACAGACAGACAGACGGACAACAAAGTGATCCTATAAGGGTTCCGTTTTTTCCTTTCGAGGTACGGAACCCTAAAAAGTGAAAATGTCTCAGTCCTATGTACAAAAAGTGAAACAGAGGGCAGGACTGAGGAGTTATAAAGCCCAGGCCGCACCAGATCGAGACTCAAAACAGAACTTATCCGCATAGATACGGTCGCGACAACTCTATGAAGATTTTCTTACAAAATTTGAATGCGCGGTGATGGACGACGATACGTATATAAAATTGGATTTTAAACAAATAGCTGGTCAAGAGTTTTATACTAGCAAATCTCGGACAGATACTCCTGAAGATTTTGAATTAAAAAAACGAGGGTAATTTCCAAAAAAATACCTTCTTTGGCAGGCTGTGGTAAAATAAGTCGCTCTTTTATCACCACCGGGACAATAAACGGCGATATTTATCGGAAAGATTGTTTACAGAAGAGTTTGCTGCCTTTTATAAGACAGCATGCCTCATTACCGCTGTTTTGGCCAGATCTAGCCAGTTGCCATACGCAAAATCAGTTATGGAATGGTACAACGCTAACAGGATCATGGTGGTACCCAAAATATGCAATCCGCTAAATAGTCCAGAACTGCGGCCAGTTGAAGAGTACTGGAGTATTATGAAAGGAATTCCAAAAAAGAAAGGCGGAGAAGTAAAATCGGTCCCTGATCTACAAAAAATATGGACCTGGGCGACAAAAATCATTTCTAAAGAAAGCGTGCAAAGTCTTATGACCCGTGTGCGTAGAAAAGTTCGATCTATAGCTTACTGTGTAAACATTAATTAAAATTAATAATGTGATTTTAGAAGTCATTAAATTTGTCATTAAATGTGGTATTCATAATGTAGTTATTTATTTACAAACTGGTATAAAAACAAATTTTACGTGCCCAAGTTTTGGCGTGTTCAACCTTTAATATTCCATAATATTTGGTCTTATCTACGAAATATAACGACAGACCCATATCGCTGGCTACGATGACGGCAAAGGTGCTTGACGGTCTTCTTAATAAACATCTTGATAAATATTTACAGTTCCCAAGATGCTCAATTCTGGTTTCGAGTCGGCCTTTCGACGAAGGCGCCATCTTCACATTAAAGCGTCTTGTTTGAGGACAATAACTTCCTGAGATTGTACACCTCACGGTTGTGGAGATTTTTGGCATTTAAAAAGCTGCGACCTCCTCACTTCCGTGGGATGTACGATCTCAGAACAGACGAGCGTGGATGAAGTATACGGTGTGTAGTGAGCAATAGACGGACCCTCCGATCCAGGGCATCCGGCTCGGTCTGTGTCCACCTTAGTATGCCAAAGGAGTATGTGAGTAGGGCATCACCCATACATTGAAGGCACCTTGTTGCCACCTGACGAAAGACTATTAAGTACTTTTGTCAGCCGACCGAAGAAGCGCTCCTTCATCGCCTGTTTAATACCCACATCCTCAACACCCAAAGACTGTGACATACCAATGTATTTGTAGGTTTCTGATTCAGAGATAGATCTGAACGTCATTGTCTCAGAAACCAGTAAATTTGCTAAATATACTACTTTCACCCGGTGTACATGCATAACCGCACATTTATCAACACCAAACTCCATCTCGATGGAACTACTGAAGACTTCAGTGGTCTGGAGTTCCTCCAACAAGTCTCGGTTATTTGGTGCAAATAATTTGAGATCGAATTTGAGTACAGAAGGTGAGATATGACTTATTATTATTCTTAAGAAATTATTTATTATTATTATTATTTGTACGTTTTTTCCATAACCGGACCTTTGGAAGGCATGCGTGGAGTCGAAGCCAACAGCGCAACGGCCCTGTAAAACGATATAATATAAAAGTGAGGGATACACGTGGCAGATACCATCTCCGAACGCACAACATGATACATCCGGAGATGGTCCCCTGGTGTAAAAACTATTGCATGCACTGCAATAGTTTTTGCACCAGGGGACCATCTCCGACTGGCTATCGGGCTATAGGAGGAAACTGATTGTCACGGCAGGTGTCCGCCTTGACAATCAGTCTCAAAATTGTAAAAGACAGATGGTGACTCTTTGAGGAGGCCCCGCAATGGCTGTACACACAGTACGACATCAGATAAGAGCAACACTTGAGAGTGGCTGTGACTTCTGTGAGGTTGACGAGAGGTGAGTCTGCGGTAGCCAGATCCAGATAATCCGTTCAGCAGGCCGCCGGCGTTGACATTTTAGACTTCTAACCTGGAGCATAGGTCCCGCTCTTGCGATTTCACTCTGGCCGGCCAATTAAGGCAAGCACGGAGGCGAGGGCACAGATGGAAAGGGCCCTCTGGAATAGGGGCCCACGGTGTCGCCACTCACCGTCAGCTCGCCACAAGCTGTCCTCGCGGGTTTATTATTATATATTTTTTAAAGAACTATTTAACGATACCCCACTTGTTAGGGTTGGAGTGAAAAAAAATTCACCCCCCTTTTTATGTGTTCCCCTAAAATAATAATTTTTCAAATTTTGTTTTACAACTTATTCGGCGTGATTAAAACACTTACTCATACGTAACGAACTGACAGAAGGACAGGCGGACATGGCGAAACTATAATGGTAGTAACCCTGCTCAATGGTGGTTAGTACTAGAAAATCAAAATTTCGTATGAGTATGTGTTTTAATCATGTCAACAAAGTTGTAAACAAAATATGAATAAATATATTTTTTTAGGGTACCTCCCCTCCCGTACATATGAACTGGGGGATGTATTTTTTTCACTCAATTCCTAACGATTCGGACATCGTAGTCGTCATCGGTCTTTAAAAAAATAAGGGTCTTGTAAAACAATTTTTGATAAAATTAATACTTTCGTAAAAAAGAGCTCCGAAAATTTTAAATTTTCGGATTTCCTCGGAGTCTTATTTCCTCGTTATCTCATTGAACATTGATCCCAAAAAAAATTTTAAGAACCTTTTTGTAGAAAATTTTATGTGGATGATTTAAGTAGAAGAACCTTTTGTGAATGAGTTTGTGAGTTTAAGAAAATCTGAAAAAAGAGACCTTTACGCCCCCCTCTCCGTCCGCTTCATTCACCCCTACCCACTTTACCTACAAATTATACCACAATACGGATATACACGGATTATTCCCTCTAAGTTTTTCTTCGTTCAGTGGGCCATCAGGAGTCAGTATAAAAATGGTGTCTCAAATAAAGAAAGACGGTTGTATCACATATAGTGAGTTGCGAACACGTGGAGAAAAACTCTCTTGGCTAGTTCTGAAGCCAGCTCAATAATATTTACATTCAGACTCTGATTACGGTAAATAAATGTGTGTCAAAACGATTTTTATTTAATTCAATGGTTCCATACCATTAAAAAAAATACTCTTGTAGGTTCACTTACATGTCTGTCTGGGTCGACTAATTTGCTGTGAAAAAAGTTATGCTAACTATATTGTATGCATATTTAAATAAAAGTCCTTTACTTCACACATTATGCCATATGCTTGATACATGATGCCGATAATATTATGATGAGATGCCCTGTAATATGTAAATTACTCGTATATATGAATATTATTTTAAACTAAAATAGGTTTCAAGTTAACATTATTTTTTTCATATTCAAGTAACAAGATCTTTAGTGTCGAACTAAACAGTATACAGTGTTACCAGCATAACAAAAACCATAAATTAGCACCGGGGCGCCCTCAAATTCTACGTCAATTCTTTTTCCGGACAGGTTCTCTGTACCTAGTTCAGTAAAATACAACAATTTGAACAAAGATAAGGACAATCTGGTCGGATCGGTGTACAGGTTAAAGAAGTTAGAGCATTGCTTATGTTTGATTACCATTTATAAAGTACGCAAGTAAAGTTACATCGCGGGGTATTCAAATATTATGGTCATACATTTTTTTGCAGTCGTACTGATAGATGGCTGTGACAATAATTTGAAGATGTCTAGTGTGGAGCTTTCAGCTTCACCACTCCGACGCCGTTTCAGCTTCACCACTCCAACTGATGGGATCTCTGCCTTTCTTTTTCCAATATGGAACCCGTTAAGAACGCGATGATTGATGAGAAATTGTCCACTAAACGCCTGTAGTATGTAGTACATACCAATAAATGGCCGTTGAGATTTTGCCGTTGTAGGCGTCGGAAAATTACTAATCGCCTCTAACTTTTATGAATCGGTTTCGAGCCCCCGTTCATTCACGATATACCCTAAATACCTAAGTTCCGATCTACAAAATTCCCACTTTTTCAGATTGAGGGATAGGCTCTTTTAAGCAGTCGCGGACTTTAGTAATGAATATGATACAGATTGCTATCAAAATCGCGAAAGACTAAAACCTAATCGTTAACGTCACCAAACACAAAGTCATCCGACGCTGCTATAAACTCAAAGTTGACAATCTTGCATTTCTGATGCAGCATTCGTGAGCCCAAAAGGCATACGAACAAATTCAAATAGCTCGCGTTGGGGTAGAACGCTGTACTGTCCTTATCAGCGAGCGGAATCTGCCAGAATGCGCTTCGAAGGTAAAGCAATGTGACTGATGTGAGGTATCTGGCACCACGTAAATTATCTAGGATGTCTTGGATTCGCGAAAGTGGGTAGGGTTGGGGATAGCTAGTAAGGGCCACCAACCACTTTTGACGCGCTAATCAACGTCAGCCGGCAGGGTACTAGGATAATTCCCAAACAATTAAATTTAGCGAACGTTTTAACGATGACAGACGGTTAGGTGCAACTGATCCTCTGTTTAATTTTCTGCTATCCACACAGAATCTGATACTTCCTGTGAAAAACTGCTTGATGAGCGCCGCCAATCAACGTATATCTCAGAAATCCATCCCGAGGATTACTTGTGTGGGTAACCTCCTCCAATCCCTCCCACTAGATATGGGTGACAGATAGACAATCCATGAAAAAAAATCCTATCATTTTAATTTATTAATATTGCCATTGTTATTTTTTTGTAAATTGTACAGTCGACACAAACTTTTCAAAAGACTGTCGTTTTTCTTTTCCGACAGTTGTCAAACCAAACAGTCAACATATAACATTACCTAATAGGTTTCTTCTGAAGGTGCAATGCTGCAATACGTAAGATATATTGTTAGCGAGGTTTCTATTCGGGGCAAAAAAACTAGTGAAATATATATATGTTTTTTTTATCATCATCATAAGTACAATTTATTGCAGTCCTACTACTAGATGGCGGTCACTATATTCATTGTATGAAGATTGAAGGGGTTTGTTTTAAAAATATTAACACACTTAACACGTATTTTTATTTCTTTTCTCCTTCAGAGGAGACTCAGGCAGCGGCCTTCTGGTTAAAAACAAAATAATTGTTGGGGTGGTTTCCTACAAAGAACCCAGCGTCTCTCACAGTCTGGTGGTCTACACGGACGTGGCATATTTCTACAAATGGATTGCGCACACTTCAAAACGTCTAAGATGCTCTTAATATTGAAAATAAGAACTATAAACTAAGGTATTCAGCAGTTTTTATTAATGTTATCATTTGATTTAAGTATACTTTGTCATTGATCTGATCAATTTAAAATTTTAATATTAAGATAACGGCTTCAAAAATACATACCTACAAATGTATGTTTTTTTTTTAAGAAAACAAAAATGTTATTCCTAATGTTTTAAAGATTCTAGTTATCACTAGTCGGTATGATTAATAGTTTCATCCTAGCTTTATAATGATTTCTAGTACTATACGGACGGATATAGGACGATTAATCCAAAATGGCTCAGTACGAAGAAGCTAGAATTGTAATGATTTCACATCATCAACAATAACAACGAACAAATTTGCAGAATGTATAACATTGTTTACAAAAATTTTGACCAGGGTCGATACTCGGTTATGTATAAGAGTAAAAAAAAAATTAAACAATTTTTTGAAATCTAAAATCGACGGTTCTTAAGAACAGATTTCGCTATCTCTTATAGTTTCTGAATTCTACATACATACTTACCCAATTGGATTGAGCGCCCTGTATAATGTGTCTCTAAGCTAAGACTCCTGACTCCTTTGGAGTTGCAGGCGTCCATAGGTTACGGTAGCTGCTTACCATCAGGCGGGCCGTATGCTTGTTTGCCACCGTCGTGGTATAAAAAAAAAAGACGTGGAAAGACTATTAACGGGTACTTAAAATGTTATGATTTGTATGTAGTTCCGATTAAATTACATATTTTTGTACGCTAATCTAATGTTTTCTTATTTTTTCAGATTATGCAACATTAGGCATATATTTCTTATGTTTGTAACGAAAATGAAAAAAGATTGAAAATATAAGATGTTTTTTTATTATCATCAACATCATCATCAACTACTGCTGGACATAGCCCAAGTAACACATCAAAGCAGTATAATGGCCGTCTTACAGCATATCTGTATGCTTTTAGCATTTTGAGTTCGTTTTATAGTAGCATTATAAACGTTTATAGCGCTGATGTAGGTCTTAAATGGGCACAAATTACCCAGCTTGAGATCCTATACAGGTCATTTAATAGCATTACAGGCGCATTATGTCTGCGCTATTAGCATTATCGTTGTCATGGAAAGTGCCAATCGCATTAAAGACGCATGAGTACGCTCTATTAAGTTGCCAACCGCATTAAAGAAGCATTAATACGGCCAAAAAACTTGCTAATCGCACTAAAGAAGCATTAGTACTCGCGATTAACTTGCCAATCGCAATACAAAAGCATTATACTAGCATAAGAGTGTAGTAAAATAAACCTTACCGACGGAACAAATGTTATAATACAATGAACGTTGCGATTTAACTACTTTGTCTCGCAATATAAAATGGACGAAGACGGTACAAAAAACTGAATGAGTGACACGTCATATTTGTTTGCATCGTAACAAAATTTATAAAAGTTTTTGACTCTTTTACGTTATTAATGTTATTATATCCTTCAAATATTACTGCGCAATGTAGTTAACTGTAAATGTGTATATAAGTTTCATTGAAATTTTTCACGCGCCTTTGATTTATTGTGGTTTTGCTATAAAATATTATAAAAAGATATGCGTGAAATAAACAAAACAATTGTGTAATCCTCGTATAGAACGAGTTTTGCATTATTAACATAATAGTGTTGGTTGAACAGTCTTAAATTAAGTTATTTCATTATTATATAGGTATTTTCCTTGTATAAATAGGTCCGCATGATTTTACTTTTAGGTTATAAATTATTTACAAAACGGCGTTGGTCTATATAGACGGAGAGCTAGCCACATCAGATATGACACAATAATAAGAGCAACCAAATCCCTCTAGTCAGTTTGGTATACTATGCTTATTTCTAGATCTGGACATCTGGCAGCTTTAAAGTGGTGGAGGTCAAAGAATGAAAACCATTTCTAGAAAACAAATCCTAGAGATCTGTGTTTGATGCAATATTATGAGAAACTATACAAATACCATACAATATTAAGAGAAATTATACAAAAGTTTATTTTGGGGGAAAGTAGTGACAAACAACGTATAATATAGTTCATAGTTTGTCGCCTACTGTTTTTGTTTCCGTAATAATACACAATATTTTTTTGTCTAACGTTTTTTATCGATTTTTGACCAGTTTTGAGTCGATATGCCAACATATTCACTACAGATAGAATTATAAGGCAAACGACTATCGGTTCTTGAATCATTTATCTCTATTCTGTTGAGCCGGATCTTGAGATAAATGAGCCGTTATTTTTTTATGATATTTTTAAAATATGGTCTAAAAAAACACTTTTATCGATATTCGAATGATGTAAAGAATCTTACATATACGTAATCTACATATTAGGGTTCCTCTTTGATTTCTCTAAAGACTGTAGAGAGATTTTAAGTTTTAACTGATTAACGCAAAATTTATGACCATAAAACCACTTTTTTAGCCTAAACCGGTTCGACTTTGATGTCAAATATCTCGAAGACAATGAATATTGAAGTAAATATAGGATACTATATTTACTTGTTTAAAGCCGTTACTGATAATATGATGAGCTATATAAATCATTAGAAAACTAAGGGAATCAGATCTAAGGTCGTTGGCGCCAGGGAGCCCCTTAAAATATAGGCCCTGTCCTTTATAACTGAGATAACTTCGGCAGTTTTTACCTAGTTTGGTATTACTATTTTCCAATTAAAACATTTTGCTAGTCTGTCACTGTGACCTCCACCCATTAAAAGCTGCCAGATGCCAGGATCTAGCAATAAGAATAGTATAGCAATCTAACCAGACGGGTTTTGTTGCTCTCATTATTGTGTTATATCTGACGTGGCTAGCTCTTAGTCCAATAGCAGCTCAATGACCCTTAAAAAAAGGTTAATAATGCCTACAGCATTACACGTGAATAATTATGCTATTAAACAACATTAAGCATTACATACTACTTAAAATTGCCATTATAGACCCTAAGGCACTAAAACAGCTAAAAGCTGTATAGGGGCTGTTCATAAATTACGTCATCAATTTTTGATGATTGTCCCCCCCCCCAACCCCCCCCCCCCCCTAAAATAATCCAACTCTCCCCTGCCCAATCGTCACTCTGACGTCATTAAAAAAAAAAGCGTTTGTAGCTTAATTGTAAAATAAAAAACTATTTAGTAGATAATATTTTATAGCATTAAAAGTTTATACAAACATGAATTTCATTCCTTTTTTTACACATTGAAGCACTTTTTAAAGATGCGAGAGATGATGTGATCGATGACGGCCCATCATCCGATACCATCATCCGGTCATGTTACCATCATCCGATGTCCGTCTACCCCCCCCCCCCCCCCATTTGAAATGACGTAATTTATGAACAGACCCTTATAGTGAATTACTTGGCTTTATAATGGTTTATATTATTGCTATTATACAGCATTAGGAATGTATTACCTACTTATAAATGCTATTGTACACCCTAAGGCATTAAAAATAGCTAAAAGCTGTATAGCGAATTGACGTGGCATTATAATGGTTAATATTCATGCTCTTAAACAGCATTAAGCATTTATTTATGCTATTGTAGAACCTAAGGCACTAAACCACACCGAAGCATTAGTGTAGCAAACCAAAACGCAACTGTACAGCTGAATGCTGTACAGTTGCATTTTGGTTCGCTGCACTAAAACTAATGGCTAAACAAAAGCATTTACATATGCCATTATACAACCGTTATACAGCGTAAAGCATCATATAATGCTATTGTAGAACCTAAAGCACTAAAAACAGCTGAAAGCTATATACCGGATTTACGTGGCATTATAATGGCTAATATTTATGCTCATAAACAGCATTAAGCATTTATTTATACTATTGTAGAACCTAAGGCACTACATAAACCACACCGAAGCATTAGTGTAGCAAACCAAAACGCAACTGTATAGCATTCAGCTGTACAGTTGCATTTTGGTTCGCTGCACTAAAACTAAAGGCTTTAAAAAAGCATTTACATATGCCATTATACAACCGTTATACAGCTTAAAGCATTATATAATGCTATTGTAGAACCTAAAGAAAAGAAAATGCCATAGCGCCCTGTTTTCAGCTTAGTTTTTTTATTATACCTATGGTTAATTCGGGCGGGCTCGGCCTCCTAGCCTAGTCGGTAGTGACCTTGCCTATGAAACAAGAGGTCCCGGGTTCGAATCCCGATCAAGGCATTTATTTGTGTGTTTATCGCAGATATTTGTTCGTGAGTTATGGATGTTTTCTATGTATTTATATATTTATCTCTATTTATCTATTAAATATATCGTCGTCTAGTAACCATAAAGCAAGCCTTATTGAGCTTACTATGAGACTAGGTCGATATGTGTAACATTGTCCCATAATATTTATTTATTTCATTTCATAACGAAACTTAGAAAAATAAGAAAAGATTAGATAAAGGTACAAAAAATTTACAAATTAGTTTTATATTTAAGACTTATTAATTATGACTTTCTAAATGAATATTTATTCTGAGTCACCGATACGTAATTAATACTAATAATAAAAAAACATACACAATCAGCCCAAAAAAATGACCCTACAATAGTGCCGTAAAAACGACTCGTACAGCACTTTCTCGGTTAATTTTAGTCAGGGACCGGAAAACCCCTTCATTTGATTAATCGTTTCGATACGGTAACCCTATTAAAGTCTTACCCTAATGATAGGGTTACCCTATCATTGGGTTACCCTATCGATATGGAAATCATTTCGAATAGGCTTAACCCTTTCCAATGTGGTTTCCGAGTCGAATGGGGTAAAAATAGCTTTAATATTTACCGCTTACCCTATCATACTGTCTCTTTTCCACGCAGGCAGGCGGTTCTATCTGTCTCATTGGAAATGGAACAGGAGAGGTGGCGGCGGAACAAATTGAGTGAATATAAGATTTGCTGTCGTTTATTCATTCTGGAAAAGTCACACTCACAGTCCAGTCCTCTGCTCGCGTACACAACTTTAAATTAAATAATTTCTGTTAACGAAATGTGTCTTACCTTCAGTTTATTTTTGCACAGTTCGCACTTTACTTCTGAGATCTTAAAGTAGGTAAGATTTGACTTGGCCATTTTTCATTACATCAGTCATTTCATTTTATAAAGTTATTCAAGATATATATATATTTTTTAATTCTGATAAAAACTGGCCAAGTCAAATCTAACCTTCTTTAATATCTCACATTTTTAAATAACAGCAATTGTTATAGGTGTCCAATAAAGCAAAGAAATAGAGTTTAATACTTGTTCATAATGTTATTTTGTACCTACAAATACATATTTCGATTTTGCATAGAACTTGGCACTCATTTAGATCTCCATTCTTTTTGCGGCGAAGCCCACAGCCAAGCATAATTTTTGTATTTAACTTGGCTCTCCTTTTTTACATTTATGTTTTCGGTGGGATCTAAAGTATACTGTTAACGATGCACGTCATCTATCACGCACGTATCTATAGGCCTAAACTGAAAATATGTGGTTAATACTTGAAATAATCTCAGAATCATTAATTTTTGTACAAACCAAGTTGAAACTATAGTTTTCTAGCCGAAATAAAGGATATTTCATAAAACGGCAGAATAATATCCGCCTATTATGTCGGACACAACTGTCAAAAAAATACATTCTAATTTCCTGAAGGATTTCGCTCTGATTTTGCCAGCCCGGCCTGAAGGGCGTCTGTAAAAGACGCCTAAGCATATATCGATACTCAGTAGAACATAATTGCGAATATTAAAAAATATATCATCATCATCATAATCATATCAGGCGAAAGACGTCCACTGCTGGACATAGGCCTCCCCCAAAGAGTGCCACAATGACCGGTCCTGCGCCACCCGCATCCAGCGGACTCCCGCGACCTTCACCAGGTCATCAGTCCACCTTGCGGGGGGTCTACCCACGCTGCGCCTTCCGGTTCGTGGTCGCCACTCGAGAACCTTTCCGCCCCAACGGCCATCGGTTCTACGAGCAATGTGCCCCGCCCACTGCCACTTTAGTTTAGCGATTCGGAGGGCTATATCGGTTACTTTAGTTCTGCTGCGGATGGCCTCATTTCTGATGCGATCACGCAGAGAGACTCCAACCATAGCCCTCTCCATTGCCCTTTGGGTGACTTTGAGCTTTCTTATGAGGCCCATTGTAAGCGACCACGTTTCAGTACCATATGTCATCACTGGCAACACACACTGGTCAAAGACTTTCGTCTTGAGACACTGCGGAATATTGGACAAAAAGATGTGCCGTAGCTTCCCGAACGCTGCCCAACCGAGTCGGATTCGTCGATTGACCTCTTTCTCGAAGTCGGATCTACCTAACTGGACAGTATGTCCTAAATATATATAATCGTCCACAACTTCGAGTGTAAAGTATCCGATTGTAACGGGAGTTGGTGCTACATGGGTATTTGACATGATCTTATTCATGTTCATCTTTAGACCAACTCGCTCGGAGGCTTTACTGAGGTCATCGAGCATCGTACTCAAATCCTCCATGGTCTCAGCCAAGACTACTATATCGTCAGCAAACCGAAGGTGAGTGATGTACTCGCCGTTTATGTTGATGCCTAGCCTTCTCCAGTCCAGAGTCTTGAAAACATCCTCCAGTGCAGCGGTAAACAGTTTAGGAGAAATAACATCTCCTTGCCTGAGTCCCCGCTGCAACGGAATAGGCTTCGAGTTCTGGTCCTGGAGTCGGACTGACATAGTGGCGTTCTTGTACAAATACTTCAGCACTTCGATATAGCGATAGTCCACTTGGCACCTCTGGAGAGATTATAGTACAGCCCAGGTTTCGATCGAGTCGAAGACTTTCTCGTAGTCCACGAACGCTAAGCAGAGGGGCAGGTTATACTCCTCAGTCTTCTGTATAACCTGACGGAGCGTATGGATGTGGTCTACGGTACTAAAGCCTCTTCGGAAACCGGCTTGTTCTGGAGGCTGGAAGTCATCTAGCCTGCGTGCGAGACGGTTCGTAATGACTCTTGAAAACAGCTTATAGACATGGCTCAGAAGTGAAATGGGTCGGTAGTTCTTCAGTAACGCGTTATCACCCTTTTTGAAGAACAATATCACCATACCTCTGTTCCATGCCTTAGGCGTTCTCCCTTCTAGTAAAACGGAGTCGAACAACTTCTGAAGGGCCATAAGGACCGGTTTACCACCCGACTTCAGAAGTTCGGCTGTAATTCCGTCTTCACCAGGTGCCTTATTGTTTTTGAGCTGTTTAAGAGCCATTCTAATCTCGTACAGGCTGATGTCCGGGATGTCTTCGGTATAATGTCGGGTCAGTCTAGCTCTAGGGTCTTCCGCCAGATCAACTTCAGGTCTGCTAGTTGATGTGTATAGCTGTCCATAAAAGTCCTCTATCTCCCCCAGAAGCTCGGGTCTGGATGAAACGATTCTACCATCCTCAGTTTTTAATTTGACGAGCTGGCTCTGCCCAATAGACAAATCTCTTGCGAAAACTTTAGAGCCCTTATTCTGCTCAATGGCCTCTTCAATACGATTTGTATTGAATTGGCGCAAATCACGGGTAAGGGACTTAGAGATCCGTTTATTGAGCTGCCGGTATAATGACGCATCTGCTGAGGATTGCAGAACCATTTCTCTCCTTTCCTCGATGAGTTTCTGAGTGGAGTCAGAGAGCCTTTTGGTTCTGTTGCTCCGCTGGGCCTTAAAAAACTTAGACCCAGTACTATGGACAGCTTCCACAAACCCGTCGTTGAATTCGAAAAAAATATATATTTTTAAATTATTTCTAAAAATACACAAGTTTGTGCGGAATGGGTACCTATTCATATTTATACGAAAACGATACCAAACTTGGCCTAGTAGGTTAACTGATGTAGATATCAAGATAAAGTTGAGAGCCTCCCCCCCAACCCTAAAAATTTGCATCAACAAACTTGGTGGGTCCACTTCTCAATCCATCCTTGGACCCTAAGGTATAATCAGGCCGAAGTAAATCCTTTGTTCACGAAAAGGCCATTTTTCATTACATCAGTCATTTTATAAAGTTATTCAAGATATATATATATTTTAATTCTGATAAAAACTGGCCAAGTCAAATCTAACCTTCTTTAAGATCTCACATTTTTAAATAACAGCAATTGTTATAGGTACGAGTATCCAATAAAGCAAAGAAATAGAGTTTAATACTTGTTCATAATGTTATTTTGTTCCTATAAATACATATTTCGATTTTGCATAGAACTTGGCACTCTCTTAAATCTCCATTCTTTTTGCGGCGAAGCCCACAGCCAAGCATAATTTTTGTATTGAACTTGGCTCTCCTTTTTTACATTTATGTTTTTGGTGGGATATCATTACTTTTTGTAAAGAAAACTAGGCAGGTATTGAGATTTAATGTTTTTTCTTGCGTTTCCGCTGCATGGTTTTTTTTTAATGCTATTGTCTACATTCTCTCTTATAGCGAACGGGTTGTATAAAGTATATTTATTTATTCATTGAATCTCATGTATGTACTTCACTTTTATACTGTTACTGGTTTAGGCACGAAGAACGTTTGTGGTTATAGTATGACAATCATTTAATTCATCGTTGAGAAAGAAGCAGGATGAACATAAATGTAATAAAACAATAAATAACTAAATCGGTATTCGTAAGCGGTGGCTATGTTTTATATGTTGCTCGGGAGCGCTTTTATGTAGATTTACTTCTGTCTTGTGTATAATTATGTGGTGCCGCGCGCCGCCGACGACACACTGTTGGCCGGTCGTTTAGCGCGTATTACAAGTTTTTTGTATGGGGACACTACTTATTAGCAAAGCCCGGATGACGGGAGCAAATATGCACTTGTTTTTAGTGCTTAATTAAATATCGACTATTCTATCGACATCCTTACCTACGAACAATTTTTTAATCAGAAATTTATTGATTATAAGTTATGAGAAAAATATCGATTTAAAAGAACTGTCACTCTTATTTTACTACTAGCTGTGCCCGCGGCTCCGCCCGCGTGGAATTCGGTCTGTGTCAGTAAGCGGCTAATTCACCCCTAATTTCTCTCCCGCTACCCTGGAGGCGGAACTTGAAGTAAAGTTGACAGATGGATACGCTAGAGGACAGTAGTCCTAATAAAATATTTTACAATTACCACTAAATGAAACTACACACAAATGAATCCTTTTTTTTATTACATTTTTTTGGCATGATTTAAACGACATAGAGAGTATAGTAGGTGTATATCGGACGGTACAGGACCACTTTTGTTTTTATACGTTTATGTCTACTGCAAATATCATCCAAATCGATCCTCCCGTCAAATCAGTCAAAGCATGAAAGGTAAGAACAGGCGCGGTTGAAATGGGGGGGGGGGGGGGGGTCACAAATGCAGAAATGATTTTTTTCTATTTGAGGTGCACTTGGAGGAGGGAGTTCCATGACCCATGCAAATTTAACTCAATCGAGTGTAGTGGCTACTTTAGACGTTGAATTTTTATAGGCTACGTATAACCTGGCTGGGGATTTTCTGGAATTGGAATTAGTAATCCTTAAGGGGTGATTTCCGGGATAACAATGCAAAAAAAAACCGGCCAAGAGCATGTCGGGCGATGCTCCGTGTAGAGTTTCGTAGATGCTGCCCTGTTACAAAACATCCGTTCAAAAGGTCGTTTATTTGGCGGCGCTTACGTCATTTTACTATTCGGCACTTCCTTTCACTATGCGTTTTTGACTAATAATTCAGAAACGGCTGGACCGATTTTATTCAATATAGTTTTTATTGAAAGTTCTTATCAGGCCTCACCAAATTTCAGCTTTCTAGTGCGAACGGTAACTGAACTAGACCGCGGACAGGACGGACATAACTGTCACGTAATAAGGCTAATTATGTACAGAAGCATACACTGCTTTACCTACACACATATTAAAAATCCATTGAAACCATTAGAATGACCGCCATTACACCGCCATGACCAACATTATTGCGCCGGCGGTCGGGGGGGCGAATTTTCATTACGTTACCGTAGGTGTCGTGGAAAGTATGTGAATCGAGTGCGATTGGAACGAAGTTATGTTATTTCATTTTATTTCATTTTGACTTTTTCGTAAATTTTGTAGTTTTAAATTTGCATTTTTTTGAAATTTTGGATGATTTGGAAATTTTGGAAATTTTGAAAATTTTGGAAATTTTGGAAATTTTGGAAATCTTGGAAATCATGGAAATTTTGGAAATTTCGAAAATTTTGGAAATTTTGGAAATTTTGATATTTTCGACATTTTTAAAATTCTCGACTTTTAAGGTTCTCGACTTTTTTCACTTTTATCACTTTGTCACTTCTCAATTTCACTACACTTCACTTCACTTTATTCTATTTTATATATTTTTTATTCCATTCTATTTTACATGTTTCTCAATGGTATGGGTGTCGCGTTTTCGTGATGTGACGCTTTTTCGTGACTGTCACGTGACTTTTTTTCGCCTTGGCCAGATCCGCGAACCGTCCGATAAGGAACTTCGTTCCAAAACTACCACCGGTTCTAACCCTACACCTCTGGCCCAAGAAGTATTATGACCGAAAAGAAAGTCGACGGGACTTATTTTTTTCAAAACAGTAATACATTATTAGATCTTAAAGATACAGAATAAGGCGTAGTTCTTCAAGAAGACATATCAAAACAGGTTGAGAGACAGATAATGTACCTATTGTTTAATTATAAAGAAAAATAAATCCTAATCTGACTGCTTCACAAAACGTTTGATATGTTTATCTACACTCACATTGTAAGTTCTCTAAAACGTGTTCGAAAACGGTAGGCAATGCTAGCATTACCACAACCGATTTTACTATGATAAGCTTTTTATCTGTATCAGTAACGTAATTTTAACTTTACATGCTCAAATATTGATGTGTTATGATATGCGCGGCTGCCGATACGCGACCGGCGGCACAATCGAGTTGGCCATGGCGGTGCAATGGCGGCCATTCTATGGTTTCCGAATAATGCATTTAGGATAAATAATATGAGTGTAGATTAATCAGTGTATGCAACTGTACGTAATTAGGCCTTAAAACACTCGTGTGATCTTATTATGAAAACCACACTCATGTTTTAAGGACCCTTATTACGTAACAGTTACATAAACTACTATTTCCTACCTAAACGGTGTCCTATAAATGTTAGATGATTTTGTAGTAGTTTTTTGGTTTGGGCCATGCATCTTTGTACGTCATATATAGTCCTCGAACCTGCAATAACCCTTTGACATTCATGACATTTACAAATATTTCTTAAGAGCGGGTAAAGGTAAATTTAAAACATCGACGGGTAACAGGCGTTTTGGACCTACGGTTCGAAAGTAAGATGGGGGGGGGGGTTGAAAAAGAAACTATCCTTTGTCATTTCTCGAGACCCATACTATCTCTATACCAATTTTCATCTAAATCAGTTCAGCGGTAAAAAATTCCTCATACCACCTTCCAACCCCCTTTTCACCCCCACAAGGGTTTGAAAACTATCCTTTGACGTTTCTCGAGACTCAAATTATCTCCATACTCATTTCTATCTAAATCGTTTCAGCGGTTAAAAATTCTCCTTACAAACTTTCAACCCCATTTTCACCCCCACCAGGGTTGATTTTCGGGATTAAAACTATATATTATCCTTTACCAGGACTCAATCTATATCTATACAAAATTTCATCAAAATCCGTTCAGCCGTTTTCACGTGATGCGCGGTCAAATAAACAGACAAACAGATAAACAGATAAACAGACAAACAGATAAACAGACAAAAATTCTAAAAATTGTTGGAACGTGTTCTGTTATCGATTCTAAGTATCCCCAGCCAACTTTTTTTCGATTATCTTCCATGTACAGACTTTCGACCCTCTTCAGCTTTATTATATGTATAGATTACGATCATTCACATGAGTATCATATTATTGATAATAATTATAGTATGTAATTAGTTGACTGAAATAATATATAATGTAAGCTTACCTAGGTACCTGATGTAATATTGTGTAACAAGCTGACATGTAAGATAATGAGTTTGACCAATACATTTCTGATTCAAAAATTGTTCGTATGGATGTCGATAGAATAGTCGATATTTAATTAAGCACTAGTGAAAAGTGCATTTTTGCTCCCGTCGTCCGGGCTTTGCTTATTAGGGTTCCGTACCTCGAAAGGAAAAAACGGAACCCTTATAGGATCACTTTGTTGTCCGTCCGTCCGTCCGTCCGTCCGTCCGTCCGTCCGTCCGTCCGTCCGTTGGCTGGCTGTCTTTCTGTCTGTCTGTCTCTGTCTGTCTGTGTGTCAAGACCATTTTTCTCAGGAACGCGTGGGGGATCAAGCTGAAATTCATATATATTATATACTCAGGTCTATTGTCCCTAGGAGCTGTAAAAAAATCAAACTTAAAAGGACGCAATCAAAAGATACAGTCGTTTATGCTGCAAATTTTAGAGTTTTTCGGCACTCGCAAAACCTACGGGGTACTTCCCGTGAACTCAGAAACTTGAAATTTGGCACGAAGCAACGACATGTAGCATAGACAATGGAAAAATTACAAAAAGTAGACATTTTTTGTAAAATCATACAAATAATATTTTTTTTAATTTTAAACTTACTACCTTTTTCCTCGTAAACGCGTAGAGGTATTAAATTGCAATTCATGTCAAATACTCAGGGCTATAGGACCTTTCAGATGTAGCAAAACCAAACTTTTATGTCAACGCAATCAAAAGAAATAACAATTTAAGTAGCATATTTTGAAACTGAGTACTCGCAAAAACTCAAAACCTAAAGGGTACTTCCCGTAAACTCAGAAACTTGAAACTGGGCACGAAGAAATTTCATATAGCACAGACAAAGGAAAAATTACGAAAAGTAGACATTTTTAGTAAAATCATACAAAAAATATATTTTTAAATTATAAACTTACTACCTTTTTTCTCGTAAACGCGTAGAGATATCATCAAACTTTATTTAATTTAAAAAAAACACACAGTATTTACAGTACATTTTACATCTTAACACAAATTACACTATACTATATATACTAAACAAACACATTTACAAACTTATAAACTAAACTTACTAAACTATAAATTTACCTAACTTAACCTAACAAACTAAAACTGAATTATATTAAAAATTCACCCCTTGGTAAGGTGCCGTAAATGCTGGCAGCATTACCCCGCTGAATTGCAATACTTATGCGCAGTGCGAGGAAGCTAAGCTGTGCTAGAGGTATTAAATTAAAATTCATATCAAATACTCAGGTCTATAATACGTTTAAATTGTCAATATTTGTACGGAACCCTCGGTGCGCGAGTCCGGCTCGCAGTTGGCCGGTTTTTTTGACTTAACTTTATTTTTATATTTCTGTTATATAGCAAATATAATAATACATATATTGGGATAGTTTCAAATATCTGCTTGGAACGGTTCCAAAGACACAATAATAAAAAAAAATTGTATGGGGGTCCCCCCTATTTTTTAACTTTTTTTTTATTTTTAGATTTTTTCCTTTTCCTACGCTTACACACAATTACTGAGCTGAATTCCAAATTTCATCCTTCTAGGTTATCTGGAAGTAGGTTAGATTTAGGTACTATATGTCAGTCAGTCAGTCAGTGCTAAAATTTACGACTTTTTGACCTTCATATCATTATAACCGTTTGAGCTAGCTTCATGAAATTTGGGCTTCTAGATGTCCTTATGGATATAAGTTTATACACACGTAGTTTTATGTGTTTACGTTAAAGAGGTTTTGAGTTATAGACCCGTACCGATAAATTATGAAGTTTCGATAATATTAAAGATGCTTATTATTCGCATACAGAGTACAGGCCATCCAACTTAGCTAATAATAATAATTTGTGTCATCCTAGGTTGTTGCGTAGGTAGAAACTTAGACATTTCTTTTTTTAAACATTATTCGTTAAATAGAAAATTAGAGATCAAAATTGTTTTTTCACTGTAACAGCAAAGTTGTTACTGACGCACGCACGCGTTTTGTGTCACTTTCGTCAATGGGAATACTGACGTTCAATCAGCACATACATGTGGACTTTTACAAGCCTATATAAAATTAGAGTTGATCGATTAGGTACTGTGCTCTCTAAAATATCGGTATCTATTATTTGAATAAATTTGTGCCATAATAATCAATGATATTTATTTACTTTATTTTTTTTTTCTTGTTAACCCCTATTAACAGTACAATAAAATATTAAAGTTATTAAAGTTTGCATCAATATTTTTATAAAAGCGTATCGAAACAATGTTTGAAATTTGTGTCATTATAATCAATGGATTATTTTTATTTTTCAGAATAAAAACTTGTTTTCCGTAAAGGGCATGCGCGGGGAAGGGAAAGGCGCGTTCGGGGTTCATGTGCCGACCAGGCTGCCTAGCGGCTCGTTTGTTTTCTATTATTTCTCTATACATACATATAGTAATAGTAGTAATAAGTGCGACAAAGACAAACAGCGATTTTTCAGTCGCTCTTCTTTATTTTTCATAGTAAAGAACGCAATAATATAAAACTTATGTAAGTTAAGGATAATTAATGGTGATATAACGTATGACTACACCGTAGTCCATAAGGGACTGCAACGGCGGATCTGTGTGCCACGCTAAACCTAGTTTACCATTTAAACAGTATTCTGGCAAATTGTCACAGATAATTTGTAACTAATAAATATGTAATTTATGCATCAAGGCGGTTTGTTTACAGAGTGGCTATCGTGAAACGCGAAAATCGAAATATCGTTATTTGCATCTCGGTTGGACTAGCAAAGGGCCGGGCTGGACTTAATAAATTTTTCATCAGTGTGATGTCATAATAAGGCTATGTTTTTATTAACTTATCGTATATAACACATAAAAATAAGAAACTTTTCTCTTTTCTTTAACACATTTTTTTAACTCAATTATTTCGAAGTTATGGGGCCCTGAAGGTTAAGTACAATTTGGACTATTTTGGTTGGAATGGTGTCATTATGACACATACTTTATTTTGTAGAATGTGTTAAAATAAGCAAGTTTTATAAGAAACATTTTTTTTACCCAAAAACTTCGAAGTTACCGGACTTTGAAGATTGACTACATGGACTAATTTGGACTTAAAAAATAAAATGGCGACGGGGTATCATTATAACGTGTACTTTTAATGATTTTTTCCGTATAGAATACGCTAAAATAAGCGTCTTTTATTTGCAAAAACTTTTCCCTAAAATCAAAAATGGCCGAGATAATGGACTTTGAACTTGTACATAATTTAGACTTCGAAAAAAAAAACCCGCGATGGGGTATCATCATAAAGTATACTTTTTATGATTTTCACGTATATAATACGCTAAAATAAGCGTGTTTTATTCGAAAAACTTTGGTCTAAAATCAAAAATGGCCGAGATAATGGACTTTGAACTTGCATATAATTTAGACCTCGAAAAAAACACATCGACGGGACGTCATTATAACGTGTACATTTTATGATTTTGCCGTAAAGAATACGCTAAAATAAGCGTGTTTTACTCAAGAAACTTTTCTCTAAAATCAAAAATGGCCGAGGTAATGGACTCTGAACTTGTATATAATTTGGACTTCGAAAAAAAACCATCGACGGGACTTCATTATAACGTGTACTTTTTATGATTATTCCGCATAGAATATGCTAAAATAAGCGTGTTTTATTAGAAAAACTTTTCTTTATAATCAAAAATGGCCGAGATAATGGACTTTGAACTTGTATATCGGTACGTCGTTATAACGTGTACTTTTTATGATTTTTCCGTATAGAATACGCTAAAATAAGCGTGTTTTACTTGAGAAACTTTTCTCTAAAATCAAAAATGGCCGAGATAATAGACTCTGAACTTGTATATAATTTGGACTTCGAAAAAAAACCATCTACGGGACTTCATTATAACGTGTACTTTTTATGATTATTCCGTACAGAATATGCTAAAATAAGCGTGTTTATTTGAAAAACTTTTCTTTATAATAAAATATGGCCAAGATAATGGACTTTGAACTTGTATATCCCGATATACGTCATTAAAACGTGTACTTTTACGTTATGATTTTTCCGTATAAAATAAGCTTGTTTCATTTCACAAGTTTTTCTCTAAAATCAAAAATGGCCGAGATAATGGACTTTGAACTTGTATATAATTTGGACTTCAAAAGAAATACCATGGACGGGACGTTATTATAACAAGTACTTTTTATAATTATTCTGTATAGAATACGCTAAAATAAGCGTGTTTTATTGAAAAACTATTCTCTAAAATCAAAAATGGCCGTGATAATGAACTTTGTACTTGTATATGTATATGTAAAAGCGTGTTTCATTCGACAAACTTTTCTCTAAAATCAAAAATGGCCGAGATAAATGGACTTTGAACTTGTATATATTTTGGACTTCAAAATAAAACCATCGACGGGACGTCATTCTAACGTATACTTTTTATGATTATTCTGTAAAGAATACGCTAAAATATGCGTGTTTTATTTGAGAAACTTTTTTCTAAAATCAAAAATGGCCGAGATAATAGACGTTGAGCATGTATATAATTAGGATTTCGAAAAAAATCCATCGACGGGACGTCATTATAACATGTACTTTTTATGATTTTTCCATACGCTACCATAGAATACGCTAAAATAAGCGTGTTTTACTTACGAAACTTTTATCTAAAATCAAAAATGGCCGAGATAATGGTCTCTGAACTTGTAAACCGTCGACGGGACTTCATTATAACGTGTACTTTTTATGATTATTCCGTATAGAGTATGCTAAAATAAGTGTGTTTTATTTGAAAAACTTTTCTTTCTAATCATAAATAGCCGAGATAATGGACTTTGAACTTGTATATCGGGACGTCATTATAATGTGTACATTTATGATTTTTCTGTATTGAATACACTAAAATAAGCGTGTTTTATTCGAAAAACTTTTGTCTAAAATCAAAAATGGCTGACCTAATAGACTTTGAACTTGTATATAATTTAGATTTCGAAAAAAAACCATCGATGGGACGCCATTATAACATGTACTTTTTATGATTTTTCCATATAGAATACGTAAACGTAAGCGTGTTTTATTTTAAAAACTTTGCTCTAAAATCAAAAATGGCCGAGATAATGGACTCTGAACTTGTTCCTCCTTTTTGTAAAGGGTCGGCAACTCTGGTGTGCAGGCATCCATATGCTACTGCTTACCATCTGGCGGGCCTTACTTGTTTGCCACGTTATAAAAAAAAAGAGTGAAATAAGAATACAATAAAACAAAATAAACGGAATAAAAACAGAATCAATACAAAATGACAAAATAATAACAAAATACAGACGAAAATAAAAAACAAAAATAAAACAAAAGTAAAAAAAAAAATACGTTAGTGTCGTGGAACAATCGGTTGGAACGAAGTAATATTATTTAATTTTTGACTTTTTCGTAATTTTTGTGGTTTTTGAAATTTTTGAAATTTTTGAAACTTTTGAAACTTTTGAAACTTGAAATTTTTGAAATTTTTGAAACTATGGAAACTTTTGTAACTTGAAATTTTAGAAATTTTAGAAATTTTCGAAATTTTCGCAATTTTAGAATATTTAGAAAATTTAGAAATTCTAGAAATTTTAGAAATTTTAGAAATTTTAGAAATTCTAGAAATTTTAGAAATTTTAGAAATTTTAGAAATTTTTGAAATTTATGAAAAATTTAAAATTAAATTTTTGAAAAATTTAAAATTAAATTTTTGAAAAATTTAAAATTAAATTTTTGAAAAATTTAAAATTAAATTTTTGAAAAATTTAAAATTAAATTTTTTTAACTTGACTTTTCACTTTGTCACTTTGTCACTTCTCACTTCCACTTTCACTTCACTTCACTTCACTTTATTCTATTTTTCATTTTTTTTATTTCATTCCATTTCACATGTTTCTCAATGCTTTTTCGTGACGGTCACGTGACTTTTTTTCGCCTACCCCCCCTATCCGCGAACCGTCCGATAAGGAACTTCGTTCCAATAAAACAGAACTAAATAAAAATTATACGTTGCGTTATCTACCCATAATGCACGATGCTTGAAATCTTCGAAAATGTACTCAACAGTCTAGTCAAAACACAAACAAAGCGGCTACCGCTTAAAAGGTACGTATTGGCGAGACACGCACGAGTTCATTGCCCTACTCGCCGGCTTCCCGCGACTCGCTCCTCCGCTCAGTTCCTTTGTCGAGTATGTCAGCTTTATCACCCCGCGCGCGCCTCCGTGAGCAAGTACCTACATCGTAACAGCTAAGATGCCAGCGCCTGGTTGACCCATGGATTAGCTTGTTAAGAAGCGAGCCGGGGGTCTACTTCTAGTGTTCACTACAGAAGTAAGCCGAACAGGCGTGCCATCAAGGTCACGCGCTATAGTTAAGAAGATTTCCTCTGAACGCAAATATTGTTTCTGTTTAATTTTAGACGAAATATCATTGATGAAAGTGACACAAATTGAAATATCTACTTTAAAATCCCTTTTTGATTATTAGAATGTGAACTCTGATGACTTTAATAATTTATTAAAACGATAACAGCCTGAAAAAACGAAATTACCAAGAAACTTAAATTTTCATTGCTTAATTTGACACATATTGATTTTATTGACATATTTTGAGGTGATGATATGGTTAATCCTTATTTTATGAACTCTAATTTTTTATACGTAGTTTGTTAGCGTTGTCATACTATATCAAATTCCACTCGGCGTAAATGACACAAACTAGTTTTGTACAACAATAAAACTGTTCTAAATACAACAGTTATTTTTTCTAACTCTAATATTCTTTTACTCAAGTTATGGCAAGCTAAAAAAGTTAACCTCAAATTATTGAATTACAAAAAAAGCACCAATTGAATATGACACAAAACGCACTGAAAGATTCTCATGTACACACTGTATTTCCAACTTCAATAATAAGTGACTTTAGAATTTTCGAAACTTAACCCTCAAAATATTGCCAACGAGACGGGACTATTATAGAAGGGTCAAAAGTGGCACCTAGTGGTTCGTGTAATATACACTCGGCGCTGGCTAGCCAGTTCCTTTGCTTGAACTTGGCTTGACACGCTGCCGCGTGTCTAGATAAATAAAATATCTAAATAATTATCAGATACCTGATAATGTACTAAAGTAGTGAAAATGACAAAAAGTTTCAATGACTTCGACGTGGCCGAAGTCGTGGGCGGAGCCTTGTATTGTATACGTTCAATATTCAGAACCAGTTTAATACATGCAAAATTATTTTGGCTTTTTTTAAGGTTCCGTACCTCGAAAGGAAAAACGGAACACTTATAGGATCACTTTGTTGTCCGTCCGTCTGTCTGTAAAGACCCTTTTTCTCAGGGACGCGTGGAGGTATCAAGCTGAAATTTATATCAAGTACGCGGGTCTACTGTCACGTATGTGTACTGATACGTTTATGCCGCAAATATCCGCAAATTTTCGAAACTCTCAAAGGAATCAAAACCTACAGGGTACTTCCCGTGAACTCAGAATCTTGAAATTTGGTACGAAGCAACATCTTATAGCACAGATAAAGGGAAAATTGCGAAAATCTTAAATTTTTAGTTACATCACATAATATAAATATTTTTAATAATTTTAAAGTTACTACCCCTTTCCTCATGAACGCGTAGAGGTATTACATTGAAATTCATATCAAATACTCAGGTCTCACTGGGTGAACTTTTACTTATATACCTACAGGTTTGTAGGGAACCCTCGGTGCGCGAGTCCGACTCGCATTTGGCCGTTTTTTTTTAATTTAACCCCATAATCTGTAAAGGTAATGATCTGTGGAAAATAACGATTATTCGATAAGCAAACCGCACCATTATGTACTTTACTCCAAGAAATGATGCCAATAGGACTTTTATTTTTAATATGGACTTTTAAATTGGTTGTGGGTGAAGAAGAAGGTTTCATAGTCGGGGGTGATTATGTTGACTCTATAAGAAAATTTCCTCATGTTGCTTTTTTGACATTGAAAACTGATACAGAGGATGAATTTATATGTGGATCATCTATTTTAAATCAATTTATTCTTATAACTGCCGCTCATTGTTTGGATAACATCGTTCAAGTAACAGCATCTGTGGGTAATGTGGATAGGGAGAGAGGTAAGATGTACCGCGCCAAAAGTTGGAAACAACACGAAAATTGGGATACAGTCAATATCAATCACGATATAGCTATATGTAGACTGAAGAAACCTCTTGTGTTGGGGCAAAGCGTAAAGAGGGTGGTGCTGATGAAGCGTGCCCCGAAAGCGCGGTTAGCTGACTTAGCTGGGTGGGGTGCAGTCGAAGTAAGTCTCGTACTGTTAATCTTATCATTTCTAACTAATATTTTTCATTCGAAAGCCTTATTCGAATATTCAAGTTATTTTACTTAATAAATCTTATCCTTCCTACTTAGGAAAAGGACTATTCAGATACAATTCAGCTGAAGCATACAAAACAGAAATTGTGGAGTAATCAAAAGTGCAGAAAAATCATACAAGGTGCACCTGTAGGAACTATTTGTGGAGGCGAAAAACGTGCCAAAGGAAATTTTGCTTCTAGGTAAATTGTCTTTAACACTATCAACTGAGCAAAGAGATATAGGGTCGGTTAAGGGTTCATGTTTGTATTTTATCAGATGATCTCTGAAATATTTTTTGTGTATTTTATTGAGTGGTGGAAGGTTATAATTAGTTCAGTAAAATACAAGAAGTCGAAGACAGATAAGGAATGATGGGGCGGATCGGTGTAAAGGAGAACTTAGGGCATTGCTTATTTTTTATTACCATTAATAAAATACGCAAGAAAAGCTACATCACGGGGTACTCAAATATTATAGGCATACTCGTATTTCTTTTTGCAGTCCTACATGCTACATGGCTGTCACAATTATTAGAAGATTTACAATGTGTAGGGTTTGTTTAATGTTTCCATGTTTTCTCTTAACATGCATTTTATTTTTCTTCTACAGTGGAGACTCAGGCAGCGGTCTCCTGGTTGATAACAAAATCATTGTTGGGCTGGTATCCTACAAAGACACCAGCGTCTCTCACAGTCTGGTGGTTTTCACGGACGTTACATACTTCTACAATTGGATTGTACGTACGGCAAAACACTTAAGATGCACTTAATATGAAATACAAGAACTGCAAAAATTGTGCATCGTTTTTTAATCTGATATGATTTCGAAAATGGCTTCTATATAACACATATATGGTTTTTAACACCCCGTCTTTTATTACCTGGCACGAGGTTCAAGCGAAAATAAAACATACCTATTGGTACTTTTCGTCTATGACTTCTATGAGAGGTAACCAAAAATTATATTCAATTTTTTTACCATTCATATTTCACCATTATTTCGGTATTAATACTATTTATATCCATGCAATATACGTAATAATCTTAGTAATATTTAGTCTCTGAGCTAAGCCGAGCTTAATATGAATATGTGGCTGAAAAATGTATGGCTAATTATCACTTCCGAAACTATATCGTGTTGTTTTATTTGGAAGTATCACTAGACAAACTGGCAAACCAGTGTTTCGCATATATAACATGTCGCAAATGGTTATCAATAATATTTAGTTGGTCATGTTTAAATTGTCTTTAATTGATTTGTCGAATGTACGAGTATTAATTGGCATAAGTATGTTTTCTCAAAATATCCTACATAATACTAAGATATAAAAAATATATTTAACTGACACAAACACAATTGCATATTCATACTTAAGTGTCTAGAAATAAAATAATTTTAAACTTATAAAATAAATCGAATCAACAAAAAATCCACTCCGAGCTGCTCCCGGTGAAAAGTGCCCATCACGCTCGCTGCGTTTCCGCGTTGGATCGCGATTTTTCGCGAACCTTTGCAGCAGGAACGACCCAGAGCGGGGGTCAAGACCCCTCTGCTGCAGGTGGCGACCCAACTCCCGAAGGAAAACCTTTCCCTCCGCGCACCAGCACCCTGTTGTCTCTACCGCCAGAGGGACGAAGAGATATGCCGAGACGGCAGCATATTTGTGCTTTTTAAGGGACGCCGCATGCTCAGCGGCTGCTCCTGCCGACCGCATTGTGCGGATGAAGTGGGAGGCAGCAAAAGTGCTGACGTATGTGGCGTCCCAGAGAAGGCATTTACCCCTTTCCCACGGGACCAGCGTTAAGCCGTCAGGTCTTTTGCCATCTGATCGACTAAGGCCTGGTGGCTCAAGCATACAAGGCACATTAGCTGACACTAATGCCCTTCTTATGATGTCATTTAACGCGTGGAGCCGTGGGAATCTTCCAGCACATCGACAATAACTCAAGGTGTGGTGACCGTTGCTCTCTACTCTGGAGCCGCAGATGCATTGGTGTGGTTGGCAAACATCGCAGCCCAGGCGAAGAGCAACATCCACCCTCATTGAGTCGTTGTCGAGCAGGGTGCCTAGGTTCGGGGAGGGAAGGGCGTGCAGCCAGGACCCTAATCTTGTCTTAGACTATATTATTATGCCAGATTAGATAATAGTTTTAACCTAATCCACTCTTTGAGCAGCATCTCGGGTTGGTTGAGTTGAGGGTCACAGTTCTAACCTAACCTAACCCACTTTATTAAGCAGCCGTTTGGGTTGGTTAAGGGTCACAGTTCTAACCTAATCTAACCTAACCCCAAATTTTACCAAAATAATGACACGTATAACTTTAAGCTTACATGCGATTATCATGAGATCATCAGAGCTATGAAAAGGTTTATTGTATCAGCTAAAGTTAAAATTTTGGCAAACGTTATTTGGCAATAAATAAATAACTTTAATAACATATTTAATTCAAAAGGGTAGCTGGAAAGTAATAAGAACTCAATGGAACTTTAACGGATAGTTTGATGGGGGTATACTACGAATACTCTCCTAAGTTTTCGAGCTCGAGGACCCTGCGGAAACTTAGGGGAGGGGGGAGGAAAAATCTCAAAATGATCGGAGTTTTTTCAATTTCTTGCTTATATCTCTAGAACTTCCTCAATGCAACCACAGTGAGGTTTTTTGGTAGACGAGGCTCCAGTTTACAAATTCTATAGTAAAATATAATATATTGCAAGACATTTTCGTTGAGCGAGGTAACTGCCAGCTCTTCCACCTCCCTCGTCGCTCGTTGCGTCATTGAGTATAATACAAGACCAGGGTCGGCCTAGGGGGCCGTGGGCGCTTGAACCTCACCAGAGAACTTTAAAAAAAACTCATGACACAACGAGCAACGAGGCACCGAAGAGCTGGCAGTTACCTCGCTCAACGAATTAGCCTCGCATTACAGCGAGTTAACGCAGCTACCATCTGCGGTACCATGTCATAGGACCCACAGTGGCCTTTTTTATAGTTTCGCCATGTCTGCCCGTCCGTCCGTCCGCGGATAATCTCAGTGACCGTTAGCAATAGAAAGCTGAAATTTGGTACTAATATGTATATCAATCACGCCAAAACAAAGTGGTAAAATAAAAAGTGGAAAAAAATGTTTTATTAGGGTACCTCCCCTATACGTAAAGTGGGGAGTGATTTTTTTTTCATTTCCACCCTAACGTGTGATATACTGTTGGATAGATATATAAAAATGAATAGGGGTTTACTAAAATCATTTTTTGATAATGTAAATATTTTCGGAAATAATCGCTCCAGAAGTAAAAAAAATGTGTGTCCCCCCCTCTAACTTTTGAACCATAAGTTTTAAAAATATGAAAAAAATCTCAAAAGTAGAACTTTATAAAAACTTTCTAGAAAAATTATTTTGAACTTGACAGGTTGAATAGTTTTTGAAAAAAACTTACAAAATAATTTCTGAACTGAAGTTTGTAATTTAACCGTATAAGCAGGTGTTTATTGTATCTGTAATTTCTACAAAATCACAATGAAATGACGTGTTTTCAAATAAAGTGAAAACGGTGAAAATCGATCACGCAATAAAGAATTATCCCATAAAAATCATCTTCCATACTTTAAGCTCGCGTGCAATAGTTTACTTAATTTGCCGATAGATGTCGCTGTACGTGGAACGCTCATATCATATCCTACATGGCGGTGTTATTTTAACTCTTAAGTGGGGACACTTACTGTGACGGACGGAAAACTACGGAACCCTACACTGAGCGTGGCCCGATACGCTCTTGGCCGGTTTTTGGACTTACGGTTCAAAAGTTACAGGGGGGGGGGGGACATAATTTTTCTGACTTTCAAAGCGATTATTTCTGAAAATATTTACTTCACAATCACAAAATTTTCAAAGAAACCTTTGTTATTTTTAAAGACTCTACTAAGAAAGATATACAATAACTCTTTTTTCGATTTGTGTCGGTAGGGAACAACATAAAATAATAAGGGGGATAAAGATAATATGAAAATGTACTTATATATAAATATATTTGATAGGTGTATAATTGTATTAAGGTGAAATTGTTAATATACCGATTTATAAATACATAGGGAGATATTAAATATATATAATTTATAAGCTTGACTGTTGAACAACTGTTCCAGACATCTCGGACTTTTGGATACTTAATAATAATTCACGCAATTTACGCTGAAAGCCAAGCTTGAAACAGAGGTCAGGGGGCAAAAATCCACTCCAAAAGAGGAAAACTGATTTTATTTAAAGTAGGTTCTACCTTCCTAACGAATAATTAATAATTGTAAAAAGTACTCTCGGATAAGTTTAAAATATCGTAGTTTAGATATAGTGAAATGAGTTGAACACTTCTGTGGCACTAATTTCTTATTTGTTTGAGTGAATTTCACCCAATTATCGTCATAGGCAATGAGCTGTGACAAATAATGATTAATCGATAAGCCAACTGGAAGACCACTTTATGTTTAGAAATAATGACAGTAGGACTTTTCGTTTTAATATGGAGTTTTAAATTGGTAATGGGGAAACAAGAAGGATTTATAGTTGGGGGAGATTATGTCGACGAGGTAACAAAATTTCCTCATGTCGCTTTTTTAACTATTCAAATAGCGAACTCGGATGATGAATTTATATGTGGTTCATCTATATTAAATCAAATGATTCTGATAAGTGCCGCACACTGTTTCGATAACATCGCTGGAATGACAGCTAGTGTAGGTCATGTAGACAGGGAGAAAGGAAAGTTATACAAGGTCTTGAGCTGGAAACAACATGACAGATGGAATCAAAATGACGGAAACGATATGATACACGACATAGCTTTATGTAGACTGAAGAAGTCCCTCACGTTCGGACCGAGGGTAAAGAGGGTGGTGCTAATGAAGCGTCCACCGAAAGCGAAGATAGCTGACTTGGCTGGGTGGGGAGCTCATGAAGTAAGTCACGTATTATGGTTACATCCTACCTATACAATAATTACGAGTAGCTATTTAAAATTCTAAATATAATAGTAAAATATCTTATGCCTCTTCTTAGGAAAACGACTATTTAGAAACAATTCAGCTTAAACACACAAAACAGAAATTGTGGTCTCGTAACAAATGCATAAAAATTTTACAAGGTGCACCCAAAGGAACAATCTGTGGAGGCGAAACTAAAGCGAGGGGAAATTATGCTTCTAGGTAATTTATCTAAATATATTAAAAAATATTATTTTATTTAGAAAAATATTTCTAAAATTATTGACTATCATGACTTTAAGTTTTTGTATAACATACATAAATGTCCGACATGTTTGTAAGGCGATATTCTTTTGCTCATAATTTGATTCGTATTTACGCAAAATTTCACACAACCGATTTCATCCGTTAAATTAAAACAGAAAAGTTTAGGAATATGAAATACAATATATCACTGGATATACAGCCTTGGCTAGAAGTGTTGAGCATAACTGTTTTTTGTTTACATTTTGATGTTAAGTATTAATTCCCTATCATAGCAATGTACGATGATGTAAAATGTTATATTTTATTGATAAGTATATCTAGAAAACTTCACTTTATAACACTTTCAAGGTACCTATAAAATATGAAAAGTGGTAGTAACAAAAATGCGAATTTAAGTCAGTGCGACAAATTGCAAATATTCGATGCAGTTACTACTAACTTCAACAAAACATGCCTGCTCAGTTTGAATTAATTGATAAAATAACTTCAAAAAACATAGAAACCCTGGACAAAACTTTCGAATTTTGTATGAAAATCGCAAGGGTGCTTAATACTTCTGGCCAAGGCTGTATATGTGACACTTCTAGAAAAGGTACCATTAGGCGAAAGGCGCTTACTGTGCAGGTTGTACAGATTCAATATTTGTTTAAAGCAATAAAAGCATAGGCGGCTGACATACGATGATAGAGGGCTGCCAAACGGTACCTTTTATTTATTTTATTTTATTTCATAGGAAAACTTACAGCTAGGGTAACAAGATAGGCAGTAATGTAGAAACAGTGGGCCAATTAAAAGTTTCCACAGGTAGAAAGTATATACTATCACATATTTCTTTGTTAGAGTAAAAAACAGTCTCAATCGCGGACTTTAACTAGATGGCAGCACGTGACGAGAGTTCTTTTTGACAGCAGCTGTCAAAATCCACCAGTAAAAAAAAAGATAAAACATGATTGATGGATTATGACAGCTAGACCTCTCGCCACGTTGCTGCCATCTAGTGAAAAACTCGAGCACGAAAACCCTCATTAACTATTTTTAGACTAGAGTTTTTGTAGCTACTTAGTTTTATGATTAATTCTGTTTTTCCCTAAACATTTATTTTTCTCCAGGGGAGACTCTGGCAGCGGTCTACTAGTTAACAACAGAATAATCGTTGGGTTGGTCTCCTTCAAATACCCTGACATCTCGCGCAGTCTAGTCGTTTACACGGACGTTCCATACTACTACAAGTGGATTATGCGCACAGCGAAAAGATTATCATGCTCTAAATTTAGAATAAACAATAACAAATAATACTTATTTAACATTAAACATTTTTGTCATCATTTTATAGTAGATTATTTGACAAGGGTCTAAAGTAGGCCATATTACCACGAGGTGGTTATTTGTTCGAGTGGTAATATGGCTTTTAGACCAGAGTAATGCATACTATTTTTCACTTCGATTGCGAGAAAATAAGATAAAAATACTTATTATTTACGCACAATAAGTAATAACTAAACTAAGGTGAAATTATGGTTTACCTTGACGGTCTTTTAATTTTTTTAACTTCTTTGACATAGATACAAAATATAAACACCGCAAATAAATGCCACATACGACGGTATAATTACAGTCTGGCAAACCATTTCTGTCAGTAGAAACGCGCGGCAAATTCAAAATACGTACATGTGGCAACCCTTTGTGATGAACCACCGTATTTCATGACGAACATTTAAATTCACATTGAATTTGTTTCTAGTGCATTTCACTCTCTCATCTTAAGCGCGAGTGAGATAGAACTCCTGCAACGTTCCCAATTAAATTTAAAGTCACTTTTAAGGCATATGTCAACTGCCTCAACCAGATTATGTGTTGCAGTTGATGACAGATCAGACGAAATATATCCGTCTCCTTTTTACACACCGTAAATGTCACCAAATGAAAGGGGCGGAAATACCAACTACAATTAAAAACATAAAATTTGATGATAATTGCTGCTTTTTTCACTGATTCTCAGTGTTGTCATACTTTTGTTCGCTGTACTGCTGCTACTACTGCGGCTGTTGCTACTGCGTTCGTTGGCTGGCCAGACTATAGCTCTTTAAACAGTTTAAACACGCTTTAAAGCACTTCCATAAAATAAATAATGATCTTTTTAATGATTGTGAAGTAGGGACTAAAAAACACCTCATGTTTTGAGAAATAGATTGCGTTTCCTGATTGGTCGATTTTAACATTGCTGTATTCTGATTGGTTAATATTAAATACAATGTTTTTTTAAGGACTTAAATTATTTACACAGTATACGCACCAAAAAAGTACGTTCCGATTAACGTCGATATGTGTTGTGATTGGTGGATTTAATATGGTGAAGTGTTCCGATTGGTCAATTTAAAATGTCTTGTAAATCATGAATATGTATACATTTTAGCCCTAGAGGCTAAATGTACTTCTTTAGTCCGCCTTGGTAAGCATAATATGACACACTTCTTGAGCATGAGAAGTGAAAACAATATTTCGTACATAAGTTCCGAAAACTCATTGGAACGAGCCAGGGTTTGAACCCGAGACCTTCGGATTGAAAGTCGGACGTATGGGCTGTCCCAGAAGTAAAGAGGAAAAAATCAATGATGAAGTAAATTCGGTAGGTATGTTACACACTGGACACAAAGAAAAAAAAACAAATAGAAAATGCATGTTTTATAATAAACGAGTACCAACGACACCTTTAAATCCCATTTTTCTCAGGTTTATTTCCGCTCACCGCACGAAGGCTTTTCAAGGAATTGCTGCTACAGTTTTTGCTCTTTTGGTCCAACGAGTTTGAGAGCAAGTAATGATTTGGGCTTATATGCTCACTTTTAATGTTCTTTTTAAGTAAACACCAACACATTTCAATTAGTTGAGTTTGGGGTATGTCAGGGGTATTACTTATCCCTAGTGGCCCCAATAAGATCAACTGCTTGACGTACGAGAGAAATTAAAAATCTAGCCTTTTGTGTAGCTACTTGCTTATAATCTACAAAATCTCGAATGTTAACGCGGAAATATTTCTTACCAGACACGTCACTCGGATCCACAGGTGTGTGTCGTCAAAAATTATGAAATTCTTTTACACTATTTTTGCATATATTTAGAGACACCGTCACGCATTATTTGTTGTATAATAATTTTTGGAGCAGATCATTCTGCGCAAGTTTTAAAATTTAGATCATTCCACTTAATTCAAAGTACACTGGACTTAGATTTTTATATACAGGTTGGAAAGATACGTCGGGCCCTGGAGGAAAACTACCTTAAAACCTTGAGATAGCGCAATTCGCTCAAAGGAAACATTCTTTTATTTTTCCTAAAAACTAAAACTGCATTCACAGTTTTTTTCTTAATTTTCACTTTTTTCCATACTAATTGTATGAAAAATATTATTATTGTTATTTATGGGTTCTCTTGTGCCCTAAACTTGGTTGGTATTTAGAAGTTTTTATCCTCGTTGGAAACAGGATCGATTGGCATCAATTGTCATAAAAATTATTTATGGCAAAAATTACAAAATAAATACTTTTTCTGAAAACTGTACTCTTTTCCAAAAATTTGTAAATGCAGTTATGTCCCTTTAAAGAAATTAAAGAATGTTTCCTTTCAGTGAATTGAGCTATCTCAACGTTTTAAGGTAGTTTTCCTCCAGGGCCCGACTTATCTTTCCACCCTGTATATTGTGGCCTTAGAGAATTCAACCAACCGGAGTCGCCATTGACAGGCGTTGCCCTCTGCCGAAAACATATGACCGGTGGTCATACACATGTATGGACAGACGTTTATCTGACGTGGCTATTTGTACGATACGTACGGATAGCCATACATTTGACGTTCCCGGCCCCCGCAAAAATCGGCAGACTTTTTTGTATAAAAATGACAGACATGGCTACTCCGGGTTGAATTTTCCAAGGCTGTGGCAGATATTAAAGGAGGGTGTTCAAACACTTTTTGTACCTTATGTATAAAACTAGACCGGGGCCTTCCAGGGCCGCGATTCGAAAAATAAACACACACACTGGACAGACACAGCTCCAACCCAACTCAACTCAACGCTATAACTACATTGACATTTGCTGTTCGAATAGCCAACATTGGTCACACATTGTACCAATGTTGTACCAATGTGAGACCAATGTTGAATGAAAATCTGTTCGAATAGCAAATGTCAATGTCGTTATAGCGTTGAGTTGAGTTGGGTTGGAGCTGTGTCTGTCCATTGTGTGTGTTTATTTTTCGAATCGCGGCCCAGTTTAGAATTAATGTTTTCCATTTCTTTAAACAGTTTAGTATACGATACAACCCTGTTCTGCTCGCATCCTCGAATTGGTGTATAGTGTCCATTTTCTGGTGACACCTTCATTCTGAACTATTCGTTGTGCACTAGTTCATGTTTAACAGGTTTAATTTCTTTTAATGATACGAAACTATACTCAAAAGCCTAATAAATTCACAGACGGGAGGTCTGTGGAGATTGGTGGGAGACCAATCTCAAACTCAAACTCAACTCAAACTCGAACATTTATTCAGTTTATAGGCCACAAGGGCACTTTTACACGTCACATAGTTTATCAAAGTAAAAGAGAAAAAAAACAAACTACACCGGTTCTAACCCTACACCTCTGACCCGAAAAGAATTATGACCGGCAAGAAACTCGGCGGGACTTATTTTTTCAAAACAATAGTCACATCAATATTTTATACATCAAAACTTAAAATTCATATAAATGCGTTGTTCTATAAGAAAACATATCAAACCAATGTTAGATTAAATTAATTTTGTATTAAGCAGAAACGTCTGCAAGCGATAATTTCTATTTTATAACACACATCACACATATATCATATATATTCATATATTTTTACATGTCTCCCCATGACGTAAGCAAAGAAAGGAACCGATGGAAAGATTCACCGAGGTTGAGTAAGCGTCGATGCCTGAGCTGGTCAGAGCGGTCGGACCGGTGTTCCGAAAGGTCGCAAGTTCGAATTTTGCTCGACGCGGTAAATTTTTCCATTTTTCTTTCAATTATAAAGTTGAAGGTTAGATTAACCAACAATAAGGCTATAGTTTAAGAAAAATACGAAAGAAAAAATTTGAAAATGAAGTACATATAAGTTTGATATACTTTCTTACCTGAACTGTTATGTGTCCTTTACTTAAAATTTCCAAATAATAAAATAAATGACCGGTATAAAAGAAGATTTATAAAAAAAAAAAATTTAAATAATAACTACGTTTTAAATTGGTCTCTATACTTCACCTGAGACAACCTTTATTACCACTAGACTACCAGCGCATTAGCAGAATATAAATAATACTTAGGTTTTTTAGAATTTGTATAGTGTATTTAATTCCGAAAGAATCAGACTGGAACAAAAATAATTAGAAATAAAACTGATACCCAATAAATTCGATTTTGGGTTATGACCAGAATTTTCTATTTGATCGTTTTAGGCCTATAAATATAACTAAAGTAGATTTCTTTATTGAGGGAAGTAATTAGACAGCAGCACTTTACATTTTGAAAACCTCTTTGTATACCAGGAGCTGTCAAATTACTTCGATCAAGTTAGTTCCACTGTAGTTAGTAAGGCATGAAATATGTGGTATTTATTAGCATTGAATTCAAGTTTGGTGCAAAAATATTTATTTGGTGCAAAGAGAAGAGAAGCAATCATGAAATATAAAAAAAATACACCAAAATGGTTGCCACTCAGCATGAGTCATGGCAGGGTATCCACAACGCTGATTTTCAGGGCAACCAGAACTTAAAAACTATACTTAACCTAACTATGACGAAACTTGCTCTGTGGATATGATATGAGGTGTATGAGAATTTTTACTTTAATTTTATAAAATACTAGCTGTGCCCGCGGCTCCGCCCGCGTGGAATTCGGTCTGTGTCAGTCAGCGGCTAATTCACCTCTAATTTCTCTCTCGCTGCCCTGGACGGCTGGAGGCGGAACTTGAAGTAAAGTTGACAGATGGATACGCTAGAGGACAGTAGTCCTAATAAAATATTTTAAAATGACCACTAAATGAAACTACACTCAAAAATTAATACTTTTTTTTATCATATTATTTTTTTTTGCCATGATTGAAACGACATAGAGTAGTAGGTGTATATCGGACGATACAGGACCACTTTTGTATTTATACGTTCATGTCCACGGCAAATGTCATCCAAATTGATCCTCCCGTCAAATCAGTCTAAGCATGAAAGGTAAGAACAGGCGCGGTTGAAATTGGGGAAAAGGGGGGGGGGGGGTCACAAATGCAGAAATGATGAATGATTTTTGAAATTTTTGAAATCTTTGAAATTTTTGAAATATTTGAAATTTTTAAAATTTTTGAAATTTTTGAAACTTGTAATTTAGAAATTTTGACATCTTCGACATTTTTTACTTTTAGGTTCTCGACTTTTTTTCACTTTTATCACTTTGTCACTTCTCACTGAAGTGTTGTACTTCACTTCACTTTATTCTGTTTTATATATTTTTTATTTCATTCCATTTTACATGTATCTCAATCGTATGGGTGTCGCGTTTTCGTGATGTGACGATCAGGTGACTTTTTTTCGCCTAGCCCCCCATCCGCGAACCGTTTGATAAGGAACTTCGTTCCAAAACTACCACCGGTTCTAACCCTACACCTCTGGCCCAAGAAGTATTATGACCGAAAAGAAACTCGACGGGACTTATTTTTTTCAAAACAGTAATACATTATTAGATCTTAAAGATACAAAATAATGCGTAGTTCTTCAAGAAGGCATATCAAAACATCTTGAGAGACAGATAATGTACCCATTGTTTAATTATAAAGAAAAATAAATCCTAATCTGACTGCTTCACAAAACGTTTGATATGTTTTCCTACCTAAACGGTGTCCTATAAATGTTAGATGATTTTATCCGTCGTATATAGTCCTCGAACCTGCAATAACCCTTTGACATTCATGACATTTTCAAATATTTCTTAAGAGCGGGTAAAGGAAAATTTAAAGCATCGACGGTATATAAACTTCCACCCCTTTTGCTTAAGGGATAATTTCCGAGATAAAACTATTTTATTTCCTTTTCCAGAGTTCAAATTATCTCCATACCAAATTTTATCTAAATCGATTCTGCGGTTAATATTTCCCTATACAAATTTCCAACTCCCTTTTCACCCCTTTAAGGTTGATTTTCGGGTTGAAAACTATCATTTGTCCTTTCTCGAGACCCGTACTATCTCTATACCAAATTTCATCTTTATCAGTTCAGCGGTAAAAAAATCGTCATACCAACTTCCAACCCCCTTTTCACCCCCACAAGGGTTTATTTTCGGGATGAAAACTATTCTGTCGTTTCTCGGGACTAAAATTATCTCCATACTAATTTCTATTAAAAAATCTCCATACAAACTTTCAACACTTTCAATGGTTTCTCGGGACTCAAATTATCTCCATAATCATTTCTATTAAAAATTCTCCATACAAACTTTCAACCCCCTTTTCACCCCCTCCAGGGTTGATTTTCGGGATGAAAACTATTTTGTCCTTTCCCGGGACTCAAACTATCTCTATACAAAATTTCATCAAAATCCGTTCAGACGTTTTCACTTGATGCGCGGTCAAATAAAAAGACAAACAGATAAACAGACAGACAAAAATTCTAAAAATTGTTGGAACGTGTTCTGTTATCGATTCTAAGTATCCCCAGCAACCTTTTTTTTCAATATATTCCATGAACAGACTTTCGACCCTCTTCAGCTTTATTATATGTATAGATAGTTTTTATTGAAAGTACCTTTCAGGCTTCACTTCCATTATTTTTTTCAAATTTTTTGGACCTACGGTTCTAAAGTAAGATGGGGGGGGGGGGGGGGGCTTTTTTGAAGATAAAACTATCCTTTGTCCTTTCTCGAGACCCATACTATCTCTATACCAATTTTCACCTAAATCAGTTCAGCGGTAAAAAAATCCTCATACCAACTTCCAACCCCCTTTTCACCCCCACAAGGGTTTGAAAACTATCCTATGACGTTTCTCGAGACTCAAATTATCTCCATACTCATTTCTATCTAAATCGTTTCAGCGGTTAAAACTTCTCCATACAAACTTTCAACCCCATTTTGACCCCCACCAGGGTTGATTTTTGGGATTAAAACTATATATTATCCTTTCCCGGGACTCAAACTATCTCTATACAAAATTTCATCAAAATCCGTTCAGCCGTTTTCACGTGATGCGCGGTCAAATAAACAGACAAACATAAACAGATAAACAGATAAACAGACAAACAGATAAACAGACAAAAATTCTAAAAATTGTGGGAACGTGTTCTGTTATCGATTCTAAGTATCCCCAGCCAACTTTTTTTCGATTATCTTCCATGTACAGACTTTCGACCTTCTTCAGCTATATTATATGTATAGATTTTGTGGACCTAACTAGTTAGTTTAATGTATAGCCTGCTTTAGATTGAACAATTTGCTGACGCTAATTTCTAATTTAACCCTATAATCGATGCGTGGAAAATAACAGTAAACTAGTAAACAGTAACTACCTACTTACAATGGGATTATAATAGGATTATTCCATTAGGAAAAGCAATCAATACAACTATGGCCGTACAACTTTTGGTTTTAATTTATGTTTTTAAATTAGTATTGGGGAAACATGAACCTTTTATTGTCGGGGGTGATTATGTTAAAAATTTTAACAATTTCCCTTGGGTTTCACTTTTAACGTTTACGGACCGTACTGGCGTGTCTTATGGCTGTGGGTCTTCTATTTTAAACCAATATATATTAATAACTAGTGCGGGATGTTTTACAATGCCCAGCCAGATTTACGAGGTTACAGCTCATGTTGGTAGCTCTGAGTGGGATAAAGGATATGTTTATCTTATCGAATCCTACAAAAAGCATAAGAAATTTAATCCATCCACCATGAGTCACAACATAGCTTTGTGTAAAACTAAGTCAGAGCTGTGGTTGAGCGAGGCAATAAAGAAGTTGATACTGGTGAAGAATCCTCCTACAGAACGAGTAACATGGGGAGTCGAATTCGCTGGGTGGGGCGCAATCTCAGTACGTATCGTATTGTTAAAATGACTCGTCGAAAAGTCGAAATACTGGTAACATTAACGCCTATTCTATCAACATCAACACTATTTGTTAACAGCTATTCTGTTAACAAAGATTTGAAAATGTTATTATTTATATTGTTTCGGTACATCTTCAATTAAAAAATTATGAAATAACATTACAATTCTTAATTGTATCGATGCTATTCAGTTAAATATCATTTTAAACTTCTCAATTTTCTAGTGTTTAATTATTTAAATATAGTGTGATTACTCGTATATACCTACATATAGTGGCAGTTGTAGCAGTAAAAATACGGCTTTTCGTGAACAAGAGATTTCCTTCAGCATGATTATTCCTTAGGACCGTAGGATGGATTTGAGAAGTGGAGCCACCAAGATGTTTGATGTAAATTTTTAGGGGTGTCAATATTATACCATAAATGAATTCGGAATCCCCGATTATATACGAAAACGATACCAAACTTGACTAGTAGCTTAACTGATGTAGATATCAAGATATAGTTGAGAGCCTCCCCCCCTAAAAATTTGCATCAAAAATCTTGGTGGGTGCACTTCTCAAATCTATCCTTGGATCATAAGGAATAATCAGGCCGAAGGAAATCCTATGTTCACGAAAAGCCGTATTTGACCTTTTTAAGTCGTGTGCAAGCGCAACTAATACTCGTCAAACGCAAAAAAGGAAAAGACACAAAAGTATTTATAGAAGACAGTTTTTTTTTATAGTACATGTGACTCAGAATCACAGTTTTAATGTACATAATACCATTTACTTCTTTCTTAGGATGATCACTTCAAGCTATCAATGAAACTTAAGCAATTTTCGCCAGAATTGTGGTCTCGTGAAGACTGCAGCGAAATTATAAATAAGTTACCCGAAAAAACTTTTTGTGGAGGAGACGAAAACGGTGATGACTATGCTTCATGGTGAATTTTGTGTTCTCTTTATCTCATTATTATCATTTATCACATAGTCTGTAATGGGATTCCAGTGATTCCAGGAAGTCTTAGAGAGGTATTCGAACTTCACAACTCTCAATTTGATCACTGTTATTCTGCGACTTATGGCCATAACAGCCAATCATATACAAGATATCTCTATACTCCGCTTAGCGCGTTATTTCTTTGAAACCTAAGCTGCCAAAAAGAAGGGGTGCGGAAGGAGAACACGCCATGCTAAACAGGGAACGCGTGATTGTTCCGTGGGGCGTAAGAAAGAGTCAGACATTAATGGTTGCCTTGGAGGCGTCCTATGTTTACTGTCACTTCCAATATTAGTCTCTCACTATATAGAGTGAAATTACTTTGAGCGTGGCAGCGGGGGTCGCCCGGCAATGCGGGGTCTTGATTAATTAGTCTATGCAGCCAATAGAAAACTTATTTAATTGTTTACGAAATTCTCGCGCAACGAATTCTGAATTCAAACTATCCTATGACCACCGAGTAAATAAGAGACATAATAATGCTATACAGAGGTCTCTCTGTGACGTCACGAATCATGTTGTCCCGTCTTACCGCATGACAAGTTCTCTTTCTCACTAAGGCAAACGTATCGGATACTATAGTCTGGCAAACCATTTCTGTCAGTAGAAAAGCGCGGCAAATTTGAAAAATTGCGGGTTGGCAACACCTGTCTTTGAATAATTCGACAATTGTGCATAATTTGTGTTTTATCTGTGGCAATGTAACTTTTTAAATTTATAAAAGTTAGTTTTGTTTACTTTCATTTGAAAGTTTCAGATTGCGTTTTTTATTATTTACTTATTAATGTTATATCTGCCACCACTGTTCAATAAATAAATGTAGGTACTTACTAAGAAAGCTCAGCTAGCATATTAATATAGGTAGTGTACCTTAAATACCTTATGCAGGTATTTTGCGTGATAAATGTGACTTTGATGTTATGCAGATTTTTGTATTGAATTATCATTTAAAGTTCTTTCTTTCAGTGTAAATCGGATAATTAAAGTGAAAACTGGTACCAAATGAAGTCCAAGAACGTTTGGTGGTCAATATTGTCGAAAGAAAGCGGTAAAAATCAGGTTTAACAAGCAGTACCTACTAACAAGCACCAAGCACTCAACAAACATAAGTCATTGTAATGTTTTCCCTTGATATACCTCAGCAATGTGTACAATAAATAAACACCAAAATCTCACGTGTTTTATTACTTAATTAATGATACACTTCGTACAATAGGTCAGTACCTAAAAATAGTCTTAAAACAATGAAAGGAAATCATAATAATTAGGAGTAAGTATTACTGAGTAATATGCATTATGCAGCTAGGTAAACTTATTCCATTCTAAGCTGAAAAGTTGTATTTTCTAGTAGATATTCTCGTTTTCCTCGACTGGCCTTATGATTTTAGCAATCTATGTTTTCTTGCTGGGTTTCAACACTTTTAACTATTGTATTTTGACCGCATAATTTCCACCTCCGATCTTCTGTCCTTTTTAGATGTTGGTTATTTCAATTTCTTCGCACATTCTAATTCATACATAATAATAGGTATATCATGTATCAGACTCAGTTATCAAAATATTTTATACAATGCAGAGTTAAAATTGCAATGCTGCTTTTCGATTCGCTCTAAAGTGTTGCTATATTTTTGTTTGATGTACATTGCTACTGCGTTCGTTGGCTGGCCAGACTATTGTTGTCAACATAGATGATATAATTCTTCAGATGGAGTACTGCTAACAACATTTTGTGATTCCATAATCCTCGTGCCTTAAAGCCAGTGTCCTCGTGGTTACGCACTACACACACATACGCACAACAATAATGAGCCGCTCCCCCGACAGTCGTGTCCAAACGTCTATGCAGTCAAGTACTGTTAAAAATAATTAAAATATGCCGTCGTGCGTTGTCAAATGCTGCAGAAATGCCACCGGTCGAAAGAAAAAAACGGATGGGGTAACTTTTCACCGTTAAGTAAACAATTCATTGCGTAAGCATATTAAAAATCAGTAATTTCGTAAACTATTAACTTCATGGTAGCGGTGTTGCCAGGTGGTTGAATAGGGAAACTTCCCAAACGTAAGGGGGTCTATAATCGCCGCGATATGTTGTCAATACGACACTGACGTCCACACTCCTAACTATACGTTTTATTTCACGCACGTTTTCAACGAATATTAAAACGTTACCTAATAGTTAATAACTTTTATGCTTTTGTGAGAAAATTATTTTCTTTATTATTTTTTGAATAAAATTTGTAAATAAACAAAATTATATATTTCTTAAAATTATTCCAAAAACATTACGTTTCAAGAAAAAAAGGTTTAGTATAAAATAAGGCGTTTTGTTCATTGATTACGTAAGACATTTTTTGCCAGAGACACCCCTCCGTCCCTACGTAAGAAAAATAGTAATAATAATCCTCTCTGCGGTAGAAGTAAGACATGGTCAATTCCCCTCCTCCCCCTAAATCGTGTTACGTAATAAATGAATACGTAATTACACTTTTAGTTGTCTTCGTCTTAGCGATGGCACTGCCGTGCCTCCAGATTAAAAAGGTATAAAGTATGCTTAAAATAATAGTATTGGGACGACAAGAGAGGCCACCTCAACTCAACAGTAGTCGTGTAATTTTAATAAATAGTAAATTTAGATTTTTTTAAATTTTACCTTTTAGTCGCCTCTTCAGAAATATATTTCTTCAAATTTATTAAAACAGGTGCTTATTAATTCTATTTAACCATATATATTAATAATCTATTTTTTTTATTCAAAAATACTGTATTCTTAATCGGGAAAATTTGTATTACATGGCGACACTCGTCTGGTCACACACATTCAAACCAGCCGCCATCTTGCGTCACAGTTTGTTGTACAGCCATGCTCCGTCCTTTTAATTTATTCGTCCAAGGTTGTCAAACTCAATTTTTTTTTCAGAGATGGTTGCCTTGCTATAACCGCGAACTACTTCGTTCGTTCGATCGTCTAGTTATTTGCATCACTACCTTTCGAATATGCAAGAGCGATAGAGAAGGAAATAAAAATTTCGATTTCCGACTTTCGCGAGACCCGCTGCTTTTGTGTTATTCCTCGTTTTTTTTATAATTTAAAAAAATCGATTGACGTCTTACGTTTTCTGGAAAAAGTTAGATACGCATATATTCATTCTTTGCACATTTGCAGCTTACGAGTAAAGTTCGTTTTTTTGAGATTAGAAAAAAGTTGAAGGAACGATGTACATCCAGGTACAGGTTTTTACTATATGCCTTTTACTCCTCGCCGGTTTTAGCGAGGTGAATTCTGCCAATGTCGAGGTGTATACTTTTGATTTTATTAATCTTTAATAATATAAATAAAAGCAACGTTGTTCGGTTGTGGCCTTGCTGATTGTAAGGTGATAGCCTCCCTACAAACACGTTTCTACGCGCGTTTTGAGACTAATCTTTCATTAGCTTCACACTTGTTCGTTAGGTCACCGCACAATAAGCTATCAATATTACACATTGAATGTGTGTGTCCAGACGAGTGTTGCCATGTAAAACAAATTTTCCCGATCAAGAATACAGTATTTTTGAATTAAAAAAATATAGATTATTAATATATATGGTTAAATATAATTCATAAGCACCTGTTTTAATAAATTTGATGAAATATATTTCTGAACAGGCGACTAAAAGATAAAATGTAAAAAATCTAAATTTAGTATTTATCAAAAAGTACACGACTAATGTTGAGTGTGGTGGCGTCTCTTCTTATCCCAATACTATTATTTTAAGCATACTTTATACCTTTTTAATCTGGAGGCACGGCAGTGCCCCCGCTAAGACGAACACAACTAAAAGTGTACTACGTATTCTTTTATTACGTAACACGATTTAGGGGGGGGGGGGGGGGATTGGCCATGTCTTACTTCTACTGCAGAGAGGAGGATTGTTATCATCTTTATTTATTTTTGGTCTCAGGTTAGTTTTTATAATATTTTTACAAAATAAAATATAAAAATACATCTAAAACGTACAAAAACAATAAAAACATTATAAAAACCTAACCTAGGGTGCCGCCGGCAGCGGAGCAAGGCCCAGGCTGCCGGTGGTTAGGGCCGCAGAGTGAGGAACCTTCGGACTATGTGCGCCGTGTCCAAGATTACCGCCTTCTGAATCTGACCCTTGATCCAACCACAACCTCGTAGCGAAAGTCTCTCAAGATGTTGGTCGAGACTCTTCGCTATGAGACCGTTCGCAGAGACAACTATCGGTACAATGATCGCCGAATCAACCTCCCACATGGCGGTTACCTCGTGAGCCAAGTCTAGCTACTTGCTGGACTTGTCCTTCTCGGCCTTCACGAGGTTGTCGTCACATGGGACGGTAATGTCGATGAGCATGGCCCGGCGTTGCGGTCGATCTATTACCACGATATCAGGCTTATTGGCTACAATAGTCCTGTCCGTGATAATAGATCGATCCCAATAGAGCGTGGCACGACCATTTTCGAGAACTGGCGCAGGTGTGTACTTGTAGTGCGGCACTTCGTGGTCCACAAGACCGTATAGGAGAGCAAGTTGCTGATGTATAATCCTGGCTACGAGGTTATGTCTGTGCAAGTACTCGCCGTTAGCAAGATGAGAACAACCGGAGATGATATGCCTGAGTGACTCTCCGGGACGGCGGCATGCCCGACAAATGTCGACCGTACCGTCCTTCAGGATATATCTCCGGTAGTTATTCGTCATGATAACTTCGTCCGCAATTGCACAGGCAAAAGCTTCGGTTTCTCCGAAGAGGTCCCCGAATCGTAACCAGTTCACCGACGCGAGCAGGTCTACGTCGGGTCCCGTGAGGGCCCTGTAGAACCGTCCGTGTAGCTCCTTGCTCTTCCATACCGCCCTGCGATCCTCAGTACTTAGCACCACAGGTTTGCGCCAGTTCTCGTTTGCCAAGGAGAGCGGCGTGAGACCCTTATCTACTGCCGCCACATCACGATGCATCCCACACTCGTTGTTAAGGAAATAATTCCTGAGATTGTACACCTCACGGTTGTGGAGATTTTTGGCGTTTAAAAAGCCGCGACCTCCACACTTCCGTGGGATGTACAATCTCATAACAGAGGAGCGTGGGTGAAGCATACGGTGTGTGGTGAGCAATAGACGGACTCTCCGATCCAGGGCATCCAGCTCGGTCTGTGTCCACCTTAGTATGCCAAAGGAGTATGTGAGTAGGGGCATCACCCAGGCATTGAAGGCGCGCACCTTGTTGCCACCTGACAGAAGACTATTAAGTACTTTTGTCAGCCGACCGAAGAAGCGCTCCTTCAACGCCTGATTAATACCCACATCCTCAATGCCCAAAGACTGTGACATACCAAGGTATTTGTAGGTTTCTGATTCAGAGATAGATCTGAACGTCATTGTCTCAGAAAGCTGTAGATTTGTTGAATTTACTACTTTCCCCCGCTGTACATGCATAACCGCACATTTATCAACACCAAACTCCATCTTGATGGAACTACTGAACACTTCAGTGGTCTTCAGTAGTTCCAACAAGTCTCGGTTATTTGGTGCAAATAATTTGAGATCGTCCATGTACAGAAGGTGAGATATGACTTCACCCTCTCTCCGGAGCCGGCAATCTAGCCCCGAATCCTTCAGCAGATTGCTGAGCGGATTTAGAGCTAGGCAGAACCACAGGGGACTCAGACTGTCGCCCTAAAATATTCCTCGCTCGATCCTTATAAAGTCCTGCTGGCCAGGGGGGTCATCCCCGCTTCCTGGTTGACGAAGGACTGTGGTCCACTGCCTCACACACGCGCCAAGGAAGGATCTTAAAGCTGCATCAATTTTATACAGCTCTAAGCCCCTCTCCAGCCATGAATGAGGCACCGAATCATAGGCCTTCTTGTAGTCAATCCAAGCGGCCGAGAGGGCCCCCCTGTTCCGCCGGACTCGTTGGCAAATGGTCATATCTATGAGGAGGAGCTCTTTAGTACCACGGGACCCAACCCTACATCCATTTTGAGCGGAAGCCAAAATATTGTTTGCGACCATGTGCGCGTTTATTTTTGCTCTCAAAATGGATGTAAGAAGCTTGTAAAGCGTAGGCAAGCACGTGATGGGTCTGTAGTTCTTCGCTTCCGTGGTACTACCGAACTTATAGAGCAGGAAGGTTACACCAGTTGTTAAGGAAGGCGGGAGGGAGCCAAGTTCAAGGGCTTGTTGAAATTGTGTTGCCAACCGCGAGTGCGTGCATCGAAACCATTTTAGCCAGAAGTTATGCAACCCAACCGGGCCAGGACTTTTCCAGTTCTGGGCCGTACGGATCGCACAACTTACGTCGTCGGGGCTGATGGTGATAGCCCCCATTGGTTCGATGGACTCGCACCCACGTTCAACAACACTCATCCACTCGCCCTCCGTGTGTTCAACGGGCGCCGACCAGATGCTACGCCAGAAATCAGTCATGGCAGTAGCATCCGGCAGTCGCACGTCGGACACACGGGGGTCTGTTCCCTCCCACCTTCGGTATACCTTCCTTTGGTCACTTTGGAAAAGACGATTCTGCTTGAATCGGTCCACACGCTCTCTGTAACGGCGAATACGGCTTGCCCATGCATAAACTTTCTGCTTCAGAAAGTCGATGCGCTCTATGACGTTGGCCATGTAGTCGCGGGGCTCGATATCCGTCCCCGCGAACGCCTGGTGCACAAAGCGCATTACTCGGGGGCGGTTATTGCCCCCCCTGAAGCAGATCAGCTTTGCAATGAGAGTCCTAAATGAGTTGATACGACGCTCGATCCGCACCTGCCATGCAGGGACACCCCCGGCAGTCCTAGGTGCACGTTCAGCGTCCGGAAACTTGACTCGAGCAACACGGCACGCCGCGATGGCTCCGCAGTACATAATGGAGTGCGTATCATCTAAGTCATTACTAGTCCGCAGGAATGGATCTAGCAAATCATTTAGGGCTCCCATTAACGCTAGATTGCGTCTATTCATAGGCAAGCGTGGTAATCGTGGCCTAGGGATGTTTGTGGATCGATACTGCGTAATTGCCTCTTCCAAAGTCCTCCTCAGTTGCTCATTGGCTGAACTACTCACACTCTGATTCGCGATCCCCTCCTCATCGGCGCTGGGATCAACCCGCGGTGCCCCCGATGCCAGGTCGGGTGCAGGCATCGGATCCGGCGACGTGGCGAGCGGATCCCGCGCCGAGGTGGTGGTCGCGCGAACAGAGAGAGTCTCCAGGCGAAGCCGATCAAGTGTCGCGTCATCCAACCGCTTTAGCCGCTGAATGACGCGCACCTGATCCGATAACCGCTGCGCAGTCGTGTCAATGGTTGGTTCAAGGGCCTGAAACAGAGGAAGTATCCGGTCACGATACGCGCACAGATTAGTTCCCCCCTCTGTAGCCCCATAGTAGGCGCGCATGACATTCTCGTTCATACTCTGAGACCATCTCATGCGACGCACTACACCACCGGCAGCGGGAGCTGTGGGCGGGGCGGAATGCCCCGCAAGCCCCAAGCGTGCCGGCAGCGGTGGCCGTCCGCGTCGCGCAGGTGTTTGTGGCGGCGGTGGCGGCGGCCCGCTTTTGTCACTGGATTCGTCTGTGTCGGGCGCTCTTTCGATGTCGCCGCCCGGCGACGAAGTGGACGAACAAGATGACGAGGCGGGCGAGGGTGGTGGTCGTGCGTGGGTAGTACCCGCTCTTGTTTTACTCCTTGTTATCATGCTTTGAAATGTACGTGTTTCGCCGAAATTTATTTGAGCACTAGCTGTCAACTGTCTATTTGTGATTGTGACCCGGCGTTATATTTACAGGCAATAACTGTAGCAGCCTTTATATTGCCTTTGATTTTTGGGTTCACTTCGTGGTAAATAAGACCAAATAGAGGCAAAAACACGTATAAAAATAAATATTTAGCAAAATAAATTAACAAGGCGTGTGTCAGTGTCAGCGGTATTTTTTTTTTTTTTTTTTTTTTTTTTTTTTTTTTTTTTTTTTTTTTTTTTTTTTTTTTTTTTTTATTTACGTAGGGGCGGAAGGGTCTCTGGCAAAAAATGTCTTACGTAAACAATGAACGACGCCTTATTTTATACTAAACCTTGTTTAGAATGTCACAAAAACTTTTTGAAAGCTTCATCAAAATCGGTTCAGCCAAACGCGAGATAATCGTGAACAAACATACATACATAAAAACATACGGGTCAAACTGAGAACCTCCTTTTTTTTTAAGTTGGTTAAGAATGCTCTTCGATCGATCAACACAATCGGTTTGAATTAAGAGCTGACCTCTCATTCTAACTATAGTTCCATCTCGTTCTAATCGCTTGACCAGTCGATTACTAAAGCGACTCAGAGTGAGAGGGAGCGATAGCTAGAATCAGATGAAAGTTTTACAGATCAGTAGTGTTGACATAACTTCGCGCGTTCAATCTACGATTAGATATGGGCTTTTTGTTTTACAAAGTTTTGGGAATAATTTTAAGAAATATATAATTTTGTTTATTTACAATTTTATTCCAAAAATAATAAAGAATATAATTTTCTCACAAAAGCATAAAAGTTATTAACTATTAGGTAACGTGTTAATATTCGTTGAAAACGTGCGTGAAATAAAACGTCTAGTTGGGAGTGGGGCCGTCAATATCGTATTGAAAACATATCGCGGCGATTATAGACCCCCTTATGTTCGGGAAGTTTCCCTATTCAACCACCTGGCAACACCGCTACCGTGAAGTTATTGTTTACGAATTTACTGATTTTTAATATGATTACGCAATGAATTGCTTACTTAACGGTGAAAAGTTACCCCATCCGTTTTTTTCTTTCGACCGGTGGCATTTCTGCAGTATTTGACCGTTGTCACGACGGCATATTTTAATTATTTTTTAACATCACTTGACTGCATAGACGTTTGGCCACGACTGTCGGGGGAGCGGCTCATTATTGATGTGCGTATGTGTGTGTAGTGCGTAACCACAAGGATACTGGCTCATTATGGAATCACAAACTGTTGTTAGCAGTACTCCATCTGAAGAATTATATAAATCTATGGTCACAACTGTCAAAGTGCCTACGCCGCCATTAATAAAAATACTTAAATATATTTGTATTTATAGTAAAGCCGTGCCTACGTATTTGTAATGTTATATTGAGTATTTAACAATACTTTGATAGTAGTTATTTGCACGAATTATTTTATTATTTCATTTTTATTGTTCTTGTGAATAATCCATATAATAATGTAAATAATCCAACATAACAATAAAAACACAATTTTGCTTTGATTATCACGTTAGAGACACAAGAAAATTTTAAAACTGACAGTGCTGCACACGTACCTACGTTCTAAAACGGAAACTTAACGTCTAGTTTTTTTATTAGTATCCAAGAAAATTATTTAATTGACAATCATAATATGCACTTATTAATAAATTTTCGTAAATAAAAGATCTTCTAAACGTTATTTAATAGTTTTATTATATAATACTAAATAATAAAGCAAGGTGAGGGTAAAATATTTGGTGGACTACGAGGTGGCTTTTGTTGCCTCTGATTGCTCCATACCCCTTCAACCACACGCACAATAACAGTGCAAGCAAATACCTTTACTTAAATAAGAATCAAAATAAGCTTTAAATAACCTTGTGTCCTATTTTTAGGACAAGTTAAATATTGACCCAGTGTGCTAAAAAGAGTACACAATATTTTAAAATTTTAGCTTCTGGAACAAGATCTAATTTTGAACAAAAAAAATTACCTCGTGGGCCATTATGACTAAATTTTTTCGTCCTATTAATAGGCCATTGGGCCTTACGAGGTTAAAAAATATCCAGGTATAGCTGAGAGATACGAATGACAGATGACGCGAGAAAATATTTAAAAATCGAACCATCCGTTTCGAACCTCTTCTTCTCTAGGTTTTTTACTGTGCAACATTCACAAGAACATTAACAATGATAAAAATAAAATATATCGTGCAAATAACTACTATCAAAATATTGTATACTCAATATAAGATTTACAAATCGTGACGGCCGTCACGTATGTTTAATGACGGCGTAGGCACTTTGACAGTTGTGACATGTATCGTGCCTGATAAAGAACCCTGTAAGTACATCGTTCTGTCAACTTTTTTCTAATCTCAAAAAAAACGAACTATATAACCTCACACACGCCACCTTACACTTGATCCAAGTCTAAACAGTTAAATTATAAATATTTCAGCTTACAGTTTTTACGGTTATGTTATGACAGTTTGTAAACCTTAGAGAATTCAACCAACAGGAATCGCCATAGACAGGCGTTCCCCTCTGCCGAAAACATATGACCAGTGTTCATACACATGTATGGACTGACGTTTATCTGACGTGGCTGTTTGTACGTTACGTACGAATAGCCATACATTTGACGTTCCCGTCCCCCGCAAAAATCGGCAGACTTTTTTTTATAGAAAATTATGAATAGACGTGGCTACTCCGGGTTGAATTCTCTAAGTTTTAGACATATGCCGCAGTATCAGCAGCTCTAATATGCTGCAGTATCCGCAGCGCTAACATGCCGCAGTATCCGTAGCGCTAACATGCCACAGTATCCGCAGCCTTAACATGCCGCAGTATCCGTAGCCCTAACATGCCGCAGTATCCGCAGCGCTAACATCCTTCAGTGTCCGCAGCGTTAACATGCCACAGAGTACCCGTAGCATAAACATGTCGCATATTTGTACTATCTGTTTACTTCTGCTTGTTATTACTTACTATGTATATGCTATTATTTTAAACTATCGTAATATTTCACTTTAATCTTTTATCATACAATAATACCTATTATTTGACACTAAATTGTTCCAATTTTTTAATCACCCTTATTTTGCATCTTAGTCGTATAAAATATAGTCAGGGAGGGAACAGTCGCTCGGTGGGAACAGTGGCTCGAATGTGCTGTGCGAGAAACGGAAAGAGCTTTATGTCTGTCCTCTACATCAATCGGAAGCGTTCCGTACCCGACCATGTACGAACTAGTTAGTGAGGCGCTCCGGCGCCATGCGAATGTGTTATGTTGCGTTTTTGTGTTTAATGCTATCAAAATTACATTTCCAGATAAGTTTCACTCCTCTTTTTTCTTAACTTGTACGAGATATTTAATTACTTATGTTATTATCGAAGATAGGGACCTTGCCAGATAGGGACGTGGAATGTGAGGACGATGTTGGTGGATGGAAAAATTGAAGAAATGAAGATGGAGATGGAAAGATTAAATATAGATATTCTAGGATTAAGCGAAGTAAGATGGGGAGGAAGTGGAGATTATTGGGATGGAGATTATAGAATTATATACACTGGAGAGATACAAGGTGCTAATGGAACTGCAATAGTATTAAACAAAAAATGGGGCCAACTAGTAGATAACACTATTCATCACAGTGACCGAATAACTTCCGTAAAGATTAAAGCGCAACCCGTAGATATAGTAATAGTGCAAGTGTACATGCCCACGGGCAGCCATGGTGATGATGAAATTGAAGAAATGTATAATTCTCTAGACTCAATATTAGACGCTGTGAAAGAAAAAGATAATCTCATAGTAATGGGGGATTTCAATGCAGTAGTGGGAGAGGGAGAAGAAGATAATATAGTTGGAAAATTTGGGTTGGGACAGAGAAACACCAGAGGGGATAGAATGGTACAGTTTTGTAAAGAAAATAGTTTATTTATCATCAATACTTGTTTTGAGCTACCAAAAAGACGGCTATACACATGGAAAATGCCCGGGGACATTGGACGTTATCAATTGGACTTTATATTAGTTAAATCAGCATTTAGACGCCAAGTGACATCTTGCAAAACACTGCCAGGAGCCGATCTCAACACAGACCATAATTTATTACTAAGTAAACATATGTTTCAAGGCAGAAAACAAAATAAGAGACACAAAACAAAGAAACTTGATCTCAAGAAACTTAATGATAAGGATAGCAATATTAGAGTGCAATTTAGTAATAAAGTAGGTAATAAACTAGAGGAATACAAGAATAAAACAGATATGTATGATAATGTTAGTGTCAATGATAAGTGGGGAATAGTGAGGGACATTTTAACATCCTCAGCCGACGAATGTTTGAAAATGCAGAAAATTGTACCAAGGAAACACTGGCTCACCCAGGAAGTTATAGATTTGATGATTGAAAGAAGGAAACTCCGGAATAAATGCGATGAAAATAGTGTGAATGAATATAAAAGACTATCCAATAAAATTACAAGTAAATGCCGAGAGTGTAAGGAGAAGGATACATTAAATATTTGCGAAACAATTGATGAATATATGCGAAAAGGTCAGATGGACAAAGCATATAATATGATTAGATCTCTAGATAAAAAACACACTACAAGAAGTAATACTATTTTAGACGAACAGGGTAATGTTTTAATAAACAACGGTGATATAGTCAAAAGATGGAAAAGGTACATAGAAGAACTTTACAAGGGGGAGGGATTGAACGAAGATGATGTAGAAGAAGAGGAATTAGTAGAAAAGGAAGAGTTAGGTCCAGCTATCCTGAAAGAAGAGTTTGTCAAAGCCTTGAATAGTATCCAAAATGGCAAAGCAGCGGGGGACGATCGTGTATATATAGAAATGATCAAATACGTTGTATGTGAACCCATGACACAGGAAATTTTCAAATTAATAGAGAACATTTATATCACAGGACAATTACCAACAGATTTTCTAATTACTAAAACAGTTGCAATGCCCAAAAAACTTAACACCCTTAAGTGTGAAGAGCATCGGACGTTAAGTCTCATTTCACAAGCTTCAAAAATTCTAGTTAAAATCATTCAGAACAGATTACGACCAATAGCTGAAAACCATCTGGGACCGGATCAATATGGGTTCAGACAAAATAAAGGGACCAGAGAGGCCATTTCAGCACTTAGACTAGTAGTAGACAGGCGACTAGATCTCAACCTAGACACTCACATAGCTTTTATAGATTTAGAGAAGGCTTTCGACAAGGTCAACTGGAAACAAATGATGGGTATCCTCCGTGATGTTGGACTCGATTACAGAGATAGAAAGATTATATTCCAACTATACAAAAACCAAGAGTCAATCATCGAAATAGAAGAAGAGAGAGAGAAAGCCAAAATAAAGCAAGGAGTAAGACAGGGGTGTCCACTCTCACCGCTAATATTCAACATTTTCATAGAACATGCCATTCAAGAAATAGTAGAGTCAGATTTAGGAGGAGTTACATTTAATGGGGAGAAAATTCAATTTATCCGATTTGCTGACGACATTGCGGCTTTTGCCGAAACTAACTCCAAACTACAGTTATTAGTTTCAAAAATGAATGATATTTTCACACAATTCGGACTCAAAATAAACTGTAAGAAAACCAAAATTCTGACCATCTCTAAACACCAATCTTTACACAATCCAATATTACTACAGAACATGTGCTGGCTAAAAATGGCTAAAAAAGCATTCAATAGCAAAAAACACCTGCTCAAAGCACACATCTCGAAGAATGTCAAAAAACGCTTAGTTAAGGTGTATATCTGGAGCATCGCTTTATATGCGTGTGAGACGTGGACGCTAACACAACGGGACAGAGAGCGATTGGAGGCCTTTGAAATGTGGTGTTGGCGGAGGATGCTAAGGATTAGCTGGACAGAAAGGAAGACGAACGAAGAGGTCTTGAGCATGGCAGGAGAGAAGAGATGCCTGTTAGACACAATAGCTAACAGAAGGGGCAAGATGGTTGGCCACTTGATGCGGCACGATAGATTCTTTTTAAACATCCTGGAGGGCAAGATTGAGGGGAAAAGAGGCAGAGGAAGGCCCAGGCTCACATATCTCAGCCAAATAAAAGAAAAAGTTTCTGTCGTGTCGTACGAGGGAGTTAAAAGGCTGGCCCAGCAAAAAGAAGAGTGGCGATTACTCCACCGACAAGAGCATAGCTCTTAAATACTGATGATGATGATTATCGAAGAGTGTGTCTAATCTACATAGTATTGGCTGATAATTCAAGGCCCTGTGTGTTTGTATTTGTTTTTAATTTGAACTAAAATACAAAATGACGTCAAGGTCAACAGTCGTTCGTTTTGGAAAAGTACACGGTGGCTCGCGAACCACTGTACACCTTACAGGGTTGGGCTAAAATTTACTCGAATATGAATAAGAATAAAAATTCCGTGATTATTAAAAATAATTCTTGCACTCTGTTTTTTTAAATAAAATGAAAGTGAATAAATCATGCGACATTTAGGTAGGTACCTATTTTAAATGAAGAATGAAACAGGAACGATTATTTCGAAACTGGGCTTACCTATTCTAATTATCGTTTTATTCAGCAAAAATGGTATTTGTTATATAATTTAGGTTCGATTCCTACGTACCTAGCTTTGTGTACTGTTAGAACCACTGTATACAGGGTGTAGTACACAGTGACTCGAGCCACTGTGTACCGTTAGAACCACTGTGTACTAGCAGGTCCCAGTCACTGTGTACAGCAACCGGTACACAGTGGCTCGATTCCCAATTTCTATAAAAGAATGGATATATCTTTTTTGGTGAAAGTGACAGCAAATATATTTGCTACATATGAAAGTTTAATAATGCACTGTGCTCTGTGCTTGCAACAATTAGTTCAGGGATTTATATTTTTCATGCAACAGCCTGTTGAAAAAATCCTAGCGACTGTTCCCTCCCTGACCCTACCTATATTAAGTATGTGAGAACGCCCTAAGGGCTATTTCGGTCTTATCTTTTCAGAACATATCATATACAAGCATCTTTTATACTTTTCTTTTAATTTGTACACAATCAAGTAACAGGAAATTTATAATGTTAAATATTATTATTTTTCTCTTACATATTATTCAAATTAAAAGCTTTTTACACATCAGCAATATGCAAGTCTAATGCAGACATATGTATCCGTGGCATCCTATTGGCGGAAATAGTAGTTTTATATATTCTTTTTTTCTTCCTTTTATAAGCCTTTTTTGTCAGATAATTGGTAATGCCGCTCGAACTACGACACTACCCTGTTCTAAATACTACCTACCTAAACAACCCCGTCCCTAGTTATCAATTGAATAAATGCCCTATTTTATGACAATTTCTCTACTTATCTTGCGCAACCAATACCGGCGCATTATTTGTGTACTTACCAGGGCCCGGAATTAGGTGAGCTAAAATACCTAAAGTTCGCGAGAGGACATAATATAGAGTGGTTACAACCGGATGAAAATAATATTTTATTTGGATTCCGGGTATTCGATATTCATCCGGGCACTGCAAGTAATAGTCGTAATGATGAAAAATGGTTACATTGCAGCCATAAAGTTAACATTATAATAATAAATCTGAAAATGTGCTATATTTTTTAAATTAGTAATCTGTATTTTCCTATTCATTATCAATGCTTGTCAGAGTGGCGTATTAGCGTCAAAATAGTGAAAGCTACTAGTACTACTATAGTATATATAGAAAGATAAGGAAACAAGTACTTACGTATAGGGTTATGTACTTAAGTACATACAAAAGTAACTCACTCGCTCCAGAAGGCATAATATGTGGTTGTCCATATTCGAATAGTCCTTGTGGCGGATTTATTATTATTTTTCTGCTTGTGTCCGTACACAAACATAAAAGGTAACATTAACAAATAAATAAAAGAAAAAATCATAAACAATTTACAAACTTTTATTTTTATACATACAAACACATTCTTAAACATTTATCACAGATAATCAGTCAAAAAGAATAAAATCTATATAACAATCTTATACCTACATATAAAATATCTAGATTTTTTTCAATCGGAATCCTCAGTTTCCGCGTTACAATCGTCCTGGTAATTTGTATCAGCTTGTTCAGCATTGAAATAAATAACCATCAGCTTTTCAATGTTATTCATACTTCATCATCATCATCATCATCAGCCTATATTAGTCCACTGCTGGACATAGGCCTCCCCTAATGAGCGCCATAGCGCCCTGTCTTCAGCTTGCCGCATCCAGCATCTGCCTGCAGTCTTTCGCAGATCGTCATCCCACCTGGCCAGAGGGCGTCCTACACTACGTTTGCCGAGACGCGGTCTCCACTCAAGAACACGTTTACCCCAGCGGTTGTCGGTTCTTCGCGAGATATGGCCGGCCCACTGCCACTTCAGCTTGCTAATTCTTTGAGCTATGTCGATAACTTTGGTTCTCTGTCGGATGTATTCGTTACGAATCCTATCCTTCAGAGAAACTCCGAGCATAGCTCTTTCCATAGCTCGCTGAGCGACTTTGAACTGGTGGACCAGCCTTACCGTAAGTGTCCACGTCTCAGCTCCGTAGGTCATTACGGGTAGGACGCACTGATTGAAAACTTTCGTTTTCAAGCATTGCGGTATGGATGACGAGAAGACTCGGCGTAGTTTCCCGAATGCTGCCCAGCCTAGCTGGATCCTCCTTTTGGCCTCCTTCTCAAAATTGTTTTTACCTAACTGCAGGATCTGCCCAAGGTAGGCGTACTCAGAAACAATTTCAAGATGGTGGCCATGTACGACGACCGGTCCCGGATCAATGTGGCCATTGATCATGACTTTGGTTTTATCCAAATTCATGCCAAGACCGATGCGTCGCGAGGCTGAAACTAGGCCGTCCAGCATCTGGGTCAGCTCCTCTAGCGACTCCGCCATTACGACTATGTCATCAGCGAATCGCAGGTGTGAGATGTAGTCGCCGTTTATGTTTATGCCCTTACCTTTCCAGTCCAGCGTCTTAAACATGTCTTCCAATGCGCTCGTGAACAGTTTCGGGGATATGACATCCCCCTGTCTCACCCCTCTGCGCAATGGGATGGGTTTAGACTGCTGGCCCTGTACTTGGACACTCATAGTGGCGGCTTCCGAGAGACATCTCAGCACCTCGATATAACGATAGTCTACTTGGCATCGCTGTAAGGATTCCAGAACAGCCCACGTTTCCACGGAGTCGAAGGCCTTCTCATAGTCCACAAAAGCGAGACACAGGGGCTGATTATACTCTTCGGACTTCTGTATAATCTGCCTCACTGTGTGTATGTGGTCTATGGTGCCATATCCTCCGCGGAACCCAGCCTGTTCCGGTGGCTGGAACTCGTCGAGCCTCCTGGCGAGACGATTCGTGACCACTCGTGAGAAAAGCTTATAGACGTGGCTCAGAAGTGTGATGGGTCTGTAGTTTTTAAGGAGGGTTTTATCACCCTTCTTAAAAAAGAGCACCACCAAACTCCCGCTCCACGCCTTAGGAGTTCTCCCACTGTGAAGGACGGCATTGAAGAGGTTCTGCAGCTCCTGTATAACAGGAGCTCCTCCTGCCTTCAGAAGTTCTGAAGTAATACCGTCCTCACCGGGGGCTTTTCCATTTTTAAGCTGCCTCAGAGCTAACACGATCTCGTCTTGACTGATGTCCGGCAGTTCGTCGGTATAGTGGCGTGTCAGGGTGGCTCTGGAATCATGGTCATCTCGTTGAGTGTGGGGGGCATGTGCTGAGTACAGCCGGCCATAAAAATCCTCTATCTCGGCGGAGATCTCCGGCTTCGACAATACGGTCCTCCCGTCGTGCGTTTTAAGCTTCGTCAGGTGGCTCCTGCTAAGCTGCTGAGTGAATACTTTGGACCCTCGGTTTCGCTCTATCGCCTCTTCAATGAGGCGTGTGTTGGAGCTCCGAAGGTCGCGCCGTACCATCTTCGCAATTCGCTTGTTCAGGTCTGACCTCTCTAACGAAGTCGCTTGGGTGGTCTCCCGTCTTCTTGTCATCAGCCCCAGAGTCTCATCCGAGAGTTTGGACTTTCTGCCAGTATGCTGTTTTCTGCAGAACTTGATACCCTCGTCCCTCAGCGTTTCGACCAGATTGTGTAGGGTCTCGTCAGCGTCATCAGTGGGTTCAAAGGCAACAAATCGATTCCCGAGAAGCTGCTGAAACTTCTCGGTACCCGCGATGATTTGGATTGGGTTAGGCCGGACCGTGGACTTCATCAGACGGTTTCTTTCAAGCTTCAAGTTGATATTCAGAGAGCCTCGGAGCAGTCGGTGATCGGATCCGGTATTGAACCTGTTGATCACTGAGACATCTCTGAATATGTGCTTGCTATCCGTCAAGATGAAGTCGATCTCATTTTTTGTCACAGTGTCGGGGCTCTGCCATGTCCACTTCCTTTGAGGCTGTTTCTTAAAGAAGGAGTTCATTAAGAACAGCTCCTCTTTCTCAAGGAAGTTGACAAGCATTTGCCCCCTGTGATTCCTAACTCCATAACCATGCGGGCCTATTCGGGATTCGTTGCCAGTCTGGATTCCCACCTTGCCGTTAAAGTCCCCCATAACAACGTTGAAGTGAGCCTTTGTGGTGTTGTGCAAGGCTTTGGATATGTCTTCATACATATCCTCCACTTCATCATCCGAGTGTGCCGAGGTCGGTGCGTAAACCTGAACTACCTTCATGCTATACCTCTTGGAAAGCCGAAGGATCAGGTACGCTACCCTGGTCGAAACACTGGAGATTTCTTGGACGTTGTTAGAGAGAGCCTTATTGACGAGAAAACCTACGCCACCCTGGGATGTTTTATCACCCTCGCGAAAGTAGAGAAGATGGCCCGAGTCTAGGGTTACGGTGTCCTCCCCCTCTCTACGGACTTCACATAACCCAAGAACATGCCATTTAATGTTCTCTAACTCCACTTCCAACTGCGCTAGATGATGGTCAAGCCTCAGAGTGCGTCCGTTAAACGTTGCCAGGGTCAATTTTGAAAGTGTGTGGTAGCCTGTTGTAGCCCGGGGATTCCTAGCACCCCCTGCCCCGCCGTTACCGTGGCCGCTACCATGGCCAGGAATAGCGAGGCGGCCGGGAACTGGGGGCCATTTCTTGGCTAAACTCAACATCAAGGGGTAATGCCCATAATCCCCACGCTGGGCATGCGGGTTGGGGATCGCAGTTTGGTGGTGGGATTGTTCTGCAGGGGCGCTGCTGCCCGCCCCCCGGTATGTCCCTTAGTCGCCTCTTACGACACCCACGGGAAGAGTTGGGGTGGAGCAATTCTAAGCCGGCACCACACGGCAAATTCATACTTAAATTATTTCTTTTAATGTCCAAAATCCACTTATACGTAGAAAACGACCGCTCCACGCCTACGGAAGTTAAAGGTATATAATTGTAGCACGATAATAATTCATTTTCTATTTCCTCTCCCTTTTTTATATCATCAGATATATCTCTAATAACACCAAGATCAGGATTTCTAGCTATAACATGTTCAAGTTTTTGTTTAACTGGATCAGACGAACACCACCCTATCACCGCTCTTACTTCGTCAAATATTTCGAAAGATTTTTCTAAAGATAGTGTTGTGTTTTGCAATGATTTTAAAGCTATTTGTATGACTTTGTAATATTCGTCGATATAATCTAAATCATTTTTTAAATTTTGTTTTTTAAATACTTTTTTAGCGTTTCTAATTGATACAGCTTCAGAACTATTTAACATATTTACTACTCTTTTAATTTCACTATAATATTTGGCGTAGTAAGTCGCTGCTTGCAGCCAAGTGCCCCATCTAGTTAAGACTGGTTCTGGTGGAAGGGGTGTATTAGGATTATTTTCTCTAAAAATTTTGATTCTATTGGGGGCTTTTAAAAAAAATTTTTTACGTTTGAAATTAAGTCATTTACATCGGAATACTCTGAACGTATTTTTTCTGCTACGCGGTTTAGGGCATGAGCTAAACATGTTACATGTTTCATATTTGTTAGATCCTGTTTTAAAAGACGTCCTGCTTTTAACATATATGCGACGCTATCCGAACACAAAACTAAGACATTATCGACATTGGTTTCGTATGAGTCACCCCACATATTTTTTAAACATTCAATCACAAATTGAGCTATCGAGTTCCCGTTGACTACTTCCAACATTTTGCAAGCAATTAAATATGGTTTCAGGCGGACCTCATTTAAAGGTTTCACTAAAAAGTGGACTACATATCTACCTAAACAGTCAGTCGTTTCATCCAATGATATCCACAGCTTTTGGTTTGAAATTTCGTCATAAATTTTAGATAATTTCTTTTTGAAAAGAATGTCTAAATAAACCTTCCGAAGTAACGATTCGTCAGGGATGTTAATACGTTTAGTACAACTGCAGCAAATATACTTTTGAAAAAATGCTTTAAAAGCTGGCAGGTTTACTCGATGCCATGGTATATTACATAAAATAAGGAATTCAATGAAATCCAAGTAAAAATCTACGTTTGGTGTCTTATTAGTTCCTTGGTGTTTTTTTCCATTTATGTGTCTCACTATATTGCTTTGTTTACATATTAAACTACTTTCACACTTTGCACAGTATATAGTATTACTAGCACTATCATGGTACAATTCCGGGTGATCTCCAATCCAGCTTTGGACAACTCCATCGCTTGGTTTCGACGCCATTCTATTAATCACGCCGTCAATTCGGAATGAGCAGATCTGCAAACAAAAATAAAATACGTATGTAACGGTATTTTTTAGATATAGGATATGAATAAATATAACGTTTTAGTGTTGTATCATTTATGGCATTGGAACGAAAATCAATCAATCAAAATCAATTCATAAAAATTCTATTTTTTTATATTAAAATCAACCCAACAAACTTGTAAGCATAAAACTTTACCATGAGTGCATGTCGTACTCATACATTTGCAGAAAACTTATAATAAGAAATCAAATTAGAAGTAGATGTTACTCTGAGATAAATAGGAATTTAGTCTAATAAATTGCCCACGTGGCATATTAAAATTAGGGTTGACTTACCGTATGGGATCCAGGTGAACGAATATATGAAATGCAGCAAATCGTAATCCTTAAATCCAGGCCAAGGTCATCATTTGAAGAATATCCAGTATACCATAAAACAAGCCAAAGTCAAAAACAAATCGTCACGATAAATCCAGTAAACCACACATGCACTAACACAACTGACCAAGGTTCAGGAGCGAATGAGTCCATCTACCTACCTGAGTATAGTCTAAACAATTTGAACTGAGCTCATCCACTTAGTGTCTTATCTTTTGTGTGTAAACCGCAGGCGCGCGTGCCACTATGGAAAAAATGGTTTGGCCACATGTTAGCGTTTACTGAATTTCTACTATATGGACCACGCAATAAGATTCAATATGAACTAATACGAAAAAAGCTCTATGTTCTATACGGTTGCATCCAGTACAAGCGATTCAAATGCTCTAGAACCAGCGTAATTCGACACCGAGATCCGAAACAAATGTGCATAATTGGAGATCGCGCTTGCACTGGTATTCCGAGCGCACGGCTAGTTAGCGATTAGGAGGCAATTGTAATTTTCGCGAAAGGGCAGGTAAAACAGGGTTGGATTCTGATTAAAACATTTGGGTGGATGTACGATTTACAAATATTTAATATATGAAATACATATATAATAGATTTTAATAAATATTGGGTATGTTAAAATTATAATCAGGCATATAAATACTTAACTATTTTAAAATTGCTTTCTTAATTTTACAGCTTAGACTTACTTTTACCTATAGTAAATTATGTACTGAGAATAACTCAATTCAAATATAAATAATATGAATTTCTAAAGCCTATTATAGTATAGAAGACGATTATTTTATTATAGTATAGTATAGAAGATTTATTAAAAAATAATGATTTAAATTTTCCTTCTGACATTTGCATTTTATTCTAGAAACATTCTAAACTAGCATTTTATTATACATTTTTTTATCTTTTAAGTTTTGTCGATTTTATTGTGAAATTATTATGATACATTTTGACCCGTATTTTTTTTTGTATAATTGCATCAATATATTTCTATTAATTATATAATAGCTTAAGATAATAATCGTTACTGACGATTCGAAAGTGCTTGTTGCTATGCCTACTTGAATAAATACATTTTTGACTTTGACTTTGAGTATTTAAAGGACTGATTATAATTGTAACATACTCAGCCTATATTTATTAAAATCTGTTATTTATTTATTTTCTTTTAAAACGTTTGTAAATCTGATAAGAAATGTAATAAACATGACAAACCCTCATTCGAGGAATAGTTGTAGGCACGTTAATTAATCTAGAAAAAAAAATGAAATTAATATGATGAAAAGATTAATATGATTATTTTTGTTGACTAATATGTACTGTAAATATATATATATTTATATTTTTCTACAACACATTCGAATTATGATAACAAGCAGAACTATAATGTAGATTCATATTATTTATATTTGAAGAGAGTAAAATTAAGAAAGCAATTTTAAAATAGTTGATTATTTACATGTCTGATAATAATTTTAACATACCCAATATTTATTAAAATCTATTATATATGTATATATATTTCATATATTAGATATTTGTAAATCGTACATCCACCTAAATGATTTAATCAGAATCCAACCCTGTTTTACCTGCCCGTTCGGGAAAATTACAATTGCTTCCTAATCGCTAACTAGCCGTGCGCTCGGAATACCAGTGCAAGCGCGATCTCCAATTACGCACTTTTGTTTCGGATCTCGGTGTCGAGTTACGCTGGTTCTAGAGCATTTGAATCGCTTGTACTGGGTGCAACCGTATAGAACTTAGAGGTTTTTTCGTATTAGTTGATATTGAATCTTATTCCGTGGTCCATATAGCAGATATTCAATAAACGCTAACAGGTAGCCAAACCCTTTTTTTCATAGTGGCACGTGCGCCTGCGGTTTACACACAAAAGATAAGACACTAAGTGGATGAGCTCAGTTCAAATTGTTTAGACTATATCTATTTGACCTTTTACCATCTCCCTTATCTTTTGAGCACTAATTGTTTACACCGCTTGGCTCTAACACGCCCCTTGTGAGTCATTAATAAACAATGTGTAGGAAAACCCATATTATTCGTCTTACAACGACTTCTTATCTTATCTTATACATACCTTCTTTTGTCTAGCCCTTTTTACTAAAAACTAACATTAAACATGCTGCACTGTAAACAAAACATATCACGTTAAATATTACGACAAGTCCCCGAATAAACATCGAATACCCGGAATCCAAATAAAATATTATTTTCATCCGGTTGTAACCACTCTATATTATGTCCTCTCGCGAACTTTAGGTATTTTAGCTCACCTAATTCCGGGCCCTGGTACTTACAGTTAACTGCAGAGTGAATCAATCATCTGTCATCATGCTAGATGTCTATCAGTCTGCCTGAAACACAGGGAATCCTAGTTCAGGCATTTGTTAACCACTTGTTGTTAAAAAAAATCTTAGTCCGTAAGAGCATACACTGTTCTATACTTTTCTCAATAAATTATTTGTATTGTATTTGTATGTATTCTTGCCCAAGCTGAAACGAAGACCTTCGCTATCGCTCGGTCAATAAGTATACAATGAAGTATTTTATAATTATTTGTGTAGTCGTAATATTGCTATGATTCGGTATAATAAAATGCACAGATAATAACCAGAAGAAAATGAGAGATTTCCGCGATGGAGATTTTCACTAGATGGCAGCACCGTGATCACTTTTAATATTTTTTTTTTTTTCTTTTAATTAATGGCGTTTACTCCTCGCCTATTTTAGCGAGGTGAATTCTGCCAATGTCAAGGTATACTTAGGATTTAATTCCTTTTGTAAAATAAAATAAAAGCAACATTGTTCGGTTAAGGCCTTGTTGATTGTAAGGTGATTGTAAGGATAACCGTTTTTTCAACTAAAGGATGGTTACTCGCGTTTTGGGACTAATTTTTCATTAGCTGCACACTTGTTCGTTAAGGTCACCGCACAATAAGCTATCAATATTACACACTGAACTACGTAAATGAGCAAAAAACAAAAAACTATTCTAAACACGCTGTCGCCATCTTGAGCGCAAACGGCAATCTCGTAATCACGTTTAATATTATTTTATTTGATTGGTGGATTTTGACAGCTGCTGTCAAATTTACCTCTCGCTACGGTGCTGCCATCTAGTGAAAAACTCGATCGCGGAAACCCTAATTGTGTCATTCGCGATAGAAATCGAGGAAAGACCCAAGTCTCGATTTTAGTACTTTATATGTGCTTTGAGTAATTAAGAAGTGTCCGTTGCAATTTATTATATGTACGAAACAGCAAAAATCTGTTATAAATTGTCGTATAATATATAGCATGCATGTTGAAGTGTAGGCCAAATTCAGCATGATCCTTTGAATATCGATATGAATATAAGATACTTATATCTAAACTGCATGGCATACAATTTTTATATAGTAGATAGATAAATAGAACATCGTTTTTTTACAGGTCAGACACAGGCAACGGCCTAGTGTATGAGAAAAAAATACTAATTGGGGTATACTCCCACAGAGACGTCTTACTCTCGCGCAGCCTAGCGGTCTTCACAGACGTAACACACTATTATAGCTGGATTGTGCGCAACTCTAGATACTTAATGTGTTCACAGGGGACCAAGATTGGCCCACATCATGTTACCGAAACAGTAGTTAGTAAAGAAACAGTAATTAATAAGGAAACAATAAAGAATAGTAAAGAAACAGTAATGAATAGTAAAGAAACAGTAATGAATAGTAAAGAAACAGTAATTAGTAAAGAAAAAGGATCCGTGGGTGCTGCAGCTAATAAACATTAACACATCAAATACGTAAGGCCTGTACTGTTAAGTTTTTTTTTACAAAAGTTAATGGTGACCATAGAAATGTGAATTATAAGGAGAAGTGGTGATAGCTAGAAGCTTGTCTCTGAATCTTGATAAAAACAATCAAAAAACGTGATCATATATGTCAGTTGCATGACAACCGATACGGTATAATTACTTACCAAAATAAAATTCCGGTTTGTGCCGTAATATCACTTGTAAAATCGCAAAACTACTGTAAATTCGAGTAATTCTGGTGTTACTTATCAGTCACTGGTAAGCTTAAACATAATCTATTTTAACAAAGATAACAGCAAAAAAAAAATACGTTTTCCCTTGCCTGGCATTCAAATGACATCTATTGCTTGTTTTGTGAATCGAAGATAACGGGCAATGGACAATAAACATGTGGAATATGACAGTACTCGCAAAATTGAAATAACGTGTCATAATATTGTCAGCGATGAACGCGATAGAGCTGCGAATAAGTCGATATGTTTACAATTAAACATCAATACGTATCGATATTTCGGTGTACTAAAACTATGTAATTTCATTTCATTTATTCCTTTATAAAACATAGTTTTACATGTCAATATAATAGTATTTACAATGTCAATGTGTGTGTAATTATGCACGAATCATACGTAGTTGACATTATATTGTTAGAAAGAGGTTTTGATAAACTCCTTTATCTACACCAATATCATAAATCCTCTATTCCGCGTTCGGAAACCGTATGTAAGTACCACCATTATTGCAACCAGTAACGTAACAGCTCTGACGATGTGGTAAAAACGTATGAAAATCCATTACCCACGGTAACGTTACCAAGATCCGCGCTCTCCCCGACCACCGGCACGCGCCGGCGCTACCGCCGACACAATCGAGTTGGTCACGGCGGAGCAATGGCGGTCATTCTACTGGTTTCTGAAAACATCATTTCGGATTTATAATATGTGTGTAGATAAAGCAGTGTACGTAATTAGGCCTTAAAACACTCGTGTGATCTTATTATGAAACTCGCCTGCGGCTTCGTTTCATAAAACCACACTCGTATTTTAAGGACCCTTATTACGTAACAGTTACATAAACTACTATTATACTAGCCTTTTCCCGCGGCTTTGCCCGCGTACTATAAGTACTCAAAAAGGATACGATACCCATGTTGATTTTCAGACTTTGTGACCACATTTTCGCCTTTTAGGGGTTGAATTTTCAAAAAACCTGAAACACTTCTTTACTCATTTATCGTTAGGAATACTCCTGTGAAGTTTCGGATAAAATAATCAAACAAATCTTGATTCGCCATACAAACTTCGGACCCCCATTTTACCCCCTTAGGGGGTGAATTAAAAAAAATCCTTTCTTAGTGCACCCCTAGACCTTATAAGGAACCTACGTGCCAAATTTGGAATCTCTAAAACCAGCGGTTTGGGCTGTGCGTGGATAACATGCGCTGTCAGTCAGTCAGTCAGTCAGTCAGTCAGTCAATCAGTCAGTCAGTCAGTTTCTTTCTTTTATATATTTAGATTTCATAGAGGTATTTAGACAGGCCACTAGATCTTTACATCTGTAACTTACTGTCGTATGTCATATCATGTTATGCTTTTGTAAATATATTATTTAATAAATACACTCAATTTATTTAAACATGGTAGCAGAGCGTGTGCCCTCAGAAAAATAAATAAACGTCTAGATAACGTAACTATTTTTCAATAAAAGTAGCAAGAATTTCCAAATACATATTCTAAAAGGAACCTGTCAATATGGCAATGTCTACAACAAGCTGTAAAATTGATATCGGTCGTTTAGAAGGTAAAGAAAATTGGACTACATGGCGCTGCAAGGTACTGTTGCTGTTACGAGGTACGCCTGGAGGACTAGATGCCATCAACGGCAATCTAAAGCTGCCGAGCCAACCGGATTCAGCATCAACCTCCGATGTCATGGCTACTTACCAACAAGCTCTTCAAGAGTATAAACAAAACAGATAGTGCAGCTATGCTGATTCTAATGGCTAATATGTCAGATGTTACTCTACAAAAAGTAATGAGATTAACCAGCGCAAAGGAAATATGGGATGAGTTACACACCCTGTTTGATGGTACATCTGAGGATAAAAGCTATAATTTGTGCTACAGCTTCTTCAGCTAACGCAAAGACCCCCTTCACGACATGTCAATGCACATATCAAAGTTGAAAAATATATGGCATGAACTTAAGGTTGAACTACAAAAGGATAAGCATGAACTTCCAGAGATCTTACTCATTTGCAAGATTCTAGAAACGCTCCCCGACGATAGTTACTTCCCGTTCAAGTCAAGCTGGATGCTTATGTCTAAAAAGGATCGTAACTTAGACAATTTGACAGCTCAAATCTGCAGTTACGAAAGGTCATTGACGAATAAAGAACCTGAGAGTTCTGAGCCACAAGCGCGACTACGTGCAGAACTCCACACGCAAAGCAAAGAAGAAATGCGGGTACTGTAAACTTTTCGGACATAACGTCAAACAATGTCGTAAATGGATTATGGATGGAAAACCTCCCAAGAATTCCATACCATCCACAAGCAAAGCTACTAACATAAACTTAAATCTTTCTCTGATGCTAGTTGAGATTAACGGAGTAGTTAAGGGGGCGTCCATTAATCGCGTCATATTGTATAGGGGGGGGGGAGGGGGTCAAGAAAAAATCACCAATGATCCACCACATTTTATGGACACATATCACGTGTAATTTTTTTGTTTCTCCGTGCTACTGTATTATATTCAATAAAATAAAAATTATCAACTTTTAAATTAACCAAACTGCCGAAACCAGAGTAAAATTTGCGCGCGGAAATTTGCCTCGCAGTTGGCACTTCGGCGTTCATTTGAGCGGGCGGGGCGTCGCTATGCTTTATGCACGGCGTCTCTTAAATTAATCTCATTTTTGTTAAAATCCATGATTGGCGGAATGCCCGGAAATATCCACGAGGAATCAAGGGAATTCCTGCCTGCAACCTTAAACAGACGTATAGCGATTTTTTTAAATCTAAAAACCAAACAATTGCATTTAAATAGTGCTTTTTAGTGAAATAGAAACTGCTCGTGAAGACCAGAATGGAACTCCTCCACGACAAAGTTTTTTACGTCTTGGGACTAATTGCTATAACTTATGTTATGAGATATACTATGGTTGTCAATTATTTTAATGGCATTTAAAATATTATTTTGTGAAGTAGGTTTTTAGGGTTCCGCAGCCAAAATGGCAAAAACGTAACCGGTTTCGTTATGTCCGTCTGTCCGTCTATATGTCACAGCTATTTTACTCGGAAACTATAAAACATAGGTATCTGAATAAAATTTTAACATAAGGGTGTATTTCGTATACCGCTACGCTACTAAGTTTTGCTGAAAAATATATTTTCATGGGGGACACTCCAGACATGTAACTATTTGTAAAAAAAAAATTTTTTACCAAATATCAACGTGTTGCACATCACTCGATAGGTAATATAGGTATTTAAAAATAATTTTAATCAAAAAAGAACCGACTTCACTTAGCCTCCACCTTTCCAAAAGCAAATGCTCGAGCAGCTGTAAAAAATACTCAAATCACTATGGCTGTGCCTATAATAGTAAAAAAAAATCCAAATTTCTCCAGGATCCCATCATCAGATCCTGACCTGGTTACAGTGGGACTAACTGTGAAGACTCTTTAAACCAAAAAAAGAATTTTCTAAATCGGTCCATACGTCTTCGAATAATCGGTGAACATACAAAAAAAATTAGCAAAAACAAAGATTCCGACGAGTTGATAACTTCCTCCTTCGAAATCTTGAAGTCGGTTGATAACATTGAGGTTTGTTTAAACATTTTTTCAGTTACTGAATATTTTAAGAATGATCACCCGTAAGTCTAAAAATTGTGCCCCCCTGTAACTTTTGAACCGGAGATCCAAAAAATGTAAAAAAATTGAGAAGATAGATATATTCTTTGAACGAAAATTGTTTTGAACATTATCGGTTTAGAAACTATGGAGTTATCTCCAAGAAAACTTGTTTCATAGGCAGATACGACCTTTTGATATTAGTTTTTCGATTGTAGGTACGCTCGATTATGCGTGATCCGACACGCACTTGGCTGGTTTCTTTTCTATTAAAGATAATTTTAATTAAAACGGTGAGGTATCCATGTAGTTTCATTTTTTTACCCTTCACGTGGACGTACGTTACGTAGGTTCATGTGTTAGAAAACTGTACTTACTTTAGTTAGCAAAAAAATTACACGTCATATTGGAGGGGGGGGGGAGTCCTGAAAATATCACCGAAGATCACCATGGGGGAGGGGGGGGGGGTCTAAAACAAGCCAAAAACGTATGACGCGATTAATGGACGCCCCCTAAAACCTTAGAAGATCCTGACAACTGGTATGTGGACAATGGTGCTACTGCCCACGTCACCTGTCAGAATAATGTATTCCCCAGCTTTCAATATTTCACTGAAGATCTAACGGTTACAACTGCAAACGGATCTAAGAACCAAGCTATTGGAAAAGGAACAGTTGACATATTAGCAAATATTCATGGTCGTCAAGAACGAATCCAACTATGCGATGTCTGGTACGTCCCTGAACTGAAACGAAACTTGTTTTCTGTACTTGCTGCTCAAGATAGACTTGAGAAAAGTGTATTCACATCTGAAAGAGAATTCTGTCAACTGATGCATGATGGAAGGCTTAAATTGACTGGATCTCGAGCTAGATATGGCGGTCTCTACAAACTGAACATAGAGATTATTAGAAGCCAAACTCCAGAGATAAGTACCGTGTCAATTGAAAACACTTTACAACTGTATCACGAACGATTTGCTCATCAGAACAAAAGGCACGTTAAAAAATTAATTGAAAAGGAACTTGTCATCAAAGTGAAACTTGATTCTGAAGTATGCACTGGATGCGTTTATGGAAAAGCACATAGACATAAATTTGGAACAAGAGAACAAGCTAAAGAACCAGGTGAGATTATACATACTAACGTGTGTGGCCCTTTTCCAAATTCGTTCACAAAATTACGCTATTTCGTATTATTCAAGGATGGCTACAGCAAATATCGTCACGTCTACTTCATCAAGCATAACTCTGAAGTCAAAGACAAGCTGGTACAAATGATTAAAGAAGCAAAGACGGCTGGTCATGAAATAAAAACAATAATTAGCGATAATGCTGGAGAATTCAAAAATGAAGAAGTTGAAAAATACTTTAATCTCATGGTATCCAACAACGATTGACAATGCCCTACACACCAGAGCAAAACCGATCAAGCGAAAGAGAAAATCGCACCTTGGTAGAAGCGGCACGCACCATGATGCACGCTCGCCAGGAACTCCCACTTGCCTGTTGGTCAGAGCTCATCAATACGGTTGCTTACGTCCTTAACAGAACCGGACCAACTTCTGTAGAAGGAAAGTCGCCATTCGAACTATGTTTTGGAAAGAAACCTGCCATAAAACATTTGAGAGTTATTGGAACAGAATGTTATGCTCACGTTCCCAAACAAAAGCGAACAAAGATGTCCAAGAAAGCACAAAAATGTATTTTAATTGGCTATAAAGGTGATGACGGCTATCGTTTACTGAATTTTGACAAGAATAACAAACCGACACTTGTCAGGTCGAGAGATGTAACCTTCAATGAATCGATAATCAGATCTATTGGGTTAGAATCAGATGCTCCTGAAGTAGTTGAAGAAGAACCTACGACCGAAATAGAGATTCATTTCCCAAAGACTGCAGAAAATCATCCAATCTTTGATGCAAGGGAGGATATAGGACAAGAGGACGAAGTATCTTCTAGTATGCCTCAAATATCAAATGAGTTATCATGCCAAAATGAGGAAGATCCCATAGAAAGCTATATATATACTCCAGAACCTGATGGATGGCGAATTATAATACATTTTTGTGCTTTGTCGTAATCTTGAATTTTCTTTTTAGTTCTCCTATAAACTTCTCGGATTCTTTTTGATTAGTAGAGGCGATCAAGCCATCATCTACATAAAGTCCCATTATTATTTTGTTTCCGTTTCTGTAAGTTGATGCTGAATCCGGTTGGCTCGGCGGCTTTAGATTGCCGTTGATGGCATCTAGTCCTCCAGGCGTACCTCGTAACAGTAACAGTACCTTGCAGCGCCATGTAGTCCAATTTTCTTTACCTTCTAAACGACCGATATCAATTTTACAGCTTAATTCTGGCGTAATTCTGTCGGTTTGTTATTCTTGTCAAAATTCAGTAAACGATAGCCGTCATCACCTTCGTAGCCAATTAAACCACATAACAGCCGATTTATCATGCCAAAATGAGGAAGATCCCATAGAAAGGTATGATACTCCAGAACCTGATGGATGCCGAATTAATTACTCTAACGAAGACAATGAAGATACAGATAACGAAGATCATGATGAAATTCCTGAAACTCTCCGAGACCGATCTAAAATAATCCCACCAGCAAGATATGACGACTTTATCATGTAAATGGTTTGGATGAACCGAAAACTTACAAAGAAGCCATGAAAAGCCTTCAGAAAACTGAATGGATGAAAGCTATGGAAAGCGAGGTGAAATCTTTAAATGCTAACAAGGCTTGGATTCTAGTAGACCAACCAAAAGATAGAAAACTGATTTCTTGTAAATGGGTGTACAAAAAGAAAACCAATGCAGACGGCAGCCTTGACAAGTACAAAGCACGACTCGTAGCGAGAGGTTATACGCAAGAGAAAGGAATAGACTATGACGAAACATTTAGTCCTGTTGCTAGAATGGCGACAATAAGATCAATCTTAAGCATTGCAGCAAACGAAGGACTTTCTCTTACACAGTTCGATGTTGCCACTGCTTTTCTGAATGGTTTATTAAGCGAAGACATATATATGCATCAGCCAGAAGGTTATAATTATGGCACAAATCGAGTATGTAAATTAAAGAGAACTTTATACGGTCTCAAACAAGCTCCACGATGCTGGAACAAATGCATTGTTGACTACTTGAAATCAATCGGATTTAAGCAATGTGATATGGACCCATGTTTGTTTATTCGGAACAGAAACGGAAACAAAATAATAATGGGACTTTATGTAGATGATGGCTTGATCGCCTCTACTAATCAAAAAGAATCCGAGAAGTTTATAGGAGAACTAAAAAGAAAATTCAAGATTACGACTTTACGACAAAGCCAGCTTCTTACTTCCTTGGACTGGAGATCACTAACGAAAAGGATGGTTCCATCGAGGTTTCTCAGAAACACTACATCAACAAGCTTTTAGAAAAGTTTGGAATGAGTGATTGCAAGGCTGTTGGCACACCAATCATTAAAGATGCTCAGTCAGATATTGAAAATGACAGTGCAGTAAAATTTCCTTATCGAGAAGCTGTAGGTGCACTGACATACCTAATGACAGGAACCAGACCAGATATATCTTATGCTATAAGTATCGACTCCAGAACACTAGCAAATCCATCTAATGAAGATGTCCTGAAAGTGAAACGCATTTTCCGTTACCTCAAAGGAACCACAGATTCAGCTATTGTATACAAGAAAGGACACAAACCTGGAGTGTTGGAATGTTTCAGTGATTCTGATCACGGCGGAGACTTCACAACTGGACGCTCCACTTCTGGCATACTGTGCCTATGCGCAGGAGGTGCCATCTCGTGGGCAAGCCGGAGACAGACATCCGTTGCGATTTCAAGCACAGAAGCTGAGATAGTCGCAGCAAGCGAAGCAGCCCGAGAAATAGTCTGGCTTCAAAGATTATTGAAGGAAATTACCACGTTGAGTGAAATCCCCACATTGCAGATAGACAATGATGCCGCTATAAAACTTGCTCAAAATCCGGAACTACATAGAAGAACGAAGCACATTGCCATAAGACACTTGTATGTCAGAGAGCTGGTTACTTCTAATGAGCTAAATGTAAACTATGTTCCAACGGAATACCAATGTGCAAACATACTGACTAAAGCAGTATTTAAGCCTAGAATGGCGTTTATCTGTGACATTATTGGATTAACCCTATAACGAACTCCTTTATATTTCATAGAGGTATTTAGACAGGCCACTAGATCTTTACATCTGTCACTTACTGTCGTATGTCATATCATGTTATGCTCTTGTAAATATATTATTTAATACTTGGACGAATAAATTAAAGGACGGAGCATGGCTGTACAACAAACTGTGACGCAAGATGGCGGCTGGTTTGAATGTGTGTGTGTCCAGACGAGTGTTGCCATGTAATACAAATTTTCCCGATTAAGAATAGTATTTTTGAATAAAAAAAAATAGATTATTAATATATATATATTTAAATAGAATTAATAAGCACCTGTTTTAATAAATTTGATGAAATATATTTCTGAAGAGGCGACTAAAAGGTAAAATTTAAAAAAATCTAAACAAACATACAGGTCAAATTGAGAACCTCCTTTTTTTGAAGTTGGTTATAAATGCTCCTCGATCGATCAACACAATCGGTTTGACTTAAGAGCTGACCTCTCATTCTAACTATAGTTCCATCTCGTTCTAATCGCTTGACCAGTCGATTACTGAAGCCGCTCAGAGTGAGAGGGAGCGATAGTTAGAATGAGACGAAAGTTTGACAGATCAGTAGTGGTGACATAACTTCGCGCGTTCAATCTACGATTAGATATGGGCTTTTTGTTTTAAGAAGTTTTTGGAATAATTTTAAGAAATATATAATTATGTTTAATTATAAATTTTATTCAAAAAATAATAAAGAATAATTTGCTCACAAAAGCATAATAGTAGTTTATGTAACTGTTACGTAATAAGGCCTAATTACGTACAGTTGCATACACTGATTTATCTACACTCATATTATATATATTAAATGAAGTGTTCGGAAACCGTAGAATGACCGCCATTGCACCGCCATGGCCAACTCGATTGTGCCGGCGGTCGCGCGGGCGCGTGCCGTTGGTCAGGAAGGAGCAATCCTGTGCTCCTTCCTGACCAACATTATGTTATCAAATTCGATGTTCGGAATTTTAAACTCATAACGTATCAATATATGAGCATGTAAAGTTAAAATTACGTTACTGCCACAGATAAAAAACTTATCATAGTAAAATCGGTTGTGGTAATGCTAGCCATTGCCTACCGTTTTTGAACACGTTTTAGAGGAACACGTAATATTCGTTGAAAACGTGCGTGAAATAAAACGTATAGTTAGTAGTGTGGACGTCAATGTCGTATTGACAACATATCGCGGCGATAATAGACCCCCTTACGTTCGGGAAGATTCCCTATTCAACCACCTGGCAACACCGCTACCATGAAGTTAATAGTTTACGAAATTACTGATTTTTAATGTGATTACGCAATGAATTGTTTACTTAACGGTGAAAAGTTATCCCATCCGTTTTTTTCTTTCGACCGGTGGCATTTCTGCAGCATTTGACAACGCACGACGGCATATTTTTATTATTTTTTTAACTGCTCTTGACTGCATAGACGTTTGGACACGAATGGCGGGGGAGCGGCTCATTATTGCTGTGCGTATGTGTGTGTAGTGCGTAACGACGAGGACACTGGCTCTTTATGGAATCACAAAATTTTGTTAGCCGCACTCCATCTGAGAATTATATAATCTATGATTTAATAAATAAACTCAATTTACTTAAACATATATGACGTACGAGTATCTTTTTTAATAATATATGTACATATATTCATAAAAAAAACTTAAATAACATAATGATGATTAAGTACTATATCAAACTAAAAATATACGATTAAACATGATTATGACAGTTAGACCTCGCGCCACGGTGCTGCCATCTAGTGAAAATCTCGATCGCGGAAACCCTCATCCATTAATTTCCATCTAAACCAGTGGTTTTTAACCGGCGGTCCCTGGAAGCACCTTAAGTGGTCCGCGAATCTATGAAAAGGGTCTCCCATTGTTGACTTTATCTGCCATAGGTATTACTTCCAAACATTTAGTGGTCCCTGACAAAACAGGAGTTCTATTGGGTGGTCCCTCGGCACTGAAAGGTTAAGAACCACTGATTTAAACCAAACCAGTCTTTGATGATTCTAGTTATTATATGTAGCTTGAAGCGTAGAATTCTTAAAAACTTTTAAGTAGTGGGTTTACTACCACTCACTCCAATGTATGTGCAATGTAAATTAAATATATTGTTTATTCATGTTTTTTTAACCTATGTGTTAAATTTTAATTTAAATATTAAGTGTAAATGTAATGTAAAAGCCTCTAAACTGTTTGAGTGTTGTTGCACACTTGTTATTGGTGCATATAGTAGTTTATGTAACTGCTACGTAATAAGGGTCCTTAAAACATGAGTGTGGTTTTATGAAATGAGCCGCAGGCGAATTTCATAATAAGATCACACGAGTGTTTTAAGGCCTAATTACGTACAGTTGCATACACTGCTTTATCTACACTCATATTATTTATTCTAAATGCCTTATTTGGAAACCATAGAATGGCCGCCATTGCACCGCCACCATGGCCAACTCGATTGTGCCGGCGGTCGCGCGGGCGCGTGTCGGGCTGTCGGCGTCGACGTCGGGAGGGTGCAGGTGTACATTATGTTATCAAAACTCATAGCACATCAATAATTGAGCATGAAAAGTTAAAATTACGTTACTGCTACGGATAAAAAGCTTATCATAGTAAAATCGGTCGTGGTAATGCTAGCCATTGCCTACCGTTTTCGAACACGTTTTAGAGAACTTACAATATGAGTGTAGATAAAATGTTTTATGTGTCAGCGTGCTCTTAATGTCATTTACATGTTTTGTTTATGTACTGTTGGTGTGTCTCCATAATAAAATAAATAAAATAAAATAAAAACCAGTTATCTTTCCGCACAAACTCTAGTTTGGAAAGTAACAAAAAAATCGATTTTTATTAAATTATTAATGTTGTTTTTTCGGGAATATTAAATTTTATTTAACCATTAGGGATTTTTATTCACAGGCGATACCGCTTTTCAAAAGTTACGAACAATTAAAATCGTGTGCAATTAGATAAGAAATTTAAAAAATATGCAACTTTCTCTATAGGTACCTATTTTAATACCGCTTCTGCCCTGACATACTTCCTTATAATTTACCATAGTTAAAACTACGATTAAGGACATGACTGGCCGTACATTTCCCTATTTACCAACAAACAAGAATACAATTTGTCTTTTCAAATGGACTCTGGGGGGGCCATTACTGCTTTACATCCATAGTACGTACACAAAAACACGCAGTCTTAATAGAACACATAGCAGTGGGCGGCCATGAAACAATATTGTTCGTAATATTGTTCGTAATTTTCATAGGGAACATTGCTTGTGAGATTAGATAACATATTTCGTATGGTTATGGCGGAATTACAGACTAACTCCCTTAGAGTGCAATCACATAAGCGCTCTTCTACTTGTAAAGTACAGTGACACTCACTTACTTACGACGATTTTGAAAGAATCCAACCATAAAAGCGTGTTATGCTGGACTGTTCTGCAGTACCTTAAGCAAGGACTTATTGTGACTGTATAGAATGGCGTATTATAAGAGAAATCGTATTAATCGTGATCGTATTAAGCGGGTTCTACGGTAGTCGCCACAAACACAAACTATTCAGCTGCAGTTACATGAAGATTAAAATTAGTTTAAAGTTTTGTTAATATTTGTTAATTACGTGATTACCTAGTATTTAAACAATTATTATTTATTCTGCCTTTATTGCAGTATACAGGAAAATATAAATAATGAACTTAATAATACTTACCCTAAGGCATTGACAACCACTATTGAGCCAAACAGAAACATAAATAAAAACTTGGTTTCATGCTAAATTAATAGACAATGGTCATAAACTTAGAAAACAAATTGTGAAAAAAAACCTCCCACTATATTAACAGATAAACTGGTTAACATCGCAATAGTACGACCATTCATGTAGAAGAACGTTTTCCACAAGAGTGAACGTGTTTCAGCAGATATGATAATGATAACGTTAGCGTCAACGCATGGACATCAAGAGTTTTCTTACTATAAAAACATATCGCGCTCGTAATCTAGACGGTAAGTGATCTGTGAAAGGAATCGAGCGGAACCATAGAACAAACGTTAGCTAACCAAACCCAAACTAGTGTATTCTCATTAGTCTCACAAGTTCGTATAGAACCAATAGAACAATGACCTTAAGTTTCGTAACGATTATGAGTAATCGGAGGCCGCTTATGCTGGTTTAAGTACTACAGGTTGACTCTCGCGTGCTCAAGTCGTCATCATTCCAACTTCTGCAGGGTTCCGGACAAGTTAAAATTTTGCGAATTGTGCGAACTTGTCAAGTGGTCAGAGTTTCAGTAACAAAATGGATGTGCTATGTGGAGTGCTGGGTCAGGGAGCAGCATAAGAGCGAAGGCCTATATAATACTCCTTCTGTAATTTAAGGTCTATCAAAGATCGTGTCGTCCAAAGTATCGAATTCGAATCGAATCGAATTTTAATAGCGTCAAAAGAAATAAAAACTGAGGTACGCTCCCCAGTCTACACATCCCTGCGTCCGCGCAACGTTCTGGCGTGGATTCACTACAGCAGTCGGGCTTTAGGTTATTTCGTGATCCCACTAACACTGGTGCGCCTGTCTCGATGGGAATAGATCCAATCTATAATGGCTAATGGTAAATCTTAGGGCTCGAACACAATGGACTCGTGCGCGTGCGTTGGTTTAGTGTCTGTTTGGAATGGCACGTGTTGGTTTATGTTAATTTACTAGTGTATTAGTACTAGGTAGGTACTTAAAATATGAATAAAATAGGTAATAATTTCCTATATTCGTTTCACCGATATCTTAGAACTATAAATATTAGATTATTTTCTTACAAAATGATGAGATCAAAAAAAAATCGGAATGAATGTTTACAAAATGGCTAGCAACTCATGCAATTTCTACAGAATGTAACAAAAATACTGATGATCCGTAAGAGCAGAATTGGAATCAGAAGAAAAAAAAATTTTTGGACGCGAAAAATAAAAATTGTATGGGATAAGTCGTCCCAGTCGACTAACCCTCCATTCAAAACTTTATTTTTCTTGCGAAATTTTTTTTTCTACCGTTTCATAACTAGATTACGATACCAATTATGCCCTTAAGGCGGTTGTCACACTGCTCCGCATCTCGCAGCGGCGTCCGTTGATGCGTTTTTTAACTTTGTATGTAGAATCTTGATTTTGTATAGAAAAATCGCATGGTACGACACACTGGCTCCGCCTCGACGTATGGAGGAGCGAGACGCACGACGACTCGTGCGCTCGGACGGAGACGCGGTGCGTACCGCAGGGTATGTCACACCGAGCTCCGCAGTGCCGTACGGATTTTAATGCAAGAAAGGACGTAGGCGCAATGGATATCGACGTCTATAAGTTTATTTTTGAAATTGAAAGTCGTTCGTTTAATCATAATCTAGGAATTCTTATAAAAGTATAATTGAAGAATGAAGTAGTAGATTATTACTTACTTGAATGTAAGCCAAGGCTTTTCTTCCGCTGTAATAGAACGTCGAAAATTTATGCCACATCACTCCAAATAATCACTCCAATTTTGCTTAGCAAATGATCAAATGACGCGGTTGACATACGGGTGCAATTAAAAAAAAAATTCTTCGTGTTGCCTTAAATCTTGGTAATATCTAGCAAAAGACCCATTTATAAGTCTGGTTTGTAAATAGGGATGTAAGTACCCAGTGTCTTCTGCGTTTTATGACTCGATTGTACAAAAAACAAACTGAAAGTATCACCGCAGCGTTCTGAATAAGTCCCGTGTCCATTTTATCGACAAATAGGAACTATTTTCACCTTAACATTCGAATGTGAAATGAACGCGAGACGGAAGTAACGCGGGACGTCGCGCATCGCAGCTCCGGATGGAGATGCGGAGAAAACTCGGACGTTGGTGCGTTGTCTCCGCATGCGAGTACGTTGCTCCGCGTCTCGCAACGAGACGCGGCGGCAGTGTGACAACCGCCTAAACGGATCGCCAGCACTATTGTTAAACCTTGTATAAAGAATCGCTGACAGACCTAAGCCCTCCTGCGTGTACAGTTGCATTTACACGTACAACGCGACTGGCCAAGCTCTACTGCCACACGTGTAAAAAGGTATTTTCAAACCAAATTCGGCATATAGGTACTCTCGGCATATAGGTAGGGCTCTAAATAGCCAACTTCCACAAGGATTGCTTTTATGGTCGCCGTCATCGAAATCTGACGAGGATTACTTATGGAAGAGAAGAAACCGCACCATTTGGTACCTAATGGTCTATGCAAATAATTACGCTCAAGTAATAAAAAATAAACAGGTAAAATATTTAGAGCGAATTAGTCATAATGTCCTCTTAACTTTTTTACCATAAATCGTTATCTCGACTAATAGAGCGTATCGTGACAGGAACGTAATAAAGGCAAATGAAGTGCGGTAAAAACGTAATTACCAACGAGGGTAAACATGATGTACAAGAATTATCGTTGCTGGGCGTCATAATATGGAGTCCTCCGTTAGGCGCAACACTTAAGCGGAATCCAACTTCCGGCTGCAATACAAAGATTCAGCCACCATAGACAAACTTCCGCCTTGTGGCGGAAACCGGCTGATTTTTGTCTATGATAGTTGGATTCCGCGCAAGTTTATTTTGTGACTTAAGCAAAAATTTGGGATGGAGTCTGTGAACTATTTCAGAAACCGAGTCAAAACATCAAATAAACACACAAACAAGACAAGATAACATTAAGTATATATTAGTACATTACTTACCAAGGACTGTAAAAGAAAGAATGCCCGAAATCGCAGGTATTTGTGACCCGAGCCGCAGGCGAGGGTTGTAAATATGCGATAGAGGGCTTTCTTTTTTACTGCCCGTGGTGAGTACATAATTTTACGTCTCCACCTGGCCATAATGCGAGTTTTACCGTACGCGCAGCGTGCGGCAAAACTCACATTATGGCCAGGTGTGACGTAAAGAATATTATATAACATTAGGGACGTAGGCCGTAGCCAAAATGACAATCGTCTTACGACAACGCTGTAATGTAAAAGTACATATACAAAAATGTCGGAGTGAAAAGAAAACACGAAAGAAAAGTCACATCTTAACACGTTCCGTACCAGCTAGTGCTACGCGCTACGCTCGTAGCCCGTAGCCAAGTATATGTCGTATGTAGCGCGTAGTAGCTACGAAGAGAGAACCCGACAGTCGGGTTCTCGGTGCTGAATGTGTTAATCTTAGGATTATCACTTGCCGGGTTTCTAAATTAAACTATAACATTTTGTTGATCTAAACATTATGATACATAATATATTTTTGAAAGAAAAAAACCCTGTAGTTACTTATTACATAAAACTCAATTGCTTAATTAAATACATTAAATTATTACGTAACACTCCTAGCAGACGAAGCAATATGCATAAAATTTTAAGAGGCTTCTTATTAGCTTCAACTTACGCACAAACATTTTACCAGAGGCCGTTGTAAAGTTATCTCAGTATAATACAACGTTGCTTACCCAGTAAATTACAAGGTGGGTAATGTGGATCGAATCCGGACAAGCGTTAGGTGGGATCGTAAATATGGCCGCCTCATTACGGTTCTAACGAGCGCGCGCGCATGTCCAAAGGCACACAGGGTATAAGTACAATCTGTACAACCGGGTGCACCTTACACTCAAATTTAAACACGTTAGGTATACTTACAGTCATTAGCAGAACTAACTATGCACGGAAGGTGTTCAAAATGATCTTCACACTCTCTTATTCTCCTATTACTATCTTGGTAATAAAGTTTTGCCAAGATAATTGTGAACGCCTAACTCGTTAAGCTACTTCTAGCTTCTGCTGCTGATGGTATCTAGGTGGTATCTGGATACCATACCAGATATCTAGTTATGTGCTTCTGGAGACCTTCCCGCTTGGGTAATAGGCGCCATCTTGTGACTAAGCATTTTTAATTTAAATTGGAAATTGTAGTCTAAGGTTCTCAGATGTGTCACGTGTGTTAGAATTGGAAAATGCCCTTTAATAAGCTGTACCTAGTGATATGCTCTTGGAACATTTAAATGAATAAATAAATATTATAGGACAAATTGACCTAGTCCCACAGTTCAATAAGGCTTGTGTTATGGGTACTAGACGACGATATATATAATAGATAAATATTAAATACATACAAAACATCCATAACTCAGAAACAAATATCTGTGATAAACACACAAAAAATGCCCTGACTAGGATTCGAAACCGAGACCTCCTGCTTAAGGCAGGGTCACTACCGACTGGGCTAGGAGGCCGTTAAGGCCGTTAAGGCGTTGAGGCCTTCTCTTTTCCATAATATGAGGCACACATAATATCTGACGCACTTATATAAAATCATGGACTTTTTAACTGCGGCTAGCTTGCTTCCAAGACTACACATCCATGGTATTACAAAAACAAATACAAATAATGTATTGTTCGAAAGTGAGTATTGATAATGATATTTTCAGAATGTTTCCGGTTACGTTACGGTGTGAATGCTGGTATCTTAAACACACCCTTAGTTGAGAAGAGAACAGAACACAAGCAAATGGTCAGTGCTAGGTCAGTGAGGTTGCACCCACACTCACAGCCTCCACAGTCCCACCGAGAAAAGTGTCACATTCAAAGAGAATATGATTATGAATAGTAATAATGAACCTGTGCCCTTCAGTAGAGTGATAAATGGACCTAAACATTCGATACTTTACTAAACGCCATTTGCTACAACTTGTTTGTTTTGGTTTGGTGTGAAAATTTAGCGAGGTCGAAAACATCGTCGCAAAAATGTCTGTGCATAAATGTAACCTGGCCCGTCATCAGAGCCTATAAAACACATTCTCAATAAATTGTACGCCATAATTAACTAATAAGTACTCAATAGGAACCCTATATACCAACTGGCTATAAAAAGAAAAACTAGAGCAATGTGGAGATCACTGTGAACCTGACAGAGCCAATAAAACCTGATAATTTAACCTTATTTAATGTTATGGGACAAGCTTACAAAATCAACCTCGTCTTACAGAACGTTCAATAAAGCTTGTATTTTATAGTGTATAATTATATTTATTATATAACATATAGTATGTTTTATGATTATTTCTCAGAAACAAAAATTGTGATATAAAAACACAAGCAAAGGTATTCTAACCCATGACCTCCAGATTCGTAGACAGGGTCACTACCGGCTAGGTTACGAGGCATTTTTAATAAGAACTTCACATTAAATTCTAATTTTAAACATCAGGATTGACTGCCCAGCCCTGCCGCTAGTAAAAAGTGTCACCTGACACGTTCCGTCGATTACTCACACTCGCCCACCACCCCATTAGCTCCAATTTGTGTTGCGTCATAGAATCTAAAACAGAGTCCTTCCTGCCCATCATTGTCTTTGGCAATAGACATCAATATACAGCCACTATAGGTCCTGAAACTCTACATTAATTTATCAGTAGGTATATGAAACTTTACAAACACAAACAAGAAAAAAAGCGCATATAATAAACACAAATAACAAAATAAGAAAACCTTGACGGAGTTTTTAAACGTACAATAACTATATATTTTAACCTGAAAAAATACTTCAAGATTAAAACAATATAAATACTGTAAAAAAAAACAAAAGATATGGTCTAAAAAAATACTCACTTTTTATAAAAAACAGTATATGAGTTGTGTGTACTTTCATTTTAAAGCCATTTTCAACCGACTTCAAGATTTCGAAGGAGGAGGTTATCAATTCGTCGGGATCTTTGTTACTGCTTTTTTTTCTATGTACGAGTATGTTCACCGATTATTCGAAGACTGCTGGACCGATTTGGAAATAGATATTTGTACAACAAGAGAAGAAAGTTCATATTTACTTCGAGTGCTCATTTTGAGTCCTGAGCAAGCGAAAGATTCTGTAATATATAAAATAAATTTAGAATCTTGAGCGTAGAGAGGGACTCAAAAGCACAAGATGTAAATGACTTTATTCTCATGTTGAACATACTATTTTTTACCTCAGCAGTGAGAAGACATGGAAAAATACAACCTGGGTGATGCTTAATCCTTCTTTGTCACTTTTTTCACTTGTATTTATTATAATATTCTAACATTTGAGTTCAAAAACCTCAATTATAAGTTAATAACACAAAAAATAATCAAAATAAATTAAATATTTTTAAAATATCTATACCGCCATTTTGACTTTTGTCAACTTTTTTATATCTGCGTTCCGTAACTACTGTTTGATCACAATACGAAAGATTGTTGTAAGTAATAATATTTTTCACATGATAATCTTGTAATTTTTCCGTTTATACTTATTTGATCTTGAAATAAAGAACGTAAATTATTTTAGGTGTTGTATGGTTAAACATTTCAAAATTAAAATTTGTTTAAATTATATTTACAAATTAGTACTTCTGCGCATTTCGGAACGTTTCGTTCTGACTCTGTTTCAGGGGTCGAATCGAAAGTTCAGAATACGAATTAAATTTAAATTAAATTTGATTGAATGACGTTTAAAATATTTCTGTCTCTCTCTATTTACTAATGACGTAAAAAAGACAACACGAATAGCATCCGAGTATTTTGAATTTGTATTAGACCTCGCGCGCGGATTGGCATTGTAATTCCAAGGTCAACAAGGTCATTTTGTCTCACGCTCGCAGCAAAATTGAGTTTTGCTCACTGTTTTTAGGTATCAAAGAACCCTCGTTCCTGCTGCTGAGGTCAAAATTCTTTTTTGTTTGAATGAGTATACTTCACAGTTGGTCCCATTGTAACTAGTATAGGCACACCTATAGTGATTTGAGTATTTTTTATAGCAGTTCGAGCATTTGCTTTTGGAAAGGTCCTCCAACTTTCCAAAGTGAAGTCGGTTCACCACCTAAGTGAAGTCGGTTGTTTTTTGTTCAAAATTATTTTTATGTATGTCTTTTTTTGTTTGAAAGAATATACTTCACAGTTGGTTGCTATGGCAACTATGCATTTTAGGATTTTTGAATCATAAGTAGTGTTTCCATTCTCATGGAAATATTGTTTTCAACCGACTTCCAAGGAGAAGGTTATCAATTCGTCGGGATCTTTGTTTTTGCTTTTTTTAGTGTATGTTCACCGATTATTTGAAGACGGCTAGACCCGAGACCGATTTGGATAATTCTTTTTTTATTTGAAAGAGTATACTTCACAGTTGGTCCCATTGTAACCAGGTCAGAATCTGATGATGGGATCCTGGAGAAATTGAGGGAACTCCTCAACTATTATAGGCACACCTATAGTGATTAGAGTATTTTTTACAGCAGCTCGAGCATTTGCTTTTGGAAAGGTGGTGGCTAAGTGAAGTCGGTTCTTTTTGTTTACAATTATTGACTTTATTTTTTTATTGCACAAGTTACGTCAATATTTCAGATATGTTATAAAAAAAATTTGGATGTTTAATGTACTTAAATCATGATAGGTACTTTATCGTACAGTAAAAATGTTTTCTTTGTGGAATTAGTAAATCTCTTTCTTACACATATTAATTGCAAAATTACATAGTCATTTGCAACTTAGGACAAAACGAACTAGCGAAAAGTTTTGACCATTTAAGGAACTATTAGAGTATAGCCAATGAAGACATTTTCATTCTAGCTTAGAATCTCCGAAAATAAATTACAGATATTTACAACTTGCAGTAAATAGTTACTAGCGTTACGAAACATTCCGACTTTAAATCTATTTTATTTACAAGCAACAGTGACAATCACATAATAAAGAATGCATGGTGCCTAGTTTTCTAAAATATGTGTTCCTAGTTCGCCATGCAATGCATTCTTTATTATTTATATAAATAGATAAATGTATATTTTTTTTCAACGAGCTTCGACACCTGTTAAACATGCAGATTTATTTTTAACCCAGTATATGTAAAAACGATACAGTTTATTGGAATTACGCTGAGGCTAAAAGTAATACAGTGAACCTTAGTACAAAGGAGTAAGGTGCAAAATTGGGAACATTTATTTTGGCGTTGACTGTATATAAAATTATTTTTATTAATTTTATCTTTTGTTAAACACTTGAAAACTACCCAGTCCAATAGGAATAGGAATAGGATCTTTGTTAGGTAAGTATCAGAAAAATCATTTCGTTCACAGACAAGACTGTCTGTGTGGTAGAGCTACCAATACCAATAGGTGGAGTTACGCCATTTTGTACGGTCAACCAATTTGATTCCTAGGCCACTGTAGAACCTTGTCGTAATGACAGTTGCCCGTGTATACGTATAAACGTAACCTATTCGCTACCAAACTAGCTATTGTGACAAGGTACCTACTACAAGGTACTAGAGTGGCCTAGGAATCAAATTGGTTGACTGTACTGCAAATAAGGTTCGACGCTAATAGTTGAAATTCTGCTGACGCCTTTATTGCGAACGACTAAGTTGGAAAAAATACATACTGGGCTAGTGTCAAGCACTCGTACGAGTATACTGAAGTTGACGGTCTATTATTTACGTGTCTTCAATCTACAAGCCGCTTCTTCGGATCCTGCCACGCCTCGCCGCTCGGTCGCGCTCCGTGAAGCGTAACGTACAGGTGCAATACCTTACAAGCAATCCCATAAAATGAACCTTATTGTCATAGCCATAAGACCTTACTGTCTTGGTCCTGAATTGCCTGGAATATTAATTTGACCGACGGAAGCTTGTCCTTAAGGATAGTTCCGTGGCCACCTGCCGAGCTTCAATTGTTTTATGTGGTTAAACCACCTTTAACTGTGATAGTTTACTGTGCCTATTATAACTGTGACATCTGCCTCCAATGAGGTTAATAACCACAGATTATAATTGGTTTCAACCGTTTGTCCCTCTTTTAAGTTTATACACTTTTTTGTCTATGGTGTATGAATTTGACATATGGAAACGGATGATTTATTTAAAGGACTGCAACGCCATCTGTGGACTGCACTGAATAAAGAACGTATTTAAAAATATGTTTAAAAAAATAGTAGGTTATATTATATTTAATATAGGTGGGAGTCGATGTTAGTTTATTCTGTGTTAACTATAACCACAACTCAGACTCCTCATTATAACAATGGAGTGCTGATTCTGAAATAGATATTTTAAGATCTAAGTGATATTAGATCGCGATCTTTGTCTACAATACGCCAGCGCACTCCTAAATCCTCATCAGAACGATATTGTTAACTCGAGGCCCTTTCGATGGCAGGTGAATAATAGGTGATATTTCAGACCAATATTATTAAGCCGTTGCAGTATTTTATGCCTTAACCGACTCACTGAACCATGTATCACATAAGCTACATAAAGTGTGGTGAACTTCGATGTAACTTTACATTGCTCCACCCGCAACTTTCGAGTGTCAACTCTGTTTTTACCCTTTAGAGGTGGAATAAAAAAATGTGGAGCTTTATAATAGAAAAGAAAACACTTTGTTCCAAATTTCTAGTTTTCCACCTTCAACAGCTCAGGTTGCACTGTTTCTCAGTCTCTATGTACCTAATGGAATTGTTACTGTAGATAATTTTGTATTCTTGGTTTTAAATATTAAAACTATTTCCGATTTTTTTAAATTTGATATATTGATATTATGAATATTATGATCCAATAACATCAATTTCAGCTTTGTTCCTTCATATAGTCATCTATGTCACCACTTAAGGCAGGGTAACTGCGTGGATTTTTTTTCGTTTGGGTACGGTGTGATTTTAATAATAACTAACCCTCTTATGATGATGGTCCCCATTTTTTTTTCAACAGTCTCTTTGGCAGCAGTCTCGTGATACACTGTCATTCATTTAAGTTGCGTTCAATGCGTTCATGTATCAAATGTGCATCATGAGGTAGGAAACTTGTTAATATCTCATAGGAGCTTGTGGCGCCGTAATTTGCCTAACGGGCCGGTACTAACGGCATTCGAATTTTGAATTTAGATTGCGGTTGTAATTATGCGAGATCCTCAATTGTTTCGTTTTGGTCAGGAAGTTTCTCTTGACTGACTGTAATTCCTTTCTCCTGAAGGTATCTAAATGTCACGAGTCGGATGTTTTAACCAGCGAGCCGTTTATTAGCTGAAAAGTTGAAAACATAACATATTTACAATAGTAGTTGGGGCTCAAGCATTTGTTTGGTTGTGTGACTGTTTATAGGGAAATTAGAATGCCATGGTTTTGTGTTATTACCTACGTAAGTACGCAACTTCGTTCCTATACGGAAGGGGGGGGGGGGGGGGGGAGGTCAAATTCATTCATAAATTATTGTCCATGTAATTTTAAATCTGGGTGTACATGTGATCCAAATCAAAGTGGGGCCAGCGACTTTCGGTGGTCGAATTGGGCCCTAGCCTAGTTATTTACTACATGCAAGCAGAAAGCAGAAAGACAATTAAATAAAAAAATGATTTCTAGGTAAGTCTGTGTAGCATCAATCATGGCTAATTACGAGCATGTGCTCATTTGACCACAGTTATTATTTTATGAGTGCCCACGGAATTGTTATGTTTAATCACAGGAACTTACTATGGGAGCATTGGTCCATGTTTGGACAAATGTTGGTTTGATGATAAGTTTTAAGTGGATACATGGTTAGAAAAGTACTCGATCATTATATTTCTTCTCGTTTCTTCTGGGAGTTGAAACTAGAATGAGTTTATTCTATTTATAATCCGCAACAAGTATTCGGAAGACCTAGATTTTAATCAGATCAAAAATTATATATGACATTCTGAGCTGCTCGACTTAGACGAGATCCCTAAAAAAAGAAATTGGGTGGGTTTCGTCTGCAGTTTCCCAAGGTTATCGGATAGGTAGTTCAGAGGGCACATAAAGGCTGCTCTCCACCATGGGCTATCATGGCCCAATGTAAGGGACGCAGCTATACCTACCACGAAACGAGATCGCAAGCAAACGATCGCTCCCTCTAACGCATAGCTCCGTCTCTATTTAGTTTAATTATTAATACTTATTATTATTTTAATTTAATTTTAATTACATTTGTACACATATGGAATTTATACTGGAATAAAACATTTTCATTTCATTTCATTTCTATGATGGCCCATGTTGTAAGGCAGCCATAAAACCGATGGTCATTGAGGTAGAAAGGTAAAAAACTATCGACGAACCGGACCATGAAGCCTAGGCAACAAGCCAACAAGGTGCCCAGTTTATAGTTCAGTGCAGTGCGCAGATATTTCTCGGGGACATTGCCAGTCCAAGAAAACCTTAAGTGTGGTATGCTGGGCTCACAGTAGTCACAGCATAATAATTTACTACTCCAGGATAATAGTGGAAAACTTATCCCACTTTATTATAATGAGAATTCTACGGCTATTAAAATTGTGACGTACTTGAATGAATAAATAAATGAAGCCTACCTCCTTATATTAGACAAGATTGTCTCGTCTGACGTCTGTTGATTTTTAAAATATGCTGATCATCTGTCGCATAACAGTTACTTGGCATCTGGCTCGTTGCAACTCTTCTTCTTTGGCTTTTTTCAACTCTTTCTTTTCGGCTTTTTTCAAGATCATCAAATTAAACCTCCTTATCACACATCCGCCAACATTGGTCCCAACATTGGTCCCATCATTGGCCCACCGTCTTACAAGGTGTATGACCGAGGCGCGCGGCGGAACGGGGAGGGCGCCTCGCTTCGCTAACTCTGCATTCCCATCCACCTATCCGCAAGCTAACCAGTTTTATCAGAATGCCTAGTTAGATACACTTGTTATAGATCTCAAGGTCATACTTACATTGGTTTATAGGCGATAGCTTGGCGATGGTGCGAGGGCGTTACGCTCTGGTGCGCAGGCGGGATAATGACATTGTTTTTTGAGCAATCATATCTCACTGCTCGACAATTAGAACGTTCTTAAGTTCCTGCAGTGACTTTTAAATAAGGAATAGATGGTTATAAGACTGCGAAATGGTTTTTAAGGCAGTTTCTTCCGCCATTTCTTTTCAAATAGGTTTATAACATAAGGTAACTGCATTATGAGCGCGCTCCTCTGCGCAGACTAGTCAATACTTACAATAAAAAAATAGTCATGTAGATAATATTTGGTCGTAGCTCAACCGCTGAAAAGCACGTAAGTATTAAGTATTAAATTATTAACACACCGGTGACTACTTTGACTCTGAATGAAAATTATTCATACTAATTAGTAGTAAGCGGTATTGGGCCACACATATTGTAAGCAATATAGGTGCCTAGTTTAGCTAAATAAATAAATAAAAACAAGTTTCCGTCTGCGACTTGTTCCGCATGAAAGTCGGAATTTTTATAAACCTCTTTTCCTCCCCCTAGCTAACTAACAGACAGAAGTTTTGGTGGGAAAAATTTCAACTGCCTAACTAAATAGGGCCAAAGGAATTTCAACATCAAAATCGAGAACTGTTTCAAACACTTAATTATTTCTAATTGACATACCTACGTAAGTATTAGTACAAATTAAACTGTATACTGAACAGTCTGATCACTAACTATAGAATGTTATATAATAACAATTTTCCGTAGTAGAACTTTTTTATATATGTAGATTTTACCGAACATCAATTTTACTTTAACAACTAAAACTTTGTTATTACTTGCCGTGTTTCTTACACAAAAGTACTATTAATGTCATCATCATCATCATCATCATCATATCAGCCGAAAGACATCCACTGCTGAACATAGGCCTCCCCCAAAGAGTGCCACAATGACCGGTCCTGCGCCACCCGCATCCAGCAGATTCCCGCGACCTTCACCAGGTCACCAGTCCTCCTTGCGGGGGGTCTACCCACGCTGCGCCTTCCGGTTCGTGGTCGCCACTCGAGAACCTTTTCCAACGGCCATCGGTTCTACGAGCAATGTGCCCCGCCCACTGCCACTTTAGTTTAGCGATTCGGAGGGCTATATCGGTTACTTTGGTTCTGCTGCGGATGGCATCATTTCTGATGCGATCACGCAGAGAGACTCCAACCATAGCCCTCTCCATTGCCCTTTGGGTGACTTTGAGCCTTCTTATGAGGCCCATTGTAAGCGACCACGTTTCAGTTCCATTTGTCATCACTGGCAACACACACTGGTCAAAGACTTTCGTCTTGAGACACTACGGAATATTGAACAAAAAGATGTGCCGTAGCTTCCCGAACGCTGCCCAACCGAGTCGGATTCGTCGATTGACCTCTTTCTCGAAGTTGGATCTACCTAACTGGACAGTCTGTCCTAAGCATATATAATCGTCCACAACTTCGAGTGTAAAGTCTCCGATTGTAACGGGAGTTGGTGCTACATGGGTATTTGACATGATCTTCGTCTTATCCATGTTCATCTTTAGACCAACTCGTTCGGAGGCTTTACTGAGGTCATCGAGCATCGTACTCAAATCCTTCATGGTCTCAGCCAAGACTACTATATCGTCAGCAAACCAAAGGTGAGTGATGTACTCGCCGTTTATGTTGATGCCTAGCCTTCTCCAGTCCAGAGTCTTGAAAACATCCTCCAGTGCAGCGGTAAACAGTTTAGGAGAAATAGCATCTCCTTGCCTGACTCCCCGCTGCAACGGAATAGGCTTCGAGTTATGGTCCTGGAGTCGGACTGACATAGTGGCGTTCTCGTACAAACACTTCAGCACTTCGATATAGCGATAGTCCACTTGGCACCTCTGGAGAGATTGTAGTACAGCCCAGGTTTCGATCGAGTCGAAGGCTTTCTCGTAGTCCACGAACGCTAAGCAGAGGGGCAGGTTATACTCCTCAGTCTTCTGTATAACCTGACGGAGCGTATGGATGTGGTCTACGGTACTAAAGCCTCTTCGGAAACCGGCTTGTTCGGGAGGCTGGAAGTCATCTAGCCTGCGTGCGAGACGATTCGTAATGACTCTTGAAAACAGCTTATAGACATGGCTCAGAAGTGAAATGGGTCGGTAGTTCTTCAGTAACGCGTTATCGCCCTTTTTGAAGAACAATACCACCACACCTCTGTTCCATGCCTTAGGCGTTCTCCCTTCTAGTAAAACGGAGTCGAACAACTTCTGAAGGGCCATAAGGACCGGTTTTCACGGTTTCACGTTTGTAATTCCGTCTTCACCAGGTGCCTTATTGTTTTTGAGCTGTTTAAGAGCCATTCTAATCTCGTACAGGCTGATGTCCGGGATATCTTCGGTATAGTGTCGGGTCAGTCTAGCTCTAGGGTCTTCCGCCAGATCAACTTCAGGTCTGCTAGTTGATGTGTATAGCTGTCCATAAAAGTCCTCTATCTCCCCCAGAAGCTCGGGTCTGGATGAAACGATTCTACCATCCTCAGTTTTTAATTTGGCGAGCTGGCTCTGCCCAATAGACAGATCCCTTGCGAAAACTTTAGAGCCCTTATTCTGCTCAATGGCCTCTTCAATACGATTTGTATTGAATTGGCGCAAATCACGGGTAAGAGACTTAGAGATCCGTCTTTTGAACTGCCGGAATAATGACGCATCTCCTGAGGATTGCAGAACCATTTCTGTCCTTTCCTCGATGAGTTTCTGAGTGGAGTCAGAGAGCCTTTTGGTTCTGTTGCTCCGCTGGGCCTTAAAAAACTTAGACCCAGTGCTATGGACAGCTTCTACAAAACCGTTGTTAAATTGGTCCACATCGCCGCCTAGACAATCGAAACGGTTTTGGAGTTCCAGCTGGAAGCTCTCAGGGTTTTGGATTTGAAGTGCTGCTGGACGGAGCGTAGACTTCATCAGTCGAGAGCGCTCTAGCTTAACACACTACTAGTTGCACTATTAATGTGCAACTTGCAAAATTTATATTATACGTGTGTCATAACTATCATAAGGAAGTATAATTTATAAAGAAAATAATTTTAAACAAAAAAGAACAGACTTAACTTAGCCTCCACCTTTCCAAAAGAAAATGCTCGAGCTGCTGTAAAAATACTAAAATCACTATAGATGTGCCTATAATAGTTGTAAGATTTCTCCAAGATCCGATTATCAGTTCCTGACCTGATCACTATGGGTCCAACTGTGAAAAAAAAAACTTTTTCCTATTCGGTCCAGCCGTCTGGGAGCCTCCTCGTTCGACTGATAATATCGTTGGGAAGTCTCTAGGACAATTTTATTCGTGCCACAAAAACTTCCATGTCTGGTCATTAAGTGTTCAGTGGATAAATTAGTGCGTATAAAAAGTAATAGTAGATTGTTAACCAAGGGTTGAAAGTGACCCATTTTACCTGAGATATTTCTGGCGCTCGAACGAAGTGAGAGCGCCAATAGTTCGAGGGTGAAATGGGTAATTTCACCCGAGTTAAACACACTGCTTTTCATTTCAACTGTGAGGAAAGTACAATACTACACGCACATTTTATAAAACAGGTATATAAAGAATAATTTATAAAAATGTTAAGTAAAATTTGAACCATTTGAAAAAGACAATTTCAATGTTTTGCTGGTGGTCTGAGAGGAGAGCACCCGGGTGGGCACCGGCTCAATCCACAATTAACACAGCTAATTACTTTCCACCCTAGGGATGAACAAGCAATTTTCCACCCAGCTATCTGCCCAGGAAAATAAAACTTTCCGAGCAGAAGAGATGAAAAAACCTAATAATGACCAAGACGTAGTTAAGTTTTTGACCCGTCCGAACGTCCATCCATATCACAATCGGCGTAAGTATAGGTATTACTTACATTAAAGGTTGTCCATGAATGAGCGTTCTGAGTCAAAAACATACACCTACCGTACCTAAATTAATTTAATTGACCTAAACAAACATTAATTTAATTTAGAATAAAATTTTGCCCAGATCGCTCTCATTGGGCAAAGTGCCCAGATGGCTGGCCGTATTGCCACGCTGAATGGCGATAGCTATTCGTTGAGCAAAATAATAGCCAGGCTTCTGATAAAGATAAAAGATAAAAAAGATAAAAGATATTTATTCTTCAATTTAGGCACATTACAATGCACTTATGAACGTCAGAGAGAAAAAAAAAACTACCTCCGGTTCTAACCCTACACCTCTGACCCGAGAAGTATTGTTTATGACCGGCAAGAAACTCGGCGGGACTTATTTTTTCAAAACAGTAATACAGTAATATTACATCTTAAAGATACACAATAATACGTAGTTCTATAAGAAGGCATATCAAAACAGCTTGAGAGACATACAATGTACGTATTGTTTAATTAAAATAAAATAATAATAATAAAATCCAAATCTGATTGCTTCACAAAACGTTTGATATGCTTTCCTATCTGAACTGTGTCCTCTAAATGTTAGATGATTTTGTAGTAGTTTCGGGTTTGGGCCATGCATCTTTGTCCGCCATATAGTCCTCGACCCTGTAATAACCCTTTGACATTAAACTTTTTTTCAAATATTTCTTAAGAGCGGGAAATGATAAATTTAAAGCATCGACGGGTAACTTGTTATAAATGTGAATACCTTGACCAAAAAATGACTTATATGCTTTGCTCTGGTCACTAGAAGCCTCTATTAGGCTCGCCGACATTTTATTTTAATTTAATATTTAATCTTATTAAGTTTTACTTTAATTCGCCATTGTAAATTCACCGTGGATCGCTATGTTGTCTGCAATAAATGATTTTATTTTTTTATAATTGTGTTTTATTTGAATCCTTGTATTTATTTTAAAACTAAATGATTCTCCTCAATTTCCACAGAATAGAATGTAGGTAATGTCACACATTTAATGATAGAATTCGTGGTATATTTGCTGTTTGCACTGTAAAATCGGTACATAGTAGGTACGCAGGACAGGTCATTAGTAGACATATATATGTATGTTTAAACTCATATTTAGACAGTCGAAATCCATTGAAACAGAGGTAACAGAGCGCGACTAGCCGGTCTGATGCGCACGCGCCACGCGTCGGTAGCCGGTACCATCGATACATCGATCAATTTTAGATTAAACACACGCAGTCGGCAATGATAGGTGATGTTCCACTTTGTTAGGTAGCTGCATAATGATTCGCTACATAGATCGGTGGTAAACACAACTGTCTTGTACCCGGGTATGCCCTTAAACTACGTCCAAAAGAGAGGTATGGGTAACATAGACTACTTACTTGCCTAACCTCGATACCTGTAAACACTGTGTACTGTAAAAAGTAATGAAATAAACGCATTTGTATTTATTTGTACCTTACAGAAAACCACAGCCAATTAGCACTAGACCCTACTCATAGTGTTGTGTTCCAGTCGCTGAGTAAATTCGCCAGAAAACTCAAAGAGTGTGTTGACAACGGGTGATTTTCCTGTCCCTTTAGTCGTCAACCCAGAGAATCCTCCTTTATAAATATGAAATTGTCAGCAACGCAGAAGGCGACACCTCGCAGTCGAGTCGCAGGCGTCCATAGGTTACGGTAGCTGCTTGCCATCAGGCGGGTCGTATGCTTAATTGTTTGTCATCGTCGTAGAATGAAAAAAAGCACGTCGTTGCCACGCATGGGTGAGTGTTAAGAGTACTACTGAATGGCTTCCCACAAGATTTTAGCCAGGGTCCACCCCTGTAGCTTTTGCAGATTCTTTAAAGGCTACACCATCGGACGCGATGGGAGATCTAAAATAAGCGATCGCGCTACCATACTAATTTAGTACGGCTCCTATTTGACCTATTTAGTTAGGTGTGCGTGGCAGTTTGGCTATCCCAAGTTTGGAGGTATGCTTCGTTTACTCCATGAAGCAGGGACCACTGGTATTATTTTCGTACTTTCCCAGTATTCAATTTCAGTAGGTATTTCGGTTGTCAATACAAGGTGCAATAAAAATGCTGGTGATACTTTTAAGGGCATAATTGTTATCGTATTCTAATTATGAAAAACAAAAAATAAAGAAACCGGCCAAGTGCGAGTCGGACTCGCGCACCGAGGGTTCCGTACAAACCTGTAGGTATATAAGTAAAAGTTCACCCATTGCATTGACATAGAAAATTTATTTTGTTACAGCTTAAAGGTATTAAAGACCTGAGTATTTGATATGAATTTCAATTTAATACCTCTACGCGTTTACGAGGAAAAAGGTAGTAAGTTTAAAATTTAAAAATATTTTTTTGTATGATTTTACTAAAAATGTCTACTTTTCGTAATTTTTCCTTTGTCTGTGCTATATGAAGTTTCTTCGTGCCAAGTTTCAAGTTTCTGAGTTTACGGAAAGTACCCTTTTAGGTTTTGAGTTTCTTGCGAGTATTCATTTTCAAAATATGCCACTTAAATTGCTATTTCTTTTGATTGCGGCGACATAAACGTTTGGTTTTGGTACATCTGAAAGGTCCTATAGCCCTGAGTATTTGACATGAATTTCAATTTAATACCTCCACGCGTTTTCGAGGGAAAAGGTAGTAAGTTAAAAAAAAAAAAAAAAATTGTATGATTTTACAAAAATGTCTACGTTTTGTAATTTTTCCATAGTCTATGCTATATGCCGTTACTTCGTGCCAAATTTCAAGTTTCTGAGTTCACTGGAAATACCCCGTAGGTTTTGCGAGTACCGAAAAACTCTAAAATTTTCAGCATGAACGACTGTATCTTTTGATTGCGTTGGCTTTTAAGTTTGTTTTTTCACAACTCCAAGGGACAATAGACCTGAGTATTTTATAAAATTTCAGTTTGATATCCACGCGTTCCTGAGAGTAGAAAAATGGTCTTGACAGACAGACAGACAGACGGACAACAAAGTGATCCTATAAGGGTTCCGTTTTTTCCTTTCGAGGTACGGAACCCTAAAAAACTCTCGAAATAAAGAATGGTTTTGTATGGAGGGTTGGCCGGCTGGGACGACGTGTCCCATACAAAAAAAACTTTTTTCTTCAAAAGATTTCTCCAAAAAATGTTTCTCCTACTTTTTATTACTAGTAATACGATACAAATTATGACCTTAAACGGATCACCAATATTTTTGTTACACCTGTATATTTTTTTTAATTTTGCTTGAATAATCTGGTAGCCTGGCAGTAAGACGTCCGACTTTTAATCTGGAGGTCTCGGGTTCAAACCCCGGCTCGTACCACTGAGTTATTCGGAACTTACATATGCAACGGAATATCATTTGATATTAAATATCCTCAGGCGACTGGTAAATTTTACCAGTCGCTTTTCGGTGAAGGAAAACATCGTAAGGAAACCGGACCTGATCCCGATACGGCCTATAGTTTCCCCTCTGGTTTGGTAGTTCAGAGCGCTTTCGTTAAATCTAGTGTCTACGTGCTACGCCAATTCATGGGATTAGGTTGTCAAGCGGACTCCAAGCCGGGACAAACGCTAGGAGGAGGAAGGAGGGGCTTGAATCATCTGATTTTTTTTCCTTAACTAAATTACATTTGAGAATATGGGAAAAATATTGTAAATTCAAGAATGCTAATTTTCAAGCGGTTGCCTATAACAGCTTTTTTTTTTGTTCTTGTACAGGGCGCGGAGGATGTGGATGGATGACATTCAAATTGTATTATATAATCAGTAGGCTCCCCCCTCTATTTCCGCCCCAGTCCAAGTTGGGTCGGTTCGGGTTGCGCAGAGCGTTTCTTCATCACTTCAGGAGCTTGAATACCGCGAGCCATCTGGTTACCTCGCGGTCACTCTGACTACGCGTTAACGGACCAATAGTTAAAGCAATGGCTTTAACTATTGGTCCTGGTTTGAAGTGTTCTGTGCAGTATGATATTGACGGCCCCACGATGGCAAAAATATCATGATACATTTTTTATTACTATTCCAAATGGCGAAATCTGCTCATGAGCAGGTACAGTCAGCTGCAGAGAAAAGGTACCACCCACCATACAAGTTTGTAGGGCAAGGTGGTACCTTTTCTCTGCAGCTGACCGTACATTTATCTTATAATTAAGTAGATTTATGAGACTCTTTAGTCTGAAAGATGGTGAAGAACTATTGGAACTTGGTTTACCTAGGTACTTGGAGGTTAAGAAATGCAAAAATATTTTACATTTCCTAACCACCGATGATTACCGATATATATTTTATCATAGGCTTGCATTACTTACAATAAATGACTAATAGGTGTAAGTAGGTAAATATACAACAAACAGAAATTACGGGAAACTCCCTTTGTAAAAGATAAAACATATTTATTCTTCAATTTAGGCACATTACAATGCACTTATGAACGTCAAAAAACAAAAAACTACCACGGTTCTAACCATACACCTCTGACCCGAGAAGTATTATGACCGGCAAAAAAATTCGGCGGGACTTATTTTTTCAAAACAGTAATATAATGCGCAGCTCTATAAGAAGACATATCAAAACAGCTTGAGAGACAGACAATGTACCTATTGTTTAATTAAAATAAAATAATAATAATAAAATCCAAATCTGATTGCTTCACAAAACATTTGATATGCTTTCCTATCTGAACTGTGTCCTCTAAATGTTAGATGATTTTGTAGTAGTTTCTGGTGTAAACTTGCTACTAGTGGGTATAATATGAGAACGTTAGTATTGTAATGTCAGTTTGAACAGTTAGTGTGGGATAAGATATCGCCGAATTTGACGTATCCGCCTAATTAACAGGGTCATTGATCTCAGCACGTTCCATTGCCATATGCATAAACATTTCTTACAATTCCTCGACAACGTACCTAACCAGTTAAGTTTGGCGCTGTCATGTATAGGAACTTGTAAAATTATTATGGAACAGAGTTAGTTCCAATTTTGACCACCGGCCAAATAAGATGGTCCTGTTAATGCAATCAGGAAACGACAATTGGATTAGGTAGCTAGATGAGACCACACTGGCAAGGGTTGTCGATCATGGAGAAAAATAGAATAATGTGACAGGCGATGAGCATAAAAATAGTAAATGAACACAGTCCAGTAAAATACTTAATTTATAAAAAAGAAAAAAGGATAATGAAGTAGGTACTTACCACCAGTAATGACAAAAAAGATATGAAATTTTTCTTGATAGACCTCCTATTTCCTACCTATCTGCAAAAAGCTTCATTTATTTTAAATAAATAATATTTAAACAAGAGTAGGTACTGCACTGTTTCTTATTTTTCACTATTCCCGTAAAAAATATGCATAAAAAAAAGTCATATGTAAAAAGTAAAAAATATCGTTACTTCCGCAGGATAAACAAAGTTCCGCTTAAAGTGACGACCCTGTTAAACACTACATATGTTATCTTTTTAATAGAATCAAAGTGTGTCATGTCATACAGGTCGCATAATATCGCTGCGCTCTCGGCCGGTGACACACGAGAGCGCGCCGCGGTCCATTGCCTTAGATAAATAAATAAAAAATTAAAAAAAGTAAACCGCCGCGCTCTTAGAAGTGTTTTTTATTTAATCTGTAGCGTGTTTACGTTTGGATGTGGCACTTTCTGGCGCGAAACAAGCAGGTGGCGGCGATGCTGGGCGTTTTGGCGGTAGCGGCCATTGTGGTGGTAGTATTGACAACGAAAGGAGCCAGCTCCAGTACGGTAGAAAATGGGCCCGAGGAAGCTGAAGATGTTAGTGACGACCCGTATATTTTTTCTACTCATAGGTACGTTCATTTAATAGGTAAAAATATGCTAGTATTTATTGGTTACTATTTTATTTTAAGTAGGTAGAGCATAAAAAGTTTATTTATATTTTTATATCAAAAGGTTTGTCTATAAGAAAATTACCATCGATTGACACTAGTCTCGCCTAAATAAAAAGTGTTAACGAAGTAATGACTAAGAATCGTTTATAACTAAAAAAAAGTTTAATCATCAGTCAGGTAGAAACTTAATTTAATGTTCCAGCTTAATTTTATTCTGCATGACTGTTTAATGGATTATTTCTTTTAATTTATTTTAAAAATCCGATTGAGCGGCAAATGTTTTATCTTTTCTTACAAATTTCACTGGCGGGTAATATTAAAAAAAAGTCAATGTAGGTACCTTGATATTAAAGTATTTGTAAGAGATATCGTATAATTAAGAACATTTAAATCTTTTCGTCCACTTACAATAATGTGTCATTAGAACTTTAAAAATGGCTATCACATTAAAATGAGAAAAGATAATGAATATAATGATGATGGGCCAAGTGAGTCACGTGCTGGAATTTATTTATCATCGTATAATTTCATACCTATTTAGAGTTTGCATCGAGTTTGTTTTAAATGTTATGTTGATGTTGTTCATTAACGACTTTCCCGAAGAAAGGTTGAGGGAGGCGATGGCTGAGATATGCGTCATACTCGTGAACGGGTGCTGTTTGTGGAGACAGGTCTGTTTAGGCAAACTGGGGCAACACGTTTACGTAACTTTTTATTGTTCATATTTAATTTTAATTTAATTGGCTTTAGACACAACATTCGGTGCTTGATTATCCATATTTTTTATTATTATATAGAATATATAGATCAAGACACTTGGAGACCTTATACATCTCTAAGGATAATTTAGAAATAGTATGTTTATTGTATACTAGAATCACTTACTTTTTTTTATTTAAATTCAAAATTATTTTGTTTCTAACTGTTGATGATGGATTATTATAATTTGGAAATTTATTTAGAAGACACAGTTCAGGTAAGAAAGTATATCAAACTTGTATGTAATTCATTTTCAATAGTCAGATTTGGACACATCTTTTTTCTTTGGTATTTTTCTTAAACTATAACCTATTGTTGGTTAATCTAACCTTGGTTTGATATGTTTTCTGTTAGAACAACGCACTTATATGTATTGTTTAGTTTTGATGTACTGTTGTTTTGAAAAAATAAGTCCCGCCGAGTTTCTTGCCGGACATAATTCTTCTCGGGTCAGAGGTGTAGGGTTAGAACCGGTGTAGTTTGATTTTTTTTTTCTCACTTTTACTTTGACGTGTAAAAGTGCCCTTGTGGCCTACTTACTGAATAAATGTTTGAGTTTGAGTTGAGTTTGACGAATACTTCTGTGCTAATAAATTGTTTATTTATGACACGCGTCACCTGTTAATGGGGCGCGGGGATCGATGTGATGTGAGTATACTAGATTGTTACTAACTATTTTATTTTTTCACAAGATTTTGAGGTTTATCTGGTCCTTTTAACGTGTAGGTGCTATTACCGCGAAGCACCGAGGATCTGCTAGTGCTGAACGACGGGATCCTTTCGGTTCTTTCTATAATACGTTGGAAAAAATTGTTATCGCAGATATTTGTTTTGTACATTTAAGTACTTTAAAAGTTTATTATATGCCAGTTAGGCATATTTAGCAAATAGGTATGTGAGATTATTAGAAAAATTGTTGTAGAATAATTAATGAATTAAATAATAGATAAATGTATATACATTTTTAATAATCTTAGTTTTTACAAGGAAAAGTACCATGGGGCAATTTATAACAAAATTCTGGGGATAGGTGTAATATATATTAAAAACTTATTCCGTCTCGATATCGTCGCGCAATTGTATAAATCGCCAAATCATGAAATTATATATTAGGAATTTATATACCAGAAATCATGTTGTGCCTAATAGGAATATCATCAAATGGCCCCATTTTTTAGGGTTCCGTAGTCAACTAGGAACCCTTATAGTTTCGCCATGTCTGCCCGTCCGTCCGTCCGTCCGTCCGCGGATAATCTCAGTGACCGTTAGCACTAGAAAGCTGAAATTTGGTACTAATATGTATATCAATCACGCCGACAAAGTGGTAAAATGAAAAGTGGAATTTTTTTTTTTATCAGGGTACCTCCCCTATACGTAAAGTGGGGAGTGATTTTTTTTTTCATTTCAACCCTAACGTGTGATATATTATTGGGTAAGTATTTAAAAATGAATAGGGGTTTCCTAAAATAATTTTTCGATAATGTAAATATTTTCGAAAATAATCGCTCCAGAAGTAAAAAAATATGCGTCCCCCCCCCCCCCTCTAACTTTTGAACCATAAGTTTTAAAAATATGAAAAAAATGTCAAAAGTAGAACTTTATAAAAACTTTCTAGGAAAATTATTTTGAACTTGATAGGATGAATAGTTTTTGAAAAAAAAATACAATATATTTTCTGAACTAAGTTTGTAATTTAACCGTATAAGCAGGTGTTTATTGTACCTGTAATTTCTACAAAATTACAATGAAATGACGTGCTTTCAAATAAAGTAAAAACGGTGAAAATCGGTTCACGCAATAAAGAATTATCCCATAAAAATCATCTTCCATACTTTATGCTCGCGCGCAATAGTTTACTTAATTTGCCGATAGATGTCGCTGTACGTGGAACTCTCATATCATATCCTACATGGCGGTGTTATTAACTCTTAAGTGGGGACACTTACTGTGACGGACGGAAAACTACGGAACCCTACAGTGAGCGTGGCCCGACACGCTCTTGGCCGGTTTTTGGTACTATGCCTAATGTTTATCAAAGCATTTTAAGTAATTCCTAGGCATTTCATAATATAATTAGCGTAATAAAAAAATACTGCAGGTTATTTGCAAAATCTTAACACCCTACTTAGACGATAAATGTCACTGGTCTCTTGACCTACTGTCATGTGTGATTGTGTGATGAGGTCGATTTGTTTAAAACAAAATCTCGTGTTTATAGGTATGTATAAGTAACGATTTTTAAATTTGCATTACTAAAAGTTTATAGCTAATTGATGTATTAAAATTAACAGTATTTCACAGTCGAATAAGTAATATATTTTTTTCCAAAAACTGTTACATCTAGCCCCCACTCCCCTACCGCCAATCAGTTTATGTTATTTCATGTTGTAAAGTAGATAAAACATTTAAATATGGTAGATAAAACTTCATTGCTCCCTGACCCTTTTAATAGTCAATAAACTAGATACAGGTAGGTCGACTATAAATAGCAACATATCTGAAACAATAAGATAAGCGCGACGCATTTGAATAAGATTAAAAAGTAAAATTATATTTAAGCGTCTACCTTTGCATTTTTTTTATGGAGGATAATAGGCAAACGTTTGACCACGATCTCACCTGATGGTAAGTGATGACTGATGATGCGGTCTACGGTGGAGTACGCTTACCTGTGAGATACCAATTTGCAAGTCACTTATTTTGATCTCTATTTTCTTTTATTTAGTTAGAGTAGAGTTTTACTTACTCTACGAAATGTTCAATATAAAGTGAACCCTAAATAACCTGACAATTAAAGTCCGTGACTGTACGGTACAGTCACCGGCAATAGTATCTTCCTACATGAAGGCCGAAAAAATATGTGACACGCTCTTATTTGTCGGGCCATAAGAGCGTTTCATATATTTTTGCGGCCTTTGTGTAGGAAGATACTATTGCCGGTGACTTTATCGACATTCTGACAAAAAATCGTCGCGAAACTACTTTGCCAATCGCCTGAGTTAATTAGTACAACTTTACCTACAAACCTAAAGCGTAAGTCAAAGCGGAGATGGCGCTTCAATCATTAAAAAAATCTTAGGATATGTCAAATCTATTCAAAAAAGTTTCATAAATTTAAAAAAAGTGTTGCAAACGAATTTGTTGAAACCAGTAATAATATTTTTCTTTACCTCAATGTGATAACTAAGACCTCAATTTTGTTCCTTGAAGCACGGTAGTGAGGAAAGGTGCGTGGAGTTACATAGGACCGGACTATTTTATATATAATTGATAAGACTTCACGGGTTGTTTCATCGATCGTGCAAGGATTTCTCGAAAGCTTACCTCATGTTTGTTGTATACTTTCTAAACGTCAAAAACCAGAGTTTAATTTTTTTACGCTGAAGATGAAGATGTTCGTGGGGTTCATGGGGGGGCTTGGACTATGTTTCCAAATCAACAGTATTCACTTTATAAACTTGCATATGAATTTTAAACTTCTTGTTTGTAGAGGTTTTCTCTTGAAAATGCAATGTTATACATATTCAAAACTTACGCACAATCGAATGAATTATCCGATGTTCTCCCGATCATTATTCCACACACCTTAATAGGCACAATCATCTCCATCAGAAAACTTTTTGTAACACGGGAGGATGTTATCCTCATCTGAGGCACGAATTAAACTTCCGCTATAAACCGGAGTACCTTATGCAATCACTCACCAAATACAGGTAGGTATTACGACTTACGAGTAAGTAACTATTTCAGGAGAATCTGTACTTAGTATATTGGTTTCTTCACCATATGCTTAGTTAGAATTTTTAATATGTCCAAGTCCGACTGGTAAGGGAAACGCAGCCATACTAGGTACGTGACCAATTTCTTTAAAACAATCATCCTGGTGAACATCCGTAGTAGGTATATGCCCAGGGTACATTCCCTAAGAAAAGTTCTTTAATAATTCCGGTCATCTTAAAAGATCTCACCATCCATATCCATGCTAATACTAAAATCGTTTTAATTTTTTACAGCCTCCCTTCCGAACATCGTTTCATGCCCTCCATAGGCAACGGACACATAGCTACCAACATATTCTCCGACACCGTCTACCTGAACGGCCTTTACAACGGTCGCAAAGGGAAGAGCCACCGAGCCCGCATTCCCGCTTGGGCCAATGTTAGACTGAACTCGACCTTAACTCACCGACCATTCGCCCCTGTCTACAGTTTGAACACTAGAGACGGTGTGTTCACTGTAAGAGTGGATAGGGACCGATCCGTGGTAACGCAGAGAATATATGCGCATAGGTTCTATACAAGAGCCATTGTTAATCAGATTGAAGTCACATCTAAAACGTATGCTGGTAAGTCGAAACATGTTTTTATTAAACGCATCAATCTTAAACTCTTATACTCGTATTTAAGGATTCTTAATGATGATGCTTCTCCTAAGATTCGGATATCTTAAAATATCTAACGACCTAATCCATTAATCCATCCAATTATTATGCAGAATCATAAAACGCCTTCACACTTTCACTGTACAAAGTAACACCGACATACCAAAAATACGCTTGCTGTCTTATTTCACCAGGCGCTCATTTCAGATCCAAACCTCACTCACCGCGACATATGGATTGCCGTGAAACTAATGCCAGGCTCTGAAACGAGTGACGACATCAATTTCGAGTCACCTGTACCCGAATTATTTCACGGTAGAACTATCAAGTCAAGCTGTGGGAAGACGAAAGAAACGGAGGACGAGGACTATCAGCCGTTGCCTGTGAATGTGTGCGTGTATTGGACATCAGTGCCGGATCATTTGGTCGTGCCGCAGCATGGGTCTAAGGTGTTTACGTTTGCGATGACGGTGGACAAGAATAGGACTGTAGCTAGAGAAGAGCTGCTCAAAGGTTAGTCGAAATGTTTTCTTTTGTTGTTATTAATTTTTGATCGCAGATTGAATTCTTGGATAACCTAAGTTAAGGTTACGACATATATTTTCGCATTTAGCAAGATGAAATAGAAAAATGGGGTAAGTTTAAAAGGTGAAATAGGCGTAAACGTTTTACGATTATGTTTCAAGAAGATTTCTACAGCCCATTATTATTTCTTTCTTACATATTGTGGGGAAGTAAGACTTATAAAAAGTGTCTACTTAAGTACCTTGTACTGTAATAGTAGATTGTACAACAAGTGCATAAAACGTACGATTTTACGCGAGGTTATATAAAGTCGAGTGTAAAATGGATTTTATGGAGGAGGGCCACACTCTAATTTTCACTTCAATTGCGAGGCAATTATTTATCGGTAATCGTAAAACAATTTCAAGTTGTAACAAAAATATTACAATGAAAACAAATATGGTTCCCACCAATTGAAGGAATGTTTACAAAAAGAACATAACTACACCCGACATGTTTTCTCAGGAAACGAATAAAACTTAGTAACTCTCCAAGAATTACCCGATACGGTTAGATTCTTGTTAATAATGTTTGTTTATGATGACACACATTGAAATATTACATTAATTTAATTTAATGATCATTGGTTATTGAAAAAAGCACGTAAATAACTTCGCCAGTTACGTTGTTTTTGTAAAATATTTGTTAGTTGTGTCGTTTTTGTACGAAAACACAGCAGTTTTGCCTACAAGGCTACTGTATACTTTTTTGCATTTTGTATCTTTTTGCATGCAAACTGTATCTTAGCTTTGTTTACGTACCACTTCACTTCTACGTATATTATCAAATTGTGTTAAATTTTAATAGCGTTATCTTAAAAAAAATTTTTTTTGGGCTGATACTCGGACGAAACGTGTCATTTTTTAAAATTTTATTTGACTAATCTGTAGCCCTATCATATACGAACACAATGATACCCATAACTCAAATCTGAAAAAAATTTTAGTTATGTTGTTTTTGTAAAACTCCCTTCAATTAATTTTTTAATGTTTTTTTTTTAATTTTCAACATGTGAATTTTGACATAGATACTTGTTTTCTGCCAAGTCATAAAAACATTTCGGGGCATTTCTAAACTATTATCAACACCAATTTTATATGATTTCATTTATTTAATTTTAGAAAACACGCAACTCAGATAAATATAGCAAGAATATAATAAAAGAACAAGTTTCTACGAAATGTTACTTCTCAATTAAATTGTGCAATATATTTTGACTCTGTTTGGCTGTTGAGCCATATTCTTAGTCTTAGAAGAAAATTTTACTTTATGCCCTAGAGCTAAAAATGCGAATTTATGTCGTCCACGCACAACTTAAAGTCGAACTTTACTTGCATGAGAAGTGAAAAGTATTATAAACACCGGTTACAGTAATAATAGTTAAAAGACAAGTAAGAGCCAAAAATTAGAGCCAATAATAAGCAGAAGGATAAGTCCAAAAATAAAATAAAGGTTCCAGAAACATTTATGCTTTTTTCTTAAAGGGCGTTCACCTGTGCTCAAATAGTAAACTCTGCATAGTATTGCAGGAGGACACGAAGGTGTTGTACCAGAGGCACGTGGATGAGTGGCACGCGCTTTACGCGCAGGCTGGCATGGACGTCGAGGGCAACTTGCAGTTGGTAAGATAGAAGAGATTCCACCTTTATATCGTTCTGTGGGGGATTCTATTTAAAGTAGAGCAGCAAAGTTGACTTCGCTTAATAGCAGTTTGAGCAGCATGTCTCGGAATGGATCGTCTTTGCAGCACGACACAGGGCTGTAGCCAGAGTTGCAGTTCAGATAGGTCAATGCTAATTTAAGGTATAGCCAGTGGGCATAACCAATTTTAAGGTAGGTACTTACACTTTTTTATTTTCATAGTCGAGCCGATGGTAATTTTTAAGGTACGACAGTTCCCCATAACGGCCCTGGTACGATAGTATCTGGTAGTCACAAATGGGACGAGCATTGATTTAGTTGAGGGTAAGCTTTCTTTTATCATTTACGTTATCAACAGTCTCGCAGATGCAGTAATTCATTTACTGTCAAGAGAAACCCCTACAATGTCTGCGAAAGATGCTTCCAGAATCTAGACTGCTCTGGTAGTAGCGGCGTATTCTGATGCAGCGCCTTTTGTCAGACGCTATCAGACCTTTTGCGAAAGGATTTCTATTGTCTTGCTTACTTTTCTTAGTAGGTACGATGGTGGTGATGGTGTATCACATGTGCAATGTGTGGAATATATATGTACATCCATAGGTTACTATAATTCTCCCTTCAGCACCACAAAAGCCTGTTCTAATACGTTAGGCGTTTTTATCTTAATCTTGAAAGGTAAGATCTATTGGTTGGTGGTTTTCTTTAATTTCCATTATTTATTTTCCATATGCGATGAGTTGGGCTACAATAGGTTTATGGCAAGGATGATTAAGACGTGGATTGACAATGCCTATCCAAAATCGCGTTCCTCGAACCTTCAGGCTATACGTCTGTTTTCGGTAGGTACTAAGTTACAGCGTTAATCGCCGAACAAAATATTAGAAACTAGAATTTATTTATTTAATCTTAGTTGCACAAAATAAGATGGTACAAAAGGCGGACTTAATGCCATAAGGCATTCTCTACCAGTCAACCAATGGGCTTAACAGAAAGGTTAAGTAGGAATTTAGTGTTTGTGGTGACTGATAGATGACGCTAGTGCTTTAGCCTGAAATAAGGGAACGCGATTTTGTATTAGCATTGTCAATCCATGTCTTAATCATCCTTGGCTACCCCATTTATATTTCGAAATACGTTACTTGCTAACTTTCAGTCGAAGATAGTCAGCGGGATTTGGTACTACTTCCTGAGTGCACTACCCTCAGAGTCTACCAGCCACCCGCAGGATCGATTCTTCGGTCTCAGCCCCACTGGCCTGTCTCGAGGAGGGACTTTTGAAGACTATGAAGGTACATCGGAGAATCTGGAACTATCGTTAATTGTTCATACCTATCATTTATATCATTATCGATATCATTTATACCTATCCCTAGCAAATATAGCTAGACATTTGCTAGGGATATATTATACACAGTTTAGATCTCTCCGCCGGTTCTGGCTGGCATGTATTTAGTGAATTCGGCACCGATGTGTCTGCGGGAAAATCTGAATAGTGCCACACATTTACGAATCTGCCCGCCGGGCCATGGGGATCTGTATGGACAGATCCGGTGGGCAGAGCTGGTGTATCCCTGGCTTACTCTACACAATATCCGCTCTATACGGCGTTTAAAAATACCTCGAGATCTCCACACATTTTTTACTTGTAAAACACAGAGCTGCAAGCTGCACCAATCAGTTACATCCATCTCCACAACAATCGCCCATCTTTATACCTAACCCTGCCCTGACAACATTGTTTCTTGATATCCCGTGTATTTTATTTACCATAGCACCTCCAACAATCTACTTTATAGTATAATCCATAGCCTAATTATAATCAAAAACTTGCAGGCCATAACTTCTGGGATACGGAGACGTGGATGTTTCCAACCATACTTCTTCTGTATCCACGTTACGCAAACATACTGCTGCAGTATCGCCTTGACACGGCACCGGTGGCGGAACGCCTGGCTCAAAAGACTGGACATAAGGGTTACAGGTATTGCTTTTTACTGTATAAATACATATGAGGTTATCGTAGAAACTACACAGTTCGTTAAACAGCCAAATATTGACTGACAGACTGACAATTCGTATGTAATCTAGATTCATATCAGAAAAGCCGTGACCTACCTAAATAAATAAATGTGTGAAATTACCTATTCTCTTCAGCACTGTATAGGTAGTTCAGCACTCTATATTCTTGGATTATCTTAAAGATGTAACTATTTTCCTGTCAAAAGGTACCCTTGGGAGAGCGCGTACACGGGCAGTGAGGTGACGCAGCCCTGCTGCCCCGCAGTGGCAGAGTTTGAGCAGCACGTCTCGGGGTGCATCGCCTTTGCAGCGCGACAGTATCTGGCTGTCACAAGAGACGAGCATTGGTTGAAGGTACTTACGTCTTTTTTTGAGTAATCATGTATTTATTTGTAGAAGATGTAGAGAGGGCAATAGAGGCAATGATAAAATCTGGCTGGAAGCTGTATGCACCTGATATTTGTAAATTCGTTACCGCGATATAGGTCAAATATGGACATATTGAACCTAGGCAAAGCATCAATTCTAGGTGCTTTTTTTCCAGGCCCGGCCCCTAGGCCCTGACATAGTTTAAACCGGCCTTGACTAGGACTTTCCCAAGCCAAAGTAAGGGTGTCCAAATTATTACTTAGTCAATAACTTTGAATTTGACTGACGATAAGATGAACAAATCTAATTTTAATTTTCCAGCATGGCGGCTGCGACATTGTGACTCGCATCGCCGACTTTTGGGCTTCCCGAGCAGTGATCAATTTTACTACAGGGCTCTTCGATATTTTAAGTAAGACCAGTATTTTTAATATTCTTCAATAAGGTCTTCCAATGTCTTATTCTGTAAATCGTTTTGCAGATGTGATGGGGCCGGATGAAGATCACGCTGACGTTAGAAACTCAGTTTTCACTAACGTAGTTGCTGGTTATTCACTTTATTTAGCTCAGTAAGTATTAACTTAAGTTACATTACAGCAGAACCACAAAGAACTAACTAAACAAAGTAACTGTTTATAAAGAACATTGACGCAATACGCATACGCTGAGATGTGTAATTTAATCTCCTCTTTACTGTCACTGTTAACCTCATCAGAGACAACATTGGAGTCGATAGCAGTCGGCGTGACCAAAACCGACCGAGTTGTGGAGCTACTATTATCATTGTTACTGCCAATACCAAGTAAATTCTTCCATTAGAGGCAAGCATATTGATACCCATTGTTTTAAGGAATTTGATAAGTTTTACTTCTTCTCATCCTATTCCAGATACGTGTCATGCCTCTGCAAGTCTTATTTCATCACGGACCATGCAGATAAGTGGGCAGATATCGCTTGGAGTCTAGCTTTGCCCTACGATCCGGAGCATGACTATCACCCGCAATTTGAGGGCTACAAACGAGGAGTCAGTATTAAACAGGCAGATGCTGTGCTGCTGGGGTTCCCACTTCAATATCCTATGAACAAGTAAGTCGTAAATACATTTTAAAATCCCTTTTTTTTATTGCTGGCATTCGTTAAAAATTACGAGTACCTAGAATACTTACTGCACTTTTGCGACGCGCACGATTGACTAATACACACGATCGAAGAGAAGTTGTATCCTTAGTTTAGAATAAGTTTCCTCATTAGGACAGATAAGAAGTTTATTTATACTCCCTCTTTCGACAAACCCTTAGTGACTATGGTTGTAGTTAGGTAAACAATTACCAAAGAAAAAGTCATATTTCAGTTTAAACTTGAATCAAATATCGTTTCAGAACAACACGAGCGAACGATCTCTCATATTACGAGTCAGTAACCCGAGATAGTGGTCCAGCTATGACCTGGAGCATGCACGCGATAGGACATCTACGACAAGGGAATGTATGGAAGGCTGCAACCATGTTTAATAAGAGCTATGAAGATTACGTGAGAGAGCCTTTTAAGGTAAGCGAATCAACGTCAGATGGTTAAAACTAGTGCCTACGCCAATTCTTGGGTTTAGGGTTCCAAGCGTATATCTGGCTCCATTAAGCCGCGGCAAAAAGCCGGGACAAACGGTAGGAAGGCGACGATTGTGTGATTGCAAGGATTCAGGCTTGGCGTAGAGCAATTACACAATCAGAATCTAGCAAGAATAGGACGGTTTGGGTTTATCGAAGTGATATTACAGTCTCTTTTGCTCTGTTAGAGCGTTTTCACATTGTCCCATCCGATATCGGTTGTCGGATGGCCCAAGGAAAAAAGCAACTAGAGAGTACCCTATGGCACTATAAGTCAACCTTTTCTGTGTAGACTTTCTTTTGAGCAATAGACATTTGGTATTTGAAATAAATATATAGAAATGCATAAATTTTAAAGGAGATCGTCAAGTTTTGTTAGGTGATCTGGCCCAGATTATTTAGGACCGTTTAGGAACGATTCTGACCTTTAAAAAATCGTCATAATTTCTAGATCACGACAGTGGTTTTGCGAAATTTAATGGGAAAATTGAAAAATCATGCATTTAAAACTTGAATCTGACAAAGACAATATTTGAAAGCGTGCATGCGGATGATTTATATATTAATGTAAAAAAGTGCCGGTTTTTTTTAAAGAAAATGTACAAAAGCGGACTTAAAAACAAAACGGGAATCATGATGAAATAATAAAAAGTCATATTTTGATCGTATTTTTAGTTCCTGTCGTATTTTTAGTTCCTGTATTTCGGTAAACAAAGACGGCTGTCAAACCATCGTTGATATTATTAACTGAACATTCCTAACACCTATTACGAAGGGATAAGGTTTACCACCGTTCAGTGCGATACCACTAGTATCTGACATTGCAAAATTGAAAAAAAGATGCGTTTCGTTATCGAAGAAGCATGATATTGGGCCATTATGAAACCCACTTTTAATATTCAAACTCTGCTCAAAAATGCAAAAATACGCATTTTCAATCTTTAGGCGTTTTAATACAGTCGATTTCTAATTTAAACTTCCGTATTTGTAGGCTTAGATATTATTTTAATATTACAATGTTCTAACTTACCGAACAGTATCAAAACGCAGATTATGTAACGGTAGACATTGACAGTGTCAAACCAAAAACAAACCCGTTTCAGTCCAGGTGAAGTTAAACTTTATGTCAATGCCATAAGGACGTTAACGACTTGTCTTGCTGTATTTTAATCGCGGAAAGATCAACACAATGTTTATTCATATAGTATTTCTAATTCCCGTTTCATTTTTTTGTAATATTTTGTCTACTTTAGTAATAAAATGAGTTTTTATTTTACATTGAAGTACAAACTGTATACGGTTTATATCAGGTGGCCCAGAATTGACGATCTCCTTTGTCTTCTTCGTAGCCCTATCCGACATCCGATATCGGATCGGAGAATGTGAATGCGCACTTACCTACGTGGATAACGCTGTTCATCATCTTCATCGACCCGCAGCGACAAAGCGATGCTCATCAAAAAATTGTAAAGATTTCTATCCTTACGTGAAAATATAGATAATTAATTATGAAAATAATTTAATTGGTGAAATATAACGGGATATGAGCGTTTAGGACAAATAGTTCCACGAGACTTTATGATGAGCTATCGGCGAGCCGTGACGAGTACAAGATATGTAACTAAAACAGAGTTCACCTAGTATTCCCTTTCTTAAACGAAACTCTTTTCTCAATGGAAGCTGTATGAGCTAACCAATTTTTAATTCTTATAGGTGTGGAGCGAGAACCGGCGTCCCAATATCGGTGCAACGAATTTCTTCACAGGGATGGGTGGGTTCCTGCAGGCGCTCGCGTTTGGGTACGGCGGCGTCAGCATACACCTCGATCGACTGGTCATCGACAGGCCTCAGCTGCCGCCGGATACCACGAGATTGAGGATAAGGGGTATTTGTGATATAAGTTGTCATTCACTTACAAAAATGTTTAAGTTACTTATGGCCATTTTCACTTAACTGTGTACCATTAACGGCCGGTTAGCAATCGTCACAAAACTGGTAGCCAATGTCAAATCCCATACATTTTGTCAGGAATGTGACGGTTAGACGTTACTGAAACACGACTTAAGTTGTGCTTTAAAGTAGAAATAAAAATAAAAATGCCCTTATAAAACATTATGTTTGTAGAAGAAGGTAGGTATGTCAAACGAAATGCAGGGACGCAACAAGGTAACCAGGTGGTTAACACAGAACAGCTGCGTATAGCGTCACAGTTCATGAGTAAATACGAAAATATATATATATGTGACGCTGTGCACAACCATGTTAACCGGAGTCCAAAGCTTTAACTTATGTGGACTTTGAAACGCAATATTGATAACCTGAACTCAAGTTGGTAGTTGTGCATTATCACTTAACTGTGCACCATTAACGGCCGGTTAGCAATCGTCACAAAACTGACTGTCAATGTCAAATCCCATACCTTTTTTCATACGTTGCAATAAAAGGTAAAATAAAAATGCCCAGTTACATTTTTAAACTTTTATTTAGCTTGACCCCATATATTTATGTAGGTACTCGTACTTCAAATATTGTAAGCAACAATGTACGTGCAGGACAAGTTTATAGCCAGAGTTGTTGTCATACTTACAGTAGGTATATCGCCTCAATATTATTCATGTATATGATTAGTGGGTATTCAAGTAGTTAAATTATATGTAAATCGATGTAAATATAGTGAAACTGAGTAACAACTTCCCGGAGTCTGATTGAGCTGAAATTTGGTATCCAGCAATAAAATTGTGTACCAAAACATATACACTCGCGAGCAAATAATACGGGTCAGTGACAAAAACCCTTATATTTTGCAAATTAATAGCGGTACGTGCAGGAAACTAACTGTGTACTAAAGAGAATTTAATATCGAATTAAATTGAACCTTCAATGTTCTACAAGAATTCTGGAAAAAGTTTTATTTAAAAAAAAGTCGAATTTGGTACCAAATTCAAATTGAGCTTATTTCACTTTTGATTGTTTTCTCACTTTTGTTTTCAATCTGTCAAAGCAAAATGATAAAAGGCAGTTTTTGTTGACTTTGATGGTCATTATTGAATTACTATCATGTCGCTAACACAAGATGAATGTACACGTATCGTCACTTTGTTACAAGAAGGCAGAAGTCAGAGATATACAGCAAGAAGAACAGGCGTGTCACTATCTACGGTGCAGAGGGTCCTCCAACGTTTCCTACAAACTGGCAGGAACCTTTGAAGACCAGGAACCAGCAGGCCGAGATGTACTACGGCTAGAGAAGATCGATTTATTGTAACAACAATGCTCCGAAATCGGCATCTCACTGCAGTTGAAGTCAAAAACCAACTTCGGGAGACCCGAAGAGATGACATCAGCGAGTGGACTGTAAGGCGGCGGCTTCGTGAAGCTAATTTGACCCCACATAGACCGGCAAATGGCCCAAAACTTGACAGAGGGCATCGAACTGCAAGGAAACTTTACGCACGCGAATACAGGCGATGGGATGCCGAAGAATGGGCAAGAATAATGTTTTCTGACGAATCCAGATTTATGCTCTATGCACATGACGGGCGGCGAAGAGTTTACAGACGGCCAGGTGAACGTTTTATTCCAGCCTGTTTTGAAGAAAAAGTTGCTTTCGGCGGTGGGTCTGTTATGGTTTGAGCTGGAATCTCTTCAGAGAGTCGCACGCAATTAGTTTTGATAGAAAATGGAACGTTAACTAGTGCCAGGTATGTGGAAGAGATTCTTAATGAGCATGTAGGCCCATATTTAATTAATATGGGTGAAAACTCAATGTTCATGCATGAAAACGCCAGGCCACACACCGCACAGATTGTGGAAGATTATTTTGAGGAGGTTGGCATCAACACTATGAACTGGCCCTCGAGAAGCCCGGACCTAAATCCGATTGAGCACGTATGGGACGAGCTCGGAAGGCGTGTAAGAAATCGAAACCCCGCCCCAGCTACACTTAGAGACCTGAAACAGGCGTTAGTGGAAGAATGGGCTAATATCCCGCAAGAACGCATAAGAAACTTAATAAACAGTATGCCCAATCGTTTAGAAGCTGTAAGAAGAGCCCGAGGAGGCAATACGAAGTATTGATATGTTTTACTTTTTTTTGTTTTTAGTTTTGTGTGTGAGGTCCCACGGTTGCTTTTTACCTATAATTAATTGATATCGTGTTTACTATGTTAATTAAATAAACAAGTCAATATCACCTCTAACTCTTGACGTTGTTTTATTAACTATGCATTTATCTATAATATACAATTTAATTCAGGCTCCTAGCTTTATTATTTTAGGAGATATTATAGTTTTTCGTACTGACCCGAATTATTTGCACGCGAGTGTACTTTTGGTAGTTAGGACTTGTGCAGGTAGGTATCTGGACATTTTTATTTTAACTTGTACTTTAAATCACGACTTAAGTGGTGTTTCAGTAACGGCTAACCGTCACGTTCCTGACAAAATGTATGGAATTTGTCATTGACCGTCAGTTTTGTGACGATTGCTAACCGGCCATTAATGGTACACAGTTAAGTGAAAATACCCACCTATACAAATCTGTACCTTTAGTTCATTCGGTTGTACTCACGTCATGAGATTCATGAGGCACTTCTGTCTTCCAGGTCTAAAGTACCTCGCTGCCAACCTCACTCTGGACATCCAAGAGTCGCAGACGACGTTGTTCGTCGCCTCGGTGGATGACAACTGGCCGCTGAAATACTACGATGGGAAGAATAACATCAGTTTAGCTGCTAAAATGACATGTAAGTATTTTGTGTGTGAGGTTTTTTTATACCACGACGGTGGCAAACTAGCATATACGGCCCACCTGATGGTAAGCAGCCACCGTAGCCTATGGACGCCTGCAACTCCGTTTACAAAAAGGAGGATTCACTGTGTTGACGGGTAAAGGAACAAGAGGGTCGTCAACACACTGGGTCCTCTTTTAGCTCTTTGGCAACCTTACTCACCGGCAGGAACACAACACTGTGATAAAACACCAGATGAAATATGTAATTAGGTCAAAATTAATGATATGTCTTCTCTTTCATCTTGATATGTGTCCGGGTTGGAAACATACAAGTTTTTTTGGAGAAAACACATGGCCAAATATAGTTTTACCTAATCAATACAAAGCAATCTCCATTGCTTCCACTTTCCACTGGCTGGTATAATTTAAAAATAGACCTTATTTCACAAAAAACCGTGACAGTGTACTGGTATAATGTAAAGGTGCCTCCACTGAAAAGGACCACTGTGTAACAAAATTTTCAGAAAAAGCCCTGTAAATATAAATTCATAACCGCGAACCGTCGTAAAAAAAACTTGTAGTCCTCTTAAAATATATATTCTTTGAGTATTTTAGTACCTATATTAATTACAGTTTATTTTGAATTTAGATACCTGGATCCTTTTAGCCGAAAAAATACTACAAATACAAACCGGGTCGTGATTTGTTGTTGTTTTCCGCCAAAGGAAAACATCGTGGGGAAACCTGAAATATCTGCGTTGAAATTCAAAGGTCCCCAATCCACATTGGTCTAGCTGCTGGTCATATGTTTTCGACAGAGGGGAACGCCTGTCCATGGCGACCAGGGCTTGAAACCGGTTTTCGCAACAATCCAATATATTTCATTATTTTATGGTATTTATGTGGAACTCAGTATTGTATTTAGGAAATGACTTCGTATTATAAGATTGTTCGATTAAAAATGAAATAGTAAACGAAAGACCGAAAAACAAACCGGTATTTTAAGACGCGTGCCTACCTCGATAACCTTGAGCATCCGGCGTTTGCGCACCCCCCGGCCCCGCTTCACCGCATAGTCCGATATAGTCCAAGCGTCTGTCGCGGTTCGATCTTCTCTGTATGTTACGCGAATGAAATAAAAATGTTACGAATAGAATATATAGCGGTGATTTTTATTATATTTATTAATTACAATTTGTTATGGAATATTAAGTCTATCAAATACGTGACATGTACATGTAATTTCAGAGTAATGGTTAAAAAACTACTTAAAATAAAAATGTATAATTGCAGTAGTTAGTTGAAAGCAATTACTAATATTGAGTTGGTAAAAAATAGGATTGATCTAGATGATTTTAATTACCTAACTTATTGATTTATATATTGATTAATTTACAAATAAGCCTAAAGTTTTCACCAAGTCACAGTAGAGGAAAAACAAAATACTTAAAAAAGGTGAATTGAATACTATTGGGATACATATCACGCATGTTTATAACTTTAGGTAAAGCAATGTGTTAATAATCATCATAATCAATTTTTTTACAATAAAGTGTAAACCACAGATACAAAATGTACAGCTTCAACTTACCCCTAATATATAAATAAAAAATAAAAATGAAATAAAAATGAATGGAGCAAATACCGGTTTCCAAGCCCTGATGGCGACTCCGGTTGGTTGAATTCTCTAAGACGATAGTGGACTAATCTATTACAAATGATGAATGATCTGAAGTAGTCTAATCAATTACAAATTTAGTAACCGACCTGTTTCCTTTTCAGTAACCTTAACGGGAGAAGGTCCTTTCACGATCCGCTCAGTGCCCTGGAAGGACTGCAAACTGCCATATGACGTCATCGGGAGATCTCATCTGAGACCATAGATTAGATTAGACAAGTTTTAATTTGTATAAAAAGATAGTAGTCCAAAAGCGATATAAGTTATGACGTAGCTTCTGTGTCAACTGACGTTGTAACGTTATTTATTTATTTTAAGGAAACTAAGTCCAAATGAATGACATGTCTGTAAGCAAAGGATTGGAGCTTCATTTTCGACAAAAAAATATTGAAATAATAAAAATTCTTGTGTGAATGTACCTGTACCTACCTACAACTTCGAAACGGAGAAAATGTCACCCTTTTGTTGTTACAAATTAATGAAAATTATGGGTACCTACTATTGTTTTTGGTTTCGAATCAGGTTGATACTGTAGGTAGGTATAATACTACGGAAGAATGAAGAGAAATAAAAAAAAAAAAACAATAAAAAAAAATTGTTTTATTTCGATTGTAAAAATATTTGTATGTACATACATAAATCATCAAAAAATATTGACAATTTCATTGGACATGGGCTCGTGCGAGATTAAAATTATTAGCATTCATATCATTAATGGATATCACCGCTGTAGGTATTTACTTTACTAACGATTAATTATTAAGAATGTTGTAATTAGTTAATTACGATTATTGTAATCATAATTAATTATATATAACACATAGCACCATTTAATGAGTAGATAAAGAACAACTCTACAACCTAAATACAACTAATGTAACCAAACTAAATTTTAAACCAAACACAACAATGGAAGCATTCAAATTCATAATTTACAAGGCATAGATCTAGTGATTAATTATTGTCTTTTAGACAGAATCCAACATAAATACATAATAATTAAACTCATAAACGGCGAGAAATAGTAGGCATTGTAAATAACAAACTGGCCCCATTTGATTGTTGTTTTTTTTTTGAAGAACCTCTGACTGACATTAAATACTAACATACTAAATCTTTCGCCGTAGAATCTTAAGAGCTAAGTTGAAAAATTACGAATTTTCAATCTGACGATTCTGACGGTCAGTGACCTGACGCGAGTTTAACATTTTTTCCCCATCACAAAAAGTGCACAGCGCCGCTAAAGAAGTGTTCACTTAAAAAATAGACCGCCATTGGAAGGTAGCCGCAAGCAACATATTAGGCATTCGTTTCGTTTAACTAAAACATATTTTAATTGTACAAACAGGTACGATGTTACATCACATCGCACTAGTACATAAACCAGAGCACACGTGCGGTTACGAAATAGTTAAATAACGTGAAAAGACAGGTGTATCAGCAAATGCAAAGTAAGATGTCCAAAGATCGTACACGTCGTAGGTACCAAAGATTAATAAGAAAGTATCAATTAAAATCGTAAAAAGTGCGATATGTGCAAAATGCTGATCTAATTTCTGTCAGCAGACTTCATTGTAATTGTACATGCGTGGGTCATCTAAAATGGCGGTGCGTCCATAGAACTCGATTCCCGCCGGCTTGCCTAATTTTCAGGCACCAGAGCAGTTTTCCTACAGCTCATGAAGAAATTTTAGGCCAAATTAAGCTCCGGCTTGCCTAAGAAAATTTTTGACCCACCGCCACTGGTATCTAGGTACCAAGAAGACAAAACCTCTTGAGTTTGCATGTAGAAACAACATTTAAACCGCGAAATGAGGTCATTTTAGACTTCACGTTGGAATTTCCGTACCTTAAATTTCTCCAGAGTTATCTTCTTGAAAGTAGCTCAACAGATGCTATGATGCGAAATTAACGTTACCACGTTAGTTTCAATTGAATCATATTTAAAGACAAAACACGGAATAAGGAATTAAGGATAAACAACCGCTACATTAATCGGATAAAACACCTGACTTATAATTATAACTAAAAAAGCCACTAAAAGTTTTTATCAATAATATAATTATTCATTGGCCTGTATCGCCGACTGTACTTTTCATTCAGCTGCTACTACTACCACTAGATTCGAGACGATTCTAATAAACATTGGGTTTCAATAAAACCAGATCTGCTCAATGTCGTCATAATATTTCATTGCCCTCGGTTTTTCATTAGTGTGCCCAATTAAGTATAGCTCTATCGGACACCAACACAAACATGGTTACATCTACCATTGAAAGATATAATTATTTTAAACAGAAAAGAACCGACTTCACTTAGACTCCAACGTTCCAAAAGGAAATGCCCGAACTACTGTAAAAAGCGTTTAAATCACTATAGGTGTGCCTATAATATTTGAAGAGAACCCTCGATTTTTCCATGACCTCATCATTCGATCCTGACCTGGTTACAATGACACCAACTGTCAAGTATACTCTTTCAAAGAAAAAAAGAATTATCAAAATCGGTCCAACAGTCTTCGAATGATCGATAAACATACATAAAAAAGTAGCAACAAATATCCCGACGAATTGAAAACCTCCGCCTTCGAAATCTTGAAGTCGGTTGAAAAAAGCTTAAATCTATCTAGAATATTATGAGTATTATGACAATAAAAATAACATATGAGAACTGTCCTTCGTTTGTCTATTCTAAAATATTAATATGATAAATATTCATCTACGAAACTGGCCACACTACAATCACAATAATAGTAATATAGATAGGTATTTATTAATTTCATTAGTAGTCGGTAGGTATTATTTTGTTAAAAAGTTGCCTTATCAGAATCAACGCAACGCTTATCGCAACTTTTAAAATACCTACCTGAAACCACGGAATAATTAAAAACATATAAAAAAACATACGTACCTACGTAAATCAATATTCATACGAAGATAATTATTGTTTACAAAAATACATTCACCAGATCATTTTATATTTTTTAATCTATTTTAATGTTACATGAAATATGAACATCTATCAGTATTACTTACAATTCAGAAGGTTCTTTCACTGCTACAAAGGCAATAATAATCTTACTATATAATAACCCTGTAAAACGTGTAAGAGAAATGTATATAATAGGAATGTCTGCATCCCTAAAAACTGAAACTACCTTTAAATTGTATTAACTAACAATCTTATAGACCTTATAACAATAGTTAATATAATCCTAATAATATTTATAAAAGAACCGCTTCCCGCCACATGAAATATGCTAAACTAAAGTTTATCCTAGATCTAAATCTGGACTAGATAATATTTGTTTACCATTGAGATATAAACTGTATGACGTATGTACTTATTTAATTAAAACAAACAACAACGTTATACTAAACCAGTAAAAAATAACCGACTCGTTTGGTTAAAGTAAAATGAAGAACGACAACCAACGTAGACTTTAGGTATTTCAATGTGATTATATTTTTTATACATTAAAGTCGATATTGATACATGTAGATAAGTATAATAAAAATAATATCCATCTAAAATATATTTTAATATACATATAACTACGTATGTTCCTACATACATACATAATACGTAATAATAATAAGATAAAAATAACAAAAAAATCTTAACTTAAATATTTGTAAAATAAAAACAACTTAGCAACACAGCCGTGAAGCGAAATGTTTTGGTTAAATTACAACATAACGAACATGTGCGAACTATTGTCTACGAAATATATTACGTAAACGAAATATGTATTTTAACAGTAAAAATATTCCCGGCATCGGCGCCGTACCGCGGATGGAAAAGAGTCATAACTCGGATTGCTTTGTTTTATTCTATAATATGCAGAGCTCGGATTTTTCACGGCAAAACAAAACACTAGCGTAATTTAGCCAGTGCTTGAAATATTATTTTATCGACACCTATCGAGTCTTACTAGAGTATATGACAGGTATTGCCTCAGTACATTTTTTCTTTTTTTATTCGATGGTACACCTATCAGTGTGAATGTCAAAATTTAAAAACTAACAAACGTGCGAAAATTTCGAAAAACAGGAGACTTACTAGAGCTCAAAATCAATATTTTTGACCAGTCTAAGGTGACCTACTGGGGGTTAGAAGGTTGTGCATTAATTACCGGACATCCTGTATAAGTAATAAAATAACTTTTCATTTTAGCTTTGCCATAGTCGAGCAACAAAGAGGTAGGTCTGCATGTACAACTTAGAACGAAGTAACTATACCACCTCATTTAAAATGATAGAAACGACTGCAAATTTCATCTCACATGACATATGACATTCACACTTTAACTGTCATTTCATTACGTATAAAACGTAAATTGCATCTAGGTATTATTTATTTCGCAACGCATTGAATCCGACGTATTGGATATACGTATAATAACTTAATATTGCAAGGTATCAATTAATACAAAAATGAGTAATGTACAAGATCGGATCAAAACGTGGATTGAAAATCACCCTGAGTTAGTCTATAATGAAGTGACCTCCACTATATACTGCTCTATGTGCGATATGCATCTAAAACTGAAGAAATGCAATATTGAGAATCATGTGAAAAGCAACCGCCACAATTACCGTTCGGGGCAACCAAATAGGAAACATCAATTTTATTTCGATTTAATTATTTTTCTTATTTCATGCAACATACCATGGACAACAGTCAACAACAATAATTTTCGTAATTTTTTTAACAAGTATTTATGTTGCGACTGCTCTATGACTTCTTTACCGGACGAATCGACCCTGCGAAAAATTTATTTAAATCTCGTGTACAAAAAAACTATACATGGTATAAGAGAGGTAAACAAAACCAATTATTTGTGGATATCTATAGACGAAACACCAGATTTCATGGGAAAATGTGTGACAAACGTGGTGATTCGGTCTTTGCAAAAAAATTGTTCTAAGCAATTTTATCTTTTGGGGTCGAAGGTTTTAGAGAAGGTAAATGGGGAAACAATAGCAAACCTAATAATAAACCAATTAAAATTTTTGTTTCAAAATTCTTTCAATGATAACGTAAACAATTTGCTTTTACTTTGCACAGATAGTGCCGCATATATGCTTAAAGCCGGTCGTATTTTAAAAGCAACGTTTCCTCGTATGAAACACATTACGTGTTTAGCTCATGGTCTGCACCGGGTTGCCGAAGAAGTGCGAGATAATTTCAAAGGTGTGGATGGGTTGATATCGAATGTCAAAAAGATATTCCTAAAATCTCCAGAGCGTGTACGCCTTTTTAAGGCAAAATATCCGTCCATTCCCCTACCTCCCGAGCCAATTATCACCAGATGGGGAACTTGGATATCTGCTGCGGTATATTACGCTCAATACTATGAGCAAATACGTGATGTCGTCTCCATACTTGCTAATGACTCGGCAGCTATAAGAGCTGCAAAAAAATGTTTTCAAACACGCAAACTACGACCGGAGTTAAATTTCATTCGCGACAACTACGAAGTAATAGCCTCTTCAATAGAACAATTGCAATGTTCGACTTTATCCATTGCGGAATCCTTCCTCATTCTGGATACTGTTCGTTGCTACGTAAACTGGAGTAAACTTTTACCAGTGATACGTAAATTTGAAGCCGTGCTCGAACGAAATCCTGATTACGAAATTTTAAGAGACATATCTGAAAATATTACCCGAACTGATAATGAATTCTATAAATTTGCTCCCTTGACGTCAACTGAAGTTGAACGTACATTTAGTGAACATAAATGGATTTATAGTGATAAACGCAACTGTTTACTCCCAGAGAATGTTGAAAAGATAATGATCATCTACTTCTATCACTATTACCCAAATAAAATGTCTTGTGCTGCTGTGTGTACTGACGTAGATTTTGAAGAAGAAATTGCGTCTGTTTCTAATATATAGTAACTTTATAAAAATGATGTTTTTATTAGTTTTATTACATATTAATTTTATTTGGTGACTTTTATTTCTTCTAGTTCTGAATTATCGATATCGATAAAATAATATTTCAAGCACTGGCTAAATTACGCTAGTGTTTTGTTTTGCCGTGAAAAATCCGAGCTCTGAATTAATATGTATGTAAAAGGGTCCTATGGGGAAGGCAACTGTTAAAGTGACATCTCCAACATTGGTCCTTAGAAAAGCTAAATTTATATGGCGCGAAGTAGTTTTTATTTATTTTCGCGAAAATGACTTAATGTTTTGTCTCTAATTGCTTTGAAATTGAAATCCACCGGTTTCTGAAGGACACTAGAATTTAAATGTTGTAGATTGACGCCATAGGGAAGGCTTTTGCCTAAGACAAGCTTTTTGACTGTATGTATCTCTGAACCAGTGACGAATCTGAAACAGCACCCTCTACAAAAAGTTTTCACCGGCCTTCCTCAATTGTGCCATGTGCCTCACATAAGTGGTAATTTAATAGTCAAAGATTTAAGTACCTATCAATTTGAACTATCACGCTACACTGTTACTTTGTCGCATACTCCTACAGGTCGGTAGGTAGGTCGCAGGTGTCAGACGAAGGCGGATAAAACGATTGGGTCAAAATATACCCGTTACTGACAGTTCGATTAATGTACCATCTTGTGATTTTTCTGTGAACATTTTCATAGTTAAAGTGACATACAGCGACAGTTTTTTTTTTATCAAACTAATAATTTATACATTCACGGCCGACTATTAATCAGCTCCAATAAATCATGACGAAACGCAATTAAGGAATGCAGCATTTTTCTTATTATTAGGTATATATATTTATGCATGCTCTACATTTGGATATATGCATGCGTATACGATTTTATGTTAAAATTATATTTGTAACGAAAAAGAAATGTAATTTATGAAACTAGTGACATAATGGTTCTTACGATTTGAAGAAAAATAGAAGTTTTAATTTCATATAAACAGGAAATAAAGTTACCTATGTATCAAAATCTCACTTAAAGCCTATTTGCTGTACCTAAAATCCTCCTGGGTTCGAATCCTGGTCAGGGCATTTATTTGTGTGTTTATCACAGATATTTGTTCCTGAGTTATGGATATTTTTCTAAGTATTTATTCATATATATCTATACATATAATAAAGCTGAAGAGGGTCGAAAGTCTGTACATGGAAGATAATCGAAAAAAAGTTGGCTGGGGATACTTAGAATCGATAACAGAACACGTTACAACAATTTTTAGAATTTTTGTCTGTTTGTCTGTTTATCTGTTTGTCTGTTTATTTGACCGCGCATCACGTGAAAACGGCTGAACGGATTTTGATGAAATTTTGCATAGAGATAGTTTGAGTCCCGGGAAAGGATAATATATAGTTTTAATCCCGAAAACCAACCCTGGTGGGGGTGAAAATGGGGTTGAAAGTTTGTATGGAGAATTTTTAACCGCTGAAACGATTTAGATAGAAATGAGTATGGAGATAATTTGAGTCTCGAGAAACGTCATAGGATAGTTTTCAAACCCTTGTGGGGGTGAAAAGGGGGTTGGAAGTTAGTATGACGAATTTTTTACCGCTGAACTGATTTAGATGGAAATGTGTATGGAGATAGTATGGGTCTCGAGAAAGGACAAAGGATAGTTTTTACCCCAAAATCAACCCTAAAGGGGTGAAAAGGGAGTTGGAAATTTGTATAGGGAATTATTAACCGCAGAATCGATTTAGATAAAATTTGGTATGGAGATAATTTGAGCTCTGGAAAAGGAAATAAAATAGTTTTATCTCGGAAATTATCCCTTAAGCGGATGCAAAAGGGGTGGAAGTTTACATGGGGAAGAAACAACCAATAACCGCTGTTCGTATTTAGATGAAATTTGGTATTGAAATAATTTGTAATTTTTTGGTCAAGGTGTTCATATTTATAACATACCCGTCGATGCTTTAAATTTACCTTTACCCGCTCTTAAGAAATATTTGAAAATGTCATGAATGTCAAAGGGTTATTCCAGGTTCGAGGACTATATATGACGGACAAAGATGCATGGCCCAAACCAAAAAAACTACTACAAAATCATCTAACATTTATAGGACACCGTTTAGGTAGGAAAACATATCAAACGTTTTGTGAAGCAGTCAGATTAGGATTTATTTTTCTTTATAATTAAACAATGGGTACATTATCTGTCTCTCAAGCTGTTTTGATATGTCTTCTTGAAGAACTACGCATTATTTTGTATCTTTAAGATCTAATAATGTATTACTTACTGTTTTGAAAAAAATAAGTCCCGTCGAGTTTCTTTTCGGTCATAAATGTCATAATACTTCTTGGGCCAGAGGTGTAGGGTTAGAACCGGTGGTAGTTTTGGAACGAAGTTCCGTATCGGACGGTTCGCGGATGGGAGGCTAGGCGAAAAAAAATCACGTCACCGTCACGAAAAAGCGTCACGTCACGAAAACGCGACACCCATACGATTGAGAAACATGTAAAATGGAATGAAATAAAAAATATATAAAATAGAATAAAGTGAAGTGAATGAAGTGTAGTGAAAAGTTAAAGTGAGAAGTGACAAAGTGATAAAAGTGAAAAAACTGAAAAAAGTCGAGAACCTAAAAGTAAAAAATGGCAAATATTTCAAAAATTTCAAATAATTTTTTTAAATTTCAACAATTTCAAAAAAATACAAAAAAAAATTCCCAAAAAAAATTCAAAAATGAAATAACATAACTTCGTTCCTAGCAGCTAAAGCAGTGTATGCTTCTGTACATAATTAGGCCTTATTACGTAACAGTTACATAAACTACTATTTATCTCTTTTTAGGGTTCCGTAGTCAACTAACCCCTTATAGTTTCGCCATGTCCGTGTCCGTCTGTCCGCGGTCTAGCTCAGTTACCGTTCGCACTAGAAAGCTGAAATTTGGTGAGGCCTGATAAGAACTTTCAATAAAAACTATATTGAATAAAATCGGTTCAGCCGTTTTTGAATTATCAGTCAAAAACGCATAGTGAAAGGAAGTGCCGAATAGTAAAATGACGTAAGCGTCGCCAAATAATAAAGTGTTTATCTATCTATCAAATATCCCTTAATAAACGACCTTTTGAACGGATGTTTTGTAACAGGGTGGCCTCTACGAAACTACACTGAGCATCGCCCGACATGCTCTTGGCCGGTTCTCATCTCATCATGCTCAAATTCAACGTCTAAAAGGGGGGGGGGGGGGGGTAGCCAATACACTCGAGTTAAACTTGCATGGGCCATGGACCCCCTCCCCCCTCCAAGTGCACCTCAAATAGAAAAAAATCATTTCTGCATTTGTGACCGGATTTGTGGGAGGATCGATTTGGATGATATTAGCCGTGGACATGAACGTATAAATACAAAAGTGGTCCTGTATCGTCCGATATACACCTACTACTCTATGTCGTTTAAATCATGCCTAAAAAAAGGTATTCATTTTTGTTTCAGTGTAGTTAGTTTCATTAAGTGGTAATTGTAAAATATTTTATTAGGACTACTGTCCTCTAGCGTCATCTGTCAACTTTACTTCAAGTTCCGCCTCCAGGGTAGCGGGAGAGGAATTAGGGGTGAATTAGCCGCTTACTGACACAGACCTAATTCCACGCGGGCGGAGCCGCGGGCACAGCTAGTCTATTATATATATCGGCGTCTAGTACCCATAACACGCATTATTGAGCTTACTGTGGGCCTAGGTCGATTTGTGTAAGAATGTCCCATAATATTTATTTACTTATTCAAACACTATCCCGCTTATTCCTAAACGTCTTACAAACCTCATTTAACTAACCAACCGTTTATCCATATACGTCTCTTTGACACTTGTGTTCGATGTCGTTTATGAAGAAGCCAGTAAATTATTTACATATAAAACGCTAGACGTGCACCTGAGATATTTTTCCTCCAATCTGTTATAAAATATATACCGTCCACTCCTGTATACTGTTTATGTATTGTAAGTACGTATCCTTATACATTGTTATGCTTGTGTCTAGAGAGAAAATTAGAGGTAGAATAGTTGGGTCAGATAAATTATGCGCGTGTTAAATCAATGGACTTTTCTAGTACATAATGATCAAATCTACATCCTAAATCATTCAAAATACAAAACTCCACTATGCTATCCAGGTGATAAGGTAATAAAGATTATACCTATAGACCCACAAACACATCTAAACTTGCATAGAACCTTTTTTTGTAAGGCTTGAACTTGACACATACAATTAAACAAACTAATTCAACTTATCCTAGATCACACCCGACTATACTATCTTAATTATAGTCAACAAATTTAGTCTACATGTAGACTATACAACTTTTTAATATGCGTCTAATTACGAAAAGTACTCGGGCAAATTGGCAGTATGTGAGTAGAACCTCCGGTGCGGGCAAGTCGTACCGCCAGTATTTGTACTTCACACATTACACAACCAATAGAATACTAATTCAACTTATCCTAAATCAAACCCGACTATATTATCCATGTCCTACTCAAATATTCTATAGTCGTACTTGTACAGTTTGTACAGCTTCTTGATAAGCGACAAGTTTAACTGTGAGAAGCAAAGCGCAGTTTACGGGTGGTGCCCAAGGTGAGGGCAAGGCGAGAGAAAACGTTTAATAAATGTATAGTCGTACCGCTCATTGTACTTGACACGTATACCCAATTAGCAACCACTAATTCAACTTCGCCTAGAATAAACGCGACTATACTATCCAAGTCGTAGTCAAATATTCTATAGTCGTACTTGAACAGTTTGTACAGCTTCTTGATAAGCGGCCAGTCTAACTGTAAGAAGTAAAGCGCAGTTCCCAAGGTGAGGGCAAGGCGAGAGAAAACGTTCAATAAATGTATAGTCGTACCGCTCGTTGTACTTGACACGTAAACCCAATGAGCAAACACTAATTCAACTTAGCCTAGATCAAACCCGACTATACTATCCAAGTCGTAGTCAAATATTCTATAGTCGTACTTGAACAGTTTGTACAGCTTCTTGATAAGCGGCCAGTCTAACTGTAAGAAGTAAAGCGCAGTTCCCAAGGTGAGGGCAAGGCGAGAGAAAACGTTCAATAAATGTATAGTCGTACCGCTCGTTGTACTTGACACGTAAACCCAATGAGCAAACACTAATTCAACTTAGCCTAGATCAAACCCGACTATACTATCCAAGTCGTAGTCAAATATTCTATAGTCGTACTTGAACAGTTTGTACAGCTTCTTGATAAGCGGCAAATCTAACTGTGAGAAGTAGTTGCGCAGTTTTTCGGCAGTGCCTGAGGTCCGAGCCAGGCGGGGGAACTCTACGTGGTGCGCGTTGATTGTGTGGAGGGCGAGCAGCGAGTCGTCTAACAACGTCTCGTATTTACCTGCAATAATTAAAATACATTTTGTAGTTTGATACAGACTTATTTACGATAGGAATACTGATGAAAGTTCTAAAATTACGAAGTTTTCCAGATGTTAAAATTTCAGAAAATTCGCATGGGAATTGAAACTTTCCATTTCTTGTATTTATTTGCTATTTCCTGTATTTCTTTTGAAAATTTCAAACATTTCCGACAACTTTTCCAATTATTTGGAACTAGCTTTTGCCCGCGGCTTCGCTCGCGTTAAATTCGGGGTAACACGGTTCCCCTTTGCCCCCCGTAATGCTCCATACAAACTTCCACCCCTCATTTTAGGGAAGTGGGGGGTTAGAAAGAGACAAAAAGTAGCCTATGTCACTCTCCATCCCTTCAACTATCTCCACTTAAAAAATTACGTCAATTTGTCGCCCCGTTTTGTCGTGAAAGACGGACAAACAAACAAACAAACAAACAAACACACACACTTTCCCATTTATAATATTAGTATGTTATCGCAACTTGCACACCTGTAGTAGGGTTACCTCCTAGGTCTTCAATGTTATGACATGCATTAAATCTATCAAACAGCCGAGCCATACGTATTAAGCCAAGGTGCAGGGGTAAAGTCAGGGCTAGGGTTTCCCTGGGATCTTATAGCTTTTTTTTACAACGAATGCGAAATAAACATGAAATGTTTTTGGTGAGTTTAAAGAGTACCTAAGTGGAAAAGTTAGGAGATACAAATAAACTTTATGAACACCACAAAAAGAAAACCGGTACATAAAAGGAGATCGTCAATTCTGGGCCCCCTGATATAAACCGTATACAGTTTGTACTTCAATGTAAAATAAATATTCATTTTATTACTAAAGTAGACAAAATATTACAAAAAAATGAAACGGGAATTAGAAATACTAAATAAATAAATATTATGTTGATCTTTCCGCGATTAAAATACAGCAAGACAAGTAGTTAACGTCCTTATGGCATTGACATAAAGTTTAATTTCACCTGGACTGAAACAGGTTTGTTTTTTGGTTTGACACTGTAATAATATGCGTTTTGATACTGTTCGGTAAGTTAGAACATTGTAATATTAAAATAGTATCTAAGCCTACGAATACGGAAGTTTAAATTAGAAATCGACTGTATTAAAACATCTAAAGATTGAAAATGCTTATTTTGCATTTTTGATTGGAGTTTGAATACTTTGAATATTAAAAGTGGGTTTCATAATGGCATCATATCATGCTCCTTCGATAACGAAACGCATCTTTTTTTCAATTTTGCAATGTCAGATACTAGTGGTATCGCACTTAACGGTGGTAAACCTTATCCCTTCGCAATAGGTGTTAGGAATGTTCAGTTAATAGTATCAACGATGGTTTGACAGCCGTCTTTGTTTAAAGAAATACAGGAACTATAAATACGATCAAAATATGACTTTTTATTATTTCATAATGATTCCCGTTTTGTTTTCATGTCCGCTTTTGTACATTTTCTTTAAAAAACCGGTACCTTTTTTACCAATTGTCAGATTTGGACTCATCTTTTTTCTTTGGTATTTTTCTTAAACTATAACCTATTGTTGGTTAATCTAACCTTGGTTTGATATATTTTCTTATAGAGCAACGCACTTATATGTATTGTTTAGTTTTGATGTAGGTACTGTTGTTTTGAAAAAATAAGTCCCGCCGAGTTTCTTGCCGGACATAATTCTTCTCGGGTCAGAGGTGTAGGGTTAGAACCGGTGTAGTTTGATTTTTTTTTCTCTTTTACTTTGACGTGTAAAAGTGCCCTTGTGGCCTACTTACTGAATAAATGTTTGAGTTTGAGTTTGACATTAATATATAAATCATAGGCATGCACGCTTTCAAATATTGTCCTTGTCAGATTCAAGTTTTTAATGCATGATTTTTCAATTTTCCCATTAGATTTCGCAATTTTTTTACCACCCTCCTGATCTAGAAATTATGACGATTGTTTAAAGGTAAGAAACATTCATAAACGGTCCTAAATAATCTGGGCCAGATCACCTAACAAAATTTGACGATCTCCTTTATAAAATTAACTTAGAGATAAACAATAGGCGGTCTTATCGCTAAAAAGCTATATCTTCCAGACAACCTTTAGGTAGCGGAACTTCATTAAATAAACTAAGTCAGGAGGTGTTGCAAAACAGCCTAGCGAGAACAAAAAAAACACTATAAGACAAAACAATATCCTAATAAATCAAATAATAACCATATTAAAATACAACACACTTAAACACAATAAATACATATATCAATAAATACATATACAGTGCCAGGCCAGCTATAAAGGGGAGAAAGAAGAAATGTGTTACGGACGAGACAAATGGTATCGTTTAAGGAGCTTTTTAAATGGAGCGGGTGATTGAGCACAACTTACATCTAGAGGCAGATAATTCCAAAGTCGACCCGATTGGAATGTAAAAGAACCGTTATAACATTTTGAAGAGGATGACAGGACAGAAAGAAGTAAATTCCGAGAGGATCTTTCAGACCGGAGGAAACTGAAACGCACCTTGAGATAGTGGGGAGTTGCGAGGCTGAAATAACAGAAAACAGAAGGGATAGAATATCAGATTTACGACGAAAGCGAATAGGAAGCCACTTGAGCTGCGTCCGGAAGTGGGAGATGCGGTCATACTTGCGTAACCCAAATATGAATCTAATGCAGACCTATATATTTTATTTTCATTTAATTTAATTTTACGTAAACCCCTTTTAAACCCTCGTAATTCCCGTAATCATTTAAAACAGCTGCGTTTTGTACCTAAGTACGTTAAATGACGGAAGAGGGAAGAGGATGAATTTTCTCAAATAATTGATGAAGTAAAAAGTAATTACTGTTTCTGTGACGATCTTTGATTGGGTCCTATCCGTATTTCCTAGAAGTCATAAACAGAGCAAAATGCTTCCAAAGCAACGAGTTTGGCTGTTAACGAATAAGCTGAGTTTTTAGCGATGATGTCACCGACAAAAGTCTGAGTCTGAACGTTTTTCGGTAACAAACGAAGTTTGAATAAAAAATCTTAAGACATTTTTTGCAAATTACTTATGGCTTGTCAAAACGTTGATACTAGGTATTTATTTCTAATAAGAAAACGTTATTTTTGCCTTAAGTTTCTATAACTACAACAGGACTTAACAACGTGTATAAATTTGAACATTACCTCCAACGTTTCGAGATTGCCGTTGTCCTCTTGGTTGTCGGAGGATATTTAAAAAATACAGGCGGATAAGTCCCGATTCCCGATCCTCGCGAGCCGCATTTGACTTTGAAGGATCAGCTGTGGCTCTTCGAGTTCCCTCAATTTTTTTAAAATCGAATATTACAGTAAAAAACATAAAACAGACAACTGCGGCTCTAAGAGCTTCCGAAAATTCTATATTTTTCCGCCATCAGGCTCTTTGTCAAAACAGTTTGCCGACCCCAGCCCCATTGTATTTATAGTAAAGTGTAAAAACCGTGAAAGATTAAATCAGTAGGTACCTGACTACCAGAATCAGGCAAGTAGAGGCTCATGGAGACATAAAATTAAACATTTAAGCCAATATGTGCTAAGGGTATACCCACCCACTCGAACGTCCAGAATTTCTAGTTTGTTGGCGGCCAACGCGCCCCCCCCCTTGAGGGAGACCTTGAGGTCTCAAATCTAGTATTTTAATTACCACCCTATAGTCTACCAATAGCAATTAAAACATTTTCTACTCCACCTTTTGTAAGGCAATCTATTGAGAGGATTCCCCAATGATTGGATTACACGTAATTTAAGTCGATTTTTGCTCGACCTTATTGTTGCTTTGTGGATTACGTGAGTAACCCGTTATAAATATTTTTAATATGTTAGAGTCTCACGAAAGTTTTATGTAAGTAATACGTAGGTATTGAGCTTAAATAAAATTCTTGAATTATAAATATTCTTTTCAGACATTTCGACTTCTATAATTAATTACAAGCGTACGTACAAGTGAAATTAAGCAGTACAAGTAGAGAACAAACTTTATAACAAATTCCAGCTTGATATTGCGACAGTCGAGGATGCAGTCTGCGTGCAAGGATTAAGAATAACGTCTTTATGCTGTAATGGCAGTCATGAGGTCAGGAGCGCCAGTTGCAATTTAAATAAGGGCTCTTTCATTGTTTTATTTTGTTTTTATTGCGCAGACTTACATTTCAGGTATTACATAGTAAGACTCAAGAACAGACATTCTTGTACAAAAAAAAGAGCATCAAGATATAGACTAGCATATCTTGTATGGAGATAAATTTCCTAGAGCTGCTTAAGGCGTTGGTATAAACACATAAAATCGAGGTGTTTTTGAGCAAGTTTTTTAAAGATCGTATTCGCGAAGCGTGACGGGATCTAACTAGTAACTGCCATATACAAACTCGTTCGTTCGTCCCCTCACTTTATACCGCTGTAAATATATATCTAATAATGATATACATGAGAAAATCATTAAGCTAACATAAAACCTGACTAATTATAGGTATGTCCCTTCAGATAATGCAACATCCACGTTTCCCTCCTTTCATCACCAAACTTGCACAAAATACACCTCGATTTCACGTGTTTGCGTATATCGTCGCCTTAACAGATTATTGCCTAAGGAATTCTTGAGACGCCAAACTTATCTATTTAATTAATACATTGTGCTAATTGAGACAACAATCACACACACATAGCGTATAGTCCTACGAGCGAGCGAGCTAAAGTACGACCGCGCTACGTTTTCACGACCAGGGTGCCGATTTTTGACAATCGAGCGTTCGAATTCAAAGAACCTTTAACCTCGGATATAATCGCACACAAAAGTTTGTTGCAATTATTTACGCATGAAATTAATATAATAAATAATCATGATTTTAAATCACTGATAGTTTTAAAATATCACTTCTTCGTTTTATTCAGAGTTTTAAATGTCATATTCGAGCGCTCGAATCTCAAAAATCGCCCCCCAGGCTACGAAAAGTACGGGCATGGCTCTCATTTACATTGTGTACGAGTGCCCTCCGACTAAACTTTGGAGATTCCTGAAATCGCTTGGGGTGGGGAAAACGCCACATAGTGCTCATAGTGCTGGTGCTCTTGACTTAGATGGTTTAAATTCTCATTTTTGCTCTTCTCCTGTCATTCTAGATCCCTCTACTAAGCAAGACACTCTTTCTTCTCTTTTAAACTCTTCACACCCTGAATCATCGATTTTCGAGCTTGGTCTCACCTCAGGAAATACTCACTATCCTGAAGAATATTAAGACGAAAGCCATTGGTGAAGATAACCTTAGTCTAGATATGCTCCCATCCTTTCTCATATTATTAATTACTCCTTTTCCTCTGGTACTTTCCCATCTATTTGGAAACAAGCTCATATTATTCCACTCCCCAAAATTTCTAAACCCGTCACTTTTTCCCAATATCGTCCCATTTCCATCCTTCCAGTTTTATCAAAAGTTGTAGAACATTTTGTAAACCGCCGCCTCTCTTCACATCTCAACAAGCATAACTTTTTCAATCCTTTCCAGTCCGGCTTCCGCCCCGGGCATAGCACTGTCACGGCTCTGGTTAAGGTAACTGATGATTTTCGTCTTAATATTGAGGATAAAAAGCTTACTCTTCTTGTGCTCTTAGATTTTAGTAATGCTTTCAACACAGTCGATTTTGATATTCTTCTAGGTAGTCTAAGTAGACTTAATCTTTCTCAAACTGCTCTGTCATGGTTCCGGAGTTACCTTCTTGGTAGGCGCCAGCGAGTGAGAGTCGACGACAAGGTCTCTGAGTGGTGTGAGCTTGCCGCTGGTGTCCCCCAGGATGGGGTGCTCTCTCCTCTCCTTTTTTCTATATTTATTGATGGCATTGCGCAATCTTTGGAGTGCAGTTACCATCTTTATGCGGACGATTTGCAGATTTACGCAGCGGCTAACATTGACGAACTTCTCTGTTCCGTAAAGTCAACTGCGATTTAGAAAGTATTCGCCACTGGGCCTTTAATTTCGGATTAAAGGTAAACGCCGAAAAATCGCAGGCGATTGTTATCGGCAGTCCCTATTTTGTGTCCAAACTTGCTGAGGTGGTGATACCCAATGTTATTTTTGACGGGACATTGATCCCTCTTTCCTCTACTGTGAAGAACTTGGGTATCATCCTGGACCAAACACTCTCATGGACGCCGCATATATCGGAGGTCAGTAGAAGGGTGTTTGCTTCGCTGCACTCTCTGAGGCGACTGCAGAACTTCCTTCCTCTTCCTACTAAAATCACTCTTGCTCGCTCTCTCTTACTACCTCAGGGAAGAACTGCTGGACAAGCTGGACCGCCTGCAAAATGCCTGCATCAAGTACATATTTGGGTTGCGTAAGTTTGATCATGTGTCCGCCTCCCGTTCTCAACTTGGTTGGCTTCCGATTCGCCGTCGTAGGGATGTTACATGTTCTGTCATTGCTTTTCAACGTGTTATTTAATCCTGCATGTCCTCCGTATCTGTCGGAAAGATTTAATTATTTGGCTAGTATTAGCGATCATCGCTTGCGGTCTAGTACAAATCTCGCTCTAGCCATTCCGCCAAAACACTCGCGTATTTACTCTAGGTCCTTCACTGCTTATGCAGTTAAATTGTGGAATGAGTTGCCAGTGGATGTAAGAAAGTCACAGTCTGTTTCCTCACTCAAGGAGAAATTGAAAAAGTTGTGGCTAGTGGACTCTTAATGTTTTTTGCGAATTGAATATTTGATATATATATATAGGTATATATTTATTTAATTATTTTTATGAACGTCTGATATTATGTGTACAGTAATGTTTATTATATTGTTATGTATGTATTTAGTAGTAGTTTAAGTATTTGTATGGTAGATGAATGTACCTATATATTTATTAGTGTTCACCTGCAGCTTTATGTGTTTTGGAACTTTTTATTTGTATCTTTTGTGCATAGTTTGTCTTTCACCATTTGTATTTGATCCTTTCTCATTTTCTCATGGGTTGGCTGGAAGAGATCCCTATCAGGGATAAGCTCGCCTTTGTGCATGTCTTTTATATATGTTACTGTTGTATTATGTTATACCTACTTGTTTATGTGCAATAAAGTGATACATACATACATACATACATTGTCACCAGTGAACGGTAATAAGCATGGAAATCGTACTAGTTCTGAAAAATAACCCCATATTTTTGTGGAAGTTCCCATCATGGCATCAGAGCCGAGCTTATTTTGATTAAGGTGACGGGATACGCAAACATGTAAACCTCGTCACCTTAAGCTGAAACTTGGGTATTGGGTCATATTCAAAATCGAGGGAAAAGGTAAATGGATAACTTGTCAATGGAATATCAGGAGCGTTTTTAGGACCCATGTTGTACAGAGAGAAAGGAAGGGTCGTAGATTGACACTGTCAAGTCGGTGTCGGTGCACACATAACCTGCCCTGCTAGCATGACTTACATTGTCGCGCGACTCTCCATACTTCAGGATCAGGAGCGACTCGAAGTACGAAGTCGCGCGCGACAACGCATGTTATTCTAAGTTGCCTGGTCGAACTCGGATATTTTCAACCGACTTCAAGATTTCGAAGGAGGAGGTTATCAATTCGTCGGGATCTTTGTTTTTGCTTGTTTTTTTTTTTTTTTTTTTATGTATGTCCAGCGATTATTCGAAGACGGCTGGACCGATTTCGAATATTCTTTTTTTGTTTGAATGAGTATACTTCACAGTTGGTCCCATTGTAACCAGGTCAGGATCTGATGATGGGATCCTGGAGAAATCGAGGGAACTCTTCAACTATTATAGGCACACTTATAGTGATTTGAGTATGTTTTACAGCAGCTTGAGCATTTCCTTTTGGAAAGGTGGATGCTAAGTGAAGTCGGTTCTTTTTTGTTTAAAATTATTAAGTATCAGACGATATTACGTCAGTGCAGTGACGCGGGGCCGTAAGTAGTAAATCAAATTCTGTTCGACATGGATAGCTTGTGTGTTGATGTGGGGATTACAGTTCGCAAAACAAGCAGTATGTGCAGGTCTTCAGTCTACTTTCATTCTTGTAAATGCTAATCAAAATGTATGGTATCTACCTGTGCTATTATGTTTTAATAAATAATTGAATAACCTATGTGAATTCTCTCTGTAATACAGTTATTAACACGTTAAAAAACTGATTACTATAGGGCATTAGATACTTGGTCAAGTGTGGACAGTGTGGTACTGTCGCCGTCAAATATATCGGAGCGGCCAAGGTACTCAAAAATATGCACTTTATCGCCTTGACAAATTTAGAGGCGTTGTTCAGATATTTGTGACCACCTTGGCCGCTCCGATATATCTGATGGCGATTGTAACTTTCCTAAAAACGGGCGAGCGAAACATGTCCACGGATGTTTGATCCTATGGGTGTGGTGTGGACACTATAGATTTAAGTTTTCAATGCATTTACTTAAGTATTAACGTACTGTGTGATTTGGACGATTTGTGTAAGAATGTCCCATAATAAACATTTATTCATCATTACTAAACTCCCAAAACGATCAAACAAACATCTTTTTGATTAGTCCCAATTGAAACTAATCACCAAAGCAACTCCAATAATTGGGTCATACACCTACTTATATCGTTGACAAACGGTAAAATAAATCGGCTAAAAATAAATTTAACATCTACACGTTTATTTTGTACGTTGCACAGTCAATAATATGTATACATTTTTCACCTTATCGCTCTGAAATAAGGTGGAAATGTGTAAACATGTATTTGACGTCGGGCGTAGAATATAAACAAGTCATTCGGAGATTTACATCGAAAGGTCAGTCCGTGTTCCAATCGCTTACCGTCCGTGGCGTCCGCTATAGGCGGACCAATATAAACTTGTCCATCGATCACAAATAGTTGTTACTGTCTTCTAGGTTACAATAAAGCTGGTTTTCGAGTGGAATGCTGGATTGTGAATATAGGGTCAGGTAAGCAATGCCTCATGACGCAAGTAGCGAAGCTATTACGAAAAACCCGTGAAAAAACGGTGTCAGTCATAAAGAGATAAAGGATAATAAATGGTATAATTTTTGAAGCAGATTGCTCAACGTCGGTGTCATCTGGCTGGCGGATGTCCAGGCTTTCTGCCACGGGGTCCGCTACCACCTAGTCCCACGAATAAGCGTAGGCAATAACTTCTATGAATGTGACTGTAATCTGAACTTGTAACCCAGAGGGTCCCAGAGGTCTTTAGCAAAGTGACAAAACAACGTCTGGGTCCAACTTTGCATAAAAAGCACACAGCGAGTACAGTTCACATTTTGTACTTTCACAATTGTCAGTTATGAATGATACTTATGTATCTCTACAACGGGACCCCGGGTGTCAAATTACAAATATGTAGGTACTTATTCATTTACAACATGCATCGGAAAGTTTAAAGTTTTGTAGTACGTTTTGGTACCTGCATTGGTTTTATTGCACAGTGAACCTTCTGTACGCATCCGCCAGTTCTGACCGATGGGCCAGTAGACAACTTCAATACTACGCTTACATCGTATCACAGAACTCACCAACTAAAGTATATTTGATGAGGCACGGATGGCACAGGCTGGTGATGGGTTGCCAGTGCTCATTGTTGACGACATCCGCGAGCTCCTCAGACCGGTTGGTGAGGAACAGAGCGAACTCCTTGAACGTGACGTCATTGCCGAGCTCCAGCGACTCGTTACTTGGGTTCTGACGGTAAGTCCTGATGATGCGCCGGCCTACGCGGTCCTGGAAGGAAAACAATGTTATAATGTTGGACAAAATGTATGTAATCAAAATCATAAAACTCGCTCAAAACACCCGTTTGGACCCTGGTATGTCCTTAAACTACGTCCGGACACGGGTAGGTCCTTAAACTACGATTCGCAGTACCCATACCAAAAGAGAGGTATGGGTACTGCGAATGTCATCTCGCTATGTGTGGTAGGGCACAGCACAGCGAATGTCATCTCGTTCAAATCTGGAGCAGAGCCCGACTGGGGAAGTACCTTCACCTTATAGAAAACCACAGTCAAATAGCACTACCCTAATCATCGTGTTGTGTTCCTGATGGTGAGTACGGTTGCCAAAGAGCTCAAAGAGGACCCAGTGTGTTAACGATGACGGACCCTTGTTCCTTTAGCCGTCAACACAGTGAATACTCCTTTCGTAAAGGGTCAGCAACGCGCATGTGACACCTCTGGAGTTATATTTTATTGCAGACCGACAAGTCCAAAAGCCTGGGCAATATTTATGAAAATAAGTGTTCTTAAGTTTATACGGGATGAGTTGTCCCACTGGTTCTAAAACCGTTTCAGGTATTTTGCAGTTGGGATTTATGTCTTGATTAATCTGGGTCATAGAGAAAATACAAAAAAAAACATACCTAAGATTTTTTATCAACAAGTTACACTAACAGATTATTTTTAGAGACTAATCTTATTGTTCAAAATTATTTTAACGGCATGGGTATATACGGCGGTCAACTAACGATAACTAACCTACAAGGACCCTTTCAATTACAAACTGAGATCTGTCTGATACAATGTCAGACAGACCAATTGTTCTGCGAGCAAAGTTCGATATTGATAAAAACCGTACAATATTAGTAGCGGTCGTGGTTTGAATAAATCTGGTCTATTTGCAAACTGGGCTCGTATTTCACGGTTCCGCTATGTCCCGCATTTCCTGCCTACGTTTTGTTTATCACTCGGATATTTATTGTGTACAGTCACCGGCAATAGTATCTTCCTACACGAAGGCCGCAAAAATATGTGACACGCTCTTATTTGTAGGGCCATAAAAGCGTGTCACATATTTTTTCTGCCTTCGTGTAGCAAGATACTATTGCCGGTTACTGTACAATCGGCAGCAGAAGTATCTAAGCGAGTTTAAAATAAGAGAAAACCTCCGAAACGGCTGAACTGATTTTGATAAAACATGCGTCTAAGATCACTCGCTAGAAAAACTGCTTTCAAATAAAACAACACGGCATTTAAATCGGTTCAACCGTTACAACTGCTGCAGACTGTAGGTACAGTCGCCATCAAATATATCGGAGCGGCCAAGGTACTCAAAATATCTGAACATACATTTTATCGCCTTGACAATAGAGGCGTTGTTCAGATACTTTTGACTACCTTGGCCGCTCCGATATATTTGATGGCGACTGTACGCATGAGTGAAAACGTTTGATAAGGATCCCTTTTGCCGATCTAATGAAGAATAGGATGTTTTTCAAGTGAACATTTTCAAAAGATTTTATGTCAGGTAATAATAACTTTCTGTATTTTTTATGATACTAGGGTAATTGTGCTCCTTTTCGTCCACTTATCGATTTTGCCAGCTTTGTGATGCAAAAAGAATATCTTAAAGTACCCTTACTTAAATGTATTATATTTCATTTTATAGCTTATATAGTCTAGTTTATGTTAATATTACGCGATAATTATCCATACTTGCGAGATTTTGTATAAAAAATATTATTTGAAAAAGTGGGGTATTCGTTAGTTTTCGTCCATAAATGTCAGTTTTCCGTCCTGGGCGCTGCTAGTTTTCGTCCACTGAGTAGGATGATTATTTCTGAAAATATCCACTTAATCAAAAAATGATGAAACAAACCTCAATGTTATTTTTAAAGTCCTATCGATTGATGTGCAACATGATGATTTTTGGTAAAAAAAAATTGTTACATGTATGGAAAACCCCTTGTGGCTCCCCCCTAAAAAAAATCTTTTCAGCAATTTTACTACAATACTAAGTAGAGGTATACCAAATACACCTTCTGTTATAATTTCATGAATATTAGTTAGTCTCCAAATAAAAAATGGCCATGGCATACGGACGAACTACGGACATGACGAAACTATAAGGTTTCCGTTTTTGCCATTTTGGCTACGGAATCCTAAAAACTAATGTTAATAAAGATTAACACCGTGTTTCTTTATTTCCGTTAATATTAGCATACAGTTAGGTACGATTAAGGAAACGAAATGGCGTAGTTAGTTTTTATAAATTTGTTTTTTCCATACAAGTATGTATTGTTAAATCGATCACGGTATTATATTTAACTCAACCAAACAATCGAATATTATAACTAAGGCATTTTATCACCAAACAATGATATTGTAGGCCTTTAATGTTAACCACTGTCACTGCTTGTACTATAAAGCCTTGGCCAAACAGCAAGCGTGGCGCAGCGCCGCGGTCGCGCGGCGCGACCTGCCGTGCGACGCCATATCGCCTGACTTCGTGTCACTGACTTTGAATAGAACTTCATACGCGAACGTACTGCTGCGGCCTGCGGTCGGGTTCCAACTTGTTTGTACCTTAGCCTTGGCCAAACAGCAAGCGTGGCGCAGCGCCGCGTCTGCGCCGCGTGACGCCGAAGCGATGACTGTTCAAACAGGGCGCGCGCGGATCGCGCCGGCCTCGCGCTCTCAACACGCCCTCATTGCGCGCGTGTGAACTCGGCGCGGCCGCGCGCGATGCGGGCGTGACTCGCTCATTCCTTCCGAAGCCAAGATTATTTTTTCGAGGAGAAGATATTTTTTTCTATATCCATAATCACAATCACAGTATATTGCTACGCTCGCACGACGCACCGCGCTGCCTAACGTCCGACTGATGTGACCCAGCGCGGCGCAGCGTGCCGCCGCGCAGCGCTACGCCCGCGCCGCGTGGACGCGGGGGGCCGCGCGGCGCGGGGCGCGACAGAAGCGGGGCGCGGCGCCGGCGGGACGCAGTCTGTTTGACGTCGCTAACCTGTTAACATGTGCCGCGGTCACGCCGCGCGACCGTGGCGCTGCGCCACGCTTGCTGTTTGACCAAGGCTTAATGCAATTGACACGACTAGCGTAGTCAACCGCGCATTGGATCGTTCATTATTGGGTCGTTCCTTAGAGAATTCAACCCGAAGTAGCCATGTCTGCCGTTTTCTTTAGAAAGCAAGTCTGCCGATTTTTGCGGGGGAGGGAAACGTCAAGTGTATTCTGTGGCTATTCGTACGTAACGTACAAATAGGTGTAAGCATGACCACTGGTCATATGTTTTCGGCAAAGGGGGAACGCCTGTCAATGGCGACTCCGGTCGGTTGAATTCTCTAAGGGTCGTGCATTACCCGGAAAGGTTTCCGATTGGTTCCGATCAGATCCGAAGGTTATGCGACTATTTAAAAAAGTAGCTTTTTTTATAGTAATCAGATCAAAACACGAGACTTCCATATTTGTTCAAATATTTAACAGCGCATGTTTTTGTTTGTTTGTTTTCGTGTGGTTTTAATTGCCGGTAAATAGATAAAGATGATGTGATAGTGCTTAGTGAAAATAACGGATAATATTCATTGTGAAAGATGTACGGGTGTGTGTGCGTGTGTGTGTGTACGGACGATGGCAATGGCACGATCACAAAGCTTTCTTTTCTTTTGAAGTGAAATAAGCAGAGCACGCCATAGTATGGAGGTTATATTTGTTATTCTACTACCATTTGGTCATTCTAATGTTAATTATAGTTTTGTCTTCTCACAAATAACTCGTATATTAACGATAACAATGCAACAGAAGAGCTAGTTTTAGTCTTTGCTCAAGTCATTTAAATGTTTTATTTATTACATTTATTTACGTAACATTATATGAGGAATGGACAGAAACTAAAGTGTGTAGGTAATCAAATATAATATTACCATACTACTATATACTATAATATTACGTATTAATTAAGTATTTTGAAGTAAAATAACCATTAGAAATATTTACCTAGCTGTCTAGATTTCCGGGATCAGGTGGTCGCAAAACTGAAATTTATACCAAATTGCTCTGCTAGTTTTGGTCCACAAAGTTTATATATTAATTATATTCTAAAACTTTAATCTCCACTTAAAATATTGTACAATTAACTTTAAAATAGATAATTCATGCCAAACATATTTAGTGCACTGCCTAAATCATTAATAAAACTCATCATAAACTTTTCCCGCCACAAGTTTTTTTTCTTCATTGCGATGACATTTGCTAGGGCCGAATTCGAGGCGGCTATTAATGTTTTATTTTTAAAGGCACTATTTGTCAAATTACTTGTTTATGATAGTAGAATTGTTTCTTAGATATTATGGATCGCAACAAGACCAAACTTCCGCAGGAAAATTCATTTACGTTCAAGTTTTCTCCATATATTTGTAGCAGAACCGTCAGGTGGACGGAAACTGACCATGGACGGGAAACGAGCACAATCACCCTATAATATAAATCAAATGATGCAATAGATATTATGTAACGTAACTTATTGAATTGAAGCACCTACTCCTAAAACCAAAAACCTACTCGTAAAAGTCAAAAACAAAACCCTTTTCATGTAGGTACTTAATGAATTTAATCGAAACAAAATCCATGGTAAACTTAATAATACCTTAACATTCTTTGACACACTAACGTGTCAAAGAATCGCGTTGGCACGTGTGCTTACTCGTACATCTTGTGGATAGTGCAATGAACTCGGAAATCTGGCTTTGGACTTGACTTCTTGACTAGGTAATAATAATAATAATAAATTCTTGAGTTCACAGCTCTGAGTTCAGTCTGCTTTGCTTTATGGGTGTTCATATTACGTTAGGTAGGATGGTAAGTTCTTTCACTGTTGATAATTTAGTCATACCGTAATAAAGTCATAACGACTCAAAAATGTTGAGTCAAAATTTACAAATTAGCTTATCGATATTCGACAATCGTTTGTAAGCATCTAACTATGCATACCTAGTTTTTTCACAGTTACCAGTAGGCCGAAAGGTGGGTTTTTTATTTAAAAAAACTAAAACCTCAAATAACTAGAAAACCAATGAGTTTTGACCCCCTGGTTGACTGGACTTGCAAATGAGCTATAGAATAACCCCTGTCAAGGAATACGGCGAATTACCAATCAACCTGTAGGTCTAATTTTATTATTTGGCACGGCCTACAACCTATACAGTTTCACGGGAGTAAAAACGTAACCTATGAGGTTTACATTAGATTAGATTACTACCTACATTTTAATTTAAATGAATGCGAAAGTAACTCTGATAGTCTATATCAGCTGTTACTATTCGCGATATGTAGAGGTACCTACCTCTTATGATAACAAAATAATACACACAGGTATACCTAGTTATGGGAAAAATACAGTAGGTATGTCATTTTCTCTCAAGGCATCATTAATCATTGACTACGTCACTTACACTACTAGTAACAGGTACTAACGTTAGTATGTCCATAGTGTATTTCCGTTTCAAACGTAAACCACATACTACTTAGGCAAAATATATGAAATTAACATATAAACTAGACGTCATGAAACTGTTACAAGTTCATTACTCTTATTGGTTAGTTTATTCGTAATTACCGAGAAAAAGACTGAAATTTAAATTACGGGATGCCACAAATTACGATCGTATACATAATAAATATACCAACAAAGTATTAGTCTTCCGTATTATCATGCAGAATTGTAAAAGAGTGAGAGGTTTATGAGTAGAAACATGTCGTTGAATAGAAGTCTTTAGCCCAGTTTTCCCAGAACGTGCTAACATAATATACTGCTCGTTTAATAGTATAGAATTAAGCGCTTTGTATGAAGAAATTTGTCATATAACCAGCTTTACCGCCCCGCAGCTATATACCTACTGCATACCAGTATTTTGCTTGCATCATAATATTCATAGGTAATTTATGGCTAAATATTTCTATTGGTCCTACCTATAAATATTATATACTAGCTGTGCCCGCGGCTCCGCCCGCGTGGAATTCGGTCTGTGTCAGTAAGCGGCTAATTCACCCCTAATTTCTCTCCCGGTACCCTGGAGGCGGAACTTGAAGTAAAGTTGACAGATGGATTTATCCTATTAATTTTAATTGGCATGATTTAAACGACATAGAATAGTAGGTGTATATCGGACGATACAGGACCACTTTTGTATTTATACGTTCATGTCCACGGCAAATATCATCCAAATCGATCCTTCCGTCACATCAGTCTAAGCATGAAAGGTAAGAACAGGCGCGGTTGAAATGGGGGGGGGGGGGGTGTCACAAATGCAGAAATGTTTTTTTTCTATTTGAGGAATTAGTAATCCTTAAGGGGTGATTTCCGGGATAACAATGCAAAAAAAACCGGCCAAGAGCATGTCGGGCGATGCTCAGTGTAGTTTCGTAAATGCCGCCCTGTTACGAAACATCCGTTCAAACGGTCGTTTATTAAGGGATACTTAGCGGCGCTTACGTCAGTCTACTATCCGGCACATCCTTTCACTATGCGATTTTGACTGATAATTCAAAAACGGCTGAACCGATTTATTTCAATATAGTTTTTATTGAAAGTTCTTATCATTAAATTTCAGCTTTCTAGTGTGAACAGTAACTGAGCTAGACCGTGGACAGACGGACGGACATGGCGAAACTATAAGGGTTCCTAGTTGACTACGGAACCCTAAAAAGAGATAAATAGTAGTTTATATAACTGTTACGTAAAAAGGCCTAATTATGTACAGAAGCATACACTGCTTTACCTACACACATTAAAAATCCACTGACACCATGCGTGCCGGGGGTCGGGGGGGGGGAGGGGCGGATTTTGATTACGTTACCGTAGGTAATGAATTTTCATACGTTTTTACCACACTGTCACAGATAATACACTGATGTTACGTTACTGGTTGCAATAATTGTGGTAATTACATACTTCAAGGTAAGCACATTACAATGCACTAATGAACGTCAGAGAAAAATAAAATACGTGAGTGTCGTGGAACACTCTGTTGGAACGAAGTTATGTTATTTAATTTTATTTCATTTTTGACTTTTTCGTAAATTTTGTGGTTTTAATTTTTTTTGTATTTTTATGAATTTTTAGAATTTTTTGAAGTTTTTGAGATTTTTGAAATTTTTGATATTTCTGAAATTTTAAAAATTTTTGAAATTTTTGAATCTTGAAATTTTTGAAATTTATGAAATTTTTGAAATATAGAAATTTTGCCATTTTTGACATTTTTTACTTTTAGGTTCTCGACTTTTTTCACTTTGTCACTTCTCACTTGCACTACAATTCACTTCACTTCACTAATATTCTATTTTATATATTTTTTATTTCATTCCATTTTACATGTTTCTCAATCGTATGGGTGTCGCGTTTTCGTGACGTGACGCTTTTTCGTGACGGTCACGTGACTTTTTTTCACCTAGCCCCCACCACCGGTTCTAACCCTACACCTCTGGCCCAAGAAGTATTATGACCGAAAAGATACTCGACGGGACTTATTTTTTTTCAAAACAGTAATACATTATTAGATCTTAAAGATACAAAATAATGCGTAGTTCTTCAAGAAGACATATCAAAACAGCTTGAGAGACAGATAATGTACCTATTGTTTAATTATAAAGAAAAATAAATCCTAATCTGACTGCTTCACAAAACGTTTGATATGTTTTCCTACCTAAACGGTGTCCTATAAATGTTTGGTTTGGGCCATGCATCTTTGTCCGTCATATATAATACTCGAACCTGCAATAACCCTTTGACATTCATGACATTTTCAAATATTTCTTAAGAGGGGGTAAAGGTAAATTTAAAGCATCGACGGGTAACATGTTATAAGTATGAACACCTTGACCAAAAAATTACAAATTATTTAAATACCAAATTTCATCTAAATACGGACAGCGGTTATTGGTTGTTTCTTCCCCATGTAAACTTTCACCCCTTTTGTATCCGTTTAAAGGATAATTTCCGAGATAAAACTATTTTATTTCCTTTTTTAATTAATTATCTCCATACCAAATTTTATCTAAATCGACTCTGCGGTTAATAATTCCCTATACAAATTTCCAACTCTCTTTTCACCCCTTTAGGGTTGATTTTCGGAGTGAAAACTATCATTTTGTCCTTTCTTGAGACCCATACTATACCAAATTTCATCTTTATCAGTTCAGCGGTAAAAAAATCGTCATGCCAACTTCCAACCCCCTTTTCGGCGTGAAAGGGTTTATTTTCGGGATGAAAACTATTCTGTCGTTTCTCGGGACTCAAATTATCTGCATACTAATTTCTATTAAAAAATCTCCATACAAACTTTCAACCCCCTTTTCACCCCCTCCAGGGTTGATTTTCGGGATGAAAACTATTCTTTGTCCTTTCCCGGGACTCAAACTATCTCTACACAAAATTTCATCAAAATCCGTTCAGCCGTTTTCACGTGATAGATGTATAGATAGATAGTTTTTATTGAAAGTACCTTTCAGGCTTCACTTCCATTATTTTTTTCAAATTTTTTGGACCTACGGTTCTAAAGTAAGGTGGGGGGGGGGGGGGGGGGTTCAAGATGAAACTATCCTTTGTCCCTTCTCGAGACCCATACTATCTGTATACCAATTTTCATCTAAATCTGTTCAGCGGTAAAAAAATCCTCATACCAACTTCCAACCCCCTTTTCACCCCCACAAGGGTTTGAAAACTATCCTATGACGTTTCTCGAGACTCAAATTATCTCCATACTCATTTCTATCTAAATCGTTTCAGCGGTTAAAAATTCTCCATACAAACTTTCAACCCCATTTTCACCCCCACCAGGGTTGATTTTCGGGATTAAAACTATATATTATCCTTTCCCGGGACTCAAACTATCTCTATACAAAATTTCATCGAAATCCGTTCAGCCGTTTTCACGTGATGCGCGGTCAAATAAACAGACAAACAGATAAACAGACAAAAATTCTAAAAATTGTTGGAACGTGTTCTGTTATCGATTCTAAGTATCCCCAGCCAACTTTTTTTCGATTATCTTCCATGTACAGACTATCGACCCTCTTCAGCTTTATTATATGTATAGATAGATAAAGTTCAAGATATTAAAATGTAGCGAGCTCTATATCAATACCTTACCTTTGATAAATACACGTAAAATTTTGTTCATAGCATCTAGCTGGCGAATATTCTGAAGGATGGATCTGTCCATGTGTGACGGGAATTGTGGTCGGACTCGGATCTGTCTGATGACAGGTTCTTAGCAGCCAGCAGACACACCAGTCCGACAGAATCAATGCTAACTCCCGCCACGCATTGTGTGAGAGCGCAAGAGCGTGTCATATATTTTTGCGGCCTTCGTGTAGAAAGATACTATTGCCGGTGACTATACGTATATCCTTAGCTTGTTACGGAAAGTTGTTTTTTTATGTTTGCCGCAATAGCCTTTTAAATTAAAAGCCACGTCTTTAAACAATCCCAAATAGAACCCTGAGCGTTGCGAGGATTTAGAGATACACGAGCCAAACAAAGGAATCTTAAGCGATTATCACACTGGCGCCGCAACCGCATAAGGCGACGGTGTGCAAGCGTGTCAGCGCTATACACACGCAGAGTGCTATCTCGCTCGTGCACCGGCGCCGTAAGCGGAAACCACAGCAGTGTGAAAGACGCCTTAGCCGAGCCAAGCTTATTATTTAAACTTCAATATCTAATGGAAAATAATAAATATTATGAGTGTGTGCGTATGGTGGTTGGGTCATAAATAATACTTCTCGGGTCAGAGGTGTAGGGTTAGAACCGGTGGTAGTTTTTCTTTTTCTCTCTGACGTTCATAAGTGCGTTGTAATGTGCTTAAATTGAAGAATAAATATCTTTTTTATCTTTTTTTTCTAAGTCTGCATAGAATGCATTTTAACAATTTTACGTATTACAGCGGAAACCAGTGAAAGTTTTAATAAGCTACGCATTGTGAATATTGAGATCGTAAAAGCGTGAATGAAGATGACGATCTTCATACATAGTTGACTTAATGTTAAACATTTCATCCAGACTAATGTCATATACTGTCTGTCCGGCTATTCGTCTGTTATACTTTCACAGGAATCACGAGTAAACCGTAGAACCGATGATGAATTCTAATTAAATTTATTTTTGAAATTTCCCGGGAAAAGTAGCGTTGGAAGTGTTGGGAAATACCTAAAATAACACAGAACGAATCCTACCGTCCTACGCAGAAGAAATCTGCGACTTCAGGTTTCCAACCAAAGCTAACCTGGTCAGCCTGAGCATTCTCATAGAAACTTACTAAGAGATAGAACAGAGAATAGAGGTAGATAGAGAAGAGAACTTTATTCGTATTCTTTTCGTTATAAAGTGAGCCCTTTACTATGCCTTTACTTATAGACGCATCTTGCTTATGTTATAAATGCGAAAGTTTGTATGTTTAGTTTTAGACGGAGAGCTAGCCACGTCAGATATGACACAATAATGAGAGCAACGAAACCCCTCTAGTTAGTTTGCTACGCTATGCTTTTTGGCAGGTGTAAAGTGGTGGAGGCCAAAGAATGTAAATAACATAAAGAAAACAAATCCTAGAGTTCTGGGTTTGACGCAATATTATGGGAAAATATGTAATTAATTAGATTATATCATTGCTAGAAGTTTCTATTGGGGAAAAGTAGTGCCAAATGATGTATAATGCAATTTATAATTAGTCGCCTACTGTTTTTGTTTCTGCAATAATACACTATGTTTTTTGTTCTAATGTTAAAATATAGGCCCTGTCCCCTATAAATGATACAACCACGGCAGTTTTTACCTATTTTAGTATTACTTTTTTTGAACTGAAAAACTTTGTTGATCTGTCACTCTGACCTCAACCCATTAAAAGCTGCCAGATGCCCGGACCTAGCAATAAGGATGGTAAAGCAATTTAACTAGAAAGGTTTCATCGCTCTCATTATTGTGTCATATCTGACGTGGCCAGCTCTTAGTCCATTTAGACCGAATATATTTGGATGAAATTCGTCACACACGTAGATTATAAAGGGACATAGGATACTTTTCAACTGACTTCAAGATTTCGAAGGAGGTTCTCAACTCGTCGGGATCTTTGTTTTTGCTTGTTTTTCTTTTATGTATGTTCACTGATTATTCGAAGCTGGCTGCAACGATTTGGAAAATTTCTTTTTTTTATTGTATAAGCATACTTTACAGTTGGTCCCGTTTTCATCAAATCGAGGGAACTCTTCAATTATTAAACGCATACCTATAGGGATTTGAATATTTTTTACAGTAGCTCGGGCATTTGCTTTTGGACATTGTTTAAGTTATTTATAGCCGAATTCACCCCTAATAAAGTTAAATAAGGGGAGTACTACCCGAAAGGTTTGGACGGAAGCTAGTCACTAATATGTGACATTTTAAAATTGTTTTTGAATTATTGGCATCGGTCACAATCACAAAATACTTATTCAGTGAGTTATATTTAAATCTTAGATATGGAAATAAACTGATATAACAAATCATTAATTTACGAAACATACCATACCCGTTATCTCCAATATTCTTTCAATAACCAACTCGCAACTCGTTATACCTATCAGTCACTTGTATTTTAGACAACAAGTGGTTATCAATCATCGTAGCGGACAACAAGGCCGCTTATTATGACTGAGACAATAGCTTGTTATCAATTTAAATTAAGTAATTTTGCAAGCGAATAGCTACGGTTTTAATGTGGGTTTACTAAATTTATCATTAATTTGACTTAATTTACGTTTTCAGGCTATATATTTTTTTATGTTACCTACTTGTGTAACTAATTACCTCGTTGAGAATGCCACCGCGCGATTTTAATCAAATATGTTAATACCATATATGTTTTAAACTTATAGAGATGTCATATACAAATGAAAAAGTGACCTAGGATCGAACCAGCGTCATTTGCATTCGCGACAGCAAACCATATATGTTTTGTTGCTTTGCTAGGTACCTATTTGTCAATACAAAATCGAGCACGTAAATAACGGATTTGGCATTCTCAACGACTTAAACAAATAGACATTTAACTAGAGCATTTGAAATTCTAAAATCGACTTAATCTTGATTTCACATTATTCTACTCCAAGACTCTAAGTGCATCCCTCCTGCAGCAAAGCCGCAATACGTACATATGTAGTGCAAACGAGACGTCAATTAGGAATATGCATGATTTTTTTGGAAGACGTCATTCGATTCTATTTCCCTGTAGATTCAAATGTCTCTAATAAACCTACTATCTATGATAGCCCTGAAACGTCAAAAATGTGAAAATACGTTAGGCGTCTGCGCCGCGCGTCAAAACGCCCCATACAAAAAGTGTACGGATTGTGACG